>OY757313.1:64304403-65683770 GCA_963583905.1 Stenurella melanura
ACGTAAGCTAAAAATGTACTCCTTCAATTTTGTCACTCATTGTTTCAATTATGGCAGGTCCATATGTTACATCCACGAGGATAAATTTTGATAAAATAAATAAGTTGCATAATAATCCTTCCAATCTTATTGCGAGAGAGTATTCATAATAATTGTAGAGTTGTTTAAGTTTAACATAAGTCATTCTAATTAAGTTGTTTACATGGTGGTCAAATTTAAAGCTACCATCTGTTATCAGGCATAGAATTTTATAGGTGTGCATTATTTCTAGAGGAGTAAATATGCCTAAAGTTTGACCTGATAGCGACTTTTAGGGAGGATGGGGGTCAGACTCATAATCAACGCGTCAAAATCTATAAAAATCAACTGCATCTACTTTAAGGCTAAATGAAGTTGCATTTTTGTCGACTAATGTTATTATTATTGTCAGTAACAAAAATGAAAGAATTACTTACGTAAAAAATTCAGAATAGTAACTAAATAATATGAAATAAATGTCACATTTTATTTATCTAAAATATATCTTCAACAACACATAGATGTTCCAGCATATTGAGCATATGTTTTTCTGTTCTGCTTGTATTCCCAGTTCGGCCCTGTTTTAAGTCGCACATCTTTATTTGGTACGCGAATGCCATCTCGAACGAAGTGAAGCGCAGTCTTCGCTACCTCATCTCCCACGGGTTCGGAAAGGATACATTGATATTCAGAAGAGAATCTTCTATATCAGGTTTGCAGACTTTTTGTTTTGCTGGATTATGCTACACTCTGCTTCATTGCTTTTATACAAGTACAGCACAAATTTACTTACACCATTTCCAAGGAATTTAACTAATGCAATCCACTTTCGATAAAACCGACGAATAGGTTTGGCGTAATATTGTTAAAGTATTCTTTCTTGCGGCTCATACTTTTAGTAAGATGAAGGTATAGGGATGTTAGGAAAGGATTAAGCTGGGTTGTTTCAGATTCTAATAGCTCGAAACTAATACACATGTCCTTCAATTAATTACATTTAACTGAAGGTTTAGAGGTTTAACAACTAAAATAGCGGAATGCATCTTCTGAAAACTTTATGATTCGATGTGAAAATTGATAAATGAATGGTTAATACTATGATTAGATAAATATCATAAAATAATTTCATTTTCATTTTAAAAATTTAAGCTATATTTTAAATATAGTCATTGTTATTTTATATAGTTAAGAATGCCTGGAATAGTCAGAAAAATGTGTGTTGAAAACTTTCAGATAGTCTACACTATGCTTATTACATTCTAATTCTGGTTATTTGTCTTTTTAGTGTGGTAACCTTTATGTCAAGTTATTTAATGTAAGTATTCTTTTTTACAATATTATTTTTAATGATAACTTAACTTTAATAAAATGTCAAGTCAAAGTTTACAGACAAATTATTTTCAAAACTTCAAACATTCACAGTTCAGATACAAAGAAAACATTACAGAATCTAAAATGAAACATTTAATTGACTTATATTTTTTATATATATGAGACGAGATTTAAAGACATAGACTGCGGGTTTCAGTAATAGAATTTTATGATGATACCTTTCAAAGATAAATGTTACAAAGTGAATGAATATTATCTTTGCCAATTCATTTCAGTTTTTACATAATATTCAACATTCTATAGGACACCCTTCACAGTTTTTAGAAGATTAATTAGTTTTTAGATGTAATTGCTGAATAATACAATAAAATAATTTTCAAGATGTCTTGATGATTGCATGTTTATGGGTGAAACGCTTATCAGTATATCAGATTACAACACTCCTGCTTTATATTTTTTTCCTAATGTTGTTTCAAAAATAATAGAACGCTATTATTTTTGGAAAAAATGCAGCTAGCTTACGTTGACTTACAGTACGAATTTCAATAAATTAGAAATTTCCCGTCTTGTACCATGTATTCAAGAGATGTAGTAGAACGGGCGGACAGACGGATAGACAAATAAACAGACAGAAATATTTTGAAACTTGTACAGAATTCAATGATTAACACAATGCTGCGAAAATGTAGTACATGTAGTTTTAGGCTCTTTCTTTCTCTTTACCTAACATAAAATTCTGGATTTGCAAAGAGTTACCTCTGCGTCTTAAAAATTAAAAAAAAAAACATTTTAAGGCTAGTGTCTGGTAAAAACAATCTCTCTTCAATTCCTCTAAGTACTCTTCCAAAATAAATTGAGATGACTTAACATTTACCTCGAATTCCTCTTCCTTTGCTATCTATTATAACATCGAGTCATTGAAAATTCGCACAAAATTGTATCTTATTTGAATTTACGAAGGAATATGCGGTGCCGTAAGAGTCACAAAGCTATTTTTTTAAATTTTCTGACTTCTGTCGAAATCAGGAAATACTAACTTTTAAGTAATTCAGACTTGCAAGTTGGTAAAATATAATAAAGTTGCAGTTTAGCCGCCGTGACTTTACAGTAGTGAATCAGATTGTCTATTTTGTTATGATAGTTGATCGATTGATTGATATCCCTGCGTAAGGTGGGCATTCCTGCCGATTACGGGCATCCTTGAAGGTTCGTTCAAACACGCAGCTTGGTCGTCCGTCGAATACGCCCAACGGACGATCAAGCTACGTGCCGGTACCAAATCTCATATGTTTTATATACCGCCGCACCGACTGCATACGCCGCCGCCGGGTTGAACATTGGACATGATTGTGTTTGTGAGATGGTTCTTTTAAGTTCCCATGCTTCTATTAAGTTTCCATCTGTCATCATCGGCTGGGGTGTGTAGGTGTTTGCGAGATACTTCTTTTTAGTTTCCATGGTTCTTTTAAGTTTCCATCTATCGTCATCTCCTTATTTTTCTTCTTCTAAGTTTTCTGTTTTTTCTGTTTCTGAATCTGGCAGCTTTTATTTCTTATTGTTTTGTTTTTATTTATTAAGTGTTCCACCCGTAAATATCCATTTACGGTGGAGTTGCTGAGAGGGGCCCTATCTCTCGGTAACAATATTTTTTGCCCGTTATGAGAAAAACGGTCAGAAGGGGTAGTTTGCTCACCCTGTACGTATGTCGTTTCTTTGAAACAATCGGTTTCTATTTACAGTAATTATCTTCAACTGCCGCCTTCCGCCGTATTTTCTTTTTCATTACCTAAATTTCTTTCTCTGTTGTGTAATAAACTGTTCCGTGACAAAGATTAATAAACCAATAAATAAATATCTTTTCAATTTTAATTTCTAATTTTTCAATTTAAATAAGGAAATACACGTTATTAATGAGTTGAACTAAATTAAAATATAGTAAACAAAAACTTACCTATTTCATTCACATCTGGCTGCCTGTTGTTTATTTTATATCACCCACTTGAAGAAGAGACCTAATCCAGGTATAGATTTTACGGTCAAGCAGTAGGTACACTTTCTTGGATTATTTATTTACACTATTCTCTGTCGCTTTATTCAAGCAACATAATTTAATCAAATATCAACTATATGATATAGCAGACTCGTGCTAATTTATATCAATCAATGCAGAATTGTTTACGCTTTAATTCAATACAATTTCGACGTTTTGTTGCCGCTTTATCCGGATTTATCTTGAGATCCTGTAGGAGCCAGGTTTAAAATTTTAGCTTAATACGTGAATATTTGTTATGGTAGTTGTTATAAAAACATTATTTCATTTAAGAACCGTATCGGAGTAGTCAAAGTGAGGAATGAGGCTTTATCCTTCAAAACGCAAGTAAAACTAAATAGTCACGAGTATGGAATTGACTTCTGTATCGCTTGTATATACTGGGTGCTTGGTAAGGCGATGCCGACATAGAATAGGGTGGTTGTGGGGTCATTTGGCATCTATATGAACCAAACATACTTATATGAAAAATACTACGGTTCTGTTCATATTGCCGATTTTGTACTTTTTTAAAAATCTCCAATTATTTATGTGAGTATTACGCACTAAATTAAACTTTTGAGATTCTGATATATTTTTTTCTCGATGTGATATTCATAAATCTACAACCCAAAAAAATTTATAAGTTCTTGTCGCCTATAAAAAAATAAAACAATATTTATTAGATAAAAAAAAATGGTAATTGGAAGTGTCGATATTCAAAGGTAACATTTTTAAAAAGTGATCTAGATATTACAATTACTTTTAAAACTTATGTATTCTATCCTTTTTCAGTGACATTACCATGCATATCATCAAGTTTCACCAGTCACCAAAGATGAAAGACTATCAATCGACAATAATTTTTTCATTTTGATTGATTGATTGATTGATTTGCCAGACTAAGGTGGGCATTGCTGCCGATTCCGGGCACCCATGGAGGTTCGTTCCAACACTCAGCCTGGTCGTCCGTTGAACACGCCAAACGGACGGCCAAACCGCGTGCCGGAATCAAATTTCGGATGTTTTATATACCGTCGGACCAGCTGCATACGCCAGGTTGGACATTGGGCATGCTTGTTATCAGTAGCGAGAGCCCCATGACGCATGTAGTGGGAATATAGGATGGGAAGTGTAGGTGTTGTGAGATGCGTCTGTTAAGTTTCCATCTATCGTCATCCCCTTATTTTTCTTCTCCTAAATTTTCTGTTTCTTCTGTTTCTGAATCTAGCAGCTTTAATTTTTTTATTTCTCTTTTTTTTTCTTTTATTTTTATTTATCAACCATTCCACAGGTGAATGTCCATTTACAGTGGAGTTGCTGGGAAGGGCCCTATCTCGCGGCAACAATATTTTTTTGCGCGTTATGAGAAAAAAGATGTCCGACGGGATAGTTTGCTCACCCTGTATGTCGTTTCTTTGAGACAATCGGTTTCAGTTTCCGCCTTCCAAATTAATAATAAAATATGTTTTGGATCAATACATCGAGCTGCTAAAAATTAAGATGGTAAAGATCAGATAGAAAAATAGAATAGAACTATATCAATTAAATCAGATAAAATGAAATAAATTTATAGCTTATCTGTCTTTCTGCAGCGTCTCGTGATTGCTGTTTTATTTTACTTCCTTTCCTTTTCTTTCTTGGGTTGAGTTGATTTTGTCCATTTAAGAACTTTCCACTGTATACAATTACTTTAGATCACAACACAGCTGTGTTGCTTTGTTAACATATGTGCCTTGTTTTGACACTGACTATGCTATTATCTATTGCCCATGAACCACTTTGGTCGTCTAGGGTGTACGTAGCGACACTGCACTTCACTTGAGCTTGTTTGCTTTATTTGATTTAATATTATTAGAAAATCTTGTAAGTATTAATTCCATATGAACTCTGTTTTTCTATTGAGGCGCTTCATTTCACGCAGAATTTCATAATCTACCGGTGGCTGAAATTTTTTCGAGTTTAGCGGGCTTTTTACCACTTTTTTACCGCTCTGTAGAGAGCATCTTAAAAAACACGTCTATTCGCGACGACACTTAACACACTTCCCCAATCGACAATAATTTTTCATTTAATCAAAAATTAAATATTTGCGTTCTTTCAACAGAAACGAGGCTATAGTTTCATAAACATTATTTAAAACAAAAATTATTATTTGAGAATAAATTTATTATTTTTGGTGTTCAAGAGGAGAGTCATTCTTTCTAATGCATTTCTTTGCCGGTTTTCTAATTTCAACAGCAGTTATCTTTAAGCTTATTTCTTGTCGTAGCTGTAGAGTAGCTCCCTATTTAGTTTATGTCTTTCGGATAAATAAAAATAAATGTTTCAGAATTTCAAAAGTTTAATTTACTGCGTAGTACTTATATAAATGAAGAAAAATGGAGATAAAAAAATACAAAATCGGCAATACAAAAAAATTGTAGCATATTTCATATAGGTATGTTTGGTTCATATATGTGCCAAATGACCACTCTACCACCCCGTGCCAGGTCGGCATCGCCTTACCAAACACCCTGTATAATAAAAATATCTAATTATTGATTTAGCACCACAAAAATTAAATTCATATATTTACCAATAAAATTCAGTGTTATCATGACCCTAATCTATATAATTATTATAAACAAAACATTAAGTAGCTAAGTAAGATTACTCGGCCACTTAATGTTTTGTTTATAATAAAGATATAGATTAGGGTGGTGGATACAACACAAAACACATGTATTTCATAGTGAAATTGGGTTCGTGTAATTTTCTTGTAAACTTTCGGTATACTGAGTTTGAGTATTACGTCAATCTGTGCGCTATATTTGAGTTTGAGATTTAGATATTTTGAAATGTGAAAACAAGCTGATAAAACTTAACCTGCATATTTTATATAAAAGTGGAGGATAGAGAATCCCTCTTGAAATGATAATGAGGCTCAAGATTAGTATTAGGACCCCGCAAGCGAAATTTACTTGGAGTGTTCTTACGTTTTAAATTTGCAGAGAACTCGCTGCAAGAGGATTGTCGGCCCTAGTCGAAGATTCTCTTTTGTTATTCATGCAGCGCCGCTTCTCTCGGTTTATAAAAAGAAGGAAACCATCTACTTGCTTTACCTCAACCCCTGAGAAGGGGATGAGAGCTTACAAATCTCCCCTTTCTCGAGCTACTTTACATTGGTTCTGCACCATCTCAAGATTCAAAACGAGGGCGCTTTGTTTTAGGGACTTTGTAACTACTACATCCATCGTCGTTCCATTTACTATCAATCACTCGAAACCTAGTTGTTTCTATTGTTTTACAAATTTCAATCGTTTCCATATCGCTCTTCCTGAGAAATGAACTGTTTAAAGTTTTTGTTTTCCTCCGCAAATATTTCCAGTTGGGGAAATCCGAAAAGGTATATATCAGTGACAAACATGATAATTTCTGCAGTTTTATTTTATATCGATGGAACAATAGCAATGTAGAACTTTCAAGAAATAAAATGTGTATTTTAGAAGAGACGTTTTAAATATGTGCAACTCTGCTATAAATTCTTTCTTCAGATAGGTCAGAAAAATTAGAATTTATGTTGGGGTATTTATTAGGTTGATTTTCAGTGAATAAAATTAAGCATTCTAACAATATACTTCTGATAAAGACTAATTAATTGTTGTGCTCGATAAGTTGGATGGGTATTGAAACAAATTGTATGAATTTGAAAAATCATTTTAAGAAAATAAATAAAAGTAGACAAGAATCGTGTGGTTGCAATACGACCATTATTCTTGCAACTCGGAAGGTGTTTGAAGACTATGGGATCTTGATTGTTGCAACCAGCAGCAGTAAATTTTCTTAAATTAATGCAGAATGCACGATGGATTTTAATACGTTTATATAAATTGAATTTAAATATAGCTAAGTATATATTGCGAGCATAGCACGTTACATATCACTTATTTGGAGTGAAATCTGCTTCCTAGTGACGCGGCGTTGTCGACTGCAATCCGTAGCCGCAAAAGAAATAATGTAATAAAAATGACAGAAAAAAATTATCCAATGTATTATTATTAAAATATTATACTAAATAGGTACATTAAATTATATAATGACTATAAACTCCTTCTAGATATTAAAATATATAAACGATATATTATGTATCCATATACGTAATATATTATGTAAGTATATGGATATATAATATAATTTTCCTTTTAGTTCATTTACCAGCATATAACCTTGAAATATGACCTTAGCTAATTCTATATAAGTATATTGGAATCACTAAAGGATTCAATTTTGCCAAATGCATTTTTAGCGCATTTTTTATTAAATTTACTGTGTTTGAACTAGATCACTGTTATTGTTGGTTAAATATTTGCAGAAAAAACCCAGGACATTCTAATTTATTAAAAAAAAATTATTATCTAGTTCAAATATCTAGTAATTTTCTTTAGTAGTGGCATCATCAATAAATCGTACAAAATAACAACACCTTCCTATTTTTATTTCTCAGTTGCTAGAGCTTACTATTGAATATAAAACCATGCAAACATTTTGATGTGAAAATGTTGAGAAAATTAGTCAAACATTAGAATGAGTCAAATTTTATTGTTTATAAGAAATTGAAATCTCTGTCAGTTCAGTTTTACGTTTCCTTCAAATTTTACTGAATATGTTTTATACTTTTGAGTCACAGTGTATGAAGAAAACTAAGTAAGCGTTGCATTGAACGAAATATGGGTCTCATGCGGCGTTTGAGACCGTGTAACACTTTGGTTTCAAGTAGCCACAGAGGCTCCGTTTTATGTTTTATTATATGGAGAAACAATGGATGCCGTACTTGGTGTACATATTTTATCAATTATGCCGTATTTGTCCCATAACTTACTAATGCTTCGCTCTCTCATTGTGTTTGTATCATTAATAATACACTTCCACCCCACGAAATCAAGGAATTGAAGCGACTCGACCTCAAGATTTCAATCTGATAGTAAACGTCTGAGACGTGTTCCATTGCCAATTTTCAAGACAGTTGCTTAATATTTATTCATATCGCACTTTTAGAATAACATGAGATGAGGTCTTGTTTAAGGGTTTAAGAGATAAAACAATTAATATTATTCTGAAAGTGATTCCACAAACTCTCAAGCCACTGAACAATCAAAGCAAATTTCGTTAAACAAATAAGCTTTATATTCGATTTTTCATTATCTCCCGAGGATACTAACTTGTATGGCTAAACTATGATTATAGTATTTTGTGTTTGTGGAAGCGACTCACATTTTTTAAGACTTTTTGATATCATGAACGTAAGGCAAAATAAAAAATATAATAAAGTTAAATCTATGATAGGTAGAAAAAGGTCTGGATGATCTTGCAAGGTCCATCCAGAGAAAACCTTGTAGATATTCCAGACTCAAGAGTCCACTAGCTCTCTAATACCTGGAAGTATGATAAAGTATTTTAAAAAAATTAATAAACGTGGTTTTAGAAACCAACTGAAACTCTTAAAAAATGTCATAGAGAGAAGAAAATAATGTTAATAATAATGATAATTCTGGCAATAAACGTAAAAACGTGGGCGCCCCATGAGTAAAATGTTCTGTGTTTCTAAGTGTTTTGAGCGTCCCACGCTATAACATTTATTACAATTATTATTATTATTATTTTATTTTTAGTGCATTTTCTTAACAGTGTTAGTTGGATTTTAATTTTTTAAATTATTTATTTTCTTTAGTTCTGTTCCGATTAGACTAGTGTGTTTTTTCAAGAAGACTCCCTACGCATAAATGACAAAACGTATTAGTCATCTTGAAGCCACTTTGAATTTTTAAATTTCGACTAAATATTTATATAATTTGCGACTTCGAAAATCGAAAATAAAACTTATCTGCCATACTGACGCCGGTAATTTGAATTGGTGAATTTCGACCAAATATCTGATATTAAACAGCAATAAACTGTCCGCCATCTTGGATACTCCATCTTGAATTTTTCCATAAAATGTCAAACTGTATTGTCACGTGAACAATATACATATACGATATCCTAACCAGGGTGAACATGGAGTTGTAAAATTTTCTTACATAGGAAGTTACGAAGTTACAATGTTACAGGTGAAGCTAATAAAAGGTGTTAAAAATATAACTGAACGGGTGACTTTGAATGCAACCTTCTACATCACGGATCACCAACATATTATTGAAGCAAAGCATCCATGTTGCAAAATTCGCTATATCGGAATTAACTCCTGTGAATACTCCAGCAAAGTCCTTTATTTGATAATTTCGAGTAGAGGACCATTAAGAGAAATTGTTTTACGTTGCGTTCAGGTTCACTTGCAATATAACTAGTTTATAATTTATTTTAAATTATTGGGTATTTGTTCAGATATAGGAGAGAAAACAATCAAATGGAATGATTTGTGAGTATAACATAGTATCATTGGAAACGAATTAGTGTAAAACGATTAAATTAACGGAATGTTATATTTAAAATCAAATAAATTTAATGTACAATGAAACGGAAATTGGTAAAAACGCTTTGGTTGTAATTAAATCAGTCAGCTTCGAATGAATGCGTTGAATACTTAAATTTTTGTCAGAGCCAGTATTGGCAACGATTGAACAATAAAACAGCAAATAACATTTTAAAGGGTAACTCCAAAAGAACAAAAACTGCCACTCAATTTTTAATCCGATCGAACCGTTGGACTGGGTTTGTTTGAGCACAAAGGGCTTGCCAGATGATGCCGCTATAAAAAGCGCCCAACCAGTGGGACCATCATAATCCAATTAGCATTCAGTGTGAGTGACGCGAGGCGGCGCTACCGGCGGGAGTGAACTTTTTAAATTAAAAGTCCCGGCTGCATGGGGAGCGCTCCGACGGTCCTGAGTTGACTGCATTAATGGGATTGTTGTTTCATGTTTGAGCTATTATTGATTAATGCTTCAGAGACTTACCAGATTTTTCACGACAAACGGCGCGTTACATTTTACGCTCTTCAGCGCCGAATTACGGAGGTTTCTATTTTGTAGCCCGCAATTAACTTTTATATTATTTTTCTTTTCTTTTTGCACTTTTCGATAAAATGCCAATAAATAATCACTTCCCAACATCGAAGTAATTAATTTTTAAATTGTACAGGGGGTGTTGGGTGACCAACGTGGTACACAGACATAAGTGACTTAAACAGTTCAGTTTACAGTAAATGTTATTCTCTCTCAATATTATACACGCAATTACAAACTGCAATGTAACGACTATGCCTGTTTGTTTACGCGAATTGTTTGGTGGGCGCTTTAGAATACACAACTTACCAAACTTATTCATTTAATTTGACATAGGCACTACCTAACTTATGTATCGTAGTTTAGTCGCAAAGTTAACCATGTTTAAGTAAAATTTAAATTGATTTATACAAAATACGATTCGCGTACTGTTCCATCTCTTGGCTTTCAAAAAAATTAAAATTGGTATTATCGATTAAGATAATAACCAAAAACAATTCAAGCAAAACACAAGTAGCGAGTGCGAACGACTAGCTGATCTCGTGCCTGAATGGGGATTTCGTGCCAGTTTGTTTCACCACCCAGTGATAGCCTAAAATGATGTATGTGTTATACGGGAGCCATCCACAGTAAAATTGAGCTACTACTCACCTCTGCGGTGGTGAAACTGAACGACATGGATAGGTTCGATTGTATATAAGACTGACAGAAAAAAAACTGTATTTTAGAATACAATTAAGGTAAAATACCCAATAGTTGACACTATAAGAATGCTTACTTTATTCATTTAATATTATAAAATTAATTTTTCAACCTATCCAAATTCTAACTTCACTGCGCTAGTTTTTATAGTATGTTTAATTGTTTAATCAATCCTAAGAATTAATATGACATATCTGTTGACTATTTTTGTACTGCATATTTTTATTTTAGTTTTTACAAAACACCCAATGGTTGACATGACAAATTTTTAAGATTTCCAATGTTTTACACTTGCTTTTACCCAATGCTTGACGCACATAGAAAAAAATTGGTATCACACAGAACTGAAATAAAACGTTTGGAATATCATTATTAGAGGATTTATTTCTAGTAATTTACACTCATTTTGAACTGATTCTTAACGTTACTAATACAATATTTTACAATTTTATAGAAACGGTTGTATGACCAACAGATGACACAATATGTACCAATGCTTGCAATATATGGGTATATGGTAAATAAAAGCAAATCGTTTAAAATTCGCATGTTTTCCTTAGAAAAACATGTTAAATTTACCCATCAACATTTAATTCTTCAAAAAATGTGTATTTTAGACGGTCGCCACTTGCAAGTATTTTATGAAATTGCAGTTTTTTCAATATTTGACTTATTTTAATTGTGCTAACATTATTTTCATTCAGTTGAAATTGTTTTGAATCTGCGCACTGTTTCAGGGCAACAATTTCAGCTTCATTGTCAGCTAACATTTCTTGTGTAACACACACATAAGTATTGGTTCTCTTCTTTCCCGGAAAATTAACAAGGACATACTTAATCGTTTTCTTTATAATTATTGTCAGTATCAGGATTTTCATGAAGCACCATATTTACTTGTACATTCATAAAACTGATATCGTCAATACTACTTCCAGATTCTTCCCACTCTTCTTCTTCCGACTCAGAATCAGTTGATATTTCTTTTCTTTTCTTTTGATTTTTTTTCTTTTCCAATTGTTTTTGTTCCTTCTCTTTTACCAGCATTTCCTTTTTGTGTTTTCGTTCTTCTGCTCTTATTTTTTTATTTTCTGCTTCTAATTTCTTTTTTTGTTCCTTTTTTTCATGATACATCTGCCACTGCTTTGATGTAACTACAGAAGGAACTTTTTCTTTTATGGTTTCCTTTTTCTTATAATTTTTTGGATCTGGATAAAATAGAAAGCTTTTAAATGGTGAGGGTATAATTTCAGCAGAATCATGATTGTTTTTTAGAACAAAGTTTTCAGATTTTTTGATCGGAGTATGTTGATCAAGATTTTCGACTATGTTTTCAGGATTTGCTAAGGTGATTTCTTGAACATCTACTTACCGGTATTCACTATTTTCATTAGTTTCAATGTCATCAATACAGTCGAACACTCTTTCTCGTCGGCGATACTCAATAACTTCAGATAACCATTTATGTTGGTTTTTGGTAACAGAAGCTCAGGAAGCAGTCAAATTTTGGGGGGTATGAACAGAAATATTTTTATTTCTTTTCAAAAAGCTGCTGTACCAACTTTTAGGGGGGCGATTATTTTTAAAGGTGTTATTTCTCTTTAATTCAATCATAATGTGTTGGACACTGTCCAACAATTGAGTTTTCCCTATAGGAAAGCCCGCTCTCGCCGTAGCAACTACCCATGTTCCAAGAATATTTTCTTCATTTTTTGTTAGGTAAGAATCTCGTCCCCGTTTTTTTCTTTTATTTTGTAAAGCAAGATAATTCTAGGAACACCATGTTTCTTGGCAGATATTGCCACCGACATCCCTCTTTGAACATCCTCAATTGCAGACAACATCTGTTCCTCAGTGTAATTTAATATTTTTCTTTGCTTAAGCGGTGGCATCCTTATTGAAATCTGTAAAAACCCAATAGTTGACATGGCGGTATCAATAGTTGACATAGCTGTCAACTTTTGGTCCAGATTGTGTAATTTGAGTTAAATTTGTATCAAAAGGTAGTTCTTGTTAAAAAAGTAATAAGAGACAGGAAACGTGTTGTTTTATTTTTACTGGTCATAACACCATTGGTTGACAGCCATGTCAACCATTGGTAAAGGGTAAAAATCTATGGACCACTAGTTGACACCTACAATTAAACCGTTAAAATTTTTATTTTACAATTATTTCTGGTATTTCTATAGAAAAGATGATACCTACCTCCTACGCCCAAACTCACATAAAAAGACCAATAAATACACTATTTAAAAAATAATTACTTCTATTACTTTCTTAAGATAGACTTTGCTACGTACTACTAGATAGCGTAACTAGTTGGCTAGCATTCATAATGGAATGTTATAAGTAATTTTAATCTTAAGAAATACTGATTTAGCAGAACATGTCAACCATTGGGGGTATGTCAACATTTGGTGCCTTTACCTTACACCTTTATTAATAATCCAAAATGATCGGCAGATTAAAAAAAAAATTGACAAATTCAACCAGTATTTGACTCAAAAATATCCTTAATTAATAAGTACGGGCAATAAGAAACACATCGCTAACTATATCTTATAGAGAATTAATAAATAAAATGTTTAGTAAAATTATATAAAAAAATTAAAATTCAATGCATAATTAATTAATAACGAAAAAGGTTTTTATGCAATAAAGCTTCGGCACTCTTTTCTAGTGGTCTCCTAAACACAGACGGCCCCTCGACGAAGTTGGATGTCTGGATAATCTGGATAAAGTTAAGGTTTTGTTGTTTGTTGTGTTGACTCGACTAAACTGAACTTAACTGGACTATTGAACAATGGATCTTAGCAGGCGTTTAACTATCTAAACTAACTAAATTGATTTCCCTTGTATAAGACCATTCGATGATAATGGACAGCTCAAAATGTTTGAAATTGTGATCAGTTAACAATTTAATCAATTTGGTAAAATAATAATTTGTCTAATAATTATTAGTTTCTAATAATTTGGCTATAATAATTTGATTTAATAATTGTCTTAGTAATTTGGCAGCAAAACTCCTACGTTTCGGAAGAAGAGAAAATATTTTATCAGCACGTGTTCGCAGAATTATGGTTATCATTAAATATAAGTTAAAACAAATTAGCAGAACTGAAAAATATGGCCGAAGGCCGGTAAATGCTAAAGGGGGGAATGTATTGATGAATACATTTAATCGCCTTTTGCTAGATAAATTTGATAACACCAAAAGTGCCATCTCGTGTGTCTAATTAATTATCAATACTTAGACTGACCAATGACCATGTTATGCTGCAGCAGAATCGAAAATGAAATTCAGTTCGCTTTATACCAGCTAGTAAAATGAAATCCCCCTTACAATCAACATATTACCATATTTCATAAATAAAAAATTACTAAGTATTTGAATCCCTGTTCTATGCAACCCACAATACTCTCTGCTGTAAATCATTTAAGATAACCAATAATTAAGCAACAGGTGTGATGAAATATAAACATATTTACTATACGGTTATGGCCTTTGTATTTAATGAGAGCCATTAGCAAATGTAACATAAAAAGCAAATACATGATTTAAATATAAATGTACATATTAATACAATCTTAAATCTAAACACATTGCCTACGATAATTAAATGTCTGGGCTTTAACTAATAAAGATAGTAACTACACATATTTCCAAAATATTACGTGTGATTTATTAGAATTTAATAAAAAAACGTAAAATTCCCAGACGTACGCAACAGTACATCCCGATTAGATGAGGTCCAGAGGCAGACATACTAAACCTGCAAGCTATGTAACTGGGCATGACAAACGAGTATCAAGCTGATTTCTCTGTTATCGATTAATTTCCACTTAGTATGACCGACATACATCCCGTTTAATGAAGTTGCAGAGGTAGACTTACATACAGGTCGTAATTAATTGCACGCTTGCTCCTATACTATAATAAATCTTTCATATAATTGCACAAGTGGTTATCAATCCCTATTTAGACGAATTTGGCATCTATTCGACATTAATTTGACATCAGAAATAGTATGTGCAAATGTCAAATGACTCCAAGTGGAAGAAAGAGCTATCCTTCACTTCTTTTCATTATTTATTCCTTTTAGAGTTGCTCGTATATTTTTCAGCAAAGGTGTATTCCATTCCTTCGTTGGTAGTAGCTTTAACTATTTACTAAACTTTACTCTTCTCTGTCAAATAGTTTTTTAGTCATAGCGCCAAAAGACAGACCGAAAATGAGAGACCTTAATTTTCGTAATCTGCTTATTTTGGAATATGAAGATTCGAAGAAATCTCGAGGAATAATTTATCACGATTACAATCCTTCCCTTCGGTAAGAGAGGGAAGTAAAAATATATTATAATGGTTTTAACCAAAAGTATACTTGTTTAATAGCATATATAATAATGTGTTTGTTGATAGTTTCATCAGTAGGGTTCAATTTTAACAGATTTTAAAAAAAGTTTAAGGGAGAATGTTCATAATTCAATCCGTAGGTACATATTTCTCAGATTTTTTCAAACATTTCTTAGAAATAACGTAAGTAATTTCAATGAGAATTATTTGTAAACTGTAAAGTATCGCTCACCGGTGGTCCCCTATTAGTTGCAACAAGGTATAGTCGAGGAAATGAAGCAGGAAAAAGGCCTAAACCTCAACATGAGACTACGTCCCACCAGATTTTTATGTGAGATGGTGAAAAATGCTCCTAAAGATGTATAGAACCAAGTTAGGGTCATGGGAACTGGTGCTTTTTCGATTTTCGGTTGTAAAGTGGGACAGAAATGCGCTATCTCCGGTCAGTTGAAGTTGAAAAAAAAATCCATTGCGTGTTATATTTTGGACAATTCTAAGAATTTTTTGACTCTTGACATTTTTTACATAACCTCACTCTTCTCAAGAAGTAAACGTTTAGAAAAAAAAAAGAACGTGCTTTTTGTTTTTTCAAAAAACTAGTACTTGTTTATGATTATTTCTGGTCTTTGATTATCAATTAGAACATTGGTCAAAGACCAAGAATAATAGTAAATACTAATTTTTTTTGCAAAAAAGGTTAAATAAACATTTTGGTTTTTTTTAACGCTTATATCTCGAGAGGGGTAAAGTAGGCAAAAGTCGAAAAATGCTTATAATGGGGTTATTTCACAATCTCTGTTTATGTTAAATATATAATCAGGAACATTTAGAAACTCAGTATATTTGGAAACATTTTTTGCGGCTACATATTGTTAAATTCGGTTTGTAATTTGAAAATATTGGTTCCCGCCAATAGTCTTGACGTTCATGTTTTCGCATGCTCAGTATAGCGTAGATAAAATATCTCTGTGGCAGCACTGAATTTCAAACTTTACTAAGGAAAACTGACAGCTAAAGTAACAGTGAAGCTGCTAGGTTAGTTTTTTCTGCTGTTCTGTTTGTTTTGCGGTTTTGTTTTGATTTGTTAATTTTTAAGACTTTGTGTATGGAGTTATATAGAATCAGTTGTGTTTTTTAGTATCATTAAGTGATATAATTTTATGAGTATTGTTAAAAATATCAGGCAAGTTTCTACCCCAAGAAAATGTATATACTCGTTTTAATACATTCGACATTGAAATAGTCCATAATTTTCGCAATGAATTCCTGAATTATAACGTAGTTCACTTCAAGTAAATTTTCAGTGCCAGCTTTAACGATGTTAGACTCCATAATGTGATAATTAATAAAAAAATGATGAACTAACACAAACTACAATAATAAACAGAAAGCAAAATCAAACTGTCGTAAGTGTGACTCTTCTACCTCTTTTATATTGCCAGTGAGGATGTGATTAATCTTAACAAAAACAAATATTCCTAAATTTAGTTGTAAACCGTGACGTCACAAGTTAGTAAAATTTGAAATTATTGACGATACTTCTTATTGATTTATGAATAATCAACAAATAATAAAGAAATAGTATTTACCGATACATTACTCTTGTATATTTTACTATTCAAATTCATAAATATTTTTAAGTTTTTCGTCAACATGAGATAACTCTATTGTCCAAAATATAAAGTCCACATATTTCAGTTCAAAATAAACGCCCACAAATAATCGTAAATACTAGTTTTTTGAAAGGGAATAGCTTAAATACACGTTTTTTTTAGTTTTAACTGCCTATATCTCGAAAAGGGTGACTTTATCTAAATAATGTTAAGAGTTAAAAAATACTTAAAATTGCTGAAAGTATAAAGTCCATATGTTTTAATTCATAATAAACGATCAAGAATACTAGTTTTTAGAAAATACAGAAATTAAATACACTTTTTATTTTCTTTCTAACGCTTATATATCGAGAAGGGTGAAGTTAGGTAAAAGACGTAAAGAGCCAAGAGCTCATAATTGTTCAAGATAAAGTCCACATATTTTAGTTCATAATAAACGCCCATAAATAATCGTAAATACTAGTTTTTTGAAAAAAAGAAAACCTAAATACACGTTTATTTTTATACGCTTATATCTCGAGAAAAGTGAGGTTAGGTCAAGAGTCGAAAAATGCCTAGAATTATACAAAATGTAAAATCCAATGGTTCTTTTCAACAAAAAATATTGTTGGTGACGAGAAATAGCGAATTTCTGTCCCAGATTACTACCGGAAATCGAAACAGCACCAGTTCCCATGATTCCTGCCTTTGTTTTACACATCTTTAGGAACATTTTGCGCCATCTCACATAAAAATCATGTGGGGCAGAATCTCATGTTGGGTTTACATGCTTCGTTTGCTCGACTAGTATGTCTAGCACAAGTTGAGCAAAATGCGGAAAATAAACTATTGTATTCAAACATTTTCGAGATTATGGCAGAGTCGCCAGGAAACTTTATAACAATTAGTAATTAGCCCGCCAGTGTAGGTCGAAATCGAAATAATTTTTAATCGACGTCAATACCTTATTTGGTAATTACCTGAAAGACAATGAAATTAATTAAAATAATGTATTTTGTATGTAATCAATTAACCATATTTCAATAAAGTTTACATATACATATACTGCAATAGTTCATTTTTCGTCACAACCTTATTCGAACTATGCATCTTCTATAATATCCCAGTGTTAGATATTTTAAAAGTTCATATCATTATTTCCATCGGGTTTCTAAAAAAAATTCGTGAGCCTCATAGTTAAGCTAATTAATTGTCCATTCTCCCGAAACCTGAGATAAACCGTTTTAAAAGTTACAATGCCAGGTGTAATAGATCATTACTCTATAATGGGTCAATATTTAATGTCATCCTATTTGATGACCTGTGAAAACAAATGCTATTTCCAGAAGATCTGTTATGTATTACTATCAGTGTCCGTAGTGACAAAAAATTTAATTATAATAAATAATAATGAAACTCAACCTTTTATATTTACTTCGATAACTTAGTTTGGGATATTACCATTTCTAGATTTGTAGCATTTTCGAAATTGATATTGTGCTTTGTTTTTGGGTTGAAACATAAACATTTAAAAAAATTAAATTCTACATCCTCTATTTCATTAACAGGTGCCTAAAAATAGTATTATTTTGATGAGATCTGTAGGTTCCCAAAATTATACTGGCCGAAACTAGATCACCCTGTAGAGCGTAAAATATTAGTCAAATTATTATATGCACTGAAGTTTTAAATTAACTTGAATGGAAGTTATACATCGAAATGCTATTTGCATCTTGATGCCGACATATAAAAATGGATATCGATATGTTACGCTGTCAATTTAAATACACGTATAAACCCTTAATATATGTGTTGATTTGATTTTGTGAGAGTACTGCAGTATGTCAGAGTATCTGCTAAGTCTGCAGTCTGCACACATACGATGTGACATTCAGGAGGGATCAGAAATCGGCTTATCTTCTCACTCGGCGTTGCGGGTGACTGCTTCTGAAATCTGGCGGATAAAGTGGTTAAGGTCTCTAAAAAATGTTACCGCTCGTTTCAGCTTTTGTAATGATAAAGTCTGATTTCGAAGAAGACTTCAAATAAATGATGTTTAATTCAGTCGTATGATCGATTAGCAGTTAAAATGGTTTTTCATAATAGTATCAATATGCAGTAGTAAATATTACTACTGATTACAGTTGAATGTTTATTGTTCTAACCTTAATTGTTAACATTACTATTGTAATGATAGGAAAGAAATCTTTGGTTCAAATCAATAAAATAACTTTATTCTTTCGTCAACGTTTCGTTGACTAGGCCTAAACTTCCTCAGGATTACAAGTTGGAACTTAATAAATTGAATTGTAAGCATCGGATTTTTTACCAATATTTGTCGTAGGTTGCTGTCATAATTTATATTAAAATTGATTTGTTTATCAATTAATACCCATGCTTATATTAATACACCTAGGTTTTATTAATGACAGTTGAAGATGTCCGTTCCTACTGTTTCTGAGGTGAATTTTAATATAGTTTATCTTATCGAATGGTACAAATCCAGCTATATGACGGATTTCAAATATAGTCCTAATTAAGCTTCTTTGATACGAGTCTGATGATCCAACGCAAAAAGGAGGAGGGTCAATATGGTCCGATTTCCGCTCCCTTCGTATTTGAAAAAAAGTCATTTGAAACTTAATTGTGGACATAAATATAACTTTTTAAAAATATTTCAGCCTAAACAGAGACATCTCATTTTCATCCCTCCCACACATTTTCATGTTTCTACGCTTCTATGTTGGACCTTATCTATCACCTTAAGTACACTCCCGAGTCCCTCTTATGCCTCGAAATACATCTGCTGCTTGTTACTGGCCCACCGCCACCACCGCCGCGTCCACGTCGCTGTTCTTGGGTTGCGCTAAGTGCAGATGTGTTCAGAACATAGATTTAAATATAAAATGTAGATTGAACCCCAATAAGACGAATTTACTCGTACGAAGCCTGTAAGTGTAAGGTAATCGGAGTGAGTGATGCTTGTGGAGAGCCAGTAACAAGTAGCAGATATATTTCGAGTCATAAGAAGGACTTGGGAGTGTACTTAAGGTGATAAGTCCAACATAGAAACATGATAATGGGTGGGAGGAGTGAAACTGACTTGGAGAGTCTGGGATGTCTCTGTTTGGGCTGAAATCTTTTCACTGATTTTTTCCAAATAAGAAAGGGACGGAAATCGGACCTTATTGACCCTCTTTCAACCGACAAATGTTTGCCTTTACTACATAAATATGAGGGACTAAAAAGTATGATTTTTTTTTAAACTGGACCACTTTCAAAAACCAGTTTCTGAAAACTGTAAAGTAAAATTTCACCGCAATGAGGTAAATCTTCAACTACGAAGCCAAAGAGTATAGATATTGCATTTGATCGCACATTTATAAAACCGTAAATATCGATCGCAAAAAAAATTTTTTATTAGTGATCGAATTCTGAACAACTTTGAATATGTCTGTCTATCTGTCTAACTTCTGTTCGTCTATCCGTTCATCCGAAAGTTTTTGTAAGCATGATAACCTAAGAACCGAATGTGCGATTGTGTTGAATGGACAGTAAATTTGCTTTGTCTAGAGAATAAAATCAGCCGACAAATAAAAAAACTGATAATTATTTAAAAGGTCCTATTTTTTATGTTCTCTATTAAACCTTGACATTTGTTTACCTCGGCATTGGCCTTTTCATCACAATATTCATAAAGTTATTGAATATTCAGGTATTTCACATACTAAATATAACCATTTTTTTATTTTAGAATTGAACGCTGTTGCCAAAGAGAAGTATCAATACTACAGAACATTAAATTTCATAATACCAAAAAGCAGAATAGTGTTTTGATCATTTGAATATTGACAATGTTAGAGAAAAAATTAAAAAAACCTTTCTAGTTTAAAAAAATTCAAGTTTTCAATGTCCAGCCCGAGAGCTAAACACAAAAAAGCCTTCCCCAATTCTTCCCGCTCCTAAATGATATTACGTGTTTGTTTACATTTCGAAGATATTTACAAAGAAACACTTTCAAAATTGTAACTTGGGCATCCTTTATCTTGGAAACTAACTACTCCCCGACCCAGGTTTATAGGAACTTCTTGTATTTTATCACTTTGTGAAGTTTGGTCTATACAATTCAGGATACCCTGTATAACTAAAGAGTAAAAAAAAACTAAAAACTTATAGGATTTTAAATAAACTTGTTACAATAATTGTTCTATGAGGAAAGAGAAAAGTCGATAAAGCAAACGCTGATCCATAACGGAGAAATCAAACGTAATGCAATGGGATGAGAATTAAATCAGTTAACACGTCAGTAAACAAGTGTTAACAACATAACTGTTAAATTGAATTAGTTTAATAATCTTATTATAGAACAGTGAGCACTAATTGAATTAAAGTTCCGCTGTTGGCAAATAATGTAGCAATTATTTATTCATTCGTACACAGCAAAATTAAACCGGGCTTTAAAATAAAGAAAACTTTTTCTACTTAATTAAGCACCGCTGGAGCGCGCTGGAAAAATGCAATTATAATGAAATCCATCAGAGCCGACATAGCCATCTGACTTGGGGAGCGAACGGTGCCAAAGAAATCAATTTACAGACTTTCAGCAATAAGAATTTTAAATAATGGCTGCACCAGTCATCCAGATAAGTGGCGGAAATCGGTTGAGAAAGAGATCACGAAAAATAATTTGGTCGGCCTTAGTTTTCCCCCGATAAAAATATAACTTCTTGTCACGTGTCCCAGATCCATTCTGCTCAATTTAAAGTTGAAGCTGTGTTTACACTACATTTGCAGCTTGCGAGTGTTTCGCCCTTCTCAGCAAGAACGTGCCGGATTATTGTATTAGCAACATCACCCTCTTGTGAGATGCCTTCATAATTACTAGTAAATAATTAGTAGATGAGCTATGGAGCTTTCCAGTTATATAAATCCGAGGATTATATTAATTAGAACGTATTCTGCTTCTTGTTTTTGAATCTGTTTTGATTTCAATTGTGACGTTGTTGTATACTGATTTGCACTTACGAAGTAAATATAAAAAATCATAGTTTTATTTAAAATGCTTTCAGTGGAAATAATATCCTACTCTTTCATAAGGCAATAGTTAGATCGAAATGTTTTTCGTAACATTAGTTTTGACATCAAAATTCGACAACAGGTGGTAATACAACCAATAATAAAGTTAATGTCTGAAATAAAACCTCTTTTGTGATTGAAACACTTTCCATCAACATCAAATCACTAAACACTAAGTTCGGGGCACGTTTCGCTAATAAAGTTGGTATCAACTGGAGAAGATTGAAATCAATCAATTTAACTGCCTTATGTCGTATTTAATGGTTGTTGTGAGCAATATTATTGATCGAAATATACAAGTAGAATCTATAAATAAATAGATATTTAAGTTTTAAATATCAGTATATTTTTACGGAACAAATGGAACAATACATGTTTATGTAATAATCCTATTAATTGTAACATTTAGTCTACATACACCATTTAGTGTCAATTACGAACATTTGGTATCATTAAAAATGACACAGAAATAAATACGTTTGCTAAAAAAAATAGAATGTCATAGGTATTTAATTGGTGCTTCTACAGCAATATTCAGAAAAAATTGTAAAAACTGAAAATTCATTTGATAATTTTAATTTTTCGTTATTTTAAAATACATTAATGTTGTTATTATGTTTAAGTTTCTATTTCAAATCCAAATTCTCTTATCTAGTAACTAAATAAATAATAAAACTATTTAAAATACCCTAAGTGCTAATAAATACGCCCAATATACCCAAACAGTTTATCGTAAAAAATTGGTTTAGATGAAAATTGAAAATATAAGTACTAAAAATAGCTAAATATACTCGTAGAATTAAATTATTAATTGAACTATTACAAGTAATACTTGCACTCAATAATCTAAATATCTCGTCAGAGAATAAAATTTAAAGTTTTAACTTTTTGAAGATACTTGGCACAATAAGAAAACATTTTTAAAGCATTTAAATATACTTATTAGAGTTAAATGACAAGTACAAGTAGTATTTACATCCAAAATTCAGACTCAAAATAATTGATACTTGAAGTATTCTGTCTACTGAAATGTAGTTAATATTTGACACAATAACTTCACGAATTATCTATTGGCACTAATACCTCAAGTAATTTAAGTGAGTACTTTACTCATCTTAGCTAACAAGTCACCTTGATTGTCAACTTTTTGAAAATTTTGGAAATTATACTAAATTATTAAAAAATAGTCAAAAAATCACATAACCAATGACTGAATTTAAAGCTCATGTGCCTTGATAAGAGAGCATTGCAGATAAACAATAAGCTCTCTAACGGAGATGCGAATCTCCATACGTGCCATTATAATCTTCAAGAATCTTTATTGTCATTTGTTGCGAGAGTTTTTGTCCTTTTAATTACCCATTGTAATTGGTATATTGTTAGTTGGTTTCGAGAATATTCTTATAATAATTGCCATACATATTTTCGTTGAAAACTGCCACCAAAATGCTGTGTTCCCATGTGTGCAGTGTGCAGTTCTTTGAAATGAATGATGAGTACAAAAAGTAAAAGTTTGGAATTAAATAGCTTTCAATAAGCAGTAACGACTTATTATATAGCCTTAAGTTTTTCAAGAGAAGATGTTAGTTGATTTACTATCAACTACTGATTAATTTCAACACGATGATCGAAGTTCATCACGTATTATTCTTCGGTGGTGTGCACGCTGTATGTAAGGAAAACTCTCTAGAGGTCATAATTCTTGTCGAATATACCTATTGTTCAACTATTTATCAAAACTCGTACAGAGCGCACTAATCATAAAATAATGTAAGTAAAATAATAGACACGTATTTTTCAAAATAAATATTTGTCAAATAGAAAAGCTTTTTTTATAGTTTTATTTTATTTTTTTGTTTTTGTTTTGAAGGCCTTAACGAACTTAAAATCAAGTTGATTTTTCTTTAGAAATCAGATACGTCGCATATTAGGTAAAGCCACTTGCAGGTTGTTCCCTTTTGGTTTTACAAAGTTCACTTATTAAATTTTTCACAAATGCGAAAACGAACAGTATATTCCATTTGATCGGCATATTTCAAAAATCGTAAACTGCTCGTGGAGAAAAAAAATCATATTATTGTGTTAGTGAACGAACTCTGTGTGTATGTGTGTTCTTTTAACAATGATGTTTCTTGTAAGCATGGTAACATAAGAAAAATAGCCAATTTTATTGAAGTCAGCAAACCTATCGTTTGTGAACAAAATCGATTAGTAAATAAAACAATTATTAGTACCAATTTAAGTAAAAAGAAAACTGCTCAATTTCTGTGTTTTATAAATAAATAGAAATCTTGTAAAATGTTATTTTCTATTATTTATTTATGTAATTTGTTAATATACATTTCATAATAATATAATATCTACATGTCTTGTGACGTGCTTTCTTCCAGTTGCCTAGCGCATAGGCAAGTGGAAGCGTCACTTTGGCGCTGAGCTATATTTCGGTTAAATTCGGTAATCTCGAGCGCCACCTTTGCAATTTTTACGTGGGGCAAAGGTCCCACATTAGCCTCCTAAACGCAGCCTGTTGCAGTAGGGCTGGGATAGCTACAGTGGAGACACGGTATGTCCAGGGGTCCGGACGGCAGATTAGACTTTCACTCACATTCAACAGTAAAAGGCGGATGTCGGTAAATAACAAAGTTTATTAACATACAATGAAATTTTTACAAAACAATAAAAAAAAACGGTTAGGTACCAAAATACGGAGTTTCTGATAAACACAATAACAAAAACTTAAGATATGTCATTTTAATTTAATTTGAATTATGTAGGGCGTCATTTTGTGACGTACGGTTAACCAGGCGGTGAGAAGCTAGTTAGCTACTCATTAATGCGGAAGCAAGCGGTGGTAAGCAAGCAGACGGTGAAAGCGGTGAAAAACCACAGTAGTAAAAAAAACGGTATATAAAAAAACAGCAAACGGAAAAAACTACACAAGTAAGTAATTTAAAAAAACGGACAGCGTGCAAATACCAGGCAAAAGCAAACGGTTATCTACAGCAATAATCATGCCTACATGTTGTATTAGAGTGTGGGTGTGAAGAACTTTTCAAAACTAAATAAAACTGATACCAAATAAATAAAACGGTTGTCGGATTCGGTGCGGTGTGTAACCTTGGTTACACTCGGTTCGGAAAATAAAACGGTTATCGGATTTGGTATCAGCTTACGGCGGAGATTATTCTGCCTAGACGGACAGACAGTAATAGTCAGAACGGTGGTATTTCGGTTCGGTTCGGATATGTTGAAATTACATCAACACTTGATGCGGTGTTTGCCAAGCGCCTCAAACCCCAGAGCTGGGTGCCTTCATTAAATGCATTTCGGTTCGGCCACGTGGTATCTTGTCGGATTTTATGCGGAAAATGTCTATGTATCAGAATATAATGCTAGTTACTTTATTCACGGTAGCCTAGATTTTATTCTCAATTCCCGGACTATAATAAATTTCTATAAATTATTTCAAAGTAAGGAATTTTGTTCCATTTCGTACCAGTACAAAATATTGGGAACAAAATGAACGGTAAATTAACAATAACACTACAGCAAATTTCACAAAAATAATTTTTGCAAAGACATATTTTATTTTGCTACGACCTAGCTAAAATAAAATATACGGTACATATAACTTCTACCCATTTGGTAGAATAACATATTATTCTATCGCAGTACCATCACAAATGGTCCGGATCAAAATAATATAAACGGTAAACGGTACACAGTTTTCTCTCGAAATATCATCTATGTTCTTTTTTCCATTTGGAAATTCTTGCGAACATAGCTATTTGGATAAAATCGGAGAAGTTGACATGTCCGAAATCGGACTCTCTTACTATTGTAATAATTTAAATTCATTTAATTTCGGCAAAGTCGGAAAATAATAATTATATTCTGATACATTTAAACGGAATCGGTTTCAAATTATTGCTTTAAAACGCACATTTCAGTGAATTATTCTTATCGGTGTTAATATAAAAAGGTCTAATGAAACTAATTTACGCAGCTGACTTACCAGCGCCCTCAGTATCAAATCGTGTAATTAATGTTAATATTATGGACAGCCCTCTCACTGCCAGGTTTATCAAATTACCTGTTTAAAGTAGAAATCTGTTTCGCGATTTCAGCTAGCTAAATTAGGAGAAATCTATAATAACAATTTACAATACCTATGATTCGAATGTAAGCGGAGCAAATAACGAAGTATATTATTAATGTAAACTGCATTTTTGGCAACGGAAAATTTACCTCGTTACAGTCTATATTTTTTCACTTAGACACATTATATTATTAACGCCTGTAAAAGTAGCGAATGCGGTTGTCATTTGGATTCACAGGTTCGAGACACAAATAGGTTAAATATAGGTAGTTACTTTTTTTATACTTTATTTTATACTGATAATTGTCTCATAATTAATAGGTACTTGTTTACGAATTATTCATTTTAATGAGCAGTGTGGTGTAATTTTTTATGATTAATAAAATAATAATAATTATTATCAACTTCAGCAAGGACGAGCTATTTTCGAGACCGAGTATAAGATACATTTCCTTGCCTTCTAACTAGTGAAACCAGAAATGTCTAAGTAATTGATTGGAAAGGGTCTGCCACCATTTGCTCAAGAAATCAAATCCCATGATACCTAAAAAATAAAGCTTTTTTTCAAACTTTTTTTTCTCGTGAGCTATATTAGATACGGAGACGACGCCAAAGGGATATTTTTTGGAATGTTTAGTGCTTTATTATGTATTTTTTATATTGTAAATGATCAGTAAATACTATTTTTAAAATACAAAAAAATATTCATTAGCTATCAGATAGTTATGTAAGAGTAACCACTTTCGGATTATATACATACATATCGATGGATTTGATTTCTTAAGCAAATCTTTGGCAATGGTGGTAGACCCTTTATTCCATGCTTCCTTCATTGCTTGAGAGCGGTTTAGATGATTCTTTAACAGACTTTTTATGAAAGAAAGAGGTTTTCCTGGGTGTTCGAGTATTGATGGTTTCTTAAATGTTGGTTCGATCATTGCTCTAGAATGAATTAAGTGATTTCTATAATAAATACTGTAGAATATGTTTGACGGCTGTCCCATATTAGTTTCATTAAGCTAAGTCTGGTTTAAAGTACGCAATAAGAGAAAAAGGTGTGTTCTACTCGAAAATCTGGCGAATTCGCTGATGGTAAATCCATCTGAATTGCACTAAAACTGGTTTTGTATATTTACGTAAAATTTGATACATGCTCAAATGACGCTTCTTTGATAACGAGTTGTATAATAAAGCTTAAAAATTAAAAAGCGCATAACATATTTGGTGAACTATATTTCTATACAGATATCGTTTGTAATATCCAAGTACGCCCCAGTACGCTGTCTCGCGTGTCATTCTATCACAAATAGGCTTTGTAATGACTAATCCTGGTAGCAACGCTTAAGACTGAATTTCCAAATTAGTAATAGAAATGCTATAACCGTTTTTTTAAAGTCGGTTCAGTTTTTCTCAAAAAATGTTTACACTTTTTTATTGTTCCAACAGATGGGTTATTAGAGACCTTTATTATATTACACATTTAGAAATAAATATGATTGATGTAGTAGCACATTTTTTATTCTTACTTTTTATTTCAGCAACAAAGGCCGGATCTCCCAAGGCTGCTTCAGCAAATGCATGCTCAACAACTGCCGGCACATGCTGCACCTCCAATACCTATGATGCCTCATCCAGGTCTGGGTGGTGCTCCACCAAGCACGGCAGCTAGTCTTCTGGGCCTCTCAGGAGCCCTACCTGCTCAACATCCCCTTTCCATGCTGGCCTCAAAGCCAGAACTTCACAGACCTGACGACGTTAAGTCGAACAGCGGTTAGTACAGTATGAGTTTCTTGGTGAATTAGCGCAATATATCTGTGAGCTTGAAGGATTTATAATTAAATAAGTAGGATTATGCAAAATCGGAAGCAAGTTGCTACTTCCGGAACTGTGTGCCTTGGTTACATGATTCAAAAGATATACCTACCGTTTTTGCTTCATTAACCACATAGAACTTAGAAATTAATCACAGTAGCTGCGTCAAGGCTGATACACTTATGACCTCTTTCTAATATTGTATTTAACTCACTCCATTTGGTGTAAGTAGAGGTGATAGTAATTATTAATTGAGCCATCTTAGGTACTTCTTTTTATGAAGTACTTAACTGCAACTGTGTTCATATGTAATATAATTTATTTGTGTTGTATTATTCGGAGAATTAAAATGTCATAATTATTAAATACTGTTTAGTAATAAGAGAACCAGAAGAATTATAATTTGTGATAGTTCGTGCAAAAGCTGCTGCATTAAGGGTTGGCAAAAATTGTGTTTTTTTTTTATTTTAATCAAAAAACACGTTTTTTTTTTTATTTAAAACAATTCAATGTGTTTTAGACATGGATTTTTAATTGTTAAAAAAAACACGTTTTAAACAATAAAAAATATGCTTTTAAACTTAAATTTATACGGGCGCGTCGACCCAATACATTATTTATTCTATAAGCCATGCCCATATTGCATCATAACAAGACGAGGACGATACTTGACAACGGCTCAGCTAATTCGGTGTAATAAATACGTCAAGTCGTCAATAATTTTTTTGGTGATTGGTTATTGACTACACAGGCACATAAAAAAAAGTCGAGTTGTAGAAGGCAGACCTAAATATTCCCATGAATTCTGACCTGCTGAACACGAATCCGATGTCCGTTTTGCCCGATTGGCTTTTGCATTCTTCCTAACCTCAAAAAACACCAAAAGAATGCCCGAAAAAATGAAAATCTGAAAAAATTCAGGGGTACATAGGATGGCAATAGAAATCGAATGGCGCAAACCAGACATCCCTGCGGTCCTTCGTTTTCAAGATAGAGCAGCTCAAAGTCACCGGAAAGAAAAAAAATGTTTTGTTCACAATTCTCGAGGCTCTATATCGGAAACCAAAAAAGTTATAGAATTCTAGTTTGCGCCATTCGATTTCTCTCGCCATTCTACGTACCTCTGAAATTTTTCAGATTTTTAGCTACACTCTCATTTTCTCGGGCATTCTTACGGTGTTTTTTTTTTGAGGTTAGGAAAAATACAACAGCCAATCGGGCAAAACGGACATCGGATTCGTGTTCAGCAGGTCAAAATGCATGGGAATACATAGGCCTACCTTCCCGCACTCGACTTTTTTTTTGCTATTAATCGCTTTAAAATTAACGCTTAAGAAAATAAATAATAACGGTATATCTTCTATATAATAGTAATATGTTTCGTTCGTTGTACTTATACTACCATATTATTATAACTAGTTGTATTGCATTACATAAAAGTTCATATTTTTTTACCTTATTATTATTATTTTTTTTTTACCTTATCAAATATAACGATGTTCCGAAAATTGTCCATCAAACACACTGAAAAAATGGATTGAAAAAAATTATGTTTAAAACAATTGTTTTAAACGTGTTTAAAACAAATGTGTTTAAAACAGGTTACTGTGTTTTAAACACTTAAAAAACATTTGTTTAAAACATTTTGTTTTAAAACTGCCAAACCTGGCATTAAGGCAATCTTCATTAAAGCACGGTCGGGAAGCAAGCTTCAGTGTTGCTTTATATGAAACAAATTTGTAATAAAACACAAATAGAACTAATAAATGTGTATTTAGCAGAATGTAACAACTTATGAGATTTTGACCTATTTTGATCATTATTTCAAATCAGTAAGTTAGAAAATTATTTTTATATTGAATTGTGGTTTATTCTATACATTGTTCTTTTAAATCTTGCTTGAAACAAAGAGCATTTGTTTTAGACACTAAAAGACTACGTAGGATGGTCTTAATTTCATATATTATATTTTTTTGAACCTTTGATCTCTATCAGATTGCTGACTGATAGTTCTTGAATTTTATTGCTATATCTACATCATGTCAGTATTTTTATCAAAATTATTGCTTGAGAAAACTGTGTAAGATATTTTTATCAATCACTAATCGTTGCTACCGTCAACGATTATTCTGTTAATAAATGTTTTTTATTGGAATTGTCGTATCATTAGTGGCATTACGACTAACTTAAATATCTGTTTTGAAGAAGGGTAACGTTTTAAAGTTATTGAAACAATTAGTGTCAATAATAAAATAGACTGTACAGAAATTCTGTAGGTACGCAATTTATCGTTCGTAGCTTTTGTTCGAAAAATAGTGATTAATTCAAACTAATAAAATTCTGTACTTTTGGTAAAAATTGCAAATCATAATAACAATTAATATTTGAACTTTGCAAGCAATATTATGTACCAGCTGCTATAATGGTTATTATTTTAGAAAAATTACCTCTGCAGAGAGGCAAAGCCGTACATATACTTGAAAATTTTGATTTTTGGCTTTCTTGTCTTTGTATCACTCTGCAGCGTTCAATTTCAGTGATGAAGGTAATTTTTAATTGGTTTAATTGGTGGAGTGCACTGAATACATTATAATTTTAGTATTTGAAAAGGAAAGATTCTACTCTAAAGAATGGTACCATTTTTAGGTTGAGTGGAACTTCTATTGAAGAGTTCCATATGCCTCCATCAGTTGGTCTGTACACACAGAAATCCTCTACAGGTCGCAATTCGTAACGGATCCATTTGTTTTTACTTTCATCTATTATCAAAATAAAACCCTATTGTATTTCATAGGGATCCATCTAATAGTTTAATCACTATGAATAATTATATTTAATACCGTTTCTTCGGACCATTCTCTCGTTCTCCGCGTCTATTGAATAAATGATAAAAATAATAATTAAACATAAAATAAGGAAAAAATTACTTTTAATTTAACTTGCTTTAATTCAATGAATTGATCTTAATAGTACCGTATTATTTGTTAACAAAATGAATTGATATAAAGGCCAGATTTCAAGAAGTGATGAAAATGATTTTTCTAGGTTATGTCGATACTTTTTCTTCTAGGATTAATAGTTTTAGAGAAAATCGTATGTGAGCAAAATTTACAAATGAACTTAATATTATGAACTTAAGCTCTGATCGAGGTAGCCTCGCGACGCACAGTAATAGAAAGTGCTACTAATGTGGACAAAATTCTCTCTGCCCGCCACTTTTTATCGTTTTGTAATATATTTTTTTAAATGCTCGTAAGAAATAGTACTTCAAAATGTATCTGCAAGTTTTTTTATTTAGTTTTCAGGAAACGTGGATTTTTCAATTTTTAGTAACATATAGCAAAAAAATTTGATTTAACTAAATCACCAATTATGATCTGCCAGCAAATTTACAAAACCCAGACTTATTAAATAATGTTTTAATTTCAATGGCAGATGCGCAATCCACTGCATGCGAAGATACTTTGAACATTTTAAAAAATAATAGGTAGGTATTTAAATATTACAGGAACTTTATCATTTACTGAAATACACGAAAATGATTCCTCAAAATAATAAACCCAATAAGAAAATATGCCAAGCGGACGGATGATCTTTCAATAATTGATATAAAATTATTGATTCCATATTGTTTACCTGCTCTTACACATATTATTAATTGTATATTGTCACAAAATAAAATTCCTACGTTGTTGAAACACGCCATGGTAAAACCCATAGCAAAAGTTAATAACTCCAATCCAATCATTTTTGGTGTATTTTGGTTTGCTGAATCCGAATCCAGTGTCAGTATTGCCCCACGTTACAATTTCTTTCCATCCTCAAAAACAGCAACAAGAATTAATTGCATTTTTCTGACTGCTTTTGAGCATAGCATCGACAACTTTCTTTTTGTGTGCTGTGTAATTAGTTTCAATTTAAATTTAATTGTTTTAATCAAGAACTGTGCGTCTGATGAGAAAAGCGCAGGAGACCGTCTTCATGTAGAATTGACTAGGCTTTTCAGGACAATTATCCACGTGGCAAAATGTCAGTAGCGTATCACTTTTTGGTAAAAAATATTAGAGGACATGGTCTCAGAGACGCCACTGGTGGAGCAATAATATAACTTTTCTAACTGAAATATATAGTTTTATATCCTATTCACACGTACCGAGATTGAAAGTAATATTTGAAGTACTTTCTCAGATATTAGAAAATAACGATTAAAAAAAATAAACATTTCAACACCCTGTAGCAAAAAATTTAAGCGGACACATACGTTCATATAAACTTTTCACCATAACATAACATAATCAATTAAAAATTTATAATTTTTCAATGAAAATCCATTTTTATTAAAAACTACAGAAAAAAAAACTTGCAGATACATTTGAAGTACTATTTCGTACGAGTTTTAAAAAAAAATTATTACAGAACGACAGAAATTGGCGGGCAGACAGAATTTTGTCCACATTAGTAGCACTTTCTATAACTGTCTGATGCAGCCTCGATATGTATCTTTAGCTTGTGAAACTGAGATCTCTACTTTTGTCTGTACTAACGATTTTTAACGTCTGAGCAAGCAAATTCTTCCAGGCTCGATCCGCTTCAATGATTATTTAAATAAATAAATTACTCCCGTTCTCAGCCTACTTTGCATACAAAAATTCAATGATCAAACGCTAAAAAGTTCAATAAGAATAGAAAATTACCTCTTCGAAATTGCCTCGAACTTTTTCCTAACTACATAATAACAGATATTAAACACAGTTTACAGATCATTATTTGTAAATAATTAGAAAACGAGTTAACTTGTTAAGTGGATCCTCATTCAAATGAGGGTTCATGAAGTTGCAAAACTTGAGCGGAAAGCTAGTGGAAATTGTCTGCAATGAGAATTTTATGAGGAAGAAAATAACGGTTTTCCTACAAATTCAGCAAAGTTTTATGGCCCGCGAACCACACTTCGAGCAATAAAACAAGACCGGCGCTTTGTCAGAAGAAAAAAACTAAATGAAATATATTTTGCTTCTTTCCGTAGTTGACGCATTGGAACGATTTCCGTCGACCGCTCTGAGTATATTGATTCTCGTCGTAAATATGATTTATCAAGCGACTAAAATCCGGTTACATACCTCGATACACATTGAAAATTGCTACCGTTATAACATAAGTTTTCCCGGGAAATTTTCAACTAATACTTTTATTTTCACGTGTATTTCGCATGCACAATGTTCAGAAATAAGGATTTATATTTAAAAATTGTGCAGTTTGTATATTTCATTTCTAACTGTTGAAACATATGTAGTTTTGGTGCTGTGCATGTTTCTGATAGGAAACTATAATATATTATCTTTTATGATATTATGTGGTTGTATGAAATTGTATGCATGTTTTTTTTAGAATAGGTTATGAAACTTAATTTAATATATCAGGCTTATGTCAGTACTTATAAAGAAAAATATATATATATTTTCGGATGCAAAATGTTGTTTAACTTTAGTTATTAGAAATAGTCTTTAATGGCATTGTTTAAAAATAAATTTTATTGTTAGACTTGTCTAGTGTGAAAATAAGAGGAAACTAATTTTTTACAAGTTGAAACCTTTACAGATCAATAGTAATGGTGACAGTTAACAACAGATAAATATGCTCCTTGTATATCTTTCATTCATCTTAAAATAAGTTTCTCCTGAAAATATCTGTCTATTACCAATTCAATTCAATTCAAATTTCTTTTATTCAATTTAGTAATAACATGGTGTTATATGTACACGTACTCAGAGCCAGCCAGACATGCATGTCGCAAAGCGCCGTGGCAATTGAATGGTTGGATGAATGAGTGAATATATAACTTAAAATAATCAACAATGAAACTAACTCCTATCTCTAAAATAAAAGATTTACAAAAAAAAGCTGATGGCAAAATTGAACATATAAAAGTGTATATTTAAAATAATTTTTAAAACATGTATATAAATATGGTTAAAAAGACAAGCTCAGTCGTTGGTGGTAGACATATACAGGTGAGTGCTAAGGCGTCTAACCTGCTCCATGCAATTCGTTCAAGACTTACATTGCTATCAGTCGGCGATGCCGCAGAGTTTTTGGTTTAAAATAATGTATGTTTAGATAAATTTTTGAATTAATAAAGTTCTGGTTAAAACAGAATCTTCTGAAAATAATTTTGAGAAATAAATGAATTTAAAACAAAAATGTACAAAAGGAAAGAAGAGAAAGATAAAATGATACAATTTTGTAATGAAAGAATGTCCAGATATTGTGGCAAAAGTAGCTGCCGAAAGATGGGCAGCGTCTGATATGGTCATTTGTGTTTTATTCTAAAAGGTGCATTATGCTGTCTTATTCGCGTTATGTTGTTTGTTAACGGACTATCGTTTAGCTTAAAAGCATAAAACTAGGCGCATGAACTTATGTTCAATATTCATTGTCGTGCTCGGTATGCTGCACAATGCTGGCGCCGCATACGTTATAGCTGGCCTCACTACAACGGTGTATGAGTTTCTTATTATGTCTGTTAACTTTGCTATTCCTGGCCAGGAGCGGATACAGACTCCTAGACATAGAATAGACTGTCCGTACTCGTTCGTTAATGTGTCTTTTGTCCAAGTGTACCCCTAGGTACTTCACACTTTCATCCCTGGTCGGAATTTGGGTGCCCTTGATCAAAATTGGCGTAATAATTTTGTTTTTAATAAAATTACGTGTGAAGACCATTGCTTCTGACTTTTCGGCGTTGACCTTAATCTTTCAATTGCCGTAATAAACCGAGGCACGAGTCATGTGCGTCAGCGTCGTAGATACTTGTGCATTGTAGCTGTGAGCGTACATGTCTATTACCGCTGATATGTTAACAGTGCGCTCTAAAAATTAAATAAGTATTTAAACTTTTTGTAGTTCCAAAAACATATCTTTGTTACAATGCCTTAACAGAGGTTTTGTGTCCATCCATTATTCCAGTTGGTCTTTACATCTGACACCATCACGTCATTTGTCTTAGTTGCCTGCTAGGAGCACGGCCTCGTCAAAGCTTCTCTAATCGGCTTCTAGGTGAAATTTTGACTTCTGATTTCTTGAGGATCTCCTCCTCTTCTCTTGCTATCTGATTTTTCCTGCACTACTGAACTCTTCGATGGATATAGCCGTAAATTTAAAATAATTCATTCCCTCCTTAAGATTAAATCCTTGCTGGTTCATCGTTCTCAATAAATTTATTTTATATCAACCCCACCATCATCGTCACCTAGCTTACATGTATTTATTGATGAATATAAGCCTTCAACATTGATGAACTTATTTGAGGCCTTCTGTCAACGTGGCTGATGACCATCCTATATTCTGAATAACGACTTGTCTTAGTTTACATTCTAGTATGCATTGTTGCGGACAAAGAAATTAGAGAATTTGGAGGAATAGGATGCTGGAGGAGTTTGCTTCAAAGGACGGATTTCTTGAAAAATCGAGATGATGGTACGATGGACATTCCAGTCCAGACTGTCTTCGCCGAATCCCATATTCGCAGTCGCCGGTGGAATTTTTATTTTGTTCTAATTTACACTTAAACCGTAATCAGAGATTATTGTTCAAATATCTTTCAGCCGGTGAATAATGTCATTCTTGCTTGCCGCAACGAAGAGAGTCTTCTTCTTCTTCTCTAGACCAAGTTGTACAGCTAAAGTACTATTAACTGTAAATATTAAGATGGAAATCTTAGTTCTACCTAGAGCTACCTCGGAATCTCATAACGTGTTCACTATAGATGTTAAAGAGGATTGGCGACAAAATACCGCCCTGTCTAACGCCTTTTCCAAGTTTGCATTTATCGTAGGTAGTGTTGTCGAATGTGTGAAACTCTGCTTTGGATGCGAGGGGTGATCCACTCTGGAAAATATGTGCATGTAATGCAAAAACCGGGAATTATTGTAGGTAATTCGAGTATTGCCGCAAAATTGCACGAAATTTGGATGTATTGCAACGTAATGCAGGAGAATGCAACGTAATATAAGGTAATGCGATTTAATGCCAGGGTAATGCAACATAATACAGCGGAATGCAGGGTAATGCGTGATAATGCAGTGTAATGCAGCGTGACACAATTTCATACGTTTTGTTCCCTTTAAGAGTTTTAATTATTTATTCTGACGCTGTATATTCAGTACTATATAAATAGAAGCAGAGGGGGCAAGTCAATAAACAACCAATTTTATGAAAAAAACGCGTAATTTTAACTACTTGTAAAATATGTCGTTGACTTGAGAAAATATCTTTGAGGCAAAATAAAATACATACTTACATGCATTCCAGAATGGCAAGTAAAACAATTACTATGGGTAAGTATGGTTTATTTAAAAAAAACAGACTACCGATTAATTTTTAAAGGTTCTTCTCGCTGTTTTGTACATTTTATTAATTATAATATGCTCATACCTTTTAATCGTGAATGGACCACTTCCCACAACATTTATTTGCCCATAAAATATAAATTTATTTGCCACCATCTGAACATCTTCCTTCGGAGGCCAGACAAATAAATCCAATTCGGATTTTAGAAATTTGATTTTAGACGCATATTATTATTATCATTCCTTTCCAATGCTCTCCCGATATATCAATCTTCATCATAATAAACGGCATAGTAACATTCATTTTTAATGGAGTTACCGTTTTCGAGATAAAGGTCTGCAAATTATTATTATTACTGAGTAAAACACTACTATGTTCTTTACCACTATAAGAACATAGTAGTGTTTTACCCAATTTCATTATAATTATGGATTACCACAGAGTAATGGCTTCCTCAATCAATTTTGTATTATTATTATTATTATTAATTTTTTCAGTTTATGTTATTTTTTGTTATGTTAATAATATAAAGTTATATTATGCGCCTTACAATAATTGTCACAGTTATTTCCTCTAAGTGATTTACCGATATATGAATTTCCATGGTTTCTTAATTTTGAACCCATTTATCTGGAAAATGGTAACTTCTGTCAAAATATTGTTGTATAGGAACAAAATTGTAGAAAATTTTATGAACGTTGTTTTTTGTGAAAAAGGTTTTGGTCCATTTGATTTAGTTTTTGTGTTAAATGACAAAAACAACATTGGCAGTTCTTTCTAACATATGGCCGCCATTTTAACAGTACAGCCAGTTTATTCTTTGTTTAGAACATGTCTTAAATTCTTCCTTAGGCTTTAATCTTTATGAAAAACATTGTCCCCAGGCACCGGGGGGGGGGGGTGCACGTACAGCTAGCGAGAGCTCCCTGGCTAAATGTTTATATTACTCGTTTCTAAGGTCGTTTCCATGGGAATAAATAAATAAATATTACAAGTCTGATACTGCACTACATGGAAGCGAGGTCTCAAGTCTTCCATAGAAGTGTTCTCGGCAGACGCAGTAAGTGCGATAGAAGCATTTTTAATTATTGAAATGAAATGCAGAAAGAATAAAGCAACGAATACTTAGGCTCTTTCATCCCATCAAAGAACCCCTAGAAAACTATAACTGATATACAACGCCACGGCTCCTCCCACATCCATGAGTTTGAAGCAACTACTGATTTTAGCAACAGGTATCGGTTGAAATAAAAACATTTAAAATTATATTTAGTAATAATTTAACACGCAAATTTTAATAACATAATAAAAAAATTTGATAGGAAAGACCATCACCATAATGACACGGTGAATAGAACATATTTATGGGTATTGAAACATATTCTTTATTGGATTTTGCAAACAGCAGAAAAAATAACTATCTATAACTAAAAGAAAAACTTTGTGTAAAAATATTAATGAAATCTTTGCATTCTTTCGATAACTTGAATTCTGGTTATGCTAGCAAATTAAAATGAATTTGTCTAATTTCTTATTCAACAATTCTCATTCTAACACTAGCATCCCACAGTCCCCTACGGCCATGCAGATTAAGCTAGTATCTACATAAGCCCCTAGGATCATGAGGATTCAGTTAAAAATGAGAACAAAGGCCTAAAATGAATTTATTTATCTACCTTGTCTTAAAAAAAAAATCATTCTAATGGATTACATTTTCATGAAATCATTCTGTTTCTTGGAAATGCTAAACCTTTAAAACATCTTTATGAGCGGCTTTATGTCTTTGTGATGAGCTCCAGAATTAGGGCGAAAAACGTTTCAAAGGCTAAGCATTTCCAAGAAACAGAATGATAGATTTCATGAAAATGTAATCCATTAGAATGAAAAATTTTTAGGACAAGGTAGATAAATAAATTCATTTTAGGCCTTTGTTCTCATTTTTAACTGAATCTTCATAATCGTATGGGGTTATGTAGATACTAGTTTAATCTGCATGGCCGTAGTGGACTGTGTGGATGCTAGTGTTATAATGAGAATTGTTAAATAAGAAATTAGACAAATTCATTTTAGGATTTTAATTTGCTAGCATAACCAGAATTCAAGTTATCAAAACAATGCAAAGATTTCATTAATATTTTTACACAAAGTTTTTCTTTTAGTTATAGATAGTTATTTTTTCTGCTGTTTGCCAAATCCTATAAATATGTTTCAATACAATTATAAGCAAACAAATAATAATTAATTTTTAAACATATTTATGGGTAATCGGATGATGCCCGATATGCGTAACCCGTCACTGCACGTTCACATCAGCACGAAAATCGGTGTGTCAATAAACATTGTGGAAAATGAAGCTAAGAAATGATAAAAAGAAACCCTCGAAGAAACAAAAATGCAAAATAATACAGTATTTTGAAGTAATGTCGCGTAATGTGAAGTAATGCAACGTAATGCAAAGTATTGTAGAGTAATTCGGGATAATGTACGGTAATGCAATGTATTGCCAAGGTAATGTGAGGTAATGCGAGGTAATGCGAGCCAATTTGATACACGTAATGCCGGAGTGGCTCACCCCTCGTTTGGATGCCAAAGCAGTTTTCTACATAAAATCGGCGAATGATAAGGACTAGATGTATTTAAGTTCTCATTTCTAATACAGCCAATGCTGAGGTCTGTATTGAAGATCACATAGCGTTATTTTACAGGCAGTGTATCTTATTTCCACCAATATGTGATTATTACTGCCACTCTCTTCTTGTATAGTGCGAGGATTAAGCTTCTCCATTCATTCGGTCACATTTCTGTCTCCATTTTTTTTGCGTATTCTGTAAAGAATTTTTGCAATATCGTTACCAAATGCTTCAAGCGTCTCAGCCGCAATGTTATGGATTGAAACTGGTTTTAATTTTGGTATGGCCCCCTCCACGTCTAACTTTCGTATTGATGATTTGCGGTCATGATCCTGCTGGCAATCATCTTTCATCATATTTTTAAGAAAGAAGTCAAAACTATTCTCTTAAGACATAGCTTCTACAACTTGAATGAATATTTTACCGGTGATCTGAATGAAACTCTATTCTCCCTAATAGTTTTGTCTTTATTGGTGCTTCCCAGGGTTGCCCTGTGCTGGCACAGTACAGGTTTTTATTTTTACTTTTTTCTCTCCTCTTTTGTATGTCTTTCCCTATTTACTAAGTCTGTTCTATATTGATATGTGTAGTTGTACGTTTTATGTGTACCCATTTTACTCTCTACATTAACCCACTTATTGACGAACTCATGTCATTGTATATTGATCTATGTGGAATTTTAAAATAAATAAATATTTCATATTCGTCTTCTATTCCATGAAAATGGACAAGGTCAAATGTTGCAACTTTTTGGGGTTTTTCTGATAAAACGTAAAAAAGATCTCTACTTGCATACATTCTAAAAAACATTAAATACATCAATGAAACACGAGCTTTATAAAAAAAATAAATAAAGGTAGTTGACGGGGGTAACTACAAAATAGGGCTCCCATTGTTCACATAATTGTTTTGGAACTGGATATTATTATATTCAAAGTTGCAATGCTTCTAGCGCCCTTAAAAAATATACATTTTTTCATTAGGGGCGATAATTGTTAAACCATATAATCAAGGCTAGTTAGTGGGGATCTGTGGGGAATTTTTGTAATCTCTCATAAAAGTTGAAATGGCATAAGAATATGCTTAAAAATTTACAAAAATTCAAAGTAATAAAATTCTGTACTTTTGATAAAAATTGCAAATCAAAATCTCATGTCAAATTTGCTTTCGTATTGATGATTTGCGGTCATAATCCTGTTGGCAATCATCTTCTGTCTCAGGATGATCGTCACACTCGAAAAGCTTTTCTTAGTATCGGCACCAGAACTCACGAATCTGATGCCTGTGAGTTCTGTCAGTGAGCTAATGAAGTTCTTAATTAACTATATTCGGTTTTAAGCATATATGTAATCTCCTTCTTCAGAAAAGGTCGTCAGCATCAGTAACTGGTTCTCTTGAAATATCTTGTAGATATAATTTTTTGTTTCTTTAACAAAGAATTAAAATCTCCGCATCAATTAGTCATTCTTTTTCGATTCCAAAACAGTGTTGACACTTTAAGCTTTCATGTTTTTCGTGTCTTGTACTCAGTTACGGTTTTAACAGCTATCAAGGGTTCTTTGCCATTTCTGCATATATCAATTTGCGTTTTTACTATGGCTTTTGCTATAATTTTTTCAGTGAATCCCGCAAGGTACTTGCATTTTGTCATGGTGCGGTTAACTTCACTTAACAATTCTTTTAAGTAATCTTGAAATGCTGGACCAACAGTTATGATTTTGGTGTTTTAAGGCGGCCATTCCCTAGAAAGAGACATCCGATAGGGAAATATTTATTATTTTGGCCATAACTTTTTTCTCTTAGTACGTATATTAAAAAAAAACTATAAGAGTACCTAAATAGAACCATAACAAGACTATTACTATGAATTTTCTCTCAGTAATTTCAGTGGTGTGCAAAATAGCTAGATTTAGATTTAAAAATTATGTTAATCTTCCCATTTCGTAGTTTTAAATCTAGCTATTTTGCAAACCACTAAAATTATTGAGTGGAAATTTATAGTAATAGTCTTGTTATGGTTCTACTTAGATACTCTTATAGTTTTCTAAAATTTGCGTACTAAGAAAAAAAACTTATGGCCAACAATAATAAATATTTCCCTATCGGATGTCTCTTTCTAGGGAATGGCCATCTTAATATCTGCGTTCAACGCATCGGTTTCAATAGGCACGTGGTTTCAGAAACGTAGGCTCCGAAAAATGTCTTGTCGAATTTAAAACATTTTATGAATGCCGACTCTTTCTTTGGTATACATCAAAACACCCATTTTTCCATTATTTAAGAATTCCTGACCTTCAAACTCATTTGAGTATAATCCCTCTGTTATCCCTCTTTTTTTATACAAAATTTTCTACAATAGAGATCTCTTAATATTGGATTGACGAAACGATCATTTTTGCACATATTGTATAATATTCATTATTTTTGTCAGGGAAAAATAGAATATTCTGAAGTTTTAAAACTTCGGTACTCTTAGAAGCAACATTTACAAAATAATTTATTTAGTTTCATAAGTGGCTTTAAGTGGATACGTTCAGTTTTACTTTATCAAAGGTGTTATTACTCTTCACCACTTGTATTAAATTTAGAATGTGGAGCATTCGACAGCACCTAAAAAAAGCTGTTAAGGTTGGTGGTTTTTTGCGATAGAACACTTGAGTCGTTGACTTTAACCCGCCAGAACACTTCTTTATCGTGAATGTATTTACACATGCAAGTGAGCACACTTTAAATTTTTAATGATCTAGTTGAAACATGTCCTTTGATGGCTGACTGTAAATAATTTCAATAGGGAAGCTTTGATGAAGTATCCCATTAAATTCTATAGTTTCATGACACTTTCTGATATCCTCATTTTATATTCTCGTTGCTTTGAATTATAAGCCATATAAAATATAACACGTATGCGACGCCCGCATGTCACCATTTCTTTTATAAAAAGTGAAAATAACAGGATGTGAATACTTTTAAATAAAATTTTAATCCCTTATTAAAAATAGGAATAGGAGCAATATTAAAGCGCTGTCAATATAGTCACTTTAATTGATAACAATTTTATAGCCGACAGATTAATGAAAAAAGTTTTCTTTTGTTTGATTGTAATTGATCTTTCAGAATATTTCTTAGATCATCAGACAGATAGTGCTCCTACGTAGTAGATAGACAAATAAATATGTCCTCAGTTTATTTTTTTAAGCATAATTCTTTTGTAAATAGAAAAATTTGTTTCAGATAAAAGTTATCAATCTGTTTGAACTCGATGTCAGAAAAATGAAATCTCGTGAAAATTTAAAAAAAAATGAAAGGCACCAGTTTAATCGTTTAAACACAAAATTCAAGTCAAAAATATGCTGTTGAGTAGTAGATTTCAATTCATTTAATTTTAAAATCGCTAATCGATAATGGTTACGTTTTCAGGATGTGAGTAAAATATAATAATTTTGAATAAGCAGTTACTATTTTATATCGAAGTCTTAGAATGACGTAAATAGTCACATGGAGAATGATTGCTAAATTCCAATAATACAAAAATATGCAGGACGTCTCTTTCAAAATTTCGGAATTGAGGTCACTCTACATGTTTTTTTAATATAATTACGTTCACTAATAAATAAATCAAACAAAGTACGATGATGGTGATTTGTAATTGCCATAGATTACCCAACTATCAATTTGATATTTTATAAAAGTTGTAGGAATGTTTCTGACACATTTTCTAAAACAATGTTACTCTCAGAAAGACTTTCATGACGTTTTCACAGCAGCTATAAATGTAAAATTGGCACCATCCTATACAATATTTCAGTCGCTGTTGATATTTTGTAACGTATATTGGAGCCATGACAAAATAATTGTATAAACACCTATATGTTTTTTTAATATAATTACGTTCACTAATAAATAAATCAAACAAAGTACGATGAGGGTGATTTGTAATTGCCATAGATTACCCAACTATCAATTTGATATTTTATAAAAGTTGTAGGAATGTTTCTGACACATTTTTTAAAACAATGTTACTCTCAGAAAGACTTTCATGACGTTTTCACAGCAGCTATAAATGTAAAATTGGCACCATCCTATACAATATTTCAGTCGCTGTTGATATTTTGTAACGTATATTGGAGCCATGACAAAATAATTGTATAAACACCTCTTAGTATCGGCACCAGAACTCACGAATCTGATGCCTGTGAGTTCTATCAGGGAGCTAATGAAGTTCTTAATTGACTGTATTCGGTTTTAAGCATATATGTAATCTCCTTCTTCAGAAAAGGTCGTCAGCATCAGTAACTGGTTCTCTTGAAATATCTTGTAGATATAATTTTTTGTTTCTTTAACAAAGGATTAAAATCTCCGCATCAATTAGTCATTCTTCTTCGATTTCAAAGCAGTGTTGACACTTTAAGTTTTTATGTTTTTCGTGTCTTGTACTCAGTTACGGTTTTAACAGCTATCAAGGGTTCTTTGCCATTTCTGCATATATCAATTTGCGTTTTTACTATGGCTTTTGCTATAATTTTTTCAGTGAATCCCGCAAGGTACTTGCATTTTGTCATGGTGCGGTTAACTTCACTTAACAATTCTTTTAACTAATCTTGAAATGCTGGACCAACAGTTATGATTTTGGTGTTTTAAGGCGGCCATTCCCTAGAAAGAGACATCCGATAGGGAAATATTTATTATTTTGGCCATAACTTTTTTCTCTTAGTACGTATATTAAAAAAAAACTATAAGAGTACCTAAATAGAACCATAACAAGACTATTACTATGAATTTTCTCTCAGTAATTTCAGTGGTGTGCAAAATAGCTAGATTTAGATTTAAAAATTATGTTAATCTTCTTGTCGAATTTAAAACATTTTATGAATGCCGACTCTTTCTTTGGTATACATCAAAACACCCATTTTTCCATTATTTAAGAATTCCTGACCTTCAAACTCATTTGAGTATTATCCCTCTGTTATCCCTCTTATATTTTTGATACAAAATTTTCTACAATAGAGATCTCTTAATATTGGATTGACGAAACGATCATTTTTGCACATATTGTATAATATTCATTATTTTTGTCAAGGAAAAATAGAATATTCTAAAGTTTTAAAACTTCGGTACTCTTAGAAGCAACATTTACAAAATAATTTATTTAGTTTCATAAGTGGCTTTAAGTGGATACGTTCAGTTTTACTTTATCAAAGGTGTTATGTTACTCTTCACCACTTGTATTAAATTTAGAATGTGGAGCGTTCGTAGGTACCTAAAAAAAGCTGTTAAGGTTGGTGGTTTTTTGCGATACAACACTTGAGTCGTTGACTTTAACCCGCCAGAACACTTCTTTATCGTGAATGTATTTACACATGCAAGTGAGCACACTTTAAATTTTTAATGATCTAGTTGAAACATGTCCTTTGATGGCTGACTGTAAATAATTTCAATAGGGAAGCTTTGATGAAGTATCCCATTAAATTCTATAGTTTCATGACACTTTCTGATATCCTCATTTTATATTCTCGTTGCTTCGAATTATAAGCCATATAAAATATAACATGTATGCGACGCCCGCATGTCACCAGTTCTTTTATAAAAAGCGAAAATAACAGGATGTGAATACTTTTAAATAAAATTTTAATCCCTTATTAAAAATAGGAATATTAAGGAGAAATAAATATTAAAGCGCTGTCAATATAGTCACTTTAATTGGTAACAATTTTATAGCCGACAGACTAATGAAAAAAGTTTTTTTTGTTTGATTGTAATTGATCTTTCAGAATATTTCTTAGATAATCAGACAGATAGCACTCCTACGTAGTAGATTGACAAATAAATATGTCTTCAGTTTATTTTCTTTAAGCATAACTCTTCTTTTGTAAATAGAAAAACTTTTTCGTTTCGGATGAAAGTTATCAATCGATCTGTTTGAACTCGATGTCAGAAAAATAAAATCTCGTGAAAATTAAAAAATATGAAAGGCACGAGTTTAATCGTTTAAACACAAAATTTTGAAATAATTAAATTTTGAGTGACTCGATTTCAACAACAACCTTTTGAAAAGGGAAGATTTTAATCCAAAAATGGTATCGTTTTTAGATTGATTTGAACTTTTATTAAGTTTTGAATTTCTGTTGATAGTTGCCATACGCCTCCATCAGTTGAAACCTTCGACAGGTACGACCTACATCGGATCCTATATTCTATAAAAGTTTCATTTCAAAAAACATAATATTCACCCACGCTTTCCTTTGCAGTTATTGTTAGATTCAAAATGTTCTGAAAATATATCAAGAGTAGGTTAGGTAGATTACATTATCATCAGAAGTAATATGGCTCATGAGTTTGACATTTGGAATTTTCATATAAGTTTTGTTATGATTTATTTCAATTCATTTAATTTTAAAATCGCTAATCGATAATGGTTTTCAGGATATAAGTAAAATATAATAATTTTGAATAAGCAGTTACTGTTGTCTATAGAAGTCTTAGAATGACGTAAATAGTCACTTGGAGAATGATTGCTAAATTCCAAAAATGCAAAAATATGCAGGACGTCTCTTTCAAAATTTCGGAATTGATGTCACTTCTGGTGAAACCCTATGTATGTTTTTTTTAATGTAATTACGTTCACTAATAAATAAATCAGCCAAAATACGATGAGGGTGAATTGTAATTGCCATAGATTACCCAACTAGCAATTTGACATTTTATAAAAGTTTTAGAAATGTTTCATTTTATAAAACAAAGTTACTCTCAGAAAGACTTTCATAACGTTTTCACAGCAGCTATAAATGTAAAATTGGCACCATCCTATAAAATATTTCAGTCGCTGTTGCTATTTTGTAACGCCTATTGGAGCCCTGACAAAATGATTGTATAGACATTTACAGAAGCCTTATGAAAATTTAGTACCATCACTATATAGCAGTTTTATTAAAGCTTCATTTAATTGTACTATAAAACACTCTTCACTGTTTGTTATATTACTACTATAAAACAACTAAACAACTGTTTTATAAAAGGTTTTAAATAGTTTTAAAAAATATGCTGCTCTATAATAAAATAAAATGATTTCTAAAATATGTCCTAACAGTTTAAGAAGTATTTTTGACACTAAGAGCATTTGGAATTGTGATTTAATACTAGGTACCTAATAAACTATAATTATTATTTTAAGAGTCTTGTTTTGGCTTACAACAACTCCAATGTTTGATGCGGAGAGAAGTTTACTGTAAACTGTGGCCATATTATTGATATATTTTTAACAGGCCTCACATTTATTGATGTTTCTAATAATTTTTGAAATTTTATAAATATGGATTTTATGCATTTGAGTTTTTTTACAATGTGAGGTCCACTAATTTGTTTTAGTAGTCATAACTGTATAGTTAGCACGTTTCTGACTTCATAAATTCTAATAAACATTTGATATTTTAAATTTTCATATCTTGTCATATTTACCATCACGAACGCTAGCGTCTCAAGATGGCCTTCCTCTATAAAACACTTTTGTGTTAATAGCAAGCACTTCACGATATTTAAATTATTAGACGATTCCTATAAAACATCTATAAAATAATGCGCCTTAGTGTAACTTTTTCGTGAATCTTATAAAAATAGATCAGTCACTTTCGCGATACTTTTGTACCTCTTATGATAAATCTGTTAGGACTGAGCTGTAAATGCAACCATGGAAACATAATTGGTTCAATTTTCATAAATATAACCTAGAAATTAGCAGCAGTAAATCACCTTATTTACAGAGCTGTTTATTTATGGTTTGTTTATTTCCAAAAACACGTAGTTACTTTTACTAGTGGAAGCAACAGTACTTTGGCATATGACCTGATACATTAACAGTGCAGTGAGTGAAATGCGTCGTTTCATTTTACAGCAGCATACACTGTGTCATATTGCCAAAATCACTATGATGTTAATACGTGTACCTAATATTTTTACAAGCGCTTTTTAAGTTTCTCCATTGTCCTAAATCTGATGTTTTTAGTTTGGCGGTTATATGATCTTTTGAGATCTGCACCGCTCTTATCAATGTTTGGTAACCAACATTTTGGGAGAGTAATTTTTTTATAAACTTGTGTACTATAATTATGACAAATTTTCATTAAAAGACAGATTTTAATTATCACTAACTAAATATAAATACAGAGCTAACACAGGAAATCAGTTTACTCAAATATGTTTTATTGTATTGTTAACCACCACATTTTTATGCTCAAGTAAATAACTGTGTTTTGTAATGACTGTGTTGCTGTTTCCATATCATAGCCAATACAATACTATATAATAATTATATTATAACATGCTCTGGAACAACATTTACTCAGAAGCAAAATGGTCTCAAATAGATCTTTAATATAACCGTTTTGTAAGAGGATAAGAAATAACTATAAAATAATTCGTGTATTTATAACGGTGCTAAAAATGCTACTGGACGATACTAAAAAATCGTTATACAACGATTTAGTTCTATGAGCTGCAATATTTTCTAACTTGGTCACAAAAACATTTATTAAATAATTTCTCCATTATGAAATATTTTATAATTTTGCTGTAGAAACGTTTTAATGATAAATTTATAAAACAGTTCAGTTACAGACAACAAAATAGTATTTTCTCGGACTCTAATATGATCAATCGGTATTTAGAAGCGTTAATAAAATAACAATAAAACAAAGTAATCGTAGAACATTTAAATTATAAAACAAATTTGCTGGTTGGCTATATGTTCCACAGGCAAATTCTAATTTCACCGCTTGACTTAAATACTTAAGGGGAACATATTAGTACTAAAACAACTACATCTGCACAGATTAAAAAGGCGAATGCTTGAAGTACCTCTATTTGTATACTGATACGGCGGACCGCTAAGTAGACTTGTTCAAACTGAAATTAAAATCTGAAGAGGACAGGCATCGATTTAAGTAAAGATGTGAAAAACGTTTTGAAGCTTTAAGCCCTTCGTAAGCATTCTCTGCGTGACTAATCATACAAAACTCTGGGAAATAATGAAAATCAAACACCCGCAAAGGCAAATAAAACATTTTTATAGTCTCTTTTATACGTTTATTCACTCTAATAAGATTGAGTAAAGGTTTATTACAATTTAATAATAATGCAATTAAAGAAAAGCTGTTTAAGGAACTCGTAAACAAAAGTACTTTGCAGGCTTTATAACGCGCCATTATCTTATTAATGATAGATATAAATTTGCCATGAAATTTATTGCCTTATTAAAACTTTATCAAGAGGTTTTGATCATAATCGTGTCTATTAAATACTTATATTTATAGAAACTTGTACATAATATGTGTATTAGAATAAGCAACTTCCTCTCTGAGAAAGAAGTGGCTGTCAACATGATAAAAGTGAGATACATAAATTGAAAGTTATTAACACGCAAACAATTTTAATGACCATATCGGACTTTGGCTGTTACTTTCCAAACAACAAGGGTTCAGTGTAGGGGCATGATGTCAGACTTATAATTTATAATAAGTATAAGAAAATGGCGATATTGACTGCTTGAAAACTAAGGTTCAATGAGCAGGTGTATAATAATAATAACACATTTTATTAGCCCTAAGATTCCTACAAGGTACGTTATTGTAGTATGCGTACCTCACAATAGAGTATACCTATAATAGAAGAAACACATGATAAGTAAGAAACTAAATAAAGAAAAAAAATAGAGATAAGGTGTTAGTAACACAATAGTATAGGGGCCAGCATGCAATTACCTTCAATTTTCAAATTTTTGTGTCTTGAATTGAGACGTTCAATGTTCGTATACTAACGCAATTAACTGACTAACATTACTAGAAATTGCTCATTTGTGTACATGGCTTGCTAGTAAAAACATAAAAATCCAAACATCTGAGTAAAAATTTTTGAAATTTCAAAATTCGAATTTTGCTTTGAAACTTGGTATCCAAAGTTAAAATAAGATTCTGACTAACTGTTTTAGATACCTCCAACGCGACGCAAAATACTGAGAATTTATCATATTCACGAGATCGCAGTAGGTTGGGTTTACACCTGACATTTGAGTTGAGTACTCAACTCCTGAAGTTCTACGTCTGTACCAGTATTCAAATCTCTACTTCTAAAAATAAATTAAATACAGGGTTGTCTTTATCTTAAGAGGTCACACTGTAAGAATAAATTCTGAAGTTTGTGTTGTAGATTATTTTGGGGGCCGCTCGGCACTTTCAGCCCTTCCTCACACCGACCTAAAAGGTTTTTTGTTAATTACCCCACAGTTAGTTGTTGTCCAGAACTCCCAAGATTTTTACAAAGCTTATGATTTTCCTGGGGGCTACTTACCCTATATTTTCTGGCGTTAATTTCACCTTTTCTAATTACTTTAGTCTAGTGGGGACTAACATGTTGCATTCGCAGAGATTATGTTCCGCAGTTTCTATTGTAGTGTCACAGTATCAACACATATCATGTGTGTGCCTTGCCCATATTCTTAAGATGATATCTCAAGGGTCAATGGCCTGTTAAGAGGCCTGTTAATAACCTTAAGCCGAATTTTTCGACTTTAAGAAATCTTGTGGCATTCATTGTCGAATAATTGATGAACTTTTTCGCTTGTCTTTGGCCTGGTGTATTCCTCCAATAGGACTCTGTATGTTCTTTTTCCTATTTTAGGATCTCCTCCCTTATGTGTTCCTTGGATAAGCCACAAAATAGTTTGGGCCCTAAAAATTAGGCTTCAGCACCTATTTTACAAGGGCGTCGGAATTTCCTCCTATTCCCTATGCCCTGGCACCCACATCAAGGTAACCTTATTGTTTTTTGCTAGTTGCCTCAGAGATTTATTGCATTCCGAGGCAATTTTAGACTCAAAGATAGGACCTGAGAGCTTTTATCGCTGCCTTTATTAGCATATACTTCTGCTTGGAAGATGGTCGGGTTATTGCCTATGGCTCTGGATAGCCTGCAATTAGACCCCGCTACGCCCAGTCCAACCCCTTCAGCCATTTTCGATCCATCTGTATAGCAGATGAGTGGAAGCCCCTTCTCCAACTACAGGACCTCGACTCTGCTCGTCTGACTGCTTTTAATTAGCACATCAAACGGACAGTCAAAGTCCCGCTGGATTAGCATTCAGTCAGTGGGTTTGGTCATGGATTCCAATTGAATTAACCCCAGAATCCTTAAGTGGCCAACCAGATCGCCTCGTTTGGAGGAGAGTACCTGTTGCAGCCTTAGGGCACTGAGTGCTGCCTCCTTCCTTACATGCAGATATAGAGGAAGTGGTGTAGCATTGCCTCCATAGCTGCTGTGGAACAGGAGGACATTGCTGCTGTAATCCCTAAGCAGGTAAGGTGTTGCAACTTTTACAACTTTTCTTGTGTTAGTTTTACTTCAGTTTTTAGCCACCATACACCTAGTACATACATAGGTTACCATGGGGCTTACAACCGAAAGATAATACCAGTAGTTCATTCTCGCTTTTAGACCACAAGTCTTACCAAACAGCCTGCGGCAAGTTTTTGTTAAGTTCGATTCTAATTTGTAATATATCTACTATTTTCAAAACTATTATTGTGGATTCATATTTGAGCAACAGGCTTATATTAAGAAAGTTACTTTTATTATAAATAAATTTAATGAAAATTTAGTTTACAAAACTATATAGTGTGTCCCATATCTCGCTCACCTGGTATCCGAGTGTTTTGGAATTTCGAGGGCTTCATTAAAAAAAGTATTAGATAATTAAGGAAAAGACTAGTAGAAATGCCTTTATACAAGATCAAAAGTGTTTGAGCTAGGGGCCGTCAAAAAAGCAATTTTTTCAACTAAGAATAATTTTTATTTGCAAAACGGATTCTCAAATGAAAGAAAGTATGCTTAATTTTTATTGGGAATAATGTATTGTACTAGTTTGAATTGATTTTACAAAATAATTATTTATTTAAAAAGGCAAAAATTCTAATTCCTAAGCAATAAATGAAAAGTACAGCTCCTGTTGCAATTTGGCAAACAAATGTGCATTTTGAAAATTTCTGAGCAAAATATTATACTGTAGAATGTACATTATTATAAAAATATATTTATTTGCACAATTTAAGACAAATTTGGAACTGTGTTGACTTCTACCAATTTTCATTGATCACGTCTTAACCATTGCAGAAATTATTACGTTAAGGTTTCAGAATATTTAAATGATACAGAGAAAACCCGTTGTGGCAAATTTTATATGACGTGTAGAACCAACTTTTGTTGGATATTTTAAAGCAACTGTGCATTTTTTTAAATTTCATAACAAAGCGTTATACGATTCATTGTACATTATTCTAATTTATTTGGCAAAAATTGACCCTCCTTTTAAAAGAACGGCCACTGAAAATTATGAGATACAATTTCACCGTCTGGTATTCATTAATTGGAACTTATTACCTAATATGAACATTGAGGTCCGATAGAAATGCGTTTGATTTTGTTACTTTTTCATTTTTACACTCACCTCAAAATCGGTATTTGTTAATAAGGTTTAATTAACCGATTTATACTTTTAATTTACATTTTTTCGTGAGCGATTTTCAAAATGCTGATCGATTTTAGTGGACCATTTCCATGTAAATCTGTAAAAGTTGTGTAATTATGGCGACCCTATTGGATTCACTAATTTGATTTTTTAACTTTTGTTATCAGATTCAGTATCAACTTCCCAGAAAATATCGAATTACTAATTGTTAGACATTCGTGTACCGGCAACTAAAAAAATTATTGTTCACTTTTTACTTACATTATGTTATATGTCACAGGAAACAAATATGAGACCATCAACGAGCCATACTGTACAGTTTTCAAATGATTTACGTAGAAATCGCGTACGCCATTTTAGAGAAATGCTTGAACATTCATGCAAAAGGAAAGATGCTATCCATTTGCGCAATTAGTGTACTCCTCGCAGATACAAAACGAAGAGTATATTGCATTCGATTTATATAACATTTATAAAACCGGTAATATTGTTCGTAGAGAAATTTTCACATGACTGTGTTGGTGATAGAACTTTCAAAATGTCCGTCCGCCTGTCTGTCTGTCTGTCTGTCCGTCCGTCTGTCCGTCTCACAGTGGGCTAGAATCCCAAAATCCTGGTCAAAAATCGAGAAAGGTAGAAAACTTGTCAAACTATGACGAATTTAAGGCTTCTTGGGTCGCTGATTTCAAATTTGTACTTTAAATTTCAAAAAAACAAAATGACGGACCTAAAGTAACCACTTTTTGCGAGAAAAGCTACAGCTACAGGTACAAAATTACAGCATTGATATTTTCTGTTTACATGATATCAAATAAATCTAAAGTAACACTGTTTTCTTGAAGAAGGTACATATTATATTCGAATAAGATTATTTATATTTTTTATTAATGGGATTTTATTTTTGCACATTTAACTGAAATCAGCAGTTTCTAACAACTAATTTCTTAAAGAATTTCTTATTCCACAAACATTTCCCACATGTTAAATGATGAATTAGAGTTAGATCTCTGTAGATATAAACTATATTCATACTTTTGTTTTGCTACTTTAACACGCGTGTTTGCATTGCATTACATTTATTTTCCATGATAAGAAATAAAAAAAGTTCAATTTTAATGCAGAGATAATATTTCACATACCTTCAGTAGCCTTCATTTTTTTAGTCAACAACACACCCTGTGATAACAAAAATTCACAACACACCAACGTTGAGTACTTCGGGATCGATTCTCGTATCGTTACGCACTCGAAGGGGCCCAAGTTCCGGCTGAGGTATAACGGCAGGTATAAAACTTAGGTAGCTGTCGTTGCAGTATTACACGCAGGTAATCCTACTTTACAAAACTATGTGAATTAAAACTGAATATAACGAACTTGTTTTTTCTTGGCCAGGATTTTGGGATTCTATCTCACTGTGCGTCTGCCTGTCTGTCACGTTTCTGGTAAGCACGATAACTTAAGATCGAAAAGTTTGATTGTATTGAAATTTTAACAGTAGGTTAATGTTAGCTAGAGAAAGAAGCTTATGTTTTGTGAACATAATCGATCAATAAATAAAAAGTGAATTTTTTATATAAAAAAAGACATTTTTTTCTGTTTTGTACTGAAACAAAAAATGTCTAAAACTATCCTATAGAATCTGCAACAATTATATAAAAGGTGTAGTAAATCGGCGAAGAGTAAAATGATTAGCTTGTTTCTATTACATTTTAAAGAACAATTTGGAGTGTACAGTATTACAACTGGAAAGTATGTCACACAATTGTTTCTCTGTATATCATTAATATTCCCATATAAATCCCTCTCACCAATTCAATACTTCGTATCAATTCCACTCTTTTAATGAAAGAGATTTTCCAGTTTTTTAATAGCGAAAAGTCCCTCCATAAAAATATAATTGAATATCATTTTCCGCAAAGACCTTTTAATCGGTACAATAAAAGCAATTAAACGTCAACAATCTGCGTCTGTTGAAAAATGCAACAAAATGCGAAAGCAATTTCAATTTCCCTTGTAAAAACCTCGCCGCCGTCAACCCTTATCCCATAATATATTCCGTCTGATTTGGGGTTGCGGTGGTAGCGTAAACCAGTCGTTCGTAACTTGAGATGGAAATTCTAAAAATAATGCAAAATGCTTCTCGTTCCGTATTCGAAATCTCGGCTGAATGCTGAGAAGGAGAGCAAATAAGTTGAACGAGCAAATTTATAGGTAACTTTCTACTCTGATTTGGTACAACATAAATTTTATCACGCAAATTTAAACTTTTTCTTTCATTTCATACTTCAATGGTGTAATTCATAAATCATAGTATCTCCTATTGGCGTGCGAACGTATTTAACGGCTTTGTTTAGCAGAGGGAGCAGTGAAATGTATCCATGTTTTCGAATATTTATGGAGAATAGCTTTAGGAAGGAAAGAAAACTTAATTTGGAGAGTGCTTTTATCATAACTTGCATAGTTTTTATCCATCTAGACGAAAACGTTTTAATAAGAAATTTTTTATAACAAATATATTGTCACTTGTTTCCACCCCTCAGGAAACCTCCCTTTAAAATCCATGGGTTAAAAAATTATAACAAGAGATAAATACTACTTTTTGAATAACTTACTAAAAACTTCACAATACTTTTATAAACTAAAATACACGTTTACTATCTAAGATAACGTTTCACAATATGTATTACTTAATATTTTTAGCCTACTGTTCACTTTGTATCACTTCCAAATTATCTAACCTCAATTCATTTAGAAAACTTCCTTTCCGCGTATCTACATTGGCTTATATACTTTACAAAGGGCATCTAGAATCATTCCAGTAAACTTCGATATATTTTAGTAGTCTTGAACCGTCTTCGTGCGGTAATCTAGACCAATGTAGCAGTTTCTGAAATAGTCATACTACTAGTGTCTCACAGATGGCGAACACATTAGAGACTTGCGGGTATTGCAGTTGTCTATCTCCTTTCTTCTTCTTATGGCGCTACAGACCAAACCGAGCACTAGTCTCCTATACTTTCTGCCTCCATTCCACTTGTTCCCTGCCGCTCTCCTCCATACCCTTATTCCTAGGAGATCACGCGCATCCTCAGAAATTTTATTTTCCCACCGCTTTCCGGGTCTTCCAGCTGGTGTTTTCCCATCCCATCCTAGAGCCGAGAGTTCTCTTCGGTAGCCTTTTGTCTTCCATCCTGCTCACATGTCCAGCCCATTGCAGTCTTTGAAGTCTGATAATTTCTGTGAGGGGGGCTTCTCTGAAAGTTTGGTTCATTGTTGTATCGATACCTCCATATATCGTTATTTTCTTTAATTGATCCTAGTATTCTCCTCAGTATCTTTCTCTCATTATCCATTCTTCACTTCCGTAACATTCAGTGGATTTTATAATGGTTTTATAGAGTCTAAGTTTATTATTACTGTGAACATTTTTTTATCTTAATACGCGAGATGGTGCGAAATAGGCTCTGTTAGCAAGGGTTATTCTTGATCTTCCGTTCCATCTGCGCCTATCTCCATCGCCACCTAATTCCGGCTACTACTCATGAACTACCAACAACAACCCTTAAGGGGCGTAAACGCGTAACAATTTAAACAATGTTAATACGAAATAAGTAAATTTGTAAAAATTAGAATAGGCAACTACGAAAAAGCCGTAATAATACGAACACGAAAAAATTTCAAAAACGTCTCTAAAACCGAAAGAAATATATGTACAGTGCCATTTTGTTTTTGAAATATGTTGATGTGCTCAGTATTACTCCCGCAATTAAGATTATTGAACATTATTCTTAAATTCGGTTCAACCCTGTAGGTGCTAGAGGACAATTCGTAAACACAGTCACGTACATACACGCATATTTAGATATACATATACAGATCCATTTGAATACAAAGATAGATGGAATATGTCCGATTAGCCTTCGTCAACTAGCAGGAGTCGATTAGAAATACGACTATTAACTGATTTGCACTCATTTGTTTATTTTATTCTGAGAAACAGTGCAGAGGAACTCTACAAACCTAAAATTGGTTGTTGCCAAGAAAAGTGGAACTTTATAATTTGCTAGAATACAAATAATTAAATGGCTTCATCTGAATGATTTGGTGGAACGAATAAGAGAACTGCGTGCAGGAAAAATAGGCCGCCCGTACATTTTTTTTGTTTACAGTGCACAAAGTGATTCAAAGTTTTGAAAATTACTAGTGTATTTCCCTGTCCCAACATAACAAGCCACCAGACACTGACGATGACAGAGAAATGCTTGATAAATTACTTATTTGTTTCAACAAACAATGCAAACTTTTTTTTTACAAATTTAAAGCGGCAGAATACGTAAAAAACGTTTATTCTCAGATAAAACAATCCTGTGTCATTACTGTTAATACGACGGGACTAGCGGGCTGCCGGTGCTGCCTTGCAGGATTTTCTGCTACAGTCTAAAATAACTTCTCTATAATGCATCTACTCTAAGTAGACAAATACTACATTCTTGTACTATCGCTACCACTCGGTAACACTAACACGGTGTTTATATTGATAAAATAAAACATTCTGAAATGTTTCACTGCCTACTATGTATGTAACTGTGTATACATTATACAGTGCTGATTGCTTATCTACATTTTACAAAACTTTGTCCATATTTAAAAAAAATGACAGATATGCCTATAGGGAATGCTAATATCAATCGATGCAGAATTCAACACTCTATTGACTTCTTCTTTTCAAATGGAATCCCCTGTATATAACAGGGGATTCCATTTGAAAAAAATAACTTTTGGACGTTTCAACTAAAGTACCCTGTGTGATATTGTGAAAACATAAGACAAGTAACGTCCAATACTCACTTTCCGTGAATAACATGCATGCAAATAGGTAGAATAGTTGAGTAATTAATACACAGGGTGGGGCAATAGTGCGTCGTACCTCAATATCTCGAGTTCTACGATAGCTAGAAATTTTAAAAAAAATTTCAAGTAAAGTATATAAAAAAGTCTATAACTGGAAATCATTTTTAATAAATTTCTAGCAATCGTAGAACTCGAAATATCGAGATTCGGCGCACGTTTACATAAAATATGTCCAAGGCATTTGAGTAAATAAGATGGTGTCCTATCTGGAAGGAATATCATCAGGATCTATATAAGCTGGATAGAAATCGTAAAAAGTTCCTTCAAGGATTTGGAGGATGGAGGAACAAAATTCAAATTTTTTTTTCAGAAGCCCATTGAAATTAATAGTTATTTTTGGAACAGCTTACACTGAAATTATGCAGAGCTACGTAAAATTTGGTACATGGGAATATAATTATTCTCTAATGAGTCTGATGTTAAAACTTAAAAAACCCAAAACGTTAAATATTATTCTTTACTTTGTTTCTACAGAGATCCCTCTGTAGTTTCTACTACATAAGAGGCCCACTAAAAAGGATGGGAAAATGTTGAAAAAATTGAACCACCCTTAATACAATGACCATTAAAGTTACAAAATACAATTCAATTACAATTTCATCGCGGTCCGATTTGCGAGAATATTAGAAATTAGACGGAGGCGCTGTACAACTGGGTGTTTTCGGAGTAGTTAATGCTTGACATCAGATTTAGCATTAACTACTGTCTGATGTCAAAAATTGACGATTCCAATAGGAGTTCCACAACTGCATATCTTTTGCAAATTTACACTAAATTAGGCAACTAAAAAGGGTGGAAAAAAATTGCTTTTCTAATTGTTTAGTACAGGCAATGAAGGCAAAATGTTGTAAAAACCTCGCAAAAATTAATAAAAGAATCATCTCTGGGATTTAAGTAGTTAATAACCTGTAGAATGGAATGATGCATTCTTTGCACTTCCGAGTTCCGGGAAAATTCAAAAAAATTAGGAAATGCGTGAAAAATGAGAATTCTCTGGGAGTTTCGTACGACCGGACATAGCGATCGATAATTATTAGGTACTATTCAGAGCCGCTAAAAGAAAATGAAAGCAACGTAAAATGTGGAAAAAAGTCCCAGCTTTAATGTGGAACTAATCACAAAATTCATACAAATTTTTACCATAGAGAAAAAAGTGTTAGAAGATGGCTTAGTAAACTTTATACAGTTGATTTATTCACATCTTTGAGTTTTATGCATCCTGCTTTTTCACTGCATGGATTCGATTTCACGCACTCCAGTCTATATTTCGTGAAAATTTCATTGAAGAATGTTAAGAAACAAATGAGTTGTATATGTTTTACTATATAATTGGGCATTTTCTGAACGTGTATGAATAATGTAGAGAAATTCAAAAAATGCGGCGCGCATTTAAAAAACTCTAGTCATTCGAAAGAATATGTTTTTTTGTACTTATAATCCAAAAATTAAGACTGTGCTATTATTATTACTTAAGATATAGCGAATTGAACTCCAAAATTTGGAGGTGATTGATCGATGAGAAATGTACCCTCTCTCTACTTTGATCGTAAGGCATATTTTTCCAACAAAAGTGATTGCAATAAAATGTTAATTGGATTAATATATCATTATACATATAAGAATATATAAGCAAAATGAATTATCATTCTAACGACTCCCGGCAAAGATATGAATAAATCTGTGGATCAACTGTACAAAGTTCACTAAGCCATCTTCTAACACTTTCTCTTCTTGATACAGTTTTTTATGAATTTTGTGATTAGTTCCACATTAAAGCTGAGACTTTTGTCTACATTTTGTGTTATTTACATTTTTTTTTAGGGGCTCTAAATAGTAAGAATTATCGATCGATGAACCCGGTCGTATGAAACTAATGGAGAATTCTCATTTTTCGCGCATTTCGAAGCGGCTTAAAACTATAAGTGGACTTGTAGAGAAAAAGACGAGCTACAACTTTTGTTGGAAACTTCTTTCTCTATTTTCATTATTTTGGCCGCTAGAGCAAAAAAACCGAAAATCAAAAAGTTTTTCCAAATTTTTTGGAATTTTCCCGGAACTTGAAAGGGCAAAGAATGCATCGTCTCATTCTTCAGGTTATTACCTACTTAAATCCCAGAGATGATCTTTTTATTAATTTTTGTTACCCTAAATTGTTAATTTGCCTGTACTATGTTGTAATTTGTTAATTTTTTTAGTGATTATTTCCTCCAAATTCTCTTCAGTAGCGTTTTTATTATACAGTTATTATTTCAACACAATATTGTGCTTACTTGTCTTTTGTAGTGGCTCGTCTTCGGATAATAACCAAATAAAATAAAGCTATAAACCTAAAAACAATACAGCCTTATCTCTTATTTATAAGAAACTTATAGACATCTTGCTTCCTGCTTGGCAAAATGAGTTTCCATTTATGAACTTTGGATGCATCCTGTTTATAGTGTTTCATAGGACGAACATCCGTTCGTACTTCCTATAATAAAACACCAAAACGACTTGTCTGAAGGATTTAAAAGATGTTCTCCCCTATGTAGTCGCGAACGGCAAGAACTGGGAAGGAAGCTGGAGAAGTTATTAAAATAAACTGACAGAGGAGAATATTCAACAAAAGGGTGAAACTTAAATAGGGAAATATTACAGTAATAACGATCATTACGTTGTGTACATATTTATTTCGCAAACATGACCGGTGAATTGTTAATATAAATTGTTAGCGCTCGAATAACTTGTTTACGTGCTCAAGAATATTATTCCTTAATTAATTAAATCCTATTTCATAGATTATTCGGTTAAACGTAATTCTAGACCGAATGCTAGTCTTATAACGAGAATATTTAAAACTGATTTATTAAATGAAAAATTTTAAATTCAAATTAATACGCTCATTTGCGTATTAAAAACTTTTAAATAACTGGACGCAGAAAGTTTTACTAATTTCCTTTCCAGCTAATAAGCATTTTGAAGCTAATTAGTAACGAAAAATACATGCCACACATTATACAGGGTGGGCGTGGCTGCCATGGCTATAAAATAAGCTTATTAATTTGAGAATGTATGTTTTAATTACAAGAACTACAAGTTTAAGTATTCTTAGCCAGAACTTTTATAGATGAAAGAAGGTCTAAAATGTGACTTGCCCTGTTATATTTTTGAGAAAAATCACTTTTTTAAAATTGAAATTTCTCTGTGTAACTTGAAGTGCATCAAAATTAGTGAGTGGTAATAAAGTTAGAACCTAGTGGTGTATTTCCATGGAACTAGTTTTAATCTATTCATAAAACAGGGTGTTACAATATTAGATCGAAAGCATGCAATTATTATTTTTTGACGTCAATGGCGGGTCCAGAATGGCCAAAGAGTAAGAGCAGCGGATAGCAAATTGCGAGATTGGGAAAAATCGTAAAAAGTTTGGCTGGTTTCAAATTATTCGTCATTGAGAACCAAAAGAGACATTGTGCTTGGTTTTCGAAAATGTTCAGTAATTCAGGGGTTGAAATGACCCCAAATCTTAAACATTTTTAAGAATACCAATAAATCTAAAAACAATTCTATTTGTATTATTCCTATTAAATCAATTTTAAAAAAAGCGAAATTATGTATTTTTTATCAAGAATGGTCAAAAATTCGCTCATAGGCCCTCGAAGAGGGTGAAATGTTTTTTCATATTTGTCACGATTTGAAATATTGAAATAGTTTATTTTCAGAATTTTGAAAAATATGTTTGATTTTCTTGATACTTTGGGGGGATTTCACCCCCTTCGAGAGTCTATGGGTGAATTTTTAACCCTTCTTGATAGAAAATACATAATTTCGCTTTATTAAAATTGATTTAATATAAATAATACAAATAGAATCGTTTCAGATTTATTGATATTTTTTAAATTCTTTTAGGATTTGGGGTCATTTCAACTCCTGAATAATGGTAATTACTGATAATTTTCAAAAAACTAAGAACAATCCTTTTTTTAGTTTTTAATAACGATTAATTTGAGACCTGTTAAACCTTTATACGATTTTTCCCAAGCGCGCAAAAACAGGTGAAAATAGCTTATTTGCGGTAATTCTTTAAAAGCAAGATCATGCAATACTCAATAAATTAAAAGAAGAATTGAGCGAAATTTGAGAGTAATTATAAATATTTGAATAATAAATTTGTAATATCATAATATGATATGTTTTTAAAATAAGTCTGAAACTGCATTGAAAATAAAAACATCTGTTATTATAAAAATTAAATTTGTTAGCATATAAATATAGAGTTTCAGAAGACGGATACAATATATTTTCAAAAATTGACAATTTTCCAGAAACAGAAAATAACGAATTAAAATATGCTTCAAGTTACAACAAGTATTTTTAATACAGAATGCTCTATTTTCATATGAACTATCTGGTGCATTTCATGCGTTCACTATTTTTCAACTGTTCGGGTAATTTTGAGTGAAATGAAAAAAAGCAAGGGGCATTTTAAAGACAAATGTTATACCATGCGTCCGATGATCTTTTTATAAATATCGGGATTGAAAAGTACATACATTAAGGGTTGAAAATATTTTGGGAGGAAAATGACGCTATTTCCAACATCATATAGCTGTAATTTTATTTAGAAGAATCCAATAGAGACTTACTAAGAAGTAGATTCAAGATAAATATGTCTCTTTATTTATGCTAAATAGCCAACATTTCCAAAATTCGTTTTTTTTGAATATTTGTCAGAAATTGAAAATCTTTCGAAATCCTCCAAATTCCAAAAATAAATTATTTTCAAACAAATATAACAAAAACCAAACCACAAAAAAGAATATCTCTCCGTGATCGTTTCGCTATAATAGTTTGCATAGGCAAACTGCATACATTTTGTCATGCCTTAAATTTTGTCTTTTTAACTTAATTACAAAGTTTTGTTTCTATTTTCCATATTTCTTATCAGAATCAAGTGGCTGTAGAAGACACTGTAATTAAAACGAATAACCACCTTTGGTCCCTTTTAAAAGAATTGAATAAGTTTTATTTTGCAACATAAAAATTGTAAAATTTGATTTATTCATAACAAATTTGGGTAAATTTTATAGATTATAAATTGTTTTTAAAGAATTTCATACATGCCGTTTACAAGTATTAAGTATTCCAAAAGCCGCAACAGAATTTTTGTTTCAGGGCCCAATTTAAAGGAATACATTTTTATGAAAACGTAATTTTCAATATCAATGGCCATTTTTATGGTAGAGGGATCCAAGTTTTAGGAAATTGAATTTGAACTTTCGAATTAATATTTTACTTAGTAGACCTTTAGCTCTTGAAATCTATACGGAAAGAACCGATTGATATTTTACTTTTAGAGAGAGACCGAAGAACACTACATTTAAAAAAATTTGTATCCCAGTTGATATTGGCCAATTGGACGAGAATAGTCTCAAAATCAAGGCAATTTCATAAACTTCATGTGGCGTATTTAACATTTTGTAACAAAATTCGTAAGTTTTCAAAATATTATCAAAAAGTTCTTTGATTCCCTTCACCCAAGTTTGGTCGACTTTCTTACGTATTTACGAGATGCGAAACAACAGTTTCTCGTAAAATAATGTCAGGTCGTATCGATTCTCAAGTTATTCATGTGCACTCCACTAGATTTCGTTAAGATTTGAAACAGATTTTCATTAAGCAAATACCGAATCGATCAACGATATTTGGATAGTTCTATTGTAAAATTGTGTTGTTGTGCGAAACTAATTTAGTTTTTCCTAATTAACTCGTATATAGTCCATATGAGGAAATCGCTTGCGTTCCAACTCATCTATTGATTCATAATACAAAAATAAAGAAAATAAAGGAACACGTATATCCAGGATAATATGTCATCTCGAGTTCGGAATTGGATCAGTGTGGATATGAACGTGTCTTTGCAACCCTCGTATTCTCTAACTGAAGGGGAATTTTTGCGCTTCTATTCAGCCCGCAGGACGAAGATTGAATAGGACAACCAGAAAGAATCATTCGAAACCGCATCCAGGAGCGGGTAGAGATAGATTTATTCGGTAGATATTTAAAATATAACAGAAGGTTTTAGTTGTCCCATGACATAACACAGTAAATGTAAATGTGATAAATTAATTTAGCCATCAACTAATCAAACAAACACATTTTATTTTATTTTGAATAATATGGCCATTTTCTCCACCAATCAGACACATTGGAGCCCATCAGACATCCACGGTGTGAAGCGCCGTAGCAATTGGATGCTTGGATGACACGCGGTCAGTTCAAATTACAAATGATTAAAAAGGAAACACAATCTTCTTTCTCAGTCGAAGGAGTTTAAATTGCTATAAAATTGTAAAGGTATTGAGAAAAACAAGTTAAGATAGTAAATATAATATAAAAGAGGCCAGGGAAAATCGCCAAACAAGGAACACCTCCTTACAATGTGACATTCCGTGCGGTTGAATTAAGGCACATGACACAAATAAGGGACCATTTCGAATTACATATAAGCTACTATGGTAGGTTCATAAAAAGTGAAAGGTAGAGCAAAAAATTAGATTTTTTCAAGGGAAATAGCAAGTTTATTGCACTGGTCTATACCAAAGATAAATAATCAACAAGACAAGAGAGTCGGTGAAATACCTTTTATTTTTTAACAATGGCGCCATTGACCTGACATTTACTTGGAGTTATAGAACAGTTGCCACAATGTATCAGTCCCACAAAAGAGGTAAAATGAGAGAGAGAGAGAGAGAAGGAGAGATAGAGAGAGAGATGCCAACAGTCAAAAGCGACAACACTAGGTAATAGAAAAACCGAACTCAGCGGACCCTCCCAAGGTCACTATAGAATCAGGCTGCTTCGTAGCATACGTCCCATGAAGTATTACTTTGTTCATATGTCAAGTATCTGTTAAATTAGGATAGAATTGTTACAAAAATAAGTATTCGCTATTTGTCAAACTTTATGAATCCATGGCGACTACGATTGGCGTTGACCACAATCGCATTATAACTTCATGTTCTCTGCGCATACTCAAACTGAGCACACTTGCGCAATATTACGTCATCTGAAAAAAAAACTCGTAACTTTGACCCCATATACGAGAATATTAACATTTCCAATGTTAAAAGGCGGTGTTGATAGTTATTAACAATTAGATAGCAAAATAAAAATCAACCTAACTAACCGATCCATCTAACCATCCCATGAAAAATTGAAATCGTTACAGAAAAAAAAAAGGAAAACATTATTTCTGCCATCAAATCAAACCTGAATTTGTGAAAAAATTCATTGGTCGTTACAAATGAAAACAAAAATTCGGCGTGCCCAGGAGTTGACAAACAGCTGACCGACTATACCGCATCGCTTCTCACATAGTAACAGGCTCTCGCTCAGTATTACGTCATCTGACCTTGATACTTTCATGTCGACGGCCTTGGAAAAAATTCGTAACTTTTGTCCTATACGCGAACATTAATATTTTCAATGTTAAATCAACATCTACACCGGACGTAGCACTTGCCGATGATTCTAATAAGCCATTCTGTCTTTTAGTAAGCTTGGTAAAATTCATTAGTGCGTACCCGACAAATCCCGAAACCATTTCCGCTGGATGTCGTGTCCCTTTAATTTGGAGTTAACTATTTTCATCTATTTCGTCTTCTCTGTCTTATCTTGTTAATTCTTTAATCGTTAGGTTTGTTCTGGTTGTGAGAAATACCCTGTCCGAGGACGTCAGGCACATGCGCAGTAGGTAAAACGCGTTCTGAACTTACTAACTGCGCATGTTCCTGACATCCGAGGACTGGCATTTCTCAAAACCATTTAGCTATACTGTCATTGACACACAGAAGTACATTAATCATTAAATGGTTTTGCTACCTGGTAAAGAAGACGAAACGTATTATTTGTTTTTCAACAGTTTTTTGCTTGGTTTACAGGCAACCCGGCTATAAAATTTAATTGGCATTCCGCCGGTACAAGTTGGGTTACAGTGGCGTTGCTCTGGACAGTTTCGTGTTTTATGTATACGTGTATTAGTTGCTTAGTAAACAAATTTAGGTACTTAAATCAGTTATTAATAAATAAATAACAACCATAACCAATTGTTTAATTTGCCAAACCCTACAACGGCACGCCCTTGGACCTAATTTTCACTCATTTTGAACCGACTATATACGTTGACCATTTTCAGTCAGCCTCTTTAGCCAAGTTTATGATATCATTCTTTGGCTTGCTACGATTTTCATTCTTTTTTCCTACCTATTTCTTCTTCTTTATATATGCATCTAAGTTTCTTGCCTTTTTCTCCGAATTATTTTTTCTAGTCATGCAACATTTTATTTTAAACTAATATTTTTTGTTTGTCGTCTTTTTCTGTGGTAGCGATAAACAAATTTTGCTACAGTGTAATGTTGATGGGAATGATAAGAAACAGAAGTAATAGAAAACAGAGAAAATTTATTTGACATTAGTAACACTTTTATGATAAAATATGTTAGAACACTATTCTGACATAAGCCAACTTATAGTATTTATAACAGCGCATCTCCAACACCCCTTCTCGCTATTATTAACTAACACAAGTATGCTTTCCTTCGGACAGTCTGACACAGTAGCAATTCGTTGTTCATGTAGATCTTTTATTAAATCATGTTTAATATCAATGTGTTTGGTTCTATTGTTCAACTGTTCAGAAGCAATGAGTTTGATACATCATTGGTTTTTCTCGTGAAGTGCAGTAGGATCATTAATAGGAAACCCAATGTAGTGTAACTAATCCTTATTTTCGGCTTGTCCATGATATGGTTCCGTTACCAAATTGGAATTAGTAACCACTTGTTGATTTCCAATTTTCTGTGTCATCACTCCAATCAGCATCAACGAATCCACAAAGTTCTGGCTTTAGACAATAAGCAACTTCTTGCACTTTGTGTTTGACAGATAACGCAGAATACGTTTAACAGCATTCCAATTTTGCTGGGTGGGTTTTGAAACTTTTCGACAAAGTGTTCCTACAGCAAAAGCTATGTCCGGTCTAGACACAGTTGCTACATACAACAGTGAACCTATGGCTCGTCGGCAAAGAGTATTATTTTGTAACTCTTTATTTGAGGCTGTATTTGAGGCTGAATTTGACGATAAATAAATACATTTCCCTTGGAGTCGCTGCAGGCTTGACATTTTTCATTCCATATTGCATAACTAACTGATTGATTTTCATTTATTGATGCAACAGGAAACAACCATCTTTCTTGCGCTCAACGACATTTTATATAAGAAGAATATGTGAGTTATTTTCTGATGTATGGACTCAACCGTATCTCTTCAAAAATTTTGCTAGAACCAAGGTGAAGTGCAAATTATTAGACAATGTGATGACATATTTTGTATTAATTTATATGGGTTAATAATATCACTATTAGTAAAGCTGTTTGCCGAAAGCATTGCAGTGTCGGTGGTAGTTTATAAACGACGAGAACTAATAAACAGCTTCTTCGTGCAGAAAAGTACCACTACTGAATGATTTCCGCAGTCCAATTCAGATGTACTGCAGTATTCATGACACTCTAAAAGAGTGCTGGCTGTACATACTTTGCATTTGAGAATTGAAAAATCAAACCTTTCATTTTACAAATTAGGCCTTATCTAATGTGCTTTTTTTTCGTTATCTATATTTAAAACGAAAAACGAATATAACCCCTGTTTAACTCTACTTCTACGTCTGTGCCACTGCCTTGACACAAAAACGAATCTACGTCTCACTTCATTCCTCACAATTTTAATACGTCTCTGTCGTTCCACAATGCTGCACAAGCTCAAAGGAAAGAAGAACTTAAGAAATCACTCGAGTGTCGGTAATGGAGAACCCTGCCTAACTACCGTTCACAAACGTTCCAAAGGCGGCACCTCTCAATGCAAATAAATTACTTTCATGTGAAATCCGTATGCTGCCTGTCTTATCTTATTCTTTGATCTTTGAAGGGTCTTCTGGAGGGGCCGTCATAATGTAAATTTGCCAACTTTTCACCCTAAGTTTCTCCCCTTTACTACATTCCTGAGTTTACTTATTAAAAGCGGTTGACACTTGCAAATTACAGACAACTGTAAATAAATTTATTCCTAAAGTTTCAGGTAGACGTAAAGAATTTAAATAAATAATAATTTCATCAGAGCGAGGAGTTATTTCTATTTGTCTTCTTATCTGGGCATCTCACTTTAAATAAGTACTCTGTAAAAAGAAAAATTACTTTTAAAGTTGGTATTTGCATTGAATATCGAATTAAAGAGCGGAACGTACTCAAATTTACTCTAATGAAGGGATCTGTTTGCTTGTTATTGTTTTTGTTCGTTTATATTAACTTCAGTATTATACAATAGAGAAAATTATATTTTTGTTTATTGATTTATGTCTAATAAAAGCTTATTTAATATTGAATTCATTGTGGAAAGATCTGCGAAAGAAATTATTTGCACGAATGCAGCAGAGATAAGATAACTAAGGTAGAAAGTACACTGCACATTTGAAACCGTAACATCGTCTTATTTTGGAACTCGTTTACTGATTTTTTTTTATTAGGGTTCCGGGAATCCTTATAATTTCATCATGTCCGTCCGTCTGAATGTCACAATTGTTTCTTTCAGAAACTGTTGAGCCTACATGACATACAGTAATAGACTATCGTAACCGCTATACAGGCATAAAATAAAATCTTGAAAATAGTTTTTTTTTTCAGGAATAGTGGAGGTACTATATGTAAATCGGGGGTAAAATTTTTTTGATTCACACATTCCATCGAATGGGGTGTAAAGGTCTTTGAAAATGAAGATGAGGTTTTTATTCAAAGTATTGTTTTCGAAATATCTAGTTTCAATGTCATTTATATTGTTTCCCCATTTAGTTTTCCAACCGTGCGTTCTAAAAATCTGATATTTTTCAATAGTACATTTTAACAAGTATTTAACAAATATTTACAACAATTATAACAAGCACTGAAGTGTAGGTACTTCCTGCCAAAAAAATTAAAACCGTTTTTATACCTACACAGAACCAGCAAAGTGTTAAGGTGACAGAAACGACAGTTTGCATAACAAATTAAATGTACACACTTGAATTATGAGACGGCTACGGAACCCTATTGTACGTTCTCAGCACACCGTTAGCCTTTATTTTATAATGTGGAACATAACACTTTATTAAATCTAATCCTTCGACAGACAAGAGCCTTTTTCAGTCGATAATTTTAAAACTTGCCATTATACAACAAATGTCAAAGTAGGATATATAAGGTATGTTCAAATTGAATAAGCTATCCATTTTTTAAATAAATACTGGCGAATACATGAAAATTTCAAATAGCTTAAATACAACTTTTGTCTTTTTTGTAGTATTTTGGCTAAATTTGTATTCGACATTCTTTAAATTTTCAGTTTTATTCTTATGTACAAAACAAGTTAGTGGAAATTGACATTTACAAGATATATTTTTATTCTGCTTATTTTACGAGTAAAGTTCAACCTAACTGCAAGTAACATGTTGTACTTAATCATACAAAGTTTCTATTATTCCATCAGTGAAACGAAATAAGCAAACTTTTATTAGCGTAAAATATAATAATGTCTGTAAATATTGCTCTGGTTTTTATGTTTAGATAATTCATTATATTACTGGAAATGTCATATCACCACTTGCTCTATAAAAACCAACACTTTTATTGAATTTAATGTAACAAATTTGAGCCATAAAAGGAACCCAATAAAAGAAAATGTCTCCTCATTTTGCGAAATAGTCCAACTTTATAGCAGCTTTATGATCTCTAAAATTTTGATTAACACTCATATGCTGGAGAAAATTGTAGGAATAAACATTAAAATTTATACGTTTTTATGACGTATTAGCATAATCTCCGACAAGATATTTAAATCTGAAACGGGGTACTTGCATAGGGTACTCAATTCGCTTCAAAAGCACTTAAGTCGATAAAGAATAATATCAATATTATGCATTTAGCAAAAGATATTTTTTGCATGAATTTAAATTGAATTTGTCTAATACATTAAAATATATCACAGACAGAGGTGGGTTTTTGAATTGTACTGGATTACTACAAATTTCTCGTAAAAATATACACTACTAAACTAAACTAAAGTTGAAAAATACTAATTGAAAATCAATTTTCTCTTTCCGTTTTCAAAATTTTAAAGGAGTCTATCACGACAGGTTCTTTTTTTATGTATTTTCATATGGCGCAGGGGATCCTCTATTTACATTTTTGAATTTTTGTACAGAAGGGACATAATATTCAATAAGAAGCCAGAAGATATGAAAATGCCACAGATCAATAACGTATAGACAATACCTCTACTTTATTTCATTCTTTCCATAAGCACATATAAATCTGTGTTCAGTTTTTCGATTTGACTGATTGATTTGGCATTGCTGCTCCTGCCGGACATCCAATGTAGATGTTTTTATATACCGTTGGATCGGCTGCATATGCTGGATTGAATATGGGATATGGTTGTTGCCTGCAGTGAAACCACATAACGCATGGGGTAGGAATGTAGGATGGGAAGTGTAGGTGTTTGTGAGATGCTTATTTTAAGTTCCCATCTATTATCATCGTATGAGGAGTGTATGTGCATTCGCTCCCGCTATCCGCTGTGTTTAGATATGGTTTCATGCTTTCTGGAAGCTTGTGTTCTCACTTCAACGTCCCGCATCAGTCCGTCCATTTTGTTTGTTGCCAAGAGATTGGATACCTATGTGGCATGATTATTTAAATATTTTATTTCCTTCTAAACATCTACAATGAGCGCACGATGACACGAGTGCTGGAAAACTAACAAGGTGGTGTGTAACTTAGTTGCAGTAAGCTCATACACCTGCCGAGCAACCTCCAAACAATCACCTCTTGAGTACAATTTGATTAAAAATTACAAAACAAAAATTATGGTTGTAAATCGAGCAAATGAAAGCCACCCAGACATGTTAAGGCAATTAACTTAGTAAAAAATATGGTTTACCTTGGAGTCTTATAGGCAATACTGGAAGCTGTGAATAAGAGATTGGATAAAAAGTATTGACGGGGATAACAGCAACTTGCCAGTTAAGCCGAATTTAGCATGGCTGGAGTATCACGAAACGTACAGACTTCGTCAACATCATCATGGATGAGTTCATAATGAATGTTCGCTGACTGAAAGGATACAAATTGGGAAAAGAAGAGGTGAGGATCCTGTGCTATCTCAACGAGGCCGTGCTGATTGCAGAGAACGAAGACGATTTACTGAGACTCCTACACTCATTCAACCATACAGTTAAATCCCTTAACATGATACTATTTTCCACAAAAACAAAATGTATGACAACATCTAAAATACCACTGAAATGAAAACTGGAGGTAGATGGAGAAGTTATTCAGCAGGAAATGAAATTTAAGTATTTTGACGTGGATTTCTCTAAAGCAACAAGAATAGCAGAGTGTTTACATAATACAATATGGTGCGATAAAAACATAAGAATTGAGGCCAAGACTAGAATTTATAAAACAAGCTATCATAACATATGCAGCAGAAACTAAACCATAAACATCAAAAACTAAACGGCTGTTAGAAACAACAGACATGGAAGTACTTCGCAGACTTACTAGTAAATCACTTTTAGACACGAAAAGAAGTGAAACCGGGTGTAAAATAGAAAACATTAATGGCTCGGTATCAAACAGAAAAGAGTGGAATGCCCACATAAATAGGATGGACGGCGGGAGAATAGTAAAAATTCCCCCTGATAAATCACCACTAGGCCCCAGGAGCGTAGGGTGACCTCGAAAAAGATAGAACGACAACCTAAATGCAGAGCAATAGGCAAGTTGACGAATAATAAAGGCGATTCGCCTCGAGTCAAGAAAAAAGAAGAAGAAGAAGAAGTACAGATTTACTAATTTACTAACACTCCGGCTTATTTTTATCTTCCTTGAAATATGGGCCGTTAGAAGTCTGACAGATATCGTATTGATACGTTCTAGATGTGGATGCGATGATGTTTGCTACAGATTACCTGGAGAGATTATTTCACCAAGAACTCGATGTTTCACGAAATACATCCAGAAAGCTACTTTCTAGAATATAATTCTTCAGAGGCCTCTCTTCTTTTGATCACATCAACTGAAGAGAGGACAATATAGAACTGTAGATACTCGAGGGAAAATCAGATGTAGTGAGGCTGAGAAGACGACCTCCAAAACGATGGGATCATGTCACCAGTGAGCCAAAGAAGATAGCTTTAGTGAGGCTATACGTCTAACAAGTAGCTACGATAGATGACATGCAGCTGTCAGACTTGCTATACAGTAAAAGGAGGTCAACTGAGACGTTTGTATGAATTGCAAAACTTGTGTCAAGATGTTGCGAATAAGACTTCATTTCTCCTAGACTTATTAGAAATCGAAATGGAATTAGAGTCTGCGCTCCTTGTCAGTAACGAAAACGAATATAAATATTATTTAGGAGTTTAGTTATAGAAGTATATCAGCTACTTGGATGCCTCGCTTATGGAAACTCCTAAATAATTTTGGAAAAATTAGAAGAGATTTAAATTTTTTTAATTATTATTAAAATTCCTCCACTTGTACACCTGAGATAATGTTTGAGAAGTTAACGAGAATTTCGTGTACATAATTGTTAAATATCAACAATTCAAATAGATTATTCGAAAATGCCAACGTCGTTAAATTACATTAGTTTCTAATTATCTCTTTTTATTTTGGTGGGTAGTCTGAATTTGCAATTTCCTTAACGCGATGAGGTGTTTGAAGAGCAAACATCTTAACCCAAAATGTTGTCATGCCAACGGAGGAACGCTCCTCATTCCAACTGAATGCATTTCACGCGAACGAGAAGAATAATCACGAGATGCGAGGGTGGATGCAGACATACCCCGTATTTTGTATCCGTAAAACTTAAGTTCGTTCTTCCATAGAATTGCCTTGCGTAACTCTTGCTCTAATTGAGAATTAAGTTACAACGGCTATGTAACTGCAGAAATACTAATTAATTTGGATTGCAACTTGAAAGCTTCGTTTTAATCTTCATCTTTATTATACTCAGGTGCAGCAACTGTTGCTGTAAGATGTTCATTTAATCCAGTTAATGTTTTATTTTCCTATGTGTTTTAGAATCTCGGTTGTTTTGTCCTAGCTTCATTCGTTGCTTATAATGTACTTGCTAATTATTAGAAAACAACTTGCTTTGAACTTCTGCGTTTTATATAGACGGCTCGGAGCTTAATTTAAATATCGAAAGAACTATTATATTAGAAATATTTATACGTTATAGTTTAGCGTTATCACAATTGCGTTTCGTATTTTGATCGCGTGCCTTGAGGGCTTTTTCGTCCACGACGGCGTAACAACAATATTAAGCTCGCGGTTTGTCATAGCTCACATAATCTGTTCTTTTTGTGTTGTTACGGATTGGAGGAGCAAGTGGATAAAGGTCGTCGCCTCCAAACTTTTAATCTCATTAGCTTATATCCACATATAGTGAGGATTTGATGAAAGCATTTTGTGCACTTTACATAATATGTATCAATTTTGTTTCGATTTATGAATAATGGAGGATTATACTTAGATCTGTTCTAACCAGTATCTTTCAATATTTAAATTGGGAAATGAATGATGAATATATAATAAATCAGGATTATATTATTTTTTCCACAAAAATCTCAAAATTACAAGAAAAAATTACGTATTACCTTTTATTCACAATCATACAGTAATAACAAAATTGTCTTACATGTCAAAAGTTAGAAAACATGACATTTCGGGTTGGAAAGAGATATTACAGGTTGGAAAGTGATATGTGGGGTTGGAAAGTAATATTAAAAACGACGCGACGTCACTTTGAGATTTGTCCTTTGACATAAGAGCTCTAAACGGTTTATTTGGCTTTTTCTTAACTAAGGAGGATGATCGTGAATAAAATAGTTTACAAACCTTGGTGAAATATTTCATTGCTGTCACGAGAGTTACGTGACCTCGTCGCTTCGCGCCTCATTCAACTATCTCATCTCTCGACAACAATGAAACACTTTCCACCTCGGTATGTAATATACTATATATGAACTTGTCCCTTCAATTCATATATGAGATGAATTTACACATGTAGAGACACGCAATGCACCGCATCTTATAACTACCACTTGCCTGCATAAGTAGACAACACAGAAAGAGTAATCAATTCATAAATCATTATATGATGAGCTTTAGTCATACCCTTGCAATGAAGAATATAAAGCATCATATCAAAAGTTATGTTCTTCTGTTAGTTGGTCAGCTTATAATAATAAACAGTTACTAGGGAGAACTGAGATACAAAGTCGACGGTACTCCAGAAGTAATTTTAGGAAAAAACTTTCTTTTTGATTGAATTCAAATAACATTCTTACATCTCCATGTGACAAGCAGTAAAATAATCGGTCCGCTACAATTTAAGCGACTCTCGTGAGTGAGTAAGGCCTATAGTAGCAGTAGTGTCTTATTGCACTGGTACTAGAGAAGCATCCATATGTTAAATTTAATTGAAATTGTTGGAACCGCTTTAGAGAAAATAAATTTAATTTGTTAAAGGTTTAAGGGAGGTTGTGGGAGTAAAATTATTCCCACAACCTCCCTCATCATGTATTCAAGGAGCATATGCCTGTTTCATACTGATATGGTGCTGTGAAGTATCATGTGTTATATTTGATCCGAGGGCTGATTTTGACAAAAACCGAACCGATATTGAAATGTGACCTTCGCAAATATTCATGCAAAATTTGAGAAAATGATAAACTATCAGCTTAGAAGGAAATCAAAAACGATATACAGTGAAAGAATAAGCTTCAGGCCTCACGATAAAAGGGTCTGTTGAGAGTATTTTTCTTGCGCTAATGGTCAATTACCTTTCTTAAGAGAATTACTGCTATGACTGGACTTTGCTCCATAATACATGAAATTGACAGTATATTATGAGCTAATTAAATAGTAGGTTGTTCTTGGTAGGTACAACATTATACTCTTTTAACTTAAACAATAGTGCTTAAAATTACGTTCAAAAATAGCTGATCGATGCTTGTTGATCAGAACGAAATAAACATTTGCGTTAAATTACAAACCAGAGTCAAATATACATTGCTTAGAGAGTCTATACTCTCTCAGTAGATTCTTAAATCTACTGTTCTGTAAACATTTTTTGAAATTCTACCCTTATTTCCACTTACATTTTTAGGTAGTTTGTTGTATTTTTAAATTTTGGCCATACTTTTAGGGGTTTAACCCACCGCACTGTTCAGTAGTTTGGTCTTTCAGGTGACCACAAGTAATAGATCACAGACAGACGTTTTTTAAGAACCACTTTTTGTATTCGGCCCACCTAAAAACATGTAAATCATCAAATACTATCTCTGTACACTCCAGGAGACCCGTTGGACTAGCCTCGTGTATAGACGTGTTATAAAATGATCTCAAAATAAAGCGCTAAAAAAGCGGTAAAAATCACGTAAAACTTAACATAAAATTTAAGCCACCGATACATTAAGAAATTCTGCGTGAAGTGAAACGCTAATAATAGAAAAACAACGTTCATGTGGTGCAGTTTATTAAATAGAATCAAATAAACTAAGTGCCTATACCTACGCTAAGTCGACCGAGCACCATCTCTCAAGTGGTTAGTGTGATAACGTAAACATCTGGTAATATATATAATACACTATCAGTACATCCATCAGTGAAAAGCAACGGACTGAAAGCAACGAGTGGAGTAAGCAAAGCAAAGGATGATAAGATATGTTTTATTTTTATTTATTTTTAAGTTCTATTTACTGGTTATTAATCCTGGTCACAGGACAACAGAAAAAGAATCTAGGGGTAAAAATTTAAAGGTATTAAACATAGGTAATAAAATAGAAAATACCTGGAATTAGAATGCGGCAGTTGTAAGTAATTACTGTAGAAACAAAATAATATACAGAGTGTGCAAAATATTTTCTCGGGCCTCTTTCTCATAACCAACCCGCCATAAAAAGCTTTTTTTATTGCGAGATAGGGCACTTCCACAGTAAATGGATATTTAACTGTTGAACGGTTATTGAAAAAAATGAAAAAACACCCTGCGGCGATCGAATGCATGTATGTCTTGGCAGACAAAAGAAGTGAACGCAAGCTGGCAGAAGCAGCTAGATTCAGACCTGGAAGACTTGGAGGAAGAATAAATAGGGAGATGATGATAGATGGAAACTTAAAAGAAGCATAGAAACTAAAAAGAAGCATCTCGAGTAGCATCTTGCAAACGCCTGCACTTCCTATCCTATATTCCTACCCCATGCGTCATGTGGCTCTCGCTGCTGAAAACACGCACGTCCCATGTCCAACCCAGCGTATGCAGCCGGTCCGGCGGTATATAAAACATCCGAGATTTGGTTCCGGCACGCGGTTTGGCCGTCCGTTATGCGTGTTCGGCGGACGACCAAGCTGGGTGTTGGAACGAACCTCTATGGATGCCCGGAATCGGCAGCGATGCTCACCTTACGCTGGCAAATCAATCAATAAATCAATCAGTACTATCTCTGTACACTCCATATACATAAAAAAATTAAAATCGAACTTTTAAAATCAACAGAAACTTTTATGTAACTAATTTAGTTTAGTTTACTTCTTTGTGTCTGAAAACAATAGCATTTGAGTATGTAACATTTGATGGCCTTAAGCACAATTTCCTAACGAATGCATACGCCATCGACGCGCACTGCGCATTCGCTATCCACCTAAAATAACCTTTATTATTCTAAATAATGGAAGCAAATGCAATTTAAGGTTTCTTCATATATATTTAATAACTTCAATGTTTAATACCTAACACGAAAGGTGCGACAAGCGTAAAGCGAAGCCGTAACTTATTGTGTACTTATGTAGATAAACTCACTACAAAATTATATACTGATGTAATAGATTCAAATTCATAATTAAAAATCGGTAAAGGTATTTACACAGAACTTCCCTCTTTATTCATACAAGACGGTCACTCTAAAAAATTATTAATTAAGAGATGACATGTGAGAATTATAATCGCCATGTAGTTAGTCGTATTATTGCAGAGAAAACCAGATAACTTTTTCCATCATCTTCGGTATAGTCGTGGGGAAGAAAATTTTCAATTTTTTTTTTTTAACTGTTTTTGTAGAAATAGTTTTAGAATATAGTGAAACGTGGAAATTTTAAAAATATTTTCCATCTATCCTATTGTAGTGGTAAAAAAATTAAAAAATAAGTATATGTATATTTTAAATTTTCAAAACAAATTTCTTTTTCTAAATATGGTTAGAATGTCTTGAAACGTGGAAATTTTAAATTTGAGTAAAACAAAAAATTTCCATCATCCACTATACAAAATTTTCATTTTTTTTTTTTAATAGATTTAGAATGTCACGAAAAGTGGAAATGTTAAATTTGAGCAAAGAACATTTTTTTTCCATCACCCGTTTTATAAAAAAATTTCAAAATTTTCAAAAAATTTTTTTATTTAAAATTTTCTATTTTCTTTTTTTTTAAATGGGTTTAGAATGTCATGAAACATGGAAATTTTAAATTCGAGCTAAAAGTTTTTTTTTCATCACCCATTTTATAAAAAGAAATTCAAAATTTCAAAATTGTGTTCAATTTAAAATTTACAAAAAAAGATTTTTTTTTATAGGTTCAGAATGTCACGAAACGTGGAAATTTTAAATTTGAGCGAACATTTTTTTTCCATTATCTATTCCGGTCCACCCTATATATTTTCCAGTGAAACTGTAACCATTTATTCGGTGGCAGTGGCGTCAGCTACCTACCAAATTTGACTGTTCTCCGTCAAGTAGTTTTTTAGTTAATGCACCAACAGACCGACAGACAGACTGACGGAATTTAACAACCTATATTTTCGTAACCTACATGATCTGAAGCGTGAAAATCCGAAATAAATTTGGAGGGTGATTTTTTCTCGAATACAATACTTCCCTTCGGTATGCAAGGGAGGTAAAAAGTATATTTTAAAGTTATATCGTGAATTTGAACTTAGGACTTTGTTGGTTCAAAGAATGAACATAACTTTTTAATAAAAGTGGGAATACGGGCACAAAATTAAAATTACTTTATTCCAAGTTGTCATATTCCATTTCATTGTTTTTTCCTTTTATGTTTTTGCATAAAAAGTAAATTCTGTTTTAATTATCTTGTAAGATGTGACTGTGTCTTAAAAATCTGCTTTTCCCCATCAGTATACAAATTAGTAGCTTCTCAAGATGAGAAATATTTTTTATTAAATTGCAGTTTTATCGCTATTATTAGAAATAAAAAATTTACTGCAAGAACCCCTTTCTGTGCTATGCGGTAGTCGTTTCATTCAATAAATTATGAAAATGCAATTAATAATGTATGATTGCGCTCACAAAACAAAGCTTTGTTAAAGAAAGCTGTTAGGAAGCATTAAAAGAGTGTACGTCAAGCACTTAAGTTTATTTATTATTCATGATCAGGAGCTTAATGCATTTTAATTTGCAAACTTTCCCGTCTATTTTCGCCGCATCCACAGCAGCAGGCAGAATAAAAAGAAGTATCTGCCATGCATTTTCCATGTCACGTAGTTTTTGTACAAATCACAAAAGCATAGATCCGACAAGCTCACAGATGCACCACCGCGCGCTATAAAAACAGCGACACGTTTTGTACATTTTATCTCAATTGTTTTCGTCTCGATTGTTCCATGTTGCTGCCGATTGGCTCGATGTTCGCCGTTGAATGTTGTTTCCATGGATGCTGCAGGTATCAACTCTGCTGAAGAGCGACACGTAAGTACCAATTGAATACGTAATTTCATTATATTATGCTTTTGCCTTCCTTTTATCTCTCTTTTTACGTTGTTCAAATATCTGGCCTGTGCTGTTTTGCGTCAGGAGCGCAAATACAGAAAGCTTTAGTGTTTATTACTCTAATAATTGCAACCACACGCTCAGAATATTAAGCCACGCGAATTTAAGTTAGTTAACTAAATTTTGCGTTGTTAATTATTTAAATTATCAAAATCGTTAAGATAGTTTAAAAAGCATATAATAATTTGTAATAGTATAGGAAACAAAATGGTGTATGAATACATGACTGGCTGAAACTTTGCAGTCATATTAAATTTAATAACCTGTTTACAAAAGAATTTTTTTTAGTGAATCAACCACAGGGGGTGGAAAAATGGCAAGGCATTTTTGCGTGTTTTTTAGTAAACATTGATTTTTGTAAGAATACTTCTTGTTGTTAATACAATTAACTTTAATTTTTTAATAGGAATAAATCGTCGCATCGGTTCAGGATAATAAATCAACTTTATTCTTTTGCTAACGTTTCATTTACAAAGTGCAAGCTTCCTCAGGAAAAAGCGGAAAGGTGGTTCTTTCCCACTTTTTTGAGCCCTATGGAAGTTTGCACCTGGTGAAGCAAACGTTATCCCAATATCCCCATTGAATTACATTATTTTCTAATTGACGTTTTCAATCTGCTTTTCTTCGTTTTTTAATAAAATATAAATTCACCGAGATTGATTTAGTTTTCTAAATGGCTTTTAATTGTAGACGAAATATTGTATTCTCCGAAAATATACATCATCAGAAGAAATCTTTCGAAATTACCTTGTTTATTTTTTCTGTAAAAATTGGGCCGATAATACCATGCACAATTAGAAAAAATCAAAGAGCCATTGATTACCACTAATTAATATTATAACGCGCAACAATATTTGTCATTTGAATATACTAAAGTATCTAATTATTTAATAAAATTGATATCTTTTACTGTGCCATAATATTTTTCTACATAATTTTATATAGAATTATTCATTACGTATGGGAAGTATCTAAAGGACATCTCACATCTCTTAGGGGTTTACGTTTAGCACAGAATTTCTTGAAATTTTAACATGCTGCTGGGGCTGTCAAAACTGAATATTTTGTTGATTTTCACCAACCTAGCTATCTACATAGGGTCATATAGAAAATTTCAATTCAAAATATGATTTATCACTTGTGAGATCATATATTATAAATTCAATTAGGGTAATATTTTCTAGGAAAAACATATCTATTATTATTTTGTATTTCTAAAATGTGTATATACTATTTTAGACAATGGCGGCTTCTTAGTTGGAGGGGAGGTAGATCACTGCCTCTAGTGGTCCGCCGCTAATAAAGTTTGTTTCTTAACACAGAAAATGTATGTGATTTATGTATTAATTTACTTAATTATTTCTTAGCAGAAGTAAATATTCCCTTACCGTATATATTTATCAAATGTAAACATATTTTCTATAACCGTAGAGAAAACATAGATAAATAAATTATTTTGCGTTTCAATTTTGTGAAATTTTAGGCATCCATACAACGCATGCCGAACGTGCTTGTCTAACTCGTCTTTTATTTTAAAAACATACAATACAAATACAAACAAAAAAAGCAATTAAACAGATATTCGAAGCAGGGAAAATGTGTGTTTTTTGCAGATGAAAGCTTATATTGAGCAACATCATGAAAATATATGATTTTAAAAAGGGGTGGAATTGACTTTTGTTTGCTTAAGGTGAATAATTAATTTGATTGAAATGAGGGCATTAGCTGGATGGGTATATTCACAACAAAGGGCATGTGACAGAATATATGCAATATTCAGGAAATATAAAAAGGACTAATTATTTAACTGGATTTTAAACTGCGCACATCAAAGTTATTTTATATTTGGACATGTTTATATTATCTAATTGTTCATATTTTATACGACGTTATTATTTAATTTTTGCAATTTGAGCTTAACAAACTTTCAAGCTCATAATCTTTGACTCTCTTTCATTTTTTAATCTGTAAAGACTAAATTTTCTGAAGAAGGATATTTGTAAGTATTATACACTTATAATACTGTTAATAGCCCGAGAGCTCACGACACCGAGGGTCGCTATCTCACTTAAAAATTACCGAAACAGATCATGCCCCACATCGTCTTATTGGAAATTTAATTTCCAATCGATCAAGCACAAAAAAGGAGGGGACAATTTTGTCCAGATAAAGTTAGAGCGCTTTATGCGAAGAAATGTCGAAATCGCATAATTTCTTTAATTCTGTTGTATGGTTTTCCAAAAAAATGAAAATGTCCGCAAAAATCTGAACGTATTCAGGGGTACGTAGGAATGCGAGGATAATCGAATGGCGCAAACCGCAGATTTGTATCTCGTTTCGGCATCGGAAGTCGGTAAAAATCGGTCTTTTTACCTACTTCCGATGGGCTCAATCTCGAAAACGAAATGAGATACTACTGAGTTACGGTTTGCGCCATTCGATTTCTCTCGCCTTCCTACATACCCCTGATTTTTTTCAGATTCTTGCTGGCACTTTCATTTTTTTTTGAAAAATCATATAATAGTTTCAAAAAATGTATGCGATTTCGACATCCTTTCGCATAAACGGCTCTAACTTTTTCCTGGCAAAGTTGGCCCCTCTCGTTTTTTATGCCTGATTGATTGGAAATTAAATTTGCAATCCAATAATGTGGGGCACGATACGTTAGAGGCCGTCGAAGTAAGACGTCCGAGGATTTCGCTTCTCCAGCGACACGGGTCCGCTTTGAAAATTAGACCTGACCGCTCGCTGCTCTATCAGCGCGCAGGCCGACCAATATTTTTGAATAAAGTAATAAATAAATATTAGATTTTAGAAAGCTCTTTCACTCTCAATGTCGTGATCTCTCGGGCTATAATATTTATATACAGGATTTTATTTGAAAAGAATGAAGTTATGACAGTCTAAAAATGTAAATATTTGTAAACCATCATTGAGAACACCTTGTAGAAGTAGGTTCGAAGAGGTCTGGAAACTGGCATGGGGTATTGACTAACATTTAAAGTGAAATGACGGTCTTTACGTAAATACGTTCTTTGCAAATTTTGCTCTTGGTCACTGTGAATACATTTTTTATCAGAAAAAGTAGAAGGACGTGGCAATACCACAATATATTAAATATTTAATAATACATCCAAGTATTAGCTTGTTAAACACTCTGTAGATTTAAAAATATACCACAATTTTATCTCTAACATTTTTCAAATTTAAAGTGTTCGAGGAGATATAGATCATCCACGCTATTAATTCACCATGTTTATAAAATAAAGCATTTTACCTATAGAGAAAAAAATATAAAATATAATTAACCTAGATTTCTCTATATTTTGATAGAAGCTGTATTATTATTTTATGGAGCAGTATAATTATTTAATGGATTGTAATTAAACTTATTAAATCAACTGAAACGAAAGTAAGTTATTACACATTTAAAAAACTATTTTTATTAATAATAATAATAATAACATAGTGACAAGAAATAGTTCGCCATATCTCGATATATTTCGATGCGCTAAATCTAAAATCATGATTGAACTTGCACCATGCCTCCATGTATTTCGTAAATTAACAATCAGGTAAATATCTGTTAAAATGCATAGTACGAAAGAATGCGGTTTTGACACGTATTCCGACTCTTTCTATTCCAACCTGAGGCTAGAATTCCGGATGGTTACGTCAAAAAAATTTTTAACCACAAAAAGTCGCGGGAAACTCGGCATTTTGATAGGGATAATGAATATACAAATGCAAAGTCGTTACCATCGACATAATTATACAGTGCAAACCTAAAGAAACGCACAAAATTCATTTTTCCTTGGTATGTGTCAATTTTCAAAAAAATCCTCGAACAGGTCAGGTCGATTTTAGTAAATGCTACATTTTCTCATTATACCAAAATTTGTGACCTCGTTGGTTTTTGAGTTGTGACGCCATCATAATTTTTTTTTAATGGAGACAGACATTTTTGTTTACTGTTTTTGGTGGTATATTCCTTTAGCTTTCTGGTGATATAAAAAATGATGTTACCTCAGCCATTCTTTTGGAAAAATGACATTTTATGTAAAAATAGCTTACCTTTCGCAAATACGCGAGTAATGTGCCACTTTCTTATGGACTGATAAATCTTGTTTTAACTAGCATGAAAACATTTTACATAAAAACAAAACAAAGAAAATAATGAAAAACAATCACCTTAACAACAGAGAGATACAGGCCTTTTTGTGTGAAGTATCGATAACTTTTTATTCCTGGCACGTGTGGAACCTCTGAGACAGTGTAAAACTAGTGAATGCAATGCCACGTTTAAGGGAAAGAGAACGCATAGAACTTTTGATGATGGTTGGATATGGTGATAGGCTGAGAACTCATCAGGAAGCATATGATGCTTTCAATGCCAAGTATCCCGAAAATCAAATTTATAGATCCACTGTAAGTAGATTGGTGGCTAGATATGATGAATTGTAGTGTAGCAGAGTAGCTGACCTCCCTCGATCTGGTCGCTCTAGCACAAGCAACGAAACCAAATTTAATATTCTTCTAAAAAGTGGGGAAAGCCACCATCATTCGACAAGGCAGCTGGCTTTAAATCATAACGTGAGTCAAACTTCTGTTGTACGTCTATTGCAAAAAGAAAAATACCATCCATACAAAGTGCAACTAATCCACGAATCGAATGAGAACGATCCAGATCGGCGCTTACAGTTTTGTGAACAGTTGATGACATTGTGCGATAAAAACCCAAAGTTTTTAAAGAACATTGTCTTTTCTGATGAAGCTACATTTTCTCTAAAGGGGACTGTACATCGGCATAACTGTAGGTATTGGTCATGCGAAAATCCTCATTGGTCTCAAGAAGCCCATACACAGCGACGAGGCAAAGTAAACGTGTGGGCACTTATGATTGGTGATCGTTTATTGGGACTTTTTTTTTTAAGAAAATCTTACGGCCGCAAGATATTTAAAGTTTTTGCGAGTTGAGTTAGTACCAGCAGTTATGTTTCCGAACAATGAAGATGAAGATATTTCTGCTGAAAACGTCTGGTTGCAGCAAGACGGGGCCCCACCTCATTTTGGGATAGCAGTGCGTCAGTTTTTAGATAACACTTTTACTGGAAGGTGGATAGGTCATCGAGGTCCGATTGTGTGGCCCCCGCTTTCACCGGATTTAACCTCCTTAGACGTTTTATTTTTGGGGTTACTTAAAGTCAAGGGAGTATTTTAACAGACCGGATACCATAGAAGAATTGAAAGACAGAATTGGTTTGGGGATGAGACGAGTTGTCCATGAGATGATTCAGAACAGCGTGCAAAGTGTCTACACCCGTCTTGGTCAATGCCAAGTGGTTGGAGGGTCGCAATTTTAGCAATGGAGATGTTTTTTTCTCACAATTACTTATGTAAGGTATCAGTCAATAAAAATATTTTTTTCCAAAAGAATGGTTTAGGTAATATCAATTTTTTTCATATCACCAGAAAGCTAAAGCAATATACCACCAAAAACAGTAAACAAAAATGTCTATGTCCATTAAAAAAAATATTATGACGTCATAACTTAAAAACCAACGACGTCATGAATTTTGGTATAGTGACAAAATGTAGCATTTACAAAACTGCAATCGACCTGTTCAAGGATTTTCTTGACAAATGACACATACCAAAGACATGAATTTTGTGCGTTTCTTAGGTACACAATGTATGTATTTCTTTCATTATTATATGCTGAATTTGGCCCCTGATTTCGAATGGGTCATTGGAAAGAACCAGCATTTCGTGGTTGATTTCTAAAATCAAAAAGCAAATATTTCTAGAATGCAGGAAGAGCTTACGCCCTGCACTTGAAGATTGTTGTTATCTTCACCTCAGTTTAAAAATCAACTGAAATATGCTGCCAGTCGAATTCAGGGGAAAAATATAGCATATTATAATAATAAATATACCTATAATTATGTTGAGGGTAACGATTACTACACGGAAAAAAATGTGTGCTATATCTAAGAGTAATACTCTTGGCTGAATGGAAGCTTAGATTCATATATCCGCAAGAGCAACAGATCTTGTTCCAGAAAATATGTTACTGTTAAAACAATCAACAACCTTATAAGCTGATTAACTGCAGCAGAGCTCGAAATAAGTCTAGCTATGTTTGAACTAATTTTTTTGTTTAGGTTAGGCCAAGAGAAAGCGAATTTGAAACACTTATAGTAATCTTTGGAGGAATAACTAAATTAACATAAGCTTAAGTGTAAATAAACTTGACATAAGTATAGCAATATTTATGTTAATTGTTTGCTAAACTTAGGCAAAATATAAGTAAACATGTATATAGGACAACAATTGTTAAGCCAAAAAGTCTTCACTTTCATTCAAGACTAAATAAATTTAAATTTATTTTATTAACTCTTCCTACAATTACTTCCATAGCTTGAGCAAAATGTAAGTGTATTTAAAATAATAGAAGTAAAATTTGCATCCACAGTCGTTTTTATCTCATATCAAATACTTTCGTTACTGGAGGCAAATATGTAACAGTTTGAAAGAAATATAATAATTTTCAAATAGAGAGCTTCTAAAATTTGAATTAAGTTTATAGTTATACTCATAGAAAACATAGCGAAGGTGTGCTGCCAATATGACCTATCGTAGAATACCTATAGCTATTTTGAGCTTTTGCCATTTTCGGATAACTAAAATTTTGTTATCCGAAAATGGCAAAAGTTCAAAACAGCTAAATTTTATGATAGGTCATATTGTCAGGACACCCTCGGTTGTTATAGGAAAATATATCGCCGGGGCGTCAAAAAATTACATGATTATATTTTAGGAAGTGATTATATTAAGCGTATGGAAAAAAGTTTATATAAACATGTCCTAACAAGTGGGCGTTTTTAAGACAGAGTGTCAAAAGTTTGGTTTTTAAAAAATTTTTATATACTGAACTACAGTAATATAATATACTTAAATGGTATAAACACGTTTGAAAAAATGTTTGTGCTGATAATGTTGTACTTGCTAAATTACTAAATGTATTAATATAATTTATCTTAAAATTAAAAGGTAGACTTTGGTTTCTCAAATCAGTGAAAAGTGAAGAAGTAAGGAAATCAAAATAAATTGCAAACAAAATGTACTTTTATTTTTTTATATATAATACCAGAGAACTTGTATGAAATACATTAATACAAGGTAATGGAATACCTTTGATGGTAACCAAACATATAACAAAATTAAAAACTATATATATGGGTTATTTCACAGTAAAGCGATGTCTTCTTAATTTGTTCAGCTAAACAATTGGTCTATATTTTTAAAACGGCATCAGTGAAAAGAAACCCTTACTGTGCTTCAGGAAAAACAAGGTTTTTTTAACGAACAAGATTATTATTGGAAATCTGTACTTGTTCCCAAAAAAAAACATATAATTACCCTGGCCAGTCCTCAAGCCATTCTCATTGTAAAACATAACATATGAAAAATTACATAAACTTAGCAGATCAAAATTGTTATATATTGTATTCTCCAAGTTTTTGTAATGTAATAGCAATGTAATACTTAATGTAGCACATTCCTGTTCTGTACAAAATACTTTAAGTGTTATCATATTTAAATGAACAAAAAATGCTTTGTTTTAGGTATACATATAATGAATTAATATATTTAATTTTTATTGATCAATTTTAACAAAGATTTTAATAAATATGTCATTACCCTGTAGCAAAAATGTAATTCCCCTGTTTGTCGTCATTACCCTGGCTGACGTATTTCCCCTGGAAGCTAAAACACTTAAACAAAATTGTCTGACCCCTTTAGCGACCTACTCTACAAAAAGGGTGGAGAACATATAACTTTGTAAGTAGAAAGACCTTCATGCTGTTGCCAATTTTATTCTATAATTGGTCACCTTAACGTGAATTGACCCATATAACAATATAACAATATAACAAAAATAAAAACTTTACAATCATTGGGTATCTAACATTTATTATTTGTAATAATACAAAAAACAACTTAAGCTTTTAAACTAAAGGAATTTAAGAATTTTGTAGCGATTACCTAAAACTGGAATAGACACCAGTTGAGCGCCGCCGCCGTCAGTGTTAAGTATTATTGTGGGAAAGATATATTTAAGTTCATTTAAATTTATAAAAATATATCTTTTCCTTTTAATAACTTTAAAAGCTTGATAATTTTTACTAACTTCATTTAGTTCCGAGGCTTCACAGATCAGGTAACATTGTTTTATTTCAGATTGCATTACTAAAATGTGAACTTAAGTGAATATCTCTATTTTATTTTATAAACCCCTTTAATAATGGAGGGGGGTGGGGTTGAAAAATATTATAAATAATCTGAGACCTTGGCTTCTAGTGCATACACCGAATTTCAGGTTTCTGTACTCTTACCAGCTTGCTTTACATATTTCTCCCTATTTACCCCTATTTAACCCCCAACCCTTCACCAGATATCTTCAAAAAACAATCCAGTTCCAGATCTCGTTATAATATATACGTGAACAGTATCTTAAACCGGTTCGGGGAAAACGTGCGGGCAAAAAAGTTAAGACTGACCGACAGACAGACATTTTTTTTTCTCAAATTTAAAATCTCGACGTTTCATGACATTCTAAACCTATTTCAAGAAAAAAAAAATTTGAAAATTCTTTTGTGATTACTATACTTCCAATCCACTACGTGGATGTGGAAGTAAAATCTCTTACATAGTCAATAATTGTTTGGGCAAGTTTTCGACAAATAGCTATTCATCTGTAATTTATAAACAAAGTTTACAGTAGATTTGTGTAGCAAAGTAAAAAAATCGTTAACTTTTTTGTCGGTATCGAACTTGCATTGATTATTATCAGTACTTTCATTTTGGGACACTTGAATAGATCACAAGGGACCTAGATCTAATAAACTTGAGTGGGAAGAAATATTGTCACTTTCAGGAAAAGTATTACTTGTACTTATAAGATTATCATTTTCGGCATTATATTTCAAAGACAAATGTTTTTTTCTGCGAAATGATCTAGAATATTCAAATGGACCTAGCAAGTTACTGAAAGGATTTATGTCTTTATGTGCATATTCTAAACGTAAAACGAATTTATTTAAGTCACTGATATCTTTCCCACAATGTAAACATTTCATGACGGAAGCATTAAAATAGATTATTTACATTAAAAATTTAAAAATATTTATTGTTCTAAAATTTTCAAATCATCTTCTATGTATGGAAGAGATTTGTCAGTGGCACAAAATATTCCAAAAATGCTTTTTTCAATTAAAATAGAAATATGTTCGGTTTGAGGTGGATATTTCAAATCCAAGGCAAAAAAGTTTTGAAAAGTACATTAAATGCTTTTAATACAGACCTGAACTGAAACTGTATTTTATCTATCACTAAATATGTTGTAGTAATGCTAGATACGGTTTGCCCTATGACTGAACTTCGCTGAATATTTTCCTTTTTGAGGCTTTTTCTTTTTGATTTGCAACGATAGTCTCAACATCTCCAGGGCTCTAAAAAATGGCAATAAATTAATAGAATTGGAGAATTTTTATATTCGTAACACTTTTAGAACTCTCATTTTGAAACTATTATATGTATATCAAGATGCCAAAAATTTTGTAATAAACTAATTAAAACATGTCTGTAACAATTGCATAGTAATTTAGCGCCAATTTGATTTAAAAAATTGATTGAGGAAGCCGTTATTACTCTGTGGTAGTTCATACTTAACGAAACTGAGTAAATCAATTGTAGGTGTTATATCACTATATTTGGCAAAAAATCGTGGTATCGATTCTTTTCTGAATCATCGTTTGATAAAAATGACATAAAATGTGGGAACTGCAGTCAATATTTTTTTGCAAATACCTATAGTGGTATAAAACCTAGTATTGTGTTTTCACTCATTTGATTTGATTTGATTTTTCTCATATATTTTTTCACTGTAATAAAATCAACTATTAATAAGAAATACATACCAAGCAATGTATAATAATACTGTCCACTGATTCGGATATTGAAAATTTCCAGTGATTTTTTCCAGATCTGATTCTTCCTTTTGGTGTAATGAGTCTTCCTAACGGAAATAATTGTAAGGCGACTTTACCATCTAAAATAGAAGGACATTAGTGTTTTTAATATGTCTTTTGAACTTATTATCTTTTAAGGATCGGAAATCGAGGCAAAAGTGTTTTAAATTACACAAAGATGAAAAAACTAGATAGTTTACAATAGACTGTACCTACAGATATATTTTGTTTTTTATTTGATCTGAAGCCGCGAGCATGTTAATAAGTAGCAGAAATAAAACAACAATAAAAATACTTACGGTAGAATAATGGAATCAATTCTTCTAATTGACATTCCTTTAACTTCTTTCATATCAACATATGTTTCACAAACTGATTATTACCCTAATAATTCTTATAAAAATTGTGTCAGATTTTGTGTCAAGCAACAGAAAAAACAGAATGGCGTCGGCTAGTAAGGTAGTTTCGCCCTTCCCTACTTTATCTCCTTCTCCACTTTAAGACGGGTACAATACTGATTATAACTGGAACTGTAATTTCATGAGTAGTAGCTATTCTAGAATCAAGTATAGCAAAATCTTTTCAATAAGTCACTGTTCTTGAGAAAAAGACAACTATGATTTACTTAAATTTATATGACGTTATTGTAAAGATAATTGATCTAAGTTGGGAAATATATATAATCACACAAAAGTAAAACAGTACTTATCTCAATGGACATAGAAGTAATTGCGATAACTATAATAACTACTTCAAATAATATGAATTTATGAGTGTAATAAACTTTACCGTATTCTCCATTTGTAATTAATCTTTGTTTTTCAGCAAAGATTAGGATGTATTAAATAAAAATAAGATTTATCTTGGATGTCAAAATTAGGAGGTTTTTGAAAATAAGATTAGGCTTTTCTTGCCTGGAAAATTTTTTTTCGATACAAATGGAGTGTCAGTTGAAATGAGAGTATTTTTTCAAGAGTAGTTTAATTCTTCAAAGTAGATTACGATTTTTTTCCGTGTACTAGTATTAAAATACACTTTAATTTCTCTTCCCTCAGGAAACGTTGCTATACATTCCTTTATATAAATTTAAATTATTATTTCAAAGTATATTAATTCCTGTGAAGGCTTTTCTTTTTAGTAAGACAATTTGGCATAAAACTGCATACGTCATAACTGTAACATACTACTACCATTTAATTTAATTTCTATACATAATTAACAGATGTTTAGAAATTAATTATTATTTGTTTGCTTATAATTGTGTTGAAACATATTCTTTATAGGATTTTGCAAACAGCAGAAAAAATAACTATCTATAACAAACAAAAAATATGTCTAAATTATTAATGAAATCTTTGAATTCTTTCGATAACCTGAATTCTGGTTATGCTAGCAAATTAAAATCCGAATATGAATTTGTCTAATTTCTTATTGGACAATTCTCATTCTAACACTAGCATCCACACAGTCCCCTACGGCCATGCAGATTAAACTAGTATCTACATAACCCCCTACGATCATGAAGATTCAGTTAAAAATGAGAACAAAGGCCTAAAATGAATTTTTTTATCTACCTTGTCTCAAAAAAATTTCATTCTAGTGGATTACATTTTCATGAAATCTATCATTCTGTTTCTTGGAAATGCTTCTTAGCCTTTGAAACGTTTTTCGCCCTTATTCTGGAGCTCATCAGAAAGACATGAAGCCACTCATAAAGATATTTCATACTTATTCATAGAAATTGTCTTGGTTTTAATTTGACATGTAATGAATAGTCTGATTCAGTAGTTGGAGAAAACATAACAAGAGTAGTTTTACCTCCATTTAAGTTCAATCCGTTCGAGTCACAATATTTGATCATATTTGATGATATTATGGAAAGTTTACTTGCACAAGTCACCACAGATTCTTCAGTTGCCACACAGGAATTATCATCAGCGTATTGATATAAACCATCCATATTGATATTTTCTTTTCAATCATTGGTATATAAGATAAACAAAATGGGCCCAAGTATAGATCCTTGAGGCACTCCTTGCGATACATCAACTTTATCAGAAAAATAAGTTTGTAGTATTCCATTCTTAAAGGTTGTCACAGCAGTGACTTGAGATCTATCGGTAAGATAGGATTGGAGTAGTTTGTTACATGTACCTCGTATACCACAACAATCTAACTTGTCTAATAAAATAGAATGATTAATGGTATCGAAGACTCTTGATATATCAAAATAGAGGCAAGCTACCTTTAAACTGGAATCGAGTGCGGTAATAATCCTAGATACTGACTGATAGATGGCCTGTTCTGTTGAACTATGGGGCATAAAGCCAAACTGACATTCTTTAATTATTTTGTATTTAGTAAAGAATGAAATCATTCTATTATAGATGGCTTTCTTAATAATCTTGGAGAAACACGGTGGGGCATAGATATGCCGCGGTAGTTCTCGACATTTTCCTTATCGCCCTTTTTATATATGGGAATCGTTTTATAATTTATAAGTTATGAGGAAATATTCCTTCCAAAAAACAGTTATTCATTATATGAGAAAGTGGTTCTGCTATTTCTACGATGACTGTTTTAATTAAGTATATGGGTACCTCGTCTAGACCAGTTGATTTTTTATTTGGCATTGCAAGAACAATATTGATAATTTCTTGAGCATTAGTAGGGTTTAAAAATTGATTTTCTTGGTTCTGGTTAGTTATACTTGTTCTCTCCCCAACAAGTTGGGTTGGAGAAAGAGCGAAATGTTCACTATGGCTTCCGGATCCTTTATTTTATTATTTAGCTGATCCTTTATAGTAAGATCATTTTCGTGTTGTTTAGATTTGTTACTCATACTTTTGTTAAATATATCCCAAGTGGCTTTTGATTTATTACCAGCATTTGGCATTATATTATTATTTACTTGAGTTTTATAATCTCGGATATATTTAGATAAATAAATTCATTTTAGGCCTTTATTCTCATTTTTAACTGAATCTTCATGATCGTAGGGGGTTATGTAGTTTAATCTGCATGGACGTAGGGGACTATGTGGATGATACTGTTAGAATGAGAATTGTCAAATAAGAAATTAGACAATTCAGTTTAATTCATTTTAATATTCTAATTTGCTAGCATAACAAAAATTCAGGTTATCGAAAGAATGCAAATATTTCATTAATAATTTACACATAATTTTTCTTTTAGTTATAGATAATTATTTTTTCTGCTGTTTGCAAAATCCTGTAAAGAATTTGTTTCAATATAATTAACAGATTGATCCCAAAATATCGCTCGTATAAATAAAATTGCAAATTACAAATTAATTAACTGAAATAATCCTTTTACTCCATTTGATAATTGGATTAATTCTTGAAAGTAAATGTTCTGCTTCAATTCATTAAGAGTGGAACAAGTTATGACATAAAATTATGAGAGTTCGTCGACGACGAAATGTAGAAATAATTACAGCTCTCAATTTATTTTACAGTGGAACTTTTAAACTAATTCAGTTGGAGACCATCTAAACGATGAGTAATAAGAGAGCTTTTTGTTGTTTTTCCTCTCTTGATGAAATTTACGGCGCGAGTCCGGACAACCCCTCGCTGAAAAGAATTCTCTGTTCTTCAGAAGTTTTTCCAGCACTTTGTGCAATTTACGGTAATGTTTCGTTTTATAATCTTGTCTCCGCATATTTTCTTTCAGATAGAGATATTAATTTTAATGTCATCATAAATTTTCCTTTTATCTTAAAAATTGGGAAATATGACTTGAGAACTAATTTCAAATCTATGATAATTTCATTATAAATTTCAACCGGAAGCCAATTTGGAACCGTTTTATTATGAGTTATGCTTTTAAAGGAACTTGTTTGTTTTGAATTATTATTTGAAATTGAGACAGGATGTCCCAATTATCTAAACAGTATTATTAATTATTTTATTCATATGTTCTAATTATAACTGACTTTTGTTTGTTAAAATGAAAGATTTACAACTTTATATATATAAATGAAATGGACCTCTTTCGTATGTCATTAACAAGCCTTTTTTTGTCAGTTTAGATGTTGGACACGAGCTCAAAATTATATCTATGTATATAAAAATCAAATGCTGACTGGTTCATTCATTTAGCAACAATTTTTCCCAACCCCTTTAATAAGAAATTGAGATTTGATGTGGATATATTTTTTCAATACGAAATAAGAAAGAATATTTTAAGAGTCACTTTCTAATCTGTGTTTCTTGAAATCTTCGAATATGTCAATTTTATTTTAACTTTTTATATATTTTAATTTTTTTTATTATACAGTGCGTCATCAAAAGACTGTGCATAAGTCAACTGAAAAAAACGTTCATAATTCTCTACAAGAAAGTCGGTGAGTGCATGCTAGTCTACAGGGTTTTTAATTACAGCAATGCCGAGGTCATTAGGCACCTATGTGACCGAATATAGCTATATAGCATACTCCTATAGCATTTGTTTTGTTGATGAACCCCACATATTTAAATTGCTATTAAATGAAAAATTGTCGGTTGGTATTCTTCGTCTCTTTTTAGTAACTGATAAATCTTCAAGGTATGTATGATAATATTACATAAGGACGTTACAATAGAGAAGCTTTCAAAATAATTGATAAAACGGTCTTCAGATACCTTTTAACTACTACTATTCACAGAACTTGTTGGTTGCCCTCAGTCAAATACTTTCGTTTTTCTGTCACCTCTGGATTCTGATATATCCAAGCCCAAATATACCCAAAAATGGCCATTGGTCATTTTTAGGTTAGGATACCTTACACTCCTGACGTGACACCAATTTTAGTGGGCAGATTTAGATTCAGCGCATCGAATTTTGTAAGAATATCAGTTAATCTAAGTGCGTAATACACAAACGATAATGGAGATTTAAGATAAAAAGTACAAAATCGGCGTTATAAAACAATCTGTAGCATTTTTCATTTAGGTAGGTATTTCCGGTCATATGGATGCTAAGTGACTTACTATACATGCCTTCCTGTTCAAAATCGGTCTCGATTTACTAAACACCCTATAGAGTGGAAGCCAGCATAACAGGGGCTACCGATTGTTCTATTAAAAAATAAGTAATGTTTCTTTCATTGTCTGGAAAACATTAATTAGAAGTTCTCAGGAAAGCACACCCAATTGCTAAAAATTCAAATAAATAAAAAGAAAATTCAAGGTAAACGGTTTTATTGTAAAGAAACATAATAATGATGCAGATTATGTACTAAAAGCTAAAAAATAATTAGGTAGGTACCAGTCATCACACCACTCTCCTAATTAATCTAGAGCATTGATCAGACTAAAATAAAATCGTGGGGCGAGTCGAATTTCTAATATCTACAGTCAACCGCTCATATCATTATAGGTATGCTTTGGACATACAACTTATATAAAATGTGTGTAAAAGTAAATTCATCGCTATCATCGTGTGACATCGCAGAACGATAATTTACATATTTACTCAGATTACGCTACTCCCCACGATTTTATTTTAGTCTGATCAATGCTCTACATTGACGAGGAGAGTGGTGTGATGTCTGGTATCTGGTACCTTCCTAATTATTTTTTAGCTTTTAGTACATTATCTGCATCGTTATTAAGTTTCTCTACAAAAAAACCGTTTAACTTAAAAACAAAATTTACTTATTTTGTATTTAAGTTTTCAGTTTTTTATTTAGTTACTTAATATTTCTCATTCTATTCAGTTCATTTAGTGCCTCGTTATTACAAGGTTTCTTTCCTATCAGTTGCCTAAACTCTATGATCCGCAATTTTGTTTCGGACGCCATTTTGGATTAGGGATTTTCGTCTAAAGTGTACTGTGTTCTAGTTTCATTTGATACCCATATTGAGGGGATTGAAAAAAAAGTGTAAGTCGCCATTTTGTGGCGGAGGCCATCTTGGATTTACAATGATAATGAATATACATAATTGTATTGTCGTCAGAACTAAAGGTGTGTACCAAATTTCAGATCGATCGATCAACAGGAAGGGGGTAAAATTTCAATTACTAGATTTGACTCACAGAAGACAAACAAAGTAAGCTAAATAAAAACCGTTTAATAAAAAATGTAGCAGTTCTACCTAATACACACTTCTTTGTACAATGATATTATTATCTTGAGATGTCACTGATGAGCCTTATTAGTATACTAGCATGATCAGAATTAAGATCTGCAGTGCGTGTAAAGAGTACATAATTTATTGTTTCCTTATTTTATTAAATGCTAGATGGTAGCTATAAAAGGTATTTGCTAGATACTCAAAATTATATTTTTAAACTCGTTGCAGAAAAAGTAGTGCGTGACAGCCTACGGATTTAAGTGCGCAAATTATATAATTGGTAATAAAGAATCAGGTAAATGAAAATGAATGAAACATTATTTTATATTCAATAATCACTTTTATTCTGATTCTGTTTCTTCAGATTTTAAAAAAGACACTATAGATTTGTGATTCGTAAATTATGATATAGAACTCTCATCTTGAAAATACTACATAAGTTGTAGTCCCTGATCTCATTATTGTTTCGTTAGGGTTAATTATTTATTTCTAATCATATTTTTTCTTTGAAAAATTGATTAACGATTGTGCTTCTTTCTTAGCAAAGTTAACATTGAAGTCACCACTCAGTTTCATGGGAATTTTGTCTAAATTCTCTTCTTTTCACGATACCTTCTCAGTCGAAGTACATTGAGCGTTAAAATATGAATCGTCTTGTTAGACGTTTCATTTCCATCTTCAGATACTTTTCTCTTGTTATTTAATTCGGACGTAAAGACACACTTGATATCAAACACTTGCCCGTGAACACAAAAATAATCAACAGATATTTAAGATAATACAATTCGTATTAAAACACAAAAACTCTTCTCGTACAATGTTGGCGCACACACACAAATATCACTTTAAGTCTACGCATGATGCTAGCATAATACAAACTAACAGAGCTGGGTACCGATACCCTCACTACACGTACAATATCCCCCACGCCAGGAATTTCAGATTTTGTGACACTACCAAACAGATTTTCCCCCGCTATAATAGTTTCACTTCAAAAATCCGAATTTTATATCCTCGTGTTTTTCTTGACCTGCCCTGTATATGCAGACTCTATGTTATTATTTGCTATCTACCTAGCGTTATCCTAGTTTGAACTGCTTTCTGCACTGCAATACCATCCAAACGGACTATCACTAATAGTTACAGGTACACAAAGTCCTCAGTAATATAATCGAAATAGTTTGCATGTTAATATAGTGTGCAGGGTAAGCATGTTGTTTGTGTGCGAGAGTGCAATGAACGGATAGCTTTCCCAGCCGCAGCTTTCAACCCTAGCTGCGGTTTGAATGTAAACTTGTGTAGCGCCGCGGTCTAGTTGTGGTTTAAAGGAGAAATAAGACACCATCCTCGTGTAGACAAATCCGCCCTCTGGCTGTCGACGTTGTTAATGATCAAGCGCGTAAACATCCGCATCGCTTGTCTTGCTCTAATCCGCTAAAGATATCTCTCGGAGCATGGATGGGAGAGTTTCACTCCTCAGACATATAGCAAAGCATGCTAAATAGATATGGCTTGTTGCCTCAAGATTGGTTTGTTTTAGCATACAGATGTATGTAATATGTATACGTCTGTGTGGAAATCGTTCGGGTTGGATTCGCATGTGGATGGAATGTATATTAGATTTGGTTATAGTCCCGAAGCTTCGCATCGAGCACCAAATGTTACATTTGTATTTCAAAAAGGCACGATATTCACAACATCCTACATATGAAATACTCACTCACTCAACATTATTTGAAAGGAAACGTATCCACCTTTCACCCCATTCAGCACAATTTATTAACTTACCAATATATTGGATTCGTGCTTCTCGTTTCCAATTTAATGTGTTTTTGTCTTTTTATATATACATTTTTCATAGCGAATATGATCACGGTACGGGGTAACTGAGAAATTAAATTGTTTTTCAGTTGTAGTACAGTTACTATAACAGTTTCTTTAAATTCCAATTTATGTATATGCAAGTCTAAGTACTAATTCAATAATGAAATTGAAATATAAAATCATTCGTCTAATTAGTCATTTTGAATTTAATTACCAATATATCTCTTAGTTTTTAGAGTCAATGATATACAGATTTACATACAGCGTGTCCCAAAAGTCCCGGGACGGTCAAATATATCACAAAGTTTGAAATAATCGGTTGACACCGAAAACAAAAAAACACGTGTTCAATGTTTTAAAAAAAACCTATCCACTAACATCAAAGTTGACCCCCCCAACCCCCTGTGCAGGTGGGGAGGGACGCAACTTTGAAAAATTTAAACGGAACCCCCATTTTTTGTAAAAACGTGGTGCTTATTTTGGAAGGCTCACGTAACGTGAGTCACGTTGCCTCAAACCAGCTTTAATTTTTTTCGTGCTCAAATTCATGATGACCTTTTTCTTGGCAAAGTACTAACCGAAAGTAAACTTCATCGGTAACTTTCTGCAATACCTCTGGAGTTATTTCATTTGACACATCGCGCATTCTATACCTTTAGATAGGTATTTTGCCCCCCTGCACAGGCGGAGGGGGGGGCTCGACTTTGGTGTCATTGGATAGGTTTTTTTTAAATATTGAACACGTGTTTTTTGTTTCCGGTGTAAACTGATTATTTCAAACTTACGCCTTTAAGTTAATTTTTTGCAATTACAGCGCCATCTGTAGCGAATCCAAAAAAGAAATGTTTCAGGCGAACCTTAGTAATTTCAGCCGTACAATCAGTTTCTTCAATAAAAAATGGGGGTTCCCATTTAATTTTTCAAAGTTGCCCCCACCCCCCTGCAGAGGGGCTGAGAGGAGTCAACTTTGGTGTCATTGGATAGGTTTTTTAAATATTGAACACGTGTTTTTTCGTTTCCGGTGTAAACCAACCGATTATTTCAAAGTTACGCCGCAAAGTTAATTTTTTTGCGATTGCAGCGCCATCTGTAGCGAATCACAAAAAATATTTCAAACGAGCCTTTAATTGTTCTAATTTCAGAGGGGGGTGGGGGGAGTCAGCTTTGGTGTCATTGGATAGGTTTTTTAAAATATTGAACACGAGTTTTGTGTTTCCGGTGTAAACCGATTATTTCAAACTTACGCCTTTAAGTTAATTTTTTGCGATTACAGCGCCATCTGTAGCGAATCCAAAAAAATATTCCAGAGGAACCGTACGTAATTTTAGCCGTACAATCCGTTTTTCAATAGAAAATGGGGGTTCCCATTTAATTTATCAAAGTTGCCCCCTTCCCCCTGCAGAAAGGAAGGCATAGAATATGGAATGATGTTATAGTAAAATGGATGGTATCCGTTGTCCAGCGGAATTCGAGCCAAATGTTGGTGCTAATTTATAATGATTATTTCACTCAGTAATATGATAGCCAATAACAGGCCAGTTGTAAGTTCATTGTACCAATCAAATGTCATCATTAGATCAGCTTTCGATAACACGAACACGGACTTTACGTTGTAAAGAACTATACGCATTTCTATCCTTGGTAAGCATGTTGCAATGATTAACATATCCACTCTTTTCATTTCGTGAAATATTTTCCGCAAATGCCACTTGTGGCTTTAACGTCCATGTACACATATTTTCTCGAGCTCGTTGCCAAGTTAATACAAGTAGTATAAATTGTAATATATCGTAATATATAAGCTGACCCTTACCGATATCTTACTATTCCAATTTCTTTTATATTTCGAATCCACAACGTGGACATTTTAATCGTAGGGAAGATCTTTCAAGCAAAAATAATATGTATGGGTTGCAATTTAGCTAATATAGGGATAAGCTAAACACAACCTATCTGAAAGGATAATTATAAAATAATTATCACTATGGCAATAAAATTAAATAAAGATGCCTACCAAGACAGGCAAGTCAATCATAACTTATGTATAAAAGTTCACTTCCAACCACTTTGAAGAGATATAAGCTTAAAACACTTGTGGTAATCCTTCGCACTAAAGCACTTGGCATTTAATCAGATAATAAACAGTTCATTTAATGGAATTATGTTACTTTTGGCAACCACGTCTCGAAACAATACCATTAAAATTACAGCACTGGTGATATTACATATTACATAATTATTTCGCAATTTACTACCGCCCCTGATTTAAATTTAAATCAGAAATAAAGTACTTTATTATCAGACTGTATTTCTGTTAACAAAGTTTCATTGTATATTCAAATCCCTTTCTGATTGTTACATACCCAAATTTAAAAGTAATAACATGACTCGGTTTTTATGTCACTCATAAATTTTGGAGTATAAAATCTCGTAGGAATATAAAAGCTCCAGCGGAGCATAAATATTTGAAGTAACAGTGCAAAGTCGAACGACTTACGCCAAAGTGCATTCGTGTGATACATGCATGAATACCTCACAATGCTCTACTCTATCAGACATAATATTTTACGTACTTCCACAAATTGCAATACATTTTCTGCTTCATCCAATAACCCATACGTTCAGAAGTCTAAGACTGACAACTTGTAAGTGCCGCGTCCAAAATTAATGCGATTATGTATAAAATTATAACCTGTGATTAATGGTCTTAATGTCTTTTCTGTCAGTTACCCAGTGCTAAAAGGTAAGACAACAAAAAACAAGTTTAGGAACAGATATATTATACGTCATTATGCTTAATTGCAAATACTATCAAGAAGGAATTCATTGTAGAAGTGTTATTCTAACGAATTACCTAATTACGAATGGCTCTTGACTTAATACCTGTGTAACAATTTTAATACCCAAATATTAAAAAGTGTTTCACCTGTGCGAACGGCAGCTAGTTTTTTTGTTGGAGGGCATAGGGTCGTAAGTAAGAAGTGTGGGCACTCAAAAGGGCGCCACTGAGATGAGAATAAATGTGATTATATAATCTTGCCAGCCAAGGAACAAGATTCAATTTCTAGCAATCATGCGATGGACACATTAAAATTAACTAATAATGTCAAAATTTACACTTTATTATAAAATCTCAAAATGGAGGCAATATCAGGTGCACTAGTGCAAATAACAAGAACATGTAGACATTGAATATTTATGGTGAGATATACAACAAAAATTAAATAAATAAAGTTACTTCACTTGATCTATACCCAACGAAAAAATTCTATATGTTTGCTCTAACAAAACTATTCAATTGATTTAAAATATCTTTGAGAGGTTCTCTCGCAACCATAAATCATATATTATACACAACGAGTTATAGTTTTTAACAGTGAATTAGAAGATGTTACTACGAGTTTATTTGTTACTAAAGTTTGACGTAAATCGACAAAAATTCATGAGCTAATGAATTACAATATTCACTGTGCAAACTCAGATGTTATTGATGATCTAAAATATGTATGTTCTCTTAAAATATTTCATGTACAATGTGGCCAAAGGCATACTCACCCCACATGGTACCATGCGTTGTCTTTACAATAAGATCTGAAAGCGTTTCAATATTCCACACATAAACTTAGCGTTAAATTATGATTGAAAAAATAATATGATTTACTTTAATGTATGAATCAAAAAATCCCTGAATAAATCTGTAATAATTTCTTCAAAAATATACAACTGAAATAAAACAGAAAAATCTTATCAGAACCTTGGCATTTTCTGTGACTACTGCGGCGTGACCTATCACCACTTTCTAGACATACTCGACGTTGGCTGCGACTTCAACCATAAATGCATGCCGACACCAGACTCCCTGCATTAAACCTCTTGGAGACTGCTACAAACAACACTCCATGCCAAAACTTCTCTGAATTGCAGCCAGACCCACACCTAACTAAACTTCTGAGTAATAAACTTCTTCATATTACTACTCCTCTAAATACTAGGCCCCATATAACCAAAATGACAGCACCTAACAGCTGGACTCTTACAAAAATCGTTAAATTGACTGACCCAAATACATGCCTGTCCAAACATAGGTCTGTCCCAAACACTATGTAATAATCACAATAAATAAGAACTAAATAAAACTCCAAACTAAATAAAATAAAAGCTCGCCTCACTTAGAGATTATTACATAACCTCACGAGACACGTAGCGACAAACTTACAGCAACCAATAGAATTCCTTCCTGGAATTTACAAAATGCTTTCGGCAGGATGGTAAAGAAACACTGGGCACATCAAATAATAACCACGAACGTGTCAGCGATGTAAAACTCAGATTCTTAAGCACAAGATCGGGACTGCCGCCGTTCAGCTATCTCGTGGCTGCCGAAAAACGAGAGCACCAGCCCGGATATCTCCAAAATGTCCTCAGTGTTGCCAACTTATGCGCACTCAGAACATTTTCTCTAACCAATCATAATGCACCACAAAAGGACTCAATAGTCGAAAGACTGAATTTCGCAATTATTTGTAATCCAACTACAAGGACATACCATTAACACCACTAACTCAAATTATTCTTAAAGAAAACATGTTTACTTCACGTAATTTCTCATCGAAAATAGGCAACAATGCACTATCAAATTCTAGATCGTAAGTTCAGAGGATTGCATGCCTCTATACTCAAATAAGTGAATTAATGAGAGTCAATTTACTGCATCTAAATATGAAATTATTCAAGCAGCTTTTTCAAATGCTACACCTAGTTAGATTTAATGTATGCTTTTTTCCAGAAGTACGCAATTTAAAGGTCTTGACAATTGATGACAACAGTTCTGAAGACCTTTATATAGACATTTTATAGAGCATGGCATCTAAACAAATAATTCTCTTATAATTTCCCCAGATGATCATATCTGGTTTAGTGTTTTAAGTAGTTTTGCAAGGATCTGTTTTGTGACCCACTCTATCCCTCCTTAGTACCTGAGCTGAGATGAGCATTTAATAAAGCATACTCTTACAAATAACGAACAAGTCAGAGACCAAAGACAACACCCTTATTTAATAGAAATTAGATGACGACAAGATAAATGAGCAGTATACATTGGGTTTTCTTTATACCACACCAGGCGTTGCCGATTTTCCTGCAGTCTCTTTGGCCAAAACTACGTTCTCATTCTTTAACTTGTTAGGGTACTACAACAAATCTATTCGAATTGAACTTAATTATTTCGTTCTAAACTGAAACAAGCTAACCATTATAATCTTCGCCGATTTACTGTACTTTTTATATAATTGTTGCACATTTTATCGGATACTCTCCGCGGTTTTTTGCGAATAGTATTATTTTAAATTATTCCCTCCTTAATTACAAAACACAAGAGATAGATTTTTTTTAAATTAAATAATTAATCACTTTTGTATTTATTGATCAATATTGTTAAGATACAATATATTTCTTTCTCTAGCTAACACTACCACACTGTCCGAATTTATATTCAATAAGTTTCAGTTAGCCCAATGACTAAAATTATATTTTATAATTTTTGGCAGGTGGGTCAATGCTTTATCGTATCTTCGTAACAAAACGGAACTCAGTTTCTGTGATATAATATGCACGTTTTTCATAAAATACAGGGTGTAATCAGTTTCATGTCATTAAAAAAAAACTGGTAATGGGGACCGACTAGACAAACAAAAAACCTTTATGACTTTTCCCTCTAGGGGCACTTTGAAAAAACTGACCTAGGTCAACCTTTTTAATATATGTATTTTTTTTAATATTAATGTAAAAAATAATTGAGAACCACTGCTTTTCTTGGTCAATGAACTTGTAGTTCTTACTTATACAACTTTTAAATTGTCATAAAAAAGTGCAAAGGCCTTGGATCATAGACCGCCTTTGATGGACCGCCTCAACCGAACTGAGGCAATTATAAAGAGGTAAATAATTCGTTATCTTTTCCTGCACATCTGCAAGCAAATAATGGCCGTAGAAGTTTAAACAGAGCATTTCTTTACATGTGTGTCTTTTAATTTGGAACACAATATTGGATTAATGTTTATAATTTAGAATATTTAAATGTGATTTATTAACGTTTGTAACATAAATGTGTGTCCTGGGTTAAAAGCTTACCACCTAAGTAAATTGTTCACAATCTGCATCTGCATCAATACACAGTTCGGTACGTCGAATTAAGGACATACGTACTCCCTTCAACACTAAACAATAAACTATCAACTAACGTTGTCAATAAAGAAAAATAAAAGAAAAACTTGGTCCAAAATCCAAAACGGAATACGAAAAGAACGAAAAAGTAAGTTGTGTCTGTACGTAATCAAGAATTTAACGACTTGAACGGTAAAGTCAATAAAATAAATCTTCACTATAAATACACAGCGACCCGAACTTCCAAAATAACAAAAACAACGAACGGCGGGTTGGACGTGTGTACACAAAGAAACGCCCATAGAAACTAAAATATTCAAATAGTTTAACAAATAGAGGAGACAAGCTCCATAAGCGTAATGTATAAGCAGCGGGAGGCTGTAGGCTTCTCATCCCTCTCACACGGTTCGTTCTCTCTTTGTCGCATAGTACATGAAGGATGGTGACGATTGACGACAATTGACGTTATTTGCTGGAAATCAAAGAGCGTCAGGTAAGGCTGTGTTGCTTTCATGCTTTGTAAAACAGTGGAGAGAGAGGGTACGAGGTGTGCCGGGTGTGCGACAAGGACGAAGAGCCTACCGTCTCCAAGGCAACCAAACCGCGACTCCCGGTAAATCGCCAGCTTGTCTTCTCTATTTATTAAACTCTTTGAAAATATTGCACAAGGGAGAGTCAGAGTATAGTTTTCTTCAGATCAGATCTACTAAACACTCAGAAAACGTCAACGTCTTTCATCTTATTTACCGCACCGCTAAAGACCGCCGACATTTTATAGCTATCTACACAAATATTGAGTATCATAGGCAGAGACACGCGCGACGATCTAAACCTACATCAATATTCCAGCAGTTCTCAAAAGATTTTACTGAAAATTTGCAAAATTTTTGTTTATTTTTTTTCTCCAAAACTATGAGCTTTAGACCCCATGTTATATAAGGTTTTTTTGTTTGTCTTGTCGTTCCCTACCACCAGTTTTTTAATGACATGAAACTAATTACACCCTGTATATTCTGCTTCTTTTTAAATTATTTTCTGTCTTAGTGTATCTCTCCACAGTATAAAAAGAAATGACAAAACATGAATTCATTATTTATCAAAAAAATTCTATTCGTCTTTGATACTCTGTATCTCAAGTAACCCCTGTAAAGTTAAAAGTACTTGATATTTCTATAAATTGCTGACCATGCCACTTCACAATAGGCACTTCTAAAGCTATTGACTTTTCATAAGTCTAAGCACCCTTAACTTCCCATTGTGGTTCCCTTAGTGACTATTTTTCGCAACTGGTGTGTATGATTTATAAAATAGTTCAGCCAGTCAACTTTGCCGAGTTTTTAGTGGAATGTAGGAAGCACAGAAATAATGTTTTACAGCAGCATTAAAAACACTCTGCTAAAGTTCAAAATTAAAGTTGCTTTAATAATAATGAATAATATTTTAATACATACATTCCATAATCTGAATATTAATATTACACAGACTTTGTCAATTATTGTAGACTATATAAAATATATCACAAATAATCTATGGTTAAAACCTATAATTTTGAAAACTAATCGACCAATAACCTAACACGAGAGGACCAACTAGTGTTACAACACTCAAGAATTATTGAACAGGGACACATACTTCACGTTAAGGTGCCTTTCATGACGCCTTTGTTTAACACGTAACACACACGGGGCAACGGTAAGGGGGTAATATAAAAAACACTGGGTAAGAACAGAGGAACTCATCTAAAACCTATGTTTTGACACGACATAACCTAATAAATTCTCAAAAGATATATTTAAACTTTTCGTTTGTGATTACTATGTATAGAAGCGAAGTATTATCCAATGGTAGCGGAGTACGATTCTCCAACATATTTTTTTCAAGAAGTTCACACCAATTGTGTTAAAATTGCAATCAAATAGCCAGTGATTAATGTCGCTAAAATTTCCGTTGCAGTCGTAGATTGAACTATCATATACAGACTTATATTAAATATTATTTACATATTAATTAATAAAACAATTACGACACCTAAGCTCACAGGGACTTTGTCTCGTGCCTATATATGACTAAGTTACAGAAGGTACGTACCCAAGAAATTCACAAGCAATCTTCTTGGATCCTGTCAATATTTTATAATTCCAATAAATATTGTAAAACCTAAATACGTTTAATCTCATTTGATATAATATAATTATGAGGCTGTTATTATATCACGAATGTATTAACGTCAAATTACAATTTGGAGTTCGCAGAATTCTCATGTAATTGCTGTGTCGGTGGGAGAACACGAGATAACGCTATCAAACCGATGTTCCGCAGTAAGTGTAATCTTCTCGAATGAGTAAAGCTTAATCTTAGACGAAGTTCCCTTGTAACCTAAATCGTGATTTGTCACCCCTTATTATGGTTTACCCTGGTTTTCACCCTTCGATATCATAACGGAGAAAGGCTGACAACTAAATTGAAATATATATTTTAGAATCCATTGTCTGAGGGTTTTCAATTGCCTATTAATTCCTACGATTGGCAAAACACAAAAATATTACTATCATGTTATAGAATAATTGGTTAGACTATTTCATTTTTTATTCAGATGCGAAGAATTGACATGCATTTGCAATCGATGGATTTTTTATTCGACACTATGTACGTGTATGTACATGAGGACAAAAATTTTCCTATTATCTGCTCTGTCTTATTAGGAACATATTTATAAATATCATAGTAAAATTATTTAGATTAGTTAACTATTTTTTCTGATGTGAAGAATTAACATGTTTAAGTACGTGATTGATTGATTGATTGATTGGCGAGCGTAAGGTGGGCATTGCTGCCGATTCCGGGTATGGAGATTTGTTCCACCACTCAGCCCAATCGCCCGCGCCCGCCGAACGACAACTGCAATCGCTCAGTCGTCTATTATATATTCATGCGATGACTGGGCATTCTGCCCCACTTATTGGACTTCTTTTTGTCAATAGGTCTCGAATCATTATTAGGCTCTTCTTGAAGTTTATTTTCATTCCAGAGGAATCCAGATGTGGTGTCATGTTTCTTAGAAAAACGATGTCTTGTGCTTCCTCGGTGATGATGAGTATATCGTCGGCGTATGCAAGCACGATGGGGGGGCTTCATCGTTCCATCGTTTCCATTGAAATTCTGATTCTCCTTTATGTGCTTTCTATCACTTGCTCCAGGACCGTGGTGAATAGTTGGGGGATATCGGACATCATTGTTTGACTCCTATATTCTTTATTTTTGATTCCGTCGTCTGTTCAAACCATTGTATTGCAGTGTTTTCCTGTAGGCATGCTTTTATTATCCTGTTTATTAAGTAGTGCGGCACTCCCCTGTTGAGTAAAGTGTTGATTATAGCCTTATGGTATCAAATGCCTTTTGGAGGTCGATTGAGACTGCATATGGTATTGTTCCTTCTTTCCACTTTTCTTCCAGGGTCCACCTGGTGGACATATGGTCGTCTGTTGATCTGCCCTTGATGAATGCCGTTTGATAATCTGGTAGTTCGCCGATGTATTTTTCCATTCGTCTGAGGAGGAATTGTGCATAGTATTTGTTCCCTACACTGCAGAGTGTTATTCTTCTGTAATCGTCCACGTTTTCTGGCGATTTGGATTTAGGGAGATGTATCTGTATGGTTGTGTTTCACTCCTCAGGCAGGGGTGTGGTTTCCGTCCATGCGATGGTGATGATTTCTAGGGTTAGCTACTTTATGCTGTCCGGTCCATAGTATAGTAGTTCGATATTTTTTGTATCTATTCCCGGGGCCGTGTTGAATATATACGTTTAAGTACGCGAGGACAAACATTCTCGTATTGCTTATTCTTATTAATTATAACGTGTTGGACTATACAATGAATTTCATTTTAGGTGTAATTCAATATTGAACAATCCTGTCACCTTTGTGTAATAAAAACACGTGACCTTAGATGTCACACATTTGGAATAGTTTTCAATGTATTTAATTATTTTAAAAACTCTACACTAGCAGTGAAAAATTTAGTATATTATGTTTGAACATTTAAAATACAAGCATTGAAATATGCGCTTAACAGTCTTGTGATCGTTGTTTATTTCACCAATTACATTGGACAGAACCGCGGCCTATCTGTGTCTCGAATTCTCACCATATTTGGCGTTTGCTATGATAGTTTTAGACAAGTACGACGCAACCAGATGATAAATGTAGGTTTTAAGAAATGAAATATAGCAACCACCCTTTTTGGGAGAATTGGGGATGGTTTTTGAAAGAAAATATATTAATGATTTATTCATAGAACTTTAGTAAGCATCAGTAAATAGCTCCTTATACCAAATTTGAACATAATAGTCCGGCAGCGGAACTGTGTCTTTTCCCTGAAGTGAATATTTTCGTATTAATTAAGGAATTCTCGTAGATTTATATGTCTATTTACCATATCCGACTGATGACAAGCTGGCATCTTTGAGCAACTTAAGATAGACAGGGTGTTTCAAAACAATAAGATGATTGTATATGTTTTTGGCTTTAAACTTGAATACTACTTCTAGTTCTTAATTTTTTCTCGTTATTGTGTAGTTAGTTGTGCGTTAATTTATTGAATTTATTGATTTTATAAGTTTCGGTCATATACAGGGTGTTTAGAGAATCTGTGTTATAAAGTTTTAATAGTATTAATGAATTTCTGATATGAGAATGTTTTGTGTTCCAGTTCAAAATTCAACTAAAAATAACAACGTAGATATTTAAAAATGAAGCTACATGACAGGTACAGTGTCCCAAAATTTGTTGGCTGAAACAAAAAACAGGCACACAAAAATTGGAGTAGGTTTCTTAGGTGGAACCAAGCATAAATATCATGGTAATACAATCTTTAATAGCGATTTCTATTCAGTTTCGTTTTGACCAAACCACTCTACCTTTATATGCATCTTGAGTCGCTAAATTCAAATCTGGCATTAGAATTCTGCCCACACCCACCAGTTTTTTTTGTGGTTAAAGAATAGTGAAAAAATGAATAAAAAAGGGAATTTTCTAAGAATTTGTCAAAGTACAGAAAAAAAATTGCCCACCAACCGGGTAACTGTAAATAAGCTCCTTTTGCACTCGATACCCATATTATAGTAAATCAACCTCTTAAGGTTATAAAAAAACCCTAAATCAGAAAATTTCACGTATCACGTTAAAAATTCTGACTTTTAATTTGATCACAATCCAAAACCAAATGGATTCTTCCTCGAGCTAACGGTAAGTTATTATCCCAGTTTCAATACAATCGGACTCTATGTTCTTAAGTTATAGTGCTTACAAGAAACGTGACGGACGGACAGACGGACGGACGGACATTTTGAAAGTTGTTCAGAATTTGATCCCCAACACAGTGATATGAAAATTTTTCTTCTACGAGCAATAGTACCGGTATTAGAAATGTACCGATCGAATGCAATATAGGTACTCTTCGTTTTGTATTTACGACGAGTATAATAAAGTTCTGCGATTCTCGTCGCATCCTGTTTGTTACTTAAGTACATTTTAAGATACTTGACTGCAAGAGACAACAAAATAAACCACTCTTAAGGAGGGATATAACCACCACCAATTAAAGAAAATATATCCATTGCGTTTTAAAGAGTAAAGTAATTTTTTACTAATTATGTTGAATATTAAGTTTGCGTGCCGATGCGTATGAAATATTTACTTTTAACTTATTCAAAAATATCCTCTGATTTTTCCAGAAAATCAAAAGTAAAAGTTATTTATTTAAAAAAAAAGTACTGTTTTTTAACGATAAAAAAACTGGTGGGTGTAGGCAACAATACTGACGCCAGATTTGAATTCAACGGCTCAATATACATAAGGGCAGAGTGGTCTGGTGAAAATATTACAAATAATTTTTTTTATGTGTCTGTGTTATTATTAACTATTCCGTAATTTAACAACTTAATTAAGAACATTTAACAGCTTATTTAACACTGTAGACTTCTTTTATTGTCAATAATTATTGTTTGACATTTGCAAGTAGTTTGCAATTTTGAGAGCTCATATCTTAGAATGTCAATGAAGATATAACAGAAGATATAAGCTAAAACGATAAAGCTTAATATTAAAGGTAAGTCTTATGTATTTGACCAATTTATTCGTGAATATTTTTCTCAAGTACCATGCTTTTTAAATGCATTTAAATTTATTCAATTTTTTTCCCACGACAAAAGTAATATAATTCGTGTAAATTGACAATTTATAATCAAAGATTCAAATTAATCAGATAATAAACCATTAATGTACACTCTTTGTTCTATTAGAGAGAGTCGTCGAAAAAAATTTTGTCAATAAAGCACTAATAAATATATACACGATAAAAAATTTCACCACGATAATTCAAGATGTCATTTTATTAACCAGAAAATAATATAATAGTTTCCTTAAGGTCAGAGCTTTCAGCAAATCAGGTTACCATTCGGCTAATTCCTGTAACATTACACCTTCACTTTACCCCTGACATATGTCATGTCACGGTTAATGTTTCTCCAATTAAGTTAATATAATATTTGTACATAGTCGCTTTAGCGATAGGGAAGGAGAAAGCTTTACAGAAAGAGCCAAAGTACCGGATGTTTCTGGGAAAGGGGAAGGAGTTGAAGGGTGAGAAAACGGGGGTTGCAAGGGGTTCAGAGACGTCTTGTGCAGCCGCGAGCACAGCAAAATGTAATTAAAGCAGCACCACTCTCTCGAGGAAGTCACACATTTAATTAACCCGAGTTGGTGGGTAATCGCGATGTTAATGGAGACGAATATTTAATTGCATCGTTATTGCTCTTGATGGATTACTTATTATTGATTTTGAGTGATATTTGCATACGGCAGAGCATTAGATTGATATTTCGACAAATATTTAACGTTCGACGGTTATCTTTAGCAATCGTGGATGAAATTACTTCGGCTATTTACACAAGATACCAGTTTGAAAATTTATTACTTCTAGTGGAGTTGTTGAGAATATAACTCGCTTTTTCTGCAGTGAATAATTCGGTTACAGATAGCTAGATTTTTTATGAGTCACAACGTCTTGCTCGCGGTCGTTTTGTAATCTACGAATTATTCTAATTAGTTTACTTTTGCTTCATAGCACATTTCGCAGTACTACACCACCTGCCGCGGTTGCCTGTTTAGCGTACAGCCTCTATTTTCCATTGGTGACGTCAGCTATAGCAATAGTTGGACAATGCAAGAGATTTTAAAGTAGAGTTATATTGTCCAAATTTTTTGTTGAAAATTTAAATATAATAAAAATTTACATATCTGCAAAGAATGTCAATAAATAATGTGAAAATCCTCTATATTTTCCTGTTGGCTTATTATAATCACTGAATTATTTCGTATTAAAAATTATCCAGTACACATTTAACTAATTCTAAAAGTAGGAATGTTACACTTAAATCTTTCAGCTTAAATTGAAAATTGTATGAAGAATATATTCTGGATAATCTGAGGATATTTTGTACTCACAGAAAAGTACATAAAAATCTGTTTTCCCTCTTATGTTAATAGAGTGAACCTTTTTTGTTTATATTTACGTTCTGGAAGAGTTTAGCTATAGCTGTTCCACCACTCAGCCAGGACACGTACACAACAACCATTTCCTGCGATATTGCCATCTACCGCGGCTGAGACTCGAACTCAGGATAAATAACATCCACCAGATATATTGTGCCACTTACCAGCGGTAACTGCTACCGTCTAGGTAATACATTAAAAACGCCACTAAACATCCCTCGCCTGTCGCAAGCCTAATACTGAGCCGATAACAGCATTGAAACAATGTCTGTTAATAAAGACAAATACACATAATTCATTTATATACAAGCCTAAGAGTCTCAATAATTTATATATTTTTTTCACCAATGAGTATTTTAGTCCAGTCGGTAAAGTAAGAAATACACCAGAAGTCCGCAAAAAAATGTTGTCTGAGATTTTCCTTCACTAACTGTCAGAGGGAGGACTAAACATCACAAAATCACAAAAATCAATCCCGGGGGACCGCGCAACCCCCTCAAAAAACCACCCCTTCGGTGAAGAAAGCCTTATTTTACTGATAACTCGTTATCCGTTGAAGTTACAAACAAATTGCTCATTATAAAAAAGAAAACTTGACTAACTGCCTAAAAAGAGTCCTCTTGTAATTTTCTTGTATATGCCCATGATTTTCGAGAAAATCGATATTGACAAAAATTGCCAAATTTGTGTTCTTAGTGCGCGCGAATTTTCGTGTATTTGAAAGGTTTTGCGCGTGGGGCAATAGAAAAAATGGAATTGCTCGAAAACAAAACAAGCCATTATCTTTTAGTTTAAGGTAGTACTTCAATGCAAAAAATGTTGGGAATAAAAATATTCATATTTACAAATTTACCAGCATGTTGAAATTAGCCAAAGAAAATTCAAAAAAGGCTGCATATTCAATTTTTTGATGACATGTTTTTTATGCAATTTTTTTAACAATTTAATAATTAGAAACAATAGTTATATTATATATAAACTGAAAAAAATGTTTGAGCTAAGTTTTCAAGATGTTTGGGTCTTTTTTATTTTCAGGAAACAATAAAAAAATTGGCCAAAATTTGGCTAACTTCAACATGCTAGTAAATTTGTAAATGTGAATATTTTTATTCTGCATCGAAGTACTACCTTGAACTAAAAGAAAATGCACTTATAACTAATATTAAGGTCAGTTGTTTTTGATGGGCCTGTGAATAGTTAATAGCGCAAAAAATCAAGAGATAACTATGATAGGGAATGATTTTGGCAGACAAAGCCCAGCAGGCAAACTGCGGAAGACGGAAAAATCTATTTGCTCATTTTGTAGAGTGTTTAAGGACATGAAAACGAGTACTCGGGGTTTACCAGGTCAATAAATTCAAATATGAGGTCAGAAAAATGAAAATCCAAAATGGCGACCGGCCAATCACATTACCTTGTGGTAGAAAAATCGATAACTGTATATTATCATAAATCTGAATTGAAAGTCGGTACTTGAGGGTTCTTGAAGTCACTGAATTTAAATCTGAAGTTAGGAAAGTGATAATCCAATATGGCGACCGCAAAATCACGATGTCTTGGGGTAGGGAAATCGAAAACTGTTGGAATTTTTCATAAAACTATGTTCTAACCGAATTAAGTTCTACAATAAAAGATAAAAAATTGCATTTTTTAGCACGGTCTCTACTTATAGGCTCAATAACTTCTAGCCTATCCATTTATGGTCATTGTGAACGTGGAAACTTTTGATCAGAATGACCCAAAGTATGCCATACTGAATGTTGAGCCAATTTGGCCAGGAACCAATTTGCATAAGATTTGTGTGGGTTCTTTGTTTTTGAGCTACAAATACACACAATGAGGGTAAATTTGATTAGAAACAAGTACCACATATCAGCCAAAATTCAACATGATGGTCTAGATTTATTACTTGCTTTATACACAGAACAGTTGTAAATTTCTAAATGAAAAAAATTGAATTTAAGTTGGCTATCGCGTAATTTCAATGCTCCTTCCAGTTTAGACAATTATCTAGAGAAGTGTACGCTACCAATTTGATCGAAATGTGTCTCGTTAATATTCAAACTTCAAGTTGTGTATGGTTTGTTTGTTATGGTACCTCATAAAATGTATTTTGTCGATGTTTAAATATAGTTTAGTAGATGAATACCAACTGCTTAATCATTTCAACACACTATCACTTGTAAATTCCAACATTACATCAGATTTACCTAACTAACCGCTGAGAAAAGAAACCTCTGAGATTATAACATAGAGTTCATTGGTGTGTAATAAAATAATACTGGGTTCATAATAACCGTGTGGAACTCCGGCTTCACTTTACTATACTTTGAATCGATTCTAGTGATTGTCCCCTTCCTTCGGAATGTCACACTAACGTATTGGCTCCTATCATTCAGAAAAGAACGGATCCACTTGAGAACAACTCACCTGACACCAGAACATGACAATTTATCAATAAGTTTATTGTGGTTTACACAGACAAATACCCTGCTTAGGTCGCAAAAATCTCAAACACACATTGCCCTCAATCCTCAACATAGTCAACAACTTTTCTATATAAAGAATACAGCGGTGTGCTCGTTGATTTAGCGGCACAATAATTGTGTTGATTTTCGGTGATAATTTTATAGATTTCCAGAAAATTATACATACCGTATAAATAACAGTATTCAAATACTTTCTACTAATATAGATTTATAGTAAATTATATACCCTATCAAATTCTTTGCGTACAGGAACTAAATTCCCCAATTTTAAGCATTTTAGTAGTACTCCCGCTTGAATCGATACATTTACTAAATACGTCAAGGGCTCTACAATGTTATATAGAGCTTTTCTTCATTAAAACCATAATTTAATCTAGACAAGATGGTCGTAAATATTTTGAATGAGTTATGTAGTTAAGTTCATTAGTTCATCACATAGAGCAGGTCCGAGAATAAACTGGATTAATTAAATTTAATGGGGGTGTATTTATTACTAATTTTACAGGTAAGTTACCTAAAATTAGCTACCTGTATCGAGGTGTCAGTTAATCTGAAAAAATATTTTTTATTTCGCAAACAGGCAATGTCTATAAAATGGCGGATGCGCCGGGTAAAACCACGTACGTAGTCAATATATCCAGAATTGAGAATGCGATATTAATTAAAGCAAAATATTTACCTGCGAGAGTGGAGCAACTGCAACTAGAAAAAGTCGCAAAAAATGATTTATAAATATAACAATATAATAATGGACAGGCATGCAGGAAAATTCGCGGCGCGATGTTTGGTCAATTATACGTACACACAGAATAATGAACGAATTTACACAGAGATACCAGTGTAATAACATGCGGGCGCGGAATGGTCAAAATTGATTACAGCTTTTGTAGTCGATCAGTGTTTCCTGCCAGGGGCGCAATTTATGAACCAGTAAATTAGAACCAATGTGCCACACTAACATCTGTCCACATCCACTGTACGCTTCATTGTGTATATATGATTTCAGTTGTCATTTATAACAGCATTATCACTTTTGGAAGCGATATTAAATGGGCATTCTCTTAAGATTGGATTTGCACAGGAACAATCATCGGTGTTGATTATCATTAACCGTCTATTTTTAAGAAAGTGCACTTTTAATTCACTAGGCGGTTAGTAATAAGTTACCTTACTCCTTATCCGGGTTGAAAATTGATAAGTTAATAGAAATATGAAACTTGTTTTCCAATTTAAAAAATTAATATAACTTTTTATGTATTGATCGATTTTGTTCAAAAACAATAGAGTTCTTCCTCTAGCTAACGCTGACTTACTGCCCACGTTTCAATTCAATCCGACTTTTCGTTCTTAAGGTGGCCATTCCCTAGAACGAGACATCCGATAGGGAAATATTTACTATGTTTAGCTATAATTTTGTTTTCTTAGTACGTATATTTAAAAAAACTATAAGAGTACCTAAGTAGAACCATAACAAGACTATTACTATGAATTTTCACTCAATAATTTCAGTGGTTTGCAAAATAGCTCGATTTAAATCTACGAAATAGGAAGATTAACACAATTTTTAAATTTCTCCATCTAGGGAATGGCCACCTTAAGTTACAGTGTTTACAAGAAATGTGACGGACGGACAGACACACATTGGTCATTTTAATTATTCTAGGAATTAATAATACTAAAAATCTAAAATCACCAAAGTCATTAGTTTCAATTTTATTTCGAAGAGAAATCGTTTTGTGATACCTGCTGTAAAAAAAATAAATCAGCGAAGGGGTCTATTAATTACAGTCTCATAAACATGTATCAAATGAAAGGGTAAATATTTATTTAATTGAGTCGTGCTTCGTGCGTCTTGCAATAAAGTCGAGATAGTGGCAGTTTGTGCCTTACCATTCTTCATTTTTTTGTGTTAAATACTGAGTTAAAGGTACAAACCTTACAATTTATGTTGTACATACTACTTTTATTTCTTAAAAAAATATAGAAAGTGAACTATTGTATATCCTACCACATATAAAGTTTTTTTTGGCTTTATTTGCAACTAAATAGACTTGCAGTACGTGTGTTCGTGATGGTTTTTACTTTTTTTTTTCTTTCAGTTAGTTACCTTTCTTAGCTTCTCATTAAATTAAAACTGACTGACAAGAAGAGACAAGAACTAAAATATTTAATCTCTTTAGACATCATGTCAATATCGAGGCGATCTGTTCAGCAATTGGCATCAAGAAAGTGTAGCAAATGAGAAAATTTCAGTTTTCACTTCCATTTTGAATAAACTTAGTTTAATGGAGCGTGAAAATGAGGACAAACATTCCAAAATTTCAAAAATTGTGGACAGTTTTAATAGTAAAATCTCAAAAATGTGGAAGGATTGTAAACATACTTTAAGAATTTTTAAAGCACGGTATCACCAATGGCTTGATGTGGAAATCATGCGTTTTATTGAAAACAGACATAAGGAGAAACTTCACATGCCAAAAAAAGGCCGACCTCGCCGGGCGCCGAGATGCCGCTAAAATGGTGCAACAAGTTTCAAACCATTCTCCCACTTTAATAAAAAGGCTTTAGAAGTACCAAGTTCATTGCCTATCAAATATACTTAAACAAGGCAGGAATAATTAATGTGTTAAAAAAAGAGATGAATGTACTGATTTATGTATCCAAGTCTGGGTACGGAACAACAAACGATGGCAACAATGCCCCAAAATTTTTCCGCTAGTTTTCCCTGGATTCCTCAATAGCGGGTCTAGATGAATATTTTCTGAAACATCTGTATGTAATTTTATTAACAATATAATGTAGGTATGCCACCAACACAGAGGCATTCACCAATGATACAAATATACCGCTAAGATGTATGTGCAACCTTACCCGTGGTATTATATGCCTTCGAGCATCCACCGCATCCTAAACCCATGGCACTGATATAGCCAAGGCAGCTGCTCTTCCCATTGCAATATTTTCAGAAGAGGCATTAGGATCTCGAAACAAACATTTTATATATCTTATATCATCATCATCACAGTATATAGAAAAACGTTCATACAAAGAACAATTGATTAAAGGTTTTACAATTGCCACAAGAGCCACAATTCGTGAGCATTTTGCTACCGACAATTGATGATTCTGGTGATTCGATCGAACGACGAATACTAAATTGTATTCCATATACTAAGTTCCCAAAGCACTTTAGTAATAAAGATATTGGTTATTGTCTTTCTCTAACACTGCTTTATATTAAATATAAATTATTATTTATTTCAACATAAAATTAGAAAGTCTCGATCGAAAAATGAAAATTTTAATGATGTATTTGTTACTTTTCTTTCTATGTATATGAAAGGCAAGGGCTCCCTCTTAAGTTATTGATCAATTGATCTTAAACAAATGAATTATAACATAATTTAGAAAAATAAATGTAACACCGTTATTTATTATTTCCTAGAATAATATAAATGACCACTGTGAGATACATGGACAGACATTTTGAAGGTTATTCAAAATTTGACCACCAACCCAGTGATATTCTTTTCTCTACGAGCAATATTACCAGTTCTAGGAATGTGCCGATCAAATGCAATATACTCGTCCTTTTGTATTTGCGAAGATTATAATAATGTTTGAAATATTATTAAGTGGTCGTCTTCTTTAAATTATAAATAAATACCCACTCAATAATTAATGCAGAGCTGTTTCGACATACCTTTAATTCATCAAGCGTAACATGCCAGCACCTGGTTAACGATGATAATGTTAATGCGGCGAAGTATTTTACAGCATGAAGGGAAATACGTATCCAAACATTTTTAAAATTTGTGCGGAATGCGGTTGTCATTAAGGAAAGCTATAGCAGATGGATATATAACAAACAAATACTATTAAATAGTAATAATGACGTAACTGTCAAAATTGCATGTACAACTTTGTTCAAGTAGAGTGTAAATAACATAGTAGTGTGTCACTCGTTTCGGTAATAACAAACATATTTTAAGTTACAAAAAAATTTTAAAAAACGATGTGGATGAGTTTTTGCAATATTTCATTACATGATACAATGAAAATTTTTACAGCACTCTATATAATTTTGATGTATAGAGTTGAAATGACCATTACTGTCGTATGTTTAGTAATTAAATTCCCATTTAATTACATTATTATTTATTTTTAATGAAGTAACTGCAAATTATGGAAGGAAATTTTATTATGAGTCTGAATTACATCGTCTCCCTTACGAGTAAGTCTGGTGTTGAAAGCGAGTGTTCACAATTTACCCACTCTTAAGTTAAAATTAGGACTGAAAGTGCGATTCCTTTCATAAATTACACAATTATAGCGTCGAGGGTGTGAACATCTCGAAGGGGCAACGCAACGACACCCTCGAGGTAGAATTATACTCCAGATCCTTCAAACAACCCTTACAAACCCATCTGGCTTGTGCAAATGCTCCAAAGACAAAAGACCTCGTTACCGGCAAAAAATATTTTCCGGAATTCTAAACTTGCGCGCAGTTTTCTTAATTTAATTAAGTCTGAGTTATAGCTGGTTTCTCGAGGAAGAGGTTTCGCGAAATTTAATTTGGGTAACTTAGTATTGTCGCAAGTTTAAATCGCATTCCCCTTCTTTGAGTCTGGGGTTAATTTGGTAATTCACTGCGCGAATGCATTAGATCTAAACTTTGAAATTCATTATTCATTTTATGTACGGCTTTAATTTACATAAATGCGTTTCTTGCTTTTAATGTTAATCATAACGTCGATTTACTACCATAAATTTCTATTTCTGCTCCTCCAAAAAAAAAACCTAGACGACTGGAGAAAATAAATTCTGGACAGTGTATCTTGATGTTAATATAAAAACAAGTACTGTATAAGAAACAACGATTTCACTACAATAAATTACATTTAGCGTAGAATTAAATACAGAGATATATACATAGCGAGGCACTAATGCTGGTCGGTCAATATCTCCTCAACGTTTAAAGTTTTAAAGATTGGAATTCAAGGTGTGTCGAATTCGGTGACAGACGCGTGTTTCGTGGCTCCTACGGGATCTAGAAATAAATCTGAATAAAGCGGCAACAAGACGTCGAAATTGTATTGAATTAAAGCATGAACACTTCTGCATTGATTGATATAAATTAGCGAGGGTGTGTCTATTTCATATAGTTGATATTTGATTGAATTATGTTGATTGAATAAAGTAACACAAAATAGTGTATATAAACAACCCGAGAAAGTGTACTGCTTGAATCTATACCTGAATCCGTCCCTTCTTGAAGTGGGTGATATAAAATAAGCAACAGCCAACCAGATGTGTGATGAAACAGATACGTTTTTGTTTCTATAGCATTAGCATTGGTTTATTTATTTATTTCTTTATTAAATTTTAAACAAGAAATGGAGATCAAAATTGAAAAGGTATTAAACGAAATATATAGGTGATGAAAGGGAAAAACTGAAACCGACTGTTTCAAGGAAACGACATACAGGGTGAGCAAACTATTCCTTCGGACCTCTTTTCCCATAACGCGAAAAAATATGTATATTATTACCGCGACATAGGACCCTTCTCAGCAACTCTACTGTAAATGGATATTTACTTGTGGGGCGATTAATAAATATAAACTAAATAAAACAAAAATAAAATAAAAAATAAAAGCTGCCACATTCAGAAACAGAGGAAACAGAAAACTTAGTAGAGGAAAAATAAGGATATGACGATAGATGGAAACTTAAAAGAAGAATAGAAACTGAAAATAAGTATCTCGCAAATACCTGCACATCCCAGCCAGAATTTGAGAATTAGTGCATGGTCTTGAATAAGATCCCAAACGAAGCAGCCTGCCACATTTATGAAAATGTGTCTCTATATTTTACTCTTGTCCGCTGCAAATGCATTTTTGATCGGAAAAGGTGGGATAACGTGGCAACGCCGCAGTGTAAGATCTAAAATAATATATGGATGTATGGCGAGTCAAATATAACTACATAACAAAAATATGTTGGGTATTTCGTTAAAAAAAACAATAACCTTGCTATACTCTGAAAAATCAATACACTAAAAGCGGACGTGAGAGGAATTTGTGAAATTCAGTTGTCGATTAGAGTCGCACGAAGCTCATTAAGCTTAAATTAAGTAGTTAACGAAATATTTGAATTTAATAATTCTTATGTTTATTGAATGTAAGAAACGCAAGTATACGAAAAGTATACTAGTCTCTCTAGCTCAATATATATAAAATGGCACAAATCAGGCTACACCACCCATGGCAAGTGGGTCATGTCTCGATGACGTATTATCACAACCTCATATAGCTTCGAGATGGTTGTAACAATCGACTTGCAGAAAAAGATGAATACTCCCAGGAAAATATGTTTCGAAAAATATTTTTCTTGCATTTTAAAAAATTTTGCCATTGGAGACGTTACCTGGATCTATAATAAGGCCACAGACTACGGACAGACATTTTATTAAAACTCTTTTTTAGGTTCAGGAGACATGAACACATTGAACACTTCCATCAACAAAACAAAATCGAATCTTATTGCACGACCTCAGTACTTTTCCTATTATATACTCTCCATATGGGAAAGTAAGAAATAATTTGTGAGCATGTCGATGAACTACTCAAATGGTTGAACATTATTAATTTTGAGTATTTAACCAACCAAATACTGCGTGCAATAAAACACTGGTTTATTAGTAATTCCTTAATAATATCGGACCAACTGGGAAACCATGTTCACACGCAAGCCTGTCACGTTATCACGAAAAATGAACTAGGTAGCATATTTACTCTTTTCATTTGCAATACCACAATAAAAGTAAGCAGCGTTCGTGACATCGCCTCGTCTATATGGACAGTATTGATATAGATCATATTATATACATTAGAAGTTACAACTTCTCTGTTTTATCAACAGACTAAACATTTTTTAGGCGGCGGTTTTTAGTTCAACATATAGGTACGGTTTTTGGTTCGAAGTCGATCTCCATCGAAGACGGACGTGTTGTGTTGGCACTCCCGAAAAACGGCAAAAAAAAACGGTTAAAACTTCATTAAGCTCTATAATATTTGAACTATCGGTTGATTAAAAAATTCTGTCTAAAATGAAGTGTAACAATAGAGGAGAAAAGCACGCAACAAATTGAAAATTACTGTAAAACATTTGCATCATGGGTCTAGCATATGGGCCATTACGTCGTAAATGGAAACTACCTGCGACCGTCCCTTCAGGACAGACCCCTCGTAAGTGGATTGTGTGTTTATAAGATACGATAATCATACCACCTGTGGACGAAAAAATAAGTAGTAGTTTTTAGTTTATTAGTGCACTACTTTATTTCGTTATTAAAATTGAAAAGAAAAATAGAAGTGGAATTGAGAAGGTATTAAATATAGTTAACGAAATAGAAAAATACCCGGAATTGGAAAGCGGTAGTTGAAAGTAGTTACTACAAAAACAAATTAATATACACAGTGTGCAAAATATTCTTTCTCGTAACCTGTTGTAATGCGCTCTTTTTGCCGCAAAACAGGGCTCATCCTTGAACATCCACCGTAAACGGATGTTTACCTGTGGACGGTTAATAAATAAAAGCTCCCTGCGGTGAGCGAATGTATGTATAACTTGGCAGACAAACGAAGTGAACGCAAGCGGGCAGAAGGAGGTGCACACTGCTAGATTCAGAAACAGAAGAAACAGAAAACTTAGAAGAAGAATGAATTAGGAGATGATGATAGATGGAAACTTAAAAGAAGCATGGAAACTAAAAATAAGCATCTCGCAAACGCCTGCATTTCCCATCCGATGATGACAGATGGTAATTAAAAAAAAGAAGCATGGAAACTTAAAGGAATCATCTCACAAACACCTACACTTCTCATCCTATATTGGGAATGCGTCATGTGGTGGCTCTCGCTGCTGACAACAAGCATGTCCAATGTCCAACCCAGCGTAATGCAGCCGGTCCCGCAGCAATGCTCACTTTACGTTGGCAAATCAATCAATCAACATACAAGTACAGTTTTTATTCATGTTTATGAAATGGTTTATTTGGGATGACTTAATCGATTTCTATGAAAGCTTTTGCAAACTGTAGAGTATCATTCCGCGGTGGTCCAATATTAGTTCATCAAGCTGTCTAACATAAGGTGAGCAAACATCGTAAGTAAGTGTTTTCTATTCGAGTATATTCGAAATTATGACGGATACGCCAGTTGAAGCTAAATAATTAGAGATTTTCAGAGGAGCTGATACTGAATCTGATGTCAAAAATTAATAGTTTACAATGACGGATTTAACACGGTAACAGAACACTTATTTTTTCGAATATGTAGTCCTCTTAGCTCCATCACCCACCATTTTTCTGTAAATCGCGAAAATAGCCCAAGAAATCTGGATTTTTTAGGACCTCGAATTCGTGTTCAGCACGTCGAAATATATAGGGATTACTATGTCGGATCCCGGTAATAGATCACTTTTTTTCTTTATGTGTGCCTGTATAATCATTATGTGCGAACTAAGTCATGTATAGTATTACTATTCTCAATTGAGAAATTCAGTCTATAACGTTGCTACCAGGATAAATCGTTACAATGCCTACCTGCAACAGAATAACACTGAACCGTGCTCTACTATTACGAACGATCCCTATACGAATATAGACAATCGGATATGTTATGTGTTTGAGGCTGTTGACCTCAAACGAGAGTAGTCGATTGTTTACCTAGCTCGCCATTATAAACCACCTACCTGCTCTCGTTTTATCCGTAAGTTTGCTGATTGCATAGCCGTAGGTTACATGATATTTATTGTTTCCTAATTTCCGATAGTTTTAAAAATATATTCTAAAAATTTCTAATAAACCTTACAGTCGCTAAAAATTGCAATTATTTAAAAAACATATTATATGTCGGTTTTAAATATATTATCGTTAAAAACATATAATTTCAGTGATTAATAAATGTACATAAAACGAGATATTCCTATATAGTAAATTATTTTTTGACGTAAAATTAAACAGTGAGTTCAAACAAATCGATATTAAAAATTATACGGCTTGATCCTGTTAAACTAGAATTATGGGTGTATATTTGTAGATAAATATTTGCATTAATATCAATTTAATATGGTAGACGTTAGGTAAATATAATTTTAGAAAATCAATAAAAAGAAATCCATTACAAATAACGGGAAAACAAATAATTCTTAATATTTCCATTCTGGAAATTAATTTAATTTTATAGCAAAGTTTATTGATTCAATTCAATAACAGATTTTTTTTTATTTAAGAGACCTAGAAGGCATATTTGTATTTTTTCATCAAGTCGGAAAGCCGTAATATAGTTTACCAATCCCAGGACTGGTAATGCTTTGGGAATTTCGGGACCAAATTTCAAATACAATAATTAATTTCGAAGTGACTTCTTTTGTAAAATCTCTTAAAAGTCCTGGTGCTAGAATTATATCATAAACTGTAATAGTTATTTGTTTAGCTAGGGCCAAAAGTACTAGTTTTCCATTCCATCAACAAAATGGTTGGCCAAAAAGCAGCCTAGGCCAATATAACCATATGAGATCGAAAATGTTACCTGGAAAATTGTTTACCTTTCGAGTTGCGCAAAATAATTCTTCTATCAGGGAAAAATACATGCCAAAAAGTAGATAAAAGTGAAGTAAGGAATTGAAATTGTACTTGCATCCAAAAGCAGTATTATTCTTTCAATCACAATAGACTTTACCACATTAAACCAAATAATAGCTGATACACCAGTTATCAACGTTACTGATAAGTTAAATACCTAAAGCACTGTTTCTTTTTAAAGTGCCTCTAATCCGCAAAGAATTGGTGAATATTTTGTAATCTATGCTTTACTCTAATTTGGTTCCACTAATATGCCATATCTGATTTCATCACGTCATCTGCTACGATTGTTTGTCATATATAACGATCTCATCTAGTTTTGTTTATCAAATTCTTACTGACACCGACTAAATGTTTTCGAGGGTGATAACTTCACCATCTTATGATTGGTTTTCTAAACCTTCAGCCGTTCCACACTGTCTTCTTTACGGTTTATGTGACTTAAAACTGTTAAGATTGAGGAAGATGATACTTGAGAACAATGACTCTAACGTCAGTAAAATTTTGTACCAACCACAGAAACTAAGCAGTGAATTCACAATGCCGTTAACGAATTAAACACATTCGATCGGCCCCGGTGTAGTTCCCTGGGGGGCACCAGATATTAAGTCGTTTTTACGTCTGTAGCTCCTACCTATGTTATTTAGATAATAATTAAGAAACACATTTCAAAATTCTGTATAAATCACGTTACTTCGATATTATCATGGACGTACTGGGTGATACATTGATTATACGCTACAGGTATATTGCTATACATCCACCATTACAGCTCTGTATTAACGTGTAATTTGCATCTGAACATGAAAATATGGTTTCGTAGTACCAGGCCGGACAACGTAGCAGAGTTTGAAAATTTAGTATTCATAATTCACCTTCTTATACATGGCATATGAGAGAAAAAGCGTACATGTACTTGTAAAAGTTTCTTTCAAGTATTAATTTAGATAATAGTTACACAAGATAGTGAGAACATTCTCATTAGTCGGGTCATGTAGTGAATTTGGATTTGCCTTTGAATGTTTCGGTTACGTATTGAACTGTAGAAATTTATGAATGCAAAGTATTACCATTGATACACGGTGCTCGTTCCAAGTTGAATTTGCATAAATTATCACATTATGTATAACATTAAGTTATGTTATTATCATTTTCTAAAATTTAATTTATTTAACTTATTTTACTTTTAGTGATCTGTGACATCAGTCCTTTATTTACTTATTTACGACAATTAGTAATATGTATTATTATAGTATATTTATTATCACCACTATTGATAACTATGTCTTAAAAACCTGATTACCATATCGTTTCCTTAACGAATTTAATAATTAGTACTTTTTTTAGTAATAGACCATAGTAAATTTTGATTAACACTACTGAATTGATATCAGTATTTTATCATTATTTCTATTTAATATAGATGATTTAGCGTCTCTCATAAATGATTGTAAGAATATAACTAGTTGGACACACTTGTTTCCACAAATGTATTTCGCATTCTAAAACTTACCCGTAAATCATAGCATTAAATTTACTGCCTTGAAATAAATTCTGTTGAATCCCCAATTTATTTCAAAATCTTTTTTTAGTAATAGTTCTCTTTATATGTTGTTTCATATACATAAATATCAAAAACATGTTTTTAGTTAATGCGTCGCAATAATTTTACTACCTCCAGTATTTCCTACATTATCCTGATCGTTTGTACATCTTTATTTATAATACTTTATATCATGTCATTTGTACATTGTAATGTAGATTTATTTACAGGGATACATAAAGCAAGTAAAAGTGTCCGCCAAAGAATAATAAGGGATATAAAAATGATTTCATTTTAATCGTTTGACACTCAAGTTTACACAAATAATAAAACAGTTATTACCATAGTTAACGCGAGTAGAACCTTAGAAAGTTATCTCAAATGTTCCACTTTATGAGTTGGAAAGTTTCGATTCATCCAAAGTTGTCAAGGTTTAATCGTCTTCAGATTATGTTTACTTGATTAGCGGATCAGGTATCGAGTTTTGTGTTTAGTATATTAGTATTTCTTTGAGAGCTTATATTACATTAAAGAATTTTCTAGCTAAAAAAATACTTACACTTGATTAGTATAATATAGATGTGATATAAAATATAAATTTTCTTAGAGAACATGTCTTAATGCATAAAATAAAAAAATTGCTAGTTATAAATTCTTGCACCAGCTATAAAAAATGTTTCGAGTTTCACGAATTATTTAGGAAAGTCTCCACTGATAAGAAAAATGTTCATATTATTTTCGTTATTTGCCATTCTCTGGCTGCTACAAATGTGTCAAATAATTGCACACCAGCTCCTATGCTATAACAATTGACAGTTATAAATTGGTATCAACACATAGTCTATCAAATCGGCCACAAAAAAAATCATGTCTACAAAGTAACACCTTTTGTCAAGCCATTCTATATATATAGGAAAAGTGCTTGCAAATGGATATTATGCAATAAAATGTGTATGTAAATAAAACTTGTTCTGCTCTATTTGAATCTGTTCTCAGTAGTTATTTCGTATGTTTTGTGCACGTTTCTTAAAAATTAATAAAATATGGTGGTGTTAATATAATTTTTGTTTTATTGACGATATAACGAGGACAAAAGCATTGAATTTAAATAAATTGAGAATGAATTTAAAAATATTTTGCATCATTTTATTCGCAATTTTATATAACTATTTACTTTACTTGACTGATTTATTTATAGAGTAATATTATACTCATTTCAACACGTGTAAATATTGAAATGAAAATTGAACACAACACAGTATAACTGAGTGATGTACCCGTCAATGGCCTACTTTTAAGGGTGACTAACCTATTTATATAGCTTTGTAATTGTTATGTACATAACAAAGATCGTCCAGAATTTCTGATGAAATTAGGTTTAGTAGGGCAAGGGTAGGACAAGTGACATATAGATCCCTTTCCACACACTGCCAGAAGCGGAGCCAAACACGCGCAATCACACCCTTGGATCTCGATTACAACATTAACAACCCTAGGGTCCACTAGCCCTTCGCCTCACACCCTTACTGCTTGCTGTTGTCAGCCTTCGTGAAGGTTTCCCCCTTTTAGGACGACCCGAGTAGAATTTTACTGCTCCCCTTTTCATATTGAAGTGAATAGGGCCATATCAGTTTTACGATGATTCGTATAGTATCAATATAGGTTGAGACATATGGCCGTTTTTTATATTTTAGTCATCATATATATAGTCTAGTGACTTTATCTGTCATTATTGCCGTTTAGGAAAGTGGCATCAGGGTCGGATGTGCTGAGGTTGTTTATTTCACAGAAAGCGGTGATGTAATTTAATGGAATTTATTACTGTGCCTATTTACTGACTTTTTATGTAGTTTTCCGCTGTATATTTTTTTGGTTGCCAAGATTATATATTTTTTAGCTTTGAAATATTATTTTAATCGGTAGGGATATGGTAGTAGTTGTCGATATACGACATTATATTTTTTGTTAGTAAATCTAATGATTATTCCCGCTTATTTTAAATTATGAATATCAGCTGAATACGAATATTTCATAACGCATAATTTACTTATCAAAGCCTTCATATCAAACTTTAACTTTTTAAATCAAAACTAAACATAAATATTGAACAATTGGCTTTCAGTGTCTCGTATTAGTATGAGTTTTATAATATATTATGATGTAATTAGACACAGGCAAGAATTTATATTTCTAACGTGAATTTTAATAGAGCTAAATAAATGTGTTTTCCAAAATTGTTGTTATTGATTCTAAGCAATACATTTAACTAATAACGATTTTAATTTTGAACTGCCTTACACTTACTACTAAGAGATCTACACTACAGTTTTTCCAGTACATCTACAGTTTTTTGGTTTCCTTCCCTGTTTTTTTTTCCGTACTGCTAAATCTATTGTTTTTTTGCATATCGTATAGATCAATTGTTTTATTAAGGTATTACATGAATTTTTGAAAGTCCACCAAAAATTAATTCAATAATTAGGTCATTTTGTCAAATTTCATATTGCAATATTTAGTACATTTATACGAGGTAATCTCCGAATAATTACACACTGAAAATTCTAGGGAATATCACCCCCCGCTTTTTTAAATTTAGATTGAGGTAAGTATTGAAACCTAAAGAGGATTATCTCCCCCCGCTCCCCGTTCTTCAAACATTTCGATCGAGACAGATAAAGGAATATTGCCCCCCCCGCTCTTTAATATTTGGATGGAGATATTGGATGGAGATAAATATCCAATTTTAAGGAATGTCACCCCTTCGGTCTGCCAAATTTCAAAATTTTGATCGAGAAAAATATTCAATCCTTTAAGGAATATTGCCCCATCGCTCTTCGGAAATTTTTTTATAGAAATAGATACAGTTTATTAGTTTATTATTATGAATGCCACCTCGACGCTCTTCGAAATTTATATTGAAAATTGGTGGGAGTCGTATGTTACGAACCCCCAGGGTCCCGATCTTCTCTCGACGGCCCTGTGTTTCATTACAATAAAAGTTCCCTATTTTCTACTGTTTTTTCTTTTATTATCTACAGTTTCTTCGCCTAACGGAGTTGGCAACACTGCGGCAGTGCATAAAATGATCCATTTGGTCCCTGTGATTTACAAAACGCGACCGCAATTGCCGTCGAATTACCGACGGCACAAAACGCCTGCAAAAGAATAATTATTTTTTTGAAAATCAAACCCTCATAGCTCAGAAAACGTGCATTTTTATGGAATATAATGAGAATATTAAAACGTTAAGGAAATCATGTCTAATTTTTTCAGATTTTTAAAAATGTTCTTTATCGATGATTTTCTGACTAAAATTTTTTCCTATTTTTATAAAAATTAATAAAGGTTTTTCGGAAAAAACTTTACAGATTTGCATTTCATGGAAAAATTGATGAGGGGAAAAAGTTTTGTGTTAGAACGGTCAACCATTCTACTGCTCTTTATGAAAAGTCACCGCTATACTCAGGCACTAAAATGTATAATAAATTGTCCATGGATATAAAGAGCTGTACCAGTATATCTATGTTCAAGAAAAAGCTAAAACGCTTCCTATTGGAAAACTGTTTTTATAGTGTCAATGAGTTCCTTTCATATTAAGTAGCACATACTTATTGTATTTGTTAATTTTAAGCGACATGCGTTATTATACACTATTTGTATTTGTAGCATACTATTTATTGTGTTATATGTATTTTTTTATATGCTTATGTGTCTATTCTGTGTATGTATGTTATTTCTATGTAAGTTTGTTATTTTTCTTTTTAATGTTGACGACCACATCTATTCATTGTAATAGCCTAAGTGTTAATAAATGAATTTGAATTTGAATTTGGATTTGGAAGAAGGTAAACTTACCTGAATTTTTCAGTTTTTTTCTAAACAGTTTTGTATTTCCCTCTTCTTTCTTTTATCTTGAAAAATATGCCTGTTTTTTTAAGTAACAATAGTAACATGCTAAAAAAAACTACATTTTGATATGCTTTTTATCCATGTTGGGATGATTCAGCACATTTTCAGCAATAAGATGACTCAGTACATTTTGACTTGTTTTATTTTTCTTTTTTTTTTTTTTGCATTGACTAAAGTAGAGGCTAACTACATTTTGAAACACAGAAAGAGCATCGGTGCATCGGAGAAGGCACATTATCAAAATCTGTTTCATAGCAAAACCTGTTTTGTTTTGCATTCGTGTGTTTCTTTTACAATGGTTCAATGCAAGAATTGAAATTTATTTTTTCTGATTAACCTTATTTAAAATATCAAAATTTTATAAAAGATACAAATTTATCATAATCAGATTTTCTACTTTATAAAGTTGAAATTATTTTAGCTACAATAATTGCAGCTTAAAGCCTACTTTGCGCCACCCCAAAAATTTTACACCATTACTTAACCAAATAAGAAAATGAATGATGATATTTTAAATATAACATTACATAATTTTTTGCACCTATATTGCACGGAGAATTCATCAACTTGTAATATTTTTAAAAATAATTCAATGGAATACATCTTCATAAATAACTCGTTTATTTTTAATTTTTCGAAAAAATTCTATTTCAGATTTTTTATCCAAAAAGGTTCGTGCATTATACTGGTTATAGAGATTGTTCGATGGAATACTTATTTTTCGATTTTTATTAGGAAACTGTTCGGTGTTATCAAAAAAATCAAGTTTTCCAGGATTTGTAGATTCGCTTTTGTTTTGTCAAATTTCTCACAAACGTCACTTAATAGGTCTAATCGAGCCCTATAATCGCCATTTTAGAAAACCAAAATCGGACCTTCGGTTCGGGAGTTATTAATTTCGATGGAAAATCATCCTCGGCCCTGGAAAAAATACTTGCGATTAACGGATTCGGGCCGCCAGCAATAGGCTTCATTTGTGGCTGTGTACCTTTGATCCCACCAAGTCTCATCGAAATCTATCAATATCCTGGACAGTTATCGTGGTTCCTAGCCCGATTTCGAGTAAACCAGTTTTATTGACTGCCCGTTAACGAGTTATTCAATTTTTCCCGAAAAATTCGAAACGTGTGTATCGGGTATTTCCTGTTTCCGAACGGACCCGAGCTTCCGGCGTTAGGGTTTTCTAAAGGCCCCCTGTTAACCACCCAAGTTTCATCGAAATCCGAAAACGGATTAGGAGAACTGGGTGTGACAGACAGACAAACCGACAGAACGACTGACCGACGGACGTAATTTTCTAAATTTGCTCTCGAGTCGGCAGATATGACTTTCATTTCGATCCGACGTTTTTTTTCGGGTTTCGATGGTCCACCTACACTACATTTTTTTTTCAAAAAGTAGTAAAAACTTGTTCTTTTTTTTTCACCAAATTACGTAAAAATCTTTTTTTAAGTTAACAAATTAACAATAAAAACTTTTGAGTTGTGGAAAATGATATAGACAATAGAAGAAACGGATTACAAAAGTTTTCGCGATAATTCGTCTTTTTCCGAAGAAATCGTGACTTTAGCCTTTTCATCGCCTAAATCGACCGTACTATAAATTTAGCACATGATATTCCCTTTATATTGGTATGAGTTGGCATGACTGGTTCGTCCTATATAGAAAAACTATCTGGGACCACGATACTAAGTGTATCGTGTCTGGGACAAGGGTTGAAATGTTAGCCACACTGTAATGTATACTTCTTATATGGGAAGGTTAGTCCGTGTTGGGCCGGATCATTTATTTGTTTGTCCTTTACTTTTCTTTTCTATAACAATATGCACATTATTCATTTTGCTGGTTACAACTTCCTTCACATACTGCAAAATAATATAATCAAATAGCTGATTTCAAGCTGAGGTGAAATCATAAATTTCCCGGATGCCACTTTCATAGTGCAAATTCGTTGAATTGTTAAATTTTGTTTCCCTTACAATTTTTTATTTGTACTGCATTCTGCTTTCATGTTGTACAATTTTTCTGATTAGCAGTTAAACCAAGAGTTAGGTGGCAGCCTGAACGCAAATGTATATAAATTAGTAAAACGCGCATGGTAGTAAACTATTCCTTCTGATTAATATTTTGTTTTTACACTTGCCATTTAATTGCTAGTTTATTTATGAATAAATCAATTTTATATTACACCATTAACATATTAGCAAATGTCAATTAATTACCAATGATTTATTATTTAACCTTTTGTCCTTTCGTCAAGATCAGATTACTCCATTAATTATTTCTATCTAATTAAGGAAGTAGCTAATGACCTTTAAGAGCAATTAAAACCAGTAGCAAATAGCTTCCAAAACAAAATAAAAATCAAACTTCTCAAAATCCATTTAAACATTATGCTATGTACTATTTAAAGCGGTTCGTCTCGGACTTAAATGCCTCTAAGCGTAGAACAGCGCAAGCTCTGTTAATTGGACTAATTAGTGAAGTAATTAACACGGCAGTGGCGTGCCAAGCGCTCTAATTCTGTGGCACTTGTTGAGTTAACAAGTTATAATACACCTGATGACGGATGCGATATCGCATCGTACACATAAGTGTACTTGTTATGTGGCGTTCCACCATTATACACTTATGTTAATGTTAACATTTTCACATAGAATTTTGGGTCAGGCTTGGGACGAAAGAGATTTAGATGTCCAATATTTTAGTTCTTGGAGTAGAAACACATTGGAAGTAGATTTTGAATTGTTTTGTCGAACAATTCAAATCAAATATTTGGCTAAAACAGTTTTAATAAACGCCTGGTGGCCTGGTAATGGCAACATTATTAGCGAAACTCGCACTGTTTTATTTAAAAATTACAACAAAGATTCCACCACTCCTTTCAGAAAAATATTTGAAATTAAATGCATAGGTATAGATAATTCTTGTTTGGAAGAAATTGGTTTACTTAACGCCTAAAATTAAGTCGAAGATCCTCTAAATGTTTCCAGTCCAGAATCATTTTATGCTATAAAGAAACAATAATAACTGGCAGTGTATTCAAGTCAACCCAAGTAGAAAACAATATCGACTGGCACTTGACTTAATCTTGTTTCATTGTAGATATATTGAAATCATAACGAAAATATTGGTCTATTATTAATAAATATAGATATTAAAATATTGGTATGCCTATGTTGGTTATATATTCATCAATTCTAACCCAGCTAGCTATAGATAATGTTCATAAATATGATTTTGTAATAATATTCACTGTTCAAATGTGGGGATTTTAAATACAAGAAGTACTTATTTCGTTTCCTTATTTTGTAATAAGAGTACTTAACTTAGTGGAGTACAGAGAGCAGATAATAGTATAAATTAAACATTTTTGTTCTATGTAAATATTATAGTTCTCTGATGATAGTTACTAACCTGAAACATAAGAAAATTTTCATTTAAGCTGACCGAAAAATCTCAGGATATACATCAAGTTAGACATTTGTTAGGTATATTCTTGATTTATAAATTTAAAAGTAAAATAGAAAAAAATCCTATTCATCATATTACTGCACGTAAATGTAGAAAATTTTATCAGTATGTCTTTAGACCTATTTAAAACATGTAAGGAATTCTCTTTTATGCACTATGTTTTATTCTGAAAACAACATTTATCGGTATGAATAATTCGTCAACTTCGCTACAATGTTCTTGTTTACCTATATTTCTGCCTCTATCGGTAACCCAAGTCACAACCCGAATCCAACATTCTGAATGTGCTACATATTACATAGTGACTCGATGTTGAAAATCAACATCGTAAATATGTTATGATATCATCGCTCTGAAACATTTAAACTCTACCAATGTTTTTCCAGGTTTTCATATAGTATGTTATCTACGATTTTATTAGTTTCCTTAAACAAATGATTTCTGACTGAAGTAACTTGTGTCAGATATTTTAGTAGTGTTAGGATTTAGAAGTATAAGAAGTATATATATTTGGTTCTAAAAATAAATAGTATTTCTACGTGAAAAATTAAATTTTGCTACGCTCTAGCGATTACTCTACAAAAAACATGTAGTGAAGTGCACTTAGATTTTTACTGGAAAATTATTGCAACCTGAAATTTCATTTCAGAAAACTGACATATATGCACATATAAAAAAATGAACCAAAATTAACTACCGACTAAATATTTGGGAAGAGTGAACGGTATTAAACACGTCTTTTTTAAGGCGTACAAAAAAGTGAATCTAGTTCTTTAAGTTCTTTTTATCGTTTAGTATCTTTACTACACGTGTTTGAACATCACTGTTTTTGAAAAATTGGGATGATTTTGGAAAATTTTATTTTTTTGGAAATGTCTTAAAATATGCGCATGTATGTAACCTAGGACGTAAGATTATGTTACGTAAACTGAGGCTAATAGGATTATCTTGAATTACTTCCACATCCACGTAGTGGAGTGGAAATATAGTAATCGTAAGAGAAATTTCAAAAATTTTATTTGTTGAAATGAGCTTAGAATGTCATAAACCGTAGAAATTTTAAATTTGAGCAAAAAAAAATTTCTGTCTGTTTGTCTGTCTGTCGGTCTGTAACTGTTTTTGTGCGCACGTTTTCTCAGCAACGGCTTAAGCTATTGACTTGAAGTTTGCTACACATGACTTTTATGCAGTCTAGTTGATACATTATCAAAAAAATCTGCGGTTGCTGAAAACGTTAGGGCTTCCTTCAGAACAGTGGGATGTATGTATCATGCCCAGAGATCGGGAATTTTATCTCGGTGACGTAAAAGTCAGGGTTGGCTCTGCCGGCATGGAAAGATTTTTATGCAAGTATGAACAATTTATGTTACCTTGTACTTTTTTTAGGGAATTCCGTAATATCTAAAGTTAATATGGTCAGTTTATTATAAACACTCACTCGAAGAGGAGGTATTGGGGGATGTAATATTGAACTAGAACACACACATGTATTTTTCGCTACCTTAAAGTAACACACACCTATGTGTCGCCTGTCATTAAAAATCCATTTATAATGAGAAAAAGACCGCTCAACAGATGTCATCGGGCGTACTTAAAATATGCGAACTTTCTTAAAGTCGCCTGGTGTAGAATAGTATATTCTATAACAAGTTATGGAATGGCCCATATTCCACACGAGCGAAAAGTTTGTAGGCCGAGCCGAAGGCGAGGACTACGGTTCGCGAGTGTGGAATATGCCATTCCAAACGTGTTGTAGACTATACTTTCTCTAACAAGTTTTAAAAATTATAAAAAAAAAATTAAAACTGTTCAAAACGTCAAATGCGAAGCTACCTTTTGTTCGACGTAACCATAGCAACCGAACCACTAACAGCTTCTGATTCGTCGAAAGCCGTGCGGTATTATACCATAACAGTGTGTTGAAGTGATACTTGTTCCGACACAATTTTTTGTTGCGGAATTTGTAATTTCTGAAATGGTGTTAGAGAAAAGTATATTCACTGCCTTCACTATAATGTGACAATTTGTCATTTCTACAACTTTAGAGGTGATCAAGTGTCCACGCACTGAACAATTTTCCTCCAATGCACCCACTAAAACATTCGCTACCTTAAGCTCAGAAGAAATTTTTTGTCTAACATTATCACACTCCGTTGATAAATATTTCCTTCCGAGTGTTATTTCCGACGGCACCTGAACATTGTTATATTTGCCACTAATACACTTTTCCAAAAATTTTCTAAAAAGTGGATTATCTAGTTTTGACCACAGTATGTTAAATCCCACCATCACTTCCACTAAATCTAAATTAAAACTACGTTGACTGTCACTATCAGTAGAGCCACTAGCACTAATATGCTTTTGTGAGAAAATATGTCTATTAACATTCGATGTTTAAGAAATGTTTTGTTGCAACTACTACAAGTCTATTGCAGCCTGAGAAGCACTAGACATTTTTGTATACCGCCGACTTTGTGTAATTTCACACTAGATTTGTACATACATATGGCTAGATTTATACTACGGTTTGCAAAACTGCGATCAGGGATGGTCTACCCTTTCCCTTTATTAAATGTTGACGTAAATACCAATAATTGTCATTGTGTAGGTAAAAAGCGATTTTGAAATGTTTCACAATTTCGGCGACGGCGGCGTCATATAATTAAAGGAGATAAAACCACATAAGTAAAAACACAAAAGTACCTCCGTACACTGGAATTTAATTTTGACACTCGGTCGGGGTCGAACTAACACTACAAATATAAATAATCAACTATGTTTTTAGGTAATTGTCAGTACGTTTCACAAGTAGGAGTATTTACTCCTGATTTACTTATTTTCCCTTATTTAAGGGAAAATAAGTAAAGCAAGCTGGTAAGAGTACAGAAACTTAGGATTTGATGTATATACTAGAAGTGAAGGTCTCAAGTTTTTTTATAACATTTTATAACCCCTCCATTATTGAAGGGGCTGATAAAATTAAATTTAGATATTCACTTGAAATTTGGTACAATTATGTATTATAGCGATATTTGGAACTAGATTATAATTTGAGATGATTCCTTTGAAGGGGTGGAGGGTGAGTAGGAGTAAATGAGGGAAAATGAGTAAAGCAAGCTACTAAAAGCACAGAAACTTGTGATTTGGTGTATATATTTGATGCCATGGCCTCATATTTCTTTATAATATTTTTCAGACCCCCCCTCTCCCCCACGCAATTATTAAACGGGTTGATAAAATAAAATTGAGATATTCACTTAAAATTTTGCTCACGTATATGTTGTAATGCTACTTGATGGTGTAAATTCGGGAAAATAAGTAGAGCAAGTAGATTATATTTTGAGATGATTCCTTTGAAGGGTTGGGAGTTAAATAGGGTTGAATAGGGGAAAATAAGTAAATCAAGCTGGTATGAGTACAGAAACTTGAAATTCAGTGTATGATCTAGAAACAAAGGCCTCAGATTTTTTTATAATATTTTTCAACCCCCCAATACCCCTAGTCCATTATTAAAGGGGTTGATGAAATAAAATTAAGATATTCAGTTGAAATTTAGTACACATTTGTATTGTATTGACATCTGATGGAGATGATTCCATTGAAGAGAAGGGATGTGTCCAGGTTGTGAATATCGGTAAATAAGTAGGGTAAACTAGAAACTTCATTTTTAACGCACTTGGTAGAAACCAACGCCTCAAACTTGTTTATGACATCGGCCCCAAATATTATTAAAATTCTGTGACCAATAATTTCCACATACTAGAGTGCAAATTGGGTCAAGATGTTTCCTTCAAAATGACTTGGGTGTGGAAGTAGTGATTCATTAGGCAGCGGTTTTTTAAAAGGTTGAATATAATTTTATAATTGAAAATTTACAAGGAATGTAGTACAATATTCATCGTGAAAAACTGCCTGCAACTCGGAAAATCAGCAAGTTGCAAAAAAAGTCCAAAACAAAAAATGTTTAGAATGCCTCTATGCATACGTCTGAATTTTTCAAATTTGTGCTACAATTTGAAAGGAAGGGGTAGGTAGTTTCTCATGTTTTTCCAGAAGAACTCGGCGAAAACGCACTTTACAGAAAAGTTGCAATAAAAGAAGGGTCTTGTATTTCGATAATATATTCACATGAATTTTTTCAGATTTTTGTTTTCAACTTTTACATTTCCCTTCCCTTTTACGAATTATCGAATGGCCATATCTTGAAAAATAAGCATTTCTCGAAAAAATTCGCAAGATTAAAAATATATTATTTTGGGCCAAAAAAGGTAAACTTTTTTTTTTTTTCATTTTTGACCTAATTCTACAAGTTACGGAACCCGCGATAAAAGGGGCGTTTTCTACCCCTTCCGATCATTTCCTACTCTAATCTGTTTTTCAACTTTTTTATTAATGTAATTACAAACACATTGCACAAGGTTTCATCAACATCCATTCACTAGCACTCAAGATAGCGACTTTAGTCATTTTAGCGCTCGTTTGACTGGACTAACTTCCAAATGCTATTGTTTACTAGATAACATTTCAACACACCTTTATTACAAAAACTAAAGTAAATGGTATTAAATATAAAATATTAAATATTGTTCAAAATGGCTGCCCTTCTCAGCTCTCGTCGTTTACATAAATTATGTCCCCTAAATAGGATTCCGTGTATGTACAAAACGGTTGTTGCAAAATAATATATAATTTGGCTATTTTTTTTGGTTTCGAATTTATTTCCTAATTTGTCGAATATTGCATAGTTGTCTTAAATTCAGTCATTTTGGATCCCCCATATTGTATTTTTTAACCTCACTTTCATTCCCAAGTGTATTAAAGAACCAGTATTATAATATTTGAATGATGGTATACAACATTTAATAATACCTATAGAATTTTGCAAAATTTTGATCTTAAATAAGGCCATTTTGAAGCAGCCATTTCAATTGGTTAATCATTGAATACTAGATTTTAGGGTCACATTCGATCAGTGATTTCGAGAAGCCCTAGGTGAATATTTTTAGGTCAAAATACAATAAATAACATTTTTACAATGTGTTTTCAAGTGCTACAAAACTTTCTTTGTGAGCACAGAAAACTGCTAAAAAGTTTTTAGGTATATTCATTCAAGCCCAATCGATTTCCTAATACATTTTTTCATCTAAGTACACCCCACTAGCCATTTCAAAAATTGCCAAATTTGGTCAGTTTCAGTTTAGCAAAAGTTACCGTACTTATAAAGAATTATGTTCATTAAATCATTTTGTTCGCCTATAATATTAATAGCTTTAATCGCATCCTCATTATGTCAACTTAATTGGCGAAATTCACGTTAAGTGTTGCATTCGTACTATGAGAGTTATGAAAATTATTCCAGTTTCCCAATACTTAAGAGGTGTATTACATAATATGTAAATAATTTATTTCCCATAAATGTTTCGAAGTGTATTAATTAATGATTACAAAAAGACATGAAGTGAATAAGTCAATATTTCATGTATAATTAACTACATTCTACAATCGTGCGTCACCATCGTTAATTACCACTGCGATACTAAATAAAGGTTATTATCTGGTTCAATTTTGGAGTTAATAAGACATCAAACAAAGTATTTATTACAAAGGGAAGCGTAGCATGGCGTGTCAATATTTTCCCACGTTAAATTATTCACGTTCCCCCCTTTTAGTTCTTTACTCTAAGTACTGAAATTGTTCTTTAACGCCTTTCCGTGCCGACTAAAACTGTATTCTGTTTACCGCATTCAATGTTCGTTGATCAAAGGGCTCTTTGTGAAAAGCTCGCTGCTTTTTCATTTTTACAGGCAAAGAAGGGACTTCATCTCATGTAGAATGTGACATTTTATAAACAGAATTCTGCTCGTAGTTTTTGTAGGTCAGGGTCTGAAATTTATCAAATCAGATGTAATGAGAAAAATGGATATATTTTGTACACTGATTGGTAGAATTATATCAAGTGGATACAAGTCCACTCAAAACGCGTTCTTTAAAATTTAGTATTTCGTTTGTGCAATGGTATAATGGTACAGAAGCCAGCGTGCAATAACCTGACTTTGTGTAAGCTAGAGACATGTACAATCCTTTGCCTTATAGCATGTCAGACAAGAAATTATAGGCAGTTGACGACTATACGTGCAAAAGGAGATACATAGCAAACAGTGAACATTATAGCACATTATAGCGACGCAATTGTGTTTACAACACAAATATACAGATACAGATACCGATATGAATTCAAATAATAACAGCTTGTACAATTTTTCAAATAAATATATTTTTAGAGATTTTAACTCCCCAGTGGAATTATTGTAGGCCTCAATAATCTTTTAATATGTATCATATTCATAAAAATTGTAGTATTGGAGATCAGGTTCATATCTCGTGTCTTCGTTCTGTCATTGTTTTTGCAAGTTGAGTGGCATTTTCGTTTTAAAAAACGTTTTACATAAATGTATTGGCCAGCTAATAATTTCTTCCAATGTTGGTAGCAACCCCAAAATATTATTGCATAATCTAAGATACTTTATTCAAGAGGAAAATAAAACACTCTTAAGCAGTTTATTCAGAGTTGGTCTTTCATAGGTCTAATAGATAGCTTGACGAATCTATTCTTGTTATTCAAGTTGTCCGTCGGTGTAACAGAAGAATCTTTTGATTTAATTATTGGTATGTTTTCTCCAATCTAGATTTTCATTGTGTATATAAATATAAGTTTTATATTTGCTCAAAATGGCACTATTTTTGCAAGGTTTTCGGCTAATTCACTTCCTTTTATTTCTTCTGTTTCCTCGTACCCTGGCACCTACATCAGCCACCATATTGAAAATAATTGTGCAATGGATCTGACGGAAACACTCTTAAGCAGTTTATTCAGAGTTGGTCTTTCATAGGTCTAATAGATAGCTTGACGAATCTATTCTTGTTATTCAAGTTGTCCGTCGGTGTAACAGAAGAATCTTTTGATTTAATTATTGGTATGTTTTCTCCAATCTAGATTTTCATTGTGTATATAAATATAAGTTTTATATTTGCTCAAAATCAATTGGAGCCGCACTACTCTGAGATGATTGTCTATATTCTGTGTTAAATTTACTATCACACAAATGTTGTTGCGCAAGAACTATCACATGAATATAAAGTACATGTTCAAATGATCTCTTAAGTGATTATGTATATAATCAATAACAGTGGCCCTGGGATAGATCCTTAGGACACACCTTATGCACAAGAATATTAGAGGAAGAAAGGTTCTAGGGCTTTTTTCTAAAAAATTTGTGAAAAGCTGTAAATCAGTTTTAAAGTAATAGAAGTACAATTATTATGTTTCACATTCCTGGGCAGCCTTCCGGCAGCTCAGAATCTCACAAACTGGAATCACCTAATTTATACTTAACTCTATGGCACACGGTGGGATGATCCGTTGGTCGGTCGGGTGGAGCCGCATGAATATGTAATAAACGACTGGGCGACTGCAGATGGACGTTCGGCGGGCGATCGGGCTGCATGGTGGAACAAATCTCCATGCACTGGAATCGGCAGCAATGCCCACCTTACGCTGGCAAATCAATCAACCAATCAATCAATCAACTCTAAGATATCATACGATAACGACTCAAGAAAGTGGGCAAGATATTATTCAAACTATGCTCAACCCGAGGCGAACGTCACCAGATGGACAGGTGCCAAGAAGTTCAAAACCAATCTGTGGATAGTTATACGTATGGTCAGTTGACTATACATGCTGATGTAGGTATTCCTTATTCCTCCTGAACATTCACTGCAGATACTTTGCAAGCGTCTCTCGTGATTATTTTATATACTCGTGAGCGCACCAAAAAGTATTACATAAAGAACAGTATTTGTATAGAGAAATTCGAATGGAAATGGTTAATTTGATAATTAATTACATTCCATGAATTATCGAATAACAAGATAACATCTAATTTAACAGGGATATAGACATTGTGTAAAATAAGTTGCAATATTAGCAGAATTATTTTGAGATTTAAGTCATAAGTTATGGAAAACCAACCACAGTAAATATGTTACCGAATAGCAGCTTCTCTGAATTAAATGCACATACAAATTGATTTACAAAATTAACATAGAAAATATGAAATTTGTGGATATCGCATTCAGAATTTCAAACCAATTGCAGATACGGTACTGTAGTCTATATTTATGCGACGTCTCGGCTCCCATCGAAGACATATGTAGCGAGAGGGTTAAAATAAAATTACGTAGAATTAGTTTATAAAAAGGGAGAAATAATCTTCTATATAATTAGAGTTCTGTACCTAAACATTATTGACGTCGACTTGAACATGATACAATGTTGAGAAGTATGAATACATGGTGTACAAAAATCAGAACAAGGTCACACATAGATCCCAACTAAAATATTATATTATCAACTCCGTTGAAAAAAAAATGTTAATTGTATTAGCAGAAAATTATGTCTCACTTTTTAAAGATTTAGTATTTTAACGTCAGGGTTTCTTTAAAACTTTTAAATTTACATTCGGTTTTTATCTTTTATCCTCTCTCGACTTTTAATTAGCATTGACATTGTCACCACTAGAAAATAAGCTCTTTCCATATCACTGGCACTGTTATAACGAAGTTAATCAAATGCCGTATTAAACTGGCTAATAAGTCACATTCTGAATGTTGGTCCTAAATGTGTCAAACTTTACGCTTCGATTTTTTGCACCGCCTACACGGGAAATGCAAAGCATTTTAATGTTCTTTGTTCACTTTATAGTAGTTCTGCTTTGTTCGTTTCACGCTGTTAATTAGTTTATCTCAAAGGGATGAAAAAATTTAAATATAGACGTAATCAAATTTACTTCTCTAATTTACGTTTTTCTATTCTTTGTTCTACCCATACATCCGATCCAGTTTAATTAACTACTCTAAGAAAAAACTAAAAAATACTACCACGTCATTTCCGTGATAAAGTTAATTAAAATGGATACTTTATAATATACAGTATCTATAATACCACTTCATTCGAAACAATTTATCAGATATTTCCAAAGGTCTCATAATTTTAGGCCAAGGAAAGTTGTCAAAATGCAATCATCTTGTCATTTAATTTAATGTTGTATAAAGTTATCATGAAAGAAAACCACATAATGAAACTAAAATATTTTGATTCAATGTACTCCACGAAGGGTAAAGAAACAAACATGTTATTGTTATTATTAATTACTGTAGTTTTTTAAGTTACGATTCTGTGCTGCTTACTCTAGCCTAACTTTAATTACTATTCTAGATCGTTTTCCCACAAGTTTTGAACCTTGCTCCAACTACACCCCATATGTGTTCAATGAGACTGAAATCAGGAAATCTAGTAGTCGTTCTATGGATAAAACATCGGAATAGTATAAGGCTACTTGTATAATATATCATCATGCATTGAAACATTCAATTCTTGTTACATATCCATGCGCATTCAAAGTTCTGTAAATTATATCATGTAACTCTCTCTGCTCTGCTCTTAGTTATTTCACAAAAGCACTCAGTTGATGAACGCTGTAGATTGTTTGTTTAATAGGTAGTTCGGCTCTTCAACCTTTCTCCACCTTGACCTAAGAAATTCTTTGTGAATTACCCTACAATTAGTTGTTGCCCATTCCCAAACTTTTTGCAATGCTTGTGAGTTTCCTGGCAGTACATTTTCCTATGTTTTTGAACACTGATTCCACCTGTTCTAGATACTTTCGCCTAATGCAGGTTAACATATTGTGTTCGCAAAATATAATATATATTCCACGGCTTCAGTTTTAATATAGCAGTATCTGCATTTATCATTTTCTGCCTTGTCTCGGTTCTTACGATAATATCTCGAAGGGCAATGCCCTGTTAGATGTCCTATCATCAGCCTTAAGTTAGACATTTAGAATTCTAGAAGCCTTGTGGCACTTTTGTAGAATAAGTTAGCTTGCCTTTAGCCTGGAGTATTGCTTCAATAAGGCTTTTTATGTTCTCATTTTAGACCCTTTTCGGTTATGTGTTCCTTAGATAAACCACAAAACGACACTTTTTGCAAGGTTTTCGGCTAATTCACTTCCTTTTATTTCTTCTGTTCCCTCGTACCCCAGCACCTACATCAACCACCATATTGAAAATAATGGTGCAGTGGATCTGACGGAAAGTGCATGAGGAAAATTTTGTAGAATATAGAATTTCTGTTAATACCTTTTTGCCGTGGCATCGGTATTATAATAGTTATGATCCATTCAAGCTAAAGAACAAGGGGATGTTGAGATTGAAGTCGATAGCTAGCTTATAATCAATCATATGAGAAAAACGCTCCTGCCCTGCTTGCATCATTATTTTCAATATGGCGATTGAAGCGACATACTTCTGACCCGGAACCTTGGGTATGTACTCTGGGCCGAATCCTGCTCGTCCCACGAATAAAATAGCTTTCATCGTTTTTTGCAATATTACCCAATTTTCAGTGTCCTATTTACTATAGTTATAAATTAATATTGACTAAATAATCAACAAATAATCGTTGTAATAAGGAACACTTAGAGCAAGGTATAGTTAAACAAATATTTTTGTCATTAAAATTATTAAATTATTTTTTATTTCTGACGCAATTAGTGTTTCAAATTAATGTTTATAATTAATAAAAATCCGTAATTTTAATAAGTTAAGAAGATGTCATACGAATGGGTAATTTTGGAAAACTATGTCTTGCGTAGGAGGTGTACAACGTTAAATTTTGTAAAAACAAGAATTTGCTTTAATAAAATAGTGAAATATTGTGAAATTTACAGCACATTCTGCACATACTTTTTAAGTTATATTTATGAGGATTTAAATATTGTAACATGGTTCTTCAGATTTTGTTCGGTGCTGTTCAAAAAATACAATTTATATATGTTTATACATTGGATTTTTGTTGAAAACCTGCTGTTTTACTCGACTTGTAAACTCTCTGGCTCTAATCCAATATCGTATACTCGAGCAGTGGTAAACATTTTACGATGTTACGTCAACCAATGCCATCTGATACTATTTTATCTTTATCTAGTTCAACTTACTTGCAATTTGTGCCAGTTCAAAAAGTTTATTATTCATGACAAAGTATATTTATGCAATTTTTCTTTTATTCATCGTATTCATAAGCATTAATCAAAATAAATACTACGTTTACTTCAGTGGATATAAATGATGTATTAAAATTAAATAATAAATTTATATTATCTACGTTAATGAATTTCTACTGTGGCGTTATAGTTATTAATTATATAAGGGGATTAACAAGCCTTTAATCTATGAGAAAAAATGTTCACTCGAGGCGCAGCTGAGAGTCACATTTTTTCGAGTAGATTGAAAGTTTATGTTGACCATGTATCTTTTGATTTTGAGCAGAAAAATAGAAGGTTTAATTTGATTAATCCCGGTCAAAATGACCAGAAGATTGTTAATGTTAATATTAGTAATAATTCTAAATAAAATACTATAAAATCGTAGCGTCATATTATGTATTTTTTCTACTTCCATCTTTAAAATGGCCTTTATCGCATACGTTTCCATGACGCTAAATAATCCTTTAAACACGCTTTCGACAAACCGTGACTTCGTGCATTTTAGTCACAGGCTGAACTTAGCAACGAGATATTAGTCACGGCTGAGGTTAATTCTAGATATTTTAATGGCAAAAATCAAGTTAGTTTTTCGTAATTCTTGTCATCAATCTGTCAAAATAAATCGACGCGTTGTGACAAGAGACAAGTAATTTTGTATTTTTTACTGTTACCATGTTATTGATACGTTAATAAATGAAATATTAAAATAACTTCCAATTTTTTTATTTAGATATTTGCTGTCGTAGAAAAAGTATAGTATGCAACACGTTTTATAAACTTGTTAGTCACTCATTTTATTAAACACTCGCTCCGCTACGCGTCGCTCGCGATTAATAAAACTCGTGACTAAAATGACGTTTATAAAACTTGTTACATAATATACTATTAATCCACTAGTGTATTAAAGGGCCTTTAATCCACGGAAAATGGACTAATTATACCTTCCTAATATAATTTATTTTTAATTTATTTTCGTAGTAATTAGTAATATGATGTCTTGCTTTAGTAATAGACCTAATGGATTACCAGATTTTTTATTAAGGACTGTTTAGACATTCTGGCCGGCCCATTAGCTTACATATTTAATTTGGTCATAAAACTTGTTATTTTCACTGACACATGGAAAATTTCAAAGATCATAAAAAGGGAAATAATTCAAAGATAGAAAATTGCCGTGTCATACCAACATTAAATTTTGAAATTATCTTTTCTCACATCACATCAAATATGAGAAAGCCAACATGAATTTGTATCTGTACGTTCTACCACTATTAATTTAACTTATGCTACACAATAGTTAACTAAACTTCTTGATGTTTGAGAACAGATGGGTGTCATTTTTACTGACGAGCTTTCGACAGACTAAACTGTGGTATAATACTTCTGAATAAATAGAATAAAATGTGTTTTTTTAAATGATTCTATAGAATTCTTATCTATAAGTACTTATTAAATAGGTGCAATTTTATTCAGTACTAATCCGTCATTTTTACAACGTCCTCTGGAGTTCCATAGGGAACTGTTCCTGGGTCCCCTATTTATCATAATCTTTATTAATGACATCATCCTAGCACTCAGTTGTGAGTCACTACTGTTCGTTGATGATGAAAAAATATTTAAAAACATGAATTCAATCTGTAACTACAATATGCTGCAGTCTGACCTCATCAAATTTAAAAATTGATGCCACATCACATTACTGTTAAATATGGGATATAGTTCCCCTGGCGAAGAACAGCTCAGTTCGATTAATAATAGTAGATAACACTGCCGGTAAACCTCAGTTAAAATTCATGGCATTATTTTTGACAGCAATCTCACCTTTATTGACCAAATTTAATCTTTTTCTTCCTCATATCGGGCAATAGATTCTGTAAATTTTCTATGTAATAATCTTGTGTTCTAATCACAAGTCAGCTGATACCACTTACCTGATAGTAGTGCCACAAGAGCAATGATGATTTTCTCAATATTCTTATGATTACTCTTTTTATTTCCCTCGTTTACCGAAGGAAAGTATCGTAGTCGTGAAGCACATCAGAGATTTTCACATTTTTTTCAGACTATGTGGATTACGAACATTAATATATTACCAGTCTATTTTCATAAAGAAAACCTGAGATATAATTTTAGTTACCAAAATATACAATGTGATCGAACTAAAATATAGTTAATTAAGAAAGTTGGTAGATGATAGTATCTGGAATGTAATTAATTGACATTATTACCAAGGAAAAAATCTCATATACTTTTTACCAAAGGAACCCAGAAAATAATTGGCCTGGTGTTTAAAACGTATCCAACATATTTTCTCGATCTCATAACTTACAATATATTACGAGTAGTTATATTTCAGCTCATATTTCCATTTCAGATCTTTTTAGTACTTTTAGTTACTTTCGTAGAGGTGTTTCAAAATCTCATGAGCTGTGACCTTCATATGCGCAGAGACAAAAACCCTCTCGTGGACTCAGTTGCACTTATTAAAAATATTAGATCTATTGTTTACAATTAATCTCGAGCTCTTGTTTATGTATACAGCAAGGTAGCTGTCAGTGTTTTCAAAATACACTTGTAAATCCAGAACAAATTTTGCCTTTTGCGCATTTCGCGGTTCATGAGATTCTGAAATACCTCTAAAATGAGTGAGCAGAGCTTTAGGAACTTACTTAAAAACGGAGTATTAATAACTCAACCCTTTTGTTTAACGTATCCACTAACATATAAATATTTTGTAATAAAATAAATGGATGAAATGACCATTAGCATTATTTCCGTTGTCGAGACAAACAAGATAGTAAAAGAGCAATATATTTTAAGTAGTTCCTTTACAGTGGAGATTTCTCAAGACTGCACTATTATTTGCAGGTTTGGCAAAACTCCTAAATGCTCGTATTGAGTTTTGCAAGAATTGCTCTTGGATTTTGGCCAAACTCGCTAGCATAAAATAAAATTGTTCCGTGCTGATAGCAAATGATATAAAAACATTACTACATTATTTATAAACTTCAATAAAGGTCTTTCTACTACTATTTTCGTTCATATTTCAGGATAGAAGTTCAGACATCGTAACATTATTCTCGGTAAAGATTTATATTAAAGTTTAATGATTTGTACTGGGCCAGATTGAAAACTTCATATATTATTTATTTCACTTTTAAAAGCAAGTAAAATATGTATGAAAGCTGTGTATTTACAATTTTCAGTTTTTTAATAATAAATTTGATGCAGTGATGAATTATTATTCCATTATTGTATATATATGAGGCAGTGTTGGTGTGGAAATGTTTGCAATTATTTTTTATTTAATTATTCAAAATTTTATTACATGTACATGAGGCATTGACATTTAAATGGCTTCCACAAACCCTAAAATACTGAACACTGCGATCAATGTATGTCTTGTCAACCAAGTTAGCATCATAAGGCGATAAATTTCAACAAAATGAAGAGCTACCCATAATGTGTAATTATTTGAGTCTTCTTTATGACTTTTGACAAAATTGAGGTACGACAGTTTAAAAATATATTAATTTGAATAATCGAGAACACCCTGTAGAACTAGGTTCAACTTTATGTCCCTGTACGTTTTGACTTATAATGTTCCAGCAATCAATTACCTACTCCTTGAAATCCATGTGACTTTTCTTCAACATACATTTTTCAAAAACCGTCGAAGAAAAATGGTGGCTAGGAGGCATAAAATTAAAAATCATCACTTCCATTTTTTGGAAGCTCACATGCAAAGTCAAAAAATTACGTATTGTAAAAAAAAACATTTTTTTAGTCTACTTTTAGAGTGCCAAAAAACTAAAAATTGGCGATTTTTGAATTTTTAAAAGTTAATAACATTGAAAAAAGTCGGTAAAAGTATTTACACGGAACTTCCCACCTTATTTGTACAAGAAGGGTAATCTAAAAAATTATTAATTATGAAACGACATGTAAGAATAATAATCGGAATGTAGTTACTACTATTATTACAGTAAAAACTTGATAACTTGTGAGTTGTGGTTAACTATATGCCAAATATTATTGCCATTTGTCACATGTTTAGTTGCACATCTACATCGTGGAGTGGAAGTATTAGTATAGTAGCGGTTAAAAAAAAATTTCGTTTCTTTTCTTTGAAATAGGTTGACAATATATGTAGCGTGTAAATTCTAAATTTGAGAAAAAATAATTTTTTTGTCTAGTGGTAAAAAAATTTACAATTTCTTTTTATAATAGGTTTAGAATATCATAGAATATCATGATCAAAGTGTGTCGAGTTTGGTGACAGACGCGTGTTTGGTGGCTCCTACGAGGTCTCGAGATAAATTCGAATAAAATGGCAGTAAAACGTACGAAATTATATTGAATTAAAGCGTAAAAATTCTACATTTATTGATGTAAATTAGCACGAGCTATTTCATATAGTTATTTGATTAAATTATGTTGGTTGAACATAGCAACACAAAAGCGTGTATATAACAACCCGAGAAAGTGTAGTGCCTAACCGAAAAATCTATACCTGGATCGGTCCCCTCTTCAAGTGGGTGACATAATAAGTAACAGACAGCCAATTGTGGATAAAACAGATAAGTTTTGTTTATTTTAGTTTAGTGGGGTCTATTTCCTTATTTAAATTGAAAAAAAAAATAACTAAAATTGAAAGGATATTAAACATGGGGAATGAAATAGACACACTGACGGAATTGAAAAATCTATATTTTCGTAATCTACATGATCTGAAACGTGAAAATTCCAAGAAATCTAGGAGGGTGATTTTCACTCGAATATAATACTTCCTTTCGATATGCGAGGTAGGTCATTTTAGTCTTATTTTGACCAAAGCTATTCGGTCCTGAAGGATATTGCCATACTTCTAGGACACCCTGTATGTTTATATTTATATTATATCTATGGCCTGTATTGAGATGTATTTGTTCGCTTGCCATGTACTTATATTAACTAACCAGTGCAGTAGCGTGTCAAAAATTAATGTAAAATGGTATGGTAATAAATAGATATTGGACACAGGGTATGAAAAAACGGACATGATTTCTTTTGTATTGTACCTCTGCCTCTCACCATTTGTTCACCATATTACAACATGTAATTTTGGAAAATACATTATTGTTATACAATACACTAACTACGAATTAGAAAATAATAAAAATATATGAAAGTTATGTCATTTGTCACCAGATATGTTAATAAAATAACGGCACAATTAAATAGTTTGAGGCACGAGAATATCTACAATTTCATTAACCGGGAATCTCAATTAGCCATCGTATTAAAGAGCAGCTAATAGGCAGAGACATTGTGAGTCAATATTAATTATTCAATGATCTCAAATTGAAAACTGATTTGCGCAAGCGAGGGTTGTGTTTATGTGGTGCGCCCGATCTCTTAATCTCCCTCAATTACCCCCAGCAAGTTCCGCTGCTTCCAGCTATCTGCCTCACCCTTGTTTCGCACCCCTGGGTGTACTCTATCCTCTCCCACAAAACCCCCAATTAAAACTCGTTCTTCTGTAGTTTACCGCCGCGTTTAAATATGGTTTTTGGATTATATTTTTAATTTATTCATTGGGATGTATTGCGCACTTTTAGATTGTTCTACAAAAACAACGTTTTAAATTGGGATTATGGATTTATTTCGTATTCTCCAGATTGAATTTATTATGAGGCTAGTTGGTTAGTAGGGGAAAATAGGTTGTTTTAATATATTAAGTAATACATTTGTCACTAAATGTAAATATTTGTTTAGACATTAAAATCGAGTGGACAAGAAGGAAACATAATGTTAACTGAACCTTATTGCCTAATATCGGTATTGAGATCGGTTAATAATATGTTCTATTGTGTTATTTGTACATGTTTACACCAGCCCCAGTATGGTATTAGATAATAAGGTTCAATTAACCAAGCGACGGTGATTTCTTTTTTTTGTGACTCTTTCTTTTTAAAGCAGTTCTTATTCAGTAATTATTTTTACCCTATATAGGGGCCTTTGGTAATTTCTACAAAGTATATATCGTTTTGAATTTTTAAGTTTATTGCATCAGACCCGGTATTAAGAGAATCCTCACATCCCCACGTACAAAATTTCACGTAAATCCCCAAAAATATTGCAATTATGGAAGCCCTATTGTATTCTCCATTTTTAATTTGTATTATCTAACATCAGATTCGGTATCAGCTGCTCCGAAAGTACAGAACTGCCAATTTTAATGCAAGTATATGCGTCACTAACCCATTTGCCAAATTCTCGGATAAAAAAAACTTTTTCCAATTTTGGCAACTATTCTAGACGTAGAATCGATGGGCCAGCGCTGAATCACACTCTGCAGTTTGAAGAAGATTTCATAGAAGTCATTTACGCAATTCCATAGTGATGATTGAACAGTTTAGTTCTGTAAACATTATAATTAATAATGCACATTCTTTGTTCTTCTGGGTTACCAACATATCGGATACTTTTTTATTTTTGTTTTTGTAAAAAAGGGAAAAGAAACAAAGATAATAAATCAATGAAATGCAGTCTCTAAAATGCAAGCAAGTAGAAGTAGCCTGAAAAGTAAAACCGGACTACGAAATTATTGGTACATTGAGGATCACATTGATATTAATCAATGTGTTCCTCACATGAAAACCTTTACCTTGATGAATGTCTCACTGTGATTTAAAAGCAACTTTTATACCATCCGAGATAATATAGCTGCCAATGGGTACCATATTATATATTTCTATAGCCAGTGACACTCCTGACATTGAGACGAATCCAGAGACACCTCATTTATAAGAATCGGTCCAGTAATTTGGCCGCTAGAATGGAACATACTCACATACATAGACCGCCAAAATCATAATTCTTCCTTTTCGTCTTTGTCGTAGTTTTATAAGAATCGGTCCAGTAATTTGGCCGCTAGAATGGAACATACTCACATACATAGACCGCCAAAATCATAATTCTTCCTTTTCGTCTTTGTCGTAGTCGAACTAAAAAGCAAACATAATTTATTTGACAACTTTTCAGTATGTGTTTGCCAACTTAGTCTATAATCAATATAACGCCCTAATAATTTTGCTACGTTTACCTGCTCAATTAATCTATACTCTACTTTAAAAAAATAACTTTCGCCGGTCGTGCAGCTTCTGGGTGCGAAATTAATGAGCATAGTTTTAAATGCATTTAAATACAGTGAGCGCATTTGCTTTAAACTATGTTATAATAGTATTTTATATAACAAGTGGCTAAAATGTTGTTTTTTTTTACAAGTGGGGCGTTTATAGTACGAGCCGATGGCGAGTGCTGTAAACCACGAAGCTACAAAAATAAATTTTGTAAAAATACGGCAAATTGACAAAGTTTCCTTGTCGTAATGACTAAATTCTATTGCGTTTTCCATAGAAACTAATAATAAAACAACGAAATATTTAACGATTTAAACGTCGCATTAGGCACATTCTACTTTACAATAATTATTATTTGAAACAAAACGGGTGATAGTGAGGAAGATTATATTCCTGGTATTCCTCCGGAAATCAGGAAGCAGTTTTGATTGAGGCAGATATTCTATTTAGAGGAATATCACACCTCCCGTTTTCAAAAGGTCGACCGAGCTCCCCTCCGCTCTTCAAAATTTCGATCTAGAAAAATATTCAGTTGTAAGGAATACATACTACTCCCCGCTCTGCGAAATTTTTATAAAGATAAATAGTGTATTATGACGAATGCCATCCCGCGCTCTTTGAAATTTATATTGAAGATTGGTGGGAGTTATATGTTACAACCCCCCGGGCCCCGATTTTCTCTCGACGGCCCTGGCTGTGAGTAACATATCTGAGTCTGCTCTTTTCTTACCTCTGAAAATGCAAAACTTTCAAATGTTCAAGTCTCTGGTCCAAGATTTCGATGCTTAAAGCAGTTTTGAATGTAAAGAATAATGAAAATGTGTCCAATTATCAAAAAGTAAAAGCCGTTTTGAAAAGACAATCCACTGAGTATAGGGCTAAGAAATCTAAAGTTTCTGACAGAGCACATGTCGAACATTTTTACTACAAGCACCATATGAAAAGTTTTTAATGTGGAAAGTTCTATTAATATGACCATTGATGCCATTGTGAGAAAAATTTGCATGCTGGTTGTTAAAGTATCTGATTCGAAGACTCACTCTTCAATATCGAGGAGAAAAATGTACGGCCCAACGAGCTGGTATTAATACATTTTCAATAATACCAAGTATTATAGCTAAATACCTTAAGTTATCTAATCCTGAGCAATATACGGGTACAGCTTTAGGAGATCTTCGGCATCACTATTAGCTGGTTCTGAAGCTGATATTCTTACCTTAAAACGTGATGGGGGATGGAAATCATCAACAGTTGCTGAGGGATGCATGGAAGATTCCAAAAAGGAAATTTCAAAAAAACAATACTATAGAAATGACTAGTGCTGCCGATGTAGTTTGTGACGTTTCGTTCACTCGTCGCTTGAGTGAGGGGGCGTCACTTTGGCACTTGAGCTCTGTGCGGTTACGGTAAGCTCGGGCGCCACCTTTACAGTTTTTCTTCTAGTGTAAAGGACCCACACTAGCCTCTTGACACAGCCTGTTGCAGTAGGGCTGGGATAGCGTCAGAGGAGACACGGTACGTCCAGGGGTCTAGGGATAGTAAGTAGACTTCACACACTCCAAATAAAAGTTACAGTTCAGATCCCACATACAGATTGTATTATTCCTATTATATACAATGCTAACTAACCTATAACTGGCCTATAACTACTACGGTTAACTACGGGTTTAGTAACAACGGAAGCACAGCGGGGTGATGGTGAACGGAGCAAGAGAGCGGTTATAAGCAGGGTACAAGTTTACAAAAACGAAGCGGTAAGCCGGAACAACTACTACAGGTACAAGAGCGGACAGGGCAGCGCAGATGCCAGGCGGAGGAAAGCAAAAGCACATACAAACAATAGAAAACAGAATACTCAGGAAACTTGGCTAAGGCGCAGTGCCTAAGGTTAGTACATACTCCTGGTCCCGGTTCCTTACTGGCGTAATCACCCCAAAGGAGAGATTAAACCAAGGAGGTTCACGGGCGCTATTTTGAGCTGGCGGATGTCTTTGTAGCTTTCCGGCTGACGGGGACTAGGCCAGAAAGCACAAAGCTTCCCCAGTACTGGCTTGTCCTCCAGCTGGCGGGGACTAGGCCAGAGGACAAACACGAGTCCGGTTGTCAGCGGAAAATTTCCCAATCACACACACTCCCAGCTTGCACACTGGCTCACTCCTGTTGACGGTACCCTGCTGATTTAATCCCAACAGGACCCAAGTACTTGGTCGCGGATGACACTTTGGTCTGCTAGAAGGCTTCGTGGCTTTCCGGCTGGCGGGGACTAGGCCAGAAAGCGCAAAGCTTCCCAAGTACTCGCTTGTCCTCCAGCTGGCGGGGACTAGGCCAGATGGCAAACACGAGACCTGTTATCAACCAAAGTATCTTCACAGCCACAAGGTGGAGCAAGCTAAGATTAGTACACAAGATGGCACTTAGTCATAACCAAGCGGTCGGACGGTAATTTCGCACTAGTGAAACACACTACTACAAGTATCCAAATCAATGGACCATATTTCGCTGGCTGGGCCAAGTATTCGTTAACGGGGAAGCCACTAATGTCAGTGGTGGAGACACTGGCTCCACCTGGCGGAGTGTATTCCCATTTGATAATTTAATATCTAAGTGAATAATTAAAGTATAACAATTATTTATGCTCTGTATTGACATTATAAAATATTAATATTCAAAATACGAAAATAGACGGCGGTTTTGGGTGCAATTTCCACACCAGAAATTATGCCTAATACCCGTAATATAAAATATTTATATTCTAAATAGAAAAATAGACGGCGGTTTCTGGTGCAATTTCCACACTATAAAAATGCTTCATTACAAGTAGTTGGTGAAAATCAGACCAACCACCATATTAATATAAATGAATCAAATATTTTTCGCACATCTGAACCTATAATTCCAGGAATAAATATAAATAATGTTAGTAACTACTACTCATATCAATTTTTGTTAAATTATGAATAAAATTGTTCATGAAATTTGTTAATAATTTATAAATGTCTGGTGTAAGAATTTGAATTTGTCGTCTGTTGACTGTTAAGTTTTATTTCACACTGAATTAAAATTTCTTTATTTAACACTTTTTTCTTTATTTTGCACTTGTCAATAATGACGTTGTTTTGATTCATTGTAATTGTCAAATAAATTCCACTTTAGCATATGGTGTTACAAAAAAAGAATCAAAATTTACATTTTTTTATACAATATATTTATCTGTCAAGCCAGTGTGTTGTTATCAGAAAATATTGTCAAATTATTATGAGGGAACAATTCTGCAAAATCATTCATATTAAAAATAACAGATGTAAGGCAGACCCCTGTGGTGCGTCTATTTTTGATATTTAATTCTTCAGATCTAGCTTCACTTGCCTCCACTACTTGATTTTGATCAAATTAATATGAACACAACCATTCATAATATATGCTGTACCCTCACTATACGTCTTCAAATTGGATATTATTGATCTGTTATGCAATAAAAATAAATAAATGAATAAATACATTAAAGGAATTATTTTTAATGGAAACTGTTTTTTCTTCTCACATCCAGTATTCTTTATTTTGACATACCAGTACTAGAGTTTCTCAAATTTTTGGTGATCCTTGTATACATATACAATCATACATAATTCTGTCATAAAACATATTTACTCGTTTCTAATATTTCAGTATTTTTTCTTCCATTTTCTGTGCAAAGCAAAGCAAAACCCAAAACTTTCCAGAAAACACATAATTTGACATTTTTATGGAGATAAAAAGCCCACGAGTGCAAAATAGTACAGCACTTAATTTTCCAAATGAGAGTGGCGCTGGGAGGGTTACTTCTAGCATTAAGGAACATCCTAAAGTTCGTTTTTTTATTTAGTAGTGGTGAGGGAGGGATCCAGGATGAAAATAAAACGTGGCATTAAGCGCTCCTGACAGCCTGAAAGGGATGGAATAGGGACGTTAAATGGATTAGATACAGACAAGGGGAATGAAAAAATATTACACAACCCACGATGATAAAAAGGTGAGATTTTAATCCTCATCCGAGGGTGAATGCTGCTGCACAGATTCTCGTCAGTCATTCTGTTATTGGAATTGTTTTTTATTGCCCTGAGAGGGAACTTTCATTATATTGAAAGAGAAGATTAATATAATGAAAAAGAATGTGTTTACTGAAATTTAAAAATATTATCGTTTTGGAAGATGGAAATAATTTGACGGATTACAAAGGAAGGAGAAGCACTTAAGCAGCGCATTTTATTGATTTAATTAAATGAATACGAACACAAAAGAGGATTCTTTTACCATTTTATTACCGTCTTCAGATAAAATACAAAAATATGTAAGATTAATTACACAATGGCAGATTTTTTAAATAAAACTCTGATATGAAACTAGGTCAAAATTTTTCGTACAATTCAATGTTATCACTAATTTTTAAATGTCTAAGTGTGAAAACATTACTTAGTTATACTTAAAACACTTGAATTCCCACAACCATTCGATTAGTGCTTTAAAATAAATTTGAATAAATATTATAAAAATGTTATTGAAGTTTTACCGTCAAAACATGATATTATCGGTCATATTGATAGCAAGCAAACATCGTTGCATATTATAACTAAATGTCACATTGCAAGATTTTAAAATTTTAATCTACATAAAATTCGTTCGAATCTTAGAAATATACTGTATATGGGCATATTCCATATATTATAAATCTTCCTAATATTATGTGCTTAAACCGACACCTTAATAATTTGTTGTAAAATGTTAACAAAATGCATATTACATAAGTATGATGGTCTGTACGCCTCTAGTGATCGCTCTATATGACAGATATGATTATATCTAACAGAACTTCCTTGTTTAATGCGTGTATAATAAGTATTTACTTATACTTAGTTATCACTTACTTTGTAAAGGTCTTATTACTAACACCTCACTAGTTGTATAAACTTTGATAGTTGTACATCTTCATATTTTAATGTTCGTAATCAAAAATGTTAGTAACATTTTGTTTTAAAACTATAATATAACACAGTTTATAGGTAGTTCCATGCATGCATATTAGAGAGCTCTCTATATGACGGATGGAGTTCTGCAAATGTGTTTAGTGATTTACGAGCTATTTCTTAAAATAAATTTGTTATTTATTTATTTATGTATTTATTTATTTATTTATTTATTTGGATACCACCCAACAGGTAACCAATTACAGGGTGGGAACATTACAATGGAGAATACTAAAACAGCATAATAAACAAAAAACTAATTAAGCTAATTAAACTATCACGACATAAAACATTGCAAATACGTAAAAATATTATAACGAAATAGAGATATAAAGATAATTATAGGAGAAGTACAAAAAGAGAACGCTGTAAATCATAAATTAAGTTGTTTAGTAGAATTAATACTACAGTTAAATATATCAAGCTGATCTTGCTGTAGATTATAATTTTTACACATGAAATATAAAGGTGAAAATTTTCGTAAGTTAGATCGAGGGGTATGAAAATAGAAAGTATCACGATTCCGACTTGTTATACGAGGTACATGAAAATTTATTTGTTCTCAAATGAGAGGGCAATCAAACATGTTATGCATAATTTTATAAAGAAAGACTATTGAATGTATTATTCTTCTATTTTCCAAGTTAGACATGTGACATCTGTCCAGCATAATATTTTGCGAATAACCAGTTATTGGGTAGGTACCATCTTCAACAAAGCACAAATACTTAACAAAACGGCGCTGAACATTCCCAACATTATTTATGTAAATAGCATATCCTGGAGACCATATCAACGAGCAGTATTCCAGTTTTCATCGTACAAATGAATAATATAGCAACTTCATAATATCAGTGTTGCTGAATCCTTTACAGTTTCTTATTATAAAACCTAAACTTTTTAAAGCTGACGCGATGGTGAAAGTAATATGCTCCTTAAAACTAAGACACATCAAAAATAACTCCAAGATCGTTTACTGTATCAGGTCTCTGTAATATTTCACCATTTATATGATAGTTGTAATAGATGGGATGACGTATTTTAGAAAAGGTGAGTATGTTACACTTGGATATGTTAAGAAGCAAGCTGTTGGATAAGTACCATTCATTAACGATATTTAGGTAATTCTGAAGATTTTCACAGTCATTTTCGTTTTCTATTACGCAGTATATCTTCAAATCATCAGCATGTAAGAGTCTCTCTGCATTGAGATTAGCTACAATATCATTTATGAAAACAACAAACATAAGTGGGTCCAGTACAGAATCCTGGGGAACACCGGAAGTAGCCAGAACGTCAAACGACCTGTGACCACGGTATTCCATATACTGATATATCGTGATCCAGACGGTCGAACGCCTTGGAGAAATCCGTGTAAACGATCAATTTGCTTGTTCGTGTCCAGTTCCTTGGAAATGTATTGCGTGATACATGCGAGGTTGGTCTCAGTGGATCTACCGGGAACAAAGCCATGTTGGTTAGATATAATTTGGCCATGTACGTGATTAGATAATGACGTATGCAAAGTGATCTCGAAAACTTTAGCGAAATTGCAGATAATTGTAATGGGCCTATAATTTTCAGCTACCCCTTTGTTGTCTTTTTTACAAACGGGACATAGGCGAGAATATTTCCATACATCGAGAAATGTACATGTTTTTAGTGACATATTAAATATTGTTGTGAGAGGACCAGCAAAGATGGCAGCGCAGTCCTTAACAATAAAAGCAGGGATGTCATCTGTCTCTTTAGTAAACTTAGGTCTGATTTTCTTCAACGATTTAAGTACTTCTATAAATAATATTAGTTTTAGACATTTTTTGTTTAATTACAAAGCATAACTTTTTTTTAATTTAAGAAAAATTAATCACTTTTTTATTTATTTGATCGATTTTGTTAAAAAATAATAGGGTTCTTCCTCTAACTATCACTAACTTACTATCTACATTTTAACACAATCGGACTTTTAATTCTTAAGTTATTGTGCTTACAAGAAACGTGAAGGACTGACAGACATAGAGACAGACGGATGAAGGAACGGACAGACAGACGGACGGACGGACATACATGCGAATGGACGGACATTTTGAAAGTTGTTCAGAATTCGATATGAAAGTTTTTTCTCTACGAGCAATATTACAGGTTTTATAAATGTGCCGATCGAATGCAATATACTCTTTGTTTTGTATTTGCGAAGAGTATAATAAACCGGGTGGTCTAGCTCGGTACACTCTTGTAAATTTTTAATTGGTTAGTGGAGTACTAATTATGAATTATATTGTTAATTTAATGTTTCTTATTAATAACATTAATTTTGATCAACTAGCAACTTTATATGAGAATTAAAAACATACACATATATTTTTTGCAAATGAAGATAATATCTAAGTAATGGATCACATATGTTTTAATTTGCAACGTCCAAAGCATGAAAGAGTATACAGATATTTAAAAGTTTTATTTTCGTGTAAATTGCATCGAAACCAGAAGTTCCATATTTTGACTGCATACACCACATAACAGTAAACATTATCCTATATTGCTTCATCAAATCTGAAAATAATTTATTTGCGCCCGTTCAGTGTTTGGTCACCCAGTATGTATTATTCGAAGAAGATAGCTCGTAGAATGAAGTTTTCAGTCAATAAGAATGATCAATTCTGGTGAATAATAAGTTATTCCAAATTAGTTTGTTAAATATGTCCCGTACAAGTGCCTCCAATTTCAATATTTCAGGTCCTTAAGTACTTTCACCCAAACATTTCAAAAAGTGTGGCTTTCAAGTCGTGACACTCTTCAAAATTAATTTCTAGATGAGTTTTATTAATTGGTTTTGCCAAGGGAGCGCATTGGGGTTGTCGCATATAGCAGAAGCTAATTCATCTTAATACCAATTTAAAGTCCCTCTCAATTTCAGCTTGGAAAGTCGCTTGTACTAAATTAGAATGAATGGCATCCATTCAACGCGCGTCTAAAAGTAATCGAGTCATCCCTGAAAAATCGCGTAGGCTTTCAGGCCCTAATCAATTTACAGGCCACGGAAAAAGGGAAAACTACATTCTTCTGCCACGGCCAGGCGACCGCAGAGCATGTAACCTGACGTTCTGTAATTGTTATATACATTTCAATTGTGACCAGAATCATTTTCAAGAAAAGACATATGAAACGATTTTTAAGATTTTATGTTAATTTTAAAAAATGGCTAACCCCACAGAGTGGTTTATATATACGTAAAGAAGATTTTAAGATGTTCAACATATCAACTGTCAGCAATTTAATGCAACTTCAACGTGTCAATCAAGCACTGATATCTGAACACATGATGATTTGATTATGCACGCTCCGGAGCAAAAGCAAATATAATGGACAAAATGTATTTTGCCACTATATATGCAAAATGTTTCATGGTTTTATATTGAAATAACATATTCGTAACTTGTCTTAAAGTTGCCATTATCAGAGAAGCGATAGGGATATATAATGAAATTGTTTTGTAAAGGCAAAGTGGGCAATAAAACATCAGACAAACAGAAATTCATATCTCACCTTCGTCCGCGCCTATTCAATCAGAGAAAATTTTCTTAGGCCCACCTTCAAAATCACTGATCCAATATACATTTTTAAACTCATATTAATCAGACAAAGGAAGTAAATATTGAATGTTTCAATAACAATACTATCCTCAGGTCTGCAGCAAAGAACCGGAGTAATAATTGTGTATATGATGAATATGAATTAAATACCTTTTAAATGTATAGAACATAGTAAGTATAACAAGAATACTACAATAGTACATGTAGGTAAAATAATGAAGATTCTGACCGAGAATGTCCTCCAGATACCTTATAAATGGATAATAGAAATAATTAGTTAACAATTCGAGCCAAGAACTTTAATCCCTAGCCGAGACATGCTGTCATTCAATTTTAAATGAATCAAGTAAAGGGCTCGAACAAAATTGTGACAATCGCATTAAATGAACTAATTATTTATGAGGAATTGGTTTTTAAAAATTCAAATATGGCATTAGAACGCTATCAATTAAATGATTTAAAAAAATGTATTGTTGTCATATTGCACCTCATTTAAAAAGTAACTTTAATTCACTACACATTTTCTTTTGAAAAATGAAAAACCTATACGTTCTCTAGTTTTAAGCGTTTTGATGGACCCTAGAAAATAATAACATACAGTTAAGTCGAAAACTTTAACGTAACAAAATATATTAATAATAATAATAATAATAATAATAATAAGACGTCTTTATTACATTTTAAAGAAATTGTCAAAACATTTTTTGATATTCTTCATCTTGTTAAATTGAACCCAATCAAGTTTTCCCAATGATGTCTTCGGCCAGAATATCCTCCAAAACTATCAACTTTTAATCAAATTATGTATTACTTTGAACATTTAACACTCCAATGTCTCCAGTCCCCTATATTTTCATTTTGTAAAAATGAGCATTCATCTTTAATGCAAATGCTCCTTAGATGTCGAGCAGTTCCTTCTGCCAGGATCTCACAAAACTCCAGTTTCCTCTCTAAATTGTCTTACTCATACACTATTTTCGTCTTTTATGGATGAAATTTACTTTTTTTGAGAACTCTCTAAACAGTCCAAGGGCATACATCGTAAAACGAGTAGAAGTTATTGTCAGGGTGACCGAATTCGGATACCTATTTGATTAACAATGTGTTCGAATATTGCACATTATGGCACGCTTACGTGGTGCTAATTAAACTACGTTTTTGGTCTTTGGTGCAATGACAACTTTTCGATTTTGGTCTGAAATTAATTTTTCTTAAATATTTTTTAAATTTCGGATAGAGCATTTTACAGGGTTCATCAACAGGATACCCGAAAGTGGCAGCAATGCCTACCGTACGCAAATATGTTCTTTATATTTGTGAGTAAAAACAATGTATATAGTTAATTATTTTCTAACTGTTACTCATAACATTTAAGAACTGTAGAACCTGATTGAATATTGCACAAAACATATTAACCTTTGCAAACATTAAATATAATATATAGGCTGATATCTTGATCGCTAATATAACAAAAGCTTTGCTTTAGTGTAAGTAACTCGGGGTATGTAGACATTACACTGTTCTGGAACAGTTCTATATTACACAGAAAGGAACGGCCAAGGTTGTATTCTGTGGGAACAGTAAAAAGACACGCATGAAATAAGGAATTGAGTCATTGGAATCAGACAAATGCTACCTAATAAAAGACGTTGTTGTAACACCAATCGTGGTTAGTGCATGAGGGGAAGGCAGTAGAGAATAGACTCTCAACGCTTGATGCACTTTATTAAAGAAACATTCACGATAAGCACTTAGGCCGTTCAGAACAGTTCTGGCGGGTGAAAGAGAAACCCCTAACACTAAAACAACGATCAAAGAGAAACATATTGATTTTTATGCAATCAGAAGCCACTTAGATAAGGAACAATTATTTACTAGTCTTTAATGAAATAAAAGATCATCTCTCGACAAAATGATGTGAGGTTAGGAACACTGGTCAAAACATGAATTTACACTTACCACATAAGAAAGAGGGCATACTTAAAGTTTAAATACTTAAGCACTCTTCCGCATTTACTCAAGACGGAAGCTTCTTAGTAATATACTTCCAGGAATTTCGATACTTCTGTTCACGTATATACATATCAAGAGGCTATCGACCGAGGTCCGGCAGCCTCACTTTAGTATTTTAGTACATTTTTAAATACTCAGTGTTAACTACTCCTGCAACACGGGTTAGCCAGTTGTAGAGTTGGAGAATGTACCATCGAAGAGGTGAATATTTTTTTTTAAATAGGGTTCTCCATGATAGCGAGTTTTAAGGGAGAAATGTGCCACATAATATTTCATGATTTTCAATAATAATTTCTATTTCTTACAAATATTATTTATTCATTGTAGGATTCGGCTCCCTATATTGGGGTGAATTTCAGTTTATTTTCTGTGTAGCTGTCCTTCCCTTCATATTTATCTGCTACCCTCCGCCCATGATTTAGGAGTCACGTCGTCTGAAATCACGGCGCAATTGTGTGTTAAAGCAAATTTCACTTATATACCCCACTGGTTTTGATTCGACATTGTCTTCGCTTATCAGTTTTATAATATATAAGGTTAGGTTTCACTTTATATTAGAATATTGTTCTGGTACTCAAATGAATTCCGATTTCAACGATTTTAAAACAATAAATACATTAAATACATTAATTTCAGAATCATTTAATGTGGCATAGAAAATATAGAAATGAACTGAAATGGAAGCTTGAAATCAACAATTTTAATACGTGGTACATTTTTTTCTTGACTATTGACATTCAAGAAAGGTAATACAGAACAAAATTGCGTTAAAGTGACTTGACAATTACTTTATATTCGACTAAATTAACAAATATACCCTAGGAAGAATTGATTAAGTGGTTTACGCTCAAGGCGACACTACAGACAGACAGATGCAGATAGACATTTTTTTAAATCACCTTTTTCTATTCAGGATATTTGTACGACCACGTACTGCCGTTGTTATCTGCATATCGAAAAGTAATGTTTTTCTTTCTTAAGCTGAATGAGATTTAAAAATACGATGACTAAATATAAGGAAATACAATTTCATTCTTGCTCGATAATTGATCCTAATATCGATTGAAGTCTGTTAAAAATTCGATTTTGCTATTTGTCCATTTTTACACTGATGCCCAGTGAGGTATAAAGTTGTCAATTTCAGAAATTTGGCAATGAGAAAAATTATACAAAAGAAAATTACGAATCTTTGCATTTTTGTTAATTCCGTCATGTTAATAAGGGTGGAAATATTTTTCTAAATCCAGCTTACACATTATTATTTCACGTTGTCTTATAAAGGTAGAAAAAAATCTTGCAATACAAATTTCGACTAGTTTTAATTAAGCTAGAGCTTTGAAATTTTACACACGTGTATAAGTCGGATGACATTGCAGCAATATAGTGTATCTAATATCATTCTAAATTCAATATTGTAGACACCCCAAGATGGCGTATTACCTTTTCTTTTAGAACCTCCTTGATATGGCTAAATACATTATGTCGGGCGTCCCAAGATGGTGGATTACCTTTTTCTTCACCATGCATTCAACAGTTTATCACAAAAACTAAGAAGAGTTTAGTAAAATAAAAATTAAAATACATTTCAAGACAACGGTTTTATAAGTGAAGTAAAAGAAAAAAAGAAAAAGTTAATTTTTTTTCAGATCTCATAAACATTTAAAAAAAATTTAAATGTCTCCATACTATTACCAAACTATAATTGTTGTGCGTATATGATAATTGAGTAATATAATATGAAACAATTTCCACGGCATCTTTTCGCGTTCAACGCTTTTAGTTTTAATAATCTATTTTTTTATAAAGTTTTTACAAAATCTGAGAAAAAATATTTTTATTTCTTTGCAGTACCTTTATAAAAGTGTTGTTTTTAGAAGTTTTTTTATATGTATTTTTTTAATCATTTTTCAAGAAAATATTAAAATAATCAAAACTTATTAAATAATAGTTTATATGTGAAGACACATTCAGTAAATATTTATTTCAGAGTAATGACTGCACATACTTTACTCTTGCAGAGAACTTAATGTTTAGTTGACGCAAATAACACACGTACATAACTGGACTCTGTCTATTGATGGGCAGTTTAGTTTAAGAAAAGGTTTTATGTAAATTATAATCATTATTATAAATCACCTTAATTCAAAATTTAATGGTTTGTTAAACCGAAACGACGCCTCTTAATAAATGATACTGTACTCAGTTTTATTACTCCTCTAAGTACTAATGGAGAATAACAAGGGGAAATGGAGAATTTCCTCAAGACGTCGACAACATCACAATAGCACATTAGCAATAATCGTATGACAGCAACGAGAGGGTGCGAGAGCTACGCCGAGGGTTGTGAATCATCCCTAAGTGACTATAGATGCTTATAACCTAAATGTTATACCCCATAATGGACAATATGTTGCTTAATGGCTCTGCTTGTCCCTTTGTAATAACTAATAATGTTCTAGCTCGGAAATCGTGGAATACTTGGTTAATGTTTTGTAGCTGATGCATGTTATAGATTATCCGTTATTCATGGATACAACTTTTTGTGGCTTGTTTCGTTCTAGTCAATTATGATATTGGTTTAAATCGATGAAATTTACATATAGTGTCAAAGTGAATGTAATAAATTACGTATTTGTTTTTCACATAAATATTGTGAAATTATTAAACAATTCCTTGCAGGTATTTTTTAAATATGTAACTTAAAGAAGTAGTCTTAATAATGATAATTATACTGTGGCAGACTTACTAACTACCAAATTTTCTTCATTCTTCATCTTTCTTTGTGCCTCTGAGGTATGGATCGCTAAGAGGCATAATGTGTATTCATACTTACTGGAGGGTTTACGAATTCTCTCGATCATTGTACCAACAGCTTGATTCTATAAGAATTATATTGGTCAGGAAATATAAAATATGACGACAAACTGCAAAGATGACGCAACTGTAGCGGATGGTGTCATGCTGTCAGACATGATATGTAGCAAAATGAGATCAATTAGAATAATATATGGATCGTGAATGACGTGTCAAGGCGTTGTGAATAATAATAAGAAATTGAGCATATGGGTCCAACGTAATACCACCGTTGTAGATACTTAATATGCGAAGAAATTATATTAATTGACACTTGCCCGTTAATGAAATTGTTGCCATTCGTGGATTGTACATCGAGAGGGAGACGTACACTGTACACTGTATACAGTAGCGCGCAGTGCATCAGTCCCGTGCTCTTAGCAGTAGTGACGAGAACATACTATTTAATTTAAAAAGAAGATTCTTTTACGTATTTCGCCACTTCTGTGTGTTAAATAAATGTAAACCATTTTTCTCTTAGAAATAAACAAGTGATTCTACCAACAATTCTCTATTATCGTCAATGATAGAATAGTTCTTTTATTCACCTCACCATGTTATTTAGGTGATGCTGTTTAGTTATTTGCTTGCTTTCTTATAAGTAATAAATTTCCTTTTTACCTAGAATAAATTTTTTGTTTGTAGATCTCGCCTTTACATTTGTCAGAGCAAAATAGCACTAGAGCGCAGAGCAATGCGTAACTACAGGTTAATCGCGCTTCGCAAATCATCGTATCTCCAATTATCTGCTGTCAATAGGCGAAAGTTACCTGGACATACTGTATCTATACTCGTGTTAGGCAGAACAGACTTATACATGTTTTATTGTTACTAATAAACTTACTACAGTATCTTACATTGGCAGCTATTCAGCTGTAAGAGAAATCACTATCTTATATAAATAACCGCGTTTGAGTGACTTTAGCTACCACAGGTATAAATATATATACATAAACCTATATAGAAGAATGGAAATTAAGGCATATGCTTAAAGTTTAGTGATATAATTTGCTAATTGTTCGACAGAATTGAAAGATTAAATCAAATATATATTTTCGTTTTCTTAAAGTATTCTATAATAAAACATATCGAAGAAATACATAGAAATTATTTGAACTTGATATAACAGTTTTACCAATTTTGTTAATTTACTATTATTGTTTAGGTACATTTTTTTTATTTAAAAGATGAAGAATGACAATACAGATTTCCTTATTGTCAATGAAATTAAAATTATTATAATCAATAGTTTTGCTGCAGTGAGAACCACCGAAATTTATGAGTTTTTAATAATTCGACGATAGTGGAACTGCCCACAGTGCACTCTTTCCTTATTGTTATTCTTTTGATGAACTTCAGTTATATTGACTATATAACGCGACGATAAATGTTGAGAGCCATTAGTATACTGGTAGCTCAGGTAGCTGCTGTGCGACAAGTTGATGTAGCGCGTACAATTGGTACCAAGCAAAGTGCATTTTACGACCTCAAAGTAATTATTGTGAGGCAAGATATATGTCTGAGAGACACACAAAACAGCACTGTAACGTGTGTAAAGTCAGGGCCGATACTTCTTGCAGTTATTTGCAATACAAAATTTCTTCAAGAATACGGGAGTACAAGAAGCCCCAGAACGATCATAAATCGGTTACATAAAGTCAACTTCAGATCTATGGCCAAGCTTTAACGAAGAAAAATCGCGGAGTTCGTTTAATCTCGGCCCAGAAGCTCTATGGTAGAACTTTCAATGGGATTCTGTTCACTAATGGTCACGATATGACTAAATGCAGATTCAGGACAAGTAAGAGTATAGAGAACATTAGACAACGAAACACGGTTATGGAATGTACAGGAAGTTCATTCTTATATATGGAACAGCAGCAATGGAGGAAGAAGTGATTTCATTTTGTCTGACAATACCAGTAAGTATCTCGATCAAATACTCTAGCCAATCGTTTCTATGTAAGCAGCAGCCACTGGAGATTTTTTTTACTTGTGCATGACAATGCAGAACCACATATTTAATTCTAATTGAGCATGTAGGGATATAATCCAATCGTAGATTTGAAGGATGCTGCTCACTTTGAAAGCCGCCACCAGACTGCAGGCAGCATTGTTGACAATACTTCAAGCAGATTTATATGATCCGAATCTGAAGATACCGTTATGATGCAGTGCTTTTATAAATAATCAAGGCAACACACTATATATTGAAATGTTTTTTCTAACATTTTTAATTCGAATGTTTTTATAGGTTTTTTATGAAAAATGTTGGTTAATCTTTAACACTTTAACTGTCATGCGCGTCATATCGGCGTACATGGCCTCTGTATTGAACACCGCATGCATCGTATCGACGCACAGTAAAATACGTAGTTTCTACTTGAGATTACATATAGGTACCAATTCGGTCTGAATTAGAGAAGAAAGGAAGTTGGCCTAGGCGCAAATCAGTCTAAGTCACCTGGCAGTTAAAGTGTTAAAACATAAAAAAGCCCATTTTTCACCTTTCTCAAGTATAAATTCGACGGCATAAACCGAAAATTAATAGTTGAATATTCGGCTATTCGTAGATTATTTCAATATGTATACAACAGTATCAAGCAAAAGCAACAAACCACCTCGTATACTGTTTTAGAGCACTTCAAACAGAAATACCATATATTAAGCTTAAACAATCGTTTGGGTTATTGCACAAAACAATATGCAGTGAAATTTGAATTGCTGTAAATCAAAATCGTATAGTAAGCCAAATACGAGATGGAATTATTAATAATGACGTGCTTAACTACGGCCAAAGTGCAGGACAAATACAGAAAGCAAAGTATATTGCCAGTTATGCACAATGGAGGCCATTCAAATGCAGGGCACATATAATAACGGGGACTTTATTGTTTGTAGTGTCATCTTGCTCACTCTCTCGAGAAAATAAAACTGCCACAAATCTCCTGCCAGCGTAAAGGGTCCTTCTCCTTTTTCTACACCCTTCGCATTATCACGGTGTATAACGAGTGAAACAACTGCTATTTTATTTACAAAAAAGTTTTAAGGACCTACTCAAGCTAACCAAAACTTATTGTTACATATAAATGAGCGGGATGTCAAATAAAGTTTTCAGTTCCATTTGCCACCGGTGAAGATTTACGGTGTAAGCTTTTTTCTAATTGGAAATTCCCTGTTTCGCTAAATTTAAATTGCCTCTACTCTTTTCTTGTCCGTGTTTTATGTAAATGTTGTTTTAATCTTATTGTCTCGGCTATAAAAGTGTTACCAGAGGCTTCTAAGAATCAGTTAACCGTAATCATCTTAAATGACAGGTTATGTCATATTTGCTATTCTTTCAAAGTAGTAATTTTCTTATTTTGTGCCTTAAGAAGTTCCTTTCTATTCGTGTATGTCAGTGGCGAATTATTGAGATCAATGAGCCATTGCCCCCCCACCCCTCCAATTAAACATTACTTAGAACCATCGGTTTTGGTTTTACTCATTCAATATTCAAACACATGATTTTGAAACGCAAGATTCGTAGCTTGCAGTAAGATAGAAACAGCACTCGTGCTGCTCGCCCATGCTCACTGATCTTTCACGTTCATCCTAAGAGTAAGTTTTTCAACCTTATTTAATCAAATTAGCGAACTTTGCTTAGTGCTGCATATTAGCGTGTGTTGAATTAGTGAGTAACTCAGATATTTACAGACAAGATGACATCCTTTCTTAATCGTCTTATATATATTTACGTCCCAGCGGAGTTCAATTATGCCCATTTCATCACTCGGTCAGGACACGTACACACAACAACCATTACCAGGAGAGATAGCAGCGACAAGACATTTTGTGTCACAGTGATCTAGTCCTCTGCTACCGTCTCGATTGACACATTTAAGATGCCACTAATTATTATTCATACCTCAGAATTCGATACGAGGATTCCATGGTCTCAAGCCAAACACGTATTATTACTATAAGAAGACGCCTGAAAAGAAAAAATGCGTAGAAACGAGTTTGTGTGCTTCCATTATTCTAAGCCAATGAGAGCGAATTGTGTCATATTGACGTCGAATCCAGTGGCACCGTCAACCTGTAGTCAGAGGGTATGTGCTGTAGTATAGTTTTGTTAGCCTCTTCTGATTGAAATAAGTGATATAACCTTACTTTTAGTGAAAAATATCTTAAACAGAACAGGGAGCCGTGTAATCATGTAAACACCAGAGTTTGACTAGTTTTAATCTACTGCATTACACAGTTCCTCGGTCTCGAAAATTTTACAATAATTGTATATCTTTATACCCCAAATTACGCTGTCACAGGTAATAATATTCACGCACGTTAGCTCCGCCCCAAGCATCTTCCCATAATAATAAGACTACAGTGACTCCGAGCCACTGAGTTGGCTCGTTTTGTCGAGAATAGAAAATTTATTTCTAATTATTATATGAAAATTATGAAGACCAGCTGTGCACTCGTCAATGTCTGATGGCATCTGATTTATTTTCTGCAAAATTTTCTGAGTTTTGTACATTTCTTTTAGGTTTTTTATCAAATTTCTATTTTTATAAAGTTATATCCTTTGCGTTAGTGTGGCAATCATTCGGTCCACCTTAGCTTAGCGTTATCACAGTTGCGTATTCATAAGTTTTACAATAAAAATAAGTAATTCATAAAAAGATAGACTGAATTCCATGTGTTTTGGCACTCTGAAAATTACACATGTTTTGCTCCATCTGGAGGTCACTGTGATAGCGTGCCCCATATTTTATGATTATTTTTTAACCAAAGGTATATCAGGTTTTCTTCCTAACAATAGGACAACGAATTCCAAATATTATTTACAGTCATCGTTTCTTAACTTATCATTATTCTTTAAAGTGACTACCCGATGTTTTTTGCTAAAACTGTATCAGATTTCCCCCTTGGTAATAGCGTCGTCTACATTCCAAATATTGTTTTTCAGTATTGTTTCTTAATTAATCGTTTTTCATAGTGATTCTCCTGTATATTTTTCACAATATAACAGGTTTATTTACTGACATTTGTGTTACGTACATGTAAAATATCCTTGTTTTTCCGGTTGTCTGTCAAATAGTTTTAAAACTATAGCGCCAATAAACAGTCAGACATCTGACAGACAGACTGAATTAAAAGGCCTTAATTTTCGTAATCTACATAGTCTGAAACATAAAAATTTGCGGAAATATCGGAGAGTGACTTTTCACGATTGAACTACTTCCCTTCGATAGGATAGGAAAAGAAAAAACCTTATAGTGACTCCCGACCAAACTATATATGAACCAAACATGTACCTAACATCCAACCAAGACAGATGGCGTGATGACGTCAGACCTATCATACACCAAATATAGACCAACTTGAATAATGCGTGGATCACAAGACGCTTGTCAAGATGTTGTAAATAGACTACCAAAACTACAAATTTTTGGTTTCAGTTTCAACTTGCAATTTATGTAAGTTTCAGCGGGCCATCATAAATCTCTAATGTATCACAACTTTATGGAATTTTCTTATTAATATGGAAACTAAAAAGTTGTAGAAACTGTCTTGAAGGTTTCAGTTATATCAAACGTAATTTGGATTTATTTTGGGATTGCTGTTTTGACGTTTGCTGTTAGCTTAAAAATGCGGGATTGAGAATGTGAACAATGCGACCTAAATCCTAAGTAGAAGAATCCTGCTTTTTTTCTTTCATTCCCAAGCCTGACTATTATTATAAACTTATACTTGTGCATGAAGAGATACGTAGGTATAGGTGATATTATAATATGATTTAACTAGTCAAGTCAATATTAATGATATTGCACTGTGGCTTGAAATATTTTATTACGAGCCTGTTAAAAATAGGTATTATTATTATTTTCACGAATATATTCGTAAGTCCTCATCTTATTAAAACTTAACATGATTTTCTTTTTATAAAAAAAAATAAAACCTTGAAAAGTAAACATTCTTGACACCTGTTTCAGAAATGCGTTTATCATGTTTCATTAATCAACTCTGTTTCAATAATTGCAAGTCATACATAACTTAAAACTATAAATTCACATAATTTCATGAAATAATTCAACGAAATGTTACAGTGTCATAATCTTATGAAACTTCCACAAAACTATCATTGAAATGTTCACGAAACTTAAGTCCCATGAAATTTTGTACCACTGGTTGTGAATAAGAGTTCGGATATTCTATAGAATACTATTCGGAGTTTTTTTTTTAAATTAGTACACTTTTATGGTATAATTGCTATTATATTTGCAATTTTAGTCATATCTTGATGATGCCAGCCTAGCTGTTAAAAGGCTAGTTAGTATATTATGCAATATTTTTATTTTTGTAAGATCTTATCAAAAATCGAAAGCCTATTCATGTACATTTTTTATTAAATTGTTAAATAAGTTTTATATTTAAGGTCGACACTCAGACAGACGAACATTTTATAAAGTGGTTGAGAATTCCATGACAATCATATGATAATAATATTGATAATAATAATAATAATGATAGTAAATGGTCTTTGTTAGAGAAAAGAAATCCAATTTCTTAATCTAACGGGCGAAGTTTAGCTCAACAGCTATTCCACCACTTCTATCCTTAGAAACAGGAGAACAAGATACTTGAACTAAGTAGAAACTTTCTTTCTGTCAAAAGTAATAAAACAATAATAATAATTATGAAGTGTGAGTGAGAATAATTAATTGACGCAGAGTTACATACTCAAAGTAATTGTGCAAATAAGCATTTGAAAATAAATACATGTATTTTTATATTTTACATATATTACGTACAGTGTTGGTTAAATAACAGTTTTTTTATTTTATACTTCAATGCATTTATAGAAAAATGTTTTAAATAATTCTTCAGCTAATTATAAATATCAGTAGATCTTTTATTTATATTATCAATACCTCTTCGACTTACAAGTGTTTGCTTAAGATAACCCGGTACTGAAGTAATAAAAACTCTATGAACAAACATCAGCAGGTGATATTTGTAGGTATTTTCAAGATTAAAACCATGCAAGTAGCAAACGTTTCTGTGTAATACGTTGAAATTTCTTTAGTCCAAAAATATAACGAATACAGGTATTTTGAATTTTTTGTAACCGATTTATTGTACTTCTATCGAGACAAGAAAAATACACAATAATACCATAATTAAGAACAGACAAAAGTAGAGATTCACATAATTTTTTCCCTAGTTTATAATTAATTATATTTGGTATATTGGCATGAAGAAGTTACAGCACAACGTATGTTTTTTTAACCAATTTATCAACATGTATTATAAATCTGAGTTTTGATTCAAAGATGATATGACATACATTTTTTGAACTTTCTGCTGTTGGGAGCCTAGTATTATCTAATAAAATGTTTAAATTTACACAGCATAAAAATATTTCTCTGCTAGCGACATTTATAGTTAAAAAAAAGTACCATGCAAATACAAATTATCTTCCATTTTAAAAAGAATATATTAAATCAAATATGATACTCAATCATATATCGAATATCTCTTGTAATTTCTATTGTGATGACGCACTGTGTGAAAGATATTCGTGCTTTGACTTTGATTTCATGTGCAGTTATTTCAGAGATAACAAATAGTGTAATTAATTTACGTTAGTCTGTCAGAGAGAACCTTAAAGATTTTACGTAATTCATAGGTTATTTAGTGGTTGATTTCAGTCCAAAATGTCAATCAGCAAGTAGTTTTAGAGTAGCTAATTAATTGATGAAACGTCGAAACCACTGACATTAAACTAGCAGCAACTGAGACGGGAATGTACTGTTAATAATCCAGCAAATGAGCCGACACTCACGAAGAGGATGAAATAGGTCATGGGGAAGCCATTGGAGTTTTACAATCCCTCTCGGTGTGTTCCGAGCAATTTCTCTCGCACGCTTCGACTCGATGAAGCTTTTATTTCCTCTGGGGAATTTGTCCAAGTCGAGAAATGAAACTATACGGAACCGAAACACGTATTTTGTCACCAGAATGTCTGAATCTCACAAAAAATAAAAGAGCAATTTCCTGCTGCAGAATACTTTACCACATGTTACTCTCTTGAATTGTGCGCTGTAAAACGGAAATAAATAGGTTTTATTCGGTCCAAATTCAACCGACACATCTGGTCAAGTAGATATCATTATCAATGTACACACTGGGAATCACGTTGTGTTGTTGGGAAGCGAACAATATTAAATTGTTAATACTATTTAATCTTTTGAGTATTCCACTAGGTAACATTAATAATAAATATGATACGAGTCTATATTATTTACAGTGATTACCAGTGAATAAACATGCTGTTCGAAAACAGTAAATAATAGATTAAGCCAAATATACTTATAATCTTGTATCTAATTGTATTTGTATTCATTTTGTTACTTTTGTTTTGGTTACGCTTGCTGCTACCGACTTACAACAGTTAGATAAGAGTAGATAGAATTGTGATTATTTGACCATCTCTACCATACCGGAGTAAATTAGTGGTAAAATATCAACTAAACATCTATTTGGCAGATGATATCAGTTTACTTGCAGCAAACGAATTTGAGCTCATATGCCTACGGGGCAACCTCCAAATAATATGCCCTGAGTACGGTTTGGGTATAAATTATAACAAAGCGAAAAATACGATTGACTGAGTGTTGACGAAGAATACAGATGAAATGACTGGCAACTGGCCAATTGAGAAGGAATTGACATGACGAAATATCACGAAACACACAATGATCAGATTTGTTAACGCTCTAATTTTCTCCATCTTTCCTTACGCTTGTGAGATTTGGATCTTTAGGGTGATACACAAATGATGTATTTATGCTTTCGGGATATGAGCTGGATTCTCCAAAAAATGCATATCAAAACAATTGTATTCTCCTAAATCGTCTCATTTTTTAAAAAACATCATCCGAAGAGAGGATAGTATAGAGCTCTTGATAGTCCAGGGAAAATCGGAAAGCAAGAGGCTAAGACAGCTGCCTCCAAAACTTTGGGCTGATGTCACCAAGGAAAGGAGCTTTGGTGAGGCCGCATATCGGCCAGGCAGCTATAGCTTCACGTCATCTGTATAACGTGTCCTATAGGACATGCTATACAGCAATAGAAGGTCAACTACAATATTACATGATTGACAAAACGTCGTCAAGATGCTGTGAATAATATGAAGAAATATTCACTTGTATATTTAGTAGATCTGGCAAATTAGATTCCAGCGTAAATAAAAGTTCGTTATGAAAACCCAATAAGTGGTTCGAATTCCAATGTAACCTATATGACTCCGTTTCTACGACACATGGTTCAGCAAACCTAGCGCGTAACTTAAAGCTTGTCAAGACTCGACTCGACATTTTTTGTTCTAGATATACAAGGTATAGATGTCTGGTATAAACTGATTGTGCTGTATTCATGTTAAATGTTAGTAAGTACTCTCTATCAATAAAATCCAATTAGTAAGTCGGTCTAAGGACTTACTGCGCCCGCTCGCCCTGTGAATGTCTTAGATAAATTGCAGTTTAAATTCGAAGAAATGAGTAGTAGATCCTTGAGCACGATACAATTAAAGACTTGTATCTTAGGATAAGTTTATGGTAATACCATAAGATAGTCAAAATGAATGTCTTCAAAATAAAACAGTGGTTACTAAATATCAGCATATCATCGAAATCTGTGTCAGGAAATAATGATAATAACGTTTTATTTACGGACAAAAATCCATCACAACAGCTTACATATTGAATTTACAATAACTGAATATACATATACAGCATACTAGCCGAAATGTTCTACCGCCACCTTCTTCAGTGTTGCAGTTATTTATTTTTTCATCAAGTTTAGAAATTTGTCTATTTTGATGAGCATAAAATGTCATATAATTCGTTTTTGGAACATTGAAGAATAATAAAATGTTACTAAACCAGCTACGGGGTGACACCATCAGTATATAGAGATACAAGGGTCTCACTAATAATATAGCGTAGCTCATTAACATAAATAATGAATGTAATGGGTCTCAATACAGAGCTTTGTGGAACACCCATTTTGTTATCTAATTTTGTTGACGTATAGACAGTTTTTCTATTTTGATCTAAATAGTTAATCTCTACCGTTTGGTTCCTTTCACTAAGATACTAGGCAATCTTTCGTATGATTTGCCTCTTGCCCCATAACTGTCTAATTTGTTCAAAAATAAATCACGTTAAATACAGTTAAACGCCCGACTCAGATCACAAAATATTATATTCGGGTTCTCACTTGTCAAATGTCTCCAATATTTTCTCATAAAATGAGTATTCTGCTGTGATTGTTGAAGATGCGAGCGGGAGCCGTCCTGGTTATTATTTAAGATATTATTTTATGTAAACATTTAAGTAACTGCAAAATCATTGTATATTCATCTATTTTAGAATTATTTATAATTTTTGTGTATGATGTCATATCTTTTTTCCTTAAGTCATTTAATCAGTTGGCGTCAAAAATCATTGGGCTTCAAGCCTCAGAGAACCTCAGATACGCCATTGGTGAAACCTCTCTGCTAATAATTAATTTATGAAATCATATATCAAGCTGCATTAAATCATCGTCATTAAAATTCCGCAAATGTATAATGAACAAGTTTAACAGGAGGCTGAATCTATACTAATTTCAAATGGTCGCCACAATTTGTATCAGGTAAATCCTACCCGGTGACATGCCATGTCTGACTGCAATAATAATTTGGTCAAATCATTGAACTGGGAGATAGGGTGACAAGTTGGCCTCAATGCATACAATCTCCATGCTGTATAAATTGAGGTTATATCCGAGCCCACACCAATGTACGATGATCCATGTTGCCATATAGCACTTCATGCAATTGCCAGTTTTATGTCATTGGGAATTTAATGCTCCCGTCGTGTTACTGCTGTTCTACATTTTACTACCATCAGACGGCAGTAATACCACTCAATAAAATATTCGAATTAAATATTTGAAATTACTCTATGATTGTATGATGATTGTTTATTTAATTTAGTAGTGCTCTATAGATTATTTATTATTAATGATTTGTAAGAATTAAATAAACATGAAATAATATTTTATTATCGAGCACAGCTGGCACAGCTTTATTTAAATTAAGTAAATTTAATTTATTTAAAATACAATGTAGTTGAAACAGTTAAACTTTTACTGTAAACTTTTTTGTTCAAATTAATTGAATACCAATTTTACAGGAATATTAACTGCATCTGTAAAATTATTATACTGAAAATCATTTCAATGGTAATTTCAGGCCAAAATTTTACTGATACTGGGGTATTTAAATAACAAAATACGGAACTCGAATATACTATTTACTACATACTTTTCGCTAACCAAATTGCTATAACTAAGAAGTAATTAAAACTTCCGTGCTGGTTACTTAAAGATTTTCGCAAAACACTAGACATTTACCTGTGTCCGATTTTCATCATACAGTTTCATTAAACTGGGTATGTAGCACATCGCACACTGATATCTACACAAGTGTTTTGTACAACAAAAATTCACATTTTCAATATAATTTGCCGTCAATACATCGAGTGTAGACGTACCGTAGGACGCTCCCGAAGAATCAGTTAAAATTCCGTTATCTCGATAAAATTCAATTCATCTGTAGGTCAAAAAATTCTTCGTAAATGGAAGTGTCATAATTGAAGAACAAAGTTCATATAGAATTAATATTTGAAAATTACTGGTAAAGTGTTTTAATAGTACCTAAAATAAAGTGAACACGTGCAGTGCAACAAATACGGCCAGAGCAGTGCTAGGTATATCAAGTCAAGTGGGTGATGAATTATCATGTAGTAACAATACGAAAACCATGAGAACAGTGTTAAATTGTTAACTATATTAAAGCACTCGAATGATCAGTATAAAATTCAATAAGGTTCTTTTAGAAGACGAAGCGAAAAAACAAGTGCAAGCGTTAAAGGTTGCGACCTGTAGAGTGTTTTCGTACGTTTTTACGTTAGAAAGTTCCCTCTTCAAAAAGCTGTAATTAAAATCGATTCCTTGCAGAATTAAACAATTAAAAATCAGTTTTGGATTTTGCAGAATTAAGACTGATTTATAGAAATCATTATTTAAAATAGAAAATTATGGAGAGCTGCACGTAAAATATAAAAATGATTATTATTGGCAGTGAGCTTCCTCAACGAATAAAACGTTGCTTATAGTAGAACATTTTTTATTACAATGGGTGTAATTGTGTTACATCGGTTTTGCCCTAATAGGGTGTGTGCACTATTTTTTTTTAATCGAAGATTATAAAGTACTCGTGGTATAGAGCATAACTGAAACAATTTTTCGGCAAAAAAAGTTTTCAAGTAATTTTAAAAGAAATTTAGTTTTGAATTAAATATTCGCCACCAAAAAGGACAAACCTATATCCTATATCATATGTGACATCACTTATCATATAGATGTAGCAGTATTGAGTATACTGCAGTGGTAATCTATACAACTAACATGTACAATCTGTCAGAAACTTGTTATACGACTTAAGTGAAGTTAGCAACGCGTTGCCAGCAACGCATTACCAACTTCACCCTTTCAATTTAACTTAGCAATGGAAATAAGTTTTGAGTTTGATGATGTCACTGAACTGAACTTGATTGAATAAAAACTTTTTTTTATTTGGACTAATATTTTTTATTGGTGAAGTAGCAACATCTTTGGATACGAAACATTTTCCTGTTGAATAAGCTCTGTGTCTCACATCACTTTTAATTTTACATGTCACATATTTACTATGAAAGAATGGTTTGACCTGCACCCCCACACTTTTACTCTGTATAATTTGACCTATGTCTTGTTGATAAAATTGTTCCAACACATGCTCATCTGCATCTAAACTGGCCTGATCAGTGCTCGTACTGGGTTGATCAAAATTTACAACTGGTGATAAATACTCCTGTTCATTACATACCGTTTCCATATTTTTAGCCAGCACAATTTGAATATTATCTTGTTGGTAAACATGTTTCATCACATGGTCGTCTAATTCTGACCTGCTCAGTGCTTTTGGATTGACGATAGTCTGTAACGGGTGATATATCTTCTAATATAATGGAATTCGTGTCCTGCATTAAAGCCTACTTCACTAACTGTTCTCTTTGCGGTTTTAAAAGAAGTGATTGTTCTGGTGTAGGCGCATCTCTCTTTCTGGTTGGTAGACAAATATGTGTGGAACTACATCCTCCTTCAGAATCATATATCCTCCCATAAGTTTGTATCGCATGAATGTTTCATGTCTTCCTCAAGCTGAAAATAATAAAGAAGAATATTTATATCTTGTAATATATTCCATAGGTGAGAGTTCATAGGGTTAAATGTAACTAAGGAATTAGATTAGTTTCAATTCAAAATACGTAATATACCATTACAGGCATAACTTTAAGGGAAGTATATACCTAGTATGATCTATTTACAATATTAAGGGTAATGAGTAATTTAGCTATTATCGATTGGTTTCTACCATGATGATAACAAATAAATTGTACTTGCATTAAAATAATCTTCACAACAATAAAATGTCGACTTTGATTTGGGAACATTGCGATTCTCTGCTTCAAACCATTTCATTCTTCGTGAATAATTGGTTTTAGAAACACTTGTAAAATTATTATTTGGGGCATTTACAGGAGTATTTCTGCATGTTGGCACAAAACACCACTTATTTCTACTCCACTCATATTTCTGACTTATAATAATGACAGTAATAATATCTGACACATATTGTTTTTGACATTGGCTCAAAACTTATTTCTTGTCTCCCGTTGCCGCCACGTGACGTCATCTTCTATATCAATGTGTGTGTGAAGCTAGCAACGCATTGCCAGCAAAGCGTTGCCAACTTCACACATATGAAATATGACGTCACATGGTGTTTTCGAAATCATTCAAATACTTGAATTTTAGGTCGATTTGTTTATTAAATATTTATTTTAATCTGATGATATGATTAATATGAATGTGTTTAGGCTTTCATCTTTATGTATTACTTCATATTAATGCATCATTTGAAGTGAATTGTTATATAGTGCACACACCCTATTCTATAAATTTCTCTCCTCAAAATCTTCCCTGTCCACAATTCATAGCCAATCCCGTATCAATTAATAATGTAAATCTCAAGACTAGATTGGAGTGGATTAACGTCCTACATTTATAAAATTGTAAAATTTAGTATGCGAATCACGAATTAGCTTGTTAATGTTACGTTTCGATATACGTAAAATATATATGCATATAAATCGCTTTAAAATTATCTTCTTTGCCGCACCTCATATATAATAACCTCATTTTGCGTCAAATAAATATACTTGTAGGCATTAACATTATACTGTCATTATGGTATAATAAATTTCCCAAGCGCATATCTGTGTATATCTTATGTTTATACATAATAAACACATAGATATACTCTTCCGTAAATCATCCTACAAAATAAAACTACAGACCGGTATGCTCTGTATGCAAAACGAATATTGGTAATACAGGTTAAACACATAATTTACAAGCAGCAGACGTTTTCGTATTCCCGTACGATACGCCGCAATATATTTAGTAATATTTACGGTCGCAAAGATACAGGTGACAGTTGAATGTTACATAAAGCTGCTAAAAAGCGCGATACCCTTGAGGAAAGATGTAAAATTTCAACGTCACGACATCAGGGGTGTAGAGCGACTCCCATGACGCTCTCTCCTTAGAGTGATGGTATTAAATTTGAACGACTTATCCTGTGGACGTAAATATAACACTTTATTTGCTAGTCATTTAATTATTGTTTAGTTCATGCACGATCTGCTATCAAATATTGAACTTGACATTATTCCGTTAAGGATATGTAAACATGCATTGAAAAATATTTGTTTTTGAGATTAGCTGGTTTAGATTGTGACAGCAAGATTTTAAATGACCGCCCATCTATCTAAGTAAATTATTATAACCATAGGTTATACAATGTGTCCACCGAAAAGCGATATTGTAGGTGTCAATAACCATTTTCTTTTTACTATGAACACAATTCTCTGTATTCTGCTCTTGCTTCAAATAAAAACTATATTTTTATATACTCTACTTATGTTTCGGCTTGCTAGGCCTTTCTCAAGAGCATTACAGATGAATACTAAAGCTATGAGGGCGGTTGTTCTAAAAATAAATGCAATAATACCCAAACATGTGAAATTACGGGGATTTCAAGTAATAAAACTAAGGATCTACCTACTCGGAATATAATTCAATGGGCTATTCTTAAAACCTTGTCTATTATAGGAGTGTTTATGACATTTAGTTGGTCATTGGTGGTACAAGTGTTGCCTTTAAGGGATTTTTTTAATTCTAATTGTTCAAGGAGTTTTAAGCGTTTTTCTTTTCTGAAGTATTGGATCTGTTTAAATACATGACTAATTTTAATTAATACTTTAACGCATTTTGAATCGAAGTTGTAAACTGCGTCGATGGAGTTTATATAAACAACATACTTAACAAAACCTATACACGTATACATACTCTCAGATAGTGCGAATAAAGTGAAATTCATTTAGGTAAGAACAACTAGCTTAATCTGGTATATGTTTCTGGCACCAATTTCCAGGAACCTCATTCGAACTAAGTTGCAGCCATTCGAGTGGTTTCTGGTTCTCCGCATAAAATAAAGTGAGTGTAAATGTTTCATGTAAGTTTTAATTAAGGAAGACAAGTTAAAACCAGCCTGCAGTATCGCATAGTATACATCCCAGTAATCCACTAAGTGGTCGAAACAATCAGTATTAGAGGCGGGTCAGCACCGCAACTCGGAATTCAAGTTTGTTTTAGTGGTTTGTTTGGCTGCTAATAGAGCAGCGCTAAGGTTGGGCTAATGATGAATGTTCATTTGGATTTCTATTTATTTGGGATTAAAGCCAAGGGAAATTTAATGAAATTAATGGAACATATTTATACTTGTAATTTATTCTTTGCTTCACCCCGGCTTGCTACACATCCTGAATTATACATGATTCTTGTTTCTAAAACAGACATTTCTTAAAATTCTTATCCGTACGGATACATCAGCAGTACGATCGGAAGTTTTATTCATTCTTTTAAATATGTAACGTTTAAACAGGAAACATAAATCCTATACAACGTGCTCCAATATTATGTGTCAATTTCTCGAGGGTATGTCCTAAGCACGAACGAGGAGAATCTGAACATAAATACCCACATGTAGATTACCACTGTTCGTGATATGTGACATGTGAAGTATCAAAACAACAACCGATCCATATGTTTTTTATATATCGTCTCTTATGAAGAGTTAGTCAAAATTTGATAACTCGACATACTAGTTGCTTAAATTCTCCACACCATATTCCATCCGTCAATCTTTAATTTTGACTTTCTTATATACGGAGTATACATGGTGTCCCGCCATTTCGACATATTTTGTATTAGTCTTTAAATTTTATGACTTTTTTTGAATTAATAAGTTAAAATCATTTTAATCTGCCCCTTGCGTGAAACGAAACTTAATTTATATTATTTAGTTAAATTTTCACAATCTTGCTCCGTCCAGACTTTCAATTGCCACGGCGCTACTGTGAGCATTGAACATGTGATGTCTTTGATAACTTTTATTAAACCTGATAATGATGATGACGATAATGATGATGATGATGATCTGGACCAGCAGGTAAATGACATCAATCAAAACTGACTACATTATTATACTTTCCGCAAATACAAAACGAAGAGTATATTGCATTCGATTGGCACATTTCTAAAACCGGTAATATTGCTCATAAAGAAAAAAAAATTCATATCACTGTGTTGGTGCTCGAATTCTGAACAACTTTCAAAATGTCCGTCCGTCTGTCCGTTTGTCTGTCTGTCCATTCGTCCGTCACGTTTCTTGTAAGCACGATAACTTAAGAACGAAAAGTCCGATAGTGTTGAAATTTGGATAGTAAGTTAGTGTTAGTTTGATGAAGAACCCTCATTTTTTAACAAAATCGATGAATAAATAAGGCATCTCTTAAATAGAAAAGAAAATTCCGTTTTGTAATTAAACAAAAAATGTTTGAAACCATTTCCAAAAGAACTGCGAAGAGCATCCAATAGAATGTGCAGCAATTATATAACAAGTGTAGTAAATCGGCGAAGAGTCTAATGGTTAGCTTGTTTAATATACAATTTGAAATTTTATAAATGGCTTCGCGTAATACCATTTGGAGCCAATACTATGAAAATAGAGAGATCTCTTATTAAGTATTCTAGCATTTCTAAAAGTCGATAGATTATTTAAACTTATTATTTAGCAATAACGTCTTCTACTTTGATACTCAGTATTTTTTCCTAATACTTCCATATCCACGTAATAGATTGGAAGTATAGTAATCGTAAAAAATTATTATTTTTCTTGAAATAGGTTTAGAATGCCATGAAACGTCGAGATTTTAAATTAGAGCGAACAAATTTTTCTGCCTGTCTGTCTGTCGGTCGGTCGGTCTGTAACTTTTCTTGTCCGCACGTTTTCTCTGGAACGGTTTAAGATATTGACTTGAAATTTAATACACGTATGTATTATAACGAGATCTGGAAATAGACTGTTTTTTGAACATATCTGGTGATGGCTTGGGGAGTAAATAAGGGAAAATGAGTAAAACAAGCTGGTAAGAGCACAGAGACTTGGGATTCGGTCTATATACTAGAAGGCAAGGCCACAATTTTTTTTATAATATTTTACATTCCCCCACCACCTCCACTCCATTATTCAAGGGTTGATAAAATAAAAGTGAGATATTCACTTGGAACCTGGTACACATATATGTTATAATGATATCTGGAACTAGATTATATTTTGAAATTATTCCGTTGAAGGGTTGGGGGTTAAATTGGGGTAAATATGGGGAAAATAAATAAAGCAAGCTAGTAAGAGTACAGAAACTTGGATTTGGTGTAGATACTAGAAGCCAAAGCCTCATATTTTTCTATAACATTTCTCAACCCCTCCGCCACGCCACATCCACTTCATTATTAAAGGGTTTGATAAAATAAAATTGAAATATTCATTTCAAATTTGATATACGTATGTACTATAATATCATCTGATTGATATGGTTCCGTTAAAGGGGTGGAGGGGGAGTGTGTAAACTGGAAAAATGAGTGGAGTAAGCTAATAAGATTCCATAAACTTCATTTTTGGCGTATATGCTAAGAACCAAGGCCTCAAACATTATTAAAATTTTATGACGAATTATTTCCACAAACGAAAGTGCAATTAGAGTCAAGATGTTTTCCTTTAATGAGACTAGGATGGGAAATCTGGATGTGGAAGTAGCGGTATCTGTACATACTTGCGCCATCGTAGTTTTCATCATTACGGGCATTTGCATCCTGTTGTCCTTTGATATTTGATATTTAACGATTTTACTTAGTGTGGTCTATAAATTTAGACATTGGTCGTTAACAATTTTTCGTAAATGTTGCAGTCAAGATTGAATAACTTCCACATGATCTATTGCCTTGAAAATCTTTGTACTGTCGATGGCATATATTTTTGTTAGGTTAACATCCTTAGCAAATGGACTATTTAAATAAGTCAATAAATCGGTAAAGACATTTACACAGAACTTCCCTCTTTGTTTATACAGGGCGGTCAGTCTAAAATATTATTAATAATGACGACATATGAGAACAATAATCGGAATGTAGTTATCACTACTATTACAAAGAGAACTTGATAACTTTTAATCAAATAAATATACGTGGTTACCCGACAGCAAAAATTCAATATTAAATAAATGATGCCAAATATGGACCGCTTGGCTAAATGTCTTTACAAATTTCAAGCATAGTTGTATTATTTCTTATGAGGATCGACCTGTATGTTTTTCATTAAAAGTAGGTGGCTTCCTTGCCAATTATGTTAAGTAAATGCCAAATATTATTGGCATCTGTCACATTGTTAGTTGCACGTCCACGTAGTGGAGTGGTTAAAAAAAAATTCAATTATTTTTTTAAATGAGTTAAGAATGTCATAAAACGTGAAAGTTTTAAATTTGAGCAATCAAAATTTCTATTCTAGTGGTTAAGGAATTTTCAAAAGAAAATTTTTGAGGTATGTTTAAAATGTCATGAAACGTGGAAATTTTAAATTTGAGCAAAAAAACAATCCATCATCTATTTTATAGTGGCGGCAAAAATTTTTTTAAAATAGGTTTAGAATGTCACGAAACGTGTAAATTTTAAATTTGAGCGAAAAGAAAAATTTTCCATTATCTATTCCCATTCCCTATATTTTCCAATAAAAGTCTATCCATTTCTTCAGTGTCAAGAGCGTCAGCTACCTACTAAATTTGACTCCTCTCCGTCAAATAGTTTTTTTAGTTAATGCACCAAGAGAAAGACAGACAGGCAGACTGACGGAATGGAAAAACCTATATTTTCGTACTCCACATGATCTGAAACGTGATAATCCGAAATGCAATACTTCCCTTCGGTATAATATGTGATGGGAGTAAAAGTAATGTGTCACCGGCGACTTCGCCAAATATTCAAATTAATTGATAACACCTGGTAAATGCGTGAAATGCTAAGGGTTTTAAGAGATAGGTTTTCTATATTTTGCTGGAATTTATGGGTCTTAGACTGGAACCTTAGACGCGACAGCAAAATAGTTTCAGAGAACACTAAAGATTTAAATGCTTGAGCGTTCGGAAATTCTTAATTTTGAATCTAAAAAAATATTAAATTTGATATAATGTCCATCCACTTGGTTGGCGAGAGTGATATGGTCTAGGGCTTAGTACTTTGGCACTCGTGGAAACTATCTCTGCATTTATTCTTGGTGGTGAATTAAATTATCTGACCCCAATTAGCATTGTTCAGAGCAAACCACGCATACGAGTATTTAATGTAATCAATAAACTGGAACTGTTATTATACTGTTTGTAAGTCTTCGCGTGAGACATTTTGAGTAGATAAGGAATAAAACGGCGTCTGCTCTACAATATTGCACATTACGCAGATAGCTCTATTTCCTTACAAAGCCAACGTGAAAAGACCACGCCATAAAATGAGAAACTCATTGTCCTCCACTCGAGTGAAAATGTTTAATAGATAAAGATACCTCTAACCATAAACTGTGAAAGCCAGTAGCTATGCTTTATAGTTTGCGCAAGGAAACGTATAATATGCACATATTCGTTTTTATATGCCAGCATAAACTGTAAGACGTAAATGTTGAAGGATTGTTATTTTTACTTTTATCCCTTTCTTGACACGGTTTTGTTTGAATATAAATCTTTTGGATATTTACCTGGATCTTGAGAAGTTTATATAATAAAGTATACAATGTCATCTTACCAACAATGTATTCTTTTATGTGGGTACACAAAATATTACGTTTTATTAGGATACTGACTTTAACGAGGATATTAACTTAAGAAACGTTTAATTAGATTTCATTTACACAAAGTAGCTCATATTTTATTAGATGACAAAATTATTATCGGACAAGCGAAAGCTGTTCATAAATGTATTTTGTTTAGACATCCTGCACCTATGTATAAGATAAAAATATGTGTTCCAATGAAGATTAAGAATTTCACTGTCGAGAATGTTACTAGTATCCAATTCTTACTATATTTTTATCAACTTCCGAATCAGACAAAAATGGAAACAATGATGATAATAAAGCATGACTTATTTCAATGTGATAATTGCTCATAAGATAAACTGAATGATTTCATCCAAAACTGGAACTCTAGAAAAATCCTTCGGCGAATATACTTTGTTAGTTCTATTTGTTAGAAAATGCCACTAACAATGGGCATCGTTTGTGAATTAACCTTAGCTGAATTGTGTAAAATCACAAATTAGGAAAATGTTACTTTGAGTAGATATTTAGCAAAAATTTACAGAATTCGACACCAAGCACGCTTCTGATACGTTGGATATAAACGTAGTTATCATGAATGAAAGTCACATGTACATATTTCTACCCCCTGCCTCCAAAGTACCAAAAAACTCTGGAAGCCGCCCAACCGTACACCCCTTATCCACATGTTAGTAATACTCGCTATCATCTACAAAGACATTTTAATATATTTTCCTCTTTTCTTGCATTAAAAACCCATTGCTACCCCATTGCTACTCCTACACACGAAATTACCCCGTATCCTAAATGTCTCGGAAAGTTAGTTTTCATAAGAACATCGACAAAGTCTTATAAAAATAGCAAAATTGGTACCGAACGTTTTCACTTCCCATCACCACCCCCATAGTTGTCGAACCTCAGGACCATTTTTATGCGACCCTGGAAGGTCCAACCTACACAATGATAGCAAAAACACCCCGATCGGTCTACCCCTGTGTTCAGCAGTCGCGACCAACCATTTGTTACACGTCTATACACAGGACTCATATATCGTACATAGCATCTACGGTTCCCCTATCAGATTCTACAGATTTTCCTAACATCTACCGTTACACTACAGATTGCTTAACCATTTCCAATATCAATCACTGCCATACACTCAATAGCTTATATTAAATACGAAAAACCAAGAAACTACCTATTCACTGTAGATACTGTTGATCTTATTATGATTACACTAGTATACTAGTAAAGCTAATCAATAACATCACTCTGAAAATATAATATATTATCTGGAAAAGGTCACGAAGAATCTTTCCCTTACAAGCGATCTCTGTGGGTCTCAAAAAAATATAGTAGCTCTACCTACAGGATACTCCATTGTGCGACAAAACACATAAATAAAATATCTGTTTCACTTGAAAGTTAGGAATTAATAAAAATGAAAATGAATGTTCGTTGTCAGATGAAATAATTAATAAACTTAAGTCTCCGTAATGCTAATAGACATTACTGTTTTAGTTAATGAGTTATTGTTAATAGGTAATGAACCACTGCAGTGGATTTCATTAAATTTTCTTTCGAAATTGTACCCTTTTATTTCCGATGGAGAAACATTTTGTAGCTATAACAGTTCAAATCGCTCAGGGCTATCGTTTTCACAAAGTGGAAAATGAAACTACGTTTGTCGTCTTAACGCCTCATAACAACTTAGAGGGTTCATAAATTGAGAAATTGATTACATATCACAGGAGTAATATAAAAGGCATTATTTTACGACTACTAGACTAATTCTTATCAACCTACTTGATATTTGCCTCTTACTTAATGTTCCCTTTTCTAATATGGTTTGTTATATTAGAAGTAATTCACGGTTATATTTGAGTAAAAACCATGTTTTCAATTTATTCGTGGTTAAAAATGTTGCCTAATTTTTTCTTCTGAAATAGGTTTAGAATGCCATTAAACGTGAAAATTTAAAATTTGAGCGAAATGTTTTTTTCATTATCTATTCCCATTTCTTTGGAGACAATATCGTCAGCTACTTACCAAATTTGACTGTTCTCTGTCAAGTCGTTTTTTAGTTAATGCACCAACAGACCGGCAGACTGACGGAAGTGACCAAGCTATATTTTCGTAATCTACGTGATCTGAAACGTGAAAATCCGAAGAAATCTCGGATAGTGATTTTTTCTCTAATACAGTACTTCCCTTCGGTATATGCGAGGGAAGTAAAAATCGTAGAAAAATTTGCGAGAGATTAAAAAAAATTACTCTGTTCTATTTTTATGTACCGTTGTCATCCACCATCTTCTTTTCCGTCGAGGTTTCTTGTTAGTAGCGATATTCGCTTGTAATAAATAATTAAATGCCATTGCCGTCGCACCAGCAATTTCCACGTCTATCATCTTCTAGGTTCTAGCAAGTACTGCAGTATTGGCCACTGTTGCCACAGGCTGTCCGGCGATTTCGGTAGAATAGGTTAAAATTTTTGGTATCGATGCGCGGTACAGGGAGTTTCAAAAAACAAATTTCACTCACTTTGTAATCACTTTTCTTTTTATTTCAATGATACCGACTTAAGAAAAGTGTTCGACACAATTTCATAGCAAATCAATATTTCCGTAGGCTTCATCCGAATTCGGTAGCTATGGCATCGCTGGTATCAGCCAACGTCTGGATGGTATATTTGTAGACAAATGTTTCGGCCACAATATGGCCCAACGTGTGGAGCTAGCACTAGATATTTGGTCTGGGATCAAGGGCTCCCGGGTTTGAATTCTATTTAGGTGTCATCCTCTCAGGGCTGTAGTTCCCTTAGATGACATTCAACAACTTTTCTTACGACTTTTGCGTGTATAATCAGCTTTTAAACGATCAATAGTTGTTTTAACATCCTACATAGTTACAAAAATACTTGCAATAATATAGTTCCACATGTTACCAAGAATGTTAAACTCTGAAGAGGTCAATCGTATTTAACAGCGCGTTGTTATGGCTGATATGAAAATACTGAAACTACTAAGGAAATTAAATTACTGTAACTAGACACATTTATTTATTGTCAAATCTAGCTTATTAATCCATTACTGTTATTTATCATAAATTAATTGATTAGAGTTTAATTTGTACATTACATATAACAGAACGTAATAAATAAATACTCGTAAAATAAATAACAAACGACAATTTGTTTACGTAGCGTGAACTGATTAATTAATTAATTTTCTGTCGCTGAATAGGCCATTATTTGAACCTAAATTTATTGTTGTTTTTCCCTACATATTTACAAAAATCTATATTATTTTTTTTTATTTTCAGAGAAATTCAATATCACCAGCCGAACGAGAAAAGTACAGACCGAGAACCCCGCAGGAACCAGACATGAAGAAACCCAAAAAGGAAGAGAAGGACCTTGGCCACGTAAGTACTAAAGTACGTAATATTTTAACGTACTTTATTATTTACGTAAACAGTGATTAACAGTGTGTTAATGCAGAATTTCCAGAAATGAACAATATACAAAAATAATTTTATTTATTTAATAAATCGTTGATTCGAATTAAGTAATACTCTGGTTCAAACACGCCGTTGGCTGGGTATGGTGTATGTTTCCATAAAAAGTTATTCCAGAGGGACCGTCCATAAATTTCGATGTAAAAACCAGCTTTATGAACGCTATCAAACACAGTTTAGCTTGTTCCTAATTAAGGGTATAAATACAACTTAAACTTTCACAACGTTAACTCATTTACTTTATCCGTCAAGTGTTTCAGGCATTTTGTTTCGTTTTTGTGATCGTCAGGAATGTTTGTTAATGATTTATGCTGCTAGAGACACTACAAAGAAAGGATTTGAAATGATCTAGAAAATTGTCATTAATAGTTATTTATTGTATAAGTGTTTTAGATAACGTTTTATCCATGCAAGAAAGTTTAAACTCGCGAACGAAGTACGAGAGTTTAATTTTCTTGAGTGGATAAAGCGAGACTAAGACACGTATGCTATACGTTTTATCCACAATCACGGTCGTTTAGAATCAAATTTCACAAAAAAATGTGAGTTGACATTTCGCTCTGTCAGCGGCTGTAACGTCAAAAATTATTAAAATTGATTTTAAAAAACTTAGAAAGTGTTGAATGGATGCTATTTAGTTTGGATTGTTTATCAATTCCATTTGTAAAAATTTGTGAAGTTGGTGAAAAATGCAAGAAAGCGATTTTGTTCCTGAGTGAATCCTTCGGGAAGCTGATGAAAAAGAAACTCTCCAATTATTGCCTGCGAAGTCCAGGGAACTTTATAAAAAAGTATTTTCCGAATTTAATGAATGGAAAGAAAAACGGGGGGTAATGAAAATCAATGAGGACGTTCTGCTATCGTATTTCTTAAATTTGAAAAAGTATGCCATTTCATCCAAGTGGTCGAAGTATTCGTTGCTGACGGCCGCTATAAAGGTCCATTGGAAAATATAGTAAACTCACTGCTTATCTGAAGAGTGAGTCGAGAGGGTACACAGAGAAGAAAGCTGCGGTATTGGAAAGAGCACACGTGGAAGAATTTTTGACAAGGGCTTGTGATAAAGAATATTTGATGATTAAGGTAATATCTTATAACCTTTTAGACATTGTAGATAATAAACTTTGAAATATTTTAGGTTAGGTACACTAACAATGGGGATGTTTGGTGCCTGTCGTTGCTGTGAATTGACGAATTTGAAAATCAATGATGTAGAAGACAGGGGCGCATATCTACTTGTTTCTATACTAGATACCAAGACCGACGCCTCACGATAATTCACAATTATGGAAGAAGGATTCTCTATCAATACTGTGGAGAAAATACATGTCCTTACGTCCGAAGAAGTTATCCAACGACAGATTCTTTTTACGATACGCTAATCAAAAATGTGTTGGAATCAACACTTTGTCGAAAGTTCCTTTAAGAGTTGCTTCATTCTTGAATCTGACAAACGCAGAAGCTTACAGCGGCCATTGCATGAGGCCCATTTCAACAACTTGCTAATAAAGGTGCTGACCTCACAACAATTAAACATGGGGGGTGGAGAAGTTCCGCTATAGCAGAACGTTATATCGAGGATTCTATATCCAATAAGTTTGATATCACAAGGAAAATCCAAGGTACTCCTGGTACTAGTCGTTCCTTACAAGAGGAGACATTCATTGTTTCTACAGATTTATCAAAAACTTCGGCAAGCACTATGCGTTCTGAAACCGATGACAACTACAAGTTTGTTATTAATGGAAATGAAGTGAAACATGATAAAACAAATAAGGAAATGTCTATTAATATAAATGTTGGTATTTATTAATATAAATTAAATAAAATGTAATTGATTTAAGATTGTATATTTCCTTATTCCACTAGTGGATAAAGTGGTACTTTATATGCTTCATAAGTGTGGATAAAACTCCAATTATAATGTGATTGTGGATAAAATTAGTTATTGTAATAAATCAAGTGTATATGTTTTGCTTCTTACATAACGTCATAATTTTAACATTTTTTAACACCTGCATGTAATGTGACTGCACAGTCACACACACAAAAAGAAAAAGTGATCTGGCCGAGACCCAGCATAGCAATATCTATGTATTTCGATGTGCTAAACACGAATTCGATTTAGCTCCACTATAAATAATTGATAGGTGATGAAGCTAAACGAACATCGAATTCGTATTCAGCACGTCGAAATACATAGGGATTACTATGTCGGGTCCCGGGTACAAATCACTTTTTTGTGGGCCTGTGTGGGTTCAACCAGTTAGCAACAATATTATTTCACATTTTTGCAGTAGCCCTGATATTTTCCCTACCATTTTCAATATCTATTGTAGACATAGACAATACCTTACCCAATTGTTTCAAAATAATGCTTCCTAGCTCTGAGAGATGATGGTTCTACAAATAGTTGTGATTATGGGAATAATTACATAATATTTTGTAAATTAAAAAACAGTTCCTCTTCATGTGTTATACTTTCTCAAACACAGAGAAATATTGAAAAACGATAATCTTTGACATGGTAAAAGTTGGAAACTACATGCTCATTTTTAGCTTATATTTTTGTTTGTTGTCTTTTTTTGCTTTACATTTGTCTTAGAACTTAATGTTTTCTTCTTCTTCCATCTCTTTGTTCCGTCACTTAATCTTTTATCTCTTGTACACTGTATGTAATAAAAAAGTAACCAAAATATTATAAATTGGAAAATAGAGGAAAGAATGAACCAAGTATTTTCAATACCGCTTGTAGTCCATATGATGCCATTGTTTTTCATCTGACTTAAAACCTTTTACATAGTCCTTTGACAATCTAAACAATTGCTATCCACATGATGATTTCATCTCAGCAATCAGCAAACATGAGAATAAAGGTATTCATATCGATTATTATTAAGTCAAATGAGTACAAAAAGTGTAAATTTAATGAAAGTCATTCGAGCGACCGTCATCTTAGATGACAGCACAGCGGAGAACGTACCGGGTGGTGAATGGTTATCAAAGTAAAAAATAATCTGTTTAATAATTTTTAGTGAACCGTTATTTTAAAGGTGGCTTTATTTTTCTTTAAATAATTAACTATCATTTTCTATTTCTATTAGCAACCGTAATTGTTAGTTAAAAGCCACGAGGACAGTGATTAGCTTTTCTCCCACGTTGTGTGCTTCTGTACACGCACTGGTTAACTACACATGATAAATAATTGACAGGTGTTCAAGTAACATATTATTATCATATTACACTTTGAAAATATTTCCTGTCACATTAAGTTGTTAAACGACTTCCAAGACTTACACACACTTTTATGAAAAACGTAAATGAAACTACTTGAATTTATAACATTTGCGTGATATCAAGATATCAAGACACTGTAAATGGCCTATTATATGGTAAATAGACCGTACTTGTCGCAAAGTTAAGTAGCCTACGCAAGTTTTAAGCGGGAGGCACAGTCAGAGGCCTTTGCAGACAAGTCTTTATCTCACGATCGCAAATCAGTTGCATGTTCCAGCCATGTCTTGTCCGTGTATATGTGCATTTAGATATATTACACCGCTGTATACGAGTATATCATTTTTATTGCTACATGTATTTGCATTCAGAGAGATGGTATGGACATGTTCGAAAAAGGCAGGCTCGTTCCTAGAAGTTAGAACATTCGAAGTCTTTTCTTATTGACAAGTAGTATGGGTACATTAAATTTAATAGTGAATATATATTAAAACAACGCATTATCTGCATTGGTAATCGATGTGTATGTATCATTTTAAAAATCTAAGAGATCTTTAAGTACCGGAGATTCTAATAATGTTTGAAAGAAATTGAGCCGTCTGTGAAAAAACTGTCACCAAAAATTATGTAAGTTTCACCATTGATTGATTGAATGTTATATCGATATTGAGGTCAGTTAAAAATATGATGCGATTTTGTTGTTTGTATTCAGAATTGGAGGTCAAAATACATAGGAGTAGGGGGATTGTCCTTTGGAAGAATTTTTTTTTTATGTGCCTCTATTATTAGTTAGTCGGCGAGATATAGGATATTGACTATGTGATTTAGTAAAGAAAAGTTGCGCCAAAGGATTTTTATTGTTTCGTCCGTTAGTTAGTCACCTAATAATGAAAATATAACAAAATGCTAAATTTAGGGATGCATTTTTGAGAACGTTGTGAAAGGGGTGGTTTTTTTGATTTTTTGAATATAACTCAAAAATTAAGCGGAATTTGAAAAAATTACAAGAGCACCTTCTTGTAGAGAATTGAATTTCCTATTGAAGGCTATTGGCGATATTGAAAAAACATTTTTATGTGAAATATAAGCATAAAGAAATCTTTAAGAAATGCAAAAAATCGCGAAAAATTACTTTTTAAACAGTATTGTTTATAACTTTCTTCTTAGCAGATATAGGTATAGAGATTGCTTCATAGAAAATAAAGTAGAGATTTCAACCGTTAAAACTAGCTTTAAAAAAAAGTCCTACGATGAAAATTTACAGAGATATTGTCGCTCAAAGTTGGCCGTTTTTAACCTCCGACGCAAAACGAAGGGTGTTATTGCAACCTTTATTTCTGTGTGTGTATGTGTCTTTCTGTTGCATCCAAGACGGCTAAACCGATTTATTGAGTGATAACATGTTTTATTTTAAATTGTAAAATGTAATAATTACAAACAATACAAGAAAGAAATGTTTGAGTTTTTTATACAAAAAAGTTAATCCGATGCCTCATTAACGAAACTGCAATCGTTGATTTGATAATCAATTTCTTTAGCGATATCTACATCGACGTCCTCTCCAGACACATTTGCGTTTTTGTAGTTGACTCCTGTGCATTCTTTGGAAAAAATGGAGCATTTAATACCGAACTACCTGCAACCATAGTATCCAAGGCAGCATTTCAAGCATCCACAAGCTATCCGCTCCAGCAAAGTCTGTGGTGCATCAGGCTATGTTGTGGGGATCGACGTCCATCCATCTTTTTTGTTTTTTTCCAATCCCATTGCAGTGGATTTAAAATGCTTCCTTGCCACTGCTGCATTTGTAGATATACTTGGTGCCGATGTATTTTTGTGGCGTCAGCTATTGAAGGCAATTGCGACAAAGTAAATTTTGTACTTCTTGACAGTCTTTTGAATGACACACGGCGACCTAACAAAGTTATTTTAGGTAGAGAACCAGTAATAACGTATAAATAGAAGAACTTCGATAACACACGCTGTTCAAAGTTGAAAAAATCCCAATAACAAAAAATTGTCAAAAATTATGTGCTATTTATTTATTTATTTCCTTTTTCAACAACAAATCAATTTTACAACTTAAAAAATATGTTTATTGTTATCATATAACTTAATAATTGTATTGCACGCAATAAAAACAACAAGTTTTCTTTGATAATTATTATAAAAGAAAATGGTATATATTTTTTGTCCGTTTTTTTATTTGTTCTGACCACCATATCCAGTTTAGCGTCTGAAGATCTCTTCAGCTATTCCCCTCCATTGGCATCATGGCTTCTAGGTACACTTGATTTTAAAAAAAACTGGTACACTTTCTTTTAGCTATGTAAATCATTCGTTCTCTGATTGATATTCATAATCTTACAAATGTCACTTTGACGTTAATCAGTGGCGTCATTATTAAAAATGGTTCGATATCTAACAGATATTCAAAAATTTCGAATTGTTTCTAAAATTGAAGATGGTTGGTCCATAAGCTGCTGAATACAATGTGAGTAAAACCACGATAAATAACAATGGGAAACCAACCAAACGGTATCCCGTAAAGTTGGTTCCGGTAGATCCAGAAAGAGCAATAATCAAGAAGATGAAAATCTTATAAATTACCTAAGAGAAAACCGTGTTCAGACTGCAGTAAATGCAATTTCAGAGACGAATTTCCCTGCTTCGGTACTTACTGCTTGCAGAAGAATAAAACTAAAAAGCGACTTGAAGAGTTGTTCAGCGGCTAAAAAATACAAACTTTCAGAGGAAAAGAAGCAGGGTAGGATTATTTTTGCACTCAACTATATAATCAATGATGAAAACTTCTGTGGACAAGTTGTCTTTTCTTACGAAAAGGTTTTTAAATCCTGTAACGATGGACATGTTCGCGTATATAGGCCTCCTTCCACTAAATACGACGAAAAATATACTTTCGATCCAAAAATATCAGGAAGGTTTTCAGTCAATGTCTGGGCTTGGATGAGCCTAAATGGGTCAGGTGTGTGTTGGAACAGTGGTGGTCATCTCAATTCCATTAAAAATATTGAAATATTTGACAATATTATGTTGTCGTCAGTAATAGAGGTGTTTCCGGAAAATAATGTTATTTTCCAACAAGACAACTGCTCCATACATACGGCCCATCGTGTTAGGCAATGGTTTCTCAATAAAAACATAGAGTTGCTACCGTGGCCATCTAAAAGTCCGGATTTAAATCCAGTTGAAAACATTTGGGCATTAATGGTGAACCATGTAAGAAAATTAAATAACCATCCACAATGCCCAAGAATTGGAAGGGGTAATTGAAGAAGCTTAGGAAAACTTGTCGCAAGAAGTTGACCTTGCAAGAAATCTGATTTGGTCCATGCCTGCAAGACTTCAGGCAGTTTTAGATGCTAATGGAGCAATGACAAAATATTAGTTAATTCTGTATTACGTAGTTGAAGTTCATTTATGTTATTTTTTTATTGTATTTTTATGGTCAGTTTGCATTGTTTACTTTTTTTTTAATCTCAGGTGGTTTTTTTGTGTTCTTATTTTAAAAATAGAATTATCATTATTCAGTTAGTATTTTAATTACAACCATTAGTAGGATCTTTGATTTGAAAATCAAAGGTAGGATTATCCGTAACATATATTATTTTTTTAAACAATAATATGGCAGGCTTGAAAATGTTTTGAAAAAGTTATTTTCTAATTATTTTTTAAAATTCCATTTGAATAAAATAAAAAAGAAAGGTTTAATAAGTTTAAAAACACTAAGTTAACCGGTCTCCTCCAAAAAACCCAGGTCCGGGGTAAATCACTTCTTCTCCACCCCCCTCTCGACATGCCTGGCCAGCCCTATTTACAGACATATGCACACAACTAAACTATTAAGATTTTCGATTACAAGAGATGTACCAGTTTTTTTTTAAATCAAGTGTCCGTGTACTCACTTCAGACTTTTATTACTCTTCCATTTACATCCATGTCATTGCCTTCTCCGATCACCAAATACTTGGTTTTGTCAAAATTAATTGTTAATTCCCATTTTTCTTAGATCTCCGTCAATTTTCGCATCATGTAGTTGATGTCATCTTCATCTGACGCAACAACCACTTGGTCGCTTGCAAGAAGAAGGGAATGCAGGTATTCGTCGTTTACTCACACGCCCATATTTCTGCATTTGGTCTGCTTCTGGTAAATAATGCCCTTCATAAAGATCGTAACCTATTTATAATGAACAGAGAATAGAAATATGTGAATGTAAGCACTTATACGAATAATTTCTGTAAGGGACCCGTGTAATATGCCTCTTCTAATTCTACAAACACTATATGAGTCTCTCTACTTTTTGCTATCCGCTCTTGGCTTTGTCATTGAATCAATATATTATCCACGCGTGACTTCAATTTTCTGTTCTATCCTTGTGTTGATAACTCGCCCATATAATCTTCCAATAGAGGAAGACAGTAATTCCTCAATAATTGAGAGAGTCAGTAAGAGACGATTTTCTATATATCAAGCTAATGTACGCAAGTTTCCACTCTTTCGCTACCTTTCCACCGTCAATTTATTGATAATAGTTTGTAATAATTCTGCAGGAATATTTCCATGGTCTGGTGCCTTACCGTTCTTTGTGCGTTTCAGGGCTTCACGTATTTCCTTTTTGATAATTCGTGCGAATATTTCATCTTGCCTTATCCTTTGTGTGATATTTTGATGTTATCTGTATTAGCCACGATCTTCATATAATGTTTTCTCATAATGTTCCCTCCATTCTCTTCTCTTAATCATCTCAATGTTTCTCCTATCTCTATTATCTTTTCTTAAGCTCTTGATCATTTTCCATACTTCTTTACTTCTTCTTCCTCCTATACATCTATCAATTTCATCACATCTTTTATTCCAGACCTCATTTTTTGCTTTTATCACTTCTCTTTTAACCTCTCTGGTCGCACTTGCGTGCTGTTTTCTATCTTCCCTGTCTGGTGTTATTAACCACTTATGATATAGTCGCCTTTTTTCTCTGATCTTCTGTTCAATATGTATTTTCCACCAACTTGCTGTTCTATTTTCTTTCTCTTCTTCGCCTAGTGCTTTACTTGCTGCTTCGTATATTGCGTTCATTTGGTTGTAGATCTGTTCCAGAGTCTCGATTAATGTTTGTCTGACTTCTATTACTACCAAGTCGAATTAAATTTTAAAATAAATACCCACTTGCTACTAATATTTTCACTAAATTGAATTGAGTTTATTACGCACTTGATGCATAATTCAGCACTTTGATTGGGGTGATAACTATGCAAAAAAATGTATTTTTAAAATTTATTTTACGAGTAAATATTGACCCTCATATGTAAACATATAAAATTTGAAGAATAAAACAAATTTATTTAAATTTATGTTTGTCATTGGTAAATATTTGCTGGAAAAATGTAATATAAATTTAAAATAACGTAACCCAAAGTAAATTTATTTATAAGTAGTGGAATTGTTTTACTCTTCATAAAAGTAAAATATGGCAGCCATCTCGCAACAGAGCTAATATTTAAAACCTTAAAATCCATAAATTTAATGCGTTTCTGTTTATTTGCCGACAGCTATAAGAAAATTACTTTAATCTCATATTTGGCCAGGCTCATTTCACGGATATAGTTATAAAAATAAATATAAAATCAAAGATTATGGTTACGTAAAAACGGCATAAAAGTCGAGAAGATTTACAACCTTTGTGATTTTTTCCTGACCTGCTTTTACTGCCGAAACCAATTAACAATTAAAAACCGATCATGGGGACACGAGTGTTGAGACAGAACTAACTAAATAAGCATAAAAGCGTCAAAAAGTGAGAGTTGAATAGGCAATAAAAGATCCCTCATTTTTCCCATATAAAATAGAACATTATAAATCTAACAGTAAAAATAATAAATGTTGTACCACCTGACATGTTTAAATAAGTAATTATTTTCCAAAAATTATCGGGTATTTCTCACCTAGCTTTTTTTTAAATTAAAATTGTTACTTTTGTCCTTAGTTGCAAAAAGTACATTTTTCTTTCAACGAGTTGTGATTTCAACAAATGGAAGATACACTCAGCAGCGCATTGCATTCCAGATTTTTTTCAATCTCGTAAAATAATCAGAAAATTTGCTTTCCCTTTCTAACATTTTGAAATTGTTAATTTTACGTAGATTTCATTGTTTGATGACAATTTTATAATTAGTGTTCGAAATCACTGGATTCACCTTCACCCCTATATTTATTTTAACAAAGTTGAAAATTGTAACATCTATATTTGTAGTAAATAGAAGATATTCCTTTGACACGTCCAGTTAAGTTGAAGCAACCATTGCTAATAAATAAAAAAACTGTTTTTGGAAAATTGGCTTGTTTAGATCTTCCCTAAAAAGTAAAAAAATTGTCATTTTGAGATCAATAATAAAAACTAAACTAAGAACTGAAAATATTATTAAAATTTCAATTTTTAATCTTTGTAATTTTTTGACAAACCACATCTGATTGTATTAGAAACCAAAGATCTCTAAATTGATTTTATTTATAAAAAATAATATCAGATTTTTATATTCAAAGGGACCTTGAAGTTATGTGTCATTTTATCTATTTTGAGTTCAGCTCATAGATGAACTAAAGAACCCTTCCACCAAATACGCTCAAAATATAATCTACTTCCAGATCTCGTTATGCTACATACGTGTACCAAATGTCAAGTTAATATCCTAATTTTGGGGTGGTTGTGTAAGTGAGATATGTTTACAACAAATTAGGACCTTGACTATTAGTATATACACCAAATCATAAGTTTCTGAACTCTTACTAGCTTGCTTCACTTATTTACCCCTATTTATCCCCAAAATAATCTTGAGCACAAAAAAGTTGTAGGGTTCAGATCTACGCTCTGCAATGGTAATTCATTTACAAGTAAAGTTCCTCCCTTGATCCTTCATTTAGATATGCATTGCTGTTTATAAAGCGTTAATTATTCAAGTTTACAAAAAAAGTCTTGATCTACACATGGAAGCCATAATTTTCCATGTATTTTGAGGCTCTGAAACCGATAAGATTATTTTAAAAAGGTCTACTGCTTAGATTCTCACGTTTAAAGTGTGCTAATATACACACTAGATCAAGACTTTTTTTTTCTAAAGTTGTGTTATTTAAAACATGATAGTTCATACTCCTCTAGCAATTACCCTACTACAATGGATATCACCCAATTTCATGAAGAAGTATTGTAAAATAGAACATTTTATTTTACATGTGTTCATAATTTGAAGTAAAAGTTTTATGGCATAGACTCACACACCCTTGTACATACGTATGCGCAGAAAACTTTTTTATTCGATATTTAGGTTCAGGGTGTTGAAGAGTGTGATGAAAGTAAACCAATATTATTTTAAGACGATTGTTAAAAATATTTTCTGATTTAATATAAACCTATTTGGTTAAGTCAAAGAGGTAAAAATTACGACATGATCTCAACTTGCTAGTAACATTGACATATTTTGAACTAATATTAACTTACTGATCACATTTTGCGTCTCTTATTTAATTTATTAGTCCCTTTTGTGCGGTAATACCTTTAATTGCTTTTCTTGCAGCTTGCTGCTACCATTATTTGCTGTTGTGTAAACAGCTCCGCCTTTTTTGAACAATTATTAGACAGAATAAGTATCATAGCCCAAATCATTAAAGCAAGCTAATTTTGGTTTGACTTATGATTGCTATAAACAATTGGTCATAAACTCGTAGTTGTAGCGGCAGTTTTTAAGAATTGTATTAGTATCGCTTCTTTTTAAAAGTCTTCTTCTCACCGACAACTTAACAATGACAATGACAGTAAAGGTTATTAAACGATTCTATTCAAGTTATTTCTAAACTGTAGAGTATGGCTTGGTGGTAGTGCCGTATTAGTTTCATCAAGCAATGTCCAGTATAAGGTGAATAAAAAGCGGAAAATACATTTGTTCGAAAATGTTCAAGATTTTGGCGTAGTCGCCAGGAAACAAATGTCTAACAATAATAATTAGTAATTAGCTATTTTCAGAGATGCTGATACTGACTCTGCTGTCAAAAGTTAAAGATTCAAAACAGCGAATCCAATAAGGCTGCCATAACTTAATATAACTTTGGCACATGAAATGAGAATACTAAAACGGGTGAAAAACATTTTTTTGAAAAAAGTGGAATACCATTTCCCCGTCATTCGGTTAATTGAACCTTATTATCTAATATCGATTTTGGGATCGGGTAAAGATTCATTATACTCTTCGCAAGTATAAAACGAAGAGTATTTTGCATTTGATAGGCACATTTCTAAAACTGGTAATATCGCTCGTAGAGAAAGAATTTTTATATCACTACGTTTTTGATAGAATTCTGAACAAATTTCAAAATGTACGTCCGTCCGTCCGTCCGTCTGTTCGTCCATCTGACCGTCCGTCACGTTTCTTGTAAGCACGATAACTTAAGAATGAAACGTCCGATTGTATAGAAATTTTTACAGTAAGTTAGTATTAGCTAGAGGAAAAACACTATCGTGTCCGAATTTTATCACTAAATAAACAAGTTATTAATTTTTTTCTAAATCAATTTTTTATGTTTTGTAATCAAACATAAATTGTCTAAAGTTAACATTATTTACAGAAAAACTGCGAAGCGTATTCTATGGAATGTGGAACAATTATATAACAAGTGCAGTAATTATAATGCTTAGCTTGTTTGATTTTGTATTTATCCATTTCTACTTTTGATTTATTAAAAAGAATTAAAATATAGATCCTACTTTAAATTTTTAATATACTGAAGACAAGAGAGTTTCATGCTAAACATGAAAAGTTCATTTGCTGAAACCTAATTTTCCTTGTACACTCTATTCTAACTCACCCAGTACATCTAACGTTAATTTTTTTTGTATGTCAGTATAAATGGGTTGATTGTGAATAAATATTCAATTCACGCCTTTAAAATTCCGAACTTTCTATGCCATACTCTAAAAACTTCATTATTATGAAGAGCGTAATCGCTCGAATTTTATAGTCGCTTTTAAGTACAGGTTTGGTGTCTACACGATAGCTTTTTATTTAGAATCTAGCAAATCTAAAACGATGCTTTATATTTTTATGTTCGGTGGCCGAGTGCCGTTCACAGCTTGAATCGTAAACGCGCTATAAACAGGCAGCAGTAAATGCGGAGAGAATGTTTTATTATAATGTAAAATGTCTCTGGAGACGACATTACTCCTAACAAGTATTCCAAGAAAGTGCATCATGAGAATTACAACGGCCACGTGACCCAATTTTTAAATGGAACCTTTTGTTTCGACATTTTAAATGTCTCTCTCTAGAGATTAGTAAAGTAATCAACTAGAAGACAAACATCTCATTAGATTACAGACCCGGACTGAAAATTAGTCGATAATAATAACATTAAGGAAATTAGTTATTGCTGTACACTTATTGTCTATGTATCACATAATATTACAATTGCAAAATTAAAGGTAACATATGCCGATGTGTCAGAGTTGGACTAAGGTGTACCTTCCTTTGTATTTGTAAGTGACAATGCCAAGACGTTATTGGTTTCAGGCACTTGTTTCCTCTTGTGTGAAAGTTTTTCAGTCGTGTGATGTTCGTTTTCATAAAAATATCAATTCAACTGACCCAAAACAATATAAAATTATATGCAAAATGAAGACATGATCTTCCTTTGGCATATTTTTTTTGTGATGTATTAAACTAAAACTTGTTTAATAACGTCTTGATTTGTAATACTTTCTTCAAAAATAAGTTCAGTGGCATATTTTTCACCAAATTAAACCCGATTTTCCGGAAGGAAAATGTCTTTTAACTACTTCTTCACCTCTTCCTGTTTATCCTTTTAATAGAATGAGAACCGTAGTACCGACGCTAAACATTCGTAGAATCTTTCCAAAAGAATTTTTATTATCAAAATACGAGGTGAATTTAAATTTCACTACCCGGTTATTGAGATATTACGATTTACACAAACGGTTCATTTCTTCAAATAAGTAAATTCAAATTCAATTATGGAATTGTTCTAACACCCTGTACAATGATGAAATTTGTATTTGTATTAATCCTAAGTATGTCTTATGCGCATCTTTGCTTGTAGCGCGGAAAGTCAGACACTGGAAAACTAGTGGAGAATTTTACCGCGTTTAGTTTTCGTACTGTACCGTACATTTTCTTGCCTATAGTGTTGTACAAGCAGCTAAACTTGTGATGTAAGATTCTATTTGTTAATATATGGTTTACCTAAGTTATATTATACCTATAGAGGGAAAATAAGCGACGGCGGTAAAAAAACACACAGAATACCCAATTTTGGACAGCAATACGGTTGAATTCTCTTTATTTGGTCTGAAGCAATCTCTATACCTACCCTTGTTCAAATAAAAGTTATAAAGAAAAATGTAAAAAAATAATATCACGATTTTTTGCTTTTTTGCAGATTTGTCTATGCGTACATTTCGTATAATGATTTCAAGGTCGAAAGAAACTACTTCGATGCAAAATTCAATTTTGTACAAAAAAGTACTCTTGTAATATTTTCGAATTCAGCTTAGTTGTTGAGTTTTATTTAAGAAACCAAAAACCCACCCTATTTTGTGATTTTATCATTTCTAGATGACCAGCTAACGATTGAAACAATAAAAACCCTTTAACGCAATGGTTCCTTACTATATCACATAGTCAATAGCCTATATTGTATATTGCTGGCTACTGTCATACAAATTTGACGGCACATGATATTGATATTAAATATCACACTTTCTTTAATTACGAATTCTTCGGCATATCCTTCTTTACTCTTCGAAAGCTAATTCTGTATTTTGTTACAGCACAGCGACGGTGAGAAGAGTGATCAAGATTTAGTTGTTGACGATGCATCGGAAGACCCGGTTTCACCTCCAAATGGTACCACATCCCCAAGAGAAAACGGTATTGACAAACTGCCTAAAAAAGAACATCCTGGCCCGCACAGTCCAAGATCCGGCACTTCTAGTAACGCTTCAACACCTTCCACGAAAAAAATGGATGGAGAAAAGCCAACAACACCAATTTCCAAGTCGGTTACTCCCACTTCAGCTGCTGGGTCGTCGTCAGGAAGCAGTGGGTTGAAACCTGTTGTAAAGCCACCAGCTTTAGGCCAATATCCTCCTTATTTGGCTATGTCAAATGGTAAGTACACAGTACACTGTTGTTACTAAATGTTTATACAAGTTCAGGTTCAAATTTTGCTATTGAAAATGTTGATACTTGTTTTGGTCTGCAACTGATTTTAATATCTCTAAATTTACTTTTTTAAATAGGCACGTTCGGACTTTTGTAACTGCAATTGTAATAAAGAACAGCTGTCTTAAGTTGCAACCAACGCGAGACTTCAAAACGTATTCGTATGCGAAGCTACGCCATGTGGTGTCAGTTTCTAGACTTACACTTCCCTAGCTAATGTAATATACGTCTACTGTAGACGTATACATAAATATACGTCTACTGTAGACGTATATTTATGTATACGCAGAAAAGTTGTACGGCTCATGCATAAAGCAAAATATCAGCGAGATTGTTAAGTTTTGTGTCAAAATGTACTAATACGTACACTGAAACCCCGTTAAAATTATTTGTGGCGATTCCAAAGGCCCTGAAGAAACAAGAAAAAGATGGCAGCAGAAAGGAGAAATATTAAGGAAGTATCATCATCATCGGCTAATATTAATCGTGGTTATCCCAGCATTTAATAAGATACATTCGGTGCAGAGTTGAAGTGGCGCGGCGATTCTGTCTAGTATGTGACGTCAGTCCAGTTTCTGGACCTGAGATAATCGAAGAAATTTAATTTAGCGTTTACAAGCGCTATAAATTCTCCTGTTTATTATTATTTTTGAAATATTTATTGTATTAATTCTTGACTTGTAATCTGCCAAAAAAAAAGTTTTTACTGCTATGTCTGAATGTATTGACCCTGCCCGGGTGGGAGATCAAGTTGCAGGAACTAGCTTAATGAATTATGTTTCAACCATGCTTACATGGCTCTTACATTTTGTTTTGATTTTCCCTTCTTTACTGTATGTGAGAAAATAAAATTAACAACAGAATTGTATGAATGCTAAGATATTAATACACACACCGTCTTATAGAGAATATAATTTTAATTTTCTAGGTGCAGCCCCTCATGATCTTCAAGCTGCCGCAGCTGCCGGTAACTATGGAGGCCTCCATAATAACCTACCGCCAGCATTAAATAATTACCCTCGACCTCCTTTGCAAGTTGGATATGATCCACACTCTCAGATGAGGGCACCTGTCGTGCCTGGACTTGGTGGAATTCCCGGAGGAAAACCGTGAGTATATTTTCTTTAAAAAGATAATTTTCAATATACTTAAGTTGTTTGATTGAAAATTTAATATTTATTGTCGATATACAGGGTTGGGCAAATGTGTGGAAACACCTGATTTCTGGCTAAACTGTAAGTGCGATTAAAAAATACCCTTAACAAAAGTTTTTGTAGTATTTTTATTCTATTCAGTGATGTAATTTGATTTTCAACAGCTATCCTATTTTTCGAGATGTGACGTCATCGACAGTTTTTTTTAAATGGAACCCTGTATATTTTCACATTTTCAGATAGACAATTTTTCATCAATTATAGTGATATAGGGTTTGGTGGGTGTGGGGCTTGTGGTTTTTTAAATATTAAATAAAATAGTAAAGCAAAGACATGGCTGTTTACATTTTAATTATTGTCAACAGGACTATCTGATAAAAAAATATTCGTTTTTTGCCATGCTTTTTGCAAACTTTCTTCAACCGAACTCAAATCATTCGTATTACTGTCAATTGCAGTCAATACTGTTAGAGAGTTTCGGTGTGAAATATTAACATTGTTTTTTAATTATGGCTGAACTAACTGAACGTGAAAGAATTACGTTGTTAATGATGGTTGGTTTTGAAGACAAGCAGAGATCTCTACAAGATGCATGCGATATTTTTAATGTAAGATTCCCTGATAGAAATTCTCATATTTCAAAATCAACAGTTTCAAAGGTTGTGCAAAAGTTTCACGAAACGGGAAGTGTTAAAAATCGGCCAAAATCCGGTCGAAGTAAATCGGCTACAAATGAAGATATTTCACTTGATGTTCTTCTTAACCTACAAGAAGAACCAAAAACTTCAGTACCAAAACTAGCCTTACATCACAATATTAGCGAGAGATCAGTAAGAAGGATATTGTCCAAAAATAATTTCATCCGTATAAAGTACATTTAGTACAAGAATTAAATGAAGATGATCCTGATAGAAGGATGCAGTTTTGTCAGGAAATGATGGATACAATTGAAATTAATGGTAACTTTTTCAATAACATAGTCTTTTCCGATGAAGCGACATTTTGCCTGAGTGGTTTTGTAAATCAACATAGCTGTCGCTACTGGGCTGATCAGAATCCTCATTGGATGGAAGAAAGTCACATCCAATACCCTCAAAAATTAAATGTATGGGCGGGGATAATCAGAGGACACATCATCGGACCATTCTTTCTTAGAGAAAATTTAAACTCCAATCTTTATTTACAACTTTTACGCGAGCAAATTATTCCAGTATTAAATCGTTTATTTCCAAACCAGGCAAATCCTGAACGACTCTCAGATGAAATTTGGTATCAGCAAGATGGAGCTCCGCCTCATTATGGAGTTGACGTGCGTCAATACCTTAATGAAATATTTCCACAGAGATGGGTAGGTCGAAGAGGACATATTGAATGGCCACCGCGATCGCCAGATTTAAGTTGTTTAGACTATTTTCTTTGGGGTCATTTAAAATCCGTTGTCTATAGGACCAAGCCTCAGTCGTTAGAAGAGTTGGAAGATCGAATTAGGATGGCTGTTCAAGAAATATCACAGCATGCTATTCAAAACTCTTTAAGAGCTTTCGTTGATCGAATAGGATATTGTCAAGCTGCTGAAGGTTTTACAATTTGAACATTTATTATGAATATTTTCTTCGTTTCTCAATATTAAAGTGCTCAATATTTTGTAATAAGAAATTTAATTATCATTAACTAATAAATATTTATTACACTTTATTTTATTATTTTATTTAATATTTAAAAAACCACAAGCCGCACACCCACCAAACCCTATATCACTATAATTGATGAAAAATTGTCTATCTGAAAATGTAAAAATATACAGGGTTATCCATTTAAAAAAACTGTCGATGACGTCACATCTCGAAAAATAGGATAGCTATTGAAAATCAAAGTACATCACTGAATAGAATAAAAATACTACAAAAACTTTTGTTAAGGGTATTTTTCAATCGCACTTATAGTTTAGCAAGAAATCAAGTGTTTCCACACATTTGCCCAACCCTGTATGTAATATTATTTACTGCCTTTTAAACGTCGCTGGTAATAATTCAGTTTGATTTTAAACTCTTTTGCTAATCAACCCTGTGCAACTTCCTGTTTTAATATACAATTAATTGAACAGAGTCTTCGACTGTTTGTTAACTATCCCTGGAAGTTTTGAAAGTAGTTTGTCATGAATATACGTCATGATCGCACGAGGAAAATATCAGTAATCTAATATATTAGAAATTATTCTCAATGAATTGGAATTCTAATGAATGTTCTATTAAAATAATATTATATAAACAATTGTTACGGTTCTGTTAATCAGGTACTGGGGGCAGAATTATGATCTGTTTCGTTTTTACTATCTTGAATAAAATAAGCTAAGAATTAAATCAACTTTAGGTTCTTGAGAATAAAAATAAAACCAACTAGTTATATAATTGTTGCACATTCTATAGGATACTCTTCGCAGCTTTTTTTTGTAAATAATATTAATATTAGACGGTTTTTGTTTAATTACAAAACAGAGATTTTTTTTTCAAATTTAAAAAATTAATAACTTTTTTATTTATTGATCAATTTTGTTCAAAGACAACAAAGTTCGTCCTTGAGCTAATACTAACTTACCTTCTAAGTTTCAATACAATCGGACTTTTCGTGTTGAAGTTATCGTGTTTACAAGAGACCGAACGAACAGACGGACTGACAGACAGGCAGACAGACAGACGGACATTTTGAAAGTTGTTCAGAATTCGATCACCAACGCAGTGATATGAAATTTTTTTCTCTACGAGCAATATTATCGGTTTTAGAAATGTACCGATCAAATGCAATATACTCTTTGTTTTATATTTGCGAAGAGTATAATAAAAAAATGAAGAAAGTGCAAATCAATAACAAAAATAGAGAATGCAAAACCAAGCACGAAATGCATTAAGAAAGAGGTGGCGAGAATAAAACAACGAGAATGAAATAGCGGAAACAAACATGACGAGAAAAAATTAGAACAAACACAGGGAAGATATGTGTCCATCAGGAGAGTTCATGAAGTAGGCCTCTCATCAGTGCTGATGACATCTTGCAGCAGCGGCATATGGGAACAAATATATGGTCTCATATATGAAAAATAAAGATATATAGTCATGGTGGATTGTAAAAAAGGATGCGCAGTAGGATGACTCTTTTCTAATGACCAGTGAAAAGTTTTGATTTTTTGTCTCACTCCCAGATTTGTTTCAAATTCTAAAAAAATGTATCCCCCACTTATTTCTAATGCGATATAGGCATTTTCTTCGTAAATTGAATTATGAAAATATATTGAAATAATAATTAATTAATAATTTATTTTTGAATTAAATCTACATAAGATCCCTTTATAGAGTCTCTAAAAATGATCTTATAGTAGTAAACATGATATATCGCATATTTTTGAGGTTTATTGTTTTTCTGCAGTCAAGAACGCTGTTTTTGCTCTGTCCCAATTTTTCAGTTTCCGCTGTTAGACACTATAATGTTTCTACTAGATGTCATTTTCAAAATTTATTCTCCTTATAGTTTTACTTACTCGTCGATCTAACTTCTTCTCGGCCTCCCTTAATTTATTTTTCTTGATACTACCCCCTCTATGATTCGTATACTTATATGAATCTGTATTGTATGCTCAAACTAAGTCAATTGTTACATTCATATTTTTTTGCAATATATTTCTCCATATTCATGTCCCTTCTAATAGCTTTGTTTCGGATCCTTCCAAGCCTTGGCAGCTCCACCGTAAGCATATTCTTTTATAGCCCGCAGTCTTCGTCTATTTAATTTCCTAGACATTCCAATCGCATGTAGTAACGCCTTAGATAATAGTCTTATAAATGCACTTTTACGTTTTCTTTCTTGCATGTCTTTCCCAAAGAAGTCAGTTAAAGACTAACATTATTTCTAATTTCTCCATCCTTTAGTTATTGTTTATATTATTTCGTTGTTATAAGTAATCTCTGCTTAAAATGACTCCTTTTAAGTCCCCATACTCCTACATTCTTCACTTATTTAGATTTATTTCTCTCAACCCCCATTTAGTTTCGTGCTTAAGTAGCTTAGATTGTGCTTATCTTCCGTATTTACAACTTGGATTATCTGTAAAATACAGGCTGTAAGTGTCTCATATGCCACTCGCAGACATATGTTTTGACATTCATTGTCGTCACCTGATAGGCCTTGGTTCAAGTACATGGTAAACAAAGTGGGAGATACATAAAAGTCTTTTTTGAGCAATATTTTTGTTTTAAAAATGTCTGTGTGAGCGTATTTCCTAATTTCTTTGTAGCAGCGTGGTCTTTAGGGTACTGCCAAGTAGGTTGATTTGAGCTAATTAGTAGCGGTCATTTTCCAGTTTTTGAATTTGTATTCACAGTTATGCTGGAGCCTTATGCTTTTTGTGTGCCTATTAAGTCTATCAGAGCTATTAAATGTTTGTAACTTACGTTTTGAATATTATTTTAATTGTGAAAAATTTTCTGATGGTTTACCTTCCAGCTAGACTGACTGAAATAACAAACGAGGCATAAAATAGGTCACCGTTAATTAAGCAACGTCGAGCGAAGTTAGTACTGGGTGAACTGACCACCGGGAACACCGCTTGTGCACGACGGCAGTCTCTCGCTCGCACACCACCGGTCATATAATTATATGGGCTATAGGAAATGATCGGAGGGCATAAATAAAACACAGAGAGTGAAACAGTAAGCGTAAGTGGCTGCAATGCTCCCGAGGCCGCACGGCAGTCGGCCCTAAAAAAATTTAAATAATATATTAAATTCTATTAATAAACGTCTTTATTTTAAGGGTGAAATTTATCTATACGACACTCTTCCACTTAACCCCAATTAATTCTCATTTTATTTCTAAAGACTTACTTATTTTTGTGCTAATATTGATAAACATATTTTTAGGGCATATTCCTTTCATGTGAGTGCTGATGGACAAATGCAACCGGTGCCCTTTCCGCCGGATGCCCTTGTAGGGCCAGGGATTCCTCGTCATGCAAGGCAGATAAATACATTGAGTCATGGTGAAGTTGTTTGCGCAGTAACAATCTCCAATCCCACGAAATACGTATACACAGGAGGGAAAGGTTGTGTTAAAGTGTGGGATATTAGCCAGCCTGGATCTAAAAGTCCTGTGTCGCAGTTGGACTGTTTGGTAAGTTTATGTCTAAGTAATTAATTTATATGAAGTTCGATAGTACTAGAGAGGATTTGAATTGATAGATGTTTCATTTCTGCTGAAATATTAGTAAATAAAAGTATCTAAGTATGGTATTCTCAAGCCATAATTTAGTTTCCGTTATAGGCAAACTAGCTAAATTACTCGGAATCGTTTTTCAAATGATAAAATGATTTTATTTCTTTTAATAAAATAAAAATGAAAATTGCAGAAAGTAAAAAAATTCGATAGAATTGAGCCAAGATAAACATATTAATATAGGCTGATTGGATTATTAGGTAAAGGAAGTACTTGCGCTAAGCAAATGTTTCTCTGTTCTAAGGCCAAATAAACTAATTAAGCTTTTGTATTTATGAGTACATAATTATACATGCAAAAAACTTTTTTCCCTCAGGTCAATACCAGCTTCTTTTAAAGACTGCCCCTAAAATGTATTAATTGTCGTGGCAAACCCCACATTGACAATGAATTCGAAAGATCACGCGAAATGAGTGATATTCGCTGGTTACACCCTGATTCCACTTATGGCGTTTAGAAATGCGTTTAGTAATTTGGGAGGTTTTAAGTTTTTAAGTGTCGTAATAGTAATAACATTATAGGAGAGCCGATATGCAGTCTCAAATGATGGGCAGGCATTCCAAGAAGATTTAGTAAGTTCAGCAAATCGACCGGATAGTTGCCAACGTTTTTACCTCTTGTGGCTATGCTTGTCTCGAACCTCAACAATTCGAATTCTTCTAGAAGTGACAGGTTGTTTTGAAGCCTAAAATAAATAAAATGGTAACTTTTGCAGTCAGAAAATCGTTCGATGGTGAGCCTCGATTTCTTTTTTGTTTTAAGTTTGTGAACTCGCTCCTCACAATATGGTGAAAATATCGAGGAACTCGTATAATAGTGGCTTTATAGTAGTAGTTTTGAAATATTGCATAGACAATATTAGGCAGAATTTAAATTGAGAAATAATTTAAATGCACAATGAGCAGTTCTACCATTTCCAAAAATATTGGCGCATAATTTCTTACTTTTCATAGTGACAGATTTGTAAGAAAAGTTTTTCCATATCAGTTAGTAGACGCATATAGAAAGTAAATTTTGCCATTATACATGTTTCTAGAAATATCTACTCGTCTGTAAGTACAACCGTTACAAACGATAAAAGTATTGATAGTATAGTTCATTTATTACAGGTACTTGATTTCCTATAATCCCTTCAGGATGACATAGTGGTTGAAGCAAGTCAAAATATTAAACGACCACTTACTGACGTAAAATCATGGGTCTATTCTTAATTTTTGGTGGGCAACTTTTAAGAGTTACATGAAAAATTAATATATGTATTATATTTATATACCAATTTTCTTTTAATGAGATTTGGAATATAAAAATTATATTTGATATGTTAGTTTGAACTTTACTCCAAATTTCAAGGTTCCCACTTTAAAGGCTTTGGAGCGCTATTTGTTTTCAAAATTCAGTTCCTTGTTTCACCGCCCTGAAGTTAAATTTCGAAAGAAATTCCTTGTTAGTACGTACCCTCAGTCGTCAATGCTGGAAGGGTTTTAGGAGAAACAGTTAACTACACAGTGAATCTCCGTAAAGGGGACTTCTTCGACTGTGTCTCCCATGACACACTTATATTGAAATTAAAATATTATAGATTCAGTCATATAAGTATTAAAGTAATTCAGTCTTATCTGTCGAACAGGAAACAACTAGTTCGATATAACGATCTGAATTCAGAAGTAAAGACATTCAAATACGGAGTACCACAAGGGTCGGTGCTTGGTCTGCTTTTATTTCTCATTTATGTAAATGATTGTATTCCGGGTACCGATATTCTGTGTTGTGCAGATGACACAACAACCCTAGACATAAACAAAAAATTTAACAATCTTATAAGTGGCATGACTGAGACACAGTCTAAAGCAGCATCTTGGTTTAGTGCAAATCAACTCAGTCTCAATGACGACAAAACGATGCAATGCATCTTCACTTTAAGAAATTGCGACTTCATTAATCCCTCTTCTGTTAAGTTTCTAGGAATCTATTTAGACCCCAAATTGTCATGGGAACAACATACAGACCAGCTGTCAAAGAAACTGTCAAAAAATATCTATTTGTTGGAGAATTTATACCAATCACTGAATAAGTCGATACTTGTATCAGTATACTACAGCCTATTCCAATCACATATGGGATATGGCTTATTGGCATGGGGACACTCGCCTCATGCAAAGCAAATATTCAAGTTACAACGGAGAGCTATAAGAATTATTAGTGGCCTAGCGTATCGAGAGGATGCACGACTCAAATTCGTGGAACTGAGGATATTGACTCTAACATCCTTGTATATTTTTAGACGCCTAATGTGGGTCAAAGAAAATCTGAACCTATTTCAGCAGCGTGATGATATACACGACTACCATACAAGACAACACATGAATCTTGAAATTGAATACCATAAAGTAGGCAAAAGTAAAGTTTCTACAAATTGCTATGGTCTCATACTAGATAATAAACTGCCAGAACAAATGAAAAATCTGCCCTTCAAAAAATACATAGAATATATAAAAAATATCCTAACTGCAGGGTCATTTTATACCTTGAACGAATTTCTAAACAGTGACAACTTGTAGATTTATGAGAGATCTTAACAGCAGTATATTTTATTATGTAATATTTTTTAAATACCTAAGCTAAGTTTATTTTGTCTTTGTCCTATTTATTTCTATTTTACTTAGTTTGTCTTTCATATAACATGTGCCTTAGTCTTATACTTTATATCATGTGTTCTATATATGTATACCTTATATTTTAACCTCCGTATTATATGTTGACGTGTGTAAACACTTTGTGTACCAACACCAATGTATTGTATTCTAATAAAATCCTTTCTTAATGGCTCTTTTTGGAACTTTGGCACCTAAGGCATGTCTCTTTAAAATTTCCAATTTGTTCCCTCTACTGTTTGGGCTCTACATTAACCAGCCCTCATGACATCGTTTACTGAATATATATAGGTGTGGTAGACATTCCCAAGTAAATATTGTATTGGAGATAAAGGTATATAAAGGTATTTTAATTGCACCTCCAGTACCAGTTTATTCCAAATCAAGTCTTAAATGGCTAACATATCACATTAACTATTAAAGACCATGACTTTGTAAAATCGAGGTTAATTGTCATAGGTAGATGTAATTATCAATTAACAATTAGGTATTCTTATTGAAATAAATATCGATCATTTTAAAACCATGATGTACTATCGAATACCTACAATATTTCCCCATCAGATTTTCCATTCATGAAAATCGAATTATGATTTTAACTTGCTTTTATGAATTTTATGTATACAAGTCTGATTTCTGTGACCTCGATATATACATTATCACCATGGTGACTATGAATGAATAAATTTGGTCCCATTGCAAAAGCTAACATAAGTTTTGAGTAAGAACATGTCAGCTCAAAAGACGAAAGAATCTTCTTAATCAAATTTTCTTCTGTGGCATTAATCTACTTATGTTTTTTTTAGCAACGTGATAACTACATTAGATCTGTCAAACTCCTACCAGATGGTCGAACCCTTATAGTAGGTGGTGAGGCAAGTAATCTCTCCATATGGGATTTGGCAAGTCCAACACCACGAATCAAAGCAGAATTGACATCGAGTGCTCCAGCATGTTATGCCCTAGCCATCAGCCCCGACTCGAAAGTATGCTTCAGTTGCTGCTCGGATGGGAACATAGCAGTGTGGGATCTTCACAACCAAACCTTAGTAAGACAATTCCAAGGCCACACGGACGGTGCTTCTTGTATAGACATTTCCTCTGAAGGTACTAAACTGTGGACTGGTGGTCTAGATAATACAGTGAGGAGTTGGGATCTGAGAGAAGGACGACAATTGCAACAGCATGACTTTAGTTCACAAATATTCTCATTGGGCTACTGTCCGATGGGTGAATGGTTAGCAGTGGGCATGGAAAATTCGAATGTTGAGGTTTTGCATGCGAATAAACCTGACAAATATCAGTTGCATTTACACGAAAGCTGTGTACTGAGTTTGAGGTTTGCTGCATGTGGAAAATGGTTTGTTTCCACTGGAAAAGATAATTTATTAAACGCTTGGAGGACACCTTACGGTGCTAGTATATTCCAGGTAAATATGTATTTATGCTTTGTTTTAGAATGACTTATTTCTTGCAGACTTGTGAATTTTCTCTCATCCAATCATTAATCAGCTTTTAAAAAGAATGTTTTTGTTCCATCCTTCATGAAAGTATTTCAGATCATTCTGCACAAATATTAGTACCCAATAAAATTGCACAATAATTGCCTACTTATACTACTAAAAGGTTATTTAATACAACCAAATATCAATTATCTTTTATTAGAAAGGAAGATTGCCATGATATGTATCTGTGTGAGAATATAAGTGGTGCTTTTGAAATAATTTCAAGTATTTGTTCTCATTATATTATTTTAAGTTATTAAAGGTTTAAACTGACTGCTACAATAAAATGACTCAAGGTCTAAAAAAATTCATCTAGGCAGTCGAAAATTTTATACAAAGAAATGCCAAATCAGAAATGGATAGCCATAATTTTTTTAAATATAAAAAAATGTATAAACTATTACTTGAAAAAGTACAAATTCTATATAATGACAAATTATCCAATAAATTCAGCAATAAATCTCTGGTAGTTTCGAAAATTATTAATAACGGCATTAACACACATGTGTAGCTCTAAATAAATTCTGTCAATGAAATAAAACTCCAAAATAGTATGCTTTTAAAAGATATTTAACAAAAATTGCATAAATATTCCGAAGCAATTAAATAACCAGCTAAATGGTAATGACAAATTATAAATCATCAACAAACATTTACTATGCCCCCAGTATATTTAGAAGTACTTGTTATGAACTTCATTGAGACACCACCTCTTAGGGAACTGTTAACTGGGCAATTAATAGAAATAATAGAAATCATCTCTTTATATTTATATGTAATGTTAATTCTTGTTTTTTTTTTCAGTCTAAGGAGTCTTCAAGTGTACTAAGTTGTGACATTTCCGCAGATGACAAGTACATAGTGACAGGCTCAGGGGACAAAAAAGCAACTGTGTATGAAGTTATCTACTAAGAATATGACATAAAAGTGAAGTTAAAACACCATGAAACACTTTGTGTAGTTAAAAAATTAAAGAAATTGTGATAATTATGTGTAATAAACATTTATTGCGTATCAGAAAGAAAAAACTGTCACATATTGAGAAATTAGTGATCTGATGTGAGATACTAGATTGTTAGATAAACAGTGATCTCCCATGACAATTAAATACATTCTTTTTTTATTATTTAAATCTGTAAATATTTGCGTATTAATTAACAGTTAAATTGTTGAACTCATGTTGGGAAACCTGAAAGATCGACAACGTTCATGAATACTTAATTTTTTTATTATTTTATAAATTCTCAATTAACTATTTAGATTTGTAAATATATCACTCTATGCATTAAGCGCATTGTTTTTTTTTTTTTGTTATTTAATATGTAGCAAGCTCGAAATGCAAAAGTAAGGAATGTAAACAAGAACACAAATGTATATTGTCTATATATTTGTAATTATTATGCTAGTATCGATAATAAAATTATTTAATTGAAGTATCTCAGTGTTGCCTACACAAATTTGCTCCAATTTTGCATGTGCAAAACTTATAGTACCTTTGTGTAAATCAATGTTTTTCAGTTCATTAAATATTTAGATAGCATTTAATACATTTAAAATTTATGTTATAGATTTGTAGATATTTGGAAAAATTATATTATTGTTTTTATTTTTAATTATTTAATAACTGCAAATGTTTGTTTTAATTTTAATCATGGAACACTGACCAATTGAACTTTTACTACTTTGTTCTGTAGCAGCAACAAATAAGATATTTATGTACCAAATGTATGTATGGAAATTTTCAGGGTTGTGTATGCCTACGAAACTTAATTTTTATAATGTTTAAACAATTTCAAAGTTTTTTTGTGTTTTATTGTATCTATACACAGAATTTTTAAAAATTTTTATTCTATTGACATAAGTTTTAAATCAAAACTTCTGATTTTCATAGTTAATTTGATGCAGGTCCTAAAATACTATAAGATTCCAACCTCACTGCTTTTTAAATCGACAGACAGCGACTGAAATTTACTAAAATGAGACAATAAGTGTAAGTGCTAAAGCAAAATTTTAATTTTTGTGTTAATCTGCGTCATAGAGAAACTAACATTTTCTATTATAGACCTACAATACTACTATTTAAGTTAAGCCGAAGAGCAGCAGAAAATAGTCCTCTCTACAGAAATCGTCCTCTTATTGTCGTAATAATAGAAAATAAAGATATGTAACTATTTTAATCGCTGTTACCGCTGTTTAGAATACTTATTCATATTTCACATTCAATATTCTACTTATTCTACGTTCCCTTTTAAACTAAGCTTAAACACTGCCGTGGAAGTGTTTATCACAAACAGCACAACATGACTAGTAAACGTGAATACTCTACTCAACGGTCGTTTCGCCAATCATAGTGGCATCGTCTGCAGATAATTAAACTCATGCTTTAATCATCCCCAAATTATGCAACGTGGTTTGCGAAACGTGAGTCGAAACATGTGCGTGAAGCTGATACTCCAATTTTAAATATTTAGGACGATTTGGCGTGGGATCGTTCACGATTTTTTTACGAAATTAAGCCATAAAACATTTGCGCAATTATTTTTGAGAAACGCCTACTCAAAAATATCAGTTAAAAAGTGAGGCACACTTCAAAATTGATTACTGAAAGAACTCTTTATACAATTGTTTACAACTCCTTTTGCGAACGCTTCTTCGGCAAAAATGTGGAATAACAGTACATTCGAGTACTCTATTGTTTTAATTTCGTAAAATTCTGTTTGCGATTATATTGCTTTTGTTTGAAACTCTGCGATTCCCCGGCAGTCATGAGCTAGAGTGGCTTAAATTTATACTTGTGAAAAATTAATTTCTATTTTTTTGTCTCACTCCTCAATTTGATAGAAATTAAAAAAAAAAATGTTGTCCAAATTTAAGCAAAATAGGTTAATATTAACGAGTGCCTTCAAGACCATGAGTTTCCTATGTATTTATTATGGGAAAGAAACATGTAAATTTGCAATAGAATCGTAAAAATATATTGAAATAAAAATGGCACACAAAAGAGAGAGAATACGAATTAATAATTCCTTAAGTAAATTCTCTATAAGATCCTTGGTCCCAATGATGCCATGGGGGCACAAAAATACAGTATTGGTTATTTTATATGTTTATTATTATTCACATTACTATTGCTAATTTTCTTGCCACTAATTATTACGCAGTCAGATTCTAGTTTACTAATATTTTAACATTTTTCAAGTTGTTGTGAGAACTAGAATTTATTTAGACAATTATGTTTCCCTATAATGATTTATTATTCATCAGCATTTTTTCGGAATAAAGCTAAGGAGTTATAGCTTTTAAAAACTTTTCGTCAAGACTCTCTGATCTTTAGAAAATATACAATATTTAATCGAAAAACAATCGATAGTTGTTTAATCAGTTATCGATTTTTATAAACTCTCAGGCTTTATCCTCAAGAAGGATGGTATAAACAACAACACATTGTTTAAATAATTTGCAGATTCCATTAACAATCTCTTAACCAACATAATTAAATAACTAACTTGTAATATTAAAAAAAGATGAAATTTTAAAATTTGTATTAAAATGTAATTATTTAGATAAATCATAATTATATAAACAATTTGGAAAACGTTAAAACATTAACACAAACTAGAATGTGGTAGTAATTTGTGCAAATGAAGTCGCAAATAGACAATAATAATGGACAAATATACGCGATGCTCTACTTTTGCCCTAATGGGATAATTTTGAGATCCTATAAAAGGATATTATAAGAGCTTAATTTAGAAATAAATTATAGATTAGTATTTTATAAACATTTCTGAAGAAGATGCTTTTGTACAATTTCTATTTCACTACATATTAACGATAATATGCAATTCATGAAAAGAATTTCTTTTTCCCATAGAATAGACATGGAAATCTTCATGGTCCCGAAGGCACGTGTTAATATTACCTAATCTTGGTCAAATTCGAAAGAGGTTATTTTTTTAGAATGCCGAATAAGTGTGGAGTGTGCGACAACAAAATTTCACATTTTTTTTCTTTTGAACCACTTCAATATGCAAAAATAATGCACATTTTTATAAAAGAACAACAGTTCCGCAAATGTAAACAACGTAATCACAAATAATTGCAGAGTATTTCTGAAATTCCAACTGATTCTGGAATATGTTACTCTTTCAAGACTATACTTTTCTTTCCGATTTCCCAATTTTGGGTTGCTAGACTCGATTCTTTTTACATATTTTCCAGTAGGCGTTTTTCAAAAATTACTTCGTTTTGTAAACGACAAAGTTGTTGTCGCTTATGTTCGTAAATGAATTGCAAATAATCCCAAGCCAAATAATTATAAATGGTTCAAATTGGGGTGTTAGTTCCACGCACCTGTCGAATACAATTTTAGAGTGTGTTTAATGTCTTGTTTCTAGAAATTACTTCTGTGTCCGGGACTTACCGACCTCCCCCTCCCTCTTCTAGATATTTATAATATCTAAATATAAATTAATATTTTTTAATAAGTATTAAAAAAAGTTATATTTTTCTGTCTTCGTTTGGGTCTTATAAATATTAATAATATTTTACAATTTTAGAGAAGTCAATGAAATAATAGTTTCCACAAGTAGGTAATATACCTGTAACTAATAATAGCAGGATTAGTTATACTGTGATTGGCTTTTGGTCATGCTTTGTACGGGTTTTATTAGGTTGGTAATAATTAAAAATTAGTTTTAATTTGCAAAAGTTTTATTTTATGACAAAGGGACTATTTGATCTGGCTGATTAATTTTTATTATTAGCATAAAGTAGTAAGTACTAGATTTATAATTTAAATAGAAATTATTATAATCTCAATATGATTACATTACTTTGCATACCTTCTAATATATATCTTTTAGTAGACCCGACCAGGTGATATCATAGTGAACCCCCAAGCTGTAGAGACATTATTGATAACTGGCGAAATTAACTTAAAACATATCTTTTCGATTTTCTTTCACTCTAAATTAAAAATTATGGACAAAAAGTTAAGGGTGCAAACTATCCTTAAATTCCCAAAAAATCGCGTGTCCTTGCTACTTGATGTCCGTTGTATTTTCCAATATGGATGAATATTAAAAAGAAATCATTTGAGAGTGTTATATAATATATTAGGTACCTAGATAGAAGTTTAAAAACATTTCTTGCTGCTACTAGACGCAATTTCTTTTGTCTTGTTGGAAATTTTGCCACATCTAAGTAATCAAATTTGCAATTTCAAATTTCAGTATTATCCAATATTTTAGGAATCACATCTACGCCTGTGACTCAAAATTCAATTAAATGATGTTTTGTAACATACAATGTATTTAAAAATGATACACTAGAAATTCTGAAACTATGTATTTACTCTTCTCAAATTTTGATAAAAACTTATGTATTATTTTTATTAAACTTTAAAAAAAGAGTAGATACATTTTCTAAGAGATCCATAATATATTATTTCAATATTCATATTCTATGCAAAAAAACTCTGTACCTCTAACATAGTCACAGGTATAAAACCAATATTTCACCATATAAAGTATCTGCTTGAATTTTTGCAAATTTGATGGTATGACAAAACTTTCAATCGAGAAAACAAAAGTTAAGTCAGCACAGTTAGTATTTTGGTCAGTCGTTTTCCATTTTTACCACGCTGGAAACAAAACTTCAGGTACTGCTATACAAACTACTATGTTACATTGTTTAGTGATGTGTACAGGATAGCTTTTAAAAAAATGATCTATTCTAGTTAATCTGTGCATGTCATTCATTCACATGGTGTGTTCATTTTTTGCATTACAAAAAATATATATTTTACAATAGACCAATAAAAGCATACCTCAACACTACACAAACAATAGCCCAAATAAATGTATTTTTATCATACAACTGGAAAATAAACTTATGTTATTTGCATTTTAAATTTTGTTTTTTTCTCCCATTGCCTTTATCTATTACATGATATCCCTAACTTCCTAGTTTCACCTTGTAAAATATAAATTTACATCTTGTCATCAAATATTTCTTTGTTGCAACTGTAATCAGTGATTACTCATATGTACATGCTGGAATTAGAGAGAAACTCGCAATAGAAATTATTTTTAAAACATACACAAGTTGTGTTATAATATTTATAATAAGATTAATAGTGTAGAATGAGTGGAGAACGGTTTTCTACAATACACTCTCCAAAACTACAATACATGAATGATCAATGAAATTTATATAAAAGAGCTTTTCTATCTTTATCATTTACTATACGAGTGTCTCACCGGGAACTGAATCAATCTATATTGAGAAAAGTACGTAACTAAAGTTTCGAAAATTTTGTGAGTTGCTAAAGTCATTGTGGCCAGTTCAATTAAAATAATTCAAGAATGTGGTACTTCCGGGTATACTGGAAGTCGACAGCAACTTTAAACGGAACACTATATATTTTCGACTCTTAGAAATGACCATGAAATTCTGACTCGAAGCATGTAACACACCCTGTTCCTAAACCCAGCGATTTTTGATATTTGATGTTATATAATAAATATGACAGGTACATCGGTTTCATCAACTTTCTTTGTGTAGGAGATCTTTATTTTCTCTTTAGCAAATAGAAAGAATACAAGATGAACTAGTCTCTACAAAAAAATAAATTCCATAGTTTACCAAGTGTTCTATTTTTCACATTTTGTCAAATTCAAACCTCAAGAACTTTTTTATTTCAAATGGAATACCCTGTATTTATTATGTAAAATTATATTACCTTTTTTATAGTATAGGCATTGTAGGATTTAAAGTTACAACTTTTTGAAATATTTTCTGAAATAATCAAGAATTTTTAATAGAAATTGCCATCAACTTAGCCATGATTAAAAACAATCATTAGTGTCAATCATTCTCTTATGTCAAAAAATACCAGCACATTCAAACTACACCTTTTTAGATTTGTTTATTATTCTTGGAGAATGTGATAAAATAATATCAAGAACACGTAACACATTTACTACTCGATACCCACAAGAACAGAAATCATCACCATACACAGTAAAACGCATATTGAATAATTTTAGAGTATTTAGCTCTGTCAAGGCAGGAATTCTAGTGCCGAATAAGCATATGAAAATTGCATCGACGTCATTTTAGGTTTTATGGATTAAATATTGGTCTTCAACTAAAATACTTATACATTTCATATTTACCCCTATTTCGAGTACACTAAGTGATCAATCAACGTTCTAGTGGCTAAAAGTTATTTTATCAAATTCGTTGGGTATATTTTTCTGAGAAAAATATCTGTATACATCATATTTTTTTATGCGATCCTTTAATAGTTATAAACAAATTTTTACTTAATATATAGTGTGACCCATTTTGATCGGAAACACCTCTCTAAAAGACGTGTCTATTATCGGATTTTAACTGGGCTTTTTTTAAAGATAGGCCATCGAAAGCTATCCTTTATGACAAAAATTTAGAGATAATTTTCAATTTTCAAGACCAACTATGATTTTTTTTCTGTCAAAATGGACAAATTTGATTAGCAATTTTTCTTTATAAAATCTAACTTTACCATTGGATTCAGAAACATTCCAAAATTTCATGAAAAAATATTAAATAATGACAGATTTACGACAAAATTAATGTAGGTAATATTTTGTAATAACTTTTAAATGATTTTTTTCTGAAAATCGAAGTAGCCCATGAAAAATAAACAATAGGGAGATAAATTAAGTGGATAGTTTTAAAAAATATCATCTTTTAAACGAAATTAATCATATTTGACTTAAAAACATATATGAATAATTGAAAGTAATAATAATTAGGTATTTAATAAACAAAATAACAACACATTACAGCATTACACTAAAACTAAAACACGATCATACAATTCATCTTAAATTTGGTAGTCTTTATAAGGCCGCCGTTAAATCGATGCACTTGTCGAACCGTTTTTTAACATTCTTTAGGGCATTCTGTAATTGTTGCAGGGTAACTTCTGCACAAGCTTGTCTTATTCTTGCACACAAATCTTCTCTATTACTCGGGCGTGACCTGTAAACTTTAGATTTTATTAAACCCCATAAAAAGAAGTACATCGGTGTTAAGTCCGGGGTGGCCATCCAATTAACGGGCTACCTCGACCTATCCATCGATTGGGAAAGTTAGCATTAAACCATCTGGTAACCACTCTGGCATTATGGACAGGTCTGCAATTTAATTAAAAGTGTAGATTTACTCTTTCTTTTATTAAAAGTTCATGTAGCATATTCCAAAATTCGTTTCTTAGGAACTGTTAAACCTGCAAGCTATTCATATTACCTTCAAAAAATAAAGGACCAATGATTGTTTCATTGAGTAGCCCACACCAAACATTAACTTTTTGGGAATATTGTCTTTTACAATTTATGACCCACTCTGGGTTTTCTGTAGCCCAAGACCTACAATTTTGTGACGATACCACCCCATTTGTGGTAAAAGTTGCCTCATCGCCGAATAAAGTAGTTTTGAAAGGTTTCACCTTATTCTTTTTAAGGCATCGGCGAATATTTTCTATAGGTAAATTCAAATCTAAGCTAGCTACTCTTACGCTGGCGTCCGGATTGTTGTTAAAATAATTTAAAACGGTCTGCTCGTACCTGGGTCTTCTTTGTACACTATCCGTTCTTATAAAACGCCTTGTCACAGCGCCACACTCATAAAAAAATTTGTTTATTTTAGAAACGGTACTTTTAGTGATGTTGGGCCTATTCGGGTGCCTATTATTAAATATATCACATACCTCTCCCAAAGTTCTATCATTATCTCCTCTAAGGCCACAAGTTCATTTTTTTCTACTACATTCAGAGTATCCATAATTTTAACTACAAACTAATAAATTAATACTTGATAATATTATTGATGAATTTTATGATTTCAGTAACAATATACTCTGAGTATATGCGTATTTTAAAGTTTTGACGTCTGACTTTAAAATTTGTTTTCCATGGTACCCTGTTATTATCTGTCATTACTGAATAAAAGGACAATATTCATTAAACCTATCCACTTAATTTATCTTTTTATTGTTTAATTTTCATGGGCTACTTCGATTTTTAGAAAAAATCATGTAAAAGTTGTTAAAAAATATTGCCTACATTAATTTTGTCATAAAGATGTCATTATTTAATATTTTTTCACGAAATTTTGAATTTACCCGTTTGAGATATTTCTGAATACAGTGGTATGATTAGATTTTATAAAAAAATTGCTAATCAAATTTGTCCATTTTTGACATTGAAAAAAAATCATAGCAGGCCTTGAAAATTGAAATTTATCTCTAAACTTTTGTCATAAAGTAGAACTTTCGATGGCCTATCTTTAAAAAAAAAAGCCCCATTAAAATCAGATAATAGACACATTTTTACAGGGATGTTTCCATTCAAAATGTCACACTGTACATAAATCTGCATAAAAAATCTGAAAAAAATATGTAAGTTTCATGGGAAGTCAATAGTTTTAATGATATAAAATATTTAAGCTAAATAGCGAAAAATTGAGAATTTTGTGATTTTTATTCTCGGAAACTAACGATTCAATGAGAATAAATCAAAAACTAGCTAACTTTAAATTATGACCAAAGTTTTTTACATTTTGATTGTTACTGTTATTCAATGTGAAAACTTTATTAGAGTCGAGCTCGCCCACTGCGTCGTAGCCTAACATCAGTGTTCGTTTGACAGTTGAAATATTTAAATACTGGGATGGAGGCTTTAATAAAACACAAATTTAGAATATTTTAATTGCATTTATTTGTTGTCTTATTCTCGTTTTTAATTTATTCTGATCGAACAATTGATTTCCGAGAAAAGAGATGATAAAAATATGAATTTTGCTTAGTTTCATAAATTTTGAAAATGTTTAAATTTGAACTTTAATATTTTTTATTATACATTATTGATTTGAAGAAAACTTTCATGAGGCAAAAAATGTTTATTTTAATCCAATGAAGCTTACATAATTTTACAAGATTTTTTTTATGGGGATTTATATTTATTGAACAAAAAACTCATTGTAGCTATTATAGCACCGCATAAAAAAATATGATGTATGTAGATATTATTTCTTAGGAAAATATGAGAAATTTAATAAAATCATTTTTAACCACTAGAATGTTGATTGGTCGGTTAGTCTCATTTCTAAGAGAGTTAGACGGCTTAAACTGCTTGCATAATATAAGCACTTTAGATGAAGACCAACATTCAGTCGACAGGAAACCGAAAAAAAAACGTCGGTGTACTTTTCATATGCTTATCCGGCAAGTCCCTTTGTTTGAAATAAATGCAGGTGAAAATTTTTATTTGTTTTAGAAAACATACCTCGGTAGGCATATTTTGTAATCCGTTGACTGGTTTCTAGTTTCTTAGTCTTCATCAGCACGACAAGTACTGAAGGTGCCTGTAGAAGTGAATAGGGAAAGCAGGTATTGTTGTTGTGCAGAAATTCAATTTTGAATTTCCACGCATTCAAGTCTCCTCTACCAAAAGAGAAATATTTTTAAAAAGTGTCTGTCTGTTGCCTGTTCGTGATCGCGCCTAGAGCCCAACCTACAGGATCAAATGCCGAAGGCTTAAATTGTTCCACGGTTCACATGAAATACATGAACACCAAACTGATGTTTGATATATTAAAAGGCTTTTACAGTTTTGGAAACGGAAAGCGAAACATTTTTCCCGAAACGTTGACAGCTTTTAATGGAATTTTTCACTGTGTAAGAAATAATTAATTTAAAAGTTTAGTTTTAGTATATGTATGTATATTAGGTGCAAAGTTTGTAATAGTCAGAAATATTCAAAACCAGCCTCTGTCCCATCCATTTGGCGCAGATCATTCATTAAATGTTTAAATATTTCTGCAGAAGTGGTCAAGTACCCAATAAAGAATAAGAAATTGATCAACATTTCTTTCTGTACAGTTCAAATGAATTCATTTAACTCATGGCGATCTATAGTTTATAATTAAAAATTAATTTATTAAAGTTCACTGAATTTTTATTTCTAAGCGTTTTGAATGATCTGATTCTGATGTAGGTAGAACTTCAGCATGTTGTTGTACTCGGACTTATTTAGGAACTATTTGCGGAAGTTTGAAACAGTTTATTTAAATATATATTTTAACTGAATTATTAGTTCGCTAAAAAACATGTTAAATATTTTCTTTAAAATGCATTGCAAAAGCTTAATTTAAATATTTAACAGTTTCCTATAAGATTCTGAATCACACTACACAATTGATTTTAGGGTTGGATGCGAGGGTTCATTTTCATATAAGTAACAAACCTACAGATTGCTCTAAATCATTATACCATACTTTCCGAACTTGACAATAGATGTCTCCGTATGTACCGTGCGCCGTATAACATATATTACAATTTTGAATTTGAATGCAAATATGTCCTAATAGTAAAATCATAACAAACATTAATTCTTATGGCAGGTGCTTTGCAGATGTTACTATAATTATACTTATATGATAAATGAGAAATTAAGTACTTTGCACTTCCTTTACAATTGTTATCTAGGGTTATAATAATTATAGTTGATTAATTTTTGTCACCTTGTCCAATATACAGCGTGTGTAAACAGTATTGAAACATGGGTGTAACTTTTAAAATATTGATTGAAGTATAGTGATCTTAAAAAAAATTTCTCTTGTGGAAATAGGCCTAAAATGTCAAAAAATGTGAAGATTCTAAGTTTGAGTGAAGGCAAACTTTCTGTTTTCTGTGATCTGTCTGTTTATCTGTCTCTCTGTCGGTCGGTCTGTTACTTTTTTGCGCACGTTTTCTCAGAATAGGTTTCAGATTTTGACTATGTATATGTGTGTATCCCGATGAGTACTGAAACTCGATCATATTTTGCGCTAATTCCGGTGAATGATTGGGGGTTAAATTGGTCCAGATGGTCATTCAATCTTCTGCCCATCTATAGACCTAAAGACACCCCACTGGGGTATTTTCTTATCAATTCCATAATGTGGGGTAGCACCATCTTACTGGGACCTTACGAGACCGGATACTGGTAAACCATCACTCGGAAAATTGCAGCGAACTTTTTGGGTTTGCAATAAATCCAGGTAAATTATTGTAATACATTTTTTTTATTTTCAAAATTTTAACGGTGCCCCTCCACAATATGGAGTTGATGTAAAACAGTACTTGGGTGAGGTGTTTCGTAATCTAGGTACATGGTCTGAAACCTGACAATCCTAGAAAATCTCGGAGGATGATTTTTTCACGAATACAATTATTGTATTCAATTAGAGAAGGTAGTATAATCGGTAATGGTATTCACACAGAACTTAACAAGTTATACATTATTACAGTTATATGTACTCCTATAATTCTAAACTTATTCAAAATGTTTTTCCACTATCCAATCAGACTGAAACTTTATAGAGATTTCTCTTCCATAAATTCTGTCAATTCGAAGAAAAAATGTACATGTATTTATTTTACAATGATATAAAAAATAAAAAATTGAAAAAATTTGAAAATTTAAAAAGTCTAAAAACGACGGTAACTTAAAAAAAGACTAATTTATTTATTTAACAGTTACACTATACTTACTATTTGTAAGGAAGTGTAATGATTTATTTGCAACCGAATTAAAGACTGTAATTAAAAATCCATGAAAAGGACATAATGATTTTCAGGAGAGAAAGAAGTTGCTTTTAATAAGAGTTATCTATTTTTTTTAATTTACGTTGTTTGTTATTGTTAGTTTTTAATATTTACCTTTTGGAAAACCATGAAGGGGCAGAGAATTTCATTTTATAAATAATGTGGGCACCCTGTACTCTATTATTCCAGACTAGCATATAAAAAAGTAAAATGTGTACTTATTGACTTTCATACAAGAGTAAAAAATTAGGTCGCTCAGCTAAAGTAAGAAATAAGTAAATAAATAATTTTTAAACACACTATTATAAAAGAATAAATGGTAAACAAACATCACTAAATAACGTATTTGCATACATTTACTTTGTCTGAAAGAGTCATTTAAGAAATACTTGTTATTGTAAATGTAAAAGAATGCCGCTTTAATAAAAGAAAAACTAAAATCACAGATATAAAGTATACGTTTAATTTGTGAGAGACTTCTGTGCTTATTTATACAATATGCTAATGTAAGATTATTCTTGAATAATCTATAAAATATAATTGTTGATGGTAAACTGCATGTTATGCCTTGTAACATCTATAAATTACAGAGGGGGATATACTTATTATAAATCCTATTTATATGCAAAAATGACGAACTTGATCTTCATCTGAATGTCATTGATTGGAATTAGTTGAATCGCCTCCAAATGAGAGAAACCGATTGGAGATGTTATAGAATCACAAGGTGGAAAACCAATTAAAACTACTATTTTTCTAGCTAAAAGTAATTTGTATTGAATTGAATTATATAATTACTTTTAAATTCTTTTCCTATTGATATTGCATTATGACATCTATTTGCAATTTTAATATTTAAGTAAAACATTTAGAGAGTTGTGTATAAAAATAGCTAAGGCTGCCAAACTTCTTCCTTCTTGGTTTATAGCGCAGAGTATCTAATAAACATCAATAAATCTGCAAAGGTATTTCTATAATATTATTTTCTATATTTTAGAGTTTGCTTAATTATATTAAAACCAGAAAATATACTTTCAAAATTGTGTATGTTTTGCTTGTCTGACTATGAGAGTTTGTCCCACCATAATTCAAAAACAGGTCAACATATTTTGTTGAAACTTTGTATACGCATAAACATCTCCAAATAAAACTATATGCGACTTTATATCGGAGGTGGCAGAGAGATGGTATCGCTAGAAAAATGACTTTCAGGGGCTCTTTGGGGACCTGTATCACTTAGAATGAGATATCGAACTATTGTATATGTAACAACTTACATTTTATTAAATTCTTCGTGGAGACAAAACAGTGATTTTGGCACTAACTTTGAGATAAAATTGAGGACTTATTCTGAAACGACAAACCAGACGCATCAATTTTCAACGATGGATCAGGAGCTGGGGTGTACTCAGAAGAACTGTATCTACTTTTGACAATACACCACTATACTTCAGGCAAAGATGGTGGGAACTGGGATCCAGCTTTTTAATTTAGGAGGTTATATAAGATCCATACGTATAGAGGGATTCTTTAGAAGGGAACATCACACTCGCAGCAACGGAAACACAAAGCGAGATATCCAGAATTGTGAGACAGCTTTGGATAACTGCCGGAACTCTAACTGAAGTTAAAAGAAGTCCGAAGTTCCAAGGGATCATCACTGCTTTGGAATTACAAGCGTACAAGAGACTGTCGTGGAGAATTCAGACTTATCGAGAAGACAAGAATTCTTACATACGCAAGAACTGAAGTCACATGACGACCACAATAAAACCAAGGGTCTTTTCCGAACAGTTAGAGTGATTACAGGTAAATTTAAACCTGAAACGTGGTCAATTAAAAACTGCACCGGCACTGTAAGTGCTGACAAAGATCACATTATTGAGGTTTTGCAGCAATATTGAGAAAATCTGTTCTAAAGTGGCCATCCTGATGCAGAAGATGGCTGGTAACTGAACTATTAACGTGAACCTTTAATACTGTTTAGACATCAGATACCGCATACGGACTTTGGCCACAACCAGTCGCAAGCTAGTCAGGCGCAGCTTAACAAACACCTTGATATAGTGGAAGTAAGAGATAACTCAAAGCCCAGAGAGAATAACACAGAAGATAATACTGCCGACATATTATGTGTGCCCTACAGACTTACTCCCTCAGCAAAGAGAAGATAAACGATTTCTGGCCTTGTATGGCCAGTATAGGTGCCACCTCGCCTGGCCTCTTCCTCAAGCACATCATAAGTGTTAGTTGCCTTGAAGAATGAGGTGGGTATGCCACCACTCTCAAGAATAACAAAATGAGCCTATTCTTGAAGACTGAGTGAACATGGTACCTACTAATTTGTCACTTGTCCCTTGCAAATACTGCAAATTTCTTTAGATTACATTGTTCTTAGTTTTCTATTTTGCTACAATTTTGGACCAAACATTTTTAAAGGCGTTGTATCGGGAGTAACTCTATAAGTATTGAATATGTGGAAGAAGGCTGCCCTCAAAGTATATCTCTGGTGTCCAGTTCGGCCATTTTATTATTGAAATGATAGTAGTAAATTTCTGTTTTGCTAACACTATGTTGATATCTTCATTTGCAAGTTCATTTAAAGGGTTTTAACAGATTAAGATAGCAATGGTTAGGATTTCTTCTGAGTCTGTTATATTGTATCTAGCAGCTATTGACAAACTTAACGTCACAACTTAACATTTAGTAACCTATATGAGGTGGATATATAGGGTTAAAACAACAGCTACCCCAGTATAAAGTCTCGCGGCAAGCCATTTTTCAGTTTCCTTAGCTTACAGGTGAAGCTTCCCATAGTTGCTTGAAATGTTCTGTTAGTGCGTATATTATCTACGAGTCGAGCAGTGATCTTACAGATAATTTACAGATTGATACAAGCAGTGTCCATATGTTGCAGTAAAGGTAATGATTGTCAGTGATATTTTTTATCACAGAGGTAAAATAAAAAATATATTTTAAAACATTCTATGCTTGGTTATTCTTTATCATTTAATTCAACATAACATGTTGGGATTATTACAATTTCCATACTATTAGTAATTTTATTAATTTTTAGCCTCACTGTTTTACAAAATATTCAACATCAAAACATTTATATATTATATTCCTAAGTTTTTCAACCATGTTCAGATAATTTCTTAGAAATGCGGCTATAAATTTCAGCATAACCCGATATTATCGCGTGTTTTCATTTTAATAACGTATCAGGTAATGCTGTTTTGGGTTAATTTTTTTCATATTTATTTCTTCTGCTTATTTGCCTGACCTTAAGCAAAATTGGCGTTCTCTGTCGGCAACACTGGAGGGCTACTGAGCTAGTTTATTAAATTCTGTGGGAATTAAAGCCGTCACGAAGTTTCTGTGTTCTTGTCAATTTGTATTATTAAGTTGCAAAAGGCATATCCCCAAAAATGTATTAATTTAAGAAGTATTCACAAACAATGTATTCATATGTGATGCATTATTAAAGTTAAAGTAGTCACCAGAAACACCAAACCACTGCAAACACTATTCCACGTCACGTATCTACAACGGAAACTAGTTACAGAATTCGTAGATATAAGTTTGCGATTATTTCAATGTAATTAAAAATGGACAAAGCTCTCTGTGCTTACATGTTAGCATGCAGTTCAATTTTTATGTGTTTATAATGCTCGTATTATATGTTATAAATAAATTACATGCAATACAATACTTGAATTATCAGATCGTGAACATTAGATAAGTGGTAAATTTTGTATTTTGAACTAAGGGGCCCTTGGTTTGAATTCTGGCTAGGGTATGAACGTTAGTGACATTTCTTGATGTATTACCCACAGTATCAGAGAGCTAGACCGCAGTTGAGTTCGAGATGCAGTTCAAGCAGATAGCAACGTTGTCGGAAATGATTGTTGTGTTGTTGTATCAAGATGCGTGTCTTGGTTGAATGGTAGAATGGCTACGGGCTACGACTAATCTTCACTAATATATTAATCTGAATAAAACCTTCGAGAAATATTAGAAATACTATAAAATTAATTTTTTTTAACAATGGGCATTATCTATAAAAAAAATGGACATAGACGTGGTTAAGATTTGTGTACTGAATTTCTCTCAATTCTCATCTTTTGTCGTCACGCCACTAGATAACCGATTTTATGCTAATTTTATTAGTTTAAAATCTAAAATTAACTATTTGGGTTAAAATGTCTATTGTTTTATTTTAAGCTGTCTTAATCAATAAGTGTTATGTCCATTAAATATTCATGAAGTCAGGTATCTAAAAATGTACGTTTCCTGGAAATTTTTAAATTATTCTTAAGAATGGTTTAATGATTTTCTCATTTGTATATGAATTTTTTTGCGGTTCTGTTTCTATTTCATTTATTTAAGTAAGCATGTGAAATGTTTCTGATATTAGTCTTCACAGGTCGTCGCCACATAAAATGAAATTGTTATAGAGCACCAAACTCATTGTAGAGTGTGTCTTCGCTTCTTTTCCGGGTTAAATAGTTATCAATAATGATAACATCATAATATAATAAATAAGACTTTTCGTCAATATCTTAAAAACTAAGTGAAACAACACAATATACAATACACACCTTTTTGATAAACCATAAAATTCTCTAAAATAATGGTTACAACAAAAACCGGTGCAGATAATAGTTAAGTTGACCGTCAAAATCTCAAGAGTGAAGCGCTTATTTTTCGTTATTGTCTGATAGAAAGTGATAGGGATCTTGTTTGTAACGAAGTTCTTGACGAAATAGATATTCGTTTTTTGGTAGAATGAACGCTGATTTTTACTTCTCTCGCATACCGAAGGGAAGTATTGTATATTATTTAAGTGCAAAGTCGTGATAAACTGTGGCCGAAGTAAGAAATGTTTTACTGGGAAAAAAAAATTGACAAAAATTGAACTGCCCTTAAAAAGATGAATATACCGGGTGAGTCAGGAATTGCGCTCGCCCCGATATTTCCTAAAATATTTGAAATAGAAAATTGAAATTCGGAGGCCATATTACATGACTAAAATGCCATCTTTTCAATAAAAAAATCAAGTTTGGTGCACATCCGGTTTGACCGGATATGCCCACAACTTTCGATTTTTAAATGGAACACCCTATATATTTTTACATTTTTGGAATTTAGAGGAAATTTTGAATACAATACATCCATTTTGGTCACTTTTTGATAAACATTAAAAATTTTATTAAAAAATCTATTTCTGAATCCAGAGTGCTGTAGTGCCCAAAATATATTTTAGTTTGTGTGCTATGTTACTATAAAAATAAAAAGAGTAATATGATTGCATTGCTTAATTCTCTAGAGGCGTTTAAAATTTTTAAATGTGATTTTTACCCACTAACTCGGTTTTTTTAAATGGGAATTTAATCGTTCACCAACATTTTTAAATACCTCATTTTCATACGAATCTAATGATACCAAAATTTTGAAAATCCGCTCAGAAATATTTGAGATTTCAGCCAAAATACAATGCAACCAAGCTTTTAGAAACATGCGACTAATAGATAATAGATTAGTGGGCTTTGGAAACTAAAATGGCACATTTCTGTGTAAATCTAACCTAATCTAATAACATTGGAAAAATCATAGTAGTCATTGAATGTAATAAAACAATATCAGCTGTCAGACAGATACAAAATAAAGCGTTGCGGAAATCTCTTTGAGTAAAAATTAAAGAAAATGAATAATTTTAGTAGAAATGAAAAGGTCGATATGTTACTGATATATGGAGAGCGTCTCAAAAATTCAACTGCAGCTGCAGAACAGGAGGCTAGTATATTGCAACTGGTTCTTAAATGCAGTACAACAAAACCCAGGTTTTCCTTTTCATATTTTATATTCAGATGAAAGTAGATTTACGAACCAAGGTATGTTTAACAGAAATAATACTAGGTACTGGGCTCAAGAAAATCCGAGGTTGGTAGGGCGGGGGAATATTCAGGAAAGATTTGGGTTTAACTGTTGGCTTGGAGTACTTGGAGATCGAATAATTGGACCCATATTTTTTTATGGAACACTTACTGACGAACGATATTTATTCTTTTTACAAAACCAGACAGCAGAATTTCTTGACTTACTTCCTCTTGCCTATTTACAAAATCTGTTTTTCCAACAAGATGGTGCTCCCCCACATAATTCCAGAAGGGTGATGGAATATTTAAACAACTTGCATGGTGAACGCCTTATCGCAAATCAAGGTCATATCAGGTGGCCTCCTAGGTCACCTGACTTAACACCCCTCGACTATTATGTATGGGGCACTCTCAAAAATAAAGTTTATAAAACTTCTTCACATACCCGTGAAGAGCTGCAAAATAAAGTTGTACGGGCTCTTAATGAAATAACGCCGGCTGAATTGCGTAGAGCCATTCAAGCAACTGTACGCAGAGCCGAAATGTGTATAGAAAAAAATGGTGGACATTTTGAACAATATCTATAAATGTCAATTTATGGTTTAATTATATTAATTATTTTAAAGTTACCTACTGTTACCTAGTTTAAGTTTAATTGTTCAAACGGAATTGATTTTTATTTATTTATAGGCCCGGTATTTATGTTCATTTAAATAAAACTCTGAAAACCGAACTGATGTCGCATTCTATTGCAAATGTCCTTGTAGATGTAATTGTGTTTACCTCCACATACCTATGCTAAACTTAATTGTAACGTTCTTTGCGCTCACAATTATTAAATGTTTGATAGCTCAAGATTGCCTATAACTACACGAGTCTGTCTGACAGCTGATATAGTTTTATTACATTCAATGGCTACTATGATTTTTCCAATGTTATTAGGTTACCAGATTTACACAGAAATGTGCCATTTTAGTTTCCAAAGCCCACTAATCTATTATCCATTAGCCGCATGTTTCTAAAAACTTGGTTGCATTGTATTTTGGCTCAAATCTCAAATATTTCTGAGCGGAGTTTCAAAATTTTGGTATCATTAGATTCGTATGAAAATGATGTATTTAAAAATGTTGGTGAACAATTAAATTCCCATTTAAAAAAAAACGAGTTAGTGGGTAAAAATCACATTTAAAAATTTTAAACGCCTCTAGAGAATTAAGTAATGCAATCATATTGCTCTTTTTATTTTTATAGTAACGTAGCACACAAACTAAAATATATTTTGGGCACCACAGCACTCTGAATTCAGAAATAGATTTTTTAATAAAATTTTTAATGTTTATCAAAAAGTGACCAAAATGGATGTACTATATTCAAAATTTCCTCTAGATTCCAAAAATGTAAAAATATATAGGGTGTTCCATTTAAAAATCGAAAGTTGTGGGCATTTCCGTTCAAACCAGATGTGCACCAAACTTGATTTTTTATTGAAAAGATGGCATTTTAGTAGTGTAATAAGGCCTCCAAATTTCAATTTTCTATTCCAAATATTTTAGGAAATATCGGGGCGAGCGCAATTCGTGACTCACCCGGTATAAAGGAAGTTTATTTATTAAAAAAAAAAAAAATGTTTCCAGCTTTTTAGTGGAACAATTTCGTATAAATCTGCGTAAGTTATGCAGTAATGGAAGTCCCATGTATTCGCCATATTGAATCTTTAAATATTGACATCGGATTCAATATCACCTACTCCAAAAATACCTATACTCCATTCAGTTTAACAATAAAGCCTCTTTTTAGAAAGGGAGCTTTCTCATCTCCTCATTGGTCAATATGCTACGTAAGTTTGCACAACAGTCGACCCTTTGCAATCTATGGCCAACTTGAACAGTGATCGCTTCAAATTATAATTGTGGTACATGTGGCTTTGTAAGCCAGTGTTACGATTACTTCACTCTTAAACTGAATAGATCATAATTATTTAACTTCTACTGACGCATTTTCTTATATTTTCAAATATAATGTATTTTTGCTCGTCTTATACTAGACAAAGCTTGACGAAACTACTATGGGATCACCGCTGAGTTATACTCTACAGCAATTTTGTAGAATTCGCTTAATCCATCCCGGAGAAATTAATGCAACAACGTGGGAGAAAACATACATACGGGTCCGAATTGTGAAAATAATTTTGTATTATAAATATAATTTAGGCTTTCTCATATACATTTTTAATTTGTATCCAATACGCTTTTAACATTACTTTTTATTTTTTACTTATTTGTCTATTTATATAATGTAAAATAATGTTTATTTATAGAACAAAAAAGTAAATATTTCTGGCTTAGAGACTTTGAATTTGTACATAGACGCATAAATAGAGAACGATACTTAATTGGCTAACATATAATAATTGAAAAGAAACACTAAAGTAACGTAGTATTTATAAATAAACCGAAAAGATAAAAAAAATAATTTGTACGTGGGTACACTTTATTAACAATGAATTTGTGTGTTTTCTCATTTTATGTAACATCAAGATATGAAGTACATATATCTGCAAAATACCTGAAGATATATCTGAAAACAGACATATCTATACTTGACTAAGCATTTATTTTTTTTACGTTGGTCAGGGAATACATAAAATCTCCGTCCGGATTTAGAACATACACTTTGCATTTATGTTTAAATGAATTAGATTGTTTTATATCACAATACTATAAATATGAGGTGAAAGGAAGATAAACGGTGCTAGGGGAATCTACAAAATATATCACAATTAACCAGTATGTTACTGGTAAAAAACCTCTACGCCTGTGACGTTTACGTCAAAGGATCAGTTAAAGGTTGGTTTTTTATAAATAAACAACACAAATAAGTATAAAAACTTGAAATTAAATATTTCGCCGACGTTTCGGAAATCTAATCTGTTTCCTTTTTCAAGACTTTTTTGAAGAATCTTTTTTGCTGTGTATGACAAATACACAGCTCTAAGAATGTTTGTTATATTCAATATCCATAGATACTTACTATTTACATAGAACTGTTGATATAGTTAACAGTTTTTTCGTTTCTATACAATGTTAAGTTTGTGAAGTTCTTCTTTTAACATTGGCAGCCAAGTTGTACAGACATCTACGGAACAATTCGACACGCAATTATCCTCATTCAATAATGTTATCGCGGATTCTTTAATTTTTCTTTTTTGCTATCTGCCTCTTTTGTTAAAATTTTTGCCGAGTCCCAGTTTATTCTATGTCCGTTCTCCCACGTGTGTTCACAGATCTTGGACCTCTGAATTTCATTTTTTCTGATATAATTTTGATGTTCGCCCAATCTTACACTAAAAGGTCTGGATGACTCACCCACGTATTGTTTGTTGCACTCACACGGAATACTATAAATGCAGTTTTTTGAATTTTGCTCGTGGTTTGTTGGTTTCGTCTTTGTCAGAATAGATCTTAAAGTGTTGCTTGTTTGAAATACCGTCCTAACATCAAATCTATCACCGATGCGGCGCAACTTTTACCAGTAACATACTGGTTAATTGTGATATATTTTGTAGATTCCCCTAGCACCGCTTAGAAAGAAAACATACATGTGGCAGGAAGTCCCAAAGAATTGAAGAAGGAAAAAAATTAAGATAATGCCACAAATAACATTTAGACAATATTTAGATAACAGGTATGGGCCTAATATCATTCAGTATTTTAGATTTTTAGAAAATTGTTATAAGAAGCTGGCAAGATCAGAAAATACCATCACGTTCTTATGTAAATGTCGGAAACAAGGAATTATACCAACATTTTTACGGCTAAAAATGCCTTTTGAGAACAACAAAACAAGAAGAATTTTGGATAAAGCCAGCAAATCAATGGTTAGGGAAAGGATTCAATATCATAGATACCAAAAAGAACGAACTATTAATGAAATCAATTACAGAGAAAACGAATTATATTACAGCGTCGTGGAACAAGATTTCGACTATATACACCGGAACATCAGGTTTAGTTACAACAAACATTTTAATTTGCAAAAAAGTACGAATATAAATAAATTCAGAAATTTAATGAGAGAAAAACAGATTAGACAACTGAATAATATAAATAATAATCGTCTAATTGAAAAGACTGTCATTAATATGTCAGAACGGATTTTAACAATTTCAGACAAATTGGTCTTGTCAAAAGGTTTAAATTATGCAATAAACCCAAAATTGGTTCCAAAATTTGACATAATAGCAGCCGTAGAAAAAAACTGCACAAAACATGCCAACAGATGACGGAAATGAATATCGCGTGCGGGCAAAAATTGCTTTAGAGAGGCAGTATAAAATTAAAGAAAATTTAAGCACGGAAGAAAACCGGTCAATATCCTCTTTGAAGAGGATATTGACCGGCATTAAAATTTTGCCAGCGGACAAAGGTAATGCCACAGTCATTATAAATAAAAATACATATGATGGGAAAATTATGACACTTATCAATGAAGGACCATACTCAAAATTAAGTAAAGACCCAACAAAATCAATTGAGGGCAAAATTTATAGAACTTTATTTAAATAAAAAAATGATTTTAATGACTTTGAACGACGGAAGCTTACACCGCATTATAGCAAGCCTCCTCATTTTTATGGCTTACCAAAAATACATAAACAGAATGTCCCATTAAGACCAATTGTTAGTTCCATTAATTCGCCATGCCACAATTTGGCAAAATTCTTTGGAAGCGAGAACTAAATTGAGTGTAAATACTATAATGGAACTTTTAACTATGTGTATAAAAACAACTTATTTTCAATTAGAAAATGATTTCTATCAGCAGGATTTCGGTATGGCAATGGGTTCTCCATTGTCACCGATTTTAAGCAATATATTTATGGAGGATTTTGAGACTAGGCATGTTCAAAATTGTGCATACAAACCGGTTATCTGGTGGAGATACGTAGATGATATCTTTGCAATCTGGCCTCATGGTATTGAGTTACTAGATAGTTTTTTGGATCATTTAAATAATAAAGAACCTTCTATTAAATTCACTTTAGAAAAGGAAACTAGAAATGAATTACCATTTTTAGATGTTTTAATTAAAAGAGTAAATGGTACAATTGAAACAAGTGTTTATAGAAAACCAATACATACCAACAGATATTTAAATTTCAACTCAAATCAGTCGATGCACATTAAGAGGGGTGTTGTAAAATGTTTGTATGATAGGGCCAAAATCATTTCTTCTAATGATGAAATACTAAACAATGAGAAGCGGTTTATAAAGGAAGTTCTTATTAATAACCAATGCCCTGGGGGTTTTGTCGATAAAACCTTCATAAATATTGAAAATAACAATCAGGTACGACAAAAACCTGAAAAACGTTACACAGCGTTAATTCCTTATGTATGCGGATTATCCGAAAAGTTGCGCCGCATCGGTGATAGATTTGATATTAGGATGGTATTTCAAACAAGCAACACTTTAAGATCTATTCTGACAAAGACGAAACCAACAAACCGCGAGCAAAATTCAAAAAACTGCATTTATAGTATTTCGTGTGAGTGCAACAAACAATACGTGGGTGAGTCATCCAGACCTTTTAGTGTAAGATTGGGCGAACATCGAAATTATATCAGAAAAAATTAAATTCAGAGGTCCAAGATCTGTGAACACGCGTGGGAGAACGGACATAGAATAAACTGGGACTCGGCAAAAATTTTAACAAAAGAGGCAGATAGCAAAAAAAGAAAAATTAAAGAATCCGCGATAACATTATTGAATAGGATAATTGCGTGTCGAATTGTTCCGTAGATGTCTGTACAACTTGGCTGCCAATGTTAAAAGAAGAACTTCACAAACTTAACACTAGAAACTAAAAAACTGTTAACTATATCAACAGTTCTATGTAAATAGTAAGTATCTATGGATATTGAATATAACAAACATTCTTAGAGCTGTGTATTTGTCATACACAGCAAAAAAGATTTTTCAAAAAAGCCTTGAAAAAGGAAACAGATTAGATTGCCGAAACGTCGGCGAAATATTTAATTTCAAGTTTTTATACTTATTTGTGTTGTTTATTTATAAAAAAACAACCTTTAACTGATCCTTTGACGTAAACGTCACAGGCGTAGAGGTTTTTTACCAGTAACATACTGGTTAATTGTGATATATTTTGTAGATTCCCCTAGCACCGCTTAGAAAGAAAACATACATGTGGCAGGAAATCCCAAAGAATTGAAGAAGGAAAAAAATTAAGATAATGCCACAAATAACATTTAGACAATAGGAAGATAAATTCTTTGACCTATGGTTTTAGCAGAGGGAGGATGTTTGCTTGCAAATTGGTTTTACTTTGTATACCTATGTATGGCTGAGAATCTTCAAATAATTTTATTTTTATATTGGTTAACGATAATTTGAAAAAAATATCTGCCTAACATCAAAGAGTATGGATTTTGTAAAAAGTAAATCGGTCGGATACATTGATATTTTATTTAGATTTATTTAGAAAAAATCTTTTTTGTGCTATTTGTATTTTAATATGAATATACAAGGCTACCCAGATTCCATACGATAGTCTCCACTCTACTAGTGCATACTCTAATAGATTTTCATTTGTTTTATTTCCAATATTTTACTTAAAAATTTAAATTTATACAGTATTCTTCTAGGTGTGTTGGTGGCAGAATTTATATGTATGTACCATTTTAGATGATTATTTATGTAGCCCCTAATTATTTACTAAAATTGGAGTTACCTATTTCAATTAAGTTATCATTGAAATATATTTCAACTTTATCACAGGCAGGTAAATTACTTTTGTTGCAGCTAAATGCAACGTAAATAGTATTTTTTTAATAGCCAATGGCCAACAGTTTATGATCAAAACAATTTATATACATCTTTCAATCAATTCAATCCTTTTTTAATTCTAGATGGGCCCAAGCTGATGATTCAAAAAAGATTGCCATACCATCTGCAAAACCAATTATTTTGCCAGTGCTGCGAATGGTTAATTAAAGATTTATATAAATAATAAATAGAACGGGTCCCAATACGGTTCTTAGAAGTATATCGTACTGCACAACTCTGTAATTTTTGTTGATGCTGTCATTAATTTTAACAAATTGTTTTCTATCACTTACATAACTGCTAATCATATCATGCACCTTTCCTCTAACTCCAGAATGATCCAGAGCCTCCAACAGCTGTACATGACTGACAGTGTCGAAGGTTTTGGCTAGCTAATAAGAATACACATAGTATTGCTTTTATCTAGTACCTTGTAATTATCTAATGCCTTACCGGCGAGAAATGAATTAGCATATTGGCTGTATTTACCCTCCCTGGACCCAAATTATTTATCTGATATCAAGATGTATTTACTTAAAAATTTTATTTTCAAAAATGTTTGTGAAGTTTGTAATTAAGAATATTGGGCGATAATTTGATACCAGATTTTAAACGTGGGGACGTTTAAATAATGATTTTATACCAGCAGTTTTAAATTCAGGTAGGCAAACCCCGCTTTCAATAATTGCATTAATTAGATAAGTTAAGGGCTATGCTATTTCTTTAGAAGGTTCTTGAAGGTTCTATGATTTGATTAGGTCCAGTCCTGGTGATTTATGTGACTTTAATGGAAGTATATAGTAATATTAACAATGTTCTTTGATCTGTAGGTTCCAAGGAAAGTGAGAACTGAGTTGAATGCATGTTAGGGGGAGGAGATTGAGGTTATGGGATTATTTCTGCCAAATTCTTTCCCATATCTGCTTAAAAATCGTCAAAAACATTAGCCATTTCGAAATCGTCGTGCATAATTTAATATTCCCTTAATACTAATTTCCTTGCTTAGTGAATTTGTATTTTTTACTGTATTCCATATATTCTTGACACGATTTGCATTCTCTCCTATTTGATCTCTTTAATATTTCAATTTGATATTTTTAATTAATATATTCAAACAATTCCTATAAGCAATAAATTCATTTTATATTCGGTATTTGTTAGGTATTTTTGTGGCGTTTATAGAACCTATCTTTGTATTTATTGAATTTATTAACCCATTTGTTATCGATCATTGTTTTAAAATATTTTTCATGTTAACCTAATTCAATACATTGTTTTTTATAGTCTTTATTAAATTAATCTGTAGCTAGGAAATATATTAAGAATTTAAATATTCAAGAAAGTATTTTAGTTCTCCAATCCCAAATAGAAAATTATGCACGGTATCGACAGGATCCTAAAAAAATCGCAATACATGGGCTGTTTCTCTTACTTTTTGTTAGGTATTTTGACACTGAAAAATATTTTAAATATTTTTCAATAGCAAAATACCCAACAAAAAGTAAGAAAATCTAAATATGCCACAAATAAACAATTATAGACAATACATGGACTGTATTTCACGTATTTGGTTCACAAATTATTTATAAAATAATCCAGATATTTGACATTGTTGGCCGAAATTTTTAATATGTAAATCTCAGATCCAGAGACTTTAATAACTGTTTTTTACCAAATTATTGAGTTTCCAACAATATCAAGTTTGGGCATATATCTTGAGTAAACTCAACAAGAATTAGAACGATTGATTTTCTGAACTCTCCTTTTGTAACGCCTGAAACTATTTAAGAGCAAAAAGTAACCCTACGCGTTTTTCAATGCAAATCTTTTTATTACTTATATCAACTTTTATACGTCGCGCGTCGTGTCGAAATAGTTCATCTTGATTTTGGAGTGTCTGGATCTCGGACCATTTGAATAGAAATCATACATACATATGAAATTTATACCCCAAAAGCAGCCACTACAACGTGGATTAGTTTGAGTTTGAGAAAAAAATTGATGCTAGAAATTCTACTCACTCAAGTCTAGATATTTGCCCGTTTTCAGGATTTTTTCAATTTTCTCTAGTTCATTTCTTCTGAAAATAAATCCTGAACAATCTTGCATGTCCGGAATTTCTCGATATGTTTTCCCACTATAATGTCGTTTAGTTTAAGCTCTAGAAAAAAAATGGCTTCTCTCACTTAAGCTTAAACTATTGCCCATTTTCTGCTATTTCCCAACACATTTGGGCTAGTACGAAGAGATGCAGCATCTGCCTAAAGAATTAACCATAACCATCGTATTCAGCGGCTCCAAAAACATATGGACTCATGTCTGGAGTGTGCACTTTATTCGAAAATTTCATATCTGAATGAAGTGAAACCGTGAGAATTAAAATGATTGCACGAGTTTAAGAAAAATCACACTAGCAATCTCTAAATCTTATTTTTTTTTTGTGAAATTTTCAAGACTTCATCTGAACCCAAAATAGAAAATAATCATTATACGCGCAAGATAACATTCGCGATTTCGTTTTTGGGTGGGTCACCCTAATGGACAGTGAGCAGTTAACCACTTGATGGCAGGTAAGAAAATTATTAGCCTTCCCTTAATATTAGATATACGAACAAATGAAATCTCTTTAAAATAATTCTATATATTAAACACGCTAAGCATCAAACTCTTCGCAGATTTACTACACTTGTTATATAACACAGCCACACAAAAAAACAATCTGGCCTGGGGATCTGACCATACTGAGTATATATTTTTGGGATCGCTGAATCCGAATCCGAGGTCGAGTTAACTCCATCACACCAGGATTTTGCCATAACCTCAAAAAACCCATAATTTAACCGATTTTGACATCACTTCACATAAATCGCTGTAACTTTTCTAGACAAAAATGACCCCCTCTTTTTTGTACTAGATCGATTGCAAATTAAATTTTAGTGAGATATCGGCCGCCAAACTGAGAGGTACGAGGATTTCACTTCTCGAGCGATATGGCCTAGCTTCAAGGGCCATTTCTGCCAAGGGAAAGTTAGAAACATCTGAAAAATATCAGAATTACGTAGAATGATACAAGAAATCGTTTGGCGTTAATCTGAGGTCGATGCGTGCCTTGATTTTCGAGATATGGCCGCTCGAAATCACCGGTAGGTGAATATTGCATTTTTTACCGCTTCCCAAGGCGAAACGAGATACAGAGCTGCGGTTTACTGTATTCGATTTCTCTCGCCTTCCTACATACCTCTGAATTTTTAGATGCTTTATCTTAGAAATTTTGCAAAAAAATGAAAGTGCCGGCAAAAATCTGAAAAAAATCAGAGACATGTAGCAAGGAGATAGAAATAGATTGGCGTAAATTGCAGCTCTATATCTCGTTTCGCTTTCGAGATATAGCCTCGGGAAGTGGTAAAGAAATTCAATTTTCACCTTCCGGTGAATTCGAGCGGCCATATCTCGAACACCAAGACGCGCATCAACCTCCAATTTACGCCAGTCGATTTCTTACGTCTTTCTACGTACCCCTGAATGTTTCCAGATTTTTTTCTAGCTTCCGTTTGGCAGGAATGGCCCTCGAGCTGGGCCGTGTCGCTCGAGAAGCGAAATCGTCGGACCTCCCACTTTGGCGGCCGATATCTTACTTAAAAAGCTCCGGAAGGATATCGTGCCATACATCATTGGATTGGAAATTTAATTTGCAATCGATCCAGTACCAGAAAGAGGGGGGTCATTTTTGCTTAGAAGAAGTTAGAGCAATTTATATCAAGAGATGTCGATATCGCTTAAATTATGGGTTCTTTGAGGTTATGGCAAAATCCTTATGTGATGGAGTTAAATCGGATTCGGATTAAGCGACCCCAATAACATACAGTAAACATGGTCAGATCCCCAGGCCAGAAAAAAAAAATTGTGTCGCTGTGTAATTGTTGCACATTCTATAAGGTATTCTTCGCAGTTTTTTTTAAAAGGTATTAGTTTCAAACATTTTTGTTTAATTAAAAAACAAAAGCTTTTTGTTTCATTTCAAAAATTAATAACTTTTTTATTTATTGATCGATTTTGTTCAAGAATAGGATTCTTCCTCTAGCTAACACTAACTTACTGTCCAAATTTCAATATAATAGGACTTTTCGTTGTTAAGTTATCGTGTTTACAAAAAAAACCGTGACGGACGGACAGACAGACGGGCGGACGGACAGACGGACGGACGGACAGACAGGCAGACAGACGAACATTTTGAAATTTGTTCAGAATTCGATCACCAACACAGTGATATGAAAATTCTTTCTCTACGAGCAATATTACCGATTTTAGAAATGTGCCGATTGAATTAAATATACTCTTTGTTTTGTATTTGCCAAGAGCATAACAAGCTAACCATTATACTATACTCTTCACCGATTCACTACACTTGTTATATAATTGTTGCACATTCTATAGGATACTCTTCGCACTTTTTTTTGTAAATGATATTAGTTTCAAACATTTTTTGTTTAATTACAAAATAAACAAAACATCTTTCATTTCAAAATAATAATAATTTTTTTCTTATTGATCGATTTTGTTCAAAAATAGGGTTCTTCCTCTAGTTAACACTAACGTACTATCCAAATTTCAAAACAATCCGACTTTTCGTTCTTAAGTTATCGTGCCCACAAGAACGTGACGGACGGGCATATTGAAAATTGTTCAAAATTCGATCACCAACACAGTGATATGAGGATGTTTTCTTTACGAGCAATACTACCGGTTTTAGAAATGTGCCGATCGAATGCAGTATACTCTTCGTTTTCTATTTGCGAAGAGTATAATAATTTGAAAAAGTATACAATGATTTATTTTATGCGGGCGATATTTACGACTGGATTATTACTCGAATTAATAAAGCCCAACATTTTTGTGCCATGTAACATCAAAAATTAACAGTGGTAAGAAGTTATTGCGTCTGCCGTGTTTTCATATATGTAAATTCAGTTTATTTGCTCATAGGACGGTTGATTTTAACATCAAAAGAAACAATCTAAATCTTAATCCATCCATAAAAAAATGTGAAATGTTTTCAGGAATAAACTTTGTGATTTCATGATCAATAAAAATTCGTATATATATTCAAGTTGGCACAGACATGTGACACATCAAATAAGTTACGTACTAGGTTAACGTTTAGCTAACATTCATAAACTGTGAATCAGAGAGCATTTTGTTAAAAACGCTTATCATTTTGAACAAAATATGCAGGAAAATTATAACGTTGTTAAAAATGAAAACAGTTGGAGGAAAGTATTTAATTTAGATTTAGTGACTTTAACGGGGCAGTTTATAACCTACTAGAATAAATTCGTTCTTATCTATACCATATGCGATGGTGATAAAGCATCTCTTAAGGCAGGGGCCTTTTCACAATAATAAGGAGAAAGGTTTCTTTGTGACAAAGATGTAGTCTACTTTGTTCAGATCATCTCTTGTAAGTATACCCTATGAAAATGTTGTATGTGTTTTTTCTACCTAGAGCTGAGTCGTTATAACCAAATTAGCTAAACCCGTAATAAGTTACCAGAAGACGAAATATATCTACTTTGCTACGTAGAGGACACATTCGAAGTGTGAGAGAGCATGCGGTAATTTCAGTTCGGACCAGAAAATTCAAATGTACAGGGATAGCATCATCACTAAAATAATTATTGTCTGACAATAAATACTAGTGCAGTATTTTTGAAATGGATGCTGAAGTGATTAATATTAAGTCAGATTCTTGTCTTGAATTTATTGGGACATTTTCAGAACACTGAAATTAAAATGTATCTAAATATATCTATTATAGCACAGAAATTAAAATCAAAGACAATTCATAGTTTGGAATAGACTAGTCTCTAGTAGGTAGGTTGCAACGGGTCCTACCATTGCTTTAACAATCTACACTATCTGCATCATTTTAAAACCTATTCTATCTTTTAACTACAGGACATCTCTCTCTTCAGGGATGTTAATTCCTTCCTTTAGAAGAGCACTTGTACTGAAGGTTTCAGCAAGAAATGGTAGGATGTTTCTTCATCACTTTCATGATTTGAATGGATAGGATCTTTCCCAACTTCTTTCTCTGATAGTCAATGTCAAATATAAATATTTCATACGTATTCATGGATATTGCATTGATTTTGCAGGGAACATCGTTATGAGTGGCTTTGAGCTTTTCTGATGAGTCCAGAATAAGGACTAAAAACGTTTCAAAGCCTAAGCATTTCCAAAAAACTGAATGAGATTTTGTGAAAATGTAATTCATTAGAATAAACAAATTTTTAAAGACAAGGTAGGTAAGTAAATAAGTTTCAGGCCTTTGTTTTAATTTTTACTGAGTTTACACATCGTAGGGGATCATGTAGATACTAGTTTAATCTGCCGCGTAGGGGACTATGTTGGATGCTAGTGTTATAATGAGAATGGCAAATAAGCATTTTTACTTGTTAGCATAACCAGAAGTCAAGTTATCGAAAGAATGCAAAGATATCATTAATATCTTTATACATAGTTTTTCTTTTAGTTCTCATAGATAGTTTTTCTTTCCACTGTTTGCAAAATCCTATAAAGAATATGTTTCACAGACGTGTTCTAAGTTTACGGTTCATCGAAACGCCGATTAGTTGCTTGAGATCTTTCGATTTAGACCTAGTAATCAGGCCAACCAAAATTGTTCGGCAACATTTTCCGAAGCCATCACTGCTATATCAACTTGCACAAGTCCACAACTACGGTCCCTCGTGACTCGCATATCGAAAGTGATAGTTTTTCGATTTTCGGCTATAAGTAGAATGCGTTCAAGCTTGCGTGAACATCGTCAGCTGCAGTTCCTCTTAAGACGACAGGAAGTGCTTGTTTGAAGTCTTCAACAAATCAATTTCTAGTATTCAACACCAGGTAGTTACAACTACGACTGTCTATCAAAATTCGGGCAAGATCATCAATTCCTCATTTGTGCGATGTGGTACACTCGTTCAAAACAATAAGGCTGCAAATCTCGGAAATCTCGTGCAATGGTACTTGATTTGTATAATGTTTCAAATTAGACCTCGTTCTCCTCGAGTGAAAAGTAAAGATGTTCGATTATTCGTAATAAAGTATTTAAATCATATCTGATTTCTCTCAAATAATCGTGATTTTCCATAATCTCTCAGGATGACGTTATGGTTGGTGCATCCAAAATATATTAAGACAATTTTGAACAATATTTGACAGTCGGAAAATTAAATATAACGGGGCGCTACAACTTTATTGTACTCACAAACAGAAAAGTACTCACACTATTCTCTCGGTAGATATGTATTATACAGTTGCCACTGTTGATTGTGGTCGTATATATAGCAATTATTCGTGCCTTTCTGGCTCTGATAATGTAATCTAATGGCAATTTCAGAAAATCATTTCCACCTTAAGTCTAAATTATAAGTAACAATACAATTAATAATGAATTAAGGGTAGGTGCACTACACCATGTAAGCAATATTTTCTTTTAATTTTAAGGTTCTAGCTCCAAAGTTTTAAGAGCGTCATTTTTTTCATATTTCATCCTCCATTCCTCCACTCCCTTCTAGTTATATTCCAAAGGAATACCTTCAAAATTCGTACCTTCTCCACGTAATGACTACCCCTACCAAATAATGCTGTACCTGAGAGGATTTGGGAAAAACTCTCACCTTCCAAAACCATTTCTATAGACTTCCGTCAGAAAATATTTTCAACAATTTCCATCTTAGTGGGTGGTTCTGCCACACATTAAAATTACAAGATTCCAGCTTTCTGAGTTTGGTCTTTGCACTGAGACTTTATACATGTATAGATAACAATTTGCTTTGGTTATATTTCATAAATAATATTAGAGAGAAATTTAATTGGAAACCAAATAAATGTTTGTATATTTATCACATTATGTATATTTATGTTACGTTACAGCTGATAACCATTAATATACCTGGCTAGCGCGTATCACTGGAAAATATTGATTTTATCTTTTTGTTAGTAGCGAGAGCTCCCACTTTTTAAAGCTGGAATTTGAAAAAAAATCTAGAACATATAGCTAAATATGAATGATAAATTAGATTTATTGAAGCAAGAAATTATGTCATTGCTAAACAGTGAATTGCAACTAAAACATCAAATAAATTATACGTGATACATCACAACTTACAATATACACAACACAAAATTGAAGAAATTGAACTTCACCTGTAGAAAATATTCAAGTCCTCTGATATCTAAGACTTGAATTGATTCTGGTGAAATAAATTATGTACATTTTAGTTATTATTGTGGAAATCTGAGGAAATTCAATTAAATCTAAAGGAAAGCCGAGGAAATCTGAAGGGAATTCGAGAAAATCTTCATCAAATGGACAGTCTGATGTACAAAATTTTTGAGGGTGGTTGACCCCTCCAAAAACGTTGAAAAAATAATTGTTTATTTCACTTTTAAAAAACGATCACTAAATATTATGAAATATAATTTCACCGTCTTTCGATTAATTGAACTTTATTACCTACTACCGATTTTGAGTTCGGTAAAAGAATTAATAAATAACAAAATCAAGCAAACGTTACATTGTATGTTCAGAATAAAATGTAATTAATCTTGTAAACGATATTTAAACAACAAAAAATATTCATAATACCACGCTTCAATTTTATAGAATTTTATTTAGAATTATTATTAACCATAACATTGGCATTAACATTTACATCAAGAACGATGTTCTTGTCATTTTGGCCGGGATCAATCAAATTAACTCGATAGGGTGTTTCTGAATAAGAAATGGAGGATCCACAACTTAGCCGACATTGGTAACGGTGCTAGTCGATGTACACGGTAGGACCTGGATCTTTTCAGTGATTGCCATCCAACGAAGTGGAGGTTCCTTCCACTTCGTTGTTGCCATCTTGCTGGACAGTGATTCTTCTATATAACTTTCCGCTACCGTAGTCGATTTCCAACCACCGTGACGGTTGACAGTGGTAATATCACCCCCAGCATTGGCCAACAATGTTGCTGAAGAACGCCTCATTCTATGTCCGGTAAAACTTTCTGGATCAAGGAGCCCAAGAAATGAAGCCACTTTTGAAAAGGTTTTCAAAATTTTGTTGATGCCTACATGTTGTGTAGTATATTTTCCAGCCACATGACGCAAGAGAGATCTCCCATCGGCAGTATCAGGTCGCAACTTGATGTACTCTCGACACATTTCTACACAGCATTGACTGAAAAAGCTTCTTCCATGATCGTGAAACTTCTTGAAATGTTAGTTTTCGTATCCGGAATGAGTACGTACAGGTAACTACCTTTGTCTTGAACATGGTTGATATCCAAAAAGATTAATTCATTACACAGACAAGCACCTACAACTTCCATGATCGTTGCAACCTGTAATGAGTGCAAAATAAAAAGCTCAATGTATACATTGAAATATTGACATCGTGTATTTCCTACCTTAACTTGTAACATGGAATACTTTGTCCACACTGAAGAGGCAGCAAACCGTTTCTCCATATTGAAAAAGTAGAGTAATAGCACCTCTTCCATAATAGCTCCTTCTCCTATGTCCCTTTTTTTCGCCAGTTGTCGAATACCACAAATTCCTTCTCGTATACACTTTTGCTTTTCGCTGGTAACAGACGTAATGCTGCTTCTTGAGCTTCAGCTGGAATGAAGAAATTCTCAGCATTCTCAGTCATTTTTTCTGTCGATTTTGCAACTTTTTTCGCTTGTGTCAACTAATAAACAAACTCATGTTATAGATACGATACAATGACCTTCTATTTCAATCAATAGATTCTTAGTCAAAATAAACTTGTCAAATCTGACGATTCTCAAAATCAGAATATTTCACCTGCTCTCATACGGCTTTCACGCTCCTAATCTGTCCATGGTCGTGGATAAAAGGTTGAATTACATTCGGGGATTAACAACCTTTCAATACATTAGAAAGAATGTGACTCTTGACTGCGCCTCGAGTGCACATTTTTGCTCGTAGATTAAAGGCTTCTTAATCCCCTTATATAATTAATAACTAGAATTAACTTTAATTTACTAAACACACACCAGAGCTATCAAATTAGTCGTGGTTCTAATTTGCAACACGAAATATATAGGCTTGAATTATGTAAACTTCAGGTATTTTTGGAAAAATTAAAAGTATTTCTTATCTCAAATGCATTTTATTATGTGGAGGCATTTCTAATGTATTAATTTTTATACTACATGCTCTTAGTTTGTAATACTATTTTACTATTTTCACATTTGTCTTTTTTTATATTTATGTATAAGTAAAAGTATCATTTTATTTACAGTTATTGAAATTCTACTAATTTTGAAACTATTTTTACATTTACTTCTTATTTTTATGAGTCCTTTTCCGATATATATTTTACACCTACCCATACCGCTGTAATTGGAGAAGCTGTTAAAAATGTAGCGGGTATTAGGTCCAAGATTTATTGTACCTATTGTATCTTTTTTGGAACACTTTCAACACGGGCGTGCCCATTAGGGAGGTAATGGGCGTTTTCTTTTCAATAATATATAGGATATACCTAGACAGAACTATTCACTAGACATATTGGATGGAGATTTACAGTACGTCAATTACTAAAAATTATGTAGTCATTAAGATAGACAAATGTATTATTAGTGACCAATTAGTTACAAAATATAAAACTTTTGTTAATTTTTTATTTAAAAAAAGAAACTAATATGAGATCTGTAAAGTTGATGACTATATAAACAGAGAGTTTGATTCCGGGATAAGCTTTATTGGTTACGGTGGCGATGCAGATACAATATGACAACTAAATTCAGAAATTTAATTACAGGATTATTTACTTCAGCTGTTGTCTTAATGAGTAATAGAGAAAAGTGGTATATATTTAAATTTGAATACAAGTGGTTATGTGACTCATTTACCTATACCTAAAAATGACAAACCTATGGTAACAGATATAAAAAATTAGTTGTTACTGACATTTTAAAAAAACAGTGTAATTTAATGTTAGTTTTATAGCTAGGCATAGACGTTTTTGTGTCATCTCACATTCGCCCTCACAATTCTTGGAAAGTAAAGTGCAATGCAAACCATCTTTATTGCAACCACATTTGGTTTTGCTACATCCCATCTTTGGAGTACATTCAATTAATTACGTAAGGGTTTTAGATATTACTGGAATTGTTTACCATTTTGACAACGAAATGTCTTATGGGATATACTATCCTCATTCTTTAAAAAGAGATACAGTAATTATAAATTTTAGAAATGACCCAAAGTGTGTGTACTTTGGTAACTAATCCTCAAAATATGTCGCTAGCATTCGATGGAGGATGTTGAAAGTTATTTTGGTTTTGGACGTATACAGTCCTTTCCGTTCTTTATTTACTTCGATGCAAGCAAAGGTATTACAGTAGATTAGAACAATAAACTGATAAAATAGAATAAATATTTGGTCACATAGGTTTTGTTTGGACTTTTCTAATTAAAGAAATAGCTTGTGTTGCTTCTGGGTATGCAAGGCTCTTCCTTTTCCAGAGAAAAGGAAGCGTGATAGTTTCCTTATCCTTATGAGGGATTGGAAACATTCGGCATACTTTCTATCTCCTAATTTTTGAGATCATCTTTTACAAGTTTGAGATAGTTATTAGCCTAGACAGTATAGTTATACAAAGTATCCAAACCTTATTTATATACATTTTTAAAGATGGAACTGCTAAAACAATCACATCGATGAGCCTTATCTGATACTATCTTGTACATGCAGTATTTTAAGGATAATACTACATGTACATGATTGTGTTCAACAAGATTAGAAGAAGATTTGCATTAGAACTACTGTGACCAGTGATTAGCAAGAAGATGAACATACGTGTATGGTCGTCTTTTTGGTCATAAAAGTAATGTAATTTCCACTCTCTCCTGATACGATATTGACAGAATTAAAGAAATCAGATATCTTATTCACAACATTTTGACAGACGTTTCTTAATTCATACAATGTTCTAGTTGACCTCCCTTTGTTACCTGACATGTCCGACAGCTTCACGACTTCTATCACAGCCGCTTGTCAAGCGCATCACCAGAACTCTCTCCCATCAGCTCCCCGGTGTTGTCGGTGGAACAGTATGTTGGTCCTCCTCTTCATCTCTTCTTCACTTGGTTTGTAGATTTTCCAGTAGGTACATGAGCTCATTCTCGTTTACTGCAACCAAGGTGATATACTCGCATACCTCAAGTAGAAACCATTGTTCCTAGCATAACTACTCCACCATGCCAATTAATTAATAATTGAATGTATGGAAATATGTATATGTTTTACACTTTGTTGTAGACTTTGGCAACTATCACTGTTTCTAAACTCAAAACTCAGCGACAGCGTCGCAGATTTGACAAATGTAGAGGTGGGGGATGTATAGCTGGCGACCGACGAAGCTCTGAACGCGACTTTACAGTAATAATTGCACATTAAACACTGATTTACTACTAATAATGACATTGATTGGTGCAGTGATCCGAAAAGTAACGTACCATTGGCTTATATGTGAATGAGTGAAATGATCTATGTAATAAATAAATACAAGGCATGGGTATCTTGATTTGTTGCAAATAATAGATAATAAATCCTCATTAGATAAACTCACAAACTTCATGATTCATGAATGTTATCATTTTGTTATTTGCGCATCTTACTACTGTGAATAAAATTGTTATCAGCCTGTAGCATACTAAAAGCAAGTCAGAAAAGAAATGAAAGAACACAAATCATGACTAATGAGGTACTCCAAATTCGGTACTTGTCCCAATTATGTAAACATTCCTTAGAAGCCTAAAGTTTTTCAAAAATGTATTTTGTTTTCATTTTTTAAATAATTTCATAAGGTACAGTTATCTTTATGGATAAATATCAAGATGTAAATATTTATAAGAACAACAACTTAGTTTTTTGTAAAATTTATTATCAAAACAAACAGGCTACGATATGAGGCATGTTACAAAAAGAATAATATTTAACAAAGATTTAGGAACAATGGCTTATATATTTTTGTAATATTTATGTTTAAATAATTAATCAGGGCAAGTATTTTGTCTACGAAATCCTCATACTAAGAAAATTACACTTTTAATTGCATAGTTTTTTATGAGTTACGTTTAACGAACTTATGTGCAATATTTACAATTTCTGAAGTCGTATGTAATAAGATCATATTTAAAATACGTATTAACTACATTATTACAAGAACTACACATCGTAAATAGGACGAAATGAACTTTTAAAATATCGCACAAGCACAATTATAATTGTTTTCTTCGCGCATTTCCCACGTGCCAAGAAAAGTGTAGTAAAATTCAATCATCTTGCTTAAAATCTTCTTCAAATCGGGTTAACTAAATTAAACTAAACTAATATTAAACAATTTACAACAGCAAATAGTCAACGATGATAATTGTGCAGCTAGTGTTGGAATTATTGCTTTGTTGCTTGTGAAAAAGGTTTTCTTTCTGAGAAGGTTGAATTACTAAGAGAATTTGTTTATTTACTTTCATGTAAGTAGAGTAAGAAAATAAGTAATACTAGTGATAGTAAAGATGCAGAGACTGCAGAAGCTGCCAGTTCTGCTCCTACATGCTTCTATAATATAGAATTTTCCTTATTAGTTAAAGTAGGAAAAAAAGTAATCAATGATACAGCAGATGTTATTCATCATCAGAGACATCAATAGGGTTCTAGAATCAATAAATAAATAAGATTTATGTCTGATGTATGACATTGTTAGAAAGAATTCACATGCTTATTGAAAATAGCTGAGAAAATTAATAATTTTCTAACTGAATATTAATAACCATTTTAATGTCGGAAATATTTTCCAATCTTCTTTCCTGAGGTGTTTAGATATATTAATTTTAATTGGTTTTAGATTTCACTTTTCGATTATTGCGAGATGCGACTGCGAGATTTGTTCAGTTTAAATAAATGAAAACAAATTCATGATAACTCGTGATATTAAGTTTTAATAAACTGTGTGGGGTTTTTATTAGAATTAGAAAACTATTTTAAATAATGTAATAAATATAGAATCATTTTTTACTAATGAAACACGTCTAAAATATTTATTGAAATAAACGAATTTTAATTATCACGGAGTACAAATAAAATATGAAATCTTAGCATAGGGCTACGTTAATTAATATTTGTAAAACCAAAAGTATAAACAAACGACGACTGTGGTTTGCAACATTTATGTTTGTTATTAGTTGAATGTTTATCCTTGACTTTGATCTATCGTTTCGTAACCAGTGGGCCAGTAAATCTGTGGCATGTTTTATTTATGCCTAAATAGTCCCCATAAGTATTTTCAATACTAAAAAACCGCTCTTTAAAAAATCACTACTTCCACATCCAGATTTCCCATCCACGTCTCTTTAAAGAAAACATCTTGAACACATTCGCACTCCAGTATATAATATTTTAAATGATCTTTTTTGAGAGTTCTTGTTCTCATACATATACACTAAATCACAATTTTATTTTGTTTTATTTTTGTTTCTACTACATACACCAAATACCGAGTTTCTAGATCCTTACTGGCTTGCTTTACTTATTTACCCTTATTTACCTCTCAACCCTTCAATGGAATAAGCTCAAAATATAATCTAGTTTCAGATATTGATATTGCTTAAAACAATTTTGTTTATGACAACAGTAAATATCACATATTTTCAATAAAACAATAATTTTTTAAAATAATCATTGACCGATTTCCAGCAAGAAATGTTCGATAACTTATTTACGTTTTTTCGCTCTAAAAGCATAAAAAAAATTTTACATTACAAAATTTTTTATAATGTCTTTAGACCTTGCATATGAACTTCCAAAAAATGGAATTTGAAAAATTCATTCATGTCGAAGAATAGTTGTCATATGGATTGTAGCGATTAGGAAATTTATTGCTGAAACATTTTAAATCAAAACATGCAGTGGCACAAAGTTGAACCTAGTTCTACAGGGTGTTTTCCACGATTATTCAAATTATTATATTTTTCTTCAAACGTCAGAGAAACATGACATTTCTTAACTCACGTGATATTAAAGTTTTGACATTTTAGACGGCTGTACGTTGCCATTAGCAGCGGAGCTAAAAATGCTTTTTTTTGACCAACCAGAAAGTACACTTTTTCCGGAGAAATTTTCGGACAGAAAGTAATGTTTTCCAGCCTAGAACGGAAAGTGACCATCAGAGATCAACAAGAGCTTTTCCGATCCATGAGGGAAAAAATTCTGCCAATTTTTGGTATAGGTGGCTTGGAACTTGTGTTAAGTGTCAAATAGATAGATGGTTACTATTCACCATAGAAGGATGCTTGTGATGAAAGTGTTGAAATACTTTATGGCCTTTCTGAAATAAGCATCTATAAATACACTTAACTTTTACGAGGTTTCAAAAGTCAATTCGCAAGTTATGGATAATATAGACTCGTTACAAGCAGAAAATGGTCGAAAAAAAATATTGTTCGTTACATGACCGAATAACAGTGTCTTGCAGGTCTCCTCAAGCTTGGATTGACCTGCAAAACATCTCTTTCCGGTCTTGTAACGTAAGTTACTATTTCTGACGCTGTCAGAAACTTGTTGTGACTCGTCTATTATTTCCGTCAGATTCATCACAAAACCATCACTTTTACTTATAATCAAACAATATGCTATTTTAAAGTAGCATAACTCATTGTTTTGACTTACAATGGTTCAGGAATCAATTACCTACACACTGAAATCCATATAACAACTTTTCTTCGACATAAGTTTTTCAAAAATCATCGAAAAAAGTGGTCGCCATGTGGTAAAAAATTTAAAATCGTCAATTCCATTTTTTGGAAGTTGATATGTAAGGTCTATAGATCTTATGAACAAATATGTACCTACTGTAAAAAAGAAGCATTCTCTTGGTACCTATACTTTTAGAGCATCATAACACGAGATAATGAACATATTTTAATTTTTAAAAATTAATAACACTGAAAATATCAAAAAGAGTTATCGAACATTTTCTGTTGAAAATTGGTCAAAAACAAAATTTTTTAATTTTGATTAGAAAAATATTTTCTTTTAATATAAGCTAATTGCTTTAAACAATATCGAACCATGTTGCCGTCTGGTAACATGGATTCTCATAATCAGTAGTGTCTCCTGGATCGATTGCAGCAAGAAAATTGTCCGAAATGTGTTCGAAACTCGTACGCCGATACCGCCCTGCTCTATATCTCAACGAAAGAAACATTTTAAAATTTTTGTACGATTACCACACTCCCACTCTATTACCTGGATGTGGAGGTAATTAAAGTATATATCAGACCATTACGAAAATACATTATGATCAAAAGTGGACATTTTCAAAAATTAAAATCGCTGTCAAATTTTTACAAAAATTCATCGAAAATCTTCAAAAATTTGCTTTCAAGATGGCTTAGTCCCTTTGTTATTGTTTTTATGCGTGTGACGAGGTCGATCAGAATGACCATATTTGCAATCCATCTAACCCCAATACACAATACGTTTTCAATGGTTATCGTTGTGCTCTGTTGTTTTCTAGAGGATTAAAATGTTCGACCAAAGCTTACAGAATATTATCTTTAAAATACATACAATGCCATTTTCTCACTGTTAACTACTTGTGTATAGCAATTTTTTAATTCATGAGTCCTCATTTACGTAATTTTATTTTGACTTGCATAAAAGCATCATATGATTCTGTACTATTTTTGACAAAATTATCTATCATATACATTTCTTCATTTTGAACTAAACTTTCATTTAAATATACTTGCAGATTTTTAGGTACGGGCTGAAGAGTTAGGTAAAGTTAGTAGATGTTTGCAATGTTTGCATGTGCTTCGTGTACCTATATTAACGTTCTTCCAACAATTTTTATATATATATATATAAAAAATGTCCAAGCAAAGATAATTGCATGCAGTTTTACGATAAAAACAGTAATATGTCAAAAAACCTACCGCATTGTCAACTACAGTAGTTAAGTTTTTAAAAGCAGCTTCAACTGAAGCAGAGGAATTTTTAACAACGTATCTGGTGGTGATATAGAAAATGTGTAGAACCAGAGGATACATGTTGATGTATCCTCTGGTTCGGATTATAATGCACCTGATGATTCAAACAACTAAATTAAATATTTTATGCTTAATATATCAACTCTTCTCTCACTTAATTCCGAAACAGTATCACGAAAAACAAGACTATGATATATTTTGTTCAATTAAGATTCTTGATATATTAATAATGCTGTTTAGAATAAAATACTCTGAAATAATTGGTTGCTCCCTAAAAAACTTCACTTAAAAAATCACTGCAAGTGTTGCTTTCGGATATACAATTATTTATTTCAGAGAGACGATTTCAATGTCGCTGAAATAAAATCACATTAATTGGTTGTTATCGAAATAACTACCCCAAAATGCCATACATCAACATTAAAAAGTTTTCCTATTACTTTTCCTACATTTAAATGGGCATTTTAAGATCAATTAAGAGAAATAGAGAATTTTGGTAATAATTTTGTTTCTTCGGCCCACTGTGCATCAATTCGTCTGTCTGTTGGCTCTATATCTAGAAGATGATTTGACGGGAAAAGTAATATTTGTCAAGTAACTGATTGCCAAGGAAGAAACCGAAATCTAACGTATTTAATTCAATTTAATATTAATATTAGCTAATGAGGTTCAATTATCCAGACGAAACTAAAATTTGATTTCATAACTGTTAGTGGTCGTTTTTTTAAAGCGACTCAATTCAAATTTTTCAAAATTATTTTAAAAAATGACATATATCGACATTTTTCTTCAACAAACTCTAACCTTGCCATTGCACGCCAATGTGTTCATAAAATTAATGCTTGCAGCAACTGAAGCAATAAAGCAGGTAAGTGTAAGAATAGATTTTAGAAATTACAGTTTTACCTGCACGGTAATGCAGGCATTGTTACATTTAACGCAAAAGGTTCAACAAGTGAAAAGATTATTTAGCAAAAAAATGTTTTTCACTAACCTGCCTGGTGAAGTTATAACAAGATCTCATGTGAACGTTCAGTTTAAATGACCCTAGAATAATGCAAGCATCTGCCGGGAGGTATCCATTTTTTTGTCATACGTATTATTACTATAGTCGGAAATAATTCACATATAAATATAGGTGCGTACAGCTTCTCAGGAACTATAAATAGAATATTTTGCTGCCCCCTGCGTATTTTAATAGCTTAGATTTTCGATTTACACAATCCATATATAAAATATTAGATATTCTCTTGAATTAAAACTATATTTCTAGACAATATTTTAGTATGTTTGTAAAGTAAGTTATTTTAACATTTCAAAGTTTTCATGTATTACTTCCCATCCGAGTAGTGGAGTGGAAGTATTGTAATCGTACAAAAAACCTTTTTTTTTTTGTTGAAATAGGATTAAATTAAGAAAATAATCTATTTTTATTTAAAATTTTCTTTGAAATGCAAACTTATTTCCCAGTCAACGAAAAATGGTAATTACTGAAACAACAGAACACCCAACCAACGACCTGTATCTATTTGATAATCAACTGGGGTAGATACATTTATTTGACATTTTCTAGTTGCAGTATTTTGTAGTTTTACTTCCACATCCACGTATCCAGTGGAAATATAGTAAGCGTAAACAAATTTTCAGGTTATTTTTGTTGAAATAGGTTTAGAATGTCATGAAATGTTGAGATTTGAAATTGGATCGAAAAAGAACTCTTTCGGTTCGTCGGTCGTTCCGGTACTATGTATTATGACGAGATCTCGAACTAGTATCGACTGTATTTTGAATTTGTTTATTGTTATAAAAAAAATGAGAGTTTAGCTTGTAGATAGATTATACACCAAAGTTTCTGGACTATTGCTAGCTTCCTTTACTTATTTACTTCTATTCATTCACATTTATCCTTCTCCGCAATAAATTCAAAATATAATATAGTTCCAGATCACATTATAATACATACGTATGCCAAATTTCAAGTCAGTGTCTTGAATCCTTCCAGAGAAATAGTGCACACAAAAAAAACAGGCTACCTGTTATACTCTTTGCCGATTTACTGCATGTTTTATATAAGTATGGCACATTTTATAGAATACTCTTCATAGTTCATTTGTAAATAATATTAGTTTTAGACATTTTTTTGTTTAATTACAAAACATAAAAAATACATTTTTTAAAAAAATAATTAACAACTTTTTTTGACTATTGACCGATTTTGTTCAAAAATAGGGTTCTCCCTCCAGCTAATACTAACTTACTGTCCAAATATCAATACAATTGAACTTTCCATTCATTAGTTATCGTACGTACAAGAAACGTGACGAACGGACAGACATACAGACGGACGGACATTTTGAAAATTATTCAGAATTCGATAATCAAGACAGTGATATGAATTTTTTTTTCTTTGCGCTAGATATTACCGGTTTTAGAAATGTGCTAGTCGAATGCAATATACTTATTTTGTATTTGTGAAGAGTATAATTACACACAGACTGAGACAGAACTTTTTGTTTCCGCTCTAATTTGAAAAAAAAAAGAATCGATGAGAACTTCCCTCTTTATTTATACAGGGCTGTCACTCTAAAAAAATATTAATTACGAAACGATATATGCGAATAATAATCGGAATGTAGTTATCACTATTATTACAAAGAAAACCTAATAACTGTTGGTCAAAGAAATATACAGAGTGGTCAACCGACAGCAAAAATTCAATATTAAATAAAAGGTGCCAAAGTGGAAGTATAGTGGTTAAAAAAAAGTTCAATTTTTATACTCTTCGCAAATACAAAATGAAGGGTACATTGCATTCGATCGGCACATTTCTAAAAGAGAAAAAAATTTCATATCACTGTGTTGGTGATCGAATTCTGAACAACTTTCAAAATGTCCGTCCGTCCGCCTGTCCGTCTGCCTGTTCGTCTGTCCGTTCGTCTGTCTGTCCGTATGTCCGTCTGTCTGTCGGTCTGTCTGTCTGTATGTCCGTCCGTCCGTCCGTCCGTCCGTCCGTCACGTGTCTTGTCAGCACGATAACCTCAGAACGAAAAGTCGGATTGTATTGAAATTTGGACAGTAAGTCACTGTCAGCTAGAAGAAGACCCTGTTGTTTTTCAACAAAATCTATCAATAAATAAAAAAGTTATTAATTTTTAAAATGAAGATGTTTTGTAATTAAATTAAAAATCTCTAAAACTAATATTATTTACAAAAGAAACTGCGGAGAGTATCCTGTACAATGTGCAACAATTATATAAAAAGTCCAGCAAATCGGCGAAGAGTATAATGGTTAGCTTATTATTTTTTATTTCCCTCGCATACAGAAGGAAAGCATTGTATTCGAGAAAAAATCACCCTCCGGGATTTCTTCTGATTTTCACTTTTCAGAACATGTAGATTACGAAAATATAGGTTTTTCAATTCCGCCAGTCTGTCGGTCTATCTGTCTGTCTGTTGGTGCATTAACTAAAAAAATTACTTGACGGAGAACAGTCAAATTTCGTAGCCACTGCCACCGAAGAAATGGTTAGACTTTCACTGGAAAATATACAGGATGGACCGTCTAAATGGAACAGATATTGGAAAAAACATTTTTTCGCACAAATTTAAAATTTCCGTAAACCTATTTCAAAAAAATTTTTTTTTGAAAATTTAAAATAGACGAAATTTAGAAATTTTGAAAATATTCTATAAAATGGATGGTAACAACTTTCTGTTTGCTCAGATTTAAAATATTCACGTTGCATGACATTCTAAACATAATTTTTTTTTTTTTTGAAAATGAAAAAGAAAAAAATTTTGAAAACTTATTATAAAATGGATTGAATTTTCTTTATCCTCAAATTTAAAATTTCCACGTTTCATTACATTCTAAACCTATTTCAACAAAAAAATGTTTCAAAAATTTTAAAAAATAAATTGAAAATTTTATCCCCCACCACTATAGCGTAGATGATGGAAAAACGTTATAAGGTTTTCCCTGTAATAATAGGGCTAACTACATTGCGATTATAATTCTTATATGTCATTTCTTAATTAATGATTTTTTTAGAGTGACCACCCTATATAAATATGGAGGGAAGTTCTGTGTAAATACTTTTACCGATTTTTTTAATAGGTTTAGAATGTCATGAGAAACGGGGAAATGGGCTTGTTCCATGATATTCTTTTTATATGGTTTTTATACTTTTTCATATAGTACTCGATATTCTCATTATACACTTTAAATTTCGCATTATTAACTATTTTTGTTCTCGAGATATAAGGAGTTGAAATTAGTAATAGTTGCAAAAACTGAGCGCTAATTTGTGACGTCACTATACGCAAGTGACGTAAGAAAAATGGCTTTCTGAGACCTTTCAAATTTAACCTGAAAAGTCGAAAAACATGGAATTTTTAAACGCTGGTAACTAAATAAATACGTCGAGTGAAAGTTCGCTTTATGTCTCTAAGGAAAGGAGAAGGTCGGGGATAAACTCTAATCGTAAATTGCACGGTCAAAATCGAAAATTCGTCCCGGCAGGAGCGAGAGAAAATTGTAATTTTTTGACATTTCACCAAATTGTACTCCCCTACTGTCAAGTAGTAAGCAAAACAAACAATACTTGGAAAACATTTATAATTATAACAAGTAAGGAGCATCAAGTGTATAGAGATCGCCGAGTCTATGCGTATAGTGACGTAGCGCCTGGCCACGCCCCATTTTTGCGAATTGGAAATTTGTAATAGTTTTTAAGATACTAAACGTGCGAATAAGATTCTGATTTTTTGCAGATCCATTAATTTATACTTGAACTTTCGATTCATGAAATTAAAAAAAAAATGCTGAACAAGCCCATTTAAAATTTGAGCAAAAAATACCCTTTAGACACCCTGTATATTTTCCAGTAATAGTTTACTCATTTCTTCGCTGGCAGTAGCATCAACTACCTACCAAACTTGACTGTGTTCTGTCAAGTAGGTTTTTTTAAGTTAATGCACCAACAGACAGACAGACAGAGCCAGACAGACAGACAGACGGAATTGAAAACCTTTATTTTCGTAATCTACATGATCTGCAACGTGAAAATCCAAAAAAATCTCGGAAGGTAATTTTTTCTCTTATTCAATACTTCCCTTCGCGGTATGCGAGGGAAGTAAAAATACAGATTTTTTTTTACGATTACTACAACACTGCACTATGTGGATGTGGAAGTAAAAGTGATACAATAACGTGAGCAGATCCGTTCATTCACTATACCCCACGTATTTAACGAATTCTATCCTGAGTCACCTATTTGGAAATCTAATATTCTTTCTGTTCGATTGTGCATTAGCGCACTATTAATTGCATTTGTAGAATAAGCTCAATAAATCAATAATGATATAAGATAAGCACTTACGAACCTTTATAATTCAATATCTCAAGCATGGATATAAATGTTGAAAGGCGCACTATTTTAGAACAGATTATAAAGTACATTTTAATGTAGACAGATTTGAAACACTCGTTGGAATAAAATATTTTTTTTCTTAAAGTGCGCCCAACCCAACTTTTCATATAAGCAAATTTTGCCCGCGTCATGGAATTTTACCGGAAGTGACGTCAAAATGGGAGGATGCCGGCAAATAAGAAGAGGCAGCCTACTGTTTTAATAAACAGAAGGCTTGTACTTTAACTGAAAAAAAAATTCATGTATTCGATAACTTAAGAAAACAGACAAAAAAATACTTTAATCGAGGGTGAGAGTTGCAGGCAAATTTATCCTGGCAGCCCACTACAATCTCATTGTATACCTCAAAACCTAGATTTTGACGTAAGTTTTATTCATGCATTCGATGACACAAATAATCGTGACCGGAAGTGGTAACATGCGGAATGCTCAATAGCATCCTTTGTTACACTGTTAATAATTATTAGAAAAATTTATCGGAAATATTATTCCCACAAACTTTAGTACTAATAGAGTGCCCTTACTCCTTATACTATGATGAACGTACGTCATCTGTTAGAGTTAACGCTCGCGAATACTAGATGGCGCTCCAGGAATGATATTTCAACTAAATGACGCCGGGTGAAACTCTTTCTCGTTGAACAATTGCACTAATTAGACGTATTTATAATTTTATTTGACCTGTAATGGGGATGTTAGAATTTGAAGAACCTCGTGATGATCACATGAGGTAAGGTTTTAATTATTATACCGGTAAATGCCATTTAACATTTGGAATATTGTTTTAGGTTTTTCTTATATTCTTATAAATTAAGAATTAATTTCTTAATAACAAAACTTATTCACGTCTAATGATTTTAACGTAGAAGTATTTCAACGTTATATTATTTGCTTTAAGCAAGATTTGAGATTATCTACATTCAATTAGTGATACCTACTACGTTTTCCACTAAGCAAACAATATTCGTATGAAGTCGACCTTTCTATACTACATTTTGAGTTGGGGTATAAGAAAACATTCTGAGCGATGAGATTTTCCTCATTTTGTCTGGGCGACAAATCTTGTACGAACGTTTCTACGATTTCATAACCTCAAAATGGGATTAAGGCAGCAACAGGTGAATTTAAATACATAGTCATCGGAGAACAGGATCGTATATAGGACTTTCCTTAATCAGGATAACAAAATAAAAGATAAGTACTTTTGATTGCTACATATAAAAGAGATTATTTTCACGTGATTGTAGTTTTGGGTCATAAAAGCCAAGTCTCTAAATTTAAAATATGAAATTCAAATTCAATCTATTATAATTTTTGTTAGATTATATTTTAAATACGCTGTTATATTTAATCCGTTGTCGTACATTAATTCATAGTTACTTATATCTTAAATTCATTGTCGCACATATTTCATCGTAGTATTAATTTCGTGGTTAATTTTATCGTGATTTCTTACAGTAAATATTTTATCGTAGTATTGTAATGCATTTCTGTTGGTAACATAGTAAGTCGTGGTTCATCTTGATGGTAACGAGAGTGTTTAAGGTTTATGAACTTTGAGATAATGTTACGAGACATATTTGTTGTAATATAGTATTTTGTCTCTCGTAAAGGATCTCAAGTTCCTGATTTTGTTGTAATATATGATTTTTAATATTGAGATAAATTTACGAGACTTATCCTCTGTAATATAGTTATTTTGTCTCTCGTAAAAGATCTCAAGTTTATCTAATTTGTATAATATATGATTTTAGTATTGAGGTGAAAGTTACGAGACGTATCTTTTGTAATATATTTTTGGTTCTCGTAAACACCTCAAATTTATTTTGCTGTTGAGCAAATTTGTAATATAGTGTAACTTGTAATATAGTATTTTATTATTTTGTAATATATTCTTTTGTTTCATAATTGAGACAATTTACGAGTCATCTCTTTTGTAATATATTTAATTTGGCTCTCGTAAAAGTCTCAAGCTTATCTTGAGCTTCGGTTATGTAATCTAGTATTTTGTATATATTTCTGTGTGATATTTTGCCATACAGTATCGCTGATGCTGTGATAGCTCGTTCACTTTTTGTAATATAATATTTTTGTAATATAGTACTATTGTATATATGTAACTTTTGTCTTTTGTTTATCTTTATCTTTAATTTTCTTTGATTACCCTAAGTAATCAATGGCGCCCAAGCCTTGAACTCCACGCCCTTTTGCTCTCCGTATCTTTACTGTGCTAGCCAGGTTACACCAGTGACGCTAACCACGTCGCTCGTAGGGTGGCCCACACTTGAACGACTTGGGCAAACTAAAACCTATCTCAACAACGCCACAAAGTGACGTCAGAATTCCATGACGCGGGCAAAATTTGCAAAAATGAAAAGTGGCTCCCTGTATGTCTATGGTAGTATTTACTCACTCAGATAAAGATTTTCATGTATCTTATTCATAGGAAATCTATACAGCCGGCTCTCCACCTAAATTATAGTTAATTCTTTTATATAATTTATGTAGCCGAAAAGCATATTTCGACGGTTTCAAAACCCGATAAATCCTTTGAGGCCATATGTTGGGAAATCGCAAAAAACTGTACAGATACGTTCCCATTGATTTACTTATTAAATATTTCGCATTTTCTTAGGGTTGCACTGATAAGTCCAGAAACAAATCTTCTATTGTTAAAACAGAATGGGAACTTCAGAATTTAAATAATCAGAATGGAGTTGTCAGGTTTTGATATTGAACTTTGGATTTGTAGGGTTTTGCAACTCACTTGCATAGATTTTCGAAATATGATATTTATTTAAAATCAAGAAAAATCATACTAATCAGAATAAATGAAAAAAACATTACAATACTTGAAAAGTAGCACCAAATTCTAAATTTATAAAAATCAACAGCAACAAAAAATAGAATTTACGAAAACACTACTAAACTACTAAATCAAGAACCTTTTCGACTAGTTCGCATAAATTACTAATGTTTTCAGGTTCCTCTGCAGAAGCTTCATTTGAGACATAATGGTACTTTCCCTGTTTTTTTTTTAACACCGACTGGTGTTCTCCAAGATCTAACCTATAAAACTGTTCACCTCGAATTGTTACAGTTTTATTTTTTCCTCTTTTGAGAAAAAACCTTTTACTCATGAGGAATCCTAAGCGCCATTGTGCAGGAGGTTTGATTGTATTTTGAGAGCCCTTCTTCCAGTCATAGACCTCCACATCACGACAAAGAATGAAAAGAGTTCCATGGTCCTTAAATACCTCGAGAAGCTCCTCTGGAGAAACGATAGTATCTTTTTTTCACTATTGAATGACAGTGGTGACTGGTGAGTCACAATCGCTTGTTTGTACAAATTTGAAGGACTGGCCGATTCGGATTTACTGGAGTTTGATTTCAATGCAGACTGGATTTGTTGACTATTGAAACTAACTCAATATTTCAATGGCAAATTTCATGTGGATTTAGTGGATTTTGTGTTGTGAACATCATACTAGATTGTAGAGGACAAAAGGACGAATCCAGTGCGGTATGAAACTCAATTTCCACCAAAAACGGAGTTGTCGGATTTTGAAACTACAGGATTCAGGGTGTCTCAGGGTTGCAGGCAAATTTATCCTGACAGCCCACTACAATCTCATTGTATACCTCAAAACTTACATTTTGAGGTAAGTAGTAAGAAAGATTTTCATGTATCTTATTCATAGGAAATCTATACAGCCGGCTCTCCACCTAAATTATAGTTAATTCTTTTATATAATTTATCTAGCCGAAAAGCATGTTTTGATGGTTGCACATTATATTATCATTACATGTATGTTAGTAAAATATATGAACAAGTGATCGGTAATAATATTTCACAATAAGCTTATTACAAAACATGAAAATAAGATAGAGAATCATTTAAATCATTTTTTTTATTAAGTAATCGATTTTGTTAAAAGATAATAGGATTCGTCTTCTAGATAATATTAATTCATTTTCCAAATTTAAATACAATTGGACTTTTCTTTTTTGAGCTATCATGCTTATAAGAAATGTGACGGACAGACAGATATGCCAATCAAATGTAATATACTCTTCATTTTCTTATTTACGAAGAGTGTATCAACGTGAACTTTCTATGAAAAAATGTGAACATAATTATTTTTAGTTCAAATCTTCTATACTAAAATTTTCTATTAACTAAACAGATACAGTACATGAACGTCTTTAAACCCAACTCGAAGGTCATCAATATTTATTGTATACACATACTTATGATTTATGACAGATATCAGATAAATAGCTATCACTGCTTTTATTGTTGACAACTACTAATGATATACGGTTAAAAAATGTATTACTTGACTTCCTCTTTAACCAGAAACTCATATTTTTTGATTACTTGTAATATCCGGAATTGGACTGTTAATTGTTAAAAATAGTTAACTTAACAGTCAATGAAAAATTGTCAACTCTACGCAATTAACGGTTACATGACAATTTTGAAAATTGGTTAGAGATGGAATAATGTGGATGATATTCTAAATTTCTTCCCCATGCACGTAGTGGAGTGGAAGTATAGTATTCGTAAAGATAATTTTTTTTTTGTTGAAATAGGCTTAGAATGTCACGAAAAAATTTTCTGTCGGTCGGCCAGTCTATCACTTTCCTTATGCACACGTTTTCTCAGAAACGGTTTAAGATATTAACTTAAAATTAGGTACACATGTGTATCATGGCAAGATCTGGAAATAGATAATATTTTGCGCTAATTTCAATAAAGGACTGGGAGTTAAATAGGGGTAAATAAGGGAAAATAAATAAAGTAAGCAGTATAGAAATTTGAGATTTGGTATATACAGGGTCCGCCACTTAAAAGTCCAAGGCTTGTAACTTTTTTATTTAAAGAGATATCGTAGCGTGCTTGGTACCAAATGGTAGATAAATCAAAACTATTTCGTTCTTAACATATTTAAATAAGGAATTTAGTTACCTTTAATTTGATATGCAACACTCTTATAATTAATGCAGAAAATTGTAAAACATGTTTTTTTTCAGGGCCCTCTTACTTCTTTATTTAAAAAGATATCGTAACACACATCAATTGGTAGATAAATGAAACTTGTTTTTAGGGGGGTACTTCTGAATGTCAAAAAATATCTAACAGTCAAATAAATATGACCAACTAGATGTTTTTTTTTTCTTTCGATTATTGGCCTTACAAGCAAAGTGTTTTGGCCACGAACATATAACTACCTACTATGAGACAAAAATAAACCGGGTTAGAGGATATCAAATATTACACCGTAAATGTAGAAATACCAAGGTACCCGTTACCGAGACCTAAATATGTATTATAAATTTATTAAAAATAGAAAATTACTTGAAATAACAGCTCTAGCAAATTTTATAAGTAAAAAAAAAAAAATTCAACAATAAAATAAGATAAAAAAAAAATAACAACAATAAAAAAAACTCTTGCGCTACTCATTTATAAGGAAGGTTTGTAAGGAATTCAAACAAGGACGACTCACTTCTCGCCCAGGGGCCTTTCAGGGCATTTAATAAGACAAACACAGGTGGGCCACGGTTGGAAGGACTTAATAAACAAAGGGAATGAAACAAGGGTTTTGGGTAAGATACTACCTTAATGTCAATGTTGGCGTCAAAAAAGAAAGAGACAAGTTTTTTCATTAAATCAGGATTTTTTAGAAAATATGGTAACCATATGGGTGAAATAAAATCATTATCATGCAGGAATTTAAGAAAATGTTTTGCTTTAGGTTCTGTTAATGGACAATTAAATATAATATGATTAATATCACCGATTGCGCCACAGGGGCAGTGTGGATCTTCACGTACTCCAATTTTATACAGGTGAGCGGGAAATTTACCATGATTAAGTTTAATTCTACTTATGGTAGATATGGTTTTTCTACTAAGGTGACAATTATGATACCATTGTGACGTAGGAATATTTGGGTGAATGTTGTAATAATAGGTATTAGTTTGTACACCATATGCTTGCCAATGTTGATTCCATTTATGCCAGAGGTATTTTTTGACAACAGGATAAAAATCGGCGGTGACTGTAGTAAAGTCCATTTCAGTAGCACCGATATTGGTGTTCCTTGCGATCGTATCAACTTTATTATTTCCAGGTATATTAGCATGGGCTTTTACCCAAATAAAATGGAAGTTTACATTCTCTAGGGAAGCAATGGATAATTGTTCCATAATTTTTACTATGAACGAGTTAACTAGATGTTATTAATCATTTTAATTTGAATTACCAATGAAATATTTAACTGAAATTAAATGTACTGACACATAATTTGCTGTCCGCCTCTTTTCTTAAAATTTTTACCGAGTCCCAGTTTATTCTATGTCCGTTCTCCCAGGCGTGTTCGCAGATCTTGGACTTCTGAATTTCATTTTTTCTGATGTGATTTTTGTGTTCAACCAATCTTTCACTAAACGGCCTGGATGACTCACCCACGTAATGTATGTTCCACTTATTGTATTCCGTGTGAGCGCAACAAACATTACATGGGTGAGTCATCCAGATTATTTAGTATAAGATTAGGTGAACACAAAAATTATATCAGAAAAAATGAAATTCAGAGGTCCAAGATCTGCGAACATGCTTGGGAGAACGGACATAGAATAAACTGGGATTCGGCAAAAATTTTAACAAAAGAGTCGGATAGCAAAAAAAGAAAAATTAAGGAATCAGCGATAATATGAGGATAGATGCGTGCCGCATTGTTCCGTAGATATCTGTACAGTCGGGTTGCCAATGTTAAAAGAAGAACTTCACAAACTTAACATTGTATAAAAATTTAAAAAAACTGTTAAATATATCAACAGTTCTTTGTAAATAGTAAGTAGGTATATATGGATATTGAATGTAACAAACATTTTTAGAGCTGCGTATTTATCATACACAGCAAAAAAAAGATATTAAAATGTATGTCTATGGTAGTATTTACTCACTCACATAAAGATTTCCATGTATGTTATTCATAGGATATCTATACAGCCGGATCTCCACCTAAATTAGAGTTAATTCTTATATATAATTTATCTAGCCGAAAAGCATATTTTGACGGTTGCACATTATATTATTATTACATGTATATTAGTAAAATATATGAATAAGTTATCGGTAATAATATTTCACAATAAGCTTATTACAAAACATGAAAATAAGATAGAGAATCATTTAAATGATATTTTTTCCAAGTTTAAATACAATTGGACTTTTTTTTGAGCTATCATGCTTATAAGAAATGTGACGGACAGACAGATATGCCGATCGAATGTAACATACTCTTCATTTTCTTATTTACGAAGAGTGAATTTTTTATGAAAATATATTACCACAATTATTTTTAGTTCAAATCTTCTATACTAAAATTGTCTATTAACTAAACAGATACAGTACATCAACGTCTTTAAACCCAACTCGAAGGTCACCAATATTTATTGTATACACATACTTACGATTTATGAGAGATATCAAATAAAGAGCTATCCCTGCTTTTATTGTTGACAACTACTGGTGATATAAGGTTAAAAAATGTATTACATAACTTCCTCTTTAACCAGAAACTCATATTCTTTTATTACTTTTAATATCCGGAATTGGACTGTTAATTGTTAAAAATAGTTAACTTAAAAGTCAATGAAAAATTGTCAACTCTACGCAATTAACGGTTACATGACAATTTTGGAAATTGGTTAGGGATGGAATAATGTGGATGATATTCTAAATATCTTCCCCATCCACGTAGTGGAGTGGAAGTATAGTATTCGTAAAGATATTTTTTTTTGTTGAAATAGGCTTAGAATGTCACGAAAAAATTTTCTGTCGGTCGGTCAGTCTATCACTTTCCTTATGCACACGTTTTCTCAGAAACTGTTTAAGATGTTAACTTAAAATTAGGTACACATATGTATTATGGCAAGATCTGGAAATAGATAATATTTTGCGCTAATTTCAATAAAGGACTGGGAGTTAAATAGGGGTAAATAAGGGAAAATAAATAAAGTAAGCAGTACAGAAATTTGGGATTTGGTATATACAGGGTCCGCCACTTAAAAGTCCAAGGGCTTGTAACTTTTTTATTTAAAGAGATATCGTAACGTGCTTGGTACCAAATGGTAGATAAATCAAAACTCTTTCGTTCTTAACGTATTTAAATAGGGAATTTAGTTACCTTTAATTTGATATGTAACACTCTTATAATTAATGCAGAAAATTGTAAAACATTTTTTTTTCAGGGCCCTCTTACTTTTTTATTTAAAAAGATATCGTAATACACTTGGCATCAATTGGCAGATAAATGAAACTTGTTTTTAGGGGGGTACTTCTGAATGTCAAAAAATATCTAACAGTCAAATAAATATGACCAACTAGATGTTATTAATCATATTAATTTATTGAATGACCAATGAAATATTTAGCTGCAATTAAATGTACTGACACATAATTTGCTATCCGCCTCTTTTCTTAAAATTTTTGCCGAGTCCCAGTTTATTCTATGTCCGTTCTCCCAGGCGTGTTCGCACATCTTGGACTTCTGAATTTCATTTTTTCTGATATGATTTTTTGTGTTTACCCAATCTCACACTAAACGGCCTGGATGACTCACCCACGTAATGTTTGTTCCACTTATTGTGTTCCGTGTGAGCGCAACAAAGATTACGTGGGTGAGTCATCCTGACCATTTAGTATAAGATTGGGTGAACACAAAAATTATATCAGAAAAAATGAAATTCAGAGGTCCAAGATCTGCGGACACGCTTGGGAGAACGGACATAGAATAAACTGGGATTCGGCAAAAATTTTAACAAAAGAGTCGTATAGCAAAAAAAGAAAAATTAAGGAATCAGCGATACTATGAGGATAGATGCGTGCCGAATTGTTCCGTAGATATCTGTACAGTCGGGTTGCCAATGTTAAAAGAACTTCACAAACTCAACATTGTATAAAAATTTAAAAAACTGTTAACTATATCAACAGTTCGTTGTAAATAGTAAGTAGGTATAAGTATATGGGTATTGAATGTAACAAACATTTTTAGAGCTGCGCATTTATCATACACAGCAAAAAAAGATATTAAAAAAAGCCTTGAAAAGCAAACAGATTAGGTTTCCGAAACGTCGCGTCGGCGAAATATTTAATTTCAAGTTTTTATACTTATTTGTGTTATTTGTTTAAGAAAAGCAACCTCTAACTGATCCTTTGACGTTAATGTCACAGGCGTAGAGGTTATTTTCCAGTAAAATACTGGTTAATTGTGATATCTTGTAGATTCCCCGAGCACGGTTTAAAAAGAAAAAAATACATGTGGCAAGAAATCCCAAAGAATTAGAAAAAAATTAATATATTGACAGAAATAACCTTTAGACAACAATAAATATTAGTATAAAAGTTTGACAACGTTCAAACTATTCGAACATGTCAAATCACCTTCCTCCCGTCAATAATAATAGACCATTTTATTTTATTTTGCGCGTAATATCGATTGGACAGGCTTGGAATGAAGTTAAAGATGATTGGTGTAAAAATTAATCACTAAGGAGTTATAATAAATCACGCTATTTGTTTATGGGTGCTATCACATATTCAAAAGCAGTTGACTAATCAATATACAATCTAATAAGAGTAGATAAATGTAATTGCTTGGGCGTTTTCTATTTATATCATAATTATATATTTTTTCTGATGTATTTAATTCATAAATACATTGACATGAGTTTCTACTAACTTTTAAATTCTCCTGTTTCTATTGATGTCTTTTAACGTTAGGAAAGTTGTGATTTTACATAATATGAGATAAATAAAACATGAAAATATAATATTATATTGCTATAATATTTAATGGTATTTATGTCTTTTATTTTCTTTGCATGCCTACTTATATCCATCTGGTAGTAATTGCCCCTTATTTTGAAATAAATGTGTTTGATATGCGTAATGGAATCAAAAGGATAAATTGAGCAGTATGTAAAAAATAATTAAACGTAGTATGGAACTGTAGCTAATGAAATATATGCCAGGTTTGTAATTTCGCTTTTTTAACAATAACTTATCTGATTCTCTTTGATGTTTGAAATTGTGAAACTGTACCAGTAATCGGCTTAAATTAGAGGTAAATTCAACTGAAATTTTTAATCATGTAATGCAACTCACAGGTTAATGCAATTGAAAAAATTTGTTTGACAGAAAGCAATTAGTAGAAATCACCACTTTCCTTGTTCATTGAATTGAAAATAAAATAATATCCCTTCTTTTGCAAATGCGGAAAAGACCAAAACTGACTACATAACATGAATTAAACAAAAATGCATAAAAGTATGGTTCAACACAGAAAGAATTTTTTTTTAATGTATTTCCTTTACCACAAAGAGTCTTAAATTTGACATTTACCAGGTGAACTCAAATTTTATTTAATAACTTGCATGTCTGTGTGTATTTCTAGAATTATCCAAACCTGTCTAAGAACAAGAACAAAGTTCTAATAAGGCCCGTGACAAATCCTATAAGATCATCAGAATCGTCTTAGGATTATTATGTCTTTCTGTAGGTAATGGTGATGATCTAAAGCTCTCTATAGCACATTCCAGGTGTGCTCGGTTCGCTAAAAGCCTTATGAAGAAGCAGGAGAACGTAGACTTGTTATTTATTATTTTTGAGTAGTTTTTTACTATATATTTGGTGCTTTGCCTCTGCGATTTCTTGAGCTAAAGACTACCGGTAGAATATCTTTATTTACATACAGATCTTCATTTTTACTCGTTTTCATCTAGAGCGCACTATGCGCAGGTGTTTTGCCAGTTTAACCAACCCCATCACTCCAACTTTAAGACATGTCCCTCAACAAATCGGAAACCAGCACTGTCGTCACTTCAAGTTAGTAAAAGTACAGGTCCGTGCTTTTAGGTTCTCTCAAAAGTATTAAGCAGTCTATTATCCGTTATATCTTTAATCTTAGGTTATTGACTGCTATTAAAGGCATGTTGGGCAAATACTTTCAATACTCCCGTTCTTGAGACAGACTATATGTTCTTTGAATCTTATTATTGGAAGTATCGTTTGTAACACATACTTCATATTATAATCCTTAGAACTGATCCTAAATCCCGGGACTTTTGATTTGATTCAGTTTTATTCTTTGAGTTGCCTAGCCTAAAATTGTTTCAAGTGATTTCCCGATAAATAAACATCTGTCATTAAGATTTAAAAAATCTGATTATACCACGGGGAGCCAAGGTTCATTTGGAAGTGATTCAAATGTTGAATTCCATTTGGTTTGAATGGTCGAGGAGTTCCGAAGGGTTATCTTAAATCTGCGTGTTCTAATTAATCTATCGACCAGAATTACAAGGTATCCATTGCTTCTGACTATATGCTTATTTAATGTTTTCTCTGTTGCAAATCTCTGCACATTCAGTGGAAACTTGGTAGACACTGAATCAGGAATTACGACCAGTCATTTTGGGGGAAAATGGTTTTAAGTTAGCAGGTTCAAAGAAGTCTGAATATATCAAATCCCATCATACTTCTTTTATTCCTAATTACTAATTTGTCCAAAAATAATAGTTGTTCATAGGGTTCTGTTTCATATGTATTCTCTAACCTTTGTTTCGAATACTGCGTTTATATCATTCACATATCTCAACCATGTCCAGCACCATGTCTACTTTTTCCTTTACTTCTGTGTAAAGCCTTCCGTCAGGAAAAAGTAGTTGTAGAAAACTGAAGATACTTTTTCCCTGTAGAATTACCAAATATTAACCATAAATGTTGAAAAATCTCTTTTTGGTAGCAGTTTTGAAGACTTTGCAAGTTGAGACGCATTAATCCATTACAAATAAGTATCCATGCCGTTTATTCATTCGTTAACCTGTCACATACCACTAAATCTGATAAAATTATTCATTCAATAATTTTACTATGTGTATAAAAATTTAGAGGCGACATTAAGAAGTTATTTCTACCACACGATAGAAATGTGTTTTACCTATTTTTGAACTAACTTGTTCAATTAATTTTTGTTATGTTTACATTTACATAAAATCGCGTGTTAAGAATATGAAAAAAAAATCAGATTTTTAAGGTTCCCATACACGCTCGGATTGTCTGCAGTTTAAATTTATACATGCCAAGGACTATAGCTCACTTATAATCACTTGAACTCTTGCCGTTTTAATTTAATTACGGAATTACAAATTATGTGTCCAAATTATAAACCGTACCTTTCACTTTATGATTATTGTTTTTTTCTGTTGTGAATTCAAGAAGTACAATAGTCTCTCGTTATGTCTGTATTTAGAAAATTGTTCCATATTTCGCGAAAAATAATGAACTGAGTTTGTAACCTAACTTCTTCCTAATTCTCATTAATTTAATGTTTATATAAAATTTTTAAAAACCGAATATTATGCAACTAAAAGTTATCCTTATATATTGATTAATGTTAAGAGTTATCATAAGAATTGTTGCAAGGAAAGATTACACTAGCCAGCTAGCTCATTAGCTCGGTAGAATTTGGGGGTGAGGAAGGCAGAATTTTAATGTTAAAATAAGTTAGTTTTATGCACTTACCGTTATTTCTTTCTGTGTATGAGGTGACAAAAGATGTTATTTTTTTAGGCGCCCACTACTCTTTACTTCAGTTGTTACTGAGTATCAAGAGCAGTAGAAGGTACTCAGAGTGAAGTAATAAGTACTTGAAATAATGTTATTTATGATTTGTAGTGTCAAATGGATTGTACTAGAGTCCCAGGTAGCATAGATTGAGAATAAAAATCTGATTAAAATTTAAAATCAATTTTATTAGAAATTGATCAAACTGCAATTTTTAACTGTAATAGTTATACTAAATCTAGAAACAAAATAAAATATATATATATATATATATATATATATATATATATATATATATATATATATATATATATATACATATATATCATTCATATTCAATAACCCTGTATGTATTAATATACAATGTACTATTTTTCTTTTTTAAAATTTAGAACCAATTAGAAATTATGTTAACAGATGTATACATATATGTCATATAGCAAAAATCTACCTTAAATCATTCGTAAATAATACTGCTCAGAATTTAACCTTAGAGAAATAGATACACAGAATAATAATTAATTCATAAAACTTTGTGATCACCGAATTTTTTACAGAATATGATTATACAAGTATTTCATATCTATCATAATAATAGAGACTAATATTTTGATTAAAAATGAGCTGAGTAGCGATGGCTAAGATAAACAAATATCATTTAATAATGAGATTTAAATAAAGTGTATGCGAATTAAATAAGGTAAAGCTAAATTTAGAAAAATGTTGTATGTTACTTATCTTCTATAAAAATCCCGATGTAATAGTTTTTATTATACGCCAGTTTCTAATGGGGGTAAACGATTCTGGAGTACTCTGATAGGTCGTAATCAGGTTGGTTACATTGACGAGAGAACCATTACAGCAACTTCACTCTTTTATACTATTATGACCTTGGAGATACGAAATAATATTGCTAACGAAATCTTTCCATTATAGGTAGAATGGTAACGAACTTCCAGATATTACATCATCCAAACCAGGTTAATTTTTTTTCTTCTAAATATACCACATTTACAGGATATGTTGATACATCAATTGAGGGTTATCAAATACGAGGTGAGTTAAATATAATTATGATTTGGCCTTGCCTAGCAAACCATCTTCAAAGAAAAATCTTTCTCAAAAAAACTTCCAATGGCCAGGTAATGAGCGAAAAAAAAAATCCCACCAAGGAAAAACCCTACAAGTCGAAAATATCGATATATTAAAATAGAAATACTTATTTTACAGGAACCAAAAAAAAAAAAATTAAATTCAGATTACTTACGGAATAAATCCGGTTTTCCAAAAATACAGATACATATTTATATTCCTCCAACCTCTCAGATAAAACTAAACTTCTAATGGTTATATTTTATATGTTAGACATGTGGTCAAGGAGTACGATGCTCGAGTAATTTGACGGGCTGGTTACTGCGTCGTAGTCAGGCAACAAGTGAAGTGCTTTCTCACGCGGAAGTTTTAAAACCGACATATTTGGTGACGTTAATCAGAATAAAAACTAAATTGACATAGTTTTATGATACTTTCTTATACATTAAATGTGGATTTGAGTTACGCATCGGATAAAATTGACGACATTTTATTATTTTACTGGTTTAGTTTGTTTAGTTTGAATTAAATCTCTTACAAAGAAACCTTTGATTTTAATATTTACCTTGAAGATATATGACCAGCAATACTATACCATTATATTTATAGTTGTCTGTTTTATTACTTGAGCTATATACTAATTTATTTGAAGTTAAATTTAGTTATTTGCCGAACGAAAGAGAGGAGATCACCCATAAATATGAGCCAATAAGTATTCAAATTTTGGAAACAATAAAAATAGCAATTTGCATGCTACAAGGTGATTAAATTGAAAAAACTTAGCACTTTTATGTTTTTGTGCATAAATAGAAATTAATAAGTTCACACAACGGCAACTTATACATTCCACAGTGTAAACACTATTGGTCACAATACTGCTTAGACGTCATGTTGAAATCAATAAAACCATATTCCTCTTTTGTGACCATCAATTTTTCAACCATTTGCACATCAATGCACTTTCTCAATATTTTCCATTTGCAAGATTTATAATAGTTGTTAATTTCTTATACTTAGCATTTTGAGAAACTCTAGAAGGCAATTTTTAAGAAAAACTGAAAAAATATTTTCGTTGATCGCTTCTTTGCAGTTCATTATAAATCGTATGATTTTGTTTTCTCCATTTGGTACGTCTCAGAGTTCTTTATACAAATATATGATTTTGCTGCAAGACGAAAGAATTCTTCCTTAATAACTCTGCTACCTTAATGGCGTCAGTCGTGATATTGTCGACCCCCTTTGCCAGATTTAATTTTTGTATGACTTTCGCCACTTCTGATTTCAGTATTAAATTGAACTCAATATTGAACGCGAGGTTAGTACTCCTGTTGTCAATCATTTTTTGTCCCAGGACGGTCGCTTTAAAAAAAAATTTACATTGTTACCAAACCTCAATGGTCTGATCTCTGACTACGTGTTGGGTTTGAATTATGTACAATGATCCGTACTGTTCATGATAGGTTCTTGCTATTATTGTACACAGCATGTAACTCCAGCTATTTGCAGACATTTTGTATCTATCCGACAAAATATCTAAATTTTCCGCATCTGTCTCCTATACACTGTCGGTTTGAAAGCAGTGTCGATAACTTGTATTTTGAGGTATTTACCTCAAATTGCTTGTATTTCAGTTAGAGTTTTGACAGTAATTGAAAGTGGTTTTACATTTCTGTAAGGATCGCTTTGCGTTTCTGTTGTTGATCTTATGATTTTGTCTTTTAGAGTATCCCACAAGATATTCGAATCTTCGTTTTGCAGTGAGTTAATTTTACTTATATATTCCCTGAATCTAATATGGGAAATACTACATAAGTTACGGTGAGCAAACATTTTTGCATTTGTCTGCGGTGTAGTTTCAGCCTTAGAAAATGCACATGAGCAACCATGATCTAAATGGTAGTCAACGCCAGACTCACTTTTACAGAGCTTTACTGATGACTTTTGCAGACTTTCTACCATAATATAGTTAATCTGATTCTGAAATATAGCACTAATTGAGAGCCAAGTGTAAAGGCGGTACTGATGTTGTTGGAATGCAGTATCTTACAGATATTGCGCAACCAAAACTGAATAGAGCTTTTCCCTTTTAATTTCATTATCTGATACCAAATGATCATCCGGCAAGTGATCATCCGGCAGTGTGAAATTGACTTTGGCGTCGACACCACTCATAACATTCCAACGCTCCCAACTTCTCTCCTTCAGCGGTAATTACAGGTGCATATACCACATTCACTATTGTTGACCTGCTGTTGATCCTTATAAAGATTATACGATCACTGACAGCTCTATATCCGAGGATGAAGCTAGTTATTTCTTTAGAAGTTCAGATGCTCTACCTCATCTTTACTGCTGTTATTACTAAATAACCTATCATTTCTCTTCAGGATTTATGAATTGAATTTTGATGTACCAGTCTTCGGTAAATAAATATAATTATTATGGGTTTAGTGCACTACTCTTTACGGGGGAACATTTACTGATCCCTTGGTGTTATACCAAGGAATGTTGGAACCCATTCCAGCCTCTTGGACTCGTTTGACGTTGGTGATGTTCCTTCCAACAGCTCAGAGTGCAGATCTCAACATGAGATCACAGAGACTCTTACTCTACGATTTTGCTTAAAATGTGCACCGCTCCCAATAGTGCTATCTTCTGCACTCGCTTCTGCTACCTCGGTTAATCAGGCAATTGTAGACGCCGGTCATGGTCCTTCTTAACAGTTCCGATTGCTCCTACAATTACTGGAACTACGGTTATCCTTGCATTACACATTCTGCTTACTTCTATTTGGAGGTTATTATTATTATAACTTCTTTAGTTGGGCTACCTGAGCCATAAGCACTGTCATTCGTTTACCGGCGAGATGATCAAAGATCTAGAACTTTCCTGATTAAATTTCCTGTTTCAAGTAGTACCGCTTTCTGGATAACTCACTTATGGAAGTTGTTGGAAGTTTTTCAGTACACCTTATCAACTCTTGCTAACCAGATCATTTGCTGAAATGATTACTGGCACTATATTGAGTACGTCAAGGTGGTACATATTCTTGAGTTCTGTTGCCAGTAGTTGGTATCCCTATTGTTATTTTTGTTGTTTTTATTATCGTTGCCATTAAATTTTGTTTTGTCATAATTGTTACTATTATCATAAGCGTGTAGTCTTACCTGCGGAAAATATTGAAACCGAGAACTGCCTGACTCCAACCTGAGAATACACAAAGTCGAGCGTGAACGGATACCTTTAGACTTTATTCATTACTTTATCGGCCACTGTTTTAAAATATTCTACATTATTATTATTCCAAAATGAATCAATCGAAATTACTGCTGCTTCGAAAATTTGTGTAATATTCAAATGAAGTTTTTAACGTAAAGTTTAAAGAGGATTAAAATTCAAAACAATCTACCTAATTTTATGAAAATCCCTTGCAACCAATTAAGTTTTTGAATTATTAATCTAGTCTGGAAATTTCTGTTATTTGAGATACTTGTAATGCAAAGATGCATATTTAGTAATATTAACTGTTAGATAGCGATTTTACAGTTACGTATTTTAAATTTTTGAATTTTATGAAACATGACAGAAGAATACTTCCTTCAAATCATTGACAAGTCTATAAAAATTATATTTGGTTGCTTAATAGTACACTAAGTTTGAAGCGCGAGCCTCAGGTGAGTGCTGTAAATCATCAATTGTGAAGATTCAGTTAATTTTTAACTGAATCTTCGTGGCCGTAAGAGAATGTGTGGATACTAGTGTTACAATCAGAATTATCAAATAAGAAACAGACAAATTAATTTTAGAATTTTGGTTGCTAGCATAACCAAAATGCAGGTTATCGAAAGACCGAAAACTAATATTTCTACAGCTAGTTTTTCTTTTTAGTTCTCATATATAGTTTTTTCTGCTGTTTGCCAAATCCTATAAAGAATTTATTTCATCTCTTTGATTCTTGTAACAATATACAATGAATTTCCTTCGTTGTTAATCCAAAAACTATTCTTGGATCAAAGTGCGGATATCTGATCGAGAAGCAAGTATAGATCACTTCATGCTGATCGAATAGTTAAGATATGAATAAGTAATTTGCCACAGGCCCACAAAAAGAAAAGTTCTATACCAGAGATATGAGTATATAGATTTTGTGCATATTTTGTTGCTGAATTCGAATCCGCAGCCCAAAAACCGATTTACTAGGGGATTTTTTTTGTAAACCACAAAACATCCCCTAAAATACAGTGAAATAGTGAAGATAAGGTAAAGCTTTATAATGAAATGCAACAATTTATAAATACTTTGAGAAAACATTTTATAATAAAATTTTGAGCATAGGAAAGAAACATGTGCAAATTAAAGCCACACCCACCCTTACTAGGGGGTTAAAAAAAATGTCTGTACCAGAGACATGAGTACATAGATTTTATGTATTTTGTTATGCGAATTCGAATCTGCAGCCCAAAAACTGATTAACCAGGTGATTTTTTACAAAAACTCAAAAGCGTCACCCAAAATAATGCGAAATAGTGAGGATAAGGTAAAGCTTCATAATGAAATGCAACTATTTAGAAATACTTTCAGGAAACATTTTCAAATAAAATTTTGAGCATTAGAAAGAAATGCATGCAAATTAAATCCATACCCACTCATAGAGTGGGTTAAAAAAACAGTTCTGTACCAGAAACATGAATACATATATTTTGTGTATTTCTTGATGCTGAATCCGAATCCGCAGCCCGAAAACCGATTTGCCAGATAATATTTTAGTAAAACGCAAAAGATCCTCTAAATTAGAGTGAAATACTGAGGATCAGGGCTGGCACATTTTCAATTTAACGTGTGGTGCTCACTTTAGTAGTAAATATTGAGAGAGAGGGAAGGAGAAGGGTACGGAAGAAGAAATCAACTTTGCAGACTTTTTTAGTTATTTTTTATAGTCATACAAGTATGGGGTGGTCGCGGAACGTGTTAGAAATTGTTTTATCTTCCTTAGCTTTGGAGTTATGTAAAAAAGTTCAAAAATAAAAGTCATAGAAAATCACATGCATTTTTCAAAAAATCATTTCAGAAATACAATTGAAAGTCGTATTTCGGAGATATCAACTTCACTTTCTTTTTTCTTATGGAATACCCCGTCTGTTTTTACACCATTTGAAAGGCCATAAAGCTATTTAATCATTATAATATATGAAAAATATAATATTTATCTTAAAAAATGTTTGTATAATTATTATAAATTGATAATTTATCAAATTAGCCGTGTAAAACGAAAATGTGCAATTTAAAATAAAAAATACGTTAGTTTTACGTCAAGATATTGGTAACAAATTTCATTTTGTTTTACATAAAACGGAGAATTTCGATGATTGCCATATATTTTTCGAACTACCATGACTTAATGGACACAAAATATAAAATTAAATATCTACTTAGTACAGTTTTTAGGAAAAATACTAGTTTCATATATCATTAAAATCTTTTTTATGGCCTTTCAAATGGTGTAAAACCAACCAACACTCATATCTCCGACATTCTTTTTACGTAACTCAAAAAATAACGAAGTAAAATAAGGTTCTAGTGCCGCGAAATCCACTTATGTATGAGTGGCTTCAAGTCTAATATTTCCAACTTTAAACGGCACCACACGCTAATAGAAGTAAATTTTAGAAACTGTTCATTCTAATAGAGGTTAAATAATAATTGAGAAAGATTGCATTTTTTTCAAAAACGTATTTAGTTGTCGTTGTTGGGCGTATGGTGCTCAGCACCACCACTTTGTTGTACGTGTGGCGCTCGAGCCTGCGAGCTCCACTATGGTCGCCGGCCCTGCTGCGGATAAAGCTTCATAATGAAATATAATTTGTATTTAATTTACTTTGAGAAAACATTTTAAAATGAAATGTTGAGCATTAGAAGGAAATATATGCAAATTAAATGACAGAAGAGCGCCAGAAGAAACGACCCAGCTGGCAGGGTCCAACAGCCAGGACCAAGGGAGGTTTGCTAACATCCACCCCTTACGAGGCCGGTCCAGGTCTACAGCGATGATTGGGGCAAAGAGCTCAAGCGCGACCCCTAATCATCCGAGACCGTCATCTTTAGTCAAGAATATTGGCGCGCAAATTAAATCGATACACACCCCTACGAGGAGGTTAATGCCACCCCTAAGATTATATAACGAATGTTAGTGCAAAATAATGCGAAAAACCATAGACTTGTAGTTTTAAATCCCATATATATATAAATGCCCCTGGTAGGGATGGATATGGATTTAACTTGCATATATGAAACGTATTCTTTATAGGATTTTGCAAACAGTGGAAAGAAAAGCTATCTATGAGAACTAAAGGAAAAACAATATATAAAAATATTAATGAAATCTTTGCATTCTTTCGATAACCTGACTTATGCTAACAAGTAAAAATTCTTATTTGCCATTCTCATTTTAACACTAGCATCCAACCTAGTCCCCTACGGCTAAGCAGGCTAAACTAGTATCTACATGATCCCCTACGATATGTAAATTCAGTTAAAAATGAGAACAAAGGCCTGAAATTAATTAATTTACGTACCTTGTCTTTAAACATTTTTTTTCATTCTAATGAATTACATTTTCATAAAATCTCATTCATTTTCTTGGAAATGTCTAGCCTTTGAAACGTTTTTCGTCCTTATTGTGGACTTATCAGAAAAGCGTAAAGCCACTCATAATGATTTTCCATGCAAAACTAAGACAATATCCATGAATAATTATAAAATAATTATAATTGACATTGACTGATAAAGAACAACAGATCTTCACCTATCTATTAGCTAACTAGTATTGGAGCCTATATACTCTATGCATGTTTAAAAGTGAATTATTTATTATTTGTTTGCTTATAGTAATGAAACATATTCTTTATAGGATCGAAAGAATGCAAAGATTTCATTAATATTTTTATATATAGTTTTTCCTTTAGTTCTCATAGATAGCTTTTCTTTCCACTGTTTGCAAAATCCTATAAAGAATATGCTTCATTACTATAAGCAAACAAATAATAAATAATTCACTTTTAAACTCGCATATATTTCTTTCTAATGCTCAAAATTTAATTTTGAAATGTTTTCTCAAAGTATTTACGAATTGCTGCATTTCATTATAAAGCTTTAGCTTAGCCTCACTATTTCATTCTATTTTAGGGGATGCTTTTGTGTGTTTCTAAAGAATCCCCTAGTAAATCGATTTTTGGGCTACGGATTCGGATTCAGCAAAAAAAAATACACAAAATCTATGTCCCATGTCTCTGGTACAGAACTTTTTTGTGGGGTTGTGTTGTTTGTTACAAAAACCTTTTTAAAGTTTGTTGTAAACGAGTTTTTACGTTCCTAATTTAAGTTATTCATAGATAATAATATTTAGTTTTTTTCAGATGCCATAGCTATTATGTATTTTATTACTAAATTGAGTTATTAAATGATAAGTTAGAAACGATTCAAAAGTTATTATGTAATTATCGTTGTTTAAAAAGTTTTACTGCCGAGTGGGAAAGAATAATTTCTCTAAAACTTTTTCAATATCGAATGACATTTAAAGGGTCTGCACTGATATAAGCCTGATTAATGGCCAAACTTTATTTGCGAAAACTTTTAAGATTCAATTTTAATATAATCAATTTTATTATATATTATTATTGCCCCTATTTAACTGATTTCCCATTAGACACTTTAAAGTAACAAATTAGTGTGTACACGGTTTTAATTTCTGTCTAATTTTCAGATTATATCTGCAGATTTTAAACTATGTATTCTTGACATTAACACACATTTTGTGATAGCATTGCGTTATCTATCGTGGTTGCCTGTTAAGCGAACGGCTTCTTCTTTACTAGCTCTTGGTGATAGGACATCCTCTTTCCTTTCGCCATACAATGTATAAAATTTACTTAAATTACTATCCAGAACTAAGGTCATAATTTTATCGGGGCGACTGCGTCTGTTACGATTCGATAACTAAGTCACTGAATACTATTTACCATAGACATACGTCACGATAGCGCAGCAGATTATAGCGTGTTGTATAGCGAGCACGCGTGACCATTTCGTCTATCATATACTGGGTTCACTATCCAGCTTCGACACTCACAAAGTTAGTGCCCACTGACACATGGGTGTTGTCTACGTTTTTTCCTGCATGTAATCCTCTTTTGAGTAGCGTAGGCTTTACATTTGAGGGTTGTATGTGTGATTTATTATGTTATGATGTTTCATAAAATAATACCATCGCGCATCGTCTGGTTTCCTAATCATGATCATTTTCACTAAAACAATTAATGAAATACAAATGCATGCCGTAAAAACTTAAAGTGAATTACTTTTTGAACATTACACTGTGAATAATTGTTAAATAAATCCTTTAACTTACAACTTTTATTAATACCATTGACCAGTAAATACCAATAGATTTATGTCAATTTCCGAAGGTGCTACAGGATTGTTTTCAATAAGTATATAATCTAATGGATATTTAGCAAGTCTATCGGAAAGGAATTCATCGGATAAGACCCTTTTAGTGAAAATATGATTCATATATCACGTTACTTTGTTTGCCCTAATTTAATTTACCTAGTTCCACATCTATCAATAATTGACAATGCTACACGGTTGTATTCATGATCCAAACATACATGATGTGTTGATTAAGACACGCGCTCGTCTCCTTCGTGCAACTTTTTCTCCATGTCATGGACATACCACCGTACCTTCAAATTAATCATACTGAGATATAAAGGCGGATTTGTTTAGAGAACGTAAAATGCTTACCGTTACACTGACTGTTTTACTTGACATCACGCTATGTGAGAGGTTTCAGAGTGATGATAGTGCAGTGAACAGTTTTCAAAAAAGTTGAAAAGTCTTGCCTCCGCAACCACCGCAAATGGGCAAAAGCATCATTTTTTACCATCTTTTTGTGGCACCACTCGGTAATGCCTGTTTGGAAGGAAATAATTTGAAATTTCATATGGGCTTAGTGACAAGGGAAGGGTTATGAGAGGGGGAGGGCTCTGGCAACTCTTGAAGGTTGAAACAGCCCTTCCAAGTGGTGGAAAATAGGTGTTCTTTCAATCGGGATATAGGACGGGAGGAGACTACAATAATAATTTTGTACCCCAAAGAACATACTCGTTCAAGGAGTAAATGAAAAATGTATTATTTTAAATGCGTTGACAGAAAGCAACGAGTTTTCTGTCAGTGAAAGCCTATCGTAGTCAAGCCACCAACCGTCAAAGTAAAAGAAGTTTTGTACTTGTACGAGCACAGAGACGCGCCGTTCTGACTTGATTCTGAGTAGATGCGCAATAGAAGCTGTGTGGAGTGACCGTGTTTTCTCTCGATTGCCATGAACCCCCGTAAAATCTTACTTTGACAAGAAACATTAATAACGCCGAGATTACCGATTTTCCAGCCCTTTGGGGAGTATGTCCACTCTCTTTGGGGGTGAAAATTCAATTAACTGGCCCCCCGTCCTATTTCCCGTTTGTAAAAAAAACAACCAAGTTTTTCGTCCCATGGTAGGGTTGTTTCAACCCTTTAGGGTTATTAGAACTCTTCCACTGTAATAACTCTTTGCTTGCCACTAAACCCCTTTGAAAATTCAAGTTATTTTCACATTAATAAACATCACCACGCAAAAATGGTCAAACAAGGTGGTTTTCGCTGTAACTATAACAAGTATCTAGGCTATGTGCATGTGGATCATGATTGTACTATCACTGTGGAATAGGCGTTGTTAAGAGAAGACCGACCTCTTTCCTATCATTTACTATTCAAAATTTTAATTGTAATGAATTTAATGATGCTTGGGCTTATTAATTTATTATTTTCTTGATTGATACTTACCTACCCTTTATATTGTCTTTCTAGCATAAGAATCGATTCTTCTTCAGTGTCAGAAACTTATGTGAGTCCCAATCTTTGGAATATATAATACATCCTTCAGGTTGATTTTATTTGTTCTTCATCCTTAGTTTATTCAAGAGAACAATAAATGCAATCATATTAATTTTGGGTGCCCTCTGCAGAGGCCCGTAGTGCCCTTAAGGAGGATTTCCGGACCCACGTTTATATGGACTTTTTTTCATATTTTTGACTAGAGTCACCCCTAGTAATTAATGACTGGATACCTGGAGCACCCTGTATAATAGAAGAACATCTCTCTAACATTTCATCAGTATTCTTCCACTAGGCAGGGAAAATTAAAAAATCGAAATTGAATATTTTTTTCCTGAACATACAACCATTTTACTTTCGAAAAACGTACTTCAAATACTAAATTATGAAATGTGAACATTCATTATTTCTATCGAGAGAATCATCTTAGTTTCTAAAGATTTATGTTAACAGCGCTGGTTCAAGGCTCAGCAAGTCATATGAATAATAGCAATATATCCCCAGCGCAAGACCCCAGCTTAATAACCCTTATCCTTATTCATTAATAATCATCCAAGATATGCCTGTTATCCTAAACTTAAATCGATAAGAAGTTACACCTCAGTGAGAAGATACATTTTAGATTTATTCTATGAAGGATTACGGCGATTACACCTGCTCCACTCAAAGAACTTTCGAGGGATTATAAGGATATAACTTTCCTATGCGAGTACACTTAAATATTGGCGTTCTTAAGACAAAAGTTTCAGGAAGAATCACTGGCTGGCACTTTGATTATATATTTATACAATATAATAAGTTTTATGAAATCTGTGAGACAATCATACCATTTCTATATATCCGAGCAACTCTAGTGTTTGTAATATTCGTAAATTTAATGAGTTGAAAACATGACATTTCCTTTTATAGTCGAGTCAATGAAGGTTTTTACTTTTTATTCCTCAGGGACCGGTCCGATTTTGAACATTTATTTTAATGCGTGTTTGTTAATATTATTCAAAATAACCACATAAATCCATGGATTGATGAATTCTAACAAAAAAATGTTCTATGAAGTTTTTTCGATAAATCAATATTTTTCGAGCTATTCGCTATTGAAAATGTTGATTTTCCATCCAAAAAATGCATGTTTTAAAGTGACTTTTCACGAGTAACTCAAGAGCCTACGTTTTATCAAAAAAATATCAGGAGCAAACATGAAGCTTATCAAATAACAAACCGATCCGTTTTTTCTTATTTCTGTAGCTGCAATAAGAACCGACTTATGGGTCTTCAAGGTGACTGTTTGTTTGCCTAAAACTGAATGTAAACCACTCAACTTTAAATAATGGAAGAACGACGAATTTCTCGAGGAAAACTTATTAGATCTTTTTTAAAGTACTTGAAAATACATTTATAATGAGATTCAGTAAAAGTCGTTTGCATAAAAACTTGCGGAGTTATGATGAAAATGCATCCGTTATTTCGGAGCAAAAATCAACAATGAAACCAATAGCTTAACCGCAAAAATTGAAATTAAATGTAATCCATTCACAATTTACTTTATTTGTGTAGTAACAATACGTTCTGAAAGTTTGAACGGTTTAGAATGCGTAAATTTGGAAAAAAAATCATTCAATTTTGAATCGATTTTTGAAATTTTTCAAAAAATTTTCTTCTTTTCAGAATAACTCAAATACTAAAGAAGATGCGTAAAAAGTACAAACGTGCAAACATTTAGGGTCTTTTTGCAAAGAATTTCTTTATTTCTCCAGGATGAAAATTATTTGAGATACCACTCTTTTAATTTTTAAAAGTGAATTGTTTATTATTTGTTTGCTTATAGTATTGAAACATATTCTTTATAGGATTTTGTAAATAACGGAAAAAAACTATCTATGAGAACTAAGAGAAAAACTATATGTAAATATATTAATGAAATCTTTGCATTCTTTCGATAACCTGACTTCTGGTTATGCTAGCAAGTTAAATTATAAAATAAATTTATCAAACTAAAGAAAAGCAGCTCCATTTCTGTTTTTTATCATAACGCTGGTGGTCTTAGAACTAAAATTGTAAACTTTCAACATTCTGCTTTGTGTTCGATATACAGTGTCATTATTATTACTGAAACTTGATTAAATGATGATTATAGTGATAGTGAGCTGGGTTTAGTTAGTTACGATGTTTTTAGGCTTGATCGTGACCCTATTCGATCAGGTATGACTCGTGGTGGAGGTATCCTTATAGCTGTCAAAAAAGATTTATCTGCAAAATTATTAAGCATACCTACAAGTAGCACAGAACAACTATTTGCTCAAATCGTTGTAAATAATAATACAATTGTATTTGGAGGAATTTATATTCCTCCAGTATCTGATGAGATGAAATATATTGATCATGTTAGTGCTATTTAATATATCTTAAACAATATAGTTGATGTCAAATTTATTATCTGTGGTGACTATAATTTGCCTCATGCCATCTGGCGTAACGATGATTTGGGCTTGAATGTAGATTGTCCAGCTAACTCCCATGCCATCACTTTACTAAATGGATTTAGTATTTACAACCTTTACCAAATAAACACCATACCAAATAGTAGAGAAATCTACTTGGATTTCATTTTTTCAAGCTTTAGAGACATACATGAGCATGAGTTCATTGATCCCCTACTAATGAATAGTACACACCACACTTCAGTAACTTTTGATTTTTGATTTGAAATTAAACTTAGAGAACTATCTCCAGTATGAAGAGTACTTTTTTGACTTTCGCAATTGTAATTAAGTACTTGGAATTAAATAATTTTCTAGCCAGTATTGATTGGGAAGTTTCTCTAAATAAATCTGATGTAAACACAGCAGTGGAACAATTCTACAACATATTTTACGATGGTCTTCACATGTTCATTCCTGTCAAAAAATTTAAGACATCTAGCTATCCCCGCTGGTGCACCACTGAACTTAAAAAAACCATTAGTGAGAGAAAAAGAATACATAAACAGTTTAAGTCGACTGGTGATATCCACCACTACCATAATTTTTGCCATTTAAGAGCAGAGTGCTCTAGATTAAAAGACATTTGTTTTAATCGCTATATAGCCAGAACCGGGAACAATCTCGTTAACAACCCTAAACATTTCTGGTCCTACTTCAAAAACAAAAGAAATCAGTATAATCTACCTACAGTTATGCACTACGATGATGTATCTGCTGAGAATACTAATGATATTGTTAATTTGTTTGCATCTTTTTTCTCCTTAGTTTATGGCATCAAGCAGGTAACTCAAATTCCTAATTATGATCACTTACAAAATCATGTGGACATTACCTATTACACAGTTACCTTAACTGAAATAATAGATAGAGTTCTCCAAGCACCCTATAAATTATCATTTGGGCCTGATGGTATTCCACTGTACGTTCTAAAAAAATGTATATTTACATTAGCGATACCACTACATAAAATCTATAACTTGTCACTGCACACCGGCATTTTCCCTGAGTTCTGGAAAAATAGTTTTTTATCACCAATTCACAAATCTGGTCCAAGAGATGACATCAAGAACTATCGAGCCATTTGCATTCAATCCGAGATACCCAAGCTTCTTGATTACTTGATTACTACTAAAATATCATGGGATACTGCACATATTATCAGCAATGAGCAGCACGGTTTTATGCGTAAAAAGAGCACCTCAACTAAACACAGTTTGTCAGATGCTCAGGAGCCGTATCATCTTCTATTAAAGTTACTTCCGGCGTTACTCAAGGATCGCATATTGGTCCATTATTATTTAACTTATTTGTTAATGATATTAGCGAGGAACTTATTAACAGTAATTATTTAATGTTTGCTGACGATTTGAAGCTGTTTAGAATCGTTGACAACTCTTACGATGCCTCTCTTTTGCAAAGTGATCTCGATAATTTAGTTCGTTGGTGTGACATCAATCTATTAAAACTTAACCCTGCCAAGTGCAATCAAATTTCTTTCACAAGAGGCAATAATCCTGTAATATTCGACTACCATCTAAATAATGCTACTTTAAACAGGGTAAATTCCATAAAAGATCTTGGTGTAATATTCGATTCAAGGATGATATTCAAACCTCATATATCAAATATCACAGCACAAGCACTGAAAGTGTTAGGTTGCATCAATAGGGACTCTACCTTTTTTTCTATTGACATATATAAATTGCTCTACTCTTCTCTGATAAGGAGTCTGCTAGAATATGGCTGTGTGATATGGAATCCAGCATATGTTGTCGATAAACAATCCATTGAGAATGTCCAATCTAGATTCCTTAGACAATGTGCATTCAAGATGGGTCATCCAATAGGCGAATATTCCTACATTGATATCTTACACGAACTCAACCTTCTATCACTTGAGTGTCGAAGAGTGCAACTCGATTTATTCTTTTTGTATAAATTGATTAATTGTATTATAAACTGTCCAGGGTTACTTCAGTTGATCAGCTTCAACTTAAACGATCGCAGAACTAGAAATTCAGAACTCTTTAAAGTACCTTTTCATGTTACAAATTATGGTCAAAATGAGCCCATATGCAGATTACTCCGTACAGCAAACTTTTTCCATAAAAATATAGAACTCTTTGACTCGTCACTATATACATTTAAAAACCAAGTTAAATCTTGTATAAGTAATTAAAGCTTGTCTAATACATGGTGTAGCATAATATTGATTTTATTGTATTTACAAAAATTTTATTTGTCTTGTTTTATTCATTATTCCATACTATTTTAATTATGTTTCTATTTATTGAATTGTAAAATGAAAATGGCTCTGCCGTATAATAATAATAATAAATAAATAAATAAATTTCTTATTCGACATTCTCATTATAACACTAGCATCCAACATAGTCCCCTACGGCTAAGCAGATTAAACTATTATCTACATGAAAACATTTTTAAGACAAGGTAGGTAAATACATGAATTTCAGGCCTTTGTTCTCATTTTTAACTGAATCTTCATACCGTAGGGCGTCATGTAGATACTAATTTAAGCTGTACGAGAACTATGTTGGATGTGTTATAATGAGAATGTCAAATAAGAAATTGGACAAATTTATTTTAGAATTTAGGTTGCTAACATAACCAGAAGTCAGGTTATCGAAAGAATACAAAGATTTCATTAATATTTTTACATGTAGTTTTTCTCTTAGTTCTCATAGATAGTTTTTTTCCGCTGTTTGCAAAATCCTGTAAAAAATATGCTTCATCACTGTTTTAAGTTCTCACTTAAGTGCGAGGACCACCTTCCCCAAGCCTTTAAATGTATTTATTTATTATATTATATATGTTTATATAATGGTTATTGAAGCGATTAGATGTCTTAAAAATTAAGGAAGTTATTGTTAAAAAACCAATACGAATGTTTTGTCAAAGCTACTGCAAAGAGCAAGAGGGCGCGGGCGGTCCAGCTAAGTGCATTGCTTTCCACAAAAAACTAAGCAGCTGAACATTTGAAGAGGGTCTATTTACAAGTTCAGTTGTGATCTGGGAATACTGTAACGTATGAAAAATGTGGTTGAAAATATAATCAAAATATTCTAAAGCCGATCAAAGTGACTCAGCAGCCTCCAGCTCCACAAAATATTCTGAAATCACTTTTAACTTCCCTAATTGTTAAGACATCTAATCTCTCCAAAAACCATTATAAAGATCTATTCAAGTATTTTAAAAAAGGTCTGACAAGTTTTCCTCCAAAAAGTCGTCGTTATTTCGTTATTTAAAGTTGAATGGTTCGAATTCAGTTTTCGGCAAGCAAACAGACACCTTCAACGAGCCATAATTCGGTTCTTATTGCATCTACAGAAATAAGAAAAAACCAATCGATTTGGTATTTTATAAGCTTCAATTTTCTCCTGATGTTTTTTTGGTAAAATGTAAGGTTTCCGAGTTTCTCGTGAAAAATCGTTCTAAAACATGCATTTCTTGGATGAAAGATCAACATTTTCAATAGCGAATAACTCGAAAAATATTGATTTACCGAAAAAAATTCATAGAACATTTTTTTGCTTAGAATTCATCTCCCTTATCGATTTCTGTGGTTATTTTGAGTTTACAAATTTCCAGCCCGAGAAGGGGTGATATCCACCCCGAAACAATATAAATAATTATTTGCGCCACTTGGGATGTTTGTGATAATGAATAGTATTAAAAAATACACATTAAAAAAAAATCGTCAAAATCGAACCTGTCCCTGAGGACTAAGAAATTTTGACGATGTTTAGGCTTCATTGACTCAAATATTAACTGACTTCAAGAAGACAATTTAAAAAAAATTGAAAACAAATTACATTTCTTAATATAATTATTGTTATTATTAACATTATTTTCTTCATTTTAGAGTATTTTTATATATAGCAACTAAAGTCTGTTGTTACACGGAAAATTCCTTTGTTCTTCGCAGTATTTTAGTTTATCAATTTTTCAGTTTCAAGTTTTTCATTTTTCAGTATTTTAGCTTTTCAGTTTTCAGTCTTTCAGTTTTTCAATTTTCAGTTTTTCATCTTTCATTTTCCTTGTTTTTCAAATTTCATTTTTTTAGTTTTTAATCTTTAGTTTCTCAATTTTTCATTTCCCAGATTTCCGCCTTTTTAGTTATCAGTTTTTGAGTTCTTATTTTTCTGTTTTTCAATTTTCAGGTTTTCAGTGTTTCAATTTTTCAGTGTTTCAATTTTCCATTTTCGAGTTTTCAGTTTTTCAGTTTCTCGGTCAAATAAAACTATTCAATTTATACTGAGGGTTGAATTTTTGGAGGGTTGAGATGTCGGGGGATTCAAGTAGGTGAGGTTTGAGACGTCGCGCGTCGGGTGTTGAGTTTGGGGGTTGAAGTATTGCAGATTGCAATGGCATTATGATGAAAAGACGTGTAACTGATCCGAACATATCGACCCTTTTTTGGTTAGTTACATGGCATAATTTGCAATTATATCTAATATCACCATAGATTGAAAATAACCCAATTTTCCATCAAAATGTTACAATTGTGTTCCTATTGACTAGGCCGCCTGGTATAACTATTTATAAATTTAATATACAAATTTCTTTCTTTATATAAAACATGTATTCCTAGTTAAATTTATACCTTAGAAATGTAAGTGCATTCTAAAATTTTAATTGAGAAGTTACTTATGTGTGATGTGACAACGTTTTTAAAATCTTTTGATGGTGAATATTAAATAAAGTTCATAAAAGTACCATTTTCATAAACTTTATTTCATGTCAATTACTCACGTATTAACATAGGCGTTTAGCAGCAGTAAATATGCACCAGGATAAAATGGCTTTAAATTGTACTCATAATTTTCAGGTTCAAAAGGGGGCTACCATTTAAATCAGAAGCATCGTACTCTTCATAGAGTTTCGCTGTGACCTAGATTATTTTAATTCAAATTAATAGGGCAACGAGGCAATGAAAATATATTTGTCAGTAATTTCCAGGCATCTATTGATGACTATTTTACTAACAGTGCATTTTCCAGAAAATAGAATTAATCTAAACCTGAATTAACTACCTAACTAATTTTTGTTTTGTTTTCAAATTGTATTTATAGTAGAGACTCAGAACACGAAAAAGTCGTCTAGAAACATGTTCCGTGGAACATTGAAAGGTAAAAATGTACTGAGTACTTTATTATATAGTATCTAACATGTACATACACCCCCTAAATTCGTCTGGCAATACCGGTGTTCAAGCACCCCCCAGGGGTGAAAAACCGAAAAAAACGAAAAATTAGATATTTGTCTCATCTTTCTGCCAAATTTTTTATTTTTGATAAATTATATATGGTAACAAAGTTATGGCTATTTATAGGTAAGAGATGTGTATTGTTTAAAGCGTACACTGTTTCCTAAAAACTAGCATAGTTCTCTTATCGCGCAAATATTAATTTTGCTATTTTCGTAAATTCATTCCACTTGTGATTGTAGGCAGACGAACGAAAATTTGAAAAAATTGACAAGAATAAAAGTTGTAGTCTGTACTATCTGGATTAGATCAGTTTTTTTGGTTTTACTTTTGGATTATAAATGAGCGAGTTATGAAGAAAATTGTTAGTTGTTGTTAAAAATGTAATTCAACCCCCAGTTGCAACTATCTCTACTCTGTCGTTTTCCCTCGCACTTTAACACGTGTTCCCGCTCGTCACCTCGGCCCGCGAAGCTGTATATGCTCACATATGAATGCATACTCCTGTGTAGAATATTGTTTCATCACATGTTTTTAATGGTGTTTAATTAGATATTGTTATATATTTATAACATTATTGTGAAATATGGAGTCTTCATCAAGTAATACCGAAAATGAATTAAATGCGGAATTTGAATTGCCGATTAAAAGTCGAAAATCACTTAATTCAAGGAAATTATTATCTTTTAATCATGAAAAGGCAGATACTAGAATATTGTTGCACATATCAGCCAAATCTCAAGGTTTTACAGAATGCATTATAATATAAGCTGTAAGGATATTGATGTACTGATTCTCTTACTTCATTTTATAGAAAGTCTTGACGTAAATGTTTACATGCAGACAGCACAAATATAAATAATAGATACATAAATTCTATCAATATTGATAACATTTTAAAATAAAATATATTATTCGTGGAAAATCTTTGAAACAAATTGCAGTCTGCTAACGCATTCATGTGAAAAGTATGTTTCTTTAGAAGTAACAAAATTTAAGGAGTTGGAAAAGTTTTGCATGTTACTGTACCCTCCCACTAATTGCGGTAATATTAATGATTTGAGGGCGAAGATGGCATCTCAATTTGATCTCAATTCAGTATAGGCAAATTGCCCCCCTATAAGTGACACCTTGAATCAACACTGTTTGAGAGCATTTTACCAATTTATTATATGGAGCAGTGCTTTAAATCCAGTTATTAATATGCCGAATCCTTTGGAGTACGGGTCGAGAATAAATCAAGATAATTCTTATTTACCTATATGGGCAAATAAATCGCCAAATGCCAATTCTGACTGCAGAAATGTCATTTTGTTGTTGTAAAACAGGTAAAAGTATTGCAAATCGTTTAAACAACATTTTTTAATAAATGTCATTTCAGGATGCTCACCATGAGGTGCCAGTGCAAAAAATATAAATTGATACACAGACAAAATTACAGTTGTAGATAAAGAAACGGATGATGAATTATATTAGTAAAATGATGATTTCTGAGATCATTATTTTTGTATTTTATTATAATGTGCATTTTTCAATTAATATGAAAATGTGTTACCTTGTAATAACTTCAACATCAATATTATTTGTTTAGTATCATTATTCTTAATTGGTTTATAAATAATCAATGTGTCTTATTGTTATTGTGGCATTTCACACGCCTCCTATATTATTATTATTATTATTAAGTAAAGGGTGTGGGTAAATAATTATTAGTTATAAAAGTAGTTTTTCTTCCCAAAATTCATTATTTTATATTTTAAAAACTATATAATTTAGGTCATTAGTATCTGCGTTAATGTATTTTTAACTTATTTTTGTTAGGACAATTACGTCATAAATTATTGTTATGTTATATCACATTATCCAGGCTAATTTCTAATGAATAATTTAAATGGCAATACTTTTACGACTACGCGAGCAGCGAGTGAGAGTGAGAGGGAAATAGACAGATCTTGCAATAGCTGCAACAGGGGTGCTACGGGAATTCTGTCAACAGGTTAGTATTTCTTTTATAACTTTCTTATTTATAAGCGGAATATAAAAATCAAAAAACGATTATAATCTAGATAGTACAGGCTACAACTTTTATTCTTATCAATTTTCTAAAATTTTCGTTCGTCTACCTACAGTCAGGAGTGTAATGAATTTGCGAAAATAGTATAATGAATATATGCATAATGAGGAAGTTACATAGGTCTATAACAACCATTATCCGCTTCAACTAATGCAATTTCTTCACTTAAAATTTGCTATAACTTTATTATTATACATAATAAAACAAAAATTTGAAAACTGTTAGAAAGACTAGGAAAAAATCTAATTTTCTAGTTTTTTCACTTTTTCACCCTTGGGGGTTGTTTGGACACCGATATCGCCAGACGAATTTAGGGGGTGTATATACAAGCCAAATATTATGCAACAACGTAATCAACACATTTTTACCTTTCAATGTTCCACGGAAGTCGAGATAGATCTCGTTTTGAACTCTACTATTAAGATACGTAAAGAAATAAACAACAGATTGCAGAGGTAAAGTACCAGGGATGATCTGAAAATTGCCATGATAATGGGGTAACTGAACCAAACGGAATTTATTGCAAATAACATTTAAGATAACATTAACACTTCAAATTTTGAGAAAATGTTTTAATGGATCTAAATAACAAAAGTACAATAGTAAATAATTCTAGTTATTTTATATTTTTAAATTCCAATGACTTAATCCGTATAATTTTCATAAATTATATGAATCGCTTGTCAAAATAATGCAATACAGTACAATTCTATTCGTCACATTAAATTTTATACAGAAATGTACAATACTTAATACCTATAGGGCCAGGATTACAATAATTTAAAACAAGTTGTTTAAAACACATACTTTAAACATGTTTGTTTAAAACACCCTTGAATATTAAACACGACTGTTTTAAATCATGTTTTAAACATGTTAAAAATTAAACTAATTGTAATTGACTTCTTTCAGAAATATTAGAGCTACGTACCAAATAATTATTTTTCTTTACTTATGAAAGTTGGTACAATGCAATAAAAATTGAAATGAGCAATCTATATTAGAAATAAAAGTAATTCTTAATGAACAAAAGTAAACGGCATATAGACAGTACCAAACTTATAGCAGTTTAAGTCGTGAAACAGAGAAGCCCTCGATCTAATAAAGACATGACGTTCTTCTGTTCAACAAGAACTTAAAATATTATATATTATGCTTTTCCACCAAGGCTACAAATAATTGGCGACACATAAGTAAATTCTCTTGCTGATTAAATTGGATTAGCTGAAGTCTTATTGAACACTTTTTGTTAGTTAAATCTTATTGAACAACAGGCATGTACACTTGCTCGCAAGCAAAATAGTACATTATTAATATTATTATCTAAATTGCCGGCTACTGTGAAAAATAAACACGAGTAAAATTGGACGCCGGAACTTTTGACTGGAAAGGCTGGCCAGTACCGTTAGAGTTATGAAAAAAGTGGACATCGACAATTTTATGGAGAATTAAATTTTATTTAAAAAAGTCAGTGGTGGCATATGTCTATCTTCAATACTTTAGGCGTGAGAATGATTGAAAGTTGAATACAGAATTTACAGTCGCTCGGTGCGCGACTTTCAACCATCTCCTCGCCAAAAGTATTTAAGATAGACATATGCTACCAGTGACCTTTTATAGAAAATTTAATTTTCTATAAAATTGTTTACGTCCATTTTCTTCGCCGTACAGCTGCATTAAAATGAAGCGAAAGGAGGTACACAGATTAGTGACAGACGTCGTAGTAATTGCGCGCATGGCGACAGTGTAAAAGAAAGAGATTCACTTGTTGAGGGCATTTCGTAGCTTGGCTGGACACTTTTACAACTCAGAATGCTATAAGTTTGGTATAATGTATACATTAAACAAATCAAAATTATTTTCATAATCCGTTTCCTTTGCCAACTTAGATCCGTCTAATTTCCGAGGCGTTCCAATAAGATTTTTAGCAAGTCATTTTTGTACGAAGGATAGGTAGCTAACTTATAGCCTCAACCATCCTCCTTTTTCCGGGCTTGGGACCGACAACTTTAAATACATTTAACAAAATACTAAACGAAGGTAACAGGAAAAAAAAATTGAAAATTATAGGGGTATTGCGGTAGGCTCGTCAATAGGAAGACTGTACGGACGTATACTGAGGAAGAAGTTGAGGAAATCGAAGAGCAAAGCGGATTTAGGCCGGGGAGATCCTGTGTCGGTAACATGTTTAGTCTTAAACAGATCTCCAAAAAATTTATTGCTAGAGGGAAAGAGTTACATGCGGTATTTACAGATCTGAAAAAAGCCTACGGTTCAGTACCCCATATGAAATTATGGGGAGCAATGGGAAAGCAGGCATAAACAATCGAACAACAATAGCAATACAGCAAATAGTCAAATTAAAATCAGAAACCGCTTGTCAGTACCCTTTAAGACAAATAAGGGCCTAAAACAGGGATGTCTTATATCGCCCACCCTATTCAAACTGTATATTAACCAAGCCCTAAAAAAGTGGATCGAAAAATGCAAATACATGGGAATAAAATTAAACGACGAACACGTACATACACTCTTGTTCGCCGATGACCAAATAGTGCTAGCGGAAGACGAGGACGACGCCAATTACATGGTGAGAAAAGTTGTTGACGAATAGAAACAATGGGCTTTGGAAATAAATCTAGAAAAAGGCAGTACATGGTTATCGGTGGAACGGGTAGGGATTTGGTTTTAGGAGATAATGTTATTAGACATACGACAGATTATAAATATTTAGGAGTCACAGTAACACAAGGTGGTAGAGACGATGTGGATATAAGGAGAAATATCGGCCAAGGAAAAACAATAATAAGACAGCTGCACCCCTTTTAGTGGAATAATAACGTAACTGAGAGAACAAGAAACCAGATATATTCCACAATATTTGAAAGCTGTGTCACGTATGGAGCTGAACTGTGGGTAATAAATAAAAATATACCACTCGTTTCGACAGAAATAGATTTTTGGAGATGTAGTGCTGGAATATCTCGTACTCAACATATTAGAAACGTCAGAAGGCAAAAAATGCACGTAAGATATAATGTATTGGAGGAAATAGAAAGAAAGCAGCTATTATGGTATGGGTATATGAAACGTATGGCACAAGATAGAATACAAAAAAAATCCTTTGAATGGGCCCTTCCCAAAGAAGAAAAAGAGGCAGCCCTAGAACAGAGTGGAGAAAAAGAATAGAAGCAGCAATGGAAACTAGAGGCCTTGAAGACGGTGACTGGAACGACAGAACAAAATGGAAAATTAGATGCGAGAAGCGGCAATAAAGCTGTACAAAAGTCGTGTATATATAATACAATTATATTCCATAATAAAATAAATAAAACGAATTATGAATGAATGAATTATTCTGATTGATCTTCGTTTGCTACATAACACATCTGATAGTATCTCGCCGTGTGTCGTGGTTAGCTGTTAGATACACGGTATCTTCAAAGCTCCTTCTTATTAGCTATTTGGTGACATTAGCCCAACGCTTCGGAGGATACCAAACAGGATCCTTCCGTCTGTCGCCACTCATGATTCACAAAGTGCACGTACTGCATCCATAGCAAATCAATATGTCACACATCTACTGATGTGTGACATGTACGTACTTAATACTAATTTGTAGAGTAGGGTGACTTTTTATGCTAGTGAAAAATAAATTTTGCTTTTTTTGTCTTGCCCTCCTTTGTTCGAAATCCCATGAAAATAATTTCTTCTAAATTTGAGAAAAATCGGTTGATTTTAACACGTGTTTCCTAAACCCATGTATTTCTTATGCGAAAAATACACAAATTTCACACAAGAGGATGCTTGTATCTTGGCTTGTCCAGAGAGTTCAAATTAATAATTCCTTTTTAAATGAACCCTCCATAATATCCTTTTGTGGATCCCCACTCCCATTTTGGAAACCTATATAATAGGGCCTTATTAGGGTATAATTTAAAAGAGAATTATTAATTCGTATTCTTTGAGCACTTATGAACAGGGAACTTGTAAGGCGATTTTTATTCCATTACATTTTACCGATTTTGTCGCCAATTTACGAAAATGTGGGAAACTTCATGATCTCGTGGACACCCAATTTTGCTCAAGTTTGGAGAATTTTTTTTTTATGATTTGAAACAAATTTGAAGGGTGTACCTGATTTATTGAATCACCCTAAATGTAAAGGTATTAAAGCTCTGTGGTGTGTGGAAACTGGAAACTCGAAATAAGTGAAACATTGCTGCCATCTAATTTTAAAATGTCAAACTCTATTATTGTAAGCATTTAGGTGTTAAAGTAACTGTTTGGGATGCATAATGTTCTCCACGGCCATACGTTTTAAACATGGTTTAAACAAATTAAACATATAAACATCTTTTATGTTTTATTTAAAAAAAACATGTTTTATGTTTTATTAAAAAAAAATGTGTATAGGACTAGGTTATAAAAGAAGTTACAGCCCATATATATGAATACACTTAACACAAACAAATCCATTTTCACAAAAAATACATTTATATCATACGTTCACACAAAGAATTCACCATGACAATTTTTTTTGATAAGACAGTGTAAAGCAGTATACTTAACGAATACTTATATTTACTTATATATTTAAGAACTCCTCTACAGAGTGAAATGCCTTATCAGCTAAATAAGTATATAACATATTTGTTAAATTATTGAAATTTCTACTACTCCCAGATAAGTTACTGAGTTGGTTCAATTAAGCAATACCTTGATATAAATTCGAGTATTGGCCAATACTTAATCTTGAGTATGATTTCCAGTTTCTCGTATTGTGTTCATGCAGTACACTGTTTCTTACTAGTAAATATTCCTTTTTTTAATATTTATTTTGATAAGAAAGATATATAGAGAAGGAAGTGATAGGACAAATAATTTATATAATATTTGCCTGCAAGATGTCCTGAAATGGGCCCCCACCATACACCTAATAATTCTTTTCTGTAAATAATATAACCTTCAATACACACGCAGAATGTACACAATTGAACAGCTTATAATCAATTAACTTTCAAGCATGAACTGTTGCATCGAATTAATTACGTACAAAGTAATCTATTGTTAAACGATTGTTTAATAAATAGTTGAATTAGAGAAACTCGAAATTGAAAGACTTCGATTGGAAGAAAATCAGTAGCTATCGCATTCTCAGTTCTTACACGAACAAAGACAAAACAATAACATGCACATGAGACGCGCTCAGCGCCACAATCAGATAAATAGGTTCTAGTTAAGATAGAGCTTTGAAATTTTGCAGACGTGTATAAGTCCAGCGACAATGCAATATAGTATATCTAATGGTCTACTAAATTCAATTTGGCGGACACCTAAAAATGGCGGATTACGTTTTTCTTCATAACCCCCTTGATATGTTTATCAAACCAAAGGATTGGAAGAGTAAAATACCATCAACTATGTAACATCATTCTAAATCTAATATGGCAGACGCTCCAAGATGGCGGATTACCTTTTTCTTCACAACCCCCCTTTATATGGGTATCAAGTGAAAATGTTGACGAGTAAAATACTATTTGACGTTATTCAAAGCCCAATATGATGGACGCCCCAAGATAGCGAATTACGTTTTCGTCACAATAAGTTTAATGTTTTATTATAAAAACTAAAAAGAGTTTAATAAAATACATTTAATGAAACTTTAAAAACAACGCTGTTATAAATGTGCCAAAAAAAAACTAATACTGTTTTTCTGATCGTATAAACTTTTTTTTAATTTATATAGAATATTAAAACTGAAAGCGTTGAGCACCAATTGAAACAACTTGAAGCAACTCTACAGTAACTCCTTAGGAAGAAAATAAGCACAACCGTGTTAGGCTTCGACATCCCTAAGCTGTAGAAATTAATTTTCAAAAAATTGTCATTTTAATAAATAAATGCTTTTTTGCAAAAATTGTACAAGTACACATTTCCAAAACAAAAACACTCATTCTACACAGCAAAACACCTATAATCTATCAAAGTTGGTTACACCTACGTTCATTATTTTCAATGTTAAAAATTAATTAAGTAACAGCGCGTTTTTAGCAGTATTTTTTATTGTGTTAAAAAACTAATTATCCAATTTTAATACGGCTTGGCTCATTTTATAGATATTTTTAATACAGTGCGATCGAGAAAAAGTGAACGTCACGTGACACAGAAAAGTCACTAAAATGATCAAAATTGATTTTTATTCTACGTATATTATTAAAACTAATTTCGTATGTAACTAGGTTAGGGAATTCTGAAGAAATTCAAATGGCCGCCACTTTGTGTTTTGCGATCAGCTGACTGAACGGATTGTTTTAATTGTATACTTTGCAGATTTTGTGATGTTTTAAATTTTAAAATTTAATTTTGGATTATTTAACATCCACAGACCACAATTTTTTTTAATCAATTCATGTGGCGAATTTTGTTTGTTGGATGGAGACGAGTTCATATTTTACAAAATTGTCCTACGATGTACTGGTTTGTACAGGTTAGGTGTATCGAAAAATGTTGGTGCTATCAATTTAAATCCCCTATACGTTAAATAAAGAAGATTTTAATACAGATGCCGATGTATTTCCTAATATTACATATATTGCAATTACATGATTTTTGAAAGGAGTGCATAGTTAAATGAATGACTACAAGGTATTCAAAAGTCGAAGTTTACAACCAGTTTGTTAGTGGTTGGGTGAAACAAGTTCTCTCCAAGAAATTTACAGATGATTTCTTAGTACTCATTGTGATTCTGTTGCAGGTACAGGCAAACACGTTCGCTAGCCTGACATACAATTTATAAGGTACAGAGTGAGGTGATGAGACGTCATTCCATTTAGTTTTTTAGCAGTAATGTGGTAAATTAAGCAAGGGACTTAAAGTCATAGTAGGGTAAACACTATTTATCTAGCGGTTGACCCATCGTCTATGGTATATTTACGCACCGAGCTGTGCAATCACTATAATTTCTGTAAGAACTTTTTTATGTCGAATAAATGTTGCTATTCTCTAACTTATGTGTGTTATTAAATATTCTCCTTTCCTTTTATATTTCATTTATCACTTACTACTATCGTTAGGAAGGTTGAATGTCTCCTACGTTGAACTAGTACATACGTGCTTGTAAATGAGAATAAGAAAGAATATATCTACTAAGTAAATATGCAATTATTTATTGTCACCAAGTTAAGCAATTACTTGAAGCGCGCCGCTTCAAGATTTCTTGTGTGCCAGTCTTTCTCGATCTCCCTGTATCTACAACTTCTTCCCTGGACGTATTTTCATAAAACCTAAAGATACATTTATACAAGCCAAAAACTCGTTTGTCATAATTTTAATTGTTAATTAAATATAGACGCACTAATTCTCATCTTATCTATTGGATTTCAGTTATGTTAGTTATACATATTAAGAGTTACACATTTTCGCTGAAAAAATCCGATTGGCATTTTGTTGTTTTTTTTTTTTTTTTTTCTTCTTCGAGAAATCCCTTTCGCCTGGACTAATATGATAACTAAGGTGGCAGAAACAATTTCTTGCACATTTTAAGGCTCTGATACCATACTAAAACACAGCTATGGCTTTGACATCTATCAAATATCGAAACGTTGTGTATTCTAGCAGGCGCAAAGGAGGGCCAAAGTTCCACTTTTCAAATCTTTTTGTATCATCTTATTAAGGGAAGTGCGCTTATTTGCCTAAGACTTAATAGGTACATCATATCCTCCCAAATCTCATAAACTTATTTTATTTGAAATGAATTGCTCTGTTGAAGCGTGATGAAACTTACACGCTGACGGAGTTCATTTAAAATTGATAAATCGTGGGCAGATTATTATTACTTTTGCAAAACTTAATTTTCATTCAATAAAAAACTGAACACTCAGTTAAACGATTCCTTTGCAGATTTTAATACACCAACCTAACTACCTGGCCTTATTTCACATTTCTCATTAACTTAATTCAGCTGTAGTCGGACTACATCAAAGGAAGAGTTCTTAATTATCTCTTTCAGTGCTATTTGATACTTTTGAAGATATTAATAAAATAGAGCTCCGTAATGGATATATTACTATACTATAGAACTTTTTAAACATAAATTAATTGTAATAAATTTACACATACAGGGCGCCCAAATTTAAAGGGATATATTGTAGTGGAAGGTAGAACACACTTAGCCGAGTTCAATACTCCCCAAATCTTATCTTTGAATGTTCATCGATCTTGAGATACAGGGTGTTAAGATTATCCTGTATATCGTTTATTTGGGAAATGTTATGAACATTTGAAAAATCAATAGATCAGCGTGGAAAATATTGTAGTAATATTTTTAGATAGTCACAATATTCCTTTTGCGAAGCAATTTAGATTTAGGCCAAACAAAAATACAGAAAATGCAGTTTTTAAATTTACAAACCCAATAATGAATAACTTGAATAAAAATAAAAAATCACTTGCTGTATTTTTAGACTTGACCAAAGCATTTGACTTAGTATGTCATAAAACCTTATTAGCCAGACTCAGCGAGGTTAGAGTGAGGGGTGATTCACTAAAACTAATAACAAATTATTTATGCATCAGAATACTAAAAGTAAAAATTGGTGAACCATCAAGTGAATCCAGGGTAATCTCCATGAGGATGCCACAGGGTACTGTGCTGGGTCCTGTCCTCTATCTTGTATATGTTAACGAAATTGGAAATTTATTGACAGGTGCTAGTATCATCGCATATGCTGATGATGCAGTTATATTATTTACAGGTGTGAACTGGCCGGATGTATACAAGACGACAGAGGTTGAATTAAGCAAAGTACAAACTTGGCTAAAATCCAGCATCTTGAGTCAGCTGTTGATCAACCTGACACAGATATTTTAAAAATTCATCAAAGTAACTGCTTGGCAGATAAATCAATGAACGAGCTTGTTCCTCTATATTATTTTTATATGGTTTTTATACGTTTTTATATTGTACTCGACATTCTTATTATGCACTTAAAATTTGATTTTATTAACTTTTACCGTTCTTGAGATATAAGGCGTTGAAATTAGTAATAGTTCCAAAAACAGTGCGCCTGTTTGTGACGTCACTATACGCAAATTTGAGCTCGATAATCTACCGCAACCACTAACAGCCGTTCAGTAGTAAGTAAATACGTGGAGTTGAAGGTCGTTTTAGATGTCTATGGAAAGAGAAAGAGTGAAGTCTTGTTCTTACACCAAAGTGAAGGGGCAAAACCGGAAATCCGGCTTGGCACGGGCGAACAAAGATGGCTTTTCTGTTAAAAATTGAAAAACATAGAATTTTCAACAATTCATAACTAATTAAATACGTGGAATGGAAGTCCGTTCTAGGTCTCTATGGAAAGAACAAAAATGGCCCTTTCTCCTGATATCAAATTGTACAGGGAAATTCGGAAATTCGGCTCTGCAAGAGCGGGCACATAATGCCTTCTCTAGAAGTGTTAAAACGTAACCTAAAAAATCAAAAACATCAAATCTTTAAACGCTCATATATAAGTTAATACTTCTAGTGGAGGATAGATATTGATCTCTAATTAAAAAAGAAGAGTGGCATTTTATCGACATCGTAAGTGTCACAGTGGAAATCGAAATTTCGGCTAGGTCTGTGGGAAAGAAGAATGGCTATTTTCTTAAAAATCAAAAATTTGGCCGTCATATTTTGACATTTGGTAACATTTCGCCAAATCGTATATTCCCCTACAATCCCTCGACTGCCTGTTCGTAAATTTAAGAGGCGAGAGAGAGAGATAGCCGACTTTTGTGAGTTAATTACTCAAAAGAATGCCTCAGAATTTATCCTAAACAATGTTGAATTAATTCCCGAATTGAATGACACCGGCCGCTTCCCGAAAATCCGCCCCCACGAAAAGCCTTTGATAGATCCGATCCGCAATTTTAGAGGGGCGTAGATCAACACGATAAGTATATAGATAATAACAATTAAACAGCATCGAGTCGACTGAGATCACCGAGTCTATGCGTATAGTGACGTAGCGCCTGGCTACGCCCCATTTTCGCGAGGTGGATGTTTGTAATTGTTTTTAAGACACTAAACGGGCGAATAAAATTCTGATTCTTTGCACATCCACTATTTTATACTTGCACTTTCGATTTATGAAATAAAAAAAATGCCGAACAAGCCCATTGTTTACGTACGGGAATAAAATATTTAGGTGTAGTAGTTGAACATCATCTGAGGTGGACTGACTATTGTGATTATGTAACAAATTTTATCAAATAAGAGATATTTTAAGCAAAAAACTCCTTGAAATTTTGTAATATGCTTTGGTTGAGTCTAACTTACGGTACTGCATAGTTGTCTGGGGTGGGGCATGTAACAATGCTCAACTGAATCTTTCTATATGCTAAAATAATGTTTTAAATATTATTTGTAAAAATATTCTACAGCATTATTTTACAAAAATTCAGAAACATTAAATATTAGATCACTATAATGCTAACTGTTGTCTAAATTATTTACTTAAAATCAAACATTTATTCGCAACAGTTTTCTTTCCGCAACTCTTAAACTAGGTCGACATTTCCTGAAATATTAACAATTCCATTTGTCACAAAAACTCACAATCAATATTACTCATTATGCTCTAAAATTCTTTAATGTTTTACCACCTGAAATTAAATTAATATTCAACAAAACTCACAAATTTAAGAAACTAAAATTTATATTATGAAAAATTCATGCTTGCGATTTTTACAAAGTACTCCACGATCGTATAATGTAATTATGTAGAACAATTATTATACTCTTCGCAAATACAAAACGAAAAGTATATTGTGTTTAATCGTTACATTTCTAAAACCGGTAATATTGCTCGTAGAGAAAAAAATTCACTGTGTTGGTGATCGAATTCTGAACAACTTTGGCCAATTTCCATCCGTCCGTCTGTCCGTCTGTCTGACCGTCTGTCTGTCCTCCTGTCTGTCTGTTTGTCCGTCCGTCACGTTTTTTTGTAAGCACGATAACTTAAGAACGAAACGCCTGATTGTATCGAAATTTGGAAAGTAAGTTAGTGTCAGCTAGAGGAAGAACACTATTGTTTTTGAACAATATCGATCAATAAATAATTTTTTTTTTTTAATGTTTTGTAATTAAACTAAAAATGTCTAAAACTAATATTATTTGCAAAAAAAACTGCGAAGAGTATCCTATAGAATGTGCAACAATTGTATAAAAGGAGCAGTAAATCCGGTTAACTTGTTACTACATTTTGAAAAAAAATGTAGTATACGTTTAGCATTTTTCCGGTGCACCATCGAAACCCGAAAAAAACGTCGGATCGATTTGAAAGTCATATCTATCGATTCGAGAGCGAATTTAGAAAATTCCGTCCGTCGTCGGTCAGTCGGTCTGTCGGTCTGTCTGTCTGTCTGTCTGTCTGTCTGTCTGTCTGTCTGTCTGTCTGTCTGTCTGTCTGTCTGTCTGTCTGTCTGTCTGTCTGTCTGTCTGTCTGTCTGTCTGTCTGTCTGTCTGTCTGTCTGTCTGTCTGTCTGTCTGTCTGTCTGTCTGTCTGTCTGTCTGTCTGTCTGTCTGTCTGTCTGTCTGTCTGTCTGTCTGTCTGTCTGTCTGTCTGTCTGTCTGTCTGTCTGTCTGTCTGTCTGTCTGTCTGTCTGTCTGTCTGTCTGTCTGTCTGTCTGTCTGTCTGTCTGTCTGTCTGTCTGTCTGTCTGTCTGTCTGTCTGTCTGTCTGTCTGTCTGTCTGTCTGTCTGTCTGTCTGTCTGTCTGTCTGTCTGTCTGTCTGTCTGTCTGTCTGTCTGTCTGTCTGTCTGTCTGTCTGTCTGTCTGTCTGTCTGTCTGTCTGTCTGTCTGTCTGTCTGTCTGTCTGTCTGTCTGTCTGTCTGTCTGTCTGTCTGTCTGTCTGTCTGTCTGTCTGTCTGTCTGTCTGTCTGTCTGTCTGTCTGTCTGTCTGTCTGTCTGTCTGTCTGTCTGTCTGTCTGTCTGTCTGTCTGTCTGTCTGTCTGTCTGTCTGTCTGTCTGTCTGTCTGTCTGTCTGTCTGTCTGTCTGTCTGTCTGTCTGTCTGTCTGTCTGTCTGTCTGTCTGTCTGTCTGTCTGTCTGTCTGTCTGTCTGTCTGTCTGTCTGTCTGTCTGTCTGTCTGTCTGTCTGTCTGTCTGTCTGTCTGTCTGTCTGTCTGTCTGTCTGTCTGTCTGTCTGTCTGTCTGTCTGTCTGTCTGTCTGTCTGTCTGTCTGTCTGTCTGTCTGTCTGTCTGTCTGTCTGTCTGTCTGTCTGTCTGTCTGTCTGTCTGTCTGTCTGTCTGTCTGTCTGTCTGTCTGTCTGTCTGTCTGTCTGTCTGTCTGTCTGTCTGTCTGTCTGTCTGTCTGTCTGTCTGTCTGTCTGTCTGTCTGTCTGTCTGTCTGTCTGTCTGTCTGTCTGTCTGTCTGTCTGTCTGTCTGTCTGTCTGTCTGTCTGTCTGTCTGTCTGTCTGTCTGTCTGTCTGTCTGTCTGTCTGTCTGTCTGTCTGTCTGTCTGTCTGTCTGTCTGTCTGTCTGTCTGTCTGTCTGTCTGTCTGTCTGTCTGTCTGTCTGTCTGTCTGTCTGTCTGTCTGTCTGTCTGTCTGTCTGTCTGTCTGTCTGTCTGTCTGTCTGTCTGTCTGTCTGTCTGTCTGTCTGTCTGTCTGTCTGTCTGTCTGTCTGTCTGTCTGTCTGTCACGCCCAGCCCCCCTAATCCGTTTTCGGATTGCGATGAAAATTGGGTGGTTAATAGGAGGGCTTTAGAAAACCTTAACACCGGAAGCTCGGCTCCGTTCGGAAACCGGAAGTACCCGATATAGACGTTTCGAGTTTTTCGGGAAAAATTGAATAACTCGGTAACGGGTAGTCGGATCGAGACGTTTCAAAAAAGAAATGGTGCCGCTGGCAAAGCCCTACAAATAAGTATACCGGAGACTATGTCGAAAAACAAATGAAAATTGATTTATTTTGCAAAAAACTGGTTTTCTCGAAATCGGGCTAGGAAGCACGATAACTGTCCAGAATATTGATCGATTTCGATTAGACTTGGTGGGATCAAAGGTACTCGGCCACAAATCAAGCCTATTGCTGGCGGCCCGAATCCGTTGACCGCAAGTATGTTTTCCAGGGCCGAGTATGATTTTACAAAGAAATCAATAACTCCCGAACCGAAGGTCCGATTTTGATTTTCAAAAATGGCAATTGTAGGGCTCGATTAGTTCTATTAGTTGACGTTTGTGAGAAATTTGAGAAAACAAAAGCGAATCTACAAATACTGAAAAATTTGATTTTTTTGATAAATTCTTCAAATTCCGAACAGTTTCCTAATAAAAATCGAAAATTAACTATTCCGTCGATCGATCTCTATAACCAGTATAAGGCACGGACCTTTTTGGACAAAAAATCTGAAATAGAGTTTTTTCGTAAAACTTAAAATAAACGAGTTATTTACGAAAATGCATTAGAATTATTTAAGAAAATATTACAAATTGATAAATTCCCCGTGCGATATAGGTGCAAAAAAATAATGTAATGTTATATTTAAAATATCGTCATTCATTTCCTTATTTTCATTTACTAAATAAAAATAGAACCGATGCCCTTTCCGTGTTTCAAAATGTAGTTAGCTTTTACTTTAGTCAACGCAAAAAGAAAAAGGAGAAAAATAAAACATGTCAAAGTACTGAGTCGTTTTGCGACCCTATGCTGAAAATGTTATGAATTATCCCAACAGATTGGATAAAAAGCATATCAAAATGTAGTTTTTTGCACTTGTTACTACATTTTGAAAAAAAATGTAGTATACGTTTAGCATTTTTCCGGTGCACCATCGAAACCCGAAAAAAACGTCGGATCGATTTGAAAGTCATAGGTATCGATTCGAGAGCGAATTTAGAAAATTCCGTCCGTCGGTCAGTCGGTCTGTCTGACGGTCTGTCTGTCGGTCTGTCTGTAGGTCTGTCTGTCGGTCTGTCTGTCGGTTTGTCTGTCGGTTTGTCTGTCGGTCTGTCTGTCGGTCTGTCTGTCGATCTGTCTGTCGGTCTGTCTGCCGGTCTGTCTGTCGGTCTGTCTGTCGGTCTGTCTGTCGGTCTGTATGTCGGTCTGTCGATCTGTCGGTCTGTCTGTCGGTCTGTCTGTCTGTCGGTCTGTCAGTCTGTCACGCCCAGCCCCCCCTAATCCGTTTTCGGATTTCGATGAGACTTGTGTGGTTAATAGGAGGTCTTTAGAAAACCTTAACGCCGGAAGCTCGGCTCCGTTTGGATACCGGAGGTACTCGATATAGACGTTTCGAGTTTTTCGGTAAAAATTGAATAACTCGCTAACGGGTAGTAGGATCGAGACATTTCAAAAAAGAAATGGTGCCGCTGGCAAAGCTCTACAAATAAGTATACCAGAGACTATGTCGAAAAACAAATCAAAATTGAATTTTTTTGCGAAAAACTGGTTTTCTCGAAATCGAGCTAGGAAGCACGATAACTATCCAGAATATTGATCGATTTCGATCAGACTTGGTGGGATCAAAGGTACACCGCCACAAATGAAGCCTATTGCTAGCGACCCGAATTCGTTGACCGCAAGTATTTTTTCCAGGGCCGAGTATGATTTTGCAAAGAAATTAATAACTCCCGAACCGAAGGTCCGATTTTGATTTTCAAAAATGGCGATTGTAGGGCTCAATTAGGTCTATTAGATGACGTTTGTGAGAAATGTGACAAAACAAAAGCGAATCTGCAAATCCAGGAAAACTTGATTTTTTTGATAAATTCTACAAATTCCGAACACTTTCCTAATAAAAATCGAAAATTAACTATTCCGTGGATCAACCTCTATAACCAGAATAAGGCACGGACCTTTTTGGTGAAAAAATCTTATATAGAGTTTTTTCTAAAAATTTAAAACAAACGAGTTATTTACGAAAATGCATTCCATAGAATTATTTAAAAAAATATTACAAATTAATAAATAAATTCTCCCTGCGGTATAGGAGCAAAACAATAATATAATGTTATATTTAAAATATCATCATTCATTTCCTTATTTTCATTTACTAAATAAAAATAGAACCGATGCCCTTTCTGTGTTTCAATTTGTAGTTAGCCTTTACTTTAGTCAATGCAAAAAGAAAAAAAAAAGAAAAATAGGACATGTCAAAATGTACTGAGTCATCTTGCGACCCTCTGCTGAAAATGTACTGAATCACGCCAACAGCGACAAAAAGCATATCAAAATGTAGTTTTTTTAGCTTGTTATTATTTATATTTCCCCTTTATACATGTCTCTTACATAATGACTAGAACATTTTTTCAGTCTTAAGAATTTTTAAATTTATTTTTCATTATGCACCATAAAGAACATAAAAACAACAGTAATCTGAAATACAAATTTTTGATTTACGACTTGATGCCCATAAACAGTCGACGATTCGATTTTCGACTTTGCGATTGTTTTTTAGGAGTTAATGTAAACATTTTAACTTAAAACTTGGCTTGATGGTGTAACACCACAAGTGGTATATTTTTCTAAAGTTTCATTAGGATCTGTGCATTAGTGTTCAAGTTATCATCAATTGTTTCAAAATGGCCTCCTAAAACGTCTTCATGTTGACTTGGCATATTGACCAAAAAGTTTAGGACAAATCTAGGTTTCTTCGTAATTTCATTGTGAAAAATATATGTCTCTTTCCTTATTGCGATACCGGTTATACAACCAGAGATATTCCATTCCTTTGTTTAAACAAAATCTTTCCGCCACACGAATTTAATCGAAAACTTTTTAATACGCTTCTTGAAATGTTTTTAACAAATTCCAGCAAAAAAATTGCTATGGTAAGACAATTCCTTTCTAGGCAAGTTAAATAAACCCTTAGATTTACTCCACTAAAAGTGTAACTTTAAAAATAAATTATTTGATTTGATTTTATTTGATATTTCAGGACACGTTTACGTTTATTCTATAATAAATTTTAGAATCTGTTTGATCGACTTTAAATTCTAGAAACACAAACTAGTTAACGTCATTACTTATTACTTTCACTTAAATACCATAGAGAAAAACTTGCTTTTATTCATATGTAGGCTTTTTAAGAGGCTTTTCTAAGTTTAATTTTCCATTCAAAATAACATATTTTATTTCTCTTATGGAAATAAATTATATTAATATAATAACCCTTATATTAAGCGGAAAATTTTAAATCAACAACTAAACCCTATTAAAATATTTAAAAATTATGAAATTTTAATTTAGAGAAAATAAAGCCAACAAATAGCGCAGCTCCGCAAAAATTAAAAAAGTTCAGACCCAGAAAGCAAACCATACATACCGATCTTTATATATTTTGACCTACTGAATTCAATGCCGTCACAAGAATTTCATTTTATCGTTTGTTTTTTTTTATCTTAGATTTAAAAATATTAAAAATTTACCTATGGTTGTGGCCACAGCCACACACAAAAAGAAAGTTCAGACCCAGAAACTAAACCTATTAATCCTTATGTATTTTGACCTCCTCAATACGATGCCGTTATCAGAATTTTATTTTATCGTTGGGATTTTTTTTACCTTAGATTTTATCTTTGAAATATCTTTTTGTATTTTAAAATCTAAAAAAAAAACACCCCAATGATAAAATAAAATTCTGATGGCAGCATCGAATTCAGGAGGTCAAAGTACATAAGGATTAGTAGATTTAGTTTCTGGGTCTGAATTATTTTTTTTGTGGGGCTGTGTAATTTATTAAGTAACAACTCACTACACTTAAATAAAAAAACAAGATTATTAACAGTATGATTCAATTAATCAAAATTATAACATTATTTTTAAAACGAATACCCTCGGCTTCAGCACATTTTTGAGGACGATTTAGTAAGTGTTTTACTTACAAAATATAACAATTAACCAGTATGTTACTAGTAAATAACCTCTACGCCTGTGACTTTTACGTCAAAGGATCAGTTAGAGGTTGCTTTTTTTAAAATAAATAACACAAATAAGTATAAAAACTTGAAATTAAATATTTCGCCAACGCTTCAGAAATCTAATCTGTTTCCTTTTTCAAGGCTTTATTGAAAACTCTGTTTTGCTGTGTATGATACATACGCAGCTCTAAGAATGTTTGTTATATTCAATATCCATAGATACTTACTATTTACATAGAACTGTTGATATAGTTAACAGTTTTTTAGTTTTTATACAATCTTAAGTTTGTCAAGTTCTTCTTTTAACATTGGCAACCAAGTTGTACAGACATCCACGGAACAATTCGACACGCATCTATCCTCATTCAATAATATCATTGCGGATTCTTTAATTTTTCTGTTTTTGCTATCTGCCTTTTTTGTTAAAATTTTTGCCGAGTCCTAGTTTATTCTATGTCTGTCCTCCCAAGCGTGTTTGCAGATATTGGAGTTCTGAATTTCATTTTTTCTGATATAATTTTGATGTTCGACCAATCTTACACTAAATGGTCTGGATGACTCACCCACGTAATGTTTGTTGCACTCACACGGAATACTATAAATGCAGTTTTTTGAATTTTGCTCGTGGTTCTTCGGTTTCGTCTTTGTCAGAATAGATCTTAAAGTGCTGTTTGTTTGAAATAACGTCCTAATATCAAATCTATCACCGATGCGGCGCAACTTTTCGGATAATCCGCATACATAAGGAATTAACGCTGTGTAACGTTTTTCAGGTTTTTGTCGTACCTGATTATTATTTTCAATATTTTTGACGGTTTTACCAACAAAACCCCCAGGGTATTGGTTATTTATAAGAACTTCTTTTATAAACTGCTTCTCATTGTTTAGTATTTCATCATTAAAAGAAATTAGTCGATGAATGTTAAGAGGGGCGTTGTAAAATGTTTGTACGATAGGACCAAAATCATTTCTTCTAATGATGAAATACTAAACTATGAGAAGCGGTTTATAAAAGAAGTTCTTATTAGCAACCAATAACTTGGGGGTTTTGTAGATAAAACCTTCATAAATGTTGAAAATAACAATCAGGTACGGCAAAAACCTGAAAAACGTTACACAGCATTAATTATGTATGCGGATTATCAGAAAAGTTGCGCCGCATCGGTGATAGGTTTGATATTAGGACGGTATTTCTAACAAACAACACTTTAAGATCTATTCTGACTAAGACGAAATCCAAGGACCATGAGCAAAATTCAAAATCCTACATTTATAGTATTCCGTGTGAGTGCAACAAACATTACGTGGGTGAGTCATCCATTTAGTGTAAGATTGGGTGAACATCAAAATTATGTCAGAAAAAATTAAATTCAGAGGTACAAGATCTGCGAACACGCTTGGGAGAACGGACATAGAATAAACTGGGACTCGGCAAAAATTTTAACAAAAGAGGCAGATGGCAAAAAAAGAAAAATTAAAGAATCCGCGATAATATTATTTAGTGAGGATAGATGCGTGTCGAATTGTTCCGTAGACGTCTGTACAACTTGGTTGCCAATGTTAAAAGAAGAACTTCACAAACTTAACATTGTATAAAAACTAAAAAAAACTGTTAACTCTATCAACACTTCTATGTAAATAGTATCTATGGATATTGAATATAACAAACATTCTTAGAGTTGTGTATTTATCATACACAGCAAAAAAGATTTTTCAAAAAAGCCTTGAATAGGGAAACAGATTAGATTTCCGAAACTTCGGCGAAATATTTAATTTCAAGTTTTTATACTTATTTGTGTTATTTATTTAAAAAAGGCAACCTCTAACTGATCCTTTGACATAAAAGTCACTTACCAGTAACATACTGGTTAATTGTGATATTTTGTAGATTCCCCGAGCACCGCTTAAAAAGAAAAATACATGTGGCAGAAAGTCCCAAACAATTGAAGAAGAGAAAAATAATATTGTATATTCTACAATTTAAACAATATTTTCTGTTAGGTAAAGAGAAAAGTGTCTCTAAAGTTGATAGTGGTGCACGAGCCACTTCTTGGGTATAATTTTATAACTAAGATTGTTCTGCAATAAGCAGGGTTCGAATCAGTTTTGCTATATTTTCCAATTTTTCAGTTGCCGTGAGCGACTATATTGTTACATTATTATCTACTGTATGCAACTCTCAATGTTCTAGTTCGACTCGTACATGTTTTTTAAAATATAGCTTTAAAATATAATTAACTCACTATATGAAATCATGTTTATCTAAAACAGAAGTGAAGTACCTATCAGTTTATATACTAACTTCTGGCATAAATTGGTAACTACAGAACACATTAATTTTAAATTACTTAGACCATACTTGACGTCCTAAATATTTTATACTATCAAGATATTATTAGAAATTCTACGTAAATACCGTTATTGTTATGAAGATTAGATTATGTCGATCTATAAATAACAGAATTTTAGACATCGAAAGATACCCGTTTATTTTGATATACTTTGTTTTATCTTTTAGACAATTAGTTGTCTACAATCATTACCTCAGGGCAATTTTTTGAAAATTAGTTATATTAGTAAAAATAGTATCTTTGAATGTGCTGTTATTGAAATTACGCAGGCAGTTGTTTTCAGATGATCCATAGATATTATACTCTTCGCAAATACATAACGAAGAGTATATTGCATTTGATCGGCACATTTAGGAACTAATGATATGTTTTTGATTAGTTCTTCTGTTTTCAACAAACCATACCTATTTCTAGAGGTAAAATGTTTCACTAAAATCTAAAAATAGTAGATTTCAAGATAATCTTGGATTATCTGTTTCTGCTACAAATACTATACGCAATATTATATAGCAACATAACATTTTAAAATACACTTGTTTGCAGTTTGTTGATAATAGAGCAATGTATTTAAAATGTAAGGTCAATGTCTGAATAATACTTTTAATCGATCAACTGATCTAGGACCCAAATCATTTACAACATTGATGTTACCCTTTTAGTGCAAGATATGAAATATATTTTTTACCAAATTTTTATTTTTAAAAATCTCGCCAATTGACCTCCTCCGTAATTAATTAACAAAAAATAGAAAGGGAATTGCGAAAATATTATTTGGTTATTTTATTGACAGACACCACCAGACGGATCCTGAAAGAAAAGTGGAAAGAAGGAACAAAACGTCTCAATTGACCTCCAAAAAGCATTTGATACCAAAAGTCATGAGGCAAAACTTTACGCACATAGTACAGATTAATATTCCGCGGCGGAAAATGCAAAACTTCTTCAAGAAATGCAATAGAACGGATCAAATCGCAATTATAGAATAAAAAATATGTGCCAAAAAATTGAAAATGAAAAAAAAATATCCCCGGACGGGATTCGAACTCGGGAAACTAAAAATAGTCGCCGATTAGCACGACCGCAACTTAATTTTTAAAACGTAAGAACTGAACAAATACGGCGATCGGAGACCCGTTCTGTCTCGATGGCGCACGGTGAGGAGAAGGTCGGCAATGGCCGTACAACATGAATCGGGAGGTGAAAATTGAAAATTGGGGTCGGCAGGAGCGAAGGCGAATCATCATTTTTTGACAATTCGTGACAATTCAAAAAACGAAATTATAAATGTTTAATTTTTTACTCATTTATGCACCACTAAGAGTTTGGTAGAATTGCACCTTCATTATAGATACTATCTAAACTCTCTTTGGAAAATAATCTAGCTTTATAGATATTAACGTGAAAAATCTGTCGCTGCCTCCCGGGCTATAAGGTTTGAGTGGCTCCCATATTAATGAGCGAAATATTCGATAAGAAATAGTCGATATTCAAATTATTTTGATTTCTTAATATATTATATTTCTTAATATATTACTCAAAACTGGTAAAAATGAATCTTCTTTTCAATAATAAAGAGGCTATGCATTTTAGGTTAATAGAATAACGGCCATATGATTTGTGGCCAATACGTATCATTCTGGCTGATGTGTCGCCAGCAGATGGTGGATACCTACAAACCTTATAATAAAGTCCCGGGCTGGAAAGAAATTAATAATTTTCTCACAAACAAACACAGTTAATATTATTTATGTTTTAGTTTTATAAAAATGTCTTTATTTACCAAGAGAACCTTAAACTATCATCTAAACTTAGTAACTAAACTTATTTTTTAGAATGCAGAAAAATCTAAACAATTAAATATTGTATATAATCAAGGAGAATAATTATTGGAAATTTTTTATCAAAATGATAACCCACGATTGTATACATTTAACAAATTACATTTCCTTTTAATTGTCTAACATCTTCGCGATAGTTTTTATAATAACTACTGCACTTCCTTTATACGATTTTCTACATATCTACACGATTTAAGGTATTTGTTAAAAAGACATCTAATGAATTTAAAAATATAAAGATTATATGCTTCTATAAGATATTCCAATACACATGTACATATACAAGCACACATACAAAACTTCACGGGTCGATAATATTAATGGTCCTTAGTATCAGACAAAAATGTTTTACCTAATGATATCTGATGCCGGATAAGATAATTTTTAGTATTTCATACACAAAAGTAAAAAATCGGAACCTTGTAAGATGACTTGCTTCTCCGTTCATCCATCTGTCTGTCACCGCTGATTATCAATAATAGTGGTAGGTGTGAAATTTTATAGTTCTAACCACGGTAGCTTCATGATTAGAACTATAAAATTTGACTCCTACCGCTCACCATTTTTTAACAGGAAAAATCTTTGACAAGGCACTGGAACTAAAGTTGGTCGTCGCATCGGTGTAGTATCAGCTTTGTACTGCTTAAAAACACTCTGCTCAGGTGGCCCTAACTACTATGGCACGTCTCAAATCCGTTGGTATACAGCCAAATATAGGATGTGGAGTGACCAGATGCCGGCTGTGGAATGAAGCAATTAAACAAATGCCACTTCTGCAGGTACGTGCAGATGGTATTTCTCCACAGTTCATCTTTGATAGACCCTATGAAATACACACCAACAGTAGCAATGAGGCTGTCAGTGAAGGAACAGTTAACATCTTCACAGACGGATCGAAAAAGAAAGAAGGAACAGGTTGTGGGGCATACTCCAGGAACCTGCAAATTCAAATTAAATGGGCTATGGACAAACAAGCTGGTATAATACAAACAGAACTGGCGGGAATAACCATAGCCGCAAAAGAAATTTCCCGTAGACAAATAACGGGAAAAACAATAAGAATCTACACTGATAGTAGACTATCACTACTGGCCCTACAGAGACACAAAATAACAACAGGGTCAGTATGGGAATGCCATCAGGCACTCGTGGGCGCCTCCAGCATGAACAGTGTCATTCTATGCTGGGTCAAAGGGCATGCACAGTGCAGAGGCAACAGGAAAGCTGACAGTCTGGCTAAGAAGGCAGCCAGTCTAAGTATACTTGGACCTGGCCCTTCCAACATACTGCCGACCTCAGCAATAATGCTAATGATTAAAGAAGACACCCACAGAAAATTTAAAAAACTGTGGGATGAAACTCATAGTCGTCAGTTGGCCAGGGATCTGCTTAGATACCCTGACAAGGATACAACGATGATCTACCTGGGAATGACCAGGAAGAACCTGCGCTTCGCGACAGGAATTCTTACTGGTCATTGCCAGCTGAGGAAGCACTTTTATAACATGAAGTTAAATGACACACCCCTATGCAGAGGTTGTGAACAAGAAGACGAGATTGTCCAACACGTACTCTGTGAGTGCCTGGCAGTCTCCTCTAGCAGAGAATCCATTTTGGGAGAACGTCGGCCTACTTTGGCCGACTTGAGGGATATTCCCCTAGGCAGCATCACCACCTTCTTCACAAGATTAGGATGGTTGGAGGCCTAGGTGGAATCTTGTATCCCTCGGGAGGATGTACAAGGGGCCCAATGGGGCCTAGGTGCTGCGGTCACCTAAATGTGACTGCCCTCCCACAAACTCCAAACTCCAAACTCCAAACACTCTGCTCTTCACAGTGTGTTTTTACTTCCCTCGCATACCGAAGGGAAGTATTACATTAGTGGATTTGTTTTACTACAGCACTCAGGCCTCAAGGCCCATTGTGCTCGTAGGGATCTACAGTTTTGCGTGGACTCCAAACCACGGTCATCGGCTATCAACTATGACCACTCCCGGCCATCTCACCGCCTTTCTGGCGGGCCAATAGCCCTTGGGGTCTTCTCTGCAGCGAAGACAGTTGCCCTGTGCCATCGGCGCCACCTTACTAAGCGACTTAATGGCCAGGAACTGTCTCAGTCGATAGCCTACCCACTAATAGACGGATACACTGGTTCACCCATCCAAATGCCGAACTCGGCCAGCGTGTCTTAACATCGCTGATCGAGTGTCGGAAATTAAACCGGTGACCGTACCTCGTCCCCGAAGGGAAGTATTGTATTCGAGAAAAAATCACTCTCAGAGATTTTTTCGGATTTTAACGTCTCAGATCACATAGATTACGAAAACATAGGTTTTTCAATTCCGTCAGTCTGTCTATCTGTCTGTCCGTCTGTTGGTGCATTAACTAAAAAAACTACTTGACGGAGAGCAGTCAAATTTGGTAGGTAGTTGACGCTACTGTCAGGGAAGAAATGAAGAAAAGAAACTCTCACTGGAAAATATACAGGGTGGACCTTCTAAAGGGAGCATATAATAAAAAAAAATGTTTTTGCTCAAATTTAAAATTTCCCCGTTTCCTGGCACGCTAAACCTATTTCAGAGAAAAAAGAATTGAAATTTTTTTCTTTGTTCAAATTTAAAATTTACACATTTCATAGCGTTCTAAACCTATTTAAAAAGAAATAATTTTGGAACATTTTTTTACCATTTTTGAAAAAATTTTACCACTAAAAGATGGACATTTTTTTTTCTTTACTCAAATTTAAAATATCCACGTTTCCATGACATTCTAAACCTATTCAAACAAATTTTAAAAAATTTTGAAATATTAAAAAAATGTTTTGAAAAATTTTTTAATCTACCTACTATAGAATAGTTGAAAAAAATTGTTTTACTCAAATTTAAAATTTCCACGTTTCATGACATTCCAAACCTATTTCGGAAAAAAAATGTTGCAACATTTTTTTACCATTTTGGAATAAAAATTTACCACTAGAATAGATGGAATTTTTTTTTTTGCTTAAATTTAAAATTTTCACGTTTCGTGACATTCTAAACCTACTTCAGAAAAAAAATGTTTGAAAATTTTTTTCACCAACATTTTTGAAAAAAATTTTACCACTAAAACAGATGGAACATTTTTTTTCTTTACTCAAATTTAGAATTTTCATGTTCCATGGCATTCTAAACCTATTAAAAAAAAAGAAATTACCACTACTATAGAATAGAAGGAAACTTTCCTTTTTGCTCAAATTAAAAATTTCCACGTGAATGTGGAATTGAAAATGTGACAGATGGCAATAATATTTGGCATATGCACCTATTATACTTTGATTGAAAAATGTACAGGTTGGTCATCCCAAGAAATAATTCAGTCATGGTGGACATTTGTAAAGGTATTTGCGCAAGCCTTCCATATTTGGCACCTGTTATATAGTATTGAACTTTTACTGTTGGATGAGCACTCTGTATATTTGTTTGACCGAAACTTATCAAGTTTTCTTTGTAATAATAGTGATAACTATATTCCGATTATTATTTTCAATGTCATTTCGTAATTATTAATTTTCTAGAGTGACCGCTATGCACAAATAAAGAGGGAAGTTCTGTGCAAATACCTTTACCGATTTTTTTTTTACAGTGGACAGATCGGAACCGCGTAAGTATTCGTTATGTCTATCTCCTCTTCGTGTTGTCTTTTTCTACAAGGGTGGTTCTACCCTATCTCTCTGCCAATCTCTCTCTTCATTTTTCCTTTCCCTCATGACTGCCGTTATTGAAGCAGTAGTTCTTTTCCATGTTTCTGTGCTTTCTAGCATTTTCTGAAGTAGGCTTTTCATAGTAAGCATTACTTCTGCTATCCTTTCAACCTTCCCTGATCCTGCTTCCATTTCAAATAATGAAATATTATGGGCTCGGATGCGTCTGTTTCCGAACATAGAAGATATTTCGGATCTTCCATTATCGCAAAGCGTTGGAGGTACACGTGAAAACATCCATGTTAGTTATTACTTTCATAGAGGTGTTTCAGAATCTCATGAGCCGCGAAATGCGCAAAAGGCAAAGTTTATTCTGAGTTATAAGTATGTTTTTCAAGACGCTGGAGGCTGCCTTGCTGTATACATAAACAAGAACTCGGGATAAATTGTAAACAATAAATATAATATTTTTAAGAAGTGTAACTGAGTCAACAGGAGGGATTATGTCTCTGCGCATATGAAGGTCACAGCTCATGAGGTTTTAAAACACCTCTAACATAATACGCGATCTCGACATACTTCCTCCTTGTCATTCTTATCTTATCTAACGTCCGCAATTAGCCACCATTCTGCCTTTCCCTCGGATTCCAACCACTTCTGCCATATCCCTATGTGGCTTCCAATTTACCTACTCCGTTTTCGTATGCCTTCCCCTCAAACAACAGACCTATTGTGAGGTCTCCACTAACACTGTTACTATCTCTGTGGGCGCCGTTCTATAAGCACTAACAGTTTCTACGCCTTTATACGATTTGCAATTTCTTTCCATACTTTCCATACCATCATGAGCATAGCCTTGCCAATAAATATTGGTACTCCATAGAGAGATAAAGAGTAAATAACCAGGCATAACATAGTCTCTTACTCTCTTTACAATGCATTTTTTAGTCACACTCATGATATGCATCAGTGTCAAATAAGTCAATTCGTAAATACGGAAATCAAGTAATGATACTCTTAGCATACATGTGTAGATGTCAAGTCGATGAATTTCATGTTTTCAGAATGTATCAGTAGAAGTGTGTTAATAATAGAAATATATCGAAACTGCTCCAATGGATTTCGTGAAATGATGATGTTAATTTGCACGTTTTCGGTATTGTATTTTCCAGGCTGTTAAATTCCATATTTTTAACGCTAGAAGTGTGTTTGTAAACACGAATAAAGTCTAAACTTATGTAATGGTAATATGACACTTCAGTTTTGTCAAAAAATTTTGATCATCCTCGTAGTGGAGTGAAAGTATTGCAATCATATACAAATTTCCAATCCTGTTTTTGCTTAAATAAATTTAGAAGATAATGAAATTTTATATTCTGTACACGTGTGTTTTATAACGAGATCTGAACTAGATTATTTTGAGCTTATTCTGTTGAAAGGAATAGGGTTAAATAAGTAAAGCAAGCTACTTTGAGTTTAGAAACTTTAGATTTGGGGTATGTGCTAGAAGCCAAGGTGTGATTTTTTTACATGACATCTAGCACTCCCATCACCAACCTCACTCCATTATTAAAAGATTTGACAAAATAAAATTTAGGTATTGATTTCAAATTTGATGCATATATATATTATAGTGAAATCTGGAAATAGATTATATTTTCAGTTATTTCCATTGCAGAGTTGGGGGTAAATAAGTAAAGTAAGCTAATAAGAGTCCAGTAACTTAGGGTTTGGCGTATATACTAGAGGCTAAGGTCTCGAATTTCTTTATGACATTTGCCAGCGAGTTTGCCTGGGATTTTTCCAAATAATTTTCTATACCATTTGAGTTAGGTACGGATTCTCATAGGAAAGATTCCGCTGAACAAAATTTTCTTAAATGAAATTTTGCTAAACCGCGAGCTTCATGGTCAATAATTGTCTAAACTATTTTTTTTTTCATTTTTATTTAATAAAATGAAACGGTTTGACGGGTCCGAAAAAAATCTTGATTCAATCAAAAGATATTTTCAATACACGTCGTTTGGCGCCAGGTACAACTCATTTTCTCAACCCGTTTTTTTGTTATAGCCAACATAAATTTCTTAATTAACAAAGTGATTACTCCGAAACTAATGAGGTCTGGATATTGTTTTTTTTTCAAAATACTTGCCTTCTATACCAAAGAATATACCTTTTTTGGCTACATATCTTCAATGCTTTTTGCTTGTTTAAACATTTGTCATAATTTGTTAATTAGCAAATAACTTTTTTTTCGAAGGTTTGATCGACTTGAAACCAACTTTAAACGATAAATATTGATGTCGCGCATAACCACCATAGAAGTCTGCACGAAGCAACTTTTTGCCTTTGTTTGTTTAAAGTTTAAATTAATTATGCAAATTAACAAATGGAATATCTCGGCTCTGGGTAAGCGTATCGAAATGGAATTTTATGCATATGAATGTGCTTAGAGAAGAGAAAATTTTGAGACCAGAAAGAACTTGAACTCTAGTTTGTTTATTAACAACTTCTTGGACACGAGGTTTGGTGCAAATGAAAGCTAACAAGTTTTTCCATTAACAACAAAAAGTTCTACAAAAAGTATTTAAACCCTGAAGAGTTATACGCATTTTTGACCCTTAAAAAAATCTCTCTCGCAACGTGAAAATAGTACGATGTGACGCGCAATGGGGTGGCAGGTTCGATCTTCGGTGCAGGCAAATTTTTGTTGTTGTCTAATTCACTTTTTTTTCGTGCAATAAAATATTTCCCATAATAAAATAAATTAAATTGTAAAAAACGCTATAAATAATTATTTATTCTTGAGAACTTCATTAAATCCGTAACTCTCGAGCTAGTGCTGTGCACCTGCTTTGTATGCTCTACATTTCTTATAGTCCAAATTATGGAATGGTGGAAGGGGATGGGCCCTTTTGTAAGTGGGGGACCGGTTTTTTACAATAATAATAATGCCATTAAAATAGTTAAATATTTTGATTATTTCTCATTTACAAAAACCAGTGTGTTTTTTTCGGGAGACCTGTATAAGAAAAAAGTGAAAAAAATGTTTGTTTCCTTTTTATTTTTGGTCTTTTTTCGACAGGCACCTCCCTCAAATAAAGTAAAACAAGTCTTCTCTTTCACAAAAAGCGGTAAAAAAAACAAAATTTACCGACAAACCCTCGTTGGACAAGAACATTATATGTTTGTTGCAAGATAGCCATTTATTTAATGAAAATTTCAAAAAACAATGATTTACGACGTTTCTAAAACTTTTTCAGAAATTAAAATCATATATTATCATAAAAAATACTTTACATGAAAAAAAAGCAAATTTGAAAAAAAAAAAAATTGTCCACACCGAGGATCGAACTCGCCAACCCATTGCGCGTCAAATATTACTATTTTCATGTTGCGGGAGAGATTTTTTTAAAGGTAAAAAACGCATACAACTTCAGGGATTGAATATTTGTTGTAGAACCTTTTGTGGTTGATTGCAAAACTTATTGGCTTTCATTTGCACCAAACCTCGTGTCTAAGAAGTTGTTCATAAGCAAATTAGAGTCTCTCACGCAATATCACCTTTATTTCCGGTTCCGGTTAGCCTATCAAGTTCTTTCTGGTCTCAAAATGTTTCTCTTTCAAAGCACTTTCATATGCACAAAACCCCATGTCGATACGCTTACCCAGAGCCGAGATATTTCATTTGTTCATTTGCAAAATTAATTTAAAATTAAAATAAACAAAAGTAAAAAGTTGCGTTCGTGCAGACTTCTATGGGGGTTATGTCCGACATCAATATTTATCGTTTAAAGTTGGTTTGAAGTCGATCAAACTTTCGAGAAAAAACTTATTTGCTAATTAACAAATTATGACAATTGTTTAAACAATCTAAAAGTATTGAAGATATCGGGCCAAAAATGGCATATTCTTTAGTATAAAAGGCATGCATTTTGAAAAAAACAATATCCTGACCTTATTAGTTTCGGAGTAATTAATTTGTTAATTAAAGAAATTGTTTTGGCTGTAACAAATGAGCGAATTGACAAAGTGAGTTGTACCTGGCGCCAAACGACGCGTATTGAAGATATCATTCGATTGAATCTAGATTTTTTTGTATCCTTCAAACCGTTTTCATTTTACTAAACGAAAATGAAAATAATTTAGTTTAAACAATTATTTGACCATGCAGCTCGCGGTTTAGGAAATTATTTCATAAGAAAATCTTGTTCAGCGCAATTTTACTTCCACATCCACGTAGTGGATTGGAAGTATAGTAATCGCAAAAAAATTTTCAAAAATTTTTATTTCCTATAAGAATCCGTTGCTAGCTCAAATGGTATACAAAATTTGTAAAATCACCTCTTTTTTACCCCAGGCAGACTCGCCTACAGTATCAAGATGTTTTCTTTTAAAAAGACTTGGATGGGAAATCTGAATATGGAAGTATAATGATTTCTTAGGCAGCGATTTTTATTACATTATAATAGGAAACCGCCAAAAGACGTACTTTTATAAAGGATATACTAACATTTATGTTTACCTCATTTCTCCTTCCGCTTTGAGGTATGGTGCTAGAATATTGGGGGATCTAGAATTTTTCCGTTAATCGTGCCCTAAAAATTACCTGTACCTTAAAATTAAGGTTTTTCCACTTCCTACTAAGTACATTGTTCACTTTATATATTTATCCGGATATCATGCAAACATGACACTGAATAATCGTGAATTGATTTGAAGGAAAGTGCATGTTTTGTTGGCACACAGGCCTAGCAAACGTCTTATTGTTAATATTTCCAGTAGATGCTATGTAATTCTAATTCAACATTACTCAAAAGTTTATCTTAGACACGAATATTCTTATTGTTATTGCATATTCATAATTCTATTCATTGTCGCATTAAATGCAAAATAATTTAATGGAAACAAATAACTTTCATAATTTGTGAGGAGCCATAGGTCGATGTTTTTATAATTTATAACACTGTTAATCGTTTCTGCGTAACATTTGACTATCTTCTATATTATGCTCAAAGTATGTCATAGTAAATTCAATCAACAACTTTTACTGCATTTAAGATTTTACATTCATTTCTACATAATAAATGATGAAAAGTGTATGTTTAAAGTTATTGCTAAAGCAAGTCAACAAATAATTGCATTCTCCTCTACAAACGTAAGCTCTGTTGACTCTAATAAAATACTTGCATATTGGAGCTTATATCATAAGTCATATTAAATTTACATAACATCCATTAATTTATTTAACTAGACCACTAACTAGGAGATTGAAGTCAGACTTGTGATTAGTTTTGATTTAACTCTAGAGATATGGGTCTAGTAAAGTTGCGTCAATACCAAATATCTAATAAATACCTTTAAAATATCCACCCAAGGCGAGCTATAGATACGGCGACGCCATAACTCATAACACAATATTCAGATTGTGCATAAGCTATTTGTAAAAAGTGTGTTTAAATTTAAAATCCAGTTTTTTAAATATATATATATAATTCATAGCTAAGGCAGTTGTACGTCTTTCCGTTAAAGTAATTTTGATTTAAGATCGAAAAGTACATCGTGCCCTTGATATATTAAGGAAGAAAAACTTTGCCATGTCATTGGAAAAATATGTAGTTTTAAGAAAGACCAATTGAAGAAAGAAGAAGACTGAAGCAAGGAACATTATGCATACGTAGATAAACCGCTATTTTGTATCTTTCCTTAAGGCTGCATTACCAACCTCTGTAGCACATTGGGTGGATATAGGACCAATACCTGTATTGTGTATTGGGCCAGTATACGTCAGCTTTAACCAATATTGTGCCTATATGATTATCAGCTGAATTTTAAATATAGCCAACATTTTACCAATATTGGCAAATCAGATTGATATTAGTTCTAAATATTGGGCAAATATAACTCCTTTATTATTTTTAGGTATTCAATTATCCAAAAAAAGAAAACACAGTACAACATCAAATACTGATCGTCAACATCAACAGATAAACAAACAGATGTTCAGGGTTTCTCAAACTGACTTTGATAATCATATTGTACGATTTGTAGTAAATACAATGTCCCCTATAAATATAACGGACATCAGAGTTTTAAAGACGGTTTTAAAGGAATGGGTGCTGACGGTATAGGCAGGAAAGCTGTAACTATATGACTTGAAAGTATATATCTTAGTCACATTGAAATGCACAGAAATAAAATTTTAAGTGTAAAATACATATGTACAACCACAGACATTTGGAGTGCGACACACCGGAGCTTTCTTGGTGTAACGGTACATTGGATGACACCAAACAACGAAAGAGTGTCCTACGCTTTATCATGTCAAAGATTTAAAGGCAAACACGATTATCAGAATATTGCTGAGAGTTTACAGCGTATCCATGGTAAATTTGGAATTACCGATAATAAAATTATAGCTACAATAACCGACAATGGCTCTAACTTCGTTAAGGCCTTTCGATTTTTGGTGCTGGTGCATCAAATCTCGACGAGGAATACGATGAAACTGGAGACTATAATGAAAGTGATGAAGAAAATGATATAGAAATAGGATTTGAAAACATTGACATTGTCAGTATTGGCAGTGATGACTTTAATAATGGGGAATTGTTTAAATCTATTTGTCTATTTAATAGGTTATAAATGTTATAATTTATATTTTTATTTAATTTGATTATTTCTCAAGGAAACTAAATAATTATTTTTACTGATATTTTACTCTGCTTCTTAAGGGCAAGATAACATATTTTCTGGATTCTTGCTGCAAGTCTCATTTCCATGTTAAATAAGCTCGAAAAACTAAAGTTGCGAACATTTAGATATGAAGGAGACATTTTATTGACAACTATAACAGAAAATGTTCGTAAAAGATTTAGTAAAGGCGCAGTTACACGGTGCGTGATTAGACGAGCCTGGCTCGGCTAGCCACGAAACAAGGGCCTTGTGACATATGCAACTTGGCATAGCTTGTGGCTTGTGGCTTGTTGGCGAGTTAAAGCTGCTGATATGCTAGCGCGTGCTTGATTCGTTAAAGCTCGTATAGGATCGCCTTTTCGCGAGCCTGTCCAGAGTCTTCTCCCGAGAGAATCGCAAATATTGTTGTATTGTACATTATTCGGGCGCAGTTACACGGCGCTTGGTTCGCCAATCCGCGGGCCCGGCTCGCAACACGTGCTGGTGCGTCTTATAGCGAGCCAGAGGTGTCAATACGGCGCGTGACCAATGCAGATTTCGGGTGGAGTTGTGGGTTGTAGGCTCATCAAAACTGCGTGGAAGATCAGTCGATCGCAATGGATGCAAATAGGCAAACGGTTGTAAATCTCGTCCACCCCACTTCCGTTACTCTTGCTGGCTACGACTTTCTTTGCTAATTTCCTGTAGGTGACCAGAAATTCATATTTTTCTTCTTTAATTCTTTCATTGGTATTTCAAACCTCTGCCGTAATTTGTACCATGCCTGGTATACAACATTTCCATCTTTATGCTCCTTTATGCTCCAAATGACGTAGATTCCATATTATTTCCTGTTGTTCCAAAGCTTCCTTAAACTCAACTATTTTCTCTGTGGACCACATAGTTAATAATATATATTAAAAAAATATTTGCGATTCTCTGGAGACGACTCAGGAGAGGCTCGCGAAAAGGCGATCCTATACGAGCTTTAACACCTAGATGGAAGACGCAAGCCACGTCTCCCGAGCCACAAGCTATGCCAAGTTGCCTATGACACACGGCGCTTGTTTCGTGGCTCGCCGAGCCAGGTTCGCCTAATCACGCGCCGTGTAACTTCGCCATTATTAAATATGGCGTGGTCCACAGAGAGAACAGTTGAGTTAATCGAAGCGTTGGAAGAATAAGAAGTAATATGGAATCCACGTCATTTAGAGCACAAAGATAAAAATGTTGTGTACGACGCATGGAAGAAACTGCAGCTAAGGTTTTAAATATCAATGAAATAATTAAAGAAGAAAAAAGATGGATTACTGGCCACTTACAGGAAATTATCAAAGAGAGTCGTAGCCAGCAAGAGGAGCGGAAGTGCGGCGGACGAAATTTATAAATCGACATGGTTTGCATACGAGCAGCTGGACAGAATTTACATGCACATGCAAATTTACCAGCAACAATTACGCACAAAGTTGACGACTGATCGACTGATCTTACACGCTGTTTTGACGAGCCTACAACCCACAACCCTGCACGAAATCTGCATTGGCCACGCGTCATATTGACACCTCTGGCTCGCTCTAGGGCACACAAACGCGAGTCGCAAGCTGGGCTCGTCCACGCGCAGTGTAACTGCGCCTTAATATATTATCATTGGAAAATGAAGATTCATTAATAAGTACTGTTGTTTGCCCTCAATTCAAGTTTAGATGGTATGGAGTATTAAAAGATAATGTCAGTGTTTCTATGACGGAAATTCAGAGAAAGATAATTTCAACATGTGAAGAAATTTTCGAATCAGTACTAAATGAGGAGCGTGCAGATTCGGATGGTGACACTACGGAATTTTTCGATTTTAATGAGAGATTTGACCAATTAACTGCACATAAAAGTACAATACAACGAGCAAATATTGAGGTTTGCAGTACTTTAAATATGTTAGATAATTACCCATTGGTAATTTGGTAAAGCAGTTATTTGTTAAATATAATAATCCTTTGCCGTCATCCGCACCACTGGAGAGACTTTTTTCATTTGCTACTATTGTGAATGAGCCGAAGAGACATGCACTTTCAGATAGCCACTTTGAACAATTAGTAGTAATGAAAGCAAATCGTGTATCATTTGAGTAGGCTATTCCGAGAGTGAAATTTTTAGATTTTTTTCTATTTTTTTTTTTAAATATGATTTATTTAAGATTTATAGATTATTTAATATATTTTTGATGTTTTTATGTTACATTATAATTACATGATAAAATGTTTAGTTTCTAATATTTATAAAGTATTTTGTTGTTATTATATTACGTTATTACATGAATAAATATTTAGTTTCAGACTTTTCTAAAAAAAAATTCAATTATTCAATATTACGGTAATTATAACGTACCTACATTACTGTACTTTGTACTTTTCAAAAGTACTTGAAAGTCCATTTTAAACTACATGTTTTGACGAGCCTACAACCCACAACCCCACACGAAATCTCCATTGGTCATGCGTTATATTGACACCTCTGGCTCGTTATAAGGCGCACCAACGCGAGTCGCGAGCAGGGCTCGTGGCTTGGCGAATCACGCGCAGTGTAACTGCGCCTTAATATATTATCATTGGAAGATGAAAATTCATTAATAAGTACTGTTGTTTGCGCTCAATTCAAGTTTAGATGGTATTGAGCATTAAAAGATAATGTCAGTGTTTCCATGACGAAAATTCAGAGAAAGATAATTTCAGCATGTGAAGATATTTTCGAATCAGAACTAAATGAGGAGCGTGCAGATTCGGAATTTTTCGATTTTAATGAAAGCTTTGACCAATTAACTACATATAAAAGTACAACATAACTAGCAAATATTGAGGTTTTGCAGTACTTAGACGATAAAAGAAAAACTTTAAATATGTTAGATAATAACCATTGGTGATTTGGTGAAGCAGTTATTTGTTAAATATAATAATCCTTTGCCGTCATTCGCACCACTGGAGAGACTTTTTTCATTTGCTACTATTGTGAATGCGCCGAAGACGCATGCACTTTCAGATAGCCACTTTGAACAATTAGTAGTAATGAAAGCAAATCGTGTGTCATTTGAGTAAGCTATTCCGAGGGTGAAATTTTCAGATTTTTTTTATTTTTCTTTTAAAATATGATTTATTTAACATTTATAGCTTGTTTAATATATTTTTGATGTTCTTATGTTACATTATAATTACACGAAAAAATGTGTAGTTTCTAATATTTATAGAGTATTTTGTTGTTCTTATATTACGTTATTACATGAATAAATATTTAGTTTCAGACTTTTCTAAAAAAAAATTCAATTATTCAATATTACGGTAATTATAACGTAAAGTTGTGTCCAAAATATAACATTCAAAGCGGCATCCCTTAAGAATTACATCGCAGAGAGCCGCACGCTTGCAAACGAACACCTGCTTAATGCGTTCAGGACCGGATTCAAGATTTTTATGACTACATTCGTATTTTACTTGTCGTATGACAACTCTCCATTTAAATATTTATTATCACAAAAAACGCTACTGGCAAATTTTCCAACTTAATCTCATTAAAATACTAGCACTACACTACAGTTTTTTTTTTCTTATTATCTGCAGTTTCAACAGAAAGAGCACGCACCACAAAAATAACAGAACATTAGGTTCATATTTATTCAGCGAATAAAAAATTGCCGTCAAAGGAGTCATCGTATGTGCTTTATAAATATGAACTCAGCTTTTTAGCATTTCTTTTATTACTGTCAAATATGTTTGTTTTTAAATGTTTTACTTCCCTCGCATACCAAAGGGAAGTATTGTATTCGAGAAAAAATCACCCTCCGAGGTTTTTTCGGATTTTCACGTTTCAGATCACGTAGATTACGAAAACAGGTTTTTCAATTCCGTCAATCTGTCTGCCTGTCTGTTGGTGTATTATCTAAAAAAACTACTTGACATAGAGCAGCCAAATTTGGTAGATAGCTGACGCTGCTGTCAGCGATGAAATGGTTACACTTTCACTTGAAAATATACAGGGTGGACCGTCTAAATGGAGTAAATAATGGGAAATTTTTTTCTTACTCAAATTTAAAATTTCCACGTTTCATGGCATTTTAAACCTATTTCAGAAAAAAAAAATTCAAAACTTTTTTTGGTCGGACGACACTTTAAAATGTTCTCCAAATGTACCTTCCTCGAGACGTAAACGTATAATAATAGTACACACGGGTAATGAAGATGGATTTGTAAAAGGGTGTTTAATGCTTTCCGCAAAAAACATAGCAAAGTCATCGGCCGATTACCACCAAGATATGAACTCCACTTTGAAAAACGGTTTGCAGAAAAACTGTTGCGTAACATAAAGCCAAATTCGGTCATAGTGTTCGATAATGCCTCTTACCATTCGCGACAAGCTGAGAAAATACCAACTACTTCGACGCGAAAGTTTGAATTAATTGAATTTAAAAAAAAAAGCGAAAAATGCAAACATTAAAAAAACATTTGTAATAGACGAATTTGCAGAACAATATGGTCATACAGTTTTAAGACTGCGAGTTAAATCCTATTGAAAAAATTTGGAGTGCATTAAAAAATTACGTTAGAAACACAAGCCCCCGACTTAGTCATAATGTGATACAACTTATTAGACAGTGGGAAGCTCATAGAAAAGCATTGGACGGGATGCGTGAACCATATTAAACAAAATTGAAAATCAATATTTTGCCACAGTTCCTCAACAACAACCAATTATAATAAATCCCAATGATTCCTCATCATCGTCATCTTCCGGGGAAGAAGAATAATTTAATTATTGGCGCATGCATTGCAGTAAGTAGGTTTAATGTAGATACCAATAATAATGTTGTCTTATACAATATACAAAGAGAAAGTTTTTTTTGTCACATATACCAAAAAAAGAAACAACAATGTATTTTAGCTACACGTGCTTTGGTAATACACATGCATATATTAGAATTATACAACCATTGTTAGGTAGGTTCAATATAATGCTAGAATTAAATCCTAAATAAAACGAATGTAGGGTTGTTGTATTTTTATTTAATAATAGGTAGAACTGTGAAATCCAACATTTATGAAAGCAGGGAATATTTTACTTTCATTGTTTCATTACTTGCCAAACTCTGAAATTCTAACTCCGGCTCTGCAAGTCAACGTGGACTCTACATACTAGACTAATACGCATAATAAAATTCGACCAATCAGTAGATCTGTAGCAGAATTTGCCATCAATCAGATTTAGTGGGCGTAACTTATTTACTTCCCTCAGCGGCAGTTTATACAAAAAACTACTTAATTTAATTTGTGGTCATTTTTTGTCACACCTCCAGACAATAGTAAAAAAAGAATAAAGGAAGCCGCAAATGCTGCTTATATTTTGGATTTGAGTTTACCTACATTATTGTACTTTGTACTTTTCAAAAGGGCTTGAAAGTCCATTTTAAACTACATGTACTTGTACTTTAGTACATTCTGTTCCTAAAGTAATTGTACTTCCGTCAAGTACAACTTTTTAAAAGTTCTGGTACTTGTACTTAAGTACTTTTTTCTTGGTAATTGAACAGCTCTGACAGTGAATGGTGAATTAATAAAAAGATTTAACTGCTGTATTCACGTTAATGGCCAAATTTAGAACAATATTTGTAAAATACTTTAACGTTTTAGAAATTTTTAAGAAAACATTAATGTTTATTGCAAAATCAACATTGTTTTATTTTTAGTATTCTTGTTAACATAATTAAGAATTATTTTGTTTTGTTTTTTTTTTAATAAATTTGCACAATATTTTTAATTTTTAATAAAAATAAGTCTGCCAGCTTATGATTAAAAAAAAAGTTTTTATTAAAACTTCCATGGCTAACTTATAAAATGTGAAATATTACTAATAACAAAGCTATGGTTGGTTTATTAAATCTGAACAACATAAAGAATAAAATAAAATGAATAAAAGTAAGGAAGTTCATGAAACTGAAACATGATTATAAATTTTTTATTTAAATATATGTAGAGCCACTAGAAGAGCAACCTATTTTATTAGTATGAAATGTGTATTACATGAAAACATGCACTTGTAAGCAATGGGTTCATCAAGTGATATCACAAAAGAGAAAAAAAAATGTGTTTCCTTTTATTTGTTGTTGTTGTTTTTTTATTTTAAATATTGTTTATGATATGCCTTTTACAAATACAGCTTAAAATTGTTATTTACATTCTTTTCAAATTTATTTTAAGAGAATTCAGTTTTGAGTAAAAAAGAGAGAGAAAGAGAATATCGAATATGACGTAAGAACACAAATTGAAGCTAATTAATACCTTTATAATAGCTCATTTACAGGGTGAGGGAAAAAAATGTTCAAGGAAATTAATTTTGTTCTTCTTCAATTCTTTAGGACTTCCTGCCACATGTATCTTTTCTTTTTAAGCGGTGCTCGGGGAATCTACAAAATATCACAATTAACCAGTATGTTACTGGTAAATAACCGCTACGACTATGACTCTTACGTCTAAGGATCAGTTAGAGGTTGCTTTTTTAAATAAATAACACAAATAAGTGTAAAAACTTGAAATTAAATATTTCACCGACGTTTCGAAAATCTAATCTGTTTCCTTTTTCAAGGCTTTCTTGAAAAATCTTTTTTGCTGTGTATGATAAATGCACAGCTCTAAGAATGTTTGTTATATTCAATATCCATAGATATTTACTATTTACATTAACAGTTTTTTTAGTTTGTATACAATGTTAAGTTTGTGAAGTTCTTCTTTTAATATTGGAAACCAAGTCCCAAAGAATTGAAGAAGAAAAAAATTAATGGACCCTGTATACAGCAACACACAGTTGTTTCTTGAATATTTCAAGAGTTCAACGTGTTATGAAATTAGTTTCTGTAAACATATTATATTTTTGAAGGATTATTAAAATTTTTAGTTGGTTATGATAAACTTATCAGATTAAATCAAACAGTAACGGTTTTCCAATACATATTCAGATGAACTTTTAGTTTTCTTATTTTTCTTTCAAGAAAGTGCACACATATCTTATCAAACACCCTTTATAATGTTTAATAATAAATTTGTAAATATAAGATATGTTCTGAATACGACTAGTGGAAACTGTGAGAAATGTAGAATAATGTTTGTGGCATTTCCCACACCGACAGGTATATTTTGCAACTTTCACCCTACCTATTTATCTCACACAAAAGTGTGAAAATCACTCAGGTAAGAAATTGAAAATAAAGAAATCGTATAATCTGCCTAATAGGCCTTCCATCGATTTTCTCCGTGGCACCTGGATATGTTTCATTTTTACAAAAGACCGCATTGTTATTTTGAGAAATTGATAAAGAACGAAATATGTAGAAGTTTCATTTTTTTAAATTGTCTCTGTGAAAACCATGTCAAAAACTGTAGTGAATTATTTGTCTATTTATTTAGAACAAAAAAAAAACCAAGATATAAATTGAAACTAATTGTCAAATAATAAAAAGAAATATTAAAGAATTATTTCTGTCCTAGTGGCTATTGTAAAAAGTTATTTTGGGTGTGGCAAATAATTTTTATATAACTAGTAATTAAATATTTAATATGGATACAAAAACTTGTACTTCTCTTATCTACACAATCGATTTTACACTTCTGACCAAAATGATATAGTAATGTTATCATCGTGAAATTAATATAACACATCTTTGCTTGTAAGTACATGTCCACTACGGAGCAGACTCTCGCACCGACCCTTGCCTTGCACCAAGCATAAGTACAGCACTGGCGGCGCTCCGTAGTGGACTAGTGAACATGCACTAAATACGGCTGCATAAGGAATCACTACTTCCACATACAGATTTTCCATCCAAGTCTCTTTAAAGGAAAACATCTTTGCTCTAATTATACTATAGTATGTGAAAATAATTGGTTTTAGAATTTTAATAATACTTGTCATAAGAAAATTTAAGGCGTTGGTTCTTAGTATATACGCCAAATATGAGGTTTCTGAAATCTTATTATCCTGCTCTACTCACTTCCTCAGTTTGGCCACCACCCCACCCACCCATTTAACGGAATCATCTTAATCAGATGTCATTATAATACATACGTAGGTACATTAAATTTCGAGTGAATATCTCAATTTCACTTTATCAACCCCTTCAATAATGGAGTGGAAGTGGTGGTGGGTTTGAAAAATATGATAAAGAAATCTGAGACCCTGGCTCCAAGTATATACAACAAATCTCAAGTTTCTGTACTCTTACCAGCTTGCTTTACTCACTTTCCCCTATTTACCTCTACTTAGCCCACACCCCTTCAATGGAATCATCAAATATAATCTAGTTCCAGATGTCGTAATAATACATACGTGTACCAAATGTCACGTGAATGTCTCAATTTAATTTTATTAACCCTTTAATAATGGAATGGTGTGACGGAGGAGATGAAATATGTTTAAAAAAAAATAAGGCTCTGCGTTCTAGTACTTACACCAAATCCAAGTTTCTGTACTCTTACCAGCTTGCTTTACTTATTTTACCATATTTACCCCTACTTACCTCCGAACTCTTCACCAGAATCTTCACAAAATATATAGATGTGGTTATAATATATACATGTATCAAATTTCAAATGAATATCTCAATTTTATTTTATCAAGTCCTTTAATAATGTTCTGAGTGGTGGGGATGGATGGAAAATATTATAAAAAATCTAAGGCCTTCACATCTAGTATATATTCCAAATCCTAAATTTTGTACACTTGCCATCTTGCTTACTTATTTTCCCTTCTTTAACCCGTTCAACCGAATCATCTCAAAATATAATTCAGTTCAAGATGTCGTTATAATATATATGTGTACCAAATGTCAAGTGAACATCTCAATTTTATTTTCTCAACCCCTTTAATAACAGAGTGGGGGAGAAAATATTGTAAAACAATCTGGGGCCTTCGCTCCTAGTATATACACCGAATCTCAAGTTTCTGTACTCTTTTCAGCTTGCTTAATTAATTTTTCCTTATTTACCCCTATTTACCCCCCAACCTTTCACTGGATTTGTTAAAAAACAATCCAGTTCCAGATCTCGTTGTAATTGTAGATTGTAAATTGTTTAGGGGGTCGCTCGGCTCCTCCAGCCCTTTCTCACATCGACTTGAAAGATCTCTTGTGAATTACCCTACAATTAGTTGTTGCCCAGGACTGCCAAGCCTTTTGCAAAGCTTATGATTTTCCTGGGGGCTACTTTCCCTATGTCTTCAGGCCTTAATTTCACCTTTTCTAGGTACTTTAGCCTAGTGCGAACTAGCAAAGAATATGTTCCGCACTTTCTATTGCAGCATCACAGTACCTGCACATATCATTGTCTGCCTTGCCCATATTCTTTAGATGATATCTCAAGGAGCAATGACCTGTCAAGGGGCCTGTTATCAGCCTTAAGTCGGACTTCTCGAGTTCGAGAAGCCTTGTGGCATTCTTTGTCGAAAAAGTAATAAACTTTTTCGCTTGTCTTTGGCCTGGTGTATTCCTCCAGTAGGATTCTTTCTGCTCCTTTTCCCATTTTTTATCTCCTCCGTTATGTGCCCCTTGGATAAGCCACAAGACGGTTCGGACCGAAAAAATGGGACTTTAGCAACTTTTTTTGCAAGGGCATCGGCTAATTCGTTTCCTTCTATTCCCTCATGCCCCGGCACCCACATCAAGGCAAACTTGTTGTTTTGTGTCAGTAGCTTCAGGGACTGTTTGCATTCCCAGGCAATTTTAGACTCAAAGGTATAAGACCCTAGAGCTTTTAACGCTGCCTGTCTCTCGTTGTAATACATACGTGTATAAAATTTTAAGTCAATATCTTATACTGTGCGGACAAAAAAAAGTTACAGACGGACAGACCGACCAACACACAGACATACTTTTTTTTTACTAACATTTGAAATTTTCGTTTCATGACATTGTATCACTTATTTCAAGAAAAAAAATATTTTTTTTCTACCATTACTATACTTCCAATCCACTACGTGGATGTGGAAGAAGAAATAATCAGTTCCTCTCATTAAATTAATTAGTAAAAAATTATCTTATTTGTCTCATCCTACCTAGTGGTTACTTAACTGTATGATACAAAAATATTAATAAAATCCTTTACTCCCCACGAGAAAGTCGTTCAGTTCATCTTGAATAATTGAAGTACCTCTAAACCTACCTAGTGCTGATTTTTTTGTTTGCTAAGATGTATAAACTAATCATCTATTGCGTTTCAAAGTCAGAAATTATAAAAAAATAAAAACAAAAAGTACAAGAACCATTCATGGAGAAAGTTCGAAAACTTTGATAACCGTACAGGTTTTCTCTGTGTAATTTCTGAAATAAGGCCTTCCTACTGTAGTAGATTTTTTACTTTGCTAATAGCAATTGTTCTCTTTGAGATACTAACATATAATTTGGCATTATGGTAGATATTTTTTAATGAATGAAACGAGATACAATGCTGGTCTGTAAAAGATTCTTTTCAGTCACCATCTAGATAAAATGGCACCCAAATGTGATTTTTTTCAATTATCTTGATAACCAACGATTATACAAGATGGTTCAAAATTGTCTCCTGATATTTCTGCGGCTGATAGTCAGTGGCGTAATTTCAGCATTTTTATTGGGTAGGCAGGCAGGGATTTTCCACAGATAACCCAATAGATGGAAATAAAGCGAACCCTGTAATTCTTAATCGATAACCCTATAAACCCAAGTGACTGAGGGAAAGCGAGTGCTACAAAAAGTTAAGCCATAGACAGAAAATTCGAAACCCAAATGACCGAGGAAAAGTGACTTTATCACTTCACAGGTAATATTAAATTCAAAAGAGGGAAAGACAGTGGTGTGAAAAAAACAACTTGGTAAATAAGGCTCTCGCGAAAATCGGGATACTTGATGATCGTTCGCCGAGCGGTTGTGCGAACGTTCCTTAGCGTTGTGCGAACGTTCCCTCGTTTGCATTCGTTCGTTGATATGTTGGCGAGAGCTCACTGATGTGTACAATTTGAATTTTTTGCGATAATTTCGCGAGCATTCGCAATTTTATAAACAAATTGTAAATAATATGATTTTCGATTCCAAACTACTTCTATCGTAAAGTATGAGTCAAAACAAGGAAAAAGTCATGTATGTAATGTTGAAAAGGATTAAGTTTAAATAGTTGTTAACGTATAAACATTGGAAAAATGCGCTTTTTTAGCCTTTTTACTTTCAATAATTTTGGAACGGAAATTAATTTTTATATTCTGAAAAAATATTCTGAAAGTGCAAGGCTTTAACTTCAAAACGCCGAAGGATTATAAAAATTACATCTATATAAAAGTGACACCGATTTCAAAATTGGAAGTTTTCGGCGCAGCGCGCCATTCTTTTGCGATTACAGGCCATGTGTGTGACAGTGAACACGAACGTGACTTTCGTTTTAGTCAGATTCGCGCACAAGCACACTGCACAATTTTATTTTGAATGATTTTATTTTTACTTGGTTCGGCGAAAAATTAACACCCTGTATCGATTTTACACGAATGATTAAAAGTCAAATTTTCTGGAGTCAAAATAACGATATATTACGGTTCACGTTCTAACAATACATTTATTTATCACTAAGTATGTGTAAATTAATTAATTATGTTGATTAGTACCACTTTAGAGTAGAAATTTGTCTTTTGCTGTTGTTGTTTTGTCGCGTAGCTGGATCCCGAACTGACTGACTGACTGACTTGACTGGACTCGACTCTCTTTACTCGACTCACTCGACTCGATTGATTGCGTTGAGCGCGTCTCGGTTTATATAAGATAAATCAAAACTTCTGGAAATGTTCGAAAATCGAAGACTCCAGGCGTTCTAGTCGTTCTAGACGTTATAGATTCTTCGCCGTTCCCGAACATTCGATCGGCAGGGGAGAGTGGCTTGTGTATATTCTCCAGCAGCCGAAGCCTTGCTTTTCGAATTATTCTAAAAATGTAAATGTGTTTTTCTAGCTCGCGGGCTTTACAGAGCGACAGAGGGACGTTAATTCTTAATTTTGACAATATGAATTACCCGATTTAAGAAAGGTACTTTGACAACAGCAGGCAACCTAAGTATAGTAATCATAGCATGCTATAACTTTGGAACCATTGCTGTAATTTTTATAAATCTTTGGGCATTTTGAAAGAATCTAAAAATTTCTTTCATTTAAAAGTTATTAAATGTCAAAAAGACTAAAAGACGCATTTTTTCAATGTTTAAACGTTAACAACTTATTAAATTGTATGAAGAAAACCAACAAACCATAATAGGCACTTTTTAATCAAAAAATTTTGTTACAAAACTTGTTCGATATTATTAAAAAACCCTGAATCCGAAGTTTAGTTAAATTCTGCAACCCGAAAAGTTAAGAACAATAACAAAAAGCGAATTGAGGCAATTATATAGTGCTGATGGAGGTTTGATAGAACAAAATATTTAATTCTTTGGTTGTGTTTATTAGTCATTTGTGTAAATTGTGTCAAAAAAATAAATTTTGAAACAATTTTAATTTAAATCCCTCAGAAGAATTTTTTTCATCAATACCTCATTTGTTAGAAATTAACTAAACTTTGGATTCGGGGTTTTTGAATTTAGTATCGTAGATGGCCTTGCATTTAAAGGTGGAAAGTGATTTGGTGGTCTTAAATAGACCTCGGTGACCTCTATCATTTAAGATCAGTTTGATTCCAATCAGACAAAAAACAAAAGAATTATTATGCTGATACACTCTTAAGTGAGACACACTGTATATATAAGATTTTTTTGCTTATATTAACCCATACTCTACGATAGAAGTGTATTGGAATCGAAAATTGCGTTATTTATGATTTGTTTATAAAATTGTTATTAAGAAAATTGGTTCCCAAGGGACGATTTCGCTAATAATTTAAATTTAAACCAGGTTTTAGAAACTGGTATAAAAATTAGTAAAACATCCTAAGCCAACCGTTCGCCTAGAAAAGAAACACTAAACCCATTAGACTTTAAAGTATGCTATATGACCATAGATGTGCCACGCAAAAGTAATGGATAATTATAATTAGTAGCCTGTGATTTTACTAGTCTTGAACTCGCTGTCACCCGGGCATCTGGGGTTTAAGTCGCTTGTCTGCGGTTTACGAGTATTGAACTTGCTTTCCCACGGGCATCTGGTATTTAACTTTAACTCGCCCGTCTGTGGTTTTACGAGAATTGCAAAAAGGCCCCTCTCAAAATTTTAGCCAGAGGCCCACAAAGTAATCTTCCCCTGCCTAATTGTATTGAAAACCTTTGACTCGATTGGCGTAATTGTCATACTTAGTATTTTTCCACAAGAATTTCGGAATTCGCGAGCTTAATACTCTTTTAATATTTTGGGGGGGTTAGTTGCCCCCCCCCCGAATGCTGACAGTACATCCAAAAATAATGGTAGTCGTTTATATAAGCTTATTTCCGAAAATGAATAATAAAGGAGACATACCCCTTGAAAAGGGGATAATAAATTTAAGTTTTTCTGCAATATCTTCCTACCCCCTTAAAATATCAAATTCATAGTTTAAATTTAGTCATAGGCCGTCTGGACACTAGTTTACGTGGTCGTGGTATCAGTCAAACTCTCTCTCCTGTTTAAGGTGTAGTTTTAGGGGGTGATTGTCAGTATTATCCTTATAACTTTTTATTTATTTTTTTAATTTCTGAGAATTATTATAAAAAACAAATTTTCAGATCTTTAGAAACGAAAAAGGTATTCCTATTGCATTTCGATAAACCAAGCAGTTTTCGAGTAATTTGCGTTTAAAACAAAATTATGTAATAAAATATTTTTAAGAAAAAGCTTTTATTTTAAAAACTGTACTAAATAGTAAATAATAAATTTTTAAAATTCATACACCTGGAAACCAAAAGCTTTAGGGACCGTCATATAGCAATATTGCATAGTTACTTTGCTCAATTGATCGCCCCCAAAGCTTTCGGTTTGTTTAAAATAAAAGTTTTTACTTAAAAATATTCTTAAAAATATTTTTTTATATATTTCTTTTTTTACTTTTTAGTCTACTTATTTTACCGACAGACAAACACCCTTTCATTTGATACCCAAGTCAAGGGGTTTATGAAGAAAGAGGTAATCCGCCATACTGGATTTATAATGACGTTACATGGTTTATCGTATTTTACTCATTAAACCCTTTCATTTGATCAAGGGGGTTGTGAAGAAAAAGACAATCCGCCGTCCTAGTGTGTCCGCCAGTTTGGATTTAGAATGACTTTACATAGTTTACCGTATTTTACTCATCAAACCCTTACATTTGATACCCATATCAAGGGGGTTGTGAAGAAGATAATTCGCAGTTAAACCCTTTCATCTGACATCCATATCAAGGGGGTTATGAAGAAAAAGGTGATGCGCCATCTTGGGACGTCCGCCATATTGGATTTAGAACGATAATGGATAAACCATATTGCACTGTCACTGAACTTATACAAGTGTGCAAAGTTTCAAAGCTTAATTAAAACTAGTCGAAATTTGATTGCAAGATATGACCTAAACAAACACACTAACATCGCAAGTTAAATAAAAGTTTTTAAAAACAAACTGCATTTATAGGATATCCAGAGTCAGTTTGAAATTCATAAAAAAAGATCGACAAAGGAATAGTTCATAATCATAAAATAGCACCAGCAATGTCATAAGCGCCGTCTGACAATTTTAACTACCGCTTTTTAATTATTGTAAATATTATTTTACTACTTTATATTAATTAACAGACATGATGAAGACCATTTATTTATAATGCATCATTTATCTATAATAAATAGTTAATTTAATGAACAACTCCATAAAAGATTCAATAAAAGTAAATACATATCATTCATCCTACGGCTATGCTACTGGCAATTATAAACCAAATCAGGCAGCGACTACTTTCATTGGAGATAAGTGCATAACACATCTGGTGAACTATATTCGTATACGGATATCGTTTGCAACATTGCAAGTACGCGGTCTCGGGTCTTATTCTATTACAAATAGGCTTCGTAATGAGTAGTAATGACTTATCCTGGTAGCAACGCTTTGAACCGAATTTCGAAATTAATAATAGAAATGCTTTGTACAACATTATGCTATCATAACTTTCAAGATTTTATAAAATGAATTTTACTAACAAACACGACTTTCTGGTGAAGAAAATCATAAAAAAACATCTGTTTTGAATATCTTAGTGTGTTTTCATAACAGTGTTCAACAACGCCTTTACAGCCGGTTTTACAATCGCAAGTTAACTTTCATGTTAGTTGACTCTTACTTGCAGGTTAACTACAACTTTACCGACACTTGAGTTTTTCAACATAAAGTTAAGTCATGATTTGTAAACGAGAGGTTGTGAATAAAATGTATAATGTTGGTACTAGAAAAATGATTAATATACATAAAATGCATGAATTTTTGTCAAAGTCACGTCACATACGTTTATTATTATTTATTAAGTAAGTACCTATGCAGTATTTAATGTTTGCAATTTTGTATAAATAATATCTTTATATAATTTATTCTACATTCTATGAAACATAGAAACGTTTCTTTTAACTCTATTTCATCTAATACAATTTCCACTATTCTGTGCGACAGTCTGAATCGATTTAAAAAATCTCTTCCATTGTATTCTTCAAAGAAGTTGGGTCTATACCGGATTATTTTGGGTCTTCTTGGCTCCTCATCACTGCTATATGCATTCACTTCATACATGTCCATTTTTGAAGGAAGTATCAAAATATTATTTTGTGACAGTTATTTTGTAGGTTATAAATTGCAGGTAAACTACCAACTTCCAGTTTACTCACACCTCATCTGCCAGTAAAGTTAACTTCCAGATAACCATCACCTTGAAAATAACCAGCTATTGTAAAACCCAATTTGTATAGTAACCTGAAAGTTAACCGTGACTGGAAGTTAACTAGCGATTGTAAAACCGGCTGTTAGAGTTAGTTAATGTTTACAGCTGATTTGAAGTAAAGCTTCTGTCAATTCACTAAAACTCTTCCAAGTTCACCAAGCTAATGCTTCCTACTGCCACTTTTGCTATTTCGAAATAAGTGAGAGCGAATTTACTTTGTATTCGCAATGTTGTACTATGAATAATTTAAGAAAATGTTAGACCGATGTATGAATTAATATTGCACATACGTTTTCACTATCTCTTGCACACAAACTTAAAGTCATAACCTAAAAACATTGTCAATGTATGTCTACCAAGATTCTTTCCCACTTCTTTTGAGACGGAAATATGAAATGTACACTGAGGAGTGAGAAACATAGTCATAAGCTCAGTGATTCTCAAACTGCGTGATTTAACGACGAGTATTATTTATTTTCGTGAACTAACGGCCGTATGCACCGTTTATACATTTAAACGAGTTTAACTAATCGCGATTAGAGAGTTAAGTTTTGTTTCTTATGCACCGTTGATACATATTTGTGGATTACTTAATCCGGACATCAACTTGACAACGTCGAAATATCTAGGGATATTTGTAGTTTCAACTAACAAAACGTAATTGTCAAGTAACTCATTTTTCGTACTGACAGCTTTTAAAGCCCGAGTTTTTACACGTTGTGCTAGAAATGGATGATTTTCAAATATTAAATGATGAGGCTGGCAATGGGGGGCCTAACAAAAGGACCCCAAATTTTACACCTCAAGAAAAAAAATTATTTGGTGAGTTTGATATCTGACAAATATAAAGATATCATTGAAGACAAGAAGACGAACAGGACATCAATTGACGAAAAAAACAAAGCATGGAAACAAATAGAAAACAATTTTAATGCCATGTCTCCAGGCATACACCGTCGAAATGCGGAATCATTGAGGAGGTTGTATGAAAATAAAAAGAAAGAACTAAGAAAGAAACTAGCAGACGAATAAAAACAACGTTTTTTAACTGGTGGTGGTGAGATGCCGCCAGTAAATAAAACTGAGGAAACAGATGAGATTCTTTTATCCATAGTCAATGAAAAAACTGTCCATGGAATGTATAATCGGAATGATTCAGATCAGATATCTGAGTTTGTAAATAATCCCACTGAACAATTGGAATTTGTTTTTGAGAATGACTCTGTTCAACAATACCAAGATGATATCCATGTAAGATAATATTTCGTTGAAATAATATTAAGTTATGTGACAAAAATAATTTATTAGAAATAGCTGTGAAAATTTCAACATAAAGTGTGGCCTGGATGTGTACATTCTCGTTTCTAACCATTGTAATATATTATTTATTTTTTGCAGGAAATTGAGGTAGTACAAGGGCAGAGCAAGGAGAATATAGAGCCACTTCCAGGTACTAGTAAATCAACTCCAGTAGGATGCAAAAGAAAAGCACCATTTACACCAAACAAACGACGTCCGACAGCATCTGTTAGAACGCTAACATCATCAGATGTCGCACAAAAATATGACATTCTATTGAATAAAAGAATAACGTTAATTGATAGACAAATTAAATATTTAGAAGAGGAACACAATTTTAAAAAAGAAGAACAGAAAATGAAGTTGGAACTATTACAATTAGATATAGACTACAAAAAAAACATTTTAAAACAAATATTGTCTAAATGTTATTTGTGGCATTATCTTAATTTTTTTCCTTCTTCAATTCTTTGGGAATTTCACTGCCACATGTATGTTTTCTTTCTAAGCGGTGCTAGGGAAATCTACAAAATATATCACAATTAACCAGTATGTTACTGGTAAAAAACCTCTACGCCCGTGACGTAGATTTCCCTAGCACCGCTTAGAAAGAAAACATACATGTGGCAGTGAAATTCCCAAAGAATTGAAGAAGGAAAAAAATTTTAAAACAAAGTTTTGCACTAAGAAATAATATGTAATTACATTAAGTTGCCACTTTTTAAATTAAAATGTTTATTATACTTATACGTTGGGGAAAAAAATAAAAGAGTAGATTTTCACATTTTCTTTTATTACATCTAACAAATATTTTAAATTTTTACATACAAACGATAACAACGTAAATAGATACATCAGCATGTCTAAATTCTCAGGTATATCAGTATACATATTTAACAGTAATCAAGTATTCTGCGGTGAAGTTTATAAAACGGCCTTTAATTATAAAGTTGTGTAAAGTAGTTGTTTATTAATGTTCGCCTATAACTTATTCTATTAGCACGACGAACGGGTTGAGGTGCATTATGTGGAACATCGGGTATATTTCCCATTTCTATTAAATAATCCAATTGTTGTGGGTCTAAATTTTCTGGTGGTGGGGGGGCTGCTTCACGTCTATCTATAGCAATATTATGTAAAACTCCAGTTGCAACTATTATGTCAAAGACTCTTTGAAGATTACATCGTAGTCCATAAGCAAGCACTGGAAAGCGCCTCTTCCAAACTCCTATCTGCCTTTCTACAACATTCCGTGTCCTTATTTGTGATCTGTTATAAAGACGTTCAGGTCCTGTTATGGGGTTTTCAAGAGGAATCATTAAATAATTTCTATCCACGTATCCACTATCTCCTGAAAAGAATAAAATTGACCGAATTATTTTTTAATTACTTTACAGATACTGTTTCAATTTTTCAAAGTTACATTTTTCTTGTAAATACTTACCCAGTAGAACAGAATTGCGAAATTCTCCTCCCTCAAATCTGGCTCTGACTCTGCTGTTGAAAATGGTTAAGTCGTGAGCTGATCCTGGCCACCTTGCTACTAAGTCTCGAATTTTCAAGTGAGAATCACATACAACTTGGGTATTTATAGAAAAGAAAGATTTTCTATTTCTATAAACTTCCGCATCTTCTCCACCTTTAATGAAAAGTATTAATTATAACAATATTTCCTTATTCATTTCTGTTTATAGAGAAGGTACCTGCAGATTGAATTTTAATATGCGTACCATCTACGCACCCTATAACACGTGGAAATCGGAAATTTGGTAAAAATCGTTTGCAACACGGATTGCTTCATTTCCTGAAGGCATTTGTATGTACTGACGACTTAAACCAGCAATGGCTTGCGTTACTTTCTTGACAATCCTACTCACTGTACTTTGGTGTGCGCCTATGAAATCACCAATACTACTTTGATGTCCGGCAGAGGCATACAATCTTAGCGTTGTTAATAACTGATTCATAGGAGATACGCTATTGTTCCTGGAAAAAAATTATAAATATTAGTGATATAATTCCTCCAATTTGAGACTTAAAAGTTACTACAAATCATTATTAAATTCTAATTGTTCTTCAGTGAGTTCCAAAACATTCAAAGTGGTTTCTTTGGTTAATCGAAATCTCCTAAAAAAACTCATGTCGTCCATAGTCTCAAAATATTCGCTCCTTTCATACAGCCTCCTGGGAAATCCAAAATTTATAATATCTAAGATATCACCATCATCTTCTATGAATATTTCGTCTTCAATTTCCATGTTTATACAGGTAGGTATAGTTGAAGTATATAAGTATATGAACCAAAACGAACACTTACATTATTCACTAGAAATCATAAGAATATTCAGAAATTGTTTCATCAAAACAATCAAACACTTTGTCACTGACGTTTTAAGGTTAGAAATACGACTGAAAATATTAATCTTAAGCATAAACCAACTTCGCCGACCGATTAAAAATAATCTCGCTTAACGCGCTCTCGGGTGACGGTGCATACAAAAATGACGAAATAATCTCGATCAGTTCTTAATCGGGATTAAGTCACAACGGTGCATACGGCCGTAACACCACTCTAAACATGAGAAACGTCTTTATATGAAATATTATATATATATATATATATATAATATATATATATATATATTGACATGATATAATTAACTTAAATAAGGGAAGAATTGCCGACAGGCGTATCAAACAAAAAAGGGTCAATGCAAATCAATTTTACAGCTTTACAGTGTATAAAAACCAAAAGTTAAAGTTGTGCATTTTAAAAGAATCAACTGGTGTGATTTCAAGTACTAATAAAGAAAATGAAATTGGGTATAACAAAGAAATAAGTAGTTATTAAGAAATTTGTAAATTTAAAATGTATGCAAATTTGTAAATCTTACTCTATCTTGAAAAGGTAACCTTCCTTTTGTGCAAGTGCAACAGTTAAAATTATTGTGGGAAATCCATCGTTGACAAGTTTCGAGGTGGCACATAAACAATAATTGCTCAGGAACACTTCACGGTGAAAAGAATTCTGTAAAATGGAAAGTGCGGGTTTCCATACCTAAAAAGACAAAATTGTTAAAAATAAGCCATAGACTTGTAATTAAATGGTGAAAACTTTACAAATTATTAAATTTTAATAGGAAAAACAAACCTTATAACAAAACAAAACATTAAGAGTAGCAAGTTTAAAAGGTTTAAAACAAAGTCAAAGAAAAAAGCAAATAAAAAATGAACCTTTCAACATTACTCAAATTTCAGTGATCGCTTTTAAAATATTTAAATGTAATTACAAAGACACTTACCTAAAGTAACTTAATTAAGAGCCATCCCTGAATTTGATGTCCTAATTTAGTTTTTCATGTGAGAAATACTGGCTGAAGTAAAGTTTGTGTTAAAGCCAGGTACTTTCTAAGTTTTTTTTCAAGTTTAAAGATGTATTGTTATACATATTTTGTTTCACATTTGATACCGGAATCTCTAGGGAGTTTTATGATGTCTTTTCAGGAAGTAAAGCATATTAATAGGGGCTACAAAGGTCCAGAAGTCACATGTAAATTCCTGGAAAGGAAATCATGCATAATTATATTAAATATAAACAAATAACTTTATATTGTATAGGTATAGTTAAAATAAGTAAGATAGAATGTTTAAAAGGGTAAACGAAACAAAAATTGATTGTAAAGTAGGAAATAAGGAAGATTTTAAATAATTGATAATTATCATGAAACAAAATTTCACAGGTCAACTATATGCATGAAAGTCACATATAAATGATCAGTGAGAAAAGGGGAAAACAATTTAATAGCTTAAAAAGAAATAAGAAGCAGTATAAGGAAAATATAAATTTGAAATTTTATAAAAATTAAATAAATTTCAATCAAGTGATATAAAAATGTCAGATTAAATACTTTTGAGTTGGGGTAACCAAGCAAAATAAAAAAAAAAAAGTAGTAAAATAATTTTTGAAAACGACGTTTTTTGGGAAATTTGTCCATTAAAACGAAAAATTTAATTAAACATTGAAGAAAACTACTCAAAACCAGTTAAAAGTAAAGAAAAAGGAAATATGCAAAATTAAATTCAAGAAAAGTGACAGTAAAACGTCAAATGAAAATCAGGCAAGTCAAATCTCCATTCATTTCCAATTTAAGACAGAAAGCATAGTTGTATGAGAGTTGTTTCACGAAATTAATCATAATAACAAATATCCAGAAACAATAAAGCAAAAGTAGTATTGAAAATTGAAATTAATATTGGTAGTTGTTTTACCTGATAATAAAGACGTATCCAGAGGAGAAGAGCATCCACAGGCACTAAAATTTTAATATTTTTGGGAAAGAAGAACACAAATTATAATATTACAGTAAAGGTTAATTTCAAAACGTTAAATTAGCCACGAAAGAACAGCTGAGGAACACAGATAATAGCGCCATCTATTAGTGGAACTTGGAATTGCTAGCGAAGAAAAGAACATCTAGGAAACAGGTACCTTTAATCAAAATAAACATCATTTGAGTTTTATTACTTTATTTTTAAAATTTTCTTTTCATTAACAATAAATAAAAAAATTTCGATTTACAAATAAAAGAAAAGGCCTATAGAATAAGTTATTTAATAAGAATATATGTCAATTTTTCACAAAGAGTTTACCCTTGTCCAATAAATTTGTTATATTGATTTCATTTTTAATTATTTCATTAATTAAATCACATGATCTTTAAAACGACTGGCTAGTGAGTGAACTCGCACTGGGAGAGTCTTTTAAAAACATGCTCAACTGTTGTGATTGTGTGTTTATCCCTAGACAGTGGCGCCCATAAATAAATTTTTCTGTCTATCAAAAAATTTTATTCTAAAAGAAAAGGTGAGTTAAAGTAGAATAAAAATTAAGAGAAGGGATAAACGAAAAATATAAAAACATAAAAAAATAAAAAAAACACAACACATTGTCGCCCAACGCGAGGCAGAGTAAATTATTGGCTACGCAACGTAGGACAAAAGTAAAAAGTCAGATTTGTGAGAAATTTATTAATAAAAATATCAGATTAAAACAAGGGTAATAAGGTTTGAAAGGCTTTGGTAATATTTTAGAATTGAATAATAATATAATTGATATTTGCAATATTGGTGTAAGTAAATGAGATTAAGGTCAGGTAAGAAAATGAACACGGAAGACAAACAAACAGCACAGACATCCGCAACAGGAACCGAAACACGGGGACAACAAATAGAAGGACAGGTTGAACCAACAGTAATGGGGGACAACGTACAAACGCCACAGGTGGTTGATAATGCTCAACCACAACTAACAATGGAAGCAAGTATGTTACAGCGAATGATGGAAATGATATCAGGACTAGGTACCAAAATGGAAGAAAACAAAGAAGACATAAACAAGAAAATGGAAGAAAACAAGGAAGACATAAACAAGAAAATGGAAGAAAACAAGGAAGACATAAACAAGAAAATGGAAGAAAACAAGGAAGACATGAACAAGAAAATGGAAGAAAACAAGGAAGGCATAAACAAGAGGATGGAAGATATAAACAAAAATCTAGAACAAACCAACAGAAAATTAGAGGAATGCATGAACGATATGAAGGGAAGAGTAGCAAATGTGGAAGTAAAGTTAAATAGAATCACAGAAAACATGGTAGAAGAAATAAAAGAAAAAGTTAAGGTCGTCGGAGAAGAAATGAAATTTGAAGTACAACAGAATGTTGAAGGTCTCATTGTAAGAGGTTTAGAAGAAATTGATGGACAAATAAGTAGGCAAAACACAATGTTTGAAAATTATAAAAAAGAACAGGAGAGCATAGTCGATAAGGTCGAAAAGAATACGAAGATATTGCAGGCAAGACAGGGAGCGAATGCTAATCAGATGATCATGAACAACCATCCATGCAACAAGAACACATTCTATTTTTATGGTGATTCAAGGACACATCCGAAGATTTTTGCAACGAGAGTACGACAACATATAGAATCATTGCACCCAAGTACCAATATCAAACAAGTCATACAGACAATGTTAAGAAACGAGGCAGAGATATGGTACAACGTAATCGAACAAAATTTCGAGACGTTGGATGAATTTGAAGAGCTGCTGATGAAACAGTATTGGGGAGTGTACAACCAACAAAAGGTGAGACACAATTTGTTTAATGGGAAATACATAGAAGCAAATGGACTGTCAAGAGAGAATTATATATTACGAAAAATATATAATATAAAATACCTTGAACCAAAGTTCACCGAAGCTGAAATGGTACGCTATCTAGGAAGACATTTTCCGGATGACATCAACAGTGTTATCATCACTCAAAGGATCATCACATTGGAACAGCTGATAAATTACATCAGAGACATTGACGATCACAGGACTGGATGGAGAAGACCATTCTTACAAAACGAAAACAGAAATGAAGACAGGAACAGAAGGTATGAAATTGAAGGAAATACGAACCATGGTAACCAAAATTATGAAAATAGGTACAGAGAAAATGACAATAAATGGAAATGGAATTATGGAAATAAGCAATATGAAGATACATATAAAAGGTATGAAGCAGCACAAGATCGGAACTATACGAACAGGAATAACAACTACAGAAACTACAACCAAGAAAATAATGGGAATCAAAACTATCGAACAAGACAACAACAACAATCAAAGGAAGAAAAACCACAGGAAACAAGAACCTATGCACAAGTCACGAATACAAATGTAAGAAAAAACACTCAACAACCTCAGGACATGAACAGGATAGAAACACAAGCACAAGTTAATCCTCGTCCGCAGGATTTTTAGAAAGGAAGATTTTAACTACAAAATACAGTCATATGCGCGAATTTATAACAATGGACAACGATAAGGATAAAATGCAACAAACAAGAAAGGGTAAGTTACCAATCATAAAGGTAAACATACAAGGTATAAATTTATCATCGTTACTGGATACTGGTTCGGAAGTATCACTGCTCAATGAGGATATATTTGACAAACACAAAGATAAGTTTGTACAAAATTTCATTAGGATATCAAAGGTAAAATTACTAAATGCGAATGGTCGAAAGTTTTCGGAAAGTAACAAAGTTTTAAATACGAGTTTCAACGTAGAAGGTCAATCTTATAAATGTGAATTATACATAGTACCAGATTTAAATTTTGATATGATATTAGGAGAAGATGTTTTATCTCAATTACGTGCCAATATTAATTTGGGAACAAGATTCCTAGAACTTGAGGGTAAAATAATACCTATATTAAATAAAAGTGAGAATATAATAAATAATGTAATAAATATAAATAAAGGCAAACGAGCCAATGCGGGACACGAAATAGGGTCAGAGAGTACCTGTGTCAAAAATAATGCGGTAAATATGAGGGAGAAGAATCCTACATATGTAATAAATAATAGTAATTATAAAATGCACGAAAATATTGAAATAAAATGTCCATCTGAATATACAGAAGTTATTTATGAACTATTAAAAAGGTACAATTCACTTATAAACTATGAAGCTAGGGTAGCAACAGGGTATGTTCACAGATTACAAGTTGATGAAACAAAACCATTCAAAAGTAAAAATTATCCTATTCCTTTTAAATACAGAGAGCAAGTACAATATGAAATTCAAGATATGATACATTCTGATATAATAGAGTCAGCTAAAACAAACTACATAAATCCATTGGTTATAGTAAAGAAAAAAGGTAATGATATTAGACTTTGTTTAGATGCACGCACTTTAAATACAATAACTAAATCGCAATTTGATTCGCCACAAACAATTGATTCAATGTTATCTAGGATTGGAAAAAACACGATATTTTCCAAACTTGACTTAAAAAATTCTTTCTGGCTTATTCCACTTCATCCTGACTCACGAAAATATACTGGTTTCAGTGTGGAAGGGCATATTTTTCAATTTAAAGTGGTACCATTTGGTCTACAGAGTGCAAGTTCAGCTTTAGTTAGAGCAATGCAGAATATTCTTGATCGTTACGAGAACTTCTGTTTTCATTATATCGATGACATTCTGATTTTCTCTGAAACAACAGAAAAACATTATAAGCACTTAGATACAATTTTAAATGTTTTACATGAAGCAGGATTAAAATTAAATATTGAGAAGTGTGAATTTTATCAAAAATCAGTTAAATATTTGGGATATAAGATAACGCAAACAGGTATTAGCATTGGTAAGGATAGAATAAAAGAAATAAAGGAATATCCTACTCCAATAAATTTAAAAACTCTAAGAGGATTTTTAGGAATTCTAAATTATTACAAAAAATTCGTACCTAAATTATCAGAACTCGAAGTTCCTTTGATTGAACTATTGAGAAAAGATATCAAATGGCAATGGACTGAACGTAGAGAAAATGCTTTTAATAAATTAAAGGAAAATTTTCATGAAAACTTATTGTTATACAGTCCTGACTTTACGTTACCATTCATTTTAAGGACTGATGCGTCTGAATTTATTATTGCCGCGGAGTTAGTTCAGTATCAGGGAAATATAGAAACACCAATCTGTTTCATTTCGAGAATTTTGAAACCGTATGAAACAAGATACTCTACACCGGAGCGAGAAATGCTTGGAATTACATATTCGATTTCTAAACTGTCTTTCTACCTCACAGGAGCTCACTTCACACTAGAAACTGATCATGCTGCATTGTGTTTTCTAATGAACAACAGATTTGCAAATAATCGCATATATAGGTGGTCACTTCTTATTCAAGAATTTTCCTTTACAATTAAACACCGTCCGGGTGAAAACAACATTACTGCAGACTCACTAACACGAAATCGCCAAGTAAATACTGAACCAATAAACACTTATTTAGTATCACTAAACACACTATCACAACATGAAGGTCTATACACTACAAGGGAAATATTATACAGTCAACAACGATTACAAACACTAAGAGAAACGATACAAAATTCACAACATAAAGGGTATTCATTGAAAGACAATTTCATAATAAAAACAATTGCAGATGAGGAAAAGTATGTGTTAGATAAAATTTTGGCCACAAAAATAATAATAGATTTACACTGTCGTTTTGGACATGTGGGAGTTAGAAAAAATTGGCTAATCTATAGGGAAACTTTTTATACCAAAAATGATTTAAGTTTAATAAAAGAAATTTTGTCAAATTGTAGAGAATGTTGTTTGGGAAAAAATAAGAATCATGTAAACAAAAATGAAATTAAAAGTACATTGACGACGGAACCATTAGAACTTGTTTCAATAGATTTTGTTAGTAATTTAATCAAAACAGAAGATGGTTATAAGAATATTTTAGTAATTGTGGATAACTTTTCAAAATTTATAAAATTATATCCTACAACTAGATGTAATACCACTACAACCATTAATAAAATAAGACATTATTGTAAAACAGTAGGAAAGCCAAAAAGAATTTTAACAGATAACGCAACATATTTTAATAATGATAGGCTGGCAAAATATTTAAAAAGCAAAGACATAAAATTATCTTTCACAACAATTCGACATCCAAGATCAAATATATCAGAAAGATACATACAAGAGGTGATAAGATTCCTAAGAATCGTGGTGCAAAGAAACCATACAAAATGGGCACAAGCAACAGAAACGGTAGAAAACTATATGAATAGCATACCAAGTACAGTAACGAAATTACCTCCTAGTACAATATTATTTGGTGACAGCCCAGAAAGACCATGGGAAAACCAAAATATTAAAAATCTACAAGATATCCATGAAATAGTACGTATGAGATTAAGACGAAATGCAGAAAAATATATGATACGCGAGAATAAACGTATAAAGAAGAAAATAACATTTAAAGAAGGGGACAAAGTGGTTGTTAAGAAAATGAGAATAACAAATAAAAAGGAAAACATTTGTGCGAAATTAGCATATCCATATGAAGGACCATATGTTATAAGCAAGATACTCAATCAGAATACATATGAATTGAAATATCCAAAAGAAGACAAATTACGGGGGAAATTTCATATTGAAATGATTTATCCATACGTAACAGATGAAAATCAATTTGCAAACTATCAATATTAGTACAAATATCCTGTCAACTTAGGAAACTAAGAAATTTTTCAAAGTATTTCAAATTTTATTAGTTGGGGGGGGTAAATGACATGATATAATTAACTTAAATAAGGGAAGAATTGCCGACAGGCGTATCAAACAAAAAAGGGTCAATGCAAATCAATTTTACAGCTTTACAGTGTATAAAAACCAAAAGTTAAAGTTGTGCATTTTAAAAGAATCAACTGGTGTGATTTCAAGTACTAATAAAGAAAATGAAATTGGGTATAACAAAGAAATAAGTAGTTATTAAGAAATTTGTAAATTTAAAATGTATGCAAATTTGTAAATCTTACTCTATCTTGAAAAGGTAACCTTCCTTTTGTGCAAGTGCAACAGTTAAAATTATTGTGGGAAATCCATCGTTGACAAGTTTCGAGGTGGCACATAAACAATAATTGCTCAGGAACACTTCACGGTGAAAAGAATTCTGTAAAATGGAAAGTGCGGGTTTCCATACCTAAAAAGACAAAATTGTTAAAAATAAGCCATAGACTTGTAATTAAATGGTGAAAACTTTACAAATTATTAAATTTTAATAGGAAAAACAAACCTTATAACAAAACAAAACATTAAGAGTAGCAAGTTTAAAAGGTTTAAAACAAAGTCAAAGAAAAAAGCAAATAAAAAATGAACCTTTCAACATTACTCAAATTTCAGTGATCGCTTTTAAAATATTTAAATGTAATTACAAAGACACTTACCTAAAGTAACTTAATTAAGAGCCATCCCTGAATTTGATGTCCTAATTTAGTTTTTCATGTGAGAAATACTGGCTGAAGTAAAGTTTGTGTTAAAGCCAGGTACTTTCTAAGTTTTTTTTCAAGTTTAAAGATGTATTGTTATACATATTTTGTTTCACATTTGATACCGGAATCTCTAGGGAGTTTTATGATGTCTTTTCAGGAAGTAAAGCATATTAATAGGGGCTACAAAGGTCCAGAAGTCACATGTAAATTCCTGGAAAGGAAATCATGCATAATTATATTAAATATAAACAAATAACTTTATATTGTATAGGTATAGTTAAAATAAGTAAGATAGAATGTTTAAAAGGGTAAACGAAACAAAAATTGATTGTAAAGTAGGAAATAAGGAAGATTTTAAATAATTGATAATTATCATGAAACAAAATTTCACAGGTCAACTATATGCATGAAAGTCACATATAAATGATCAGTGAGAAAAGGGGAAAACAATTTAATAGCTTAAAAAGAAATAAGAAGCAGTATAAGGAAAATATAAATTTGAAATTTTATAAAAATTAAATAAATTTCAATCAAGTGATATAAAAATGTCAGATTAAATACTTTTGAGTTGGGGTAACCAAGCAAAATAAAAAAAAAAAAGTAGTAAAATAATTTTTGAAAACGACGTTTTTTGGGAAATTTGTCCATTAAAACGAAAAATTTAATTAAACATTGAAGAAAACTACTCAAAACCAGTTAAAAGTAAAGAAAAAGGAAATATGCAAAATTAAATTCAAGAAAAGTGACAGTAAAACGTCAAATGAAAATCAGGCAAGTCAAATCTCCATTCATTTCCAATTTAAGACAGAAAGCATAGTTGTATGAGAGTTGTTTCACGAAATTAATCATAATAACAAATATCCAGAAACAATAAAGCAAAAGTAGTATTGAAAATTGAAATTAATATTGGTAGTTGTTTTACCTGATAATAAAGACGTATCCAGAGGAGAAGAGCATCCACAGGCACTAAAATTTTAATATTTTTGGGAAAGAAGAACACAAATTATAATATTACAGTAAAGGTTAATTTCAAAACGTTAAATTAGCCACGAAAGAACAGCTGAGGAACACAGATAATAGCGCCATCTATTAGTGGAACTTGGAATTGCTAGCGAAGAAAAGAACATCTAGGAAACAGGTACCTTTAATCAAAATAAACATCATTTGAGTTTTATTACTTTATTTTTAAAATTTTCTTTTCATTAACAATAAATAAAAAAATTTCGATTTACAAATAAAAGAAAAGGCCTATAGAATAAGTTATTTAATAAGAATATATGTCAATTTTTCACAAAGAGTTTACCCTTGTCCAATAAATTTGTTATATTGATTTCATTTTTAATTATTTCATTAATTAAATCACATGATCTTTAAAACGACTGGCTAGTGAGTGAACTCGCACTGGGAGAGTCTTTTAAAAACATGCTCAACTGTTGTGATTGTGTGTTTATCCCTAGACAGTGGCGCCCATAAATAAATTTTTCTGTCTATCAAAAAATTTTATTCTAAAAGAAAAGGTGAGTTAAAGTAGAATAAAAATTAAGAGAAGGGATAAACGAAAAATATAAAAACATAAAAAAATAAAAAAAACACAACAGTATATATATATATACAGGGTGCGCCAAAGTTCTGATTTTGGTCGATTACGGCTGTATTTGAAATGGTGGAAATATATTGTCTATAGATTATTTTCTTGATTTTCAATTCTGAATAACCAGAAAATATGTACAATTATACAGGGTACTCCGTTTTCGTTGTCCAAGCAACAACTTCGTTATTTTAAATGGAACACCCTATATTTTTTTCCTTTATCGAGTTACCCATCTAATTATATTCATAATTCTATTAAGGTGGTAGGTACTTAAAATGAACCGTTTACGATATAAAAAAGATTTTTTGACAAAAAGTGAGGTTTGCGGATAAGTTTTTGAGTACCTCTGATTTCATAGACAAGAGAGTTTTCAAAATTCTGCTTATACTGTTATGTTGAGCATATTAAGGGCTAGTAGGGCAGAAACATTATTAATATTAATCTTATACAGAGTGCTGAAAAAATTGAGTTTAATGTTTCGCTAATAAAAAAGGCCGTAATTCAATTTTTTCAAATGGGACGTACTATTTTCAGTTCTGTCATCTAATGAAGTGTTAAATTATCTTTCCATTGATATATCATAGTAGGTATTTATCTTTAGGAGTTGCATAGATATTAAGGTTAATTGTCTGGATCAGTCATTTTTCTTGCTGGAACTTCATGAGGTTTGTACTGCACTTCACCAGTTTCGATAAATCTGTCTCTAAGATTACTAAGTGCAGGTTCTAAAGGGTGTCTCCTTTCAGGATATCTGGTTTTATAGACTCGGGATGCTAAGAGGCTGTTCCTTGAGCACTCCCCCAGAATAAAAATCATGTCAACCATTTCTTCCCGCGAATAATTCATATTTAATATAATTATATGCAAATGCAACTTGGAAATGGAACTGTAAAAGCTACTAGTATTTTATTAAAGACAATCAAAACAAAAGCACTTACCGATATAGCAGTAACACAAAACTTTAGAACATCCACAGACACGTGTTTTGACATCTATGTCTCTTCGGTGCGGCTTTTTCTAAAGTTCACAATCAACTGAAATATGTAAGCAAATACTCGTGTTATAACTATCAAAGGATTACCAGAACAGGATATTAAAAATTAAAATTAGATTATAGGAAATTCCCCGTAAAGGGATAATTATCAATATAATTATATGCAAATGCAACTTCCTGGAACTGTAAAAGCTACTAGTATTTTATTAATTATTTTTATATTTTATTATCAATATAATTATATGCAAATGCAACTTCCTGGAACTGTAAAAGCTACTAGTATTTTATTAGCTAATAAAATACTAGTAGCTTTTACAGTTCCAGGAAGTTGCATTTGCATATAATTATATTGATAATTATCCCTTTACGGGGAATTTCCTATAATCTAATTTTAATTTTTAATATCCTGTTCTGGTAATCCTTTGATAGTTATAACACGAGTATTTGCTTACATATTTCAGTTGATTGTGAACTTTAGAAAAAGCCGCACCGAAGAGACATAGATGTCAAAACACGTGTCTGTGGATGTTCTAAAGTTTTGTGTTACTGCTATATCGGTAAGTGCTTTTGTTTTGATCGTCTTTAATAAAATACTAGTAGCTTTTACAGTTCCAGGAAGTTGCATTTGCATATAATTATATTAAATATGAATTATTCGCGGGAAGAAATGGTTGACATGATTTTTATTCTGGGGGAGTGCTCAAGGAACAGCCTCTTAGCATCCCGAGTCTATAAAACCAGATATCCTGAAAGGAGACACCCTTTAGAACCTGCATTTAGTAATCTTAGAGACAGATTTATCGAAACTGGTGAAGTGCAGTACAAACCTCATGAAGTTCCAGCAAGAAAAATGACTGATCCAGACAATTAACCTTAATATCTATGCAACTCCTAAAGATAAATACCTACTATGATATATCAATGGAAAGATAATTTAACACTTCATTAGATGACAGAACTGAAAATAGTACGTCCCATTTGAAAAAATTGAATTACGGCCTTTTTTATTAGCGAAACATTAAACTCAATTTTTTCAGCACTCTGTATAAGATTAATATTAATAATGTTTCTGCCCTACTAGCCCTTAATATGCTCAACATAACAGTATAAGCAGAATTTTGAAAACTCTCTTGTCTATGAAATCAGAGGTACTCAAAAACTTATCCGCAAACCTCACTTTTTGTCAAAAAATCTTTTTTATATCGTAAACGGTTCATTTTAAGTACCTACCACCTTAATAGAATTATGAATATAATTAGATGGGTAACTCGATAAAGGAAAAAAATATAGGGTGTTCCATTTAAAATAACGAAGTTGTTGCTCGGACAACGAAAACGGAGTACCCTGTATAATTGTACATATTTTCTGGTTATTCAGAATTGAAAATCAAGAAAATAATCTATAGACAATATATTTCCACCATTTCAAATACAGCCGTAATCGACCAAAATCAGAACTTTGGCGCACCCTGTATATATATATATATATATATATATATATATATATATATATATATATATATATATATATATATATATATATAGTTCTATATTCTGATATCTATTTTATTTTTTATATATTCGAAGTTACTTTTTGAAAGTAAATTGAAATGATTTTATTGAGCGCCAAACAGTTTCTTAAAAGCTGTTAATATTATAGACTATAGAACACCATTAGCATGACCATCTACAATCTATAGAATGACTCTTACTCAAGGTCCAACGAAGTCGGTTCAATAAATGCTCATCGATCAAGATAACAATCTAAATAAATCAAACTCAGTATCTGAACGAACAAAGTATTAATTTATTAACAAATTTGAACTTGGAATGTAATTAACAAATTTAAATAACAAAATCTAACTTAACTAAAATGATAAATATGGCCTTTATTTAAAATAAATATGTACCATGGATTTCTGATATTGTAAAGCTTTACCTTGTCTTTCTTTCGACTTGAGTAATGTTAAATTATAACCTCTAACTGGTTATTATAATCCTTGAAATATTATGTCACTTGACTGACTTTTTAAACCTCTCAAGGCTTCTTCTTCTTCTTTATTGGATTGACGTTTGTTTCTAACCTCCAATTTATTTTCAAAATTTCCTTGAAGTATTTCTATCACTTGATTGACGTTTGAAATTTCTTCACCATATAAATATGCTAACTGGATTAACAAATACTTCCCTCTTCTAAATCTGCTTTCCGGATAATCTACTTCGTAATACTTTCAAAGTATACTCACTTCTTATATTTAATCAACTTTTACAATTTATTCTTGATATCAATATATCTGGATTGTAATATTCTAACCTTCAAATTACTTTTCTTCTATTTTCAATTTATTATTTATTCTTGGATGAATATATTTCGCAGCTCGCTGTTCAGCGGTGTGTGATCAACTGATTTGTTATTTTTAGTCGTTTCAATGGGTTAATTTCCAATATTTCAATTGTTTTTTTCTATTTTGATCTAATATTTCAAAATTTAATTTTAATTTAAAATTTAAACTATTCAGTTTTGTTTGTTCTTTACCTTAAGTGAATACTGTTTTTAATTCTTTATTTTTCCTGATAAGTTTCTTATTCTACTTTTCAGGATTAAGTGAATAATTATAATTACTCGAAATATATTGACATATTACATACACTTTCTTAAAATCTACTTATAACTACAATTAACAATTCCAATCTCAAATAAATACTAATTCATACATTTAGATGAATAGCAATGATAAACACAAAATGCTAGTAGTTAAAAACGTACTGCAGTTTCCATACTGACAGAATACTTATATTATAAACTAAAACAAGAAATTGATACGCCAACAAACATTTAACATCATACTATTAGTCTTTTCTTTCTGCATGATGTGAAATATCATTTACAAAACACCTTTCTGCAATGATATTTGAAAATATCTGAAAACTTAAAATGTCATTCAGTGTTTTGTAATATATGGACTTACTATTTCTAAAATAATTACGCTGCACTGCAACTACTGTTGATAGTCTTTCATTGAATATTCATTTTGTGTAGATTTACAGTGTTTCTACACAAAATATGATTTTCAGCCCTAAGTATTGACATGCATGTCAGATTTTATAAAATTTACTTTTTTGTTTTCCAATTTCATTCTAAATCATTTTAAATGAGATTGTGATTCTCTATCAGTTCATGTTTTATTATATACTATTTAGAATAACCTTGTTAAACTAAAATAACTTCATTTTATGTTTATTTAAATATTTTGTTCGTATTCAATACCAAGTTTCATTCTCTGCATCCTACTCGATGAGAATAAGTGAACTTGAATCAATTAAATAAACCACAGATACTCCTGCTTCTGTATGATCCGTTAAAGTAAAACTGTTATGATTAATTCCTAAAATACATACAAATTTGTGAATTTTATTTATGATTTCAAACACAACACTTAGGTAGTGTTCCACAGTGTGGATATACAGCAATATATATATATATATATTGCTGTATATCCACACTGTGGAACACTACCCAAGTATCGTGTTTGAAATCATAAATAAAATTCACAAATTTGTATGTATTTTAGAAAATAATCATAACAGTTTTACTTTAACGAATCATACAGAAGCAGGAATATCTATGGTTTATTTAATTGATTCAAGTTCACTTATTCTCAGCGAGTAAGATGCAGAGAATGAAACTTGATATTGAATACGAACAAAATAGTTAAATAAACATAAAATGAAGTTGATTTAGTTTAACAAGGTTATTCTAAATAGTATATAATAAACCATGAACTTATAGAGAATCACAATCTCATTTAAAATGATTTAGAATGAAATTGGAAAACAAAAAAGTAAATTTTATAAAATCTGACATGCATGTCAAAACTTAGGGCTGAAAATCATAAATTGTGTAGAAACACTGTAAATCTACACAAAATGAATATTGGATGAAAGACCATTAACAGTAGTTGCATTGCAGCGTGATTATTTTAGAAATAGTAAGTCCATAGATTACAAAACACTGAATGACATTTTAAGTTTTCAGATATTTTCAAATATCATTGCAGAAAGGTGTTTTGTAAATGATATTTCACATCATGCAGAAAGAAAGGACTAATAGTATGATGTTAAATGTTTGTTGGCGTATCAATTTCTTGTTTTAGTTTATACTATCAGTATTATGTCAGTATGAAACCTGCAGTACGTTTTAACTACTAGCATTTTGTGTTTATCATTGCTATTCATCTAAATGTATGAATTAGTATTTATTTGAGATTGGAATTGTTAATTGTAGTTATAAGTAGATTTTAAGAAAGTGTATTTAATATGTCAATATATTTCGAGTAATTACAATTATTCACTTAATCCTGAAAAGTAGAATAAGAAACTTATCAGGAAAATTAAAGAATTAAAAACAGTGTTCAATTAATGTAAAGAACAAACAAAACTGAATAGTTTAAAAATTAAATTAAAATTAAATTTTGAAATATTAGATCAAAATAGAAAAAAACAATTGAAATATTGGAAATTAACCCATTGAAGCGACTAAAAATAACAAATCAGTTGATCAGACACCGCTGAACAGCGAGCTGCGAAAAATATTCATCCTCGAATAATTAATAAATTGAAAAGAGAAGAAAAGTGGTGAATAATTTGAAGGTTAGAAAATTACAATCCAGATATATTGATATCAAGAATAAATTGTAAAAGTTGATTAAATATAAGAAGTGAGTATACTTTGAAAGTATTACGAAGTAGATTATCCGGAAAGCAGATTTAGAAGAGGGAAGTATTTGTTAATCCAGTTAGCAAATTTATATGGTGAAGAAATTTTAAACGTCAAGCAAGTGATAGAAATACTTCAAGGAAATCTTGAAAATAAATTGGAGGTTAGAAACAAACGTCAATCCAGTAAAGAAGAATAAGAAGAAGCCTTGAGAGGTTAAAAAGTCAGTCAAGTGACATAATATTTCAAGGATCATAATAACCAGTTAGAGGTTATAATATAACATTACTCGAGTCGAAAGAAAGACAAGGTAAAGCTTTACAATATCAGAAATCCATGGTACATATTTATTTTAAATAAAGGCCATATTTATCATTTGAGTTAAGTTAGATTTTGTTATTTAAATTTGTTAATTACATTCCAAGTTCAAATTTGTTAATAAATTAATACTTTGTTCGTTCAATACTGAGTTTGATTTATTTAGATTGTTATCTTGATCGATGAGCATTTATTGAACCGACTTCGTTGGACCTTGAGTAAGAGTCATTCTATAGATTGTAGATAGTCATGCTAATGGTGTTCTATAGTCTGTAATATTTACAGCTTTTAAGAAACTGTTTGGCGCTCAATCAAATCATTTCAATTTACTTTCAAAAAGTAATTTCGAACGTATATAAAAATAAAATAGATATCAGAAGATAGAACAATATATGTTGTTTCTTAGGTTTTCACGGGTATTAAATGAAGTGTTGACGTGCTTCCGGGTGTTTTCCCGTGTAGTTGGTAGGCTCCTGTTGGAACCATGGTTGTCTGAACGACGTTTCGGCGGAATCTCATCTGCCATCTTCAGGTTCTAGCTGAAAGCTGCCTGCTGTTGCTGCTGCTGTTACTGCTGCTGCTGCTGCTACTGCTGCTCCTCGTTGCTCGAACTGAACTGAGTTCAGTTCGAGCAACTGAACTGAAGTTATTTCTAGTGGTAAATAGTGGATAATCATCTGTCAAACGAACAATGTCAAACCACTAAGTCTTACAATTTTCTAGTACGTAGATATTACACGTTTTAGAACAGAACAGAAACACGATCGCGTAGCTCAATCGGTAAGATTCTCGAACAGCAATAAATACAAATGGGGTTGTTGCGAGATCGATCCCCAAGCACTTCCACAATTTTTTTTTTACTAATTATTAAAAGTTAATAATTTTCCTTCTAAAATTTGAGTTTTATTAAACTGCGCCGCGAGTTTTGTTAAAACTTTATTTTCTCCAAAAATGTGTCTTTTATTACTATTAACGCGTGTTTATGTCTAATAAAACCTACTTTCTTACGTTATATATTAACACACGAATGGTGAAACGTGCGTCGAGTTGATAGATTGTTCAAGTGTAGTGTTTTAGTGTTTATGAAAACGTGTCAATGCGTTGTTCTTTCAGAATTGTTTTAATTTATTTGTTTTAAAATCATTGTTAATTTTTTTAATATTTATTGTGTCAACCAGAATTTTATTTTCGCTAAAAGAAAAATAATTTATTTTCGTTATTCTCATAGAGATTTCAATTTTTTTTCTGTTATATGAAATATTTTATTTTTACTGACATCGTTTCCCCTATTAATACTACGATCCTATCCTTTTCTGGAAAAAATGCCCAAACCTTCCCGTGTCTCTTGTTGGACTGTAGCAATATTAGTCTTTGATTTCTTTTTCTGATCACTCATTGTTATTGACTGAGTTGGGCAATTCATTTTTTGTTCAGTTCAGTGTCCGTCGTAAAGTTGGCTACATATGGGAAAAATTTGTATTATTGAGATTTCTAAAAAATACTGTATTTGGGATTCGTTTCTTTTTTTAGTGCAAATGCCTTTATTTAACTAAAATACATAAAGTTTTTGTCGAAACTAATAAAATATTTGTGAAATAGACACAAGAGTTTATGATAATTAATGGTTGGGGTAAAATTTGCACTTTTTTATTTTCTCCATATCTGCTTCACAATTGATATATGGGGTCCTTGCTGTAATCTATATGCACTTTTTCTTCATAAAATTTTTCGATATCTTAACAATTTGACCCGCAATATAGTTATGTAGAAATGTTAGAAATACATTTGTTTCCATATGCAGCCAACTTTATGGACACTTTGTAATTAGAATTCCACTAAAATTATGAAGTTACTAAATTAATAATCTTAACATTTTATGATAACATCTTTCCTATGTTTTAAAAATTATTTAGCGACATCATTGCTGAGAACTGTTTGAGAACTACTGGCATTTCTTATGCATCAAATAAAATCTTAGTTCAGACGTTTTAGCGGCCATGACACAAGTCAGTTAAAATTGTACCCGACTCTATTTATAGGTCATTTTAAATGTTAAAATTTTAATAGTTTTATTGCTTTAACTTTGTAATTGTTACAAGAAGTTGGGACACTCTGTATACTGTCTTTCATTATTATATTTTAGGTTTAAATTTTATTGTTTATTTTTCTCTGGAATTAGAGCATTCACTCTCTAGAATGTCAGTCATCCTATAACATCTTTCTGTGTGGTTTTACCGCGAAAATAACCTAATTCTATTATTTGTCAACGTTGAGATAATTTACCTATTTTTAATAAGCCTCACTAGTATTATCTAAAGAAATATTTCCATCAGAGAATGCTTAATTAATTAAATAAAAAAGTTATTACATTAAATAGTCAAGAAACATGTAAAACTCATGGTGATGACTTATCGAAGGTTTATCACTTAATTATAATTACATCAATTAGAATTTCGCAAAATATTGTAATCAATGTCTTAGGGGGTCAAGAATATTTCCCAACAGGAAGTCATCCTCTTCTTTTATTAATCATTATTGTATTACTCAAACTCATAACACATTTTAAATTAAATGACAGCCTAAGGAAAATATATATTATATGCATTTTTTTTTATAAATTAATGCATACATCAATTAAAAGGAATCAAATACTTTGCAGATGTCTTACGTCGATAATAATTTTACACTTTACAGATTTAAATAATTTGTACTTAACCATTTATAATAAATACAAAACGAATAGTATATTGCATTCGATCGGCACATTTCTAAAACCGGTAATATTGCTCGTAGAGAAAAAAATTTAATATCACTGTGTTGGTGATCGAATTCCAAACAACTTTCAAAATGTCCGTCCGTCCGTCTATTCGTCTGTCTGTCCGTCTGTCTGTCCGTCTGTCTGTCCGTCTGTCTGTCCGTCTGTCTGCCCGTCTGTCTGCCCGTCTGTCTGTCCGTCTGTCTGTCCGTCTGTCTGTCTGTCCGTCTGTCTGTCCGTATGTCTGTCCGTCCGTCACGTTTCTTGTAAGCACGATAACTTAAGAACGAAAAGTCTGATTGTATTGAAATTTGGACAGTAAGTTAGTGTTAGCTAGAGAACGAACCCTATTGTTTTCTAACAAAATCAATCAATTATACAGTTTTTAAGTAAAAAATAAAAAAAATACTTAAGTTTTTTTAAATGTTTTGTAATTAAAGTAAAAATGTCTGAAACTAATATTATTTACAAAAAAACTGCAGTATACAGTTCTTCGTATGGTCACCAGTTTAGGTGCCGGCACTGGATCGGTCGGGTCTAGCGCATGGATGGTGAGTTCTGCTACGTCAGTCCATGTCATGAGCTGTAATAGCCTTGACTGGACTGAAACGGCTTGGTGAGAAAATAGAAACGAAGGGCTGATAATTTCACCAAGGGGCTTCTTATCAACAGTCTCGAAGCCTTGTAAGGACCATGTCCGGATAAGAGGCCCTAAGGTACTAGGAGTACTACAATAGACCTCTACTGGTCGCAGAAGGCAAGGTCAATCGCCAGCTCCTCCAAAAATCAAAAAAAAAATCTAATCCTATAGAATGTTCAACAATTATATAAAAAGGGCAGTAAATCGGCAAAGAGTATAACGGTTAGCTTGTTAGTACAGTAATTTCATTTTAAGAAATGAAGAACTCTCGTTTTAACGGCGCAGATTATAAATATGTGGGCGAAACTCTAACGGTCAAAATTTCGGCGTCGATATGGCGAATAAGTTTTATCATTTATCGTCTGATTCGACTAAAAATCGATATTTGGGGATTTTCGAGGTCGCAGATTATAAACATTCAATCAAAATTCAAGAATTCAAAATGGCGACTTGAAGATGACCAATAAGTTTTGAAATTTATGGGTAGGGAGTTTTATCGAATAAAGACACTTGTTAAATTGATACAAAAGTAACCCTTAAATGCATACCGTTGCGAATTTGCAACGTTTTAAAGTGTTTAATGTAAATCTTTAGGCAAACGCATAAATTGATTATTATTTTTATTTCTTACCCTAACATTTTTGTATGCTAACGTAGTATGTTGCATCATCTGCCAGACTCATCAGATTCATGTCTATAAATATAAGTCAATAATTAATTTGGCCGATCATTCTTTAATGAGCTGTTTGACCTACCTCGGGAAATTTGTTTACACTGCAAACTGATTCGAATCTTATCAGGGCCTTAGACGTGCTTTCTCTGGTGCTCTCATCAGCTATTTCATTTCCTTTGTGTCCTGGTGTCCATACTACGGTCACTTAATTTTGACTCCCTAGGCCAATAAGGGAATTTACGCAATCCCGTACCAGTCTCGATTCGACTTGCATGGATTAGGTTGCCTTTAGAGCGACTTGATTATCGAGAAAAATGGTAGTCGGCTAGTTAACAATTTCTTGCCTAATTTCCCTTGTACCTCATTGTATTGCGGTCACTTTGGGCTCTTGATGCTGCATATCTGAGAGATTTATATGCAATTTTTTCATCTAGATGACAGTGGCAGTTTTGTAAAAGAAACCATGTAGCTAACAGTATGTTTTGTCATTCACAGCTAACCTAAAATTGTACCACCTGTTGATTTTTAAGTTATACTAAGCTAAACTAGAGAATATATTGTGTTTTTGAAGTAGTATCTACTGTTTACTAAGGTAACTTTTAATAATTTTTGCCGATTAGTTCCTGATGTTGATTATTTCCTCTTCGTTGCAGATTTGCAACTTTATGCATTAGCGATAAGTATAGAATAATAAAAATAAGTGCTGGTAAATGAAATAAAACTATTGGCCGAGAAGGAATTGCTGAAAATTTGGGATAATTTGTCGGACAGCGACGATGGACTTGACTTCTCTGATGATGATAGCATAGCATATCCAAAGTACACAGTACTAAGGAAGAATCTTTGATTGATGTAGATGAGACTAAAGGCATTTTGAGAACAATAGAAGCTAGTCGTGGGAGTGGAGAAAGTTGTGTGGCTGAAGCACAAAATGATAATAACCAAGGTAATGAGGAGATAAAAGAAGATGAACAAGAATATACTGAAGCAAATGTAGGGATTATGGAAGGTCGAGCCTCTATTGAGCAGAATAAAAGCAATCAATTACTAGATATGAACAGGGATACTCACGGATTTCATATAAAAGAGTTTTAACTGAAAATGGTTTGCAAATGGAATTACTTCCTCAGTCAAACTGAAGTGAAGTTGCCAACTGTTTGTGCAACAGTACAGTAAAAATACGCACTAAAAAGAGATCAACCTATTGAACTTACCTGAAATACAGGCAAAAAAACATAGGCGAAACACCCAACATGTTCCTCCACAGGAAATCAGAACTGGTTAAGTTGGAGATTAGTCAGTCTTTATTGAAAGGCGGACTAGATGTAGATATTCAAAGTATAATGGCTTCACCGATATTATGTGTGAAAAATGCTGAGTAGTACTATGTTATAACAAAAAAAACCAATTGTTTCAACTCATGGCTTTCATAATTTACATTATGTTTTGATTGTTGTTGAATTTCTGCAACAATAAGAAATGCACAAAGTTGCAATTTTGCAACAATGTGTTTTATTGAAAATGGATGCTTTCTTTCTTATCATTGTTTTCTTTTAATAATTTTTTTCACGTTATAAACTTTATAAAGGCAATTACCTATACGATTTTTTTTTAAATAAAGAGAAAATGAAAGTAAATAAATAATGAAAACAAACCGCTGCCTAAGGAATCACTACTTCCACATCCAGATTCTTCATCCAAGTCGTTTTAAAGGAAACATCTTGACTATATTTGCACTCTAGTATGTGGAAATTATTGGTCATAGAATTTTAATGATATTTGGGGCAGATGTCATAGAAAAGTTTGAGGAGTTGGTTTCTACCATATACGTTAAAAATGAAGTTTTTAGTTCACCCTACTTATTTTCTACTATTCACCTCCCACCCCTTCAATGGAGGCATCTCAATCAGATGTCACTACAATACATACGTGTACTAATCTCAAGTGAATATCTCAATTTGATGTTATCAATCCCATTAATAATAAAGCGGAGGTGGTGAAGTTTGAAAAATATTAGAAAGAAATCTGAGGCCTTGGTTTCTAGTATATACACCGAATCCCAAATTTCTGTACTCTTATCGCCTTGATTTACTTATTTTCCCCTAGTCACTCCTACTAACCCTAACCCTTCTACGGAATCATCCCAAAATGTAATCTAGTTCCAGATGTCGTTATAATACATACGTCTACCAAATTACAAGTGAATATCTCAATTTTATTTTATCAACCCCTTTAATAATGTAGTAAGGGTAGTGGAAGGGTTGAAACATATTGTTAAAAAATTTGAGGTCTTGGCTTCTAGGACATACACCGAATTTCAAGTTGCAATACTCTTACCAGCTTGCTTTACTTATTTTTCCCTATTTACCTCTACTTACCCCCACTCCTTCAACGCAATCATGTCAAAATATAATCTTGTTTCAGATATAATTATAATATATAAATGTACCAAATTTCAAGTGAAAATTTAAATTTAATTTTATCAACTCTTAATAAGGGAGTGGGGGTGGTGGGGAGAAATAGAAAATACTAATAAAAAAACCTGAGACCTTCGCTTCTAGTACATACACCGAATTTCAAGTTTCTGTAGTCTTACCAGCTTGCTTTACTTATTTTCCCCTATTTACCCCTATTTAACCTCCAACCCTTCAACGGAATCATCTCAAAATATAATCTAGTTCCAGATGTCGTTATGATACATATGCGTACTAAATTTCATGTGAATATCTCAATTTTATTTTATCAACCCCTTGAATAATGGAGTAGGGCTGGTGGGGGCTGAAATAAATTATCAAAAAATCTGGGGCCTTTGCCTCTTGTACATACACCGAATTTCAAGTTTCTGTAGTCATACCTGCTTGCTTTACTTATTTCCCCCTATTTACCCCTAAATAACCCCGAACCCTTCAAAGGAATCATCTCAAAGAATAATCTAGTTCCAGATGTCGTTATAATTCATACGTGTATCAAATTTCAAATGAATATCTCAATTTTATTTTATCAACCCTTGTAATAATGAAGTAGGGGTGGTGGGGGTTGAAAAATATTATAAATAATCTGAGACCTTGGCTTCTAGTATATACACCGAATTTAAAGTTTCTGTAGTCTTACCAGCTTGCTTTACTTATTTTCCCCTATTTACCCCTATTTAACCCCCAACCCTTCAACGGAATCATCTCAAATTATAATCTAGTTCCAGATGTCGTTATAATACATACGTGTACCAAATTTCAAATGAATATCTCAATTTTATTTAATCAACCCTTTTCATATTGGAGTAGGGGTGGTGGGGGTTGAAAATTATAAAAAAAAATCTGACGCTTTGACTTCTAGTACATACACCGAATTTCAAGTTTCTGTGGTTACCAGCTTGCTTTACTTATTTTCCCCTATTTATCCCTATTTAACCCCCAACTCTTCAACGGAATCATCTCAAATTATAATCTAGTTCCAGATGTCGTCATAATACATACGTGTACCAAACTTCAAATGAATATCTCAATTTTATTTAATCAACACTTTTCATATTGGAGTAGGGGTGGTGGGGGTTAAAAAATATTATAAAAAAATCTGACTCCTTGGCTTCTAGTACGTATACCGAATTTCAAGTTTCTGTACTCTTACCAACTTGTTTTACTTATATTCCCCTATTTACCCCAAATTAACCCCCAACCCTTCAAGGGAATCATCTCAAAATATAATCTAATTTCAGACGTCGTTATAATACATACGTGTACGAAATTTCAAATGAAAATCTCAACTTTATTTTATCAACCCCATTAATGGGGTAGGGGTGGTGGGGGGTTGAAAGATGTTATAAAAAAATCTTAGGCCTTAACTTCTAGTACATACACCAAATTTCAAGTGTCTGTTCTCTTACAAGCTTGCTTTACTTATTTTTCCCTATTTTCCCCTATTTAACCCCCAACCCTTCACCGGATTTCCTCAAAAAACAATCCAGTTCCAGATCTCGTCATAATATATACGTGTACAAAATTTCAAGTCAATATCTCAAACCGTTCCGGAGAAAACGTGCGGACAAAAAAAGTTACAGACAGACAGACAGACCGACAGACAGGCAGAAATTTTTTTTTCGCTCAAATTTAAAATCTCGACGTTTCATGACATTCTAAACCTATTTCACGAATAAAAATTTTTGAAAATTTTTTTGCGATTACTATACTTCCAATCCACTACGTGGATGTGGAAGTAAAATAATAATAAAAAGACGCTTTTAAGAATCAAATGAAGCGGTTGAACAAATGCACTAAAAAGAAGAAAATAACATTAATAAAAATAATAATTACGTCATCAAAAGTAAAAGCACGTAGCGCTCAAAATACTTAGAGAACCAGAAAATTGTACTCATCGGGTGCCCCACGCTTTTACGTTTATTAAGAATTATTATTTCTATTAATATTTTTTCTTCCTCTTTAGTGGGTTTTTAACCTCCACACTCATAAAACTGGAAGGATAATTTAATGTAATGAAATTGCGGTTTTAGTAAATATAAAATGACATCAAGCAAGTAATACAATTTCTCAATTTTATAAAACTTACTTAAAAATCGTTGTCTAAGAAATCACTACTTCCACATCCGGATTTTTCATCCAAGTCTCGTTAAATGAAAACAACTTACTATATTCACTATAGTAAGTGAAAATAACTGCTTACAGAATTTTAATAATATAATGGTTGAGTGGTAGAACAGCAAGAGCTGAACTCCGAAAGGACATTAATATAAATAATGCCAAAAAAAAGAAATAATAATATTTGAAATCGTCGGCCCCGAGGTGGTAATGGCTGATGTCCAAAAATATCTTGAAACTTTTGTTCTCGTACACACATTAAAACACAGGTGGTGGCACAGATTCAAAGAAATTAGAGGCTCTGACTTCTAGTATATACGCTAAATCCCAAGCGTCTGGACTCTTATTAGCTTGCCTTACTTATTTTCCCTAATTTACCAGCTTATTTTTCTCCTATTTTTCTCCTATTCACCCGCATTTACTTCTATTTACCCTCCAACCCTTCACCGGAGTAAACTCAAAATAAAATCTAGTTCCAGATCTCTATATAATACAGACAGAATTTTTTTTGCTCCATTTTAAAATCTTGACGTCTCATAATATTGCAAACCTATTTCAACAAAAAAATAATTGAATTTTTTTTACGATTAGATACTATATTTGTACTCCAATACGTGGATGCGGAAGTAATAAAAAAAATTAACGTTTTCTGTACTTATTGCGAAAGAAGTAAGAAAATATTTTTTACTCAATTTGATGATAAGTTTTTAGTAACCTAAAGTAGCATAGCATTATTCCATAGGTGACCCCTATTATTGTAGGTTAGGGTAGTCTTTCAGGAATCTTTGAGGCTACCTTTTAAAATATCCACGTAATAATTAAGATTTAAGTAATTAATTTACACATTGCATAAGTGATGGCAAAACTGGATGGAATTCGTCTAGATATTTCTTGACATTCCAATCTGGGTATCCATTTATTACTAATAATTTAATGATTCCTAACACAAGATAACAAAAAAAAATTCCGCTCCACAGACTAAACCTAGCATGCCTTAAGTATTTTTCTACCGCGTAGATTTCGAGTAAATCCCAGTTCCCAAGAAGCATTTTAATGAACATTTTGGCAAACGTTTCTAACAAATTGTGCCTGTTACCATGTCTAAAATGGGAGCTGTTTGCAACATGTTCTGATACATTTCCGACACGTGTATAATTTCTTATGGTTATACAGTACATGTTTCTATTGTGTTGGCACTAGGCGTTTCTTTGCTAGTTTCGAAAATAAAGAGAAACATGTTTCAAATTTGTAGCTCGCCGATTTATACACAGTTTCGCAAATGTATCGCTACATTATTATATTTTATATTGATTCATTTCCATACACACGTTTTTACAATGGGAACAAATGTGTGCAGTCAGTTTCGGAAATTTTTATTATCTTTCACCTAATACGAATATGTTTCCATATTGTGCGTATTTTTGATTACTTTTCAATATGGAAACAATCTAGGTACACATAGGATAATAAAAATAACATGGTTGGTGTACTACATATAATGTGTAAACTTTGTCATCATTTTAAGCCATGTCTGGCCTGAAGAGACGTAGTGGAAAGAATTTTATCGATTATTCGGCGGAGATATTTCGATATTTTCAATGGGCCTCGCAAATTCAAACATTTCGAATATATTTTTGTATTAAATATAAAATATATAGGTTATAAAATATATTTTTTTCGATTATGTCGGTGATAATGACTACAACAAATTCTATATATTTTTTCCTAATTATCGTAATTAGTGATCTTCAATATTAAGCCTTTGTCCGAGTTTTTTTTAAGATTGCCCATAATGGCCGCTAAATAGCAAACGTCAACATTTACAACCAAAATGGCTACAGAAACAGTTCTGCATATGTTTCGAAAATTTAGATCATATTTGATGAAAAGAAACTTGATTCCCTAAATGCATCCACTCAGTTCCGATTACTGTAGCATATTACCTCTGAAAGAAACTTGTTTCGAAATTGTTTTGGAAATGTTACACAATCATTTTCTGACAGAAACAATTTCTTTTGTGTTTCGGTCTGGTTTCGGAAAGGTTGGCAGCATGTAAACAAACGGCCGCCAGCCAGCTATGTTGCGCGCGCATTTCGGCATTTCTGGAGATTTTTGTTGAACAGTTGTGTTTGGAGTTTTAAGCAACGTTCTACTATCTTTGTTGTTGATCACTATGTACCCCAAATACTATCTATTACAACTTTTTACCTTCCTCAATATTAATAGGAATTTCTTCTACTTTCACCACATTATTTGATGACCCCGTTGTAAGTGCATCAGTCCCAAGACTTGTTCATTTATTATTTGTCTTTTGACATTCCACAGCAACTTTTTTTAAAGTCACTCATGGTTTCACAATTCTTGTATAGTTTAACAGATTGTAATACCTGGAAGAATGTTTAAATTGTTTGGTTTTTCCCATTTTTTCCAACTTTTCTATGGTTTTAATAATAGTAAAATGTGAGATTAATAACTATTAAAAAAATTTACACGGTTTCGGTTAATAATGTTCCCATTATATTCATGGAAAAAAATGGAAACAGTTTGAAAACATTTGGCGACAAGAATGTGTTCCATACAATTTCAATAATGTATCGACACAAGTTTACAATTTAGAAATGAGGTAACAGATGCTGCAGTATGTTTCGAAGGTGTGTTCAAACACTTGTTTCGGAAAAAAAATATATCGAAAGGTGGCAACAGTTGCTAAACTGTTCCATAATATTGTTGTGCTATCTGTAATAGGTGAAAAATGGTAACAATTTCAGAAAAAATGTTGGAAATTTATGTAAACCCTTGTATCTCACATAAGTATCGAAACAGTTACAAAACTGTTTTCCATTACACTAAATTTGTTTCTAAACTGTGTCTAAAAATGCTACTTGGGTTGTATTGTCAAGAACCGTATTTTGGCAATAAAAATCGAGATTTACTCTTTATCTACGAGGTAGAAAATTTTTAACATCGAAAATTCATTTCTTTTGTAGATCTGTGCTCAGACCTGTATTCTACAAAATAATTTATTTTCGACTCCAAGGACTAAACCTATTATGCCTTAAGTACTTTTATTTGCTTAAACCGAATATATGCTATTCCCCTAAAGATACACGGGTGCTCGCTTATTATTTGTATGACAGTGGAGGATATTAGACTGAACTTGGCTCGAGACACTACCGTGTCTCTTGATGTTAGGGATTATTAAAATGGAAATAGAAAAAATCTGTCAAAAGTTTTGTTCCTGTACTAAGTATGTAAAGATACAAGTCCTTAAAAGAGGTAATAATTAAAGCAAAAATTTTACAAAAATAAATAATAGTAAGTATGGTAAGTTTCTTTTTGTATATTTTTCATATTAATTTTATCTTTACTTTTTAAAGTAGCACTATTTTAACACCTACCTTTCCACCCAACTTTAGGGAATCATTTAGTAAATTGAATAGAACAGCAGGCAAATACTGTAACTGGGATATGAACAGCTGTAGTTCTTAGAATGACACGTTGCCATATTTCTTTGAACACCTTAGCCTCAAACAAACTGAGATAATATATTGAGCTAACGTACTTTTTCATGCAATTGTTATATTCGTAGTCGTAGTGACTTTCGTTTGGTTTCATTCACAATATACCTATAATACAGATTGATACACAGGTTGTAATACAGGTTGAAACGAACGGGATAGTGGCCAATTTTATACATATATTGTCTAAATAAAAAATCATAAGAACACTAGACACTACTGGGTGATGATTTAGCTTCTTTTGAAATCTAAGGAAGCGAGTACTTGTGTTAATTTAATAATAGAAAATCGGAAAAGGTATTTGCACAGAACTTATCGGTATATTTATACAGGGTGGTCACTTTAAAAAATCATTAATTAAAAAACAACTTATGAGAATAATAATCAAAATAATAATCATTATTGCTACAAAGAAAACATAACAACTTTTGGCAAAACAAATATACAGATTGGTCATTTGAAGAAAAAACAAATAAAAGGCTCCAAATATAAAAGGTTTGCATAAATATCTTTACAAATATAGTTGAATTATTTGTTAGGATGACCACTCTGTGTGTTTTTCTTTAAAAGTACTAATAAACAAGTGTCCTCCTTGCCAATTGCGTTAACTGCATACCAAATATTATTGCCATTTGTCACGTTTCTTTATTATTTATTTATTGGCGGTCCACCCTGTATATTTTTCAGGGAAAGTCTAACGATTTCTTCATTGGCAGTAGCGTCAACTATCTACCAGATTTGAATCTTCTCCGTTAAATAATTTTTTAGATATAGAGCCAACAGTCAGGCAACAGACCGACAGACAGATTGACAGACGCACAGACTGACGGACGCTTACAATACTTCTCTTCGGCAAGAGAGGGAAGTAAAAATTATGTGAAAACTTGAAGTATAGTTTCAGAGAGATAGGGTGTTAGATCAAAATTTGCCACATTTTCGTAGTAGCGTTCATTGCAGACTTACAAACAACACATTCAAAAACGTAAGAGTTTAATTAGGATTGCCCTCCTAAATTTGAATTCACTTTACTATTTGAATTTCCCACTAATTTGAATTTCCTGTCGATAATGCAGATCACCTATTCGAGTTCCCCCCCAACTTTGAATTTACGGTCGGTAATGCAGATTCCTCCTTTGAATTTTCCGCCATTTTAAATTTCTAGTCGGTAATGCAGATTCCCTACTTAACGATAAATACATCACAGGCGCCAGGTGAAACGTCACGCTTGACGTCATGCGTGATATACTGTCTGGCTCAAGTAACGCCATTAATTAGAAAAAAAACTGTGTTCCGCTATTTCTTTAAATTGCATTTGAAATAGGGTGACAATATAGTAATATTTGAGGTTTCGAAAAATACATGTTTATAGTAATCTTTTATTATAAGTTAATTGGCTGCTTGTTCAGTTCAACCAACGATACTTTGAAATTGCTAGTTATTACTATTTATTACTGTTTAGCAGTAGGAAATGTAAATGGGCATTCCTTGCTAGTGTGGATAGTAAGGAGTGATATTATGAATATAAATAATGAAGAAAAAGAAACACTAATTTGTTTCTGTAAAATATGACACGATAGAAAAATGAAAATATAAAGTGAAGATAAACGTAAATTTTCATTTCGATAAATTCAGCTCATATGAATCAGTTGTGTACATAAATACTGTAGACGTACACTAAAACACAACACTGTTCCCTAAACTCCTTTTCAACTCCATATTTTTCATAATCGTATTTGGCAATTTTAAATCTAACGATCTAGGTACACTTTTAATCATTTTTAGTACTTAAAATAATCGTGATATGAAATATTTATTTAAAAAGATGAAAATGTTTGGAAGGTACAACAAAGACAGCAAGGAAACTGCATACAATTATTCGCCATTTAAGTTTCCTTCACACTTTTATACTATGACTTCTTCAGATAATTAATACATGTTCGACAACGAGACATCATTAGTTTTATGCTTTATAAAACACATAAGGTGGGGTTGAATGAGATATAAGGCTTTTGTGCCCGAGATTTTTGTTTAGAACGACATCAAGTTCCACGTTTTCAATATTCCATATATTCTGTATAGATATTTTCTATTTTTCTTAGTTCTTTTTTGGCCTTAAGCCACTGGAAATAGATTATTTCTTGTACCAACTTCGTTGCAATTCTTGTTTTAATCTATATGCAGTGAGTTTCACTTAAAGTGGACACAAGTCCTAAAAATTTGTATTTTTTGAGATCATCGAACGCATTTCTTTTTATTATTTAAAGCACTCACTTCATGAAAAATAAAAACCTATACGGTTGCATGCAACTTTTCAAAAGAGGAACCAGTTACTTCATTGCTCTTATATTTTCCAGCTTTTCACATTCTGTTGCTCTTTTACCTTTACTAAAAAAATCGCTGCCTAAAAAATTTCATTCAAGTGTCTAAACTAGAACATCTTGATACTATATTCGCACTCCGTTATGTGGAAATAATATAATATTTGAAATCGTCTTCCCTAAATTGGTAATGGGGGTGGTTATGAAAATTGTATTGAAAACTTTTGTTCTGGTACACAAACTAAATCACAATATTATTTTGTTAACCCTTTTAATAATGGAGTGGGGATGGTGGTGGGAGCGGCAGACGTAAAAAAAATTAAGACCCTGACTTCTAGTATATACACCAAATCTCAGATCTCGGAACTCATGCTCACTTATTCACCCCTCTTTGCCCTTCAGCACTAACCCCTCAACAGAATAATCTTAAAACATATTCTAGTACCAGACCTTATTATGATAGATACATTATGATAGTTATGGACCAAACACCGGCAAAATTCTGACTAATTTGCTGCACTAAATCCTATTTAGGCCGTTGTAGCAATGTTTCCATAATTTTAAGCAATAACAATGTTTTTTCCACTCATTTTAGGACCCAAAAATGAAGTTTTAAACATTTAGTCCCTTTACACTCGGGGGCACTTTTTACACTTTCGCCATTATTTATCAAGTCATAAATAATTAAATGTACGTCCACATGTATAGCATTGAGAAAGAAAGGGGTTGAGTACAAAATTTTATTTAATTTGTTTTAATATATCCAGCTACTAATTACAGTACTTATTTTATAATCACCCTGTATATAAGAAAGTCATGTGCCTTTATGTTAGCACGCATATAAAGTTAGCTAATAAGAGGGGGGAGAGGAAGGGGATGAGAATATAAGCCATAGTTAAATTTTGCTCCAAAATTATAATAGTAGAGAGTACTCCACTATACTATTGATACATATTTTGACATAACCGGAACCAAAAAACACATCCGGTTTAACCGGAAGTACTACTAACTTTTTATTTTAAATAGCACTCTCTGTATTTCTTAATCCTATCAGATCGAGTCTCTAATTATACTCTTCGCAAATACAAAGCGAAGAGTTTATTGCATTCGATCGGCACTTTTCTAAAACCGGTAATATTGCTCATAGAGAAAAAATTTTCATATCACTGTGTTGGTGATCGAATTCTGAACAACTTCCAAAATGTCTGTCCGTCCGCCTGTCCGTCTGTCTATCCGTCTGCCTGTCCGTCTGTCTGTTCGTCTGTCTGTCCGTCTGCCTGTCCGTCCGTCACGTTTCTTGTAAACGCGATAACTCAAGAACGAAAAGTCCGATTGTATTGAAATTTGGGCAGTAAGTTAGTGTTAGCTAGAGGAAGAACCCCATTGTTTTTGAGCAATATCGATCGATAATTTTTCATAATTTTTTTTAATGTTTTTTAATGAAAGTAAAAATGTCTAAAACTAACACTATTTACAAAAAAACTGCGAAGAGTATCCAATAGAATGTGCAACAATTATATAAGAAAGTGAAGTAAATCGGTGAAGAATATAACGGTTATTTTGTAATTTTTACAACAGTCTTTTCAAAATCTAAATCAAATGACGAATGGCCTTGGAAATGGAATTTTATGTAATTTCTTAGTGGACATGGAAATCATGTTTAAGTTTATAATATCTAGTAAATACCCAAAGCATTTAATTGAAAGGTGTAGTAAACGAAATACACAGTGACACGAAGTGCAAAAAGGGCGGCGGTGTCCTTTGTCGGCCGTTTTGTCGGCTTCAACTGCTTTATCGGCATACTTTTCGATGAGCTCACTATGTCTCTTACCTCTTATACTTTTACACATTTTTCATCTAAAACAAATGACTTTTGGAAATTTATTTGATTTATGTCGTTTTCTTAAAATAAGTACTTTATAAAAAATTAACACACCAATACTCCCTTTTTTAATTGACACCCAATTTTCAAATTTGAAATCGTTCCATAAATAAATGTGAAAAATATCCATAGAAATATTATAAAGAAATCTGAAGCCTTGGTATCTAGTATATACACCAAATCTCAAGTTTCTGTTCATATACCAGCTTGCTTTACTTATTTTCCCCTATTTACCCCTATTTACTCCCCAACACTTCACCTTATATGTTCAAAAGACAATCCCGTTCCAGATATCATTATAAAAAATCATACGTGTACAAAATGTTAAGTCAATATCCTAAACCGTTCCAGACAAAACGTGAGGACCAAAAAGAAAGTTACAGACCGACAGACCGACAGATCGACCGACAAACAAAAAAATCTTTTTTCGCTCAAATTTGAAATTTCGACATTTCATAACGTTCTAAAGCTATTTCAACAAGAAAAAAAATTGAATTTTTTTTTACTATTACTTCCAATCCTATTACGTAGATGTGAAGTAATTATTAATTACAAAACGACAAATCAGAATAATAATCGGAATGTAGTTATCACCATTATTACAAAGAAAACCTGATAACTATTGGCTAATAAATATACAGAGTGGTCATCCGACAGCAATAATTCAATATTAACTAAAGGATGCCAAATATGGAAGGCTTGCGTAAATACCTTTACAAATTCCCACCACAGAATTATTTCTTAGGACGACCTGTAAGTTTTTCACTAAAACTATAATAGGGTGGCTTCCATGCCAATTGTGTTAACATATGCCAAATATTATTGCCATCCGTCACATTGTTAGTTTCACATTTACGTAAAGATTATAAGTTATACATACCTACTGGTTGGTTAAAAAAAAATTCAAATATTTATTTTTTTTAAATAGGTGTAGAATGACATGAAATTAAATTTTAAATTTGGGTAAAAAAAGTATTTATCATCCATTCAGTAGCAGTGGTAAAATGTGTAAAAAAATTTTGTTTAAAAATATTTGCAATTTTTTTTTTTATTTATTTTTTTTTAATAGGTTCAGAATGTCATGAAACGTGTAAATTTAAAATTTGAGCAAAACATTTTTTCCATCCATTTTATGGGTGCTAATAAAATAAAAAAATAAATTATTCTTACTGAATAGGTTTAGAATGCCATGAAATATGGATATTTAAATTTCAGCAAAAAAAATGAATATTCTCCACTGAAAGTCTAACCACTTCTTCGCTGGCAGTAGCGTCAGCTACCTATTAAATTTGACTGTTCCTCGTCAAGTTTAGTTAATGCATCAACAGAAGATCGACAGACAGATAGGCCGACTGACAGACGAACAGACAGACAACCAGACAGACAGACTGACGGAATTGAAAAGGCTATATTTTCGTAATCTACATAATCTGAAGCGTGAAAATCCCAAGAAATCTCGGAGGATGATTTTTTTTATCGAATACAATACTGCCCTTTGGGATGGGGGCAGTTCGCAAGTATATGTCACTTTGACTTTGGGTGGAAGGGTTAAGGCAGTTCAAGGTTAAATTCGTTTTTTACTTCCCTCGCATACCGAAGGGAAGTATTGTATTCGAGAAAAAATCACCCTCCAAGATTTTTTCGGATTTTTACGTTTCAGATCATGTAGATTATGAAAATATTAATTTTTCAATTCCATCCGTCTGTCTGTCGGTCTGTTGGTGCATTAACTAAAATACTACTTGACGGAGAATAGTCAACTTTGGTATGGAGCTGACGCCAATGCCACCGTTAGACTTTCACTGGAAAATATACAGGGAATAGATAACGGAAACAAATTTTTTTCGCTCAGATCTAAAATTTCCACATTTCGTGACATTCTAAACATACCGGGTGGCCACGAGTCAAAGTACGCCCCCAATATTTTGGTTGTTTTGTATTCAAAATTTTGGTTTTGGGAACAAGTAAATTAGACAATAATAGGCTACTTTTAGACTAACAGGAATGAAAATATCATTTCCGGTTGAACCGGAAGTGACATCAACTTTTTTTTCTTAAGTGGAATGACTATATTTTTTGGTGGTTTCTCATTAAGCATAAATTTCTAAGTGCAACAATTTTCAGATGTAAAAAATTCCAAAAAATAAGTGAGATAAGAACAATTTTTAAATTTTTTCAAAATGGCCGCGCCAGCTGAATGCGATGTAAGAAAATTACTAAGGAGGCTATGGAAATTATTAGTAAGGTTGTAGACTTGTCTGCAATGCAGAAAATAGTTTTTTGAATGACTGATAGGTACCAGTATTTTTAGTTTTTTTTTCAAAAAAAGGAATTTCATTTTCATTTTCATTTCCGTGGGGGTCCTATGGAATTTTTTTTAATGCTGTTTTTTTATTAATCAGAACTAATGATTTATAAACTACAATTTTTTCGCCATTAATCATTTCTTAACGATATCCTTCGTAATGATAGAAGTATTTTTAAAAAGTAAACACAAACTAAACAAGAAATAATTTTAATAGGTATAACGTTACAACCATGAATAAATTACCAAGAATAACTAAACTATTTAAAACCTAAATTATAATAAACCATTATAAAAATTGTTCAAACTGTTCACCGTTATGATTAATACACAGAGTATAGCGACTTATCGTTGCACGTCTAACATTCTGTAATTGTTGAAGTGCAATTTCGTGTCAAACTCTTTCTTCCAGATCTTGCCTTGTGGTTGGAGCAGTCATGTAGACTCTATTTTTCAAATGCGCGCAAATAAAAAATCGAGTGGGGTGAGATCAGGCGACCTTGCAGGCCATCTGACTGGACCGTGGGTCCCAATCCAACGATCTGGAAATAATTGATTTAAGTAATCCCTAACGATAATAGCATTGTGTGGTGCTGCCCCGTCTTGTTGGAAGTAAACCTCGTCAATATTGGTACCGGGAATTTGATTAATCTGTGGAAGTATTATATTTTGGAGAAATTCTAGACATCTTGATCCAGTTACAGTTTGGTTAAGAATTAAGCCGCGCCCGAAACGCCCCTGTCTCATAATGTGAGGATTATCAATTGCCCAATATCGAGTATTGTTTCGATTAAATAACCCAAGGTTTGTAAATCTCGATTCATCAGTGAACAAAATGTTTTTGATAAAATTCTCATTTCTTAATTGGCGCAACTGTAACCAATTACAAAAGGTTATTCTTCGTTGATAAACATTCTCACACAAAAATTGATGAAATTGATATTTATACGAACGATAGCCGTGTTTCTTTAAAATTTTTCTGGCTGATTCTTTGGAAACTGGTAATTCATGTTCAATTTATCTTATCGAAATGGTTGGGTCAACATGCACTAAAGCTAATACATTAATTTCCGTTTCTTCATCCACAATAAATCTTTCTTCAATTTCTACATTAGGTTCAGTTCTAAATAGTTGCTCCAACCGGGCGATATCGTTTCTCGGAGGTTATCTTCTTTCTGGATATCTCCGTCCATACAGACTTTGTGCTCTAGTTGCATTATGTCGAGTCTCTCCATAAATAATGATCATGCCAACTTTTTCATCTCTTGAATAATTTTCAGCCATTTTATATTAATTTTCTTGTTTATAACAACTTTAATACACTTGCTTCAGAAAATTAGTAAGTCAAGACTAATTCAATTGTTGCGAATGTCTGTCATTTTCATGGCTATCTGCAATTTTGGATTCAAATGTAAATAGATACCTTATTAAAATGATTTGTTGGCGCTTACTTTTTAAAAATACGTCTATTATTACGAAGGATATCGTTAAGATATCATTAACGGCGAAAAAATTATAGTTTATGAATCATTATTTCTGATTAATAAAAGAAATAGCACAGTTCCATTAAAAAAAAATCCATAGGACCCCTACGGAAATGAAAATGAAAATGAAATTCCGTTTTTTTGAAAAAGAACTAAAAATACTGGTACCCATCAGTAATTCAAACAACTATTTTCTTCTTTACAGACAAGTCTACAACCTTACTAATAATTTCCATAGCCTACTTAGTAATTTTCTTACATAGCATTAATCTGACGCGGCAATTTTGAAAAAATTAAATTGTTCGTATCTCACTTAATTTTTGGAATTTTTTACATCTGAAAAAACTGTTGCACTTAGAAATTTAAGCTTAATGTGAAACCATAAAAAAATATAGTCATTCCATTTAAGAAAAAAAAGTTGATGTCACTTCCGGTTCAACCGGAAGTGATATTTTCTTTCCTGTTAGTCTAAAAGTAGCTTATTATTGTCTAATTTATGTGTACCAAAAACCAAATTTTTAAATACAAAAACAAGCAAAATATTCGGGCCGTACATTGACTCGTGGACACCCGGTATATATAAAATGAAAAAAATTTGAAATTTTGAAGATTTTGTATAAAATGGATGAAAAAAAGTTGTTCTTTTTTAAATTTAAAGTTTCTATGTTTCATGACTATGACATTCTAAACATATTTAAGAAAAAAAATCGAAAATTAAAAAATAACGTTTTTTTACATTTTTTACTACCACCTACTATAGAATAGATCATGGAAAAAAAAATTATTTCCTCAAATTTTAAATTTCCATGTTTCGTGACATTCTAAACCTATTTTTAAATAAAAAATTTGTAAATAAAAAAAATTGAAATTTTTTATAAGATGGATGCGAATTTTTTTTTTTTTGCTCAAATTTAAAATGTCCACGTATCATGACATTCTAAACCTATTTCAACAACAAAAAATTTTAAAAAAATTGAAATTTTGTTTTCCCCCACCACTACAGGTAGAGTAGATGAAAAAAGGTTATATTCTCTGTAATAATAGGGCTAACTACATTGCGATCATAATTCTCATGAAGTAATTTCTTAATTAATAATTTTTTTGAGTGACCGTTCTGTATGAATAAAGAAGGAAATACCTCTACCGATTTTTTAAATGGGTGTCTTTATTTTTTATTGCAAATTCCGATCGTCTGACTAAGAATAGACTACCGTTGTTCGAAACATTTCTGAAATTGTCATCTTTCTTAGTTATCCTGCGAGGAAACACAAACATTTTAGAACTTTACGAATTTTTTACTCGAAAAAGAAAAAGTTTGGACAAAAATTGCAAGAAGCTAAAATAGTCCCCGGAATATTCTCAAATGTCTTAGGAATTGTAAAATGCCCCGTTTGATGCACTTGAAAACTCCACAATGCTTCTTTCTGCAAGGGGCATTGGACAATTCCGAAAAATTGTGAGAATAATCACGGGATGATTCCAAACTCTTTTTGCCTCTTGCAATTTTTTTCTAAATTTCTTCTTTCTCTAGCAAAAAAATTTTTTCCTCGCCGGATAACTAAAAAAATGACAATTTCAGAAAAATGTATCGAACAAAACTAGTCTATTTGTATTCAGACAATCTGAATTTGCAATAAAAAATGGGGATCTCTTAAAAAAAAACGAATTTGACCTTGAATGACCTTAACCCTTCCACCTAAAGTGAAAGTGACATATTATACCGCCGAACTGCCTCCATCCAATTCTACCTTGTTTGAAACATTTTTTCGTAGAGTGCTTATTACCTACTCGAGATATTTGAAAGTTACAGGTTAAAAAAATCACCCAGTATACAGGGTGTTTCACTTAAAAGTCCCCAGGCCATTATCTCTAAAACTAATGTAGATATTTTATTTTTGTAAATGGCAGATGATTGATACCAAAGAAAGGTTTAAATAACGGTGATTAGAATTTTTCCTCAACAGCACACAGAGATGGCGCTGCGATGTAAAACTATGTTTCGATGGCTGGAACCTTGAAACATAAGTCATGTGATTAAACAATAATTTGTGAATAATTTTGATGGTATAGAGAATTTACAAAAAACAAGCCGTTTTGGAGTTACATGAGTTTCTTTCATTAATGCCAGTACACGTGAATTTTGATAAATCCCTATAATTTATTTATTATATATTATAGAATATTGGTTACCAAACACTTTTTTTCAAGATAAGGAAAGTGATATAATATACTATCATAAAATTATGTTTACCATTTCCGGCCAAACCGGAACTAACATGATGAACCAATATCCATATGTTCCTACATATTACATTTTTTTTTCTAATAACGCTTCTAATAAAACGGCTCCCAAAACTTAAAGTAAGTAAGACAACAAAGAAAATACACACAAATTTAGAATGGGCTAAATTTATATTAACAATTCAGTAAAGAACGTAAACAAAATTTTATAAACAAACATTTAAAAACTATCGAAATATTATTAAAAATGAAATTAAACTAATTTCTTTCTTATTAGTAGGTACTTATCATATTAAATGTTCAAAATTTCTCCCTTCTTCATGGATACACATATTGTACCGTTTCAGTAACTCTTCATTGCAAACTTTTTGTAACGTATGTCTATTTATAGCATCCTCAATGGGTTCAATGTACACTACACTTTTTAAATACCCCCAAAGGTAAAAATCTAATGGAGTCAAGTCAGGTGATCGTGCTGGCCATCTGACTACTCCATTAGTACCAATTCATCTCTGAGGGTACATTTCATTAAGACAATCTTTGACTAGTACTGAGTTATGGGGTGGTGCACCATCTTGGTGAAACCAAATATTCTCCTGGTTATGAGGGATAGTCTCTAATAATCCTGGCAATACATTTCTCAAAAATATCTCATATTTTCTTCCATTTAAAGTCCCATGGAATAGATATGGTCCAATAATATATGAATTTAATATTCCACACCACACGTTAACTCCAAAAGTTACCTGATTTCGGGTCATTCTCATCCATCTAGGATTATTTTGTGACCAGTATCGGTAGTTATGCTTACTCACAACTCCGTTGTTGTGAAAACGGCTTTCATCGCTCCAGAGCACATTTTTAAAAAAATTTGGGCATTCTTCAGAAAGAACTGAAAATTCAGCTAGAAAATGTAATCTTCGTTCATAATCACCAGGCCTTAAATGATGGATCAATTTTAATTTGTATGGATGGTATTTATTTGATTTTAATATTTTATGGCACGAAGATATCGACAGATTAGTTTCCGATGCCGATTTCCGGAGAGAACATTGAGGATTGTTGACAACACTATTTAACACCAAGGCTGTATTTTCATCGTTTCTAACTGGTCTATTTCTGTTACGAATAGTTTTCTTAAAACTACCCCAGTTTCTTAAATTTTTAAACAGCATGATACATGTTTTTTTTTATCGGGTGTAGGTCTATTTGGAAATCGTAAACAAAACAATCGTTTTGCTTGTCGGGAATTTCTTTTGCATTCACCGTATATTAAAATCATATTTAACTTATCTTCATTGGTGTATCTAACCATTTTTTAAATTTATTTTTTTGTATTGCCTTATTTGGATTAATTTGCTTTGAATTGTTTCTAAGTACACTATTTCTGTTTGAAACTATGATTGAAATGCACCAACTACAAACTTTGTTTAATAACTGTCAAACTTAAAATTAAATCAAAGCCTACTAATATCTCTTAAGTAGATTTTTCATTACCATTCTAAATTAGTGTGTAATTTCTTTGTTGTCTTACTTACTTTAAGTTTTGGGAGCCGTTTTATTAGAAGCGTTATTAGAAAAAAAAATGTAATATGTAGGAACATATGGATATTGGTTCATCATGATAGTTCCGGTTTGGCCGGAAGTGGTAAACATAATTTTATGATAGTGTATTATATCACTTTCCTTATCTTGAAAAAAAGTGTTTGGTAACCAATATTCTATAATAAATAATAAATAAATTATAGGGATTTATCAAAATTCTCGTGTACTGGCATTAATGAAAGAAACTCATGTAACTCCAAAACGGCTTGTTTTTTGTAAATTCTCTATACCATCAAAATTATTCACAAATTATTGTTTAATCACATGACTTATGTTTCAAGGTTCCAGCCATCAAAAAATAGTTTTGCATCGCAGCGCCATCTCTGTGTGCTGTTGAGGAAAAATTCTAATCACCGTTATTTAAACCTTTCTTTGGTATCAATCATCTGCCATTTACAAAAATAAAATATCTTTATTAATTTTAGAGATAATGGCCTGGGGACTTTTAACTGAAACACCCTGTATAACAAAATATTTATATTATATTTACCTTCATTTCAGCACGCATTTAAAATTAGCTGTTGATGATAAAAAGTAAGGAAGAATGTTTAAAAATAATCTTACTGTCTCACATTATACACAAAAAATAAATAAATTATTCGTTTGGTTCTTTGTTTTGATTGAAAGAAAATTAAAACCCGCACAAAATTTATATATAAAGTCACAGGTAATTAAATGTGTAATACCTACATATTATCTGCCTAATAAAATGCTACTTGCGATTACAAGTCTTATAAATAATAAATGATAAAGTATAAACAACATATCAACATCAACCGTGGTACGGTGCGAGGCTATCTGAGAAATTGATTAAATTAATATAATTCAAAATAAAATAATATAGTGTGGTATTGAGATTGAGATATGGATATGTTATTATTGTGGTATTTTAAAAGTGAACTGGTTTCTCTCAGGGCCCACTTATAACTTAATGCAAAAATTATAAACACGTACAAGACGTCGTGTGTAAACGATAATGAACTCCACATACAATATCAAGTAAAACAATTTTCTCAAATAAAATGAAATAATAAAATTTCTTAAAAGCCGGTTAAGGCGGTTAAACGTCGAGCACGTGTTTTCCTTTGTTTGCAATAACCAATTTGAATGCGTACAGACATCTGCCAATGCCTAGGAGGGGTTTAAATTTCGCGGCCCGGCATTTTTATTGCGCATGTTTCTTGCTGGATACCTTGCGCACATGGTCAACTATAACCACGCTGACAAACCGAAATTCAGTCAGTTTCAAGCAAGCAGACAGAGCGTATCTGCTTGACTCAATAAACGTTTAGAACTCTTAATACAATACTAGAAACTAGATATTTATATATTTTTGTACCAGTGAAATCGTTTTTAATATTATAACGTCGTTTTTATGTCTAATGAACTGCATTTGAGGGCTTAGTGGTTACCCTATGCGTGTTTAAATTTAAATTCAAATCAACGACAATCAAGTTGGTTCTCTTGTATCTTAAAACTGTGCTCTTTTTTGGTGAAAAATATGCCGGCTCCCAGTTTATTCGCCGAAATGGATCGTGGCAGTGGTATTGGGGATGAGAGAGCCCTTCAACTCGCTCTAGAGCTTTCGATGTTGGGCTTCAATGAACCTCTCACGTCGGTTTCAGAGCCTGATAGTCCTGGGGATATGAATTCGTTCGTCAACCCTTTAACCAGCGTGGGTCTGGATGAGGTTAGATCTAAGAAGTCACAAAATATGACCGAATGTGTTCCGGTACCCAGTTCTGAGCATGTGGCTGAGATTGTAGGCAGACAAGGTAGGCATTTTACACCTTATCTAACCGCATGCCCTGACATATGTATTGTTAGAACTAACTGGGGCATATTTACAATTCATCTCTACTAGCTGTACCAGTGGTAGGAAGTATTTATTATGCACCATTTAACCGACATGTCTGATATGGTGATTTATTAAAATGAAAATTAGTTGGGTATTGAAAAACCGTTCTATGTAAAAACTTGCCGACTCATAAGAAATTGCAAGCACTTTTGTTTTTGTCTAATTGAATTTTATTTAAAATTCAGTATTGCTATAACGTACTGGTTTTTGGGTACAGCTAGATAATTACTGATTAGAGAGGTGATAATTGCCTAAGTGGCTATTTACCTAAATAAATAAATTACCTGCCCTATCTGTAGATAGGTGGGTACCTATAATTAGTTAAGTTGTAAAGGGTAGAGATAGAAGCTATAAAGTAACGAAATATAAAAGGCCGGCTAAAATTAGTAATATAACATTTGGGGAATGCTTGAGTAATTTGTAGAAAAAGTTCCGAAACTTAAAGGTTAGGGCTAGATGCAAAAGGTAGCTTACCTACAACCGAAAAACAAACGACGTTTCTTGATATAGGTATCTATGAAACGCCAAATAATTATGCTGTTTGAATTTAAGAACTGCATACAGAAGAAAACAAAAGTATACCCATAAGTCTAAGAATGTGTTGGTTTCCCTTATTATTTAAGGTTCGTAGAACATTGAACGTGAGTTTTTCAAACATGGACGACCGGCCATGCATATTGGATAGTAATCAACCGGCTTGAGAGCAAGCCTTTATATTCAGGAAATCAACATATTTGATCAAATACATTTTTATTGGCAATTATTACTAGTTTTGATTGCAAAACTTTATTTTTGAAAAAAAATCTAATAATTGCCAAAATGTGCATCAAAACAGCCCAACGTAAAAGACCTAAGTAAAATGATAAAATTTGGTACCTAATAATTAAAATGCTCTCTAACGATTGTTAATAATAAACCGAAACGTAAGAAAATTACCTACACATTTTATGTAAACTGACCGAAAAAATCAAATTAATTTGATATGAAAGATCAAGAAAATAAAAACATCTAGGTAGAAACAAAAGTGTAGCTTTAAGAATGAATTATTTAAAACTTGATGTATAAATACCTAGACAATATTTTTCCGAAAAGTGAAAATGCTCTGCCACCTTCGGCGAATGATACCTACACAACTAGAGGTACCTATATACCACCTTCTGCCTAATTTTTCACTTGGACCTACCTACCGTTTTTAAAGTGGCAGTTTTATTCAGTTACGCGATTTATTTAAGAATATCAACAATTTTGATATATGTAGGGTACCTGCCCGATGAAAATAAATTTCTATAAATTGCATTGAATTTGATGTCCAATGTCCAGACAATGTTTGGTTTTAAAGCAAACCAAGAGTTTTTTTGTTTCTCAGAATATAGATAGGTACCTACCCAAGGCTGCATATGTCCTAACTTGAACCATTTTAGGCAGAAGTAGTTTACATGTCAGTATGTTATTCCATAAAATCTAGAATGGTTTTAACGTTATTTTAGCATTGTGAATAGTAGGTACATTGTTCAAACATTTAACACAATTTGCTTTGGAAGGTATACCTAGTTTGTCTAATTGTCGAGTAATTTGTCGTAGAGCAATCAACAGCCAACCGTACTGTCAGTTTGGAGTATCCATTTCATGCCATTTTTTCTTGAGGACAATTTCGTGGCATACCGATTTTCTGTTTTGAATAAAACAAAAAAAAAAGCTAAACTGAATCTCAGTAGGAATATGACATTTCATAAAATCTAGAATGGTTTTGAACATTACCTACCTAGGTATAACTTTGGTACCTATAACTTTGAACAAACATTCATTGGAAAAATATTTAAAAAAATTCAAAGTGTGAACATTGCGTGTTTAAATGAGATTTGCGGTAGCTGTTTAATTGTTAAGCTATTTGTCGTAAAGCAATCAGTAGTAGCGATACCTAGCAGATTTTAGTATTTCATGCCAATTTGTCTTGCTGGCAGTTTTGTGACAGACTGATTTTCATTTAAGTAAGTAAAGCGAAAGAAATTGTTTAAATAAACAGTGTTTGGTGGGAAACTTATATTCCAAAGCAATCAGTCACAATGCGAATAAGTATCCAGGTCATAAAAGCATAAAATAATCAAAAATAGGTACATAATTCTACACAGAGAAAAATGTAGGTACGTGACATTTTGTCCGAATTGTAAAAAGTCGCACTTCAAATTTGCTTTAAAAAATGACAGGAACAATTTTACAAACATAACGTTTGTAAATATTCAAAATTGTCTAAAAGCGCTGCAAAACCTTTTCCCCAACGTTTTTCTCTATGTAGGAATGGTTTTCCTGTTTTGGAATATACTTCTACTCCTTGCATAGTATATCTTTCTGTTCACACATGCATTTTTCAATGTTGACTATAAACAGATAATTACTGTTCTGATAATTTATAGGCTTGATTGTAGTAATTGAGGAATGACGATTAGGTATAACTGGTAAACAAATAAAAGGTGGCATATTCAGTATAAATAACTTATCTATTTATATTTATCCGTAATATCTTAGTAAATATTTCAACACATACATGTTTTCAAGATTAAAACGTCTAGTGCTTACTCCGGTGATATAAAACGATAAAACACCAAATTATATTCTAATTGTCTAGATAAGAACCTTTACTATTTCACTACTTTTAATAACTACAAGGAAGTAGTGAAGTGTTTGTAATAACAACCGCGATAATCAGATTTTTGTTTATAGCTGGCACTTCTATGGAGATAATATTGTATCAGACGGTGTCATATTTTATATTATGAAGGTATTACTCGGTATTTTGTTACATGATGGTAGTACAATTGCTTTAGTTACGGGTAGGTATTGTATTATTAAAATGTGAGGGTGTAATTTTATATTTTTAAAGCCGGTATTGATCGATATTCGATCTCGCCTGCAGGATGTAACGTCGTTGCTTTGTGTTCGTGGGTGCTGAAAATTTTCGTATTCAATGTATAAACTTACATGAGTCAGGCAGTGACAGGAAGTTATGAATTACTTCAAGCAAGCACCTCTCATTGATTAAATTGCTTGTTTTTTACACAATGTGATTTCTTAAATTGGAGGTACTTTGTCGCATACAGTATTCAGTTTTTAAAACAAAATTAGTTGTTAGTTTATAGCATTAACAGAAAAGTCGATTCCTGTATCCATATTAATTTATCGTTTGGCGGTTTGTAGAAAATTTGGTAATCTATTTATAGTACCAACGAGTTGATATAGATTTTTACCTCAAAATGTATTTATGTTAGTGTAAATATACGAATACATATTTTATAAATAGGTAACGGGTATTTCAGCATTGACAGCTCTTAAAATTTATTTACTTATCTAATTAGACAGTTTTTCTAATACTTACTTTGTAAACTTTATGCAATAAATTGTATCAATTATGCATTAACATTTAGAAGACATTGACCTTTGCAAGACTATTATTTTTATTCTTATTCTGGTTAAATAGGTTCATAAAATTGACGCTTTTGAAAAACAATAATCCAGGGCATTTAGATGAAAAAGGTGTGTTATTGTGGAAATACTTTGAATTTTAGGGTCCGAACAAAACCTTTTGCAGTGTACTCTGAAAGTGACCGATTTAAAAGTGTAAGCACTCATTAAAAAAGTGCGCAAATAAAATAAAAAACAATTATTTTCTCGTTTAACTCATAACTCTAAAATGGGACAATGAATTGGTCTCATTTAGTAGAAAATATAAAAAAATTCTCAGGTTATGCCGATAAAATTGGAGAATTGGCAAGGGTAAATATAACAAGCGGAATACTTTGTTATTTTTCGTGATAAATAAGTACCGAGTATTTCGGAACAAATAAAGAATGAAGTAAATTGTTTTCGTTGAAACTTTGAAAACAAAAATCTTAAATTAAGTTAATTATAAGGCTTGTACAAAAAAACTAATCTAGCGGCTTTGTCGGTTCCTAAATAATTTTGAATGTTAGAATGATCCAAACCAAATATTGAAAAGATTTTCTCTACAGGGACTGAAGAAGCTGCAGCAGAAAATAATTTTTTAATAGAGTAGGTCTAGAATAAAGGCTAACAAATGCTATGGGGTAATTTGCCTTAAAGTAATTCAGTTTCGTCAAAGTGCAACTCAGGTATTTTAAATTGTTTTACGACGTCTGATAAAATGGCATCATTTCTTTGAAGCCTATCAAGTACAACACATATAGGTTTCAGAAGTGATAAGTAATCTTCAGCTGTTCTTTTTAAATAAATGTTTGAAATTTTGTGTCTTACAATAAGTACGTACTGTCAAGTGTGGGCTATGATTTAACGAAAAGAAGTTTAAACAAAAAGTATCTTTGTTAATATAAGAACTAAATACATTGTTATAGTTTTCTTCATATATTTAAGGCAACTAAAAAATGTCGGGGTCTTTGATCTTTACCGCAAAGTCAAAGGCGCCGACACTTTTTATGTGCCTTAAATATATGTAGACAACTATAATGTCAACTATTGGGATGTTTGTGTAAAAAAAATCAATAAAAATTAAAAAACCGCGATGTTTTAAAATATCTAGAGAATCGTAATTTTTATGTCATGATTTTTATTAACCGTGTCCCAAAATTCTACAAAAAAAATTTAGTGGTGCCGGAAAATTATAAGGGTTAAAGAAATCCCGAAAAACTCATTTTTTTCAATGTTCCGTTGTCAGATTCTTTTCTTTTTTAGAATTAATAGTTTCTGAGAAATAAGCATATGAATAATGTTGAGTATATAAGTATAGCGCTTATTGAATAAAACAATGAACATGGGGGGGGGGGGTCACTTTTGTTATAATCGACGATTTTGTTCTTGGATTTAACTATTTTATAAACGTAGTGAGTAATTATTATAAAACCTTGAAAGTCTTAAAGGGTGACAGAAATGTTGGCGCATTTAAGAGGGAACAACACGTTTGGCTAGTGGGGAGGGGGATAAAGCACCAAATTAGGGGATATCTCCCTTATAATCAAATTTTATCCAACAACTTACACATATTTTCAGTTAAATGACCACCCAATTTGCAAAAAACAGCTTGTTGTTAATCATTAAAATTATGATTAACAATAAGCTGTTTCCTCTTAACGTCGAGGATATAACTTGGGCCTCTCCAGAAATAGCAAATGCCTACACTTTTACGGTATTACGGGTTATATCCTACTTATAAAATAAAAAATAAGAATAAGTAAATATAGCCAGGTAAGTATTGGAAAAATAGTTTTAAATAATTTGTACCTACTAGTTGAAAAATTGAGAAATTTTATCGCATACGATTTTCAACAATAAGTAAATTATTATTTTTGTAAAAAAGCAACGTGAGTAAAATACATTATTTATGCCTTAAGGTGGCTATTCCCTAGAAAGAGACATCCGATAGGGAAATATTTCTTATTTTTGCCCATAACTTTTTTTTGCTAGTACTTATATCTAAATAAACTATAAGAGTACCTAAGTAGAACCACAACAAGGCTATTACTATGAATTTTCACTCAATAATTTCAGTGGTTTGCAAAATAGCTAGATTTAAATTTAAAAATTATGTTAATCTTCCTATTTAGTAGTTTTAAATGAACTATTTTGCAAACCACTGAAATTATTGAGTGAAAATTCATAGTAATAGTCTTGTTATGGTTCTACTTAGGTACTCTTATAGTTTATTTAAATATACGTACTAGCAAAAAAAAGTTATGGGCAAAAACATTAAGTTTTTCCTTATCGAATGTCTCTCTCTAGGGAATGGCCATCTTAATGTCAACCTTGTAAAATTTCCAGATATCTTATTTATTAGCGCTAACGACGTCAACGCCATGTGAAGTTTAACGTATAAGAGGAGGAAATTATTTTTTCACAAATTGATGCTTTTTAATTAAAGGGCTGTACTTTAGAAACTGAATTTTTGTCATTTTTCCACTCTATGTCTTGTAACTTGGTGTTTAGGGAGTACGATGTTGTAATATGAAGTCAATTTAAATAAATATAGAATGGCAGCAACAAATTTCTATCTATCTATCCACTACTCGTAATAGCCCGAGAGCTCACGACACCGAGGGTGAAAGAGCTTTGTAAAATAGTCTAATAGTTTATTCAAACATAGTGTTCAGTCTGCGCGCTGATATAATAGCGAGCAGTCAACTGTCGTTTTCGAAGCGGACCCGTGTCGCTGCAGAAGCGAAATCCTAGAACCTTTTGTTTTGGCGGCCGCTATCTCACTTAAAAATTACGAGAACATATCGTGCCCCTCAACATCGGATTGGAAATTTAATTTCCAATCGACCAACCACAAAAAGAGGAGGGGCAATTTTGTCTAGAAAAAGAGCGGTTTATGCGAAAAGATGTCGAAATCGCATAAATTTCTCAATATGTACTATTGTATCGGTTTTCCAAAAAAAATTATAGTGCCCGCATGAACCTGAAATAATTCAGGGGTACGTAGGAAATCGAAAACTAATAAATAAATAATAGATTTTACAAAGCTCTTTCACCCTCGGCGTCGGGAGCTCTCGGGTTATAATATAAGGCCTATGACTGCAAAGCCATTCGCACAAGATCAAGCAACAAATTTCATATCCTGTAACTTTACCTATCAATAGTTTATCATTTAAAAACACTTTTTGAAAAACAGACATACCTACACATATTACACGGGAATATCTAAATGTGTTTTAATTTGTGCTCTTTGGTTTTATTTGGTCTTGTTGATCAAAAGTTATAACACTTGTGCAACGGGCGTGCCTACACTGTCTCTAAGCTCATTACGTGCAAAATTTCTAGCTACAGTAGTTTTGCCAAAGTCGAAAAAAATGTTAGATACATTGTTTATGCTACATTCGTTCTTTTTGTTGGCTTATCAGTTTCTGGGAAAAATCAAGCTAACAAAATTATTTATAAAAAAAACTGGACCGGATTAACTTGAATGGGGGCCTGTAGGCAGAATTATGGTGGAGGCCTACTGAAGGCCAGCAGATTCTGAAATTTAATGCCAATGGAGAATTTTCAATGAAGTCAATCAATGATGGTAACTTAAAAAATGTCCGTCCGTCCGCTCCGTGTCTTGTAAGCATGATAACTTAAGAACGAAAAGTGCGATTGAATTGAAATTTGGACAGTAAGTTAGGGGTGGCTAGAGGAAGAACCCTATTGTTTTTGAACAAAGTAGATCAATAAATAAAAAAGTTATTAATTAAAAAAAAATTAATGTTTTGCAGTTAAACTAATAATGTCTAAAAGTAATATTATTAAAAAAAAACTGCGAAGAGTATCCCATAGAATGTGCAACAATTATATAAAAAGTGCAGGAAATTGGCGAAGAGTATAACGGATAGCTTGTTTATAAATGTATTTATTATATACAGATTCTCCGAAATTTTCAAAAGTCCATTTGGTGGAAGCCCTGTTTTGGCGGGGGCCCCGAAGCAGTGCCTGATTGCCTTTGGGTTAATCCGGCTCTATTAAAAAACCTGTTGTGCACCAAATTTGTTGAATAGAAAAAGTGCACAAGGATTTCTTAAATCGGCAAACTTTTCGGATTATCATTTTGCGAATATCCTCTTAAATGGATATGAGCGCGTTTAGAAAATTTCCGAAACAAGAATCTAGACATATTGGACTATAAATAAATGTGTTTGTTTTAATTTCTGTTGAGTATACTTTAGATTTACATTGTTGGAACTGTGGGTAATTGTGTAGGTATATCTAGACAACTGATAAAAGTGTCTTTATGTTTATGCGAGTATTTATGTCTATGGATGTAACGACCAAACGTCCATCTTGATCGTTCATGCAGTCCAGGGTACTTGTACCTTGCCTATAATGCCTATACGATAATTAAATGTAACTTATTTACTAACAAGAAAAATTTATTTAAACGAGTGGAAAACTACAATTATAATATCCGTTCTCGTTTTTTGTTCTATACTTCGCTAATTATTGCAAACAATTATTTAAACTTGTTCATCATATAATATATAAACCAACTAATATATGCTATAACCAGCTATTCTTGTCTTTCACGCTGGATAAACTTGTAATACCACAGCAAATCGCGATGACGTTTAGCAAATTAAGTTGAAAATGAATGAAAAGGAATTGTACTACAGTGACCATGAACTCTGCTGCGAAGCAGTCATTGTTTTTACAATTTCATGTGAAAATTGTCATTCAACTTTTTATAACTGCTATTATTGTTGGCAATTATTATCAGTGTTGTCTTCTCTTATGTTATTATTATTATATTTCCAGTTTTTCGATTTGTGTAGTCCCTAATGGTTGTTTTGCTGGTGTATATTTAGAATTTGTATCGAGTGGCTAATGTGCAAATAATACCAAACGTTCATACATTCTTAGAAATAATTGCTTACTCAAAAAGTGTTGAGCTATTATTATTAGTTATTGCTTCATTATTGTAGAAATGGTAGTTTTAGTTAACGTTATTAAAGATGTTTTTAAAGATTCTACAATGTTGATAAATTTCCGTCATATTTCTTTGGTTTATTTTTATTGAGCGGCTATAGACTTATAGTCGGCCTGATTATTCGAGGTCGTCAAAGTTGTTATTATTTATTTCAGAAAATAATCCTGTTGCTACACTACACGCAAAGGGATGATAATTCGTATGGTGGTCAGCTTCTCAAGAAATAAGATAAGGATGGGGGCAACTTTTTTTAGGATTCGCGATTTTCAAGAAAATCATGTAAAAGAATTTGAGCAGTGATTTGCCTTTGTTTTGGAAAGTACCTAAGTACCTATACCTAGTTGACTAATTATTTAATGCACATAAAGAAGCCATAAAGACCGATCCTAATTATCTGTCTCGTTAGCATGAGTGATATCCCACAGAGACGTACTTAAAATTTTTATGCACAATACCAGTAGAAATTTAGAAGTATTGTATTTGGCTAATGAATAGTTATTTGGTACACCGATAAACTAAAAAATTTTACTCTGTTCGACTCTGTTTTGCTTGTGTCAAAATAGGAATAATATCTTATATATTTGTGGAGCACTGATGACTTCCAAATTCCAAATACACTAACAATATTAAGTTCGACTCTGTCATGGGTAGGGTTTACATACCTGCTGTAAACCGTTACATCCTAAAATATTTTCGGTAGGAGGGAGTCGGGGTCACTAATTCAAATTAATTTTAGTTTAGTTAGTTTAGTTTTAGTTTTTTATGTGCATTAAATATATGTAGTCAACTATACTACTGGACGTTGTAGTCAGATACAAAAAACTCGGTCAGCGGGTGTCTAATTGGCTTGCCTGGAAAAAAATCGTGATTCTTGAAACGTGTGGTGACTATCCAAGAAATACCTCCGCTTTTTGGCGAGAGGGGGTTGGTTGTTATCGAAAATGCGACAGAGTGAATTATGGAGGAGGAGCTCATAAATGTTGCGAAGGGTGGGGGCGGTAAAAAAATAATCCATTTTTACGAATGTATTTATTTGTTGGCAGCTTAGCACACATTTTTAATGCATATTATGTTTAAGACATGCCAGACATGGTATGGTAGTGCTGCCGCTTGTGCCGCCATTTTTATAAAATGGCGTCAAAGATTAGTTTTTAGGGTAGTGTAGTTTACTCAGTACCTTTTAGATTAAAAATAGTTATAAAAATTGTAGAGCATTAAAATTCCTATCAGTTTGTTTCACTACCGCCCACAGCAGCAGCTTCACAGTTGAATGGAGATAAGAGATATAAAACTGGACTCCAGTCAAAGTAGCTAAAGATCATGCTCATGCTTAAAACATTCATCAAATTTTCTGTACCCGTAAATGTAAAAAACCGACCAAGAGTGCGTTGAGCACATACAACAAGGTACCATGGCCGTTTTAAAATTGAATTGTGCACATTAAATTTGTATTGGAAATTACCGTTTCTTTCACCTTGATCTTTTTATGTACTTAGATCATAGAAACGGTTTATAATTTTTTATACAAGGATTACATTATAATCCAGTGTTTGTTATAATTTTCATTGAAAGTACTTATAAATCATTGACAATTAATGTAAATTCAACCACCATGTTATCAATATGGCGGCGGCATCGATCGAGGTCACAAACCTAATCACAAATAGATATCTGTTTACAATAGGCACATATTTTTTTAAAGTTTAACTAAAGTAATCTAATCGTTAGCAATAATTATTTATGCTCATGTTTCCTCAATATTTGTGTATTCATCCCTATTTATCTTTCCGATCTTTGTATGGTATTTACTGCACATAAAAAACCTCAAAGCTGTGCCGCTTACAATTGTAGTCGAGGTAAAGAATTGTGCCGTAAGGGAAAACACCCCCCGCTCTTCGAAATTGTAACTGAGGTAAAAAGTTGTGTCGCAATGAATCACCAAAATTATACCGAAGAGTTGGAGGCCCGCATGTCACCACCCCCCGACCCCGATTTTCTCTTGACGGCCTTGTCTGTGTTTTATAACTCGACTGGGGCATGCAAAATGTTTCTGAATAATTCTATCTATTTAGATCTCGTTATTAGCGCACATAACACTACAATTTTGTAGATTATAATAAAAAAAAAAGATTTAAGAAGTACTGCTAAGTTAGTTGTTCAGATGTCAATGGCCGAGGTATTAAGATGTGTGTTTATGATCATGTTTTAAAAATAAACTATTACTTATTAGATATAGAGCAGGTTGTATGAGCGCATGAGTATCGAATACATTTCGGACTTAGTTCTTTTGCTGGAATCAGTTCAGGAGACCTGGTCTGATATTGTTTAAAACAATTTTGTTAATAACAAAAGGAAATATTACATTTTTTCAATCAAACAAATTTTTTAAACATTTTTTTTTACCGATTTCCAACAAGAAATGGTGATGTTTTCAATCTTATTAATTTAAAAAAAATTTTGACATTCTAAAAGTAGGTATAAAAATTTTTTTTTTACAATACGTAATGTTTTATATCTTTTGACCTTGCATATAAACTTTCTAAAAATGGAATTGGCGATTTTTTTGGAAGTACATATGCGACTTTAAAAGTGAATTATTTTTTGTTTGCTTATAATTGTAATGAAATGTATCATTACATATGCAAGATTTAAAGATATTAAGAAATATGTATTGTGAAAAAAAATATTTTCAGAGCGTTAAAACAGAAGAAAATGGCCATTTTTCAATTTTTAAAAATTAGTTGAAAAAAATCAACTTTACGAAAAAAGTTATTTCCTATTTGATATCGATCAAAAATATTTAAAAAAACTGTTTGATTGAAAAAATGTAACATTTCCTTTTGTTTTAAACAATATTAGACCAGGTTGTCTGGTGACATGGGTTTTCATAATCGATAGTGACTCCTGAACAAATTCCATTTTAAAAAAATGTCTCCGAAATATATCGATACTAATGCGCCCATACCGCCTGCTCTAATACAATACTTATTACGAAACATCTTTCTTTCACGTTATTAGGATAGTTGGCCGACATTTCAGGGAACACCTAAATGGAATGACCCACGTGGTATCCACATGGCAACATTTTTGTTGCAGAATATTGAAAACGGATATGAAATCAATAATATTCATTTAAAGAATAAGTTGAGGACCAGAATTTATTGACTTGACGCAATAAAGTCTTTATTGCGCAATTTAACCTTGATGGTTTAAAACTGCAGACCAAACATCTGCGTTTTTATACCAACAATAACCATATCTTCCCTAAAACTCAGACAATAGAGACATTGAAATGGTTTCGCAAACATCAACACTGAACGCCATTCGGCGTGCGTTTCGACGATTAAGTTGGCATTATCAGCGGGTCGTTAACAGGTTAATACCAGCTGAGTATCAGTATATTCAGTATCATTGTCAAAATGATTATGGTGGGTATATACTTGCATATGCACTATTTTTGGAAAATGTGTACTTTATTACCAAAAATCTTTAGGGTGCAAAGTAGGTACTTCTCAGTGCTTTTTTCCTGTAACAAAGTCACCAAAAATATTCAGTTTTTAATCCTATAATTATGTATTTAATAGGTCCTCGGATATGTCATTAAAATAGCTCTTAATAATTTGAGATTATTGAAAATAAAGTATGCATGTTTCTACCTATTGATATCCAAAAAAAAACTAACTTTTGTCTCAATAATTTTTTAAGTAAATTCTTCAGTAACATCTTTTCACAATGTCTTACATGATGTCTAGTAAATTATCCAACATGCTTTGGGAGATTTGAGTTCACAGAAGGAAGAATATGTGCCTCAACTCTAGTAGCTTTTCTAGTTTTGGGCTATGTCCATCCAGTTTTTGGAGCTAGCCCCATGCATGCTCAGTTCACTTCACGAAGAGAGCGGCAAATGTTGCAGCCGAGTGCTTTCATTTGGTCGAGCGTACCATCCAAAATCTGAATTCTACTAGGCTTGTAGAAAATTTACCACAACGTTTTCGATTAAGTAATTTTCATAACGCACGTGAAAGCTCATCACTTATTTGTGTATACCCGAGAGCATCTCATCACTTTTTGTGTACAGGGTGACCTACTTGTGGTCACCCTGTATACTGTCGTATGACAAGAAGGCAGTCACGCCTTCTTGTCATGCCAATAAAGTAAACATGCTTTCAAATTTAATATTTTGAGATGTGGAGATGTCTAGACTTAAGTGCACCGACCTATAATAGAAAAAAATATAGAACCAACGTGGGTCAGTCTGGTTTTAATTATTTTGAATATTCTGCCTTTCCATGTATAAGCCTCGGCGGCATAAGCAAATAAGTTTTATGATACCGCTTGCCCTAGTCCCATTTGTCATTGGTTTTTGTTGAGGTACCAGGTGACTCGTGTACTATTTGCTCTTCCTTTTTCAAGGAAGAGATGTTATTTTATTAGCATCAAGGCAGTGGCGTAGTCAGGTGCCCAAGAGTCAGGTACAAATTGTTTAAAACCCTCAAATTAAGTGAAAAAGTTGCAAAAAAGGAGTAAACTTGAAAAGTGCTGTGGCCAGAAATAGACCGGGACCCCCCGTTTTGGAGGGTTCTGAATACGATGGTGATAGTTTTAGGCCTCCCACTGCTCGGTAACTACCCATAAACGCGAAAAACCACACACACACATCGCATTCTCTTCATTTTAAGCATGCGATGGCTTGCCGGATCGGGTTTTTCGGGAAGGCTATGTGGACTATAACATCGAACGCATTATCAACCCCCGAGGTTAAGACAAAAATTCAAACTTTGTGAAAACGGTTTATCCTCGTTATTGAAAGTGCTCAACACAATGGCAAATAATTTCCTCCCCCATCCTTCACTTAACTACCCTTAAATCCCCAAAATCACCCCCTTGTAATATTTATTGCTACTGGGCATGTGTGGACCCGTTGGATCGGGGTGTAAGTACAAAAATGGGGTGTTTTCGGGGACTTGGGGGTGACTGGTAGGGGGAAAGGGAGAAATGTATGTTGCTATCGTGTTGTGTACCCTTGAAAACGAATAAAAACAAATTTTTATCAATTTTGAAAATTTTGGGAAGATTTTAGTATCAGGGGAGGGGGTAGTTTCAACCCCGGGGGTTGATAATATGTTGGATGGTTAAAGTCCATAAGGCCTACCCGAAAAACCCGTTCCGACAAACCCTCGCGTGCTTAGAATGGAAATACCGCGAAAGGGGGTGCATTTTCGGGTTAAGGGTTAAATTCCGAGGCCTAAAAATATCACCATCGTATTTAGCACATTTGAAAACGGAGGGAGGGGTACCCAGATCTCGTCATGGTCACAGCACTTTTGATGCTTTTACAACTTTTTCATGGACTAATAATCGACGATTTTAAATAATTTCTTTCCTTCGCCCTTCAGAATGAAGGTAGTTTAAAAAACATACGAGTCTATCCGTTTAATTTTATGCCCTTCAACTTATTGCTAAATTCTTCAATGAGTTTGTAAAAAAAGAATTTGTTTATTAACGAAAGAAGTATAACAAACGTAGGTAAAATAATAGTTTGCACGCGCTTTAGAGTAATCTACAAATGACTGTAACAGGTCAAGAAATAGAAACCAGATTTGTTTTATTTTATTTTCAAAGCTAGCTCATAGAAAAATTCTCCCTCATCACTACTAGGATTATTTAAATTTATTATTTTGTTATTGGCCGTATTTTAATAATATGCTTATTAGTTTTTGGCGCTCCTTAGCTTCTTACCATGGTAAATTTCTTGTTTCAACGTTATCACTAAACTTAGTCATCGTTTTCTTACTTTTTATTGGGTATTTTGCCACTGAAAAATATTTTAAAATTTTAATGAAAAAACCTCTGCGCCAAACGGATCAGACAGAGGTTAGTCATCGTATTCCATTTTTTAGTTGACCCCGAATCAACCCTAATCTAAAAGCACAGTTTTTTAAATCGAAATCAACACAAATAATCTTGAAGGAGGCTGGGGCTTTTGGTACGATGCTGCCTATAACTAGTGTCCACAAGAACCAAAAGACTTCAGTATAACTAACACTCGAATACTTACACTCGAGTTTCACCAACGCTGTTGACATCATCTTGAAATTAATAGAATGGTCCATACTGATGATGCCAATTCGATTGACGAAACACGCATCGATTTTTCCCGTATAATGCTCGAGTGTTTTGGTGCATGTGGAATTTGCTTATAAATATTTAAAATGTTTCATGTTTCTGTTTCAAACTTGCCAAAAAAAATATTTGTTTTATTGGTTTGCTGCTGTTAACAAAACAATCAAAATGATTTTTATGATGAATATTTATTATATATAATTATTTTTCAAAAATCAACAGAGCCCAACTTTATCCAACTTTAGATGCGTCATGTTAATGGATTCCTGGTATACCGTCTGTAACATACATGTTTTTACGCAGCCGTCAAGGCGTACACTGCACATTCACATCTCTAAAATATTTCTTTCTGCCAATATAACATAAAAGGGTTGTAAATCGGCTGTAAAGATTGGAATGGTAGTAAATAATGCCGCAGCTGACGTTTAAGATATTAAAGTTGCATATTGATTTTTTCCGTCGCTTTTGAGTGATACGTGTACATGCTATGTGATGACGCATTTGTATAGCGCAGGGAGGGTTGACGTCGGGGTGACTGAACATTATTTAGAACAGTAGTTCTATTATAAATTTGGGGGACCTGAACCGTTACAAAATTCATAACAGATAATATACTGATATGATTTTTGGAATGAAATTGGTACATGATAAGTATGTTTGCCCTTGTAATCTACCGTGTTCGTGTTATGGCATATCTAATCTATAGTAAAGGACTAAATAATAGGAGCTGCATATTTCCTAGTCAAGTAAAAAACTTTGTATCAAATTTTTAATATTACAAGGATAAAGCCTTTCAGAAATATAAACATACACAAACTAGTACTTCTAGCTCACATTAAACAATCTATCGAACTATAATTTGTCTATGGTTAGACGAAAAAATAAAAATTATACCTGGTATGTGTATAGCTTATCAGAATAACTCTAAAAAACGTGGTCTAATCTTAGCACCTTTCATGTATGTTCTAACAAATAATATTTATTGTCTAATGAACTTATTAATCCTCATGAAATTAATAATTTTTTGCTTCATTTATTCAAAACCTGTCTGATATGATGGAGTAAATGTTTATAACAACTAAAAGTATAATGGCAATGTTTCTTCTGGATTGAAACATTCGCTGGTGTACCGCAGGGATCAATTTTAGGTCCTATGTTCTTTGTCATATCTTTATGCTTCGTACATATTAAACTTTGCAAACATATGTAAAGTTCAAGAATATATTATGGCACTCAGATGCGCATTTTGATGAAAATGATCGTATCGTGGCGCCTGCCACCATCAGCTCTAAATTGCAAACGATCAAACGGAACAGAACGAACACGATTTGATATTAAATTTGAAAAAACCTGTTCTAATTTATTAATAGAAATAAGAAAATATTCTTAAAAGAGCAATAAATCAAATGCGCTGTTTCCTTGTCTGTTTTGTTCACATAAAAAAGATATTAAGAATGATTCTTGACTTTGGTATACGTTTTAAAGAATATGTACAAAAAAAAATACTATAAAAATCTTCATCTCTCAAATTAAGATACTGTACATTGTGTACACGTCTCGGCACACATGGTATTCTAAATTTCAAACTAAAACTTATCTTCCCTTACTTAAACTATTGCGACTTCATATTATATCGACCATTAGTAACGAATATAAAAGTTTAGAATGCCCGTTAGCGGTTTATTTATGGAGTAACGAGATTTGATCATATGTCATACAAAATTAAACCGAGCAAATGGTCAGTCATAGAGCTCATCACTTAGGAAACTTTGTTCGTAAAATTTTAGTTAGCTGACTTCAAAAAGAAAGTAGCTTGCTCTAATGTACATGCTCGAAATACTAGAAATAAAAATGAGTTCACTATGTCACATCATCAGGCGGCTATGTTTAAAAGTTTCAGTTCAAATGTTATAAAATTCCCTGTTCCGCCCAAATATTTGATATTAATTTCAAATATAAATCTTTGTTACTCATAGGGTTCTTAGAAAAATATTTTATTAGGAAAAATTCTGGCCAGTGAAAAAATTTGGAAATAGTTCAGCAAGATGAAAAGAATTAATGGTCCAAATTGGATTCAGTCACTGACATACATAGTTATTTGTAATTACGCGACAATACTTCAGTAGATGAAAATTAGACTAGATTGTTATATTGAACATAATTCGTTAATGAGGGTGAAGCAAGCGAAGATGGGATCGATATAATAAAACATCACTAATTATTCATGCCTAGTTAAAACTGTTACTTGGACAACGCTTAACTTTCAATTAAGTGTAAGGAAGTTGTAGGTAGTTTAAAACCCCCAAATTATTATTTCCAACAAGTGAGGTAACTGTTTTTACTACTAGTGCTATAAATATTGACAAGATTTTAGTGAATTTTCCCTAAGATAAATCGGTTAAAAGCTAAAAACAGCTTTATCATTTTTTTAAACTCTGTTTTGAAAGAGCAGTTAAAACACGTTAAACTGTATACTTTAGTGTCTATATAACTTCACAGAATACGATGTCCGAAAAAAATTATTCCACACCAACAGCATTAACAGATTTAGTATATGATTGATGGTGGAAAATGAATATGCTTGATATTAACAGTTTTCTCAAAGGCTTTTGGTACCCTAAATCATTCTATGCCACTATCAAAAATATATTTATTATCTTGATTTTTCTAAATTTGCGATAGATCTCATGTGAAATTATTTAAGTGCAAGCTGTGGTTATAGATGATTATAGTACTGCAATTATATTGAAACTTAAAAACATGTGTGTGTCCCAAGATTCCATCTTGAGGCCACTGTTGTTTATCTTGTACGTTTAAGATATTTCAGATGTAATCAACACGCTGATGATTCGCAAGTATACAAATCGATTGCCAAGCGAGTCAAGATGATTTTACTTTATTAAACCAGGACTTAAAAAAGTCCGAGTATTCATCTAACTATAATTTTAAACTAAATCCTGGAAAGCGGCAAGTAATGGTAATAGATACTTCGCTCTTCAGAACAACCAACACATTGGAACAGCACAAATTCCTTTTGCTAATGTTACTGTAAATAATAAAGACATTTCTATTGTGTTGTTAGACACAACGTTAAACTTCAAAAAACATCTTATCCAAACTATAATTGATATATAGTAAATTGGAAAAACTAGTTTTCGAAAGATATGTCTAGTGAGTGTAAATCAAAATTTAGCGACTCTCTCAGATTATTCTTAATTGACCATGATGATTTTATAAATGGAAAATTTATTATCGGTGATTGAAAAAAGAAAAATCAAATACTTTAAAATAAATGTATGCGCTATATTTACAGTATCCTGTACAGAAAATATATATCGCCATATCTAAATGAACATGATATATTAAAGATGGAAAGAAAAAGTAGACATGCCTACACTTATGGGAAATGATTTATAATGAAGAACGCCAATACAGACAATATGCAAATTAACTTCACAAGATTACTTGCACACATACATACATACATAGAATTTTTCGAAATCATTTACCAATTTGGTTGCCACTTTGGGAATGAACTTCCAAATGATCACAAATAAAATAAACAAAAATTATATGAAAGTAGACAAAAACTACATCCTAATCGGTCAGAGGCTAGAGACTTGATGTCACATTGTGGGTGCATATACTATTTGGTTATAACTTTTATATTTTATTTTTATTATTATAAAATGTTGGTGTTTATTAGTATAAAATTCATCATGGAATGTTAAAACATACAATTTAATATATTTTTAAAATTTTAGGTCTATATTTTCTTTTGTAATCTTAAATTTAGGTTATTTCTTATTGGGAAAGTTGAAAAAGTGCTCTGAAGCTCAATTTATACCATTTTTTACCTTTGTGTAAAATAAGTGTTATTTATTACCTTTCGATCCCATACTGGTGAAAGCTTTTCACCTGAATGGACTTGAACTACGCCACTGTTGCATAAGATATTGAATAAAATTAATTACAATAAAATATAATGAGGAACTGAACAACTAATAATACGTACTAAAAACTAATTAGTAGAAATGACAACTGCGTAAAATTCAATAAAATGTTAAATATTTCTTGAGATATTTGCATATTTTCAGCCGCCCTGAAATTTCGTTATTTGGGATTGTTGGCTGAGCAACAAACACAGCCAGTAGTCCGGGCAAATTGGTGTAATAAAATCGAGGGTCCCACACATGATGCCAAGGCGGCCTCCATGGAAGGCAACTCAATCTGTCTACAGCCTTTTTATGATTCCTTCCGACCGAACAAATGCACCCAGACATTAAAAAAACAAAAATGCATCCCGCTCTTTCGCTATTCGAGGAATTTTAGATAAAAACTTGCCAACACTGAACGGCTCTGCCTCGAATTCGAAGATTTCAACCTCACTTTGGCCCTAATCTGCTTTATATAGCTAGCCGTTTATTTAACCAACTGCTCATCAGACTGTTCTATTGTTTTAAATCAAAGAATCAACCGACTGTGTAAAATCTTGACTCTCATAGTGAATAAACTCATGGCCTTGAAATGTCTTAAGGTCAAGGAGATTGTTACGCTAGGTTCACATCTTAGATTTAAATGGTTAGTTATATAAAAAGTGACTTGACTCTGGTGTTTAAGTTTAAAGGAAAGTTACGTTGTTAAATTAGGACGGAAATGGATCACCAAGGGTCATTCATTAGTGTTTAGATTTATTGTATGAGTAACAGAAAATGTTCTTTATTTTTAAGACAATGTTTTAAGAATTATGGGATAATTTATATATACCTACTAACTTAACAATTCTATTAAGTAAATAATGTAAATAAAATTTGAATGGTAGATATCCCAAAATTTTAGTTTAACTCTAAGATGAAGTAGCTATGATTTGGGGAAAATTAACCTTGATTTATCTGGACATACGTTAGAACTCCCTTATTCACTGAAGTTTTTATATAATTGTTGCACGTTCTATACCCGCCTCAATGTTTTTTATAAATAATGTAAGTTTTAGCATTTTTTAATTTTCTGATGCTAGCGGTAAAACGTTTGTTAGTATGAAGTAAAACAAAAAAGCGTAAATACATCCAATCTGTCCGTGTCTTGAACCCTCGAGTCTAAAGTAGAGACCACCATTCGTTTCTTTGCAGGCGTTAGTTATTGTCTGATATAATACGTCCATATGAAAATCATATTTCTACGAGCGGATATTATATACTACTATTAAATATATATTAATAAAATATATAAATAAACAAGCTAACCATGATATTCTTCGCCGATTTACTACACGTGTTATATGATTGTTGCACATTCTATGGGATACTCTTCGCAGTTTTTTTTTGTAAATGATATTAGTTTCAAACATTTTCTGTTTAATTACAAAAAGAAATATTTTTTTTACTTAAAAAATGAATAGCTTTTTTATTGATCGATTTTGTTAAAATAGGGCTCTTCCTCTAACTAACTTACTGTCCAAATTTAATACTATCCGACTTTCGTTCTTAAGTTATCGTGCTTACAAGAAACGTGACGCACGGACAGACAGACGGGCGGACAGTTGTTCAGAATTCGATTACCAACACAGTGATATGAATTTTTTTTCTCTACGAGCAATATTACCAGTTTTAGAAATGTGCCGATCGAATGCAATATACTCTTCATTTTGTATTTTGCGAAGAGTACAATAAGTGTACAAATAATAAAAAATGGATCTTCCCAGACCATATTTTCAGCCAATGAGAATTTCTTGAATTTTTGTAGTGTTGCGTATTTTTAAAAATAAATGGATACCTGATATGTAATTTGTACGTAATGACGGAAGCCAAACATGAAAAATATATTAAGATAATAATAAAATATTAACTAATGTAAACATTACACTGTTCGTTGATTTATTATACATTTGACATTGTTGCATATTCCATGGGAAGCTTCTTGCAGTTTTATTGTAAATAATATCAGTTTTAGACATTTTTTGTTTAATTACTCAACATAATTTTATATAATATATATAAATATGTAATTAATAACTTTTAACGATTTTGTTCAAAAGCAATTTTTCTCTAGCTAACACTAACTTACTTTCCAAATTTCAACAAAATCGGACTTTTCTTTCTAACGTTATCAAGCTTACAAGAAACGTGACGGACGGACGGATGGAAGACGGGTAGATAGACAGACGGACGGACATTTCGAAAGTTGTTCAGAATATGATCACTAACATAATGATATGAAAATGTTTTCTCTTCAAGCGATATTTACGGTTTTAGAAATGTGCTTATCAAATACAATATACTCTTCGGTTTAATGTCTACGAATAGTATATTGTATAATAAAACTGACTTTTACAGTTTTTATTTTAATACAAAAATTGACATTTTTTTTGCTAGTATCCAGCAAGTATACTAATGTATAATTTCTTTATTGACAAGCTATAAAATTAATTTTCTATAGTTATGAGTAATTTATATTCGTAACGCAAAATAATCACAGATTTCAGTACAATCACCTCTCTAACCTTCCGTAACCGTATTGACGAAAAAAATTACCTTGATATTAATTACAGTGTTATAAATGTTAGCTATACTACGCAGACACCTGCCTATGTATCATAAATTATAATGAAGCAAAAACATCACTAAAAAAGATATTTCTATTGTTAAAAGTTGTTATCGGTAAGTTATTGGTATGATATATTTAAGCGTATTTAGTGATTTAGTTCTAAAAATAAAAAAATAACAATAGTAAATATATGTGATAATGATATTAACTGCACTTAAACATCTCCAACACTACATCGGCGTCGATAAGTGTGGTAACATATTTATGGTTCCACGAAGCGCCTCAAGCGCCCCGTAGAGGCGCTGCACGACAGACGCTGTTCATATTCTTTGTATTTTTCTTTATAATATTCTTCTACGATCATAGTGTTGTCCTTATATTTCTCCGTAATAGGAAAATGTTTAAAAATTGATTATCTAGCAAGGGCCGATAGTATCCTAATTCCACACATATTTCGTCTTAAATCCAAATACCCTCTCAATAAATGTTTGAGGTCGGCGTTTTCTAAAAATTTAACTGGGTGGTTAGTTTTTAGTGTAATTTTCACCAAGTGGTGAATTTTTGTATATAAAATATATAAAATATTCAATTTTGGAACAGAGTATAACAATTTGGGGCATGGTGCTAGTTGAAGAGGGTTTCTTGGCGATCTATATTCGATATATGCCAAAAAAAATTTCTCCGTGCAGTTGGCAGCACTGGCGGCATCAATTATGGCCAAAATTCGAACGTAGTCTGACACTTTCTGACCAGGCGGAAAATTTTCGTTGTCGATGCTCATTGCTGGAAAACCATATGCCAGCATTTTCTGCTTGCACAATTTCCAGATTTTTGGCCATCTTTTGGCCAGAAACTTGCCAAAATTGGTACTTTTCAAAAGGGAATGGTGGCACCTTCTCAAACGTGTCAGAAAGTTTTATACTATGTTCCAATTTTGGCCATAATTGATGTCGCCAGTGCTGCCAATTGCAAGGAAAAATGTTGGCATATATCGAATGTTGGTCGCCAAGATACCCTCTTCAACAAGGACCAAGCCTTAAAGTGTTATACTAAGAAGCTGGGGGGGAGGTCTAACTCACATTCTTATGTGAAAAATGTTTGCTAAAGCATAACAGCAAGGCCAACATGTTATATCCCAGACCCCATTATATCTCCTAGACCATTAATACTGTGTTGTTATTCAAGCCTTAAAAAGAATCATTACAGAGTACATTACTATATAACGACCCAATTTCTTTAAGTTCGTATGCAAGGTCTAAAGATATGAAAAAAATGTGTATTGTAAAAAACCAATTTTTTATTATTCTCTTAGAGCGCCAAACAACGAGAAATGGCTATTTTTCGGTTTAAAAAAATTAGAACATTGAAAATATCAACTTTACATGAAAAGTTATTGAATATGTCTTGTTGGAAACCGGCCAGAAAATATAAAAAAAAAATCGGTTAAGGTATTTACACAGAACTTCCCTCTTTATTTGTGCATGGCGGTCACTCTAAAGAATTCATAATTACGAATTGACATCGAAAATAGTAATCGGAATATAGTTATCACTATTATTACAAAGAAAACCTGATAAGTATTGGTCAAAAAAATATAAAGAGTGATTATCCAACAGCAAAAGTTCAATACTAAATAATAGATGCCAAATATGGAAGGCTTGCACAAATACCTTTATAAATGTTCACCATGACTGAATTATTTTTTGGGATGACCATTGACCACCCTGTACATTTTTCAATAAATGTATAATAGGTGCATATGCCAAATATTATAGCCATCTGTCAAATTTTCAATTCCACATCCGCGTAGTAGAGTGGAAGTTGTTAAAAAATTTCAATTTTTTTTAATTTTAAAAAAATGTTGGTAAAAAAAATTTTCAATTTTTTTTCTTTTGAAATATATTTAGAATGTCATGAAACGTGGAAATTATAAATTTGAGTAAAAGGGATAGTTTCCTTCTATTCTATAGAAGTGGTAAATATATATTTTTTTTGAAGTAGGTTCAGAATGCCATGAAAGGAGGAAATTTTAAATTTGAGCAAAAAAATTTTTTGATCTAAAAATTTTCAAAAAATGTATTTAAATTTTTCAACATTTTTAAAATTTGTTTGAATAGGTTTAGAATGCCATGGAAACGTGAAAATTTTAAATTTGAACAAAGAAAAAAAAATCCATCCATTTTAGTGGTAAAATTTTTTCAAAAATGGTCAAAAAAATTTCTAAATCTTTTTTTTAAATACGTTTAGAACGCTATGAAACATGGAAATTTTAAATTTGAACAAAGAAAAAAAAATCCATATGTTTTAGTGGTAAAAAATGTTTAAAAAATGTTGGTAAAAAAATTTTTATTTTTTTTTAAATAGGTTTAGAATGCCATGTAAGACATTTTAAATTTGAACAAAGAAAAAAAAATCATCTATTTAATTGGTAGGAAATTTTTCAAAAATGGTAAAGAAAAATTCAATTTTTTTTTTCTGAAATAGATTTAGCGTGTCACCAAACGTGGAAATTTTAAATTTGAGCAAAAAAAAATGTTTTCTTCTATCTATAGATTAAAATTTTCCACCGAAAGTTATTTTCTTCGCTTACAGTAGCGTCAACTACCTACCAAATTTGACTGTTCTCCGTCAAGTAGTTTTTTTAGTTAATGCACCAACAGACAGACAGACTGACGGAATTGAAAAACCTATATTTTCGTATTCTACGTGATCTGAAACGTCAAAACCCGAAAAAATCTCGGAGGGTGATTTTTTCTCGAATACAATACTTCCCTTCGGTATGCGAGGGAAGTAAAAATGTTTTATTAAAAAAAATTTATGTTTTCTTTTCTTATAAACAAAATTGTTTTAAATAATATCAGACCACGTTACCGTCTGGTAAAATAGATTTCCATAATCAGTAGTGTCTCCTAAACTGATTAAAAAAAAAAAAATTGCGTCCCAAATGTAACGATGCGCCCATACCACCAGCTCTATCACATATTTGCGCTGAATAAACCATTATATATCATAATCAAGTACAAGAAAAATACACGAGCAGGTCACATATTCTGAATTAAGTTGCTATTAATAACGTCTAATGTTCAGGTACGTTTGGCTCAGCCGTTAAATAAATTTACATAGTTTGCAAGTTTTGAAAACTTTCCTAAGGTCAGCTTCTGTAAGAGTATCTACATCAAGCTTATGCATGTGTTTTATTAGTGTAATAACATAATCTATGAAATTCATTGCACCGAGATACAGGGAGCGTCGACAAAATCTTCTAACCTTGTCGCATTAGACGTAAAGTTACGAATTCTAAGAATATACGCACACTGGAAATTAACATCTAACCAGAAACAGAATAATAATAATAATAATAATAATAATAATAATAATAATAATAATAATAATAAACAATTTTATTAAACAAAATATAAATGCATAGTACAATGTTTTCCCAGGTAATGTACATATATGTGTATATTTATTTTATGCAATATATAAGTTTAAAAGGCGCAAGTTCAGTTGAAATTAACTGCTCTTCCACTTTGGCCTCAGGTACTTACATTACGAAAATAAATTTTAAGTAGAGAGAAAAAGTAGTGTATAACTAAACGATATATGCTTCTAACAGAATTTGGGCTATGACATAATTGGGGATACTTAACACTATATGTTACTAGAACAAAAATGAACAGATATGAACACACAAACACTATTAGTGCGGCTCTTGTTTTTTATGTAACAGATTGAGAACAAAGGTACGAAACCGTTTTACTGACAGAGATTTACACTCTTTTGGTAACTCGTTTAACTGTGCGGCTATATTATATGCAAAGGATCTTCGGAACAGCGAGGATTTATGCTGAGGAATAGTTAATGCATCCTTACGTCTTATATTTATATTATGAATATCTGTTCTGTATCTTATTTTATTATGAAGATATGCCGGAGTATGATTAGTTAAAATTTTATGATATAGTATATAAGCATGCAGTTTTCTACGACTAGCCATGTCCAGCCAATGGGCTTTAGTTAGAGTATGTGATATTCTATCGTATTTACGTATACCATATATAAACCTTAAGCATGAGTTTTGTAAGATTTGTATTCTTTTAGAATCTCTTGATGTAAGGCATGGCCCATAAACAAAGTCACAGTAATTGCACTGAGAAAGGACAAGAGAATCGCATAAAATTATTTTTGATTTTCTGTTTAAAGTGTGTCTGTTAGGATACATCATTCTTAGTTTGCCATAAGACTTTTTTAGTAAGTAAGAAACATGATCCGTAAATCTGAGTTGATTATCTATAACCATACCTAGATTTTTTGCTTTAGATGCCACCTCTATCTTATCCTCTCCCAGTTCAATCACCATGTCTTTTTCCGAGAGGTCACCAAATAATACAACCGAAGATTTTGTGGAATTGATTTTAAGATTGTGTTGTTTGGAAAGATTTACTAAAGCTTTTATATCGTTATTAATACTTTGACATTCAGCTGCAATACTATTACGATCAAAAAAGTGATATAGTTGCGTATCGTCTGCATACATATGATAATTACAGGTATTAAGAACAGAGGGGAAGTTGCATGTATAGATCGTATATAAAAGTGGTCCCAAGATTGACCCTTGAGCAACCCCTCTGACAGTATCATAACTCTCTGATGATTCCCCAGATAATATCACTTTTTGTGTCCGACCCTCTAAATAATTTTTGAATAGCATTATAGTGCTTTGACTTAAACCTATAAAGTGGAGTATTGCAAGTAATATGTCATGATTGATCATGTCAAAAGCTTTAGTATAATCAAGTAGTATTAAGGCTCCAACATTTTTTTTGTCCAGTTCTTGAATAATATCATCGGTTATATTAAGAAGTGCAGTTCCACAGCTGTGACCTGGACGAAAACCTGATTGATTAGGTGGTAAGGAGTTATATTTTATTAAGTGGTGACGTAATTGTCCTTCAATTATCCTTTCTATTACCTTAGATAAAGCCGGTAGAACAGTAATTGGGCGGAGGTCTTTTATTTCCTTAGGGGAATCTACTTTTGGAATAGGTGTAACTCTACCCTCTTTCCATTGTTTCGGAAATACTGAGTGCTTAAATGTTGAAATGAAATGAAATGTGAAGAATAATGTTTTGGTTTTGTTGTTGCTCACGGGAATACAACAAAATGGAAACATACTTTTTTCTTTGAGAATAAACCATTTAGGAATGAAATGAAAAAGTAGCAAAAATATAGGAAAACAAAATTCATTAAAAACGAAAAAACGAGAAGGAACTTCTTGCAGTAGTGACATATGAGAGGAAATCATGATCTCTTCTAGAAACAATAAATATGGCTACCTTCGGAAAAGAATATGGCGGTTTATAGAAAAGCATGTGTAGCAGGAGCCTACATCTTAGCCTCTATTCATTAGTATTACAGAGAAAATGAGATGATGGCTTACATTGTCGACTACTAACGGAATGTCCTCATTATAATTAGGAAAGAGCTGGAGATATCAAAAAAAAAAAATTGAGGGGTTTTACCATGCCTCTGGTTCTTCTTGGCAGACATCTATCGATAGAAAAAAGCACCGAAGTCCACATGTCAAAAACAGAAGAAGTTTGGTGGTCACGTCGTACCTCAGTAAAACCCCTTAAGGCTCAAAAATATTTGAACGTGGTATACCTTAGACTGTCATAAAGTGACAACATGGCAAAAACTGGGCTATAACCGACCGTTCCTCGGTATTGTTTCCTCAGTTTGTTATGTTTCCAACTTTACTCCCGCTTTTTCGTTCTGTGTACACTTCGTTTATTCTATTTATTCGCGGAACAAACGTTTTCTAAGTTTTGCGAGAAACGCGAACCGTCCATACAAAAACAACATTTGGGTAATGATAATATTGTGTTCCATAGAAACTGGACGAAGCTTTCACCACGAGAATCTGTTACATTGCCGATGGATGAGAGGTTGCAACAACTTCAAAAGTCAACATCGTGGTCACGTGTAATGAATATACGCATAGAGGTAATAATAAGAGAATTACGATCACCTTATGATCTATAGTTACAACTATTTTTTTTACTACTATGCTTCAAAAAGTTCAAATATGGTCTCAACAATTCTTGCTAATTCTTTAGTTCACTGAAATGGATAATCCTCAGACAAGCGTCCTAGTAATAACAAGTTGTTATTTCTAGGTATTAATTCCCGCCAAATTCTTATCGCGACTCCTCGAAATACCTTTAAGTACCTAGTTGAATTTCTCAGCAATGTTTTGAAGCTTCTGTGCTGTTCTCTTTTCTCGGTTGAATCTACTTGTTAATATGTTACTTTATACTTTTAAATTTGAAAGCATGCGTTAAGTATTACACACCCTGTAGTTTATTTCAACGGATATGTCGGATTGAAATAGTTTCATAGTATGTGTATACTCGGTTGTACGTAATCTTATCGTTTTTTTTTTATAAGTACTTATTATTGTTTGGATTATAGAAGACGTTAAATAAGTAATATTATGCACACTCTGTTGTGTGATACCTTTTATGGATTAAATTATAGTACAATGAACCAAGTTCAAAATAGCATGTGTAAATATCTTATAATTGTTATTTGTATGCCAGTAATTTAATTGGTACATAGAGAGTACCTCTTGTGTAATTAACAGAACTTATCAAATGTATTGTAAATTCCTAAATTACATTCATTAGCCAATTAAATGACTAGTTCTTCTTTCAGCGCGCTGTCTTCTGTAAAAGGTTGGCCAAAAAGCTAAATGAATTTTTGACATTGCAACTTTGAAAATTTTATACGATGAGTAGTGGAACCAAGAGTCCTAGATTTTTCATGCACATTTTGCATCTTATAAACAAAATAACCAAAAATCGTTTCCATCTGTCTTTGATTGTCCTCTAATGGTTCTTTTGGTTAATTATTTTTCAATAGTCGTTACTTTGTTAACCGGGGGAATGAGCATAGAAGCATTCAGTCTCTAAATCTTGTCACCTTGAGACCAGTACAATAATCGAAAATATGTAGTCTGAAATTCATGGTGAGCTCAGTCCTGATGAATAACTTTGATGCTTGGAGAAGATATATTAGAAACTAAAATAAGATAAATTACATTGCAACTCGCAAGGAAATTCTGAATGTCTGAATATCGATGAAGAAAGCAACGCACGCATAGAAATGTTAAGGAATGTTTTGATGGAGTCTCTGGAGCCTTTAAAATAGAAGCTTACAACTGTATATACGAATGCAAGTACTTCAGTTCTACTTTATGGATGTTAAACTAGAACATTAAAGATCAGAACAATGAATGCATTAAAGACATTTTAATTATAGTTACTGATGTATCCTCAAAATTGGGACTGCCCAGACTAGTAACAATGAAATCTTAAGAATAATCAGTATAGAGCGCAAACTACTGAATACTGATGAAAGTTAGGAGACTAAAAATGAAATGCTTCAGTCACACCATACGTGGGTTCAAGTGTCAAATCCTTCGTCTTTAATACTTGACAAAGTAGACCACAATGGGCGTCTTTATTTCTGCGCAATAATTGCAATTTAACTGATCTACAAATTTTACTTAACAGCTACCAGAATACAGTTTAACACCATAATCCATAAAGTGATCTCGTATTATATCCACACTAGGGATCATCTTCTTGAATACGGACTTAAAATTCAAAAGTATTTTATTTTCAATTATTCATCTCATTTCCTATTTCACTCTCTTTCTTTTACCTTTACCAGTCTACTCTCTCAAGTCAAGAATAAAGACCCCAGGGTAATTACCAACGCTTCTTGCATCACAGGCAGAAACCTGGTCTATTGTCGGTTTATTTCTTCGTTTATCATTTTTTTCTGTATCGGTGGATCTATCACAATTTTTAATATCATGTTCCATAGTGTTTCTTGTATTTCTGGAACTAAGCCTGACTAACTAAATGTTATTGAAATTTTTCAAGATCCACAATTACACAAAAGACTTAAGTACAGTTAGAAGCAAACAAAAAATAATTCACTCTTAATCGTGCATAGCGTAGCATAGCTCCATTACTAGTTGGGCAATAGACAGGTGAAAATCTGTTTTTTCCATTAGCCAGTGTCAAACATTTAATGTAAAAGAACTTGGAAGTTGTCTTGACTTTAGCATGAATCTGTGAGTGGCTTTGTCTTTCTGGTGAGCTCCAGAATAAAGGGCGAAAAACGTTTTAAAGGCTGAGCATTTCCAAGAAACAGAATAATAGATTTCATGAAAATGAAATCCATTAGAATGAAAAAAATGAAAGACAAGGAATTTGTTCTCATTTTTTTAAGAGGTTATGTAGATACTAGTTTACTCTGCATGGCATGGCCGTAGGAGACTATGTGGATACTGGTGTTACAATGAGAATTGTCAAATAAGAAATAGAGAAATTCGTTTTTGGATTTTAATTGCTAGCATGACCAGAACTCAGGTTATTGATAGAATGCAAAGATTGAAGTTCAATAATTTTGAAGATAGTTTTTGTTTCTAGTTCTCATGGATAGTTTTTTCTGCTGTTTGCAAAATGCTGTAAAGAATATGTTTAGTTACATAAAAGAAGTTGATAAATATATGTCAGTCAATGTCATCTGGTTAAGTTTGTTTCCAAATACAAACATATGAAGTAACTTATATTGAATTGAATACTTTCATGTGCTGATTCTTGGTGAAACATACAATAAACAGAGTTACAATAGGTGAACACTTAGTTTTTTAGTTTCACATAATTTATTCAGATTTATCTAATATATACTTTGATCTCTTGTCCATTATTTAGAAAACTGTTTTTTAGAATGTTCAATAATGGTAAAGAGACCGAAACATTTGTCAGATAAATCGAATAAATCTTGTGAAAATAATAGACCTGCTTTTATTTTGTTTTACTCATATTACTTTGAATCAAGATTTACCTGTAATTCTCTAGTTACAGTAATAGAAAATATGTCAGTTATTAATAAATGATAATTTAGGAACCAGCAGTTTAGAATTTTGATGACGAGTGTGATGACTTCATGTGATCGAAAATGGAGTTGTGCATGAAAATTGAGGTTTTACGGAATTCCAATTTTATCTTCTAATGTTGGAGACCATGTAGCGAACATATTTGATAGCTCGGCAATATTATAAAGTTCATTGTACTGAACTTCTAAAATAAGGTTATAATAATAAAATTGTTTAAGTACAGGTTTGCTTTCTGATTAGAAATTTTGATGTATATATGAGGTATATACAATACATAGACGAAGTGGGTTAATTTTAAACACTTTCAGTGTTCCAGCCAAAGGACTCTGCTCAACTTTTTCCGTGCACAGTTGATAAATATACTTTTTCTTATGTGAAACATTTTCGTTTTAAATACATTTTTAACGAAGTTGAAATTCGTGATGTTTTTTAATAATTAATATAGATCATGCTAGCATCAGGTCTTACATTTTTTTGTAGTAACAATAATGATAGTAATGTAATAAAAAATATACCTAGATCTGTTGACATAAAATAACAAGCATACTTAATATTTAAATGGAACAGTAGTATGAAATTATAATGGAAATTCAAAAGTCAATAAACACATTTCCTCTCGAATTGTTTTCTTAGATTTGCTCTATTGAAAATGAATCTTCATGATTTTATAGGTGAGCTACCTTCTTTTTCACAAAATGAAAAGCTATTAACAAACGGTGTCGTCTTAGTTGCGGATGGTATTTATACAAACACGTTCTTTCCAAATATTAATCCTTAAGGTTAGAACCGTCAGAGAATTCATTTTTCTGTATTTAGCCGAAAAAGTAAATAAATAGGTAAAATCTTAATGATATTGTGGGGAGAATGCGATATCTGCGGCGTCGATGTCTGACACTTGTAGTCGATAGGATTTTTTATGCACAAAAATAATCTTACTAGAAAATGGGGGTCCAGGGGTCGCAGCCCCCGGGGGTCCAGGCGTGATGCCCCGGTGAGGCGTTGGGGTGCAAAGCCCCTCACGTAAAAATAAAATTCATGCTTTAACATAAATTGAATTCTCAATAAAAGACCACTTAATAAACATATGTTTATAACATGTGTGCATGATACTAATTTTGCTATGTACACAAATGAAACGTCCGCAAATAAGACACAAACGTTACTGCGCAAGTGATCCTTGCCCTTCTTGCATCATTTGTACGCAAATGAGATATCCGCAAATAAGACACACACCACTTATGTAGCTATAAAATTTATTTTTGAATACCCTTTTCTCGAATTAAGTTTATAAAACATGCTAAACGTATTATAGCTTATTAGATAAAAAAAGTTATTTCCTAATTTTGTTTTTACAATGCGATTTTTTTTAAATTCGGGTGGAAGGTACTCATCCTTCAGGAGATTAAGTCGTGGTAAAATATTTTAGAATCCACCAGTGGCGTCCGTCGTTATAACGAAAAATACCTAATTTTTCAAAAAAAAGATATTAGGGAAAGTGTAAAATAATCTCATAAACGTATTCGTTGTTATCAAGAACTCACTAATACCGAATTTTAATAATATAGGGAAAAATTTTCCTTTTTAAAGTACCAATAATTAGTCAACTTTATTTTCGGATGTAATTAAGCCGAAGAAAGATGGTCGTTCCATTTAGAATTTATCATGTGATATATTCAGCAAACTGTGATTTAGTTATCTATGTAAATTTTATTATTAATTGAATTGTTTGTGAATCAAATTCATCTAAAATTGAACTTTTTTTTATTTCCAAGTCAATTATTGTTTGATTTTACTGTTAAATAAACCGATTAACGTCACGTGATTAATTCTAAATGGAAAGCTTGTCTTCCTCTAGCTTAATTACCTCTTAAATACGTCCGAAAATGAAGTTATGATTGTAATAATTGGTAATTGAAAAAGAGACGTTTTATTTTCCTATTAGGTACGTGAACACCCAATATACTGTAACTATAGTTCGGTTTCAGTGAGTTTTTGATAACAACGAATAAGGTTATGAGATTGTTTTACATTTAAAACTTTGCCTAATATCTTTTTGTGGAAAATTAGGTACATTTTTCTTCATAACACCGGACGCCACTGGTGGATTTTCGAATATTTTACCGATACACAATCTCCTGATGGATAAGTACCTTCCACACAAATTTTTAAAAAATCGCTTTGTAAATAAGCTGTGGTATGGGAGTCATGAAAAGTGAGACATACTGTATATCAGTTGAAAACTAGATATACAATTGTTGCACATTCTATAGGATACTCTTCGCAGTTCTTTTTTGTACTTAAATAATATTAGTTTTAGATCATTTTTGATTAATTACAAAACATAAAAAATTTTCTTTTCAAATTTAAAAAAATTATTAACTTTTTTAGTTATTGATCGAATTTGTTCAAAAACCATAGGGTTCTTCCTCTAGCTAACACTAACTGTCCAAGTTTCAATACAATCGGACTTTTCGTTCTTAAGTTATCGTGCTTATAAGAAACGTGACGGACGGACAGATGGAAGAACAGACAGACGGACGGACGGACGGCCGGACAGACGGACAGATACTTTGAAAGTTGTTCAGAATTCGATCACCAACACAGTGACTCTTTCTCTACGAGCAGTATTACTGGTTTTAGAAATGTGCCGATCGAATGCAATATATTCTTCGCTTTGTATCTGCGAAGAGTATAATAAAGACATGAAAAGAGAAGAAGCAGTCATTGTCAACATTTTCCATGCGGCTTTCTATCGAGTGAATGAATATATAGTCTCATTATTGGTCGTACCTACACCCTATTATATACGTACCTAGCTACGTACATATACCTACGCGATGCAATGGAGAAAACCTGCTTTAAATAGTGAGATCGTGTGAGAAAATAATTATTGTTAGTAACGCAAAACTTGTGTGCTCGACATTTTTCTTACAATGTGTTGACACACCCTTAAGTTTAGGCCAGAATATCTGAACTGTTACATCGACGACATATACAAAAAATCATGGTAACAATAGAATAGATGGATGGTTAGATTTATAATTTGCAGCAGCTGCTAGGAAGAATTCATTAGACCTTTTGCAGGTAAACTCACTACCTGGGACTAGTTTTGAAATCCAAAACGTACCTTATTTTTACCCTGAACAAATAATTAAATCTATTCCTAAATAAAATTAACAGGGAGTATAATAAATGATTATATTATATAGTCAATATAATTATAAAAATATATGTAATTAAATATTAATTAGATATATTTGTCATTTGTTAATAATAAAAAGAAACAAAATTGACAAGTATTGTATGCCTACCATGAAGAAGGAATAAAATCGTTTATTTTGGTTGAAGAAATATTTTCATTAACGACTATTGTTAGATGCGATGGTCTTATTCTTTATTGATTTAGTATCAAAATTATTTATTAAGAACACTTTATGGAAGTATACAGTAGCAGTATAGGCGGATTTCAGTAAGCACGGAGTAAAGTTTTCTGTTTTTCCAGGTATTTAGAGCGCCCTGCGCTTTACGTTTATTAACGTACCTAATTATTGTTATTATTAACACTATTTACTTCTTTTTAGTCCATTTTTAACAGTTTCAGTTTGTGTTTAAAAACTTCTTTTTTAATTTCTTAAAATTGTTTTATTTTATTTTCAGTTTTGTTCCAATTGGAATAGTGTTCGATAAAATTTCTTTCCTATAAATGACAAAACCTATTCGTCATCCTGAAGCTGCCATTTTAAATTTTTGAATTTATCCGCCACCATTTTTAATTGTTAAATTTGGACCAAATAATTGTAATCTGTAACCTCGATAACCGATTTTCAGTAGGATCAGACGGTAAATGATAAAACCTGTCCGCCATGTTGACGCCGCCATTTTAATTTTTGAGCTTTGAATACATAGTGAAAGTTTTGATTATTTAAAACTATTAGACGGCTACAATAATGCCTCAACTGGCCATTAAGTAACTGTGTAGGAAAAGTGTTTATACAACCAATACCAGATATAGAAAAGAACCTTAGCTTCTTTAGATTTAACAAGAACGATTCAACTATTTTAATTCACATTTTAGAATCCGTCCATAATTTCCCAAAATCAGATCTCAATATATTTCAGACAGAAAGAGATTTGAAAGTTGAATTTATTAGAAACAACATTTAAAAAAATATGCAAATCTAAGATACCTGCTGAATTAATGGCCAGATGGAGTATTATTGTAGCTCTGTTTTTAATGCCTTTAAATCACAATCTCATTAGCCAAACCTTCATTGATAGATTATCCTTATTTAATACCTTAGAAAATCCCATTATCCCATTATGCTAATTGTTTACTGATCACACTATAGTTTCTCAGTAGGTTAAGCTGTAATAAATTAGTAAACAGTGAACAGGAAAAATATTTTGTATATTGTACCTATTTTGTTTCATTAACAAATATTCATTTCTGCAATAACCTTCACACCAAGATTAAATATTTGTTTTTGACCACGCCGAATATGGTATAGTATATACTATCTCAACTGGGACAGCAGAAAAACGAAAACTCGGAGTAAAGTTGGCATCTCCTTTAGTTGACAAATCAAACTCTAAGCATCTAATCCCGCCCACATTTCTAAGTGACAGGCGGATCAAGTCCACGTGGATTGTAGATAAGAAGTGGTGAATATCCCAGTTTTCGGTTTTATGCTATCCCAACTGAGATCGTATATACTATAATCAGAGAAGCTGATAATTTATTTTATAATTGGTGTCTGCAGGTTGCTGATAAAAGAGTGAAATAAAATCGACAAATCAGACGTGATTCATGATTGGTTTTATTGCGCCCTCGGCTTGGTAAAATTATGAATATCTTGAAGATGCAAGAACGGGCGTTAGATTTTTATATATGTTATTAAGAAATGTTAAAGGCATATCTTTTATTTTTTGAAAGCCTTAGTTTCTCAATACATCATTTTTTTAAATAATATCTTTAGACCTTGCATTATGAACTTCCAAAAAAATGGAATTGACGATTTTAAATTTTGAGAAAAGTGGTAGTTATGAATATGAAGTAAACGACTGTTTTTCTTCGACGGTTTTTTAAATTTTTATGTCGAAGAGAAGTCATAAGAATTTAGGCAAAAGTTTAAAAAATGTTTTAAACTGAACCCTTTGTCAAAATGTTATTAACTTTAGTCATAATAGCTAATTTCTCAAAGATGTCTTAATAAAGGAAAATAAATTAATTGGAAAAGAAACTAAATTTTGAAAAAATGTGAATTTTAGAGCAATTTAAAAAACATTTAAAATTTTCAGTGTGAAAAAAAAGTAAACAAAATCATAATAATTTTTTTCTTTTCTGATTGTGGAAACAGATAATAATTTAATAACCTATAATTTAATCCTAAGAACGTCTTCATTGGTGTCCGATGCCAAAAGTTATAGCGATTTTCCCGATTTTCACTCATTTCAGGGTAAGTCGCACAAAAAATAATATTTTGAGAGTCGGTTCACATCGTCTTCTTAAGGTTACCTTTAGCTATAATTAGTCAAATTTTCATCTTAATTATTACTTATTTAAAGGAAAAATCCGGTGTCTTTGTTATTTTTGAAATTGTGAGGTTAGATTTCACTATTTGGAAATTGGACAGGGCGATGGATATTACTACTGTTTACAACTTTTATCTGAAACACTTTTTCTAACTTAGAAAAAAATAGTTAGGTGTCGCGAAAAAACCTGTTTATACAAAGTTCTTTTGGCTGCAAAAAAAATGCGCAAGATATTTTTATTCGCCGATCTAGGTACCTATTCAGAATCATATCTAGCGACTAAGAAAGGCAGCCTTTTACCTCAATTTGACGCAAATCGGTATTTTTTTGTCTCTGGATCTTGACAAAACTTCCTACCAATACTGCGCTCCTGAGGAACAGCCTTAGCATCCTACCTGCTCATCTTCATTCAATTTCATAATAAAATGTGTTATGTGTCAGAAAAATCAATAATTATTCTTGAAATTTGTAAGACAAAGGAACATTTAACAATGTATTGTGATATATGAATGGACAATACAGAATTATTATTCCATTGTTATCTCTGCTGCATGATTAGCGTATGACAATTGACAAGGTACTCTTGCGTAAGGGATGTGTATAAATTGTCGATAACGATATCTTAGGAAGATAATATAATAAATCGTTTTTCTTTAAGCATTCATTCATAGTGTTTCAGTTCATTAATCTTTTATATTATTTCCTTGTTGGGAATTAAACATCTTAATGTTTACTTTTTGTTTCAGGTAATACTCACAATTATACTTTTTCTATCCGTAAGTATATTTTGTAGTTTTTATCAACCAAATGTTCGACGAAAAATAATTTGTTACTCGTTCAGCTCATATTCGTATTAATTTGTAATGAATTAATTTGATATAATTTTATTATATTGATTATAAATAGAATTTACATAATTTGAAGGTAAACAATAATCAAGAACATTATTTTATGGTAAGGGTCATTCACATAAATTGTGCCATTGACACTAAATTAACAGATACTTAACAACTACCATGTGTTACTATATTATGATACATCACTATTTCTGGTTTTCATTTCGTAAAAGGACGCAGAGGCGTCTCTTCGAATTACAGGATAATTTTGTTAGTTTTAATGCTGTATTAGTTTGGATGCTGATGTACTGTTTGTTTATTTATTCAGGTTTTCAAATATTTTTTATTAATATGAAAAGAGCAGTGAATAGAAACACCGTATATTGTAGTATGAGTGTACGTAGAATCCTATTCAGTTTAAGAATGAAGCGTTGGCTTTAGACAGAGAGCTATTTCCCAGCTGTTCATTGGACAAACCACGAGGGAAGTTCATACTACAGTCGATTCTGAGACCTATGGCCAAATAGTCTAGTCTCGATTCAGAAGTGTCTTGCTTTAGAGATGTGGCTGTGTAACCGCTCTGCAGAATACTTCATTCTTAAAGTGGATAGAATATAGTATATTGATCGATCAATCAAATACGAATACGAAATGCAATATGTCCAGTTAACTTTTGTCCACTGGCAAGAAGTCTATTGGAGATACGACAATTTCTGACGCGCACCATTAACCATTAGCTTATGTGCATGCACTGTAAAAAAACTGTACTTTGCTACCCAGAGGTTTTGTTCCGTATGAACATTGTACCTTATGCCTTTTTGATATACAATCTGCATAAGGTAATAATGCTGTTAACGGCCAAGCGTTGGTTGTTATATTCGCATCTTATCTTAGAAGTTTACAATGTTCACATTGCTATCGATCGGTCTGCTTGGAGGGTGGCTTCATTCACTTAAAGTTTGTACCGATGTAAGACAAAAAAGAAGAACGTACGTCAAAGCATAATTGAAAAATTCCTTAATATTTTTAATAATTGTATTGGGTACTATTCTATTATTAAAAGAAAAACTATAGAGACAAAAGACATTCATTGCTAAGAGCTCATCTTCCCCGGTTAACGACGAGATTTAATAAAGGGTATTTGTTAGTTGCTGAGCTATATGGATGAAAAACAAAACGGAGACAAGGTATGATACTTTCAATTCCCCTGCTGAAATTTTAATATTAATTTTCATTATTTAGAGTAATTTTTAGAATTCCTTATTCAAAAGTGAAAAACTGAACCTTGACAGAATTACTCGTTTGTCCGTCCGCCCGTCCATGTATCATAGTGGTTCATTTTCGAAATTATAGGCAGAAACATGACATTTAACATGTATTAAAAGATTGGTGTTTCGCAGGTGGCGCGGGAGACGATGTCCCAAAAATATTTTCTGATGCCCGTTGAGACATTTTTAAATGACAGAAATTTTACTTAAGCATATGGAATATCATAAAGGATGTAAATGTGACGATTCGAATATATAAAAAAAAATTTACTTATTAAATTTGTTTATTATTGTTTTGTCCAATTTTTATCTCTGAAATATGTTTCTGAACCGAGCTCGAAGTTTACCCTGTTGTATGTACGTACGTACATGTATCTCGAAACAATCTATAGAACTCTTGACGAAGAGACCTGATTTTTTCTATTCTCTTCGTCTATTATTATCAATGGAATTTAACAAATCTTACACTTAGTGTACTAGCGCTGACAAAGACATGTGTCAATTCGTAAAACTAAATTTCTTATGTTATTTTTCAAGCGATTGTTATAGAAGAACAGAAATTAAAAAATATAACACGGCCAAAAATGTGTATCAAGAATTATAAAATAAGTTCTCTCGGTTAATTAAACCTTATTATCAATATTGAAATCGGTTAAAAATACCTTCGGTTCTGTTATTTGCTTATTTTTACATTGACCTCAATATCGAAATTTGGTGACGGGTCACGGTGACATTTTGTTACATAACTGTTAATTGCCGTTTTTGTCAAAAAATGTTTTACTCTTAGTGGCTTCTTATGTAGAAAATATCCGTCGATTGAATTTTTACGTTTTAACAGCAGGCTCTTTATCATATCATCCTCATGTATGAAAATGCATGTAAATCTGTACGAGTTTTACAATTATGGTAGCTCTATCGAAATCACCATTTTGAAGTTTATTAAACTTTTGACATCAGCTTCAGCATGAACCTCCGAAAATACATAACTATCAATTTTAAAGCAAGTTCGACGAAAATACTACTAGCATATTTCTCAAATTCGTGTTGGAAGAAAAAATCGAATTTTTGCTTACTTTATGCTCGACATAACTTGAAGAAACTAATATGAGACCACTGTCGAGTCATACTATACAGCTATACAGATTGCAAGAGATACTTATTCCTCGTCGCCAATGTAATATACTGCCCTTTTGTCATTGAGTATCAGAAGTTCACGCATTAAAATCCTTATTTTTTTGACAGAATTACTAAAATTCAAGTGAATTTTTGTGAAAGTCAGGGATGTTTACCTGTTGGTTAAAATGCCTGAGTAAATTTTACAAACAAATTAATTTGTTCTATTTTGAAATTCGTATCGCCCCAGTACCATCCAACATGGAAAATAATTGCATTCCATATAAGTGACAACATAAAAAATACAGTCGTTAAATTATTTGAGATTTAGTTTTTATTCTAATAAAAGTTTACTTTCTACCACGAATAAACATTTCTTTTTTCGTACCATGGTAAAATTTAACCAAAATAGATTTTATGTTTTCTAAAACCTCATTAATTATCATTCTGACATCTCACACGTTGTTTGCATATGTCTGAGCTAAAATTTCCTTATAGTTTTGTCACAACTTAGTATTTTGTTGTTAATTCACTATTTGAAACAATCTCAACGTTTTCCTGTTGACAAAATTCAATAAACTAGTATTCCTAAACTTGTAACTAGTTTGTTAAAATAAATATTTATATTTATGTTTGCTAGAGTTCAAAATTGTCGTAGCTTTTAGGTTGCAAATTTGCAAATTCAGACCAGCAGCAACCGCTTATGAAATAACTACACAGCAAAGAAAATAATACATAATGGCTCCAAGTAAATAAATAATATAGTGCGTTAACCTTTCTTTAAATTTATGATACACTTTTATGAAGGTATCGTAGAACTAGTAATATATTTGATTCTGTTCTACTGTACTAACATAATGAGGTACATCCTATTTAATAACCCATATATTATGGTTTTAAAGTAATTGTGGTTAACGCTGAATATTTAGACAAATTTGAATAACGAAAGGTTAAGTATGGAGTTGCGTACAAAAATGCTTAATGGCAGTCATTTGATATTATTAAGTAATGTGTGACACCGATATTATCAAAACTAGTAGTAGAATGCGAAGACTTGTTTCATAAAATTATTGTGAAATATAAATACTAAGCCATTTTATTTTTATTCAAAATATAGTGGTGGCCAGGTGGGCGTATTTTATAAAAAATAAAACTGGGACAATTGCAGTACGCAACACTGGTAGTGGACGCCGTACCCTAAGTGATGCAATATTTATATAGAAAACAATAATTCAATAATTTTTGCAATGAAAACGGCGAATTTGAGAAGGGAAAGTACATTTCAATTAGCATTATCTAATATATGCCGCGTTCTTATCTATGCAGTTTTAAGCACGTGCGACAAGTTGCTATGACATGCGGAACAGAATTCGCATTCTTCCATTAGAATATTTCTGTCAGTTTCAAAAGGGAAGCGAACTGCGTAAAGACCTTAGTAATATTATTTGTTTTAAAAATGGATTTTCTTAAGAATTACTTGCTTGTAGTGATTCAGGTCAAGAAGAGAAGCATGTTTTATTTTATTTTTTTACTTTATTTTACTCATACACCATCTAACAGTACAAGATCATTTACAAGATGGGAAACACATACATCATACAAAAATTACTTAAATTTACTAGCGTACATTTCAGTAAAGATATACAACAAAAGAAAATATAAATATTAGAGAGAATAAAGAGTTGAATTTATTTACAATAAAAAGTGAGAACAGAAAATACATGTATGATTTAGACATAATCTCCTATTTATTAAAGATGTCGATGTCACGCTGGCTGTGGTTATAGCTAGATATAGAGCACATGCTGTAGATTGGTGAAAACTTTGAAGTATTAGTCCGGGCTATAGCAAGGTAGAAAGTTTTGTTTTGTCTTGAATTTATTCGCGGAATATGGAAGTTAAGTCTCTGGAGTATCTCACTACAGTCAATATCATAATGAATCACTTTTTTAAGAAATTTATGGCAAAGTCGTTGCGTCTTTTAGGTAGGCTACGCATTGAAAACATTTGAAGTAAATCGCTTTGTGGAAAACCAATTGGTGGATATATACCATGAGATTTTAGATGTAGATATTTAAGAAAGTGGCGTTGCACGTTTTCTAATTTAAGACTATGTGCGACAAGTTGCTAGGGGGCTGCCAAACAAGAGACGCATACTCTAGTTTAGATCTCAAAAAAGAAAAATATAATAGTTTTAACTTTGAGATATTGGAGAAATCACGCCCATTGCGTATAATAAAACCAAGTGTTCTATTTACGTCGCAAATTAACGTGTCTATATGGTTGACAAAGCTGAGTTTTTTGTCAAAAATTACTCCAATGTCTTTAAACAAGGACGGTCGAGTTAACGGTTCGTTTTCTAGAGAGTAGTTAAATGTAGTATTAACATCCTTCGAGGAAAATGGCATTACGTTACATGTTTGCAGTAGTGTGAGACTGTTCTCGACACACCAAGCGCTGAGTTTTAGATATATTATTTTGTAATTTACTGCAGTCATTTATGTTAGAGATTCTATGTAGTAGCTTGAGGTCATCTGCGTACATTAAAAAACTAGATGTTTACATCTAGTTCATATGCTATATGATTGATGAATATATTAAACAAGAGTGGCCCAAGAACAGATCCCTGAGGTACACCAGAACAAGATAAGTAATCAGTAGAACTGAATCCATTAAACGCGACATACTGTTTTCTATCTGACAAGTATGATTTTAAAAAGCGTGTAAGATTCGGTGACATTCCAATGTAGGAGAGTTTTTTAAATAGCATGTTATGATTAAGCCTGTCGAATGCTTTTGTGAAATCAAAATATATTACATTTGTTTGAACTTGCATCCCAATGGAGATATATATTGAGTAGCACATATTAAATTGGTGGTTGTCGATCGATCTTTCACAAATCCATGCTGCTGAGAGGATATGCTGTTTTTGACATGTTCTTTGAAAAACAAAATTGTCTAAAACAAATTTGGAAAAATTTAAATGTGATTTTGTACTCTGATCCATTTATGAATTATTTCGATTATGGATGTGTTACCTACAAGTTACTGCATTACTATTTCAATAGATTTGTGTTATTAGAAACTCTTAAAATTAATAGAGGCAGACACCAGGTGATAAAATTTCAACTACACAGTTCTACAAAAAAAAGTTTTGCGCGATGCTTCTGAGTGGTGGTATAATACTATGTTTTTGATACCGAATATAAGTTATGCCTCATCAAGTCACCATTCCTCGCTAACTTCAAGAAATTGTCAAAAGCAAACGCTTGAAACCGCAGTTTTTAAGGTTAGCTAAGAATGGTGACCTGATGAGGAAAAGCTAACGTCATTTTTTGTTTCAGCGACCCAAAAAACCGCCAGGCATGTCGTGCAAAAAAATTTTTTTTAGACCTGTGTTATCGCTATACATGCCTTCTATAATAGTTAGGTTTGAAACACGATGAAACTAATATACTTAACTAATAACTTATTGTGGCAACAAAATTGATTGTTTCTAAAAGAAATTAGTTAAAGTTTGCGTGTTTATGCGCCAATTTAAAATATTGATTAAAATTTATCATGTGGGGGAGACTAATTGATTTTATATTATATTTTATATTTATTTTTTAAGTGTAAATTATTTTGTCAGTTAATAAGGTTATTTAAGCGAGCGACGCCTCTGAAATACTATTTTTAAATTTCTAGTAGTCGTTTTTTAAAAGGCGGTTCCCTTTTCGGAGAATTTTTTTTTTGTGTTTTTGGATTGATCAATAACAAAAAGTGCAAAATAGGAAAAGCCTGCTGCAAACATACAGCTTCTGTTTATTTTTCAATAAAGTCAATAAAGAGAAAACCGTGTTCAAAACTGATTTAAGTACGATGATTTGAAATCATCCATGCATCTGAATTAAAACTTCAGAAATATAGGAAGTGCTGTCGGGTAGAAACGTTATTTATATCGGAACAAAATAATTTAATAATTTTAAAATTATAATGCAGTGAGGATAAACGTTTCAGGTGATGCTAGAAAATTATGCAACTATAAAATTAAATGTCATTAACTGACAAGCACCTCGAAGCTATCAAATAAGAGTAATTGATGATACCACAAGCGTTACTTGTCTAGCTTGTACACTATTTTACTCCAATTACTAATAGATGAAATAGTTAGTATCTCTGGAAATACAAAATAAACTGATCTCGTGTGTATATGTTCTTAAAAAAATTGAAGAGGGCTTGCACATAATGAAAAAAAATTGTTTTAATGTTTTTGTTCTATTTTTGGAATAGTAAATACTGGTTTCCACTCCATACTTTAAAAGTGCAAATCTCAAGATAAAATATGTGTAATGAACTAAATTATCTTTATTTATCATTAATTTCCACTGAAAATGAGACTAACAAGTTCCGAATAGAATGAAAGACTGATATCTCTTCTATGGATATTTAAACAAATATGTGATATTTGAAAAGAATTTTCTTTTATAAGAACACATTAAAACCCTATATGTTGGTACTTACCTATGATAGAATCAATTCTAAGATATGAAGCTAGCTACTCCCCGATTTACTTCCAATACTTTATATAAGAATAACAATATTTTTAGATTTGCGTCTTTATTTTTCTAGCTGCTATTGATAAATATATAAAAAGGTTGACCTCAGCTTCGTCAAAAGCCAAAGCGAGTTAATTTTGTCTAAATACCTACTAACTTTTACACCGTTCTCTGTACTGGTTCGTCTGTTAGGGCGTTCCTTAGGTTCTCCTGCAATGTTCTCCTGCAATGTTCTCAAGAATTGCTTAATCCTGGAAAAAATATCACAGATGATTCATACACTGTGTATTATCACGGTATATTAAGAAGGGGGCGAGCGTTAATGTTAGGAAGGTGGACGTCAGTGCGCGTTCAGGCACACAAATCGGCATGTACTTCTCAAATTATACCGGAATCAAAAATTGGCTTTGTCAATGATGATCATCAAATTAGCTTATGCGATATTTTTACATTGATTATGGCAACCATTTTTGAATTGCCAAAATATGACAAGCAGTTTTGTTCTTCTAATCTTAAAGTCAGTTTTTGAACCATTTGTTTAGAGCAACGAAGCGGCATAACGTTCTAATAAAAAATATCGGCAACAAAGGTAAAATAAAAGTATTAGTAGTGAAAAATCCATCAGTGAAATACAGCATTTGAACCCTGAACCTCACGCATGTGAAATCTTTCTTTCGTCGCTACCCTACTGGCGTTTCTGTTTAGTGTTTAGTTGAAATATTATTACTGTTATGATGAGCAGTGGCGAAAAAGCTAAAACATGAAATTTTTAAACGACGGAATTTTTTTGAATTCGCGGCCGGGAAAGCTCTATGATGTCGATATCGAAATTGGCTTTTTAACGGCATCGTAAATTGCACGGACGAGATCATAAATTTGAGCCGACAGGAGTGTATGGAAAATGAAATTTCTTGATGTTTGGCATTTCAAACACATATCGAATCGACAATATCATTACAACAGTATCACCTAAGAGAGCAATTTTTAATTCCATCTTTGACCAAGAAAGATTATCATGGTCGAGGAAATGAAGCATTCAACTCCAACATGAGGAACATTTTTTTTACCATTTTGCAAAACATTTTTACCACTGGAATAGATGGAAATCATTTTTATTTGCTCAAATTTAAAATTTTCACGTTTCATGGCATTCTAAACCTATTTCAATATTTTTTTAAAATTTGTAATCTTTTTTACCACTACTATAAAATAGATGAAACATTTTTTTTTGCTAAAATTTAAATTTTTCACGATTCATCCATCGCATTCTAAACCTATTTCCGAAAAAAAAAATGTTGAACATTTTTTTACCATTTTGGAAAAAAATTTACCACTAGAATAGATGGAAAAAACATTTTTTGCTCAAATTTAAAATTTTCACGTTTCATGGCATTCTAAATATATTAAAAAATATATTTTTTTGGAAAAATTTGTTAATGTTCTTTTACCACTGCTATAGAATGGAAGGAAACATTCCTTTTTGCTCAAATTTAAAATTTCCACGTTTCATGTCATTCTAAGCCCATTTCAGAAGAAAAAAATTGGTAAAGGTGTATTTACACAGAACTTCTCTCTTTATTTGTAGTTAATAATATTTAGAGTGACCGCCATGCACATTTTTTCCCATCTATTCTGGTGGTAAAAAAATGTTTTAATTTTTTATTCCAAAATAGGTTTAGAATTTCAAGAACAAAGTCTAATATGAAAGAATAAGTTTGATATACTTAGAATTAAACGTCAAATAAATACGTCTTCTTGCCTAGTTGTATGATGTTCTGTTCCTTCCATTGCTTTAATATTTGCTAAACCTCGATTTATAAAATGAGTACGTTTGTAACAATATAAAATATCAGCGTTAATCCAAATGTAGCACAAACAGTTATTAAACGCTTCGAAATGTCAAATGAGAAATTAACAAAGCATTATTAATATTATTGTTTTATATCATTACCTATTTATTTATTTGATTTGATATATCAGAACCTTTGGGCGTCAAACTATTACAAATCTATCTATTTCGAACAAAACTTTAACAATGTATTAACTCCCACTTGCAGAGTAAATACAACTTTCGCTCATTAATTATTACATAGGGGACAACTAAATTACATAATCGATTGATATTTTTATTTAAAAATTTATGGGCACAATATTGTTATAAACCGTGTAACTTAAAACCTATATCTATTAAGAACATATTTTTACTGAGATGGAATCGGTTCACTGATTTTATTTTTTATATTATTTCTATTATGCAACATATGGGTTCAAATGTATCATAACTACACCTATATGTGAGTGTTTAGCTAATTGCATTAACACGCGAAACAACAGGATTTATATTTTTTCAGATGCTAAAGTTGCTGTTTTCAAACGATGTGTGAGTGATGGAAAAATATATATACATATACTGCCAAAAAACTGCAAAACATGATTATAAACCAAATTAGGATTTTTGTTAACGTTTTATTTAAATGCTGGTGGAGTTTAGCCACAGTTATTCCAGAATTTGCACATTGACATTGCCGCAGCTGACGCTCTAACTCGGAGGAGATAACAGCGACTAGACTGTGCCACCCAGCAGTGGCTGAGCTCACTGTTACCCTCTTGATAACACGTTAAAAACGTCCATACTATAGCCAGGACTCGCACATGGGTTCCAATTCCCGAGGTCTCGTTGCTCTCAAGCCTTTCTTACCTTTTAAGCAGCTTTTATTATCCATTCAAGTTATAACATTCTATATAGTTTGTATCGTAATTATATTATATCTGTTTAAAATCAATTTTATTGCATACGCTATAGCGGCACGATTGGCGTGAATTGCTCACATCTGCTGTTGATGGGCATAGCTTACCACCACAGCAATATATCAGAAACGAGTAAATTACAACTTGTCTTGTGTATGAGTTGATAAGTACACGTATGATTTAATTTTCTCTTTCACACAAAGTTAAAGCAATAGGTATGTCGACAAAGCTTAGTTCAGCCGATGATGCGACTTTTGGACCGGCCAACTTAAAGTATACTGGACTAGACGCTTTCCGCTGGACAATATTGCATGCTCATCTCAACGCGTAACCATTGGCCACTTAGTCGGTATTTTATCATGCGTTCAATTAAAATTGCTATTAAGAAATGTTTCTGTACAATATTTTCTGGCTTATATCACCAAAAGAATATTATAAAATGCCCTTTTGGGGCATACTCGTTCTTATTTTTACAATATTATTTTTGTTATACTATTCAACAGTATATATTGTTCTTATTTTAAGGTATATCACACTTCACTCATTTGTGTTCAATTTCGGGCAAGAAATAATTGTCCAACTTCTGCGACGGTGGGCCTATGAGTATTTAAGCACCCGTGGAACGAAAACTACATCGCCTGGCTCAGCGGTATTAACTAAATTGGCATTTGGTTTGTGGGTTCCAGCCGTTCCAGTAGCTTCTCTTTTTTGGTACGATGTAATCTGTAGACTCTGAAGTTATAAAGAATAACTTTAACACTCATAGCAAAAATTATGCAAAAAAAATTCAATGTCTTATGAACATCAGACGATATTATCAATTTCTTATCTGCCTATTTAGATATTTATAATACTTTTAAAACGGAAAAAGATAACCTACTTTTTCCTATAATTTAATAAAGATTGAAATTCAATGACACCTAAATCATGGGGCAAAGTTAACTATTTATAAAATATTACAAGAGTACACGTCCTTTAGCTAAGTAGAAGTATTTCACTTTGTGTGTGATGTAAATAGAGGTATTTTTTTCTCTCTATGTGAGTACCTATTATTAAAGACAACACACTTAGCGTGTCCCCGACAACATATTTGTCATACTATATTTAACTCTTGTCTTTAAGCAAACTTATTCAAATTCGTTATGTTAAGTGGATCACATAGTGTCAATGTTCCATTTACCCTTGTAAAATTGTAGCACCCGCAATTAATGAACATTTGTGTTCTAGTAACCCCAAAAGGGATAATTAGATCAAGTTGCTAGAAAAAACGAATTTAAAAGGTTTTGATTTACTTGGTACCTGTTTTAGTTTTCTTTCTCCTGGTAACAGAGGAAGAAGTTGGGATATGATTTATACGTAGGTACAGTTGTGTTAGAAAAATAAGTTATAGCAAAATCAGATGATTAACGTTTCAAATGTTTGAAATCAATGGTTTAAATTTTTTTAAAGGGTACGTATCTGAACGACTCCAGACGAAATCTTATTCAGCTGTCTGTTCATCCATGTGTAACTGAGAATACATTTGGTTTCAGTATTCAGCAGAATCGGTCATTTTACGAACAATTTTGAAGAAACCATGTTTTATAGAATTTTTCAATGATTTCGACCTAGTGCTTCTACTTTTACTAATTTTTTATGATATTATATATTTTTCAAAGAGTTCTATTCTGATAGTGGATGAAGCGATAACAAAAGAAATCTGGTAGATCTGTTCTAGATGGTGACCTGTATTTCCGTACGTACAGACCATTTGGTGCAGACATGGCAATATTGAATGGAATCTGAAGCTGTTATACACCAAATCCCAAGTTTCTGTACTCTTCCCAACTTGCTTTAATTATTTTTTCATTATTTACCTTTACTTAAAAAATATAATCTAGTTTCAGATATAGTTATAATAATACATACCAAATTTCAAGTGAAAATCTCATGTTATTTTACCAAGAGTGGTTAGTAGGGTTAAAATTATCATACAAAAATTTGAGGTATATTGGCTTCTAGTATATAGACCAGATCCCAAGTTACTGTACTATTGCCAGCTTGCTTAACTTATTTTTCCTTATTTACCCCTATTTAACTCCCAACTCTTCAACGGAATCAACTTAAAATATAATCTAGTTTTAGATGTCGTCATAATACATATGTGTACCAAATTTCAAGAGAATGTCTCAATTTTATTTCGTTATACCCTTTAATAATGGAGAGGGGTAGGTGAGAGAGGGGGGTTAAAAATATTATAAAAAATTGAGGTCTTTGCTTCTAGTATATATGCCAAATCCCAAGTACTCTTACCAGTTTGCTTAACTTATTTTCCCTTATTTACCCCTATTTAACCCCCAACGCTTCACCAGAATTGGCGCAAAGTATAATCTAGTTCCAGATCGCATCATGGTACATATATGTGTACCAAATTTATAGTCAATATCTTAAACCGTTACTAAGAAAACGTACGCACAAAAGAAAAATTACAGACCGACAAACAGACAGGAAAATTTTTCTCGCTCAAGTTTAAAGTCTCGGTATTTTATGACATTCATTCATCCCCGTCACAACATAAGCAAATAGAAAAATATTTTTTTTAAATTATTTAGGTGATAAAATGGGGCGAAACAGTATAATCGGATATGAAGTATGATTTATTTAGATGGTTAGATTCCTTTTAATTAAAGTCCACGGAAAAATAAAGCATCATATTTACAACCGTCACAGTTTTTTTCATTGTAAGTATAAATTTAATGTCGGTAATTTTCATACACTGGCTCCAATAGGGTAAAAGAGGGTTTAAATAATTCACTTCGTTCTAAGAATGGCTACTTTAGCCAGGAATCGACTGATAATAATAAGATGTTACCGATATATTATCATCTTAGTCTCAATTACAACCAAGTAATATAATTTTATATAGGTATAATTCGTATAAAATATGGTCTGTCAAATGTTAATTTTTAATAAATTGTCAATAGTCGTGTACATAACAACAGGTTCTTTTCCTAGGTATTAGTTCAAACATTTGTATTTATATGTTCTGTGTTAATTTTTAATTCCAAAATGGCAGATCGTCTAATTATTATTTTTCGAAAGGTCTTTAAACACAAATGTATAAAATATAATGCAATTTGCAATAATTCTTGCGGCAGTTAAAACACACATTCAGTGATTAGAAATAGTCTTTCTCTAAAAAAATTTGTTCTTATTCTTTCAAAGTTAAATTGTATTAATTTAGAAAATTAATATTTATGTTTTTACATTTTTACATGCCTACATAGTTTATGGGTACTTTTACCCACTAGCATTCTTGTCTGATATTATAAATGTAAGTTGGGCATGTGTATGATATTACCTAGGATATTATTGACTATAATTATTCGTACTCAAGTTTTTGTGCATGCTGAAATTTGCAATAGTATTTAATGTGACAATTAATATGAGTTTCGAAAACGACAACCATTTACCAGGCATTGCGTATTGTGAACTCATTTGCAAATATTTTTACTCTACTAGGTATACTAACAATGCGATATTACGAGAGGAATTAATAATGACATAGTCGCATCACGCCAAGATAGACATTGTCACCAGCCGTGTTGTCTGGGCGGTTGCGCCATATGACGTCACAATTCGATTATCTAATTATTTTGAGCGTTTTTGAGAATGCCGACATCAAGATGTTTTAGAATATGTAATAAAAAAAATTGATGTGCCTGTTATGGAAAGGAAGACATACTGTATATAAGTATATTATTTTTGTTTGGTTTCAGTGCTTATGTTTTTTATTTAAATTTTGAAAATCTACCCAAATGGAACCAACTCCTAAACAATCGTCCTTTACCACACCCTTCGATTAAATGAGCTTTAACTGCGCCTTGTTAATGGCAATGCACAGTAACTAATTATGAGTATTTAAGTTTTCTATTAGCATTAATACAGTGTTACCAGCCTAGACTTTCATTATACTATTCAGCTGCGACGTGAATACGTGCGGTTGATTTATATTTCTAACGAAGAAATACATATATTATATAACTTTTTTAATATATACTGATGTACTATTTACACAATGGTCCTTCTTTCGGTCATCGTATTCAGCCTTGACATAACTCTTATTCATCATTTTTCCCATCACGGTTTGAAACTGTTTGAAACACTTGATTTATCTGCTTGTATATATTAGTTGGTAATTCGAAAGCCACAGAATTTTTTCATTTCAATGGTTTTAGCTATTACCTGTTTCTTGGTTTTGTTTGTGTTCGAGAGGAAATGCTCATTGTTTATTGAACTCTGTTCGAAATTATTTTATTTATTACTAATTATGTCAATGGCTTTTCCGCAAATTGTGTTCCTAGCGAAATACGTCAGCTGGAACTTAAATAAAGAGTTTAAGTATAAAAAATTGTCATTTCCCTGCTATTGGTGATTTGTTTGTACAACTACTCAGGATTAGCTGGAAAAAATTACATAAATAGATTGAAAATGAAATATGATTTCTTACGTAGATCGTACACACGTAAAGACAAGCTAACCATTATACTCTTTGCCGACTTACTGCACATTTTATATAATTGTCCTACATTCTATAGATACTCTTCGCAGTTTTTTTTTGTAAATAATGTTTTAGACACTTTTAGTTTAATTACAAAATATAAAAAAAACATTATTTAAAAAATTAATAACTTTTTTATTTATTGATCTATTTTGTTCAAAATCAATACGGTTCACCTCCAGCTACAGTAACTTGCTGTCCAAATTTCAATACAATCGGACTTTTCGTTCTTAAGTTATCGTGCTTACAAGAAATGTGATGGGCGGACAGACGAACATTTTGAAAGCTGTGCAGAATTCGATCACCAACAGTGATATGAAATTTTTTTCTCTACGTGCAATATTACCGGTTTTAGAAATGTGCCGATCGAATGCAACATACTTTATACATTCATTGTTTCATATATACGCAAATAAATAAATCCTTCATATAAAACACATAAGTACTATTGTTTAAAAAATAATTTATTTACTGTAAGCTTTTTATTTTTTCAATTATTTTTGAAAACTGTTTGTTTTATACGAAGATTGCATTCTCAGTATCATCATTCTTATGGTCCATATAACAAACTACACTCTATTTTCCGTCTACTATCGACCCCTAAAGCATTGCCACTTAATTGCGAATCACCCCATGTATCATTAATAACTGTAGCTGTATCCCAAACACTTTTTTTCCCTTTTTAAATTTTTTCCCGGTTTTATCGACTGGCTCCGACTTTTTTTTAAAGTGGTTTGTAGGTATATAAAAATATACGCATTAAAGATCAAAAAGTTTTTCTCTGTTCATTTTTTTGTATCAAAGGGACTAAGTCAAAACGTTGGTGTAACATTTGTCTAGTTTTAAATGACTTTCGTCTGTGTGGCGTGTGGCTATTATTAACAGTTTTAGTATCTACACACACTTTGTATGTCACAGTAGTTTATTTTTCCGTGGAAAAGTACAGACGGCGTATAGAAGTAGTTCTTTTTCTTAAAGAGAGGAAATTGTAGAATTGTAGAAAGATGAACACTGAATTCTTGAAAATTAAAATAGACTAAATTAAAATAGATAGTTGAGCAAGAACTTCGTAAATTATAAATAACACGGCTGTGTTGCATAGGTGCACGGTGTTAAAAGTTATATTTCCAAACGATCCATAATATTATTGTCTCTATAAAATGTTATCTTCATTTCCTTGTTATGTAACATTCAGTTTACTCGTTTGATAATTTGGCTAATAACTATCTGCAGTGTGAGTTAATATTCATACAGATGAAAACTAGTTATACAGAGTGTTCCAACTAAAAGTGGCCACCCTGAATAACTTTGGGGGATAAATAATTTCTTGAAAAATTTGTGAACCCCCGTTTGATAATTTGGCTAATAACTACTTGCAGTGTGAGTTAATATTCATACAGAAGAAAACTAATTGTACAGAGTGTTCCAACTAAAAGTGGCCACCCTGAATAACTGGGGGATAAATAATTTCCTGAAAAATTTGTGAGTCCATCACTATCTATACATGTGCATTATAAAATATACATGTGCATTTTCAGAAAAGTATATATTGATACGTTTCTGAGAAATCACTGTTTCATTAGTTTATGTTCGGCAAATAAAACGTAGGTAGAAGCAGTTTAATTTATTAAATGCGGTGTTTGAAGCTATTACTCAAAACTACCTCGCCGCGAGCCGAGTTCCATACAGTAGTAATAGTAGTATGGTAGTATACTGTATTCTTAAATTTGTGTTGATAAAAAAACCCACCATTAGAAAAACCGGTGGTTAGTTGGTTTTTGTGGATCTTTGATTTTAGAAAAATCCGTCTGGGTTGTTGTTTGATTTTCGTTTTTTATTTTTGCAGGAAAGAAGCAATTATTATAAAAAAATATATTTTTCCCTCGCAAATACTTGAACAAAACAATAACAAAAATGTAACGTGTCAATATATTAATAAACAATAAAACAAAAAAATGATAAACTTGAGAAAAAAGAAACCATGAAACAAATAAATTTGAATTTTACAAAAACCCAGAATAAGCCACAATTGCCCAGAAAAACCCACCTAAATACCCAGTGGGTCGTCTTTTTTAAAGAAGGTGGGTTTTTGCACAACCTTAGATCAGTGGCGCAAATATTAATGTTAAGATTGCGACCATGGGTTCCGGGCTCAGATCCTGGCTAGGGCATGGATGTTTAGTGGCGTTCTTAATGTGTTACCGAGACGGTAAGTGGGCTAGACCGCTGTTGTATTGTGAAAACTTTCAATTTCCCATACAAAAAGAATTCAAAGAGAGTGAGATAGGGTGATCTGGCTGGTCACTCGGCAGGACGACTTCAGATCCATCTCCTAGTAGACAAATTGTCCAAAATTGATGGATGGTTACAGTAAAATGAAGTCATGCTCCATTCTGTTGGTAGAACAGATGAGAGTTTGAGTAGTCATTGGTTCGTTGTATTTTTTTAAAATATCGGGGTAATTTTCTTCATGTAGGTTGTCAGAAATAAAAAATGGTCCAGCACTGTGATCCCCCCAGAATCCAGCCCAAACATTTAATTTCAGAAGTCTTTGGGTATGAGTTTCCACAACCGGATGTGGCTTGGTTTCGCATACAGCATTAGAATCTAGGCTAACACAAATTCGTAACTTCAGTACCCACATACCCATGCATTTTCCCAATTAATATTATGCAAAATTGGAATGATTACTGGGCTTGTCGAATATGTTCTTACTGATATCTGTAGTTGAAGAAATCTTCGTATCGACCACGGATTCGGATGTTTCAACTACATCGTGAACCCTTTCCAGAAAACTATCCACGTCGAGTCATACAAGTTGTCTCTGTAGTTTAGGTGGCATTCTACAAGTACGCTCGCTTTTATTCAGCGGAAGGGGGAGAGTGTATCAAATTTGCGACAAAATGAACTATGGGAGGTGGGGCGAAGTTTTTACAAGAAAAACGTGGTGGCAAAACATGAATTAAAATAATTTTTTTAAACATGTTATTATATTCTTCGTTCTCTGGTGACAAATTAGCAAATTTTTTTTTAGAAAAAATGTAATGACAGGGTGGTGGTCTTACAAATGAACGTTCGTAGGCCCCTAACTTGATATTTCTGTTGCTTATTTTGCCGGAGCTGAAAAAACTGACGTGCTCATTTTATAATCAGTGCTTTATCCTGATCACCATCCAATACAAAAATTTGCTGTATTTTCCATACACATACGTCGATAAGAGAGTAATTACGTGTCGAGGGCATCCAAATCGTTATATACAGAAATATTTTATATATTTAGTTGCTTGAGTGTAGAACGAAATATTAAAAGTTGTTTAAAAAAAATTAATTACCCGTGTAAATTAATGAGCAAAATGCATAATTTTTTTAAACATTATAGATGAATAGATCACTAAAAAACATTATTTTTCCAGTATTTTATTTTTGTTTTATGTTCTAATTAAAGGTTAAAAAAATTATTTACTGCAGCTGTCAATTTAACTACGTTTAAATGGAGAAGTTACCGCGCTACTTGTGTGTGACGTCATCGGGCACATCGCACCGACGGAAAACGTATTGTGATTGGGAATGTGTACACATTATTTATGTTGTGTTATGGAAAATACAAAGAAAAGTAGCTATAAATATTGTATTGTGCCCAAATGTACAAATACTGCAATAAAAACTCCAGAAAAGTTATTTTTTAATGTGCCTAGACGCGATAAAGTTAGGAAGAAATGGTGCAGAGTTATGAGACGAGACGACCGAAATGCAGAATTATCGTCATCCTCAAGATTATATTGCTGCCAGGATCATTTTGATGTAAATTTACCCATTAAAACTAATTATTTTATAATAATATTATGAAAATATGTACCTAACTCTAATATTATTGTGATAATTTGTTTACATATCATGGTGAATTTGGTCACTTTCCTATTTATAGGAATACAAAAGTTTACTAACTTCTGTTAATAGGAACCTTGAATTAAAATGTATAAATGTATAAGAACGGTGGGAATAATGTAACTTCTCGACGTTCTACATATTATCCAGTTATATATTTATATATACCTATGTATGTCAACAGTTATTTTTAATATTAATGTACCTACCTACCTAAAAGTACGTACTTAGTAAGTGACGGGAGGTATTTATTATATAAAAAAGTAAAGCATTCTAAGATGAAAAATATTAATTAATATAACATTAAAACATTGCCTTGTTTACCTATTTTGAGGTTAGGTACATAAATAATTTGATATATTTAACTACAGTAAAAGGATAAAAATGGGCACAATTGAATTAATGTTCAGAATAATGAATGACACATACCTTGTTGCTTTAGTACCTCCGATTTCTGCACTAATAAAATCAGTATTAGTAGCAAAAAGTTTGTCATCATAAACACATCAACAACGGGTAAATTGTCACTTTGGCCCAGTAAAAACCCACTGTCCGTCATTTTTACCACTTAATAATTAAAATAAATAAATAAATGAATGATTTCTTTTATGAAAATATCAATACACATTTACAAAACACAAAACAATTTACGATTTAACCCCTTGGCAGATAGATGACCATTAGACATTATGCCGAATGACGTCAGACCAATAGCGTGGTGTTTTCAGTCACGTGGATATGTTCCCATAAAATTTTGAATTTCACAGTCGTTTATTTAGACTACACATTTTTTTTATACCTTTTTTTCATTACTTTCTCAACTTATATAATATATATAACGAAAAAATAATAAATTATTGCATTTCTAAAATTCATGCATGTTGCTCATTGTATATTTTGTTTTTGTTGTTAAATATAAGGCTTACCGTTCTAACTTGTGAGATATTGTGGTAATTCCAAACATATTTTTAGTGTTGTTCAACTGACTCATTGTTTTATTTAAATTTCTGTTATTTTTAAAAAGTTACATATTATTTTGCCACTTGGCACAGTTATATTTTTCAAGCAGTCATTAGGGTCATTGAAATTATACTTCCTAAACCTAGAAAATGTATTTGGTTCTGCATATTATTGATTTTTAAAAACGTTTATTAAATTTAAATCAGTATGTAACTACGACGTAATAAAATGTAGTTGCTTTTAATTATAAAATCAGCATAGCATGAGATATGACTATTTCGGGGGTCTTTGAATGTTTCAGGGACGTTGAGACGAGTTCACTGTTCTGAATAGTAAGATTACGTTTTCGAATGGGAACTTTAACAATTTCCGTATTCGTACATTGCTTTTTTGTCCTTGTCAACGTTTTATGTGGTCATTGTTTTTTTAATGTTACCTTTTACAGGCATTTAGATGTTATATCTGCGTAAAATTTGACAAAAATAACGAGGTATAGAAATAACATATTATTAAAATGAGTCGCAGGTGTTTTTGATCAACGATAGAAGGTCTTGTACACTTTTTATGAAATGTAACACATTGGCAACTCTACCGTGATGTTAAATTATTTAAATTTTGGTATTTTAATAAAGTTTACGTTTTAAATATTTAAACAATTTTTTTTAATGCTTTTATGAATGGTAATAATTTTTTTTAATGCGTTTTTGTGTTCACCGAAGTTTTTCGTCTTTCTTCATTTACTATCAACAAACACACTCGTACATTGTATGTGACAATTAGCTAAATATCAAGATTGTCCAAGAACCTTTAGATGTCCATTATAATAAAATTTACAACCGGAGTTAATACCGATTTTTTAAAATCCTGTAGTTCCATTATGCGTTTTGCCGGCCATATCAATTGCCAGTATTTTAATCACCATAAAAATATCATTAATGTCACACTAACAACATTGATGTACACTGCGGTAGGTTGTCTGACACACTATTTTTAACGCAACACACTATAATAACCACCGCTTTGTGTGCATTTGCAACGGCACTAATTGTAAAAATAAATAATAAATTATCTCATTATCTATTCATGCCTCATTTTCGACCTATTTCTATGAGAAATGAAGCTCTTTAAACGCTGTAATCAATACTGGAAGCAGCATGAAAATCCATATGTTCTTTGCGTCAGTGACATCTAGTTGCATTTCACATGAATGCTTATTGCCTTTTATATAAATGTTTTCCAGTAACTGGTATGTTTGGAATAGTAATAATAATAGTATTTGTATTGGGTGATTTCAACTGCACGGTTTCCTAGTTATTGTAATGGGATGAAATATATTTCCTAGTAGGTGCCAGAACTTTTACATAGATATAGTTGCCTTCATTCGTTTAGTGCAGGTAAAAAAAGCTTTAAAAAACGGACCATAAATTTTGCTTGTTAAGACAATTGATGTCTCACAGAGCCGTACCTAAAATTTTTGTGCACACTGATAGAAATTTAGATCTGTTGAGCAATGATGAATTTTGAGTCTAAATTAGAATTATCGAATATTCTCTTATTGCTCAGTTTCGGCAATAATAATTTAATCTATTGAATTATTATTGTTGCTAAGCAAGGACCACGAGGAGATACGAGCAAATCCTTGCCAAAAAATGTGGGTTCAGAGTTAAGGTTATTGCTATTTATATCAATAATCCTAACTTAATCTAATTGACCCAGATTAAATAAATAAATTCAATTACAGAAAACAAATAAACAAATATTAAATAAAGAAATTCAACTCTAGTAAACAAATAATCAATTATTAAATAAATAATTCAGTTGTAGAAAACAAATAAATAATCTCGATTCCAGAGAACTTCGAGCAACTTCGAAATTTTTTAATACGTTGCAGATATTCATTCATTACACCACAGTACAATTCTGTAGCTTTCCATAATACTTGCTCTTTTATGAATCATTTTAAAGTTAAATCCTATCTTTAATCGCCATTGCCTAAGTGTTTGTTCACTAAATGACACTACACCTTCTTGTTCTCAGTTCCATATGTACTGATTGTACTGTTGGTACATTTTCCTTATACTTACTGTAAATTAAATCTCTTAACAACTCCACCACAGACGAATCTAATGCTCGTGATTTTCCTTAGATTTAGCTTTTCGATTATATGGTCCTTCCTTAATTTATTTTATAAATAAATTGAACTGATGCGGTTAATTTGAAATTCCGTGACACTGACAATATTAAAAGTTCGACTCTGTCGTCCCCGCTCTAGATCGTAAAATATTTTCCGTAGGGGTGAGTTGGTAAATATGAACAAAATGAATAAATTAAATAATTGGAACAGGTATATTTTCGTCAATTTGTTACTTTAATCATTCCAGGACATACTTTATATGTGAATAATGATGTTCTATGTATTAAGTAGTGTAATATATTTAATATGTTATAGAGGAGTTAGCTCGAAAATCGACATGCCCTGATCTCCCCTCAATACTGTAGTCGAGTATAAGCGGCACAGCTTTGAGGTTTTTTATGTGCATTAAACGAATGAAGACACCTATGCATAGACGTAAATACTATATAACAATGTACACAAAAATGATACAGCTGTAAACGTACGGCTTTCTTTTCATAATTGTAACAGTGATTTTAGGTAATGGATTCTATTGGAATTTCATACATATAATTAATACAAAATTTCCGAGGCTTGTGAGTTGTAAAAATTCGTACAGTTGTTTATTATTTAGCCAAGCATTTGCATACACAGACTCGAGTAAACCCTAACTTGTTTTATACCAGCCTATGTGGGCGCATGAGTATCGAATACATTTTACCAGTAATTGAATAATTTTTTGAATTTGTTTTATGATGGACACACAATGCCTATGAAACATTTTTCTCCTTAATGAGCCAACACTAACACTATCGATTGGTGCAGGTTTCAAACTTGTAACACATTAGTTCCATTTCATTATCCAAATCGGTTGGCCTATAATATGTTGAGCAGCCATCTCATCTCAGTCGTTATTAATACTTTCGAGGTGAAACATTATGTGCATGAAAACAATCCAAAACCCCATTCTTTAAATTGTTTACAGGAGATAAAAATATTTTTTCTGGGTCTCCTCGGTTTTTTGTAATGTTGACGTGTAAATATGATTGTAAATTATCATTAGCTTAATACTAATATTATGTTTGTTACACAAGCAATGTTATAAATTTACCTCTTATTATCTCAATACTGAACTAAAGTCGGTACTAAATCATATTAAGTAATCTGTAACTTTGTTAGTAAACCCTCCTACATATGTACTTGTACAGCTGTGAACTTTTTATTGAATATTGAGTTGAGTAAATATTTCATATATTTTTACTCAGATATATCTTGTTTAGTCATATGTTCATCGACAAGGTTACAGACTCTAGGTATGAGACAACTTCCGCTCAATCAAGTTCCCACCATCAAATTTTAACCAGATTGGGTCCGGAAACAATCCCATCTGCCCTATTAGAGGCATCGCTATATTATACATCTTAAAAGGCTGTTTTAAAACGAGGTTTATTTACTAGAGAATAGGTAGCTGACAATTTAATAGGATATTTTTGAAAGCAGTAGAAATTATTCGAAAAATGTATGGCCCTACGCGTATGCCTCGATTGTCTATTTAAGAAACACATTGCAAGAAATAGTTTTAGGGGACTTTATCTAGTGACAACATACTTCACCAATTACCATTGTGAAAGCAATAATCGTACTATTACGAACAGAAAAAATTACTTTATTCTGTATTCTCTCGGACACAAAAATCAAAATTGCCAGTTTCATTTTATGTTTGAATTTATATTTTTTCTGTACTTACCGAACTAGGCCGTTTACGACCAATTAGCCTTTTTTTCATATTATCGAGAACTCTCGAGTGAATAATGAAAACTCAAACCAGTATACTCTTCGCAGATTTACTGCACTTTTTATATAATTGTAAACTTTTTCTATAGGATACTCTTCGTAGTTTTTTGTAAATAACATCAGTTTTAGACATTATTTGGTTATATACAAAACATAAGGAAATATATTTTTCTAAACTTAAATAATTATTAAGTAACTTTTTTATTTATTGATCAATTTTATTTAAAAACCAATAGGATTCTTAAATTTAAATACGATCGGACTTTTCAATCCTAAGTTATTGTGCTTACAACGTGACGGACGGACGGACATTTTGAAAGTTCAGAATTCGATCATTCGTGTTATTTTTTCCCTACGAGCGATATTACCGGTTTTAGAAATGTTTCGATCAAATGCAATATACTCTTCGTTTTGTATTTGCAAAGAGTATAATAACGAACTCTGTAATCGAAAATAATAAAATACTTCGCACAGATGACTTTATTAGAGCTACCAAACGAAGTAAAGGAAGTAATATGATTTTCTTACTTAATTTACTTTAATTTCAGTAAGGTGCTAGCGCACGAGACTGATTTTAGCAGCAAAAAAACTATTTTTTTGTTTGCATTTTTTAATACATAAGTAGTAATACTATGGGCATTCGGGCTCAAAATTCCATGTTATTTCTTATGGAGGTTCATTCTGCTCATTTTTGACCAATTTTCTCCCCACCACTTTTAGCCTCCCGCCAACAGAGGGCGCCACAGTGGCCGAGGAGATATATATGTATAGGTCTGAACAGCTTTTAAACAGGGTCTGTATACAGACCTGTTTAAAAGCTGTACAAACTCTGTTTTAAAGCATACAGACCCTGTTTAAAATCGTACAGACCTGTATACAGACCTGTTTTAAAAGCTGTTCAGACCTGTATACAGACCTGTTTTAAAAGCTGTTCAGACCTATACATATATATATATCTCCTCGGCCACTGTGGCGCCCCTTGTTGGCGGGAGGCTAAAAGTGGTGGGGAGAAAATTGGTCAAAAATGAGCAGAATGAACCTCTATAAGAAATAACATGGGATTTTGAGCCCGAATGCCCATAGTATTACTACTTACATGTATTCGTAGGTAATGATAATACCAACATTTTTACCTACAAATTGGAGCTAATGGGAAGGCTGTTAGCCTCAAATTCTTAAAATAATCTTGACGACCTGGCCCTTTTCGGACTGATTTTAATCGAGAGGTGGACTCATTATCTTTAATTTAAGAAAAAATTAAGTCCTTGATGCATGCAACATAGAAAAGGGCCAGGTTAGGTTAGGTCGGAAAAGTGCCAGATTATTAGATCTCATTTTAGGGGCCAGGTTAGGTTAGGTCCGAAAAGTGCCAGATTATTAGATCTCATTTTATTTTAGTTTAACATAAAAAATACTCTAGCAGTGTCAACGTCTATGTTAGATGTACTAGGAGCTTAATTATTTTTTAATTAAAGGTAAAGAGCCCACTTTTCGATTAAAATCATTCCGAAAAGGACCAGGTTAATAGTTCTCAATTTATTTTGGTGTACCTTAAAAAATGTGCTAGCAGTGAAAACGCTGTCAACGTCTATTTTGCGATTAACTTCTATGTTAGATGTACTGGGAACTATTTTTTTTAATAATTAAAGCTAAAGAACCCATCCTTCAATTAAAAGTTGTCTGAAAAGGGTCAGGCTATTCAATGTTTTTTATTAACATACTGTCAACGTCTGTTTCGTGGTTAACTTCTATCTTAGACGTACTAGGGTGTTAGTTTTTACTTGAATTGAAGCTAAAGAGCTCACCTTTCGGTTAAAATGGGCCCGAAAGGGACCAGGTTATTATTTCTTTTAATACTTGCGAGTTTTACCTGAAAAATACACGTTGGTCCTCAAAATCATTTTGGTAATTTGAGGTTAATAACTTTCGTATCAGCTCTTGGGTCATAATTTGTAGTTAAAAAGGTTGATATTATCAGTACCTACGAATATTTGTATTCAAAAATACAAACCAACAAATTTTATTTTTGCTGCTAAAATCAGTCTCGTGTTTAGCGCTATAGACTCGATGTTCTATGTGATAAACTGGTGTCTTATAGTTTCTCAGTTGAATCTGTTACATTAGTTAGAAATATGACCGTTGTCAAAAACATTATGTTAAAACATTAAGAGTTCCGATATAATTATTTAGGTGTACCGCAGGGGCCGATACTAGAACCGTTGCTGTTTTCGATTTATATATTTCAGATTTTAGTGAGATTATTGTACATAATTATGCAGTCTATGGGCTTCCGACAAAATATTTAATAATTCAGATAAATTACTTCATATATTGGCGATTCGAAACCTTCAGTTAAATGTCAATAAATCATCTGTATTTTTGTTTGGACTTTAACAATAAGAGGAAAAACTATTAAAGATATGTTTTGAAGTTGAAATAAATGCCCAAGAATTATCTTAACGGACACAAAAACTTATGCCTATGTATTCAGATTTACAATTCTCCAAATATAAGTTATTTATGCAAATCGTAGTAAAATATCCTTGGTCAATTTTATCCTCTTGGATGCATTACCTCCAAAGTCAAATTTAGTTTATATGTAGTCAATATTATATAAAAAATATCGTACTGTGATACAATTTATGGCCTTGCCATCTCAAAATTAGGCTCCAATAGACTTCAAAATTCCAATATGCGTATTTCATTGATTTTGGCATTAAAAATTATCAGTATATTAGTTTTAAAACATCTGAAACAAATAAATTGAAACTGAACAAACGCAGAAATTTACATCTGCCATGTCTTGTGCACAAAGTATCGCTGTCCAATAAGCCAAACGTACTTGTATAAAAATGTAGATGATTTAGATTTTTAAATATTTAACACATAATGGCTAGCGTACCTCTATTTCAAAATATCCCTAGTGAACTACAACAAAAGAAGTACCTTATTCGATCTTCAACAATTAATACTATATTATTTTTACTTCCCTCGCATACCGAAGGGAAGTATTGTATTCGAGAAAAAATCACCCTCCGAGATATTTTCGGATTTTCACGTTTCAGATCACGTAGATTACGAAAATGTAGGTTTTTCAATTCCGTTAGTTTGTCTGTCTGTCTGTCTGTTGGTGCATTAACTAAAAAACTACTCGACAGAGAGCAGTCAAATTTGGTAGGTAGTTGACCCTACTGTCAGCGAAGAAATGGTTAAACTTTCACTGGAAAATATACAGGGTGGACCGTCTAAAGGGAATAAATAATGAAAAAAATTTTTTTGTTCAAATTTAAAATGTCCACGCTTCAGGACATGCTAAACCTATTTCAGAAAAAAAAAATTAGAAAATATTTTTCACCAACATTTTTGAAAAATTTTTTACCACTAAAATAGATGGACATTTTTTTTCTTTGTTCAAATTTAAAATTTCCACGTTTCATAGCGTTCTAAACATATAAAAAAAAAATGATTTTTTTTGCCATTTTTGAAAAAGTTTTACCACTAAAATAGATGGAACATTTTTTTTTGCTTAAATTTAAAGTTTCCGCGTTTCATGACATTCTAAATCTATTTCAGAAAAAGAGTTTAGAACATTTTTAAAATTTTTTAAAAAATTGTTGACCACTACTGATGAAAGAAATTTTTCTTCACTCAAATTTCAAATTCCACGTTTCATGACATTCTAAGACTATTTAAAAACAAAAGAAAAATAGAAATTTTTTTAATCCACTCCACTGCGTGGATATGGAACTGAAAAAATTACAAATGGTAATAATATTTTACATATAGTTAACGCACTTGGCAAGGAAGACATCTGTTGTAGTTTTATTGGAAATTATGCAATGTGGTCATCCTAAAAAATAATTCAACCATGTTGTAAATATGTGAAGGTATTTATGCAAGCCTTCCATGTTTGTCACTTTTTATTTAATACTGAATTTTTTCTATCGGATGACTGCATATTTTTTTTTGACCAAAAGTTATCAGGTTTTCTTTGTAATAATACCTTCCGATTATTATTCTCATATGTGGTATCGGAATTAATAATTTTTTAAAGTGACCGCCATGCACAAATAAAGAGGGAAGTTCTGTGTACTTGTACCGATTTTTGTATAAAGTAAATGGTGTATTATTGTAAAATTGACAAGTAGTGTAGCTTTCTACTTGCTGATTTTTTGAACTTGGCGTCTCTAAACATTGCACCTTTTCCGTTTAATTGACCTCCACTACAACAGACGGTGAGATGTTAAGGTGTAAAGTAATTGTTATATGTGAATTGTATAAGGGTTTGTGGTAATTGGAAAATTATGTTTGGGTAAATTAAATTAGTACTTTTACGATACCGACTTCAATCTGTATGCTAATTTTGGTTTTATGTCGATTTTTTTTATTTGACCACTGAGGTAATAATAATATTGGTTGGGTAAAATGGTCAGAATAATTTGTAAAAGTTGTCTGCCTTTAATTTAATTTATCCATGAAAATAATGAAACCCTGAATATCCTTTGTAGTTACGTGATGAAAATAATTAAATACATATTTGCACATTTATTTATCTTTGCTTATATGGATTCAAATCGATTGGAATCGGTGTTCAAATCGATTCTCTCTTTATTATCAAATTAATTAACAATATTTTTGAAATTAAACAATCTCCATATAGTTGTAACGGAAACTTTGATAAAGTATTTCACTCCTATTTCATGTACTATTATAGGCCATTGATAAAGATTTTATCAAATCGATGATTTATTAATATTTGTTGTGAATTTTTCCCGCATGGCTCGTTTTTGACAAACTACGAAGATTTATTGTGCTATATCTGCTCTAATTCACTCTTCCCGTTTTAGTACCACCGAACAGGCTATATAGATCTGCAGCTGGATGATTGTTGACGTTTTTGTGTTTGTTTGTATTTGCCGACAAATCTTGTGTCTTCTACGTGCCAGCGCCCGGTGCGTGAATTTCATGTGATCCACTGTTTCTGGTTCCTTTCTACATACTTTTGCACTCCAGGTCGCCCTGAAATTTTCCGAGTATCTGCGTGTTCTTATTGACAGGAAAGTGGCCTGTTAGATGTCCTATTATTCTAAACTGCAGTCTGTTCTTTGGGAGTAGTTCTCCTGTTTGTTTTGGGCATGATTCTGTAATGAGTGTTTTATATGTTGATTTTCTGGGGACTTTCTCCAGTGCTTTTTAGGTTTGTTTTGAATCTGCCTTTGACAACCCTTTTGGTACAGCTTCTTAGTGATGAATTACTTGATCATTTTATAAATGGGTCATATAATTTTCCAAATGCTGCTGATACCTATCGCGACTTATTAACTGAAAACTTACTGGAATTCTATGTTCTATGTTCATTTGAATTTAAATATGAGACTATGAGACGAATATTTTGGTACGAACAGAGACGGGGTACTGCCATATTTTGGACTCGTTCGTGATTTTCCGCAGAATTAGATGCCTCGGAGTTTTCTTTTGTGGATTGGGGGGGGGGGGGGGGGGGAGATTGCAAAGTGAGACAAAATCATGTACGTGGTCCAATACGAGAAAAATAACTCCCAATTTTCGAGAGTGAGAGAGTGTTTTATACAGAGTGCTATCTTATTTATATCTGTTGGTGGGGGATTTAATTACTTTAATTGTTATTTATTCTATATTTTAATTCAGTTGAAAATAATAGTCCAAGTAGGAAATAATTTTTTTGGTTACTTTGTTTATAAATAACTCTTTAAAGAATACTTAAACATAATGTCGCCATTCTTTAAAGAGATGAGGCCTTCCGCATAACACACCTTGTATCACAAAAAATGAACAAACTGTTTAGCTGTGTTTTTATAAAAATGAAATAGTAAATCATCTCCGCTTACAAACTGTCCTTTGACATTAATAGCTCTTAGTGAAGAACGTAAAATTAGGTTACAAAAGAGACTAACAGGTTTATAGGTAAGAAATGTGTAGCAAGTTGGTTGGGAAATGTTTTCACATCGTCTATAATCTTGACAGGGCCGTACTAGCTTCTTGATCTTTTAAATAATGATGAGATAAAAAAAATTAAGTGTATTAGATTTGTGTTTAGTTTCTTAAAAGAAACTACACATTTTTGCCCAACTCGAGTGGTTTGAAACAAGTTGTCATTATATGTATATAAATTGTCTCGTATTGTTTAACATGATAATATTAATCAAAAGCTCTAAAACAAATCTGGGCATCCTTAATTTCTGTGTGTTTACCTTAAAAAAAGAAATATGTTTACCTCTACTTATGTAAATAGCGTGAACGACTGACTATACATTAACTCAAATACTCCGTTTTAAACATACCTACAGCTAATTTATTGATGTCTGATATATATTATGTATATTTTTTGTGTATGCCACACTATTTGCAATTAATATTGTTTGATTATACAAGACGTTTTATTTGTTCTGTCTATTAAAATACTACTCGCAAAAGAAAATAGAAATTCCGTAGTGGCAGTCGACGGTAATGCTCTATTAAACTTTACAAATATACGTCTAATTAACATACACTTTTCAAACATGTCTAAGTGAGTTCTTTGTCATTTAGAAATTTTAACAATTCACATAAATTGATTGGGTACTTCATTACTTAATAATAATAATGATGATGAATAACATTCCGTAAACGTGTGTACCATTTTCGTAGCACTGAAACGTTTACGGTTAGAAGGGGTTCGGGCGGGCGTGACCAAGTGACATCACTGTCTGCCTCAAGTGGTACTTCATTGCTTAATCATAATCATATTTACTATTGAATAAATTTTATGCACCAAGATTGACACAAATCCACAACACTATATATGTAATTTTTTTTTGAAATCTAAGCTTTTAGCATAATACATCATACTATAGAATGCACTCGTGTTAGTGCGTAATAATTGCATAATATATTAACTATGTGTAAAAGGAATGTGAAATAGTATTTAAACAATTTAAAATTAATCAAGTTCAAACTTTTTTAGACTTAAAATTTTATTTTAGAGGACTCCGCACTTTTCTTATAGAAAACTGTCCATTTTCCGACTTTGTGCCCATCAGAACTTTTGATCAGGGTGCCAAGATCTACAAGATAGGTACTGCAATATGAGTAAATCTGGCCGAAAGCCACTTTCCATAAGAAAAGTGCGGGGTAAGTATTTATTATAAAAACATTAGTATTTAAAAAAAACCCAGTTTCCAATTTTTAACGGATTTTATCTTCTATTTTACTGAAACCGGTTTTGAAAAAAATGTCCGTTTATAACATATGTGATGAAATTTTTTTTTGATCACACGAAGAAGTAGGGTGTGGCCATACTATTTATTTAATGTTGATGTTATCATAAAACCGTCACATTGGATAGGGACATACTTTTAACCACAATAGGGCTAAATCAAAACCAATAAGCTGGTTTTTTAGTTAGTTTTTGTAACTTAACTTTATCTAGAGATTCGTAGTTTATTGTAGGCGTATTGTTTTAGAATAACTACAAAATCTTTATAAAGACCCCAACCTACAGCACTCCTCGTGGTGTTTTCTTAACTTTATTATTGAACAAAACGAAATAAAAGAAGTGTTATTTTTGCCACTTATTTTTCTCTTCCCATCCATCCAAGTTCAAACACTAAGCGATGGACGAAAAATTGCTTGTCCTATAACATTTTTAGAAAATATAGAGAATTTTCTTGAAGTTTTATTATTAGAATTTTTTTTCACTTAGTATCAATAACATTCACAATCGAGGATCATTAATAGATATAAAATATATCAATGCAATTAGCATTTATTAAACAAATGGTAATATTGCACAAATAAATAAATAAATAAAATGCACTACTATGTTTTCTACCACTATGTATTTATAAAAATTGTGACTGCAGTTTCGACTTACCAAGTCATTGTCAAGCAGTGAATCACAAAAGACCAACTTACAAATGTACATAAATGTTATATATAGGCAATTTTGGGTGGATTTGTATATAGGTATTATAAAGGCTTAGGCAATAATAAACAAATCTGTGAATATTCAATCATGGGTCTTACGGCTGTAAATAAAGGTGAATATATAAGATATAATTGATCATTTAACAAATTGTACGTATAATGAATTAATTAAGTATGGCGTAGGTTGAGCCAGACAGTGCGCCACGCGTGACGTCGCACTTGGCGCCAGTGAAGTCATTATCGATCGTTAAGTAAGGAATCTGCATTACCGACGGGAAATTCAAAATGGCTGGAAATTCAAATAGGGAATCTGCATTACCGGCAGGAAACTCGAAAATGGTAGAACAATAGGTGATCTACATTACCGACAGGACATGGCGGAAAATTTAAATCGGTGATCTGCATTACCGATAGGAAATTCAAAATGGCGGGAGATTCAAATCGGAGGCATATTTAAATCTAATTGAAAATTCAAATTGGAGGAAATTCAAATAGTAAAGGAAATACAAACCCACAGAAAATTCAAACTTAGGCAGGCAATCCTACTACCTACATCAAATAGATGAGATTATTAATTAGCGTAGGTGATCTATGTTAATTACAGAAATCTGTTCAAAGCAGAAAAACATTGGGAGTATTCCATGAAAAACAAAATAACTAACAAAAGCGTAACATTAAAAGTAATAGATAGGTACAATTTAACCATAATTTAAATCAAAATGTCCACCGTTGAATTCTCGACAATTATTATTAATACTCGTTTGTGATATTTACTGTGCAGGTGAACAGTCAGTTGCCGATATCTTAAAAACTATTAGGTTTAGACAAAGGACACTAGAATCAATAAATATCCAGAAAGGTCAGTAGAATATAAATATAAGGTTCAATACAGAGTGTTCCATTAAAGTATCGACGTAATTTGAGTCTGAAAGTCACTTTTCGTAGTACTTCCGGTTCAACCGGAAAGGAAATTTTATGACTAAAATTTTACTCGCCAAAAAACTTAAATAATCGTAACAGATTTGTTCCTACATTCTTTTGTTTTATGCGAAAGTGGAATAATTTATGATCGATATAACATTTTCAACCGCCACTTTCTCGAAAACTGTCAAAGATAGATTATAGGACGTGTTACATATTTTATACCTAGAATTTCTTAGGCAATGTAGATTTAGAAAAATATACAGGGTGTTCTATTAAAAATAACAAAGTTTATTGTACTATTTCCGGAAATGAAAATCAGAATTTATAGCAATTCAAACATGCAACTGATTCAATCAGTAACTTCCCAGAATTTAAAATCGATATCTTTTTTTACTGGAAGTATGGCTAGTAATATCGTAGGCACCCGGTATAATTTCCCTAAAATAGGCGAAGTCTGGCTAATACTATTCCACTTAACCCTGTATATTAATTACAGTTTGAAACTACTTAATCAAGGCAATATTTCTTAGAAAAAAAATGTTGTAATAAATTTAAAAACAAAATAAATCAAACTGACAACTTTTCGACGTTAATAATAGAACCTGAGTAAAGTCAAATTAGGAAATCCGAACTGAAGCCGATTTTATACCGTTCAGCGGGCTATGCTATAGCTTTTGAAATATTGTGAGTGTGTACCTGGCACTTGGTGCAAGCGATCTCTTGTAAAGACTATGTCTTCTTCATGGTCTGTTCCCAGACTTATCACTTCTTCCTGTTAACGCTAGATTGTCTTCAGGCAATGACCACCGGACATGCTAGTCGTTACACTCGAAGCCGCGGTCATGTGTCACTTCACTGAATACTCCTTATTATAATTCTTATTACGTACCTCTAGATGGGTTTTATAGTTTTTAATGGTGGAAATATTTTCTAAACATCAAGGTAACGTTTTATGGTACTGTACGTATGGTGGCGTCGCTACAAAAAATACTTAAGTGTGTACTTTAATATTACAATGTTAAAGGTGATGATTTTCATCTACAGATTTATCTATTAATCACTATTATAATCATTATAACTATTTGATTTAATTACATTGGCATAATAATTGAACAAATGTTGAAATCATTGTAGGTAAATGTTTCACAAGAAAACGCTGAATAGTCTAGGTGCCCGCGTACCAAAAATGGATTGATACATATCCTCTTGTAACTTCTTGTATGGCTAAATTGCGCCTAATCTACAACTTTTTTCCTCTGCAAAAATGTTCGAAAACGCGGTATTCCCCCTCCACTTCCTAAAAATTTCCACGCGTCGTACTGGAAAATCGGGAAATCTATTTTGTCGATCAATTCGAAAATTGGATTCTACATGTTACTATTAAGCAATCTTGAAAAAAAAGGTGTTTATTAATAAATTTGTCAAACTAGTTTTTTATAAAAATTCCGAATTAACAACTAAGTGTATAAGTTAACTTACTCCTCCTCGCTATGCTCGTCGTGCCCTAAACCCGTGCGTGCTTTAAAGGCTACTTATGCACGTGTATTATACGCTATTTTTTATACCTGCACTGCAAAAAATTTGAAAAATTTAGTAACTTTTTAATCGGTAACATAGAGACGGTTAGAATTTTTTTGTTTGGTTGCTAACTACCTGTGCATTTATCATTGTTTAAAATTGGTTATTTCCTAAGCAATTTTAGAGCACTAGTGCTTTAAAGGCGCGCTTTTTAGTTTTAAAAACAGATTATAATACAAGTACATATATAAAAAAGCTTTTATTTTAAAAAACTGTACTAAAAAGTACAAAATATTATTATTTTTTTAAATTCATACACCTGGAAACCAAAAGCTTTGGGAGCGGTCAATTCAGCAAAGTAACTATGCAGTATGATCATCCTCAAAGCTTTTTGTTTCCAGATGTATGAATTAAAAAAAAAATACTTTCTAGTACAGTTTTTTTATATAATTTTTGTTTTGTTTTACTTTTACACTAAGATAATTTCAATTGTTAATAAATCTAAACAAGAACATTATTTGAGTACATTTTTCATATTTCAGTTCGGTGTAGGCCTGCATTGCAAACCATGGATCGTTATAAAATCCAATATTATGATGGTAGATGAATGGATTAAAAAATTGGATCCATTAAGAATTAGGACCAGTAGATTATTTCCGTACGTACACAGACCAGCTAACAACCAGCAATTTCTCAATTTGTTAAGAGTTCAAATCAATCTAAAAATGGTACCATTTTTTGCAGTAGTCTTCACACGTCAAAAAGCTATAACTACTATAATCAATTTCTTTCAGAATTAACCAACTTTTTTCAGTAAAACTGAACGCTAGCGCGCGGAGACAGAATAGAACATACGCGTTGTGTAATAAATCTTTAAAATACATATTAGTCCAGTCAACGGAGCGCGAAAAAGACAAACTTTCTAACTTGAGTGCTAGTGGATGGAAAAAAATCAGGTGAATGTATCATCGAAATACAAGACTTTTTTTATTTGCAACTTTTCTGTAAAGTGCGTGAAAAACTACACCTTTCTTTGAAATTGTAGCGCTTTAAAAACATATAATTTAAAAATTTGAGTAAATTCAGACGTATGCATTGAGGCCTTCTAAACATGTCTCCTAGAATTCTTTCCCGAGTTACGGGCACTTTTTCACGATAAATGATATACCTACTACAGTTTTTGCACATTTTCAGTTAAAGAATACATGACAGTTCGAAAAATGAGGGTGACTTGTATATATTACTATAAAAAAATATGAAACTTATATAGTTATACCATTTTGAAGGTTCAATATAATTCTTAAATTTGAAAATGTGTGAAAAATATAGTACAATATTTATCGTGAAAAACTGGTTGTAACTCGGAAAATTAGCAGGTTACAAGAAAATTCCAAGAGACACAAAATATTTAGCCGGTCTGAATGCATGCGTCTGAATTTTTTCAAATTTTTAAATTACGTGTTTTTAAAGCGCTACCATTTTAAAGAAAGGATGGGTAATTTTGATTTTTTTTCAATTTCCTTTTTCAACTTTTACGTTTCCCCTACCCCACTTTTAGGAATTTTTAACCATGACCATATCTCGAAAAATATGCATTTCTCGAAGAAATTCACACTAGTAAAAACATCTTATTTTGGGCAAAAAGAGGTAAATATATTGTTTTTTTTTCTTCATTTTCGACCTGATTCTACAAGTTACGGAACCTGTGATAAAAGGGGTGTTTTCTACCTCATTTCCTTCCATTCACTAGCACTCAAGTTGTGGTGAAACCCCACGTTGATTGGACTAAATAGTTCAATCCATATGTATGGCACATAATAAACTCAAAGCTGCCGATGGAGCTCTAATATAAGGGGAAACCGGGCATGCTTAATTTTTCGACGCTTTATTAAATAATAAATGTAACCCATTACTTAATAGATAAAACATAATTACTCTTCTGTATAGTATGTTCTAGCATAAGATAAGAAATAAATGGAAACACGCCTCTTTTAATTAAAATTTCTAATAGTTGATAGACTCGACCTTTACTTGATAATGAAATAAAAAACACTAAACGTTAAAATCGGTAAAGTGTTTTTTATTTCATTAATAAGATTTCTAACTCTTGTGATATAGTTACGTAAATCACCTCTAACTAGAACGTTAAACCCAGTTAACAGATAAACAGAGGCGTAATTTGAATTTATCTGTAAATGTCGCGAAGGATGGGCACTGCGTCCACCAATGCATAAGATATTCCTATCTGGGCAAAACAGAATAATATTTTTTAATTTACCATGAACATCTTAAGTTTCTACCGAAAACACGATTTTTAAGTCTAGTAATATTTTGTTCATTTGAAGTACAGTCCTGTAGTTATTTTGTCACCAGTAATAGGGCCAACTTTGATATTTTGATAGCCGGTTTTTATGACCTTTTTTATTTGCACTAAACAAATAATGCAGACAACTATACGTATTATTGGAGAACTCGCTCAAAAGTTTATATTTTGTCAATTTAATTTACAATTTTTTAAACAAAAACTTTCAATGTACTCCTAATTCTGATGATATAACAAGGAAGTTCGAAAAACTTCTTCAAATTTTTTAGAATCGTTTCTGCAAGTTACGATTTATCCGGCCCGGTATATGGGTGGGTGCCTTATAATAAAATTGTACAAATTATTTCAGACTCGTGGACACAAATAAAATTTATAACTAAAGCAAAAAAAGAAATGCGTTGCCAAGAATATGTGACATGATGCCATTTTATAAATAATATAAACCTCCTCTATTAACATTACTAATTATTTCCTAACTGTTATGACTATGAGTCGGTACGTTAAATGCCAGGATTATATTTAAAGTGAATGAAAATTACGCTGCGGTAAAAGCATAGTAGCAAAATAAAAATCTTGACCTTTCCCAACAGTTTGGTCTAAAAATAATGTTTCATAAAAGCTAACGATCACCATAAACCTTTTATAAACATTTTTAATGCCTTGTCAAAAGTTCTTTTATTTGTGACCGATTTAATAACACATCAGTGTTTCACAAAGGCATAAAGGGACCTGAAAATTTATCAACGGTTAGAAAATTATATATTAATTTGAAGGTGGCTCTCGACTAGCCGTTCGGTTCTTACATTAAATTATTGTTATTGGAATATCCATAGCATTAATACCTTAATATAACATTGTCGATTTTGGGTTAACTTAAGATAATGGGTATAAAAAATCGCAGACTAATATTTTTCGGTGGGAATTTGTGGACCGTATTCAAAAGGTTATTAAGGGTTATAACCGTCTGTTTCGATCATGGCAGCTGGCCGGAAAGTGCTTGCCATGTGGAGGTCTTAACAAAGTCTGTTTTGCAGCTGCCGTTGTCTCTCTCTGTCCTTTTTGTGGCCTCGAACGTTTTACTAACCACTTCTTCCAACTACCGGTCTATTTGGTTGACAAACATAATTTTTTCTTCTAGAATTTGAAAGAAACGAACGGCAATATTTTAAAAATGTTAAGGGGATGTTAGTAAGGTAGATAATAACTGAGTAATTTGTTTTTGCATATTAAAGTATAGACTATAAATATAAATAATTGATAGTTTAAGAACAGGTGCACTGAATATATATAATATACACACTTATATTTTAGTATAAGTATATGCTGGTTATATTACAATATCCGTTGGATACATACCTCTAAGTGTTGTTGGCAAAGGCAAATAAACTTTTCGCTTATTTAGGTATTTGAAAATTAATTGACAAAAAGTTAATTGGTATCCCGTGTTCTAAACTTCCGAAATGTTCGTAGAAATTACAAATGCATAAACGTAAATGAAATTTTTTATAAAATTATTTTATAATTTATGTAGGTATAAGCTTTTAAAGCTGAGGGAATTAGATTTTTTATTTACAAGGCTAATTTATAAATTATCCGTTGAAAGAAATAAATATTAGATAGTCCCTAACTTTTGTTAGTTCTTAAAACATACCTATATGTATATATCGTTCTTGATAGAGTTGTCCCTAAAACCGTAATTAAAGGCACCGTGGTATAACTCCAATATAATTAAAAGCCTTGAATTAAAACATAGAGCGTGGTGTGATTACAAGAACCGTGAGGATCCTCTCGCACTCTATGAGTTTAAATTATTAAGGACATGTATCAAAGAGCAGGTTGATATTGAATATAAAAAATATTGTCGCGACATCGAAAGTAATATTAAACTCAATCCCAGTAAGTTCTGGCAGTTTATCGACAGTAAGTCAAGAAATGTAGTAATAATTTACCAACAGTTATTAACTATGAAGATAAACATTATGTAGGCAACAAGGAAGTGGTTAATGGTTTCGCTGAATACTTTTGTTGTTCATATATTACCACTAATCCATCAATCGAGGACCTTACTGTTGACTCAGAAACAGATTTTTTAACAATCGAACGGTTTACAGAAGTTTTAAATTTCATGAAAAAAATCAAGCCTAAATACACAATGGGCCCTGACAAAATTCCAGCCTTCATACTACATGATTGTGCTAGCGTGCTCACAACTCCTCATACATTTTTGTTTAATTTAGCCATTAAATCTAATATGTTTCCTGATGCACTAAAATGTTCTAAAATAATTCCTGTATATAAAAAAGGCGAAAAAATAATATAGAGATTTACACACCTATAACGACGAATTTCTCAAAAGTATTCGAAATTCTGTTACATGAACCAACATTTTCTTATGCAAAGAATCGCATTAGTGAATACTAGCACGGTTTCTTCAAGGGACGATCTACATCAACTAATCTCTTGTATAACTCAATATATATCTAATGCTATCGACACTAACTCACAGGTTGACGTAATTTACACAGACTTTACTGAAGCATTTGACAGACTAGATCACAGTATTTTATGTTCTATATTTAAAAAATGTGGCTTCTCAAGAAATTTGTTGTTATTATTTTACAAATCATATCTTGAAAATAGACATCACCATGTTGAATACCGTGGACAACGATCTGCGGAATTCGTATCTACCTCCGGAGTACCCCAAGGCTCTGTTTTGGGCCCATTATTCTTCAACATTTTCATTAATGACATTGCAGGGGAATTGGGTGTCAATTTTCTATACGCAGGTGATATGAAGTTATACAATAAAGTAAATGATGTGAGTGACTGTGTGGTATTACAAAGTGCCCTTGATAAAATTAATGAATGGTGTAATTTAAACAAATTACAGTTGAGTATAAGAAAGTGTAATGTCCTAACTTTTATTAATAAACACCAATATGTAGAATTTAATTACCATATAGAAGATTCAGTTCTTACACGTCCATCAACATTCCGCGACCTAGATGTAACATTTGACACCAAATTATCATTTAATAGCCATATAAATACCATCACTAATGAAAGTTTCAGAACTCTAGGATTCATAATACGATGTTCTCGCGATTTTAACGACATTAACACACTGAAACTACTATATCAATCGTTTGTTCGATCCAAATTGAAATATTCGTCAATTATTTGGCCGCCCCACTATATAACACACATATACAGAGAGAATTCAGAGGCGTTTTTTAAAGACTTTGAGTCATAAGGAAGATGGTGCCTATCCTGCTATTGGTTTTCCTCAGACTGAACTGTTAAATAGATTCTCACTCTCGAGTCTGGAGACAATTTCACAGCAAATTTTTCTTTTTAAAATAATACATAATATAATTGATTGCGGCGCTATCTTAAATTTACTAAATTTTCGAACTCCTAGACTTGGTTCTAGGCATAACTCATTGTTCTATTTGCTGACTCCCCGAACTAACGTCCAGAAATTTTCGCCGCTATACAAAATGTGTGAGAATTATAATAATCTACAAGATCAGTTTGATATATTCCACTGCAATGCAGCTGCGTAAAAAGATTAACTGCATAATTTATTTTTTTTGTTTTGTTTTATCTTTGTTTTTATCTGTTTACTTTGTATTCTACTCTCATACGTTATATATTTGTAAATACTTACTATTTCTTACCCTGTAGTTGCAATGCTCTGTTGGGTAGTGTATTGTTAAATAAATAAATACCTGTTTGTAATCTAAAGTCAATTTGAAACTCATAAAAAAAGACTGACAGAGGAATTCATACTCCCAGCAATGTCCATAGACGTCGACCGACAATTTTTAGAATAATTTTTTAATTTTTGGAACAAATTGAATATTGTGTTACAACCTTATATTAATTGGTAGGCCTGCTGTAAATTATCTGTGTACAATAAGTAATGTTAGATTAAAGAAAAACTCCATAGATGGTTCAATAAAAGTAAATAAATGTTATTTAACCTACGGCTGTGCTACTGGCAATTTTACGAATAAAGCAATAGCAAGTATAAGGATTCTAATGGTGTGCCAGGTAAACAATCGACAACTTTTGTTTGAATTCGACTGCCGCAGGCGCATATCATATCTGGTTAACTGTATTCGCATACGGGTGTCGTTGGTAATAATCAAGCACGGTTTCGGTGTTATCCTGTTGCAGGCAGGTGTTGTATTGATTTATCCTGGTAGTAACGCTTTAGACTGAATTTCTAAATTGAGAATAGAAATACTATATATTAATAAAGAAACCTATTGTGGATAGTTAATCATGACGATATGAGAAAGGACACTACTTTGTCTTCTATCACTGAATAACTTCACTTTCCCCTTTTAGCCGAATTTTTTGTGCACTGTTGATAGCTTTATTGGCCGATGTTGAATCCCACTTTGATTTTAGTGAAATGAACTTCGGGGCGATGTCTCTTCTTAGACACTCTTGATTAAACCATATATTCTGATTGATGAAGCTTTGTTTCTTCATTAACCTGAGGTACTATTTGGCTTGGGTTGCTACACTTGCACTTTTGAAAAAAATCGATTCTGGTAGCCGTTACTTTGTGACAGTTAATCAAGATGATGTGAGAAAGGCCACTACTTTGTTTTCTATCGCTGAATAAACCTATAATTCAAAATAGTGCCCTTTCTCACATCGTCATATATGTTAATAATTTATGGAAGTGTTGTGTTTCCGGGTGCTTTCCGCGTAGTTTATAGGCTCCTGCAACGAGGAGCAGCAGTAGGCAGCTTTCAGCGAGAACCTTAATGATGGCAGATAAGATTCTGCCGGAACGTCGTTTAGACAACCGTGGCTCCTACAGGAGCCTACCAACCACGCAGTTAAACACCCGGAAGCACAACAACACTACATTTAACACCCGCGAAAGCCGCCAGTGTTAATCTGTTCTGGATTGTGTTCTATGCTCGCCCAGCGCGCCAGCTCTCAGTTTCGCTACTGAAAGTCAGTGTTACTAAGTTAATTTTGCGAGAAATCTATTTGGATTATAAATTTTTGAAAAGAGAAGATTCTACTCTAAAAAAAGGCACCGTTTTGAGAATAGTATGAACTTTTATTAAGTTTTCTAATTGCCATGGAAAATTACCATAAGTACGTCCTCGTCAGTTGATTTGTATGGACAAAACACACACTACAGGTTGCAATCCTTAACAAATCTACTTTTTTTTAAATTCCTTCGTTTATTGTCAGACTAGAACTCTATAGAATTCTATAATGTATCTATTAGTATATTAATTGTTATAAATAATTAGATCCGCAATATCACCCATGGTAAGGATGGGACACGTCCTGAGGATGTTCAATCGCAACTGTATACAACAAATAGAGCGAATGTAACAAACAACTGGCACAGAGAGATTCAAATTTCTCGAAGGATATGTTGTAAATTTGAAGCATTCGTACAAAATATCAATGCATTTAATCTAAATATTAACTTGCTAAATTTGTGATGTCCTTTAATATTTCCCTACCCTAATTAAAACTTTGGTAGTAATTGTATAGACACGTCTGGATGGTACATTATAATTTTCCCCATTTTTTATAGGGTCATATATCGTTTAATATACCATAATGCTTGATATAAATATTTGGTTATTGAAATATGTACATACCGTATTGAAATATTGTAGGAAAGTCAAATACGCATTAATCTAAAAGAAAAGTATTTTTTATGTATTTCGAAAATGGCCATTCTTTCAAAAATTCATGAATACTAATAATAGCATATCAACTTATTTTAATGTATTTGTTAATTACTCTATAAATACAAAATGTTTTGTGATGGTAAATTAATATCCCCAGAGTCGATTTAAATATACATTCAACCACATGCTAAGCCGAACACACGTGACTAACTTTTTATATGGTCTGAGTTTTTCATTCATGTCCTCGGCTTAAGTTGTTGATGTGTCAAATTTAATATTAATAAGATTGAAATTATCCGACTAATCTGTTTTTATTGAACCATATGTCTTAAATCGTTTGTGACATTGTTTGTCTATACGTTATTTATGTGAATATGGAAATTTTATTTTAGAATAACATTATACGTTTCATCGAGAAGTTGTCGTGTATGTTGCAAAAAGCTCAGTTATTTTAATTGGCGTTTAACAAAGACTTTTAATGTTTACTACAAAAAGATTGCATCAATTTTATACCATTTCCAGTGCATTTGCAATTCAAATTTTGCATTGTAGTGTTGCTGGTCAAAAACAAAAAATACCCAAACAGACCTACAAAAATAGTCAATTTCAGGTCTGGGAATCATGAGGCCTCCAGGCATAAAAGCGGCAACCACAAACAAAATTTTTACAGATGTTATCTTTTTGTTCTATATACACATATAGCTTTGCAGTATTTTTGTTAACGTTCTTACAGGATCCGAATCTACCTGGGTCGGTATAAAGTAGGTAACTTGGCGCCGGATAGGAAGAAAAATATTAGATAAGATTAACGTTATCAACATTTGTTATAGAATGTAACACCTAATAATATGCCAGATTTTATTACTGTGATGTTATAAAATGTTCCCAGAAAACAAATTGGTTAATTATTAAAAATATTCAAGATCATTAAACTCCTAACATTTAAATAAGTTGACCTTGACGAACTATTTTATTCATTCACGAAGTAATTACAACAAAGAAATCAAGGTGATATTGCTACTAAAGTGAAAAAACTAGTTTCTTTTTTTTTCATTCAGTACAGTGACTTGAAAAGTTCAGTGATTTTGTCAATTAATAATTACATCAACCTGGTGATTAAATATGTGTGAATTAAACAAAATGTAATAGAGTAATACATTTTTTGAAGCCGCGTTACGGTACATGGAGATCAGATGAATTTCGTAACTTTGGCGGTTAAATATCTTCAATTCCAATTCCTATTTGTTGTGCTCGGCAGGAAAAACATCTAAATCCAAGTTTTATTTATTGTTTATATATTATTTATAATTTAAGATTAGCGTAAAAATGTCTTCATTCTGTTGTGGAAACAAAAGGTATTTGTAAATGTTCCGATAAGTGACAACCGCTGATGTTTATATCACATTGGTATCGGGGTGGAAATAGATCATGATTTTAATAAAGAAAATTGGAAACTCGGGTCTTCTGAGTTTATTCAGATTTTCTTATTTAGTTCAATTGTTTCTTCATTAAAATAAAGTCGAAAAAAAAAGAAACACAAAAGTAGTTGGTAAAATTGGACTAATATTAACTTAATCTACTAGTAATTGGATTATTTTAGAAATGAGTCACGATTCTTAAAATCCTCTTTTACCTCGTCGCTCTACTATGATCGTGTATCTCGCACGGTGCCGCTACACTCGACGCGTGTCTCTACCCGCGTCGCTCCACTGTGTAGATACCCTTAGAGGAGCTAGACGAGGACTATAATAGTCCTCTCCGTGTAAATACGTCAAACGACATGAGATTATTGAAAGTAGATTTCTAAAAATCAGTTTTATCTTTATTGAAAGTTGGTTTGTACTATAAATAAATAAACAATAAAGTAAACAGTAGTAATTTAATAATACCCGGTATACTTATTTAGCTATTGTATTATTTATAAAAATTATAAATGGGGAATAATAATTTATGTTGCGCATTGGATGTCTCCTCTCCTGGACCATTTGTGGATCAAACTATACGATGGAACTTTTATTCTAAAGAGACTTACATGTAGGGATTCATTTTTTCTTCGTAATCGTATTTTGATAATTTATTCTCCAATTATACTGGTACACTGCGCAGTTGCCAGACATAACTTGAAAGTTTTTGTACAGAAACACCAAAACTCATAACATACAGGTGGACCATCCTAGAATGGCAGATGAGATTAGGATGCGCAGTAGTCGAAACCAGGCCCAGCTCTACGGAGCTCATTTTTTTATGTGCCTTGCTCGTACGGTACGGTCTCGAGAAAAGTTTTTGTGATGTATAGTTTACATTTAATATATAGGTACCTATTAGAAGTGTCTACTTATATATTGTTTATTTGAAAATTAAATATAATTAATATTTCAAATATAAAAACAACGAAGTGGTCATTCGAAAACACCAATTGGCTTATGACATCGGGATTCTTAATGAGTAGAGCGCACCTTTTAGTGTAACTTCTTGCCCCGACTGACTGTACTGTAGTTTCATAGTTAAGAATCTTGTCTCTGTCCAAGAGTGACGATATGTATCCTCTCTCTGCGCAGCTACCTGCCATCCTAGATGATTCACTTGTAACACGAAAACACAACACTCGACGCGAGTTTCGCTAACCATGTCAGCATCATCGGGATATGATAAAAACTCACGCATTTAATTTAATTGAAATAAACCATTTGAATTAATTCGTGCCTACCCTGATTGACGACGTCTTGCATTAAGTAATGTAATATTAAACTAAACTTAAACTAAACCGTTCTTTCTTAGAAATCTTAAAAGCACCCACAAAAATATCTAAAACGAATATCAACAACATTAACTAAATAATCTGAAACATTATAGTAATAATTGCAAAAAAGATGGATTCATAAGCGAATAGTTTTGTGTCCAGTAATTATTTTCCTTACTCAACCTTACGTTAAATATCTATCTGATAATAATACAATTATACTACTATTTATAGTCTAATTAAAGACGTGCTTTGAAAAATGTTGATATTTTGGTATAATGTATTTAAAGTCAGTTTGAAAATCATCAAAAAAGACCGACAAAGGAACAGTTGATACGAGCGATGTCATGAACGTCGACCGACAATTGTCAGAATCGCTTTTTAATTATTGTAAATATTGTTTTACCACTCTATATTAATTGACTGGCATGGTGTAAATTAATAATTTATAATAAATAATGCTAGTTTAATGAACAACTCCATAAATGATTCAATAAAAGTAAATAAATATCAGTTAACTTACGGCTATGTTACCGGCAATATTAAGAATGAACCAAAAGCTTATAAGGGACTTGTAATGGTGAGCCAGGTAAACAATCGACTACTTTAGTTTGAGGTCAGCGCGTTACATATTTGGTTAACTATATTCGTATAAGGATATCGTTTGTAATACTCAAGTACGCGGTCTCGGGTATTATTCTATCACAAATCAAAATTGTAATGACTTATCCCGGTAGCAACGCTTTAGACTGAATTTTCAAATTGACAATAGAAATACTATACGTCCCTTAGTGTTCTTGTGACATGACAATGACACAGAAGAACATGCCCCAACTAAGATTTTATTAGAAAACATAATGGAGCAAATATTTTAAAAGTAGTACCTATTTGCTTTCCAAAAGTGTATTATTAAATAAACAAATATTTACTTAACCCCTGCCATTGCCACCTTAGTAACTTTAGCTAATTGTAAAATATGTGTCTGGACAATTTGCCGACTTGGGGTGGCAACACCATTACCAACTGGGAAAATCGTCTATTCAAATCAAATTTATTTCACAAAACTCAGCCCTAAGTGACTGCGATAGCTATTCGAATTGAAATTCTTGAAGGAAGTATTGATCGCTTGTAAAACGTAGGTAATATATTGTACGCTGTAAAATTTATGGCAAATAACATTGGTCCTGATCCCTTGTAAAAAGGGTTGTATAATTTTAGCAAGTATACAGGCAGATACAGTAATATTAAGAAAATAAAAATATTAAACTTTACTGTGTTGTCATAATATGATTCTATTTTTATTAGACCAGCCTATGTGGGCGCTCATATAGGCTGGTCTATATTGCTATTTTTCAGTATTTACAGTGCTAAAGACTCTGCAACACAGTTACTACTTTTAAATGTACAGTATTATTTAAAATAACTAATTTTTATGAAACTTCGTTACTGGTTTCATTTTTGACCCAATGTTATAGTTCCAATGTGCAAATTTAAGACAATTGATGGTCTAGCCTACTACTTGCTTTAATAGTTTTTGGGTTTACCTATTTATATTTATTTATATTACAGGTATCCTTGATTTTATACAGGAACCAGTGCAGAATTATCATTTTACGGGTATTGAAATGAATTACTACGAACACTAACCAAAACATTGAAATTTACAATGCGTTTGACCGTTTATTCGCCGCAAATTTCGCATCTTGTTAGCTTCATATGCAGGGACTGGGTGTAGTGCATACGGGCCACCCGCTCTTCGGCATAATTTCGAAGAGCGGGGAGTGGCATCTTCTTATTATTACGATTTTCTACGTGAAAATTCTATATATTGCCTCTTATTATTTGCAAGTATGCCTCTCTTGCTTTAACCAACGCAAATGCAATCAAAATTTACATATACATCTCCAACTTTTCCAGAATTTCGTTTAGAAAAAATCCGGGCCCCTCAAAAACTCCGGGCCCGGGGGAAACATCCCCTTTCCCCTCTTGTCGGGCCTGCTCATATGGAGAGATTATGATTAGGATTGTATGAATCATCTTCAGATGGTGCCAACTTGATTGACGTAACGTGCGTATTGTTTTAGTATTATGAGGTTCCAAGTCCCTGCTTGATTCTGTATTTTGTGTACTCTGTTCAACCAATTTTTTTCCTAGTGATTTTGGACAGTTATATATACTCTCTTAATACCTCTAAGCAATTATTATTGGTTTTTTACTTTCCCTTATTATACGATTTGTATAGGGAAAGTATTGTGAAAAATTTGATTTTGAGTTATTGATCGATATACACGTTTTTAAGCCACATGAACCCAAAAATGTGGTTTTAAGAAATACCTGTTTGTCGTTTATCTGTGGTCACGCTTAGTGTTCAAACCACAGCATTTATTTTGCGAAATTTTGAGAGCGTGTTCAGGACGGTCATACTCGAGGCGAAATCTCGATCTTAGATCGAATGTGGGGCAAGCGAACATCTAAAAATCGGTGAAATGTCGATGTTTAATAATTCCTCTTAATTATTGGGTTATCCTGAGCATTAATATTTCTAAAATTTAAAATGTAAATAAATATTATATTTATAACCTCACATATATCGTTCTTAGTGCGACCTTGTCCAATTGTAGTGTTCACGTAAATACTCGTTTACATCCACTGCATCTTGGAATTGATTATACCTAGTAAAATGTTGAGTTTAAGCCAAATATTTTTCCAAGAACTGTATAACTGAATGTACTATAATCAGTAAAATGTACCTCTTACCTACTGACTTTAAGTACAAACTAAACTAGCTAACCATTACACTCTTCGCCAATTTACTGCACTTTTTATACAATTGTTGCACATTCTATAGGATCAATTTTGTTTAAAAACAGTAGGGTTCTTACTCTAGCTAACACTCACTATCTAAATTTCAATACAATCGGACTTACAGAAACGTGATGGATGGACAGGCGTACGGACATTTTGAAAGTTGTTCAGAATTTAATCACCAACACAGTGATATGATTTTTTTTTCTCTACGAGCGATATTATTGGTTTTAGAAATGTGCCAGTTAAATGCAATATACTCTACCTGATGGGTATTCCTTGGTATTTTTCTATTTCACTTCATTTTCTAGAGAGTTTTACACGCATTTTTTAATCTTTTGATTTATAATTTAACATTTCCCTAACTTGAAAACGATCGTATATTCTTAAGGAAACCCTTGCGATATTGTTCCTTTTGGAAGCGTATGGATTATCATACTTTTGCTTGCTTAATAAATGAGAGTAAACAACGTTATCCTTCCGCTCGTCTACAGCCAAAGGATACTCAATCTTTTGTAGCGGTGCCAATACTTACATCGAAGTAAACCTAAATGTTCTAATGGATCTTCCAGTCCGATAAATGTATTTATTCTCGCTTAACCTGGAAATTTAGTCTAAAATATTTAGTCTCTAATAAATAATATATTTTTTATTATATTCTACTTATCTCTGACTAATGTTGCTAAATTTTTTTGATATATGTTAGCTGACGGCAAATAAAGCTTTATATAAATTAAGGTGTGGATCAATACAGTACAACAAATTCGTCGTTTAGTAAACCACCAGCGTATCAAATCTGGGTTATCGATTTTAAGCAGGAAATGATGAAATAGTAAAGAGGGAACATGACAAGAAACAAATTTACCTATATTTAGCGATGATTGATTTTTGCACTCTTCAATCAAATTATTTAAGGTCTTCCATACCTATAACAAATCTGCCGCTATTGCTACAAGATTAAAGCATTTACAAATATTAAAAGCGTTAAAATTCCTTCTCAGAAATTTTGTTTTTACCTGCATTAGTGGAGATAATTTTAACTATCATCTCACTTGTTTACTCGTCATTTTAAACAGATTGGGCCCCATGCGGCTTCTTTCAGTTACCTAGGTTTATATTTGTGGAACTTAGCACTAGACTTTATTACTCTTATCACCTTATTTATCAGTTTTAACACCTGAAATTTAAGCTTGGATATTATTGAATCGTTTAGAAATTTCACTACCTTAAGCGTGACCTCCGTTGTCTCATTAAATGTTTCGCCAAGTGATTATTTTTCATTTTTATTATAAATATTAACAATAACAAATAATAACCGACCTCATTCTGACAAAATTTTAAAAATTATTGAATTATTACAATGATTCACAATTATATAACATGCAATAGGCAATATATTTAAGGGGGATAGAAACACAACACAGTGAATTATTTCAACATCTTTTAATAATTGCAATTTTAATTTTGTTGTTGAATCATCATTAATATGCGACATAAAAGACTACAAACACCAACCTGCAATTGCAATATTAGTTTTTCTAAAGTGACGACCGACCCCAAATGTTACCCCAAACAAAACTCCAATCTTGAAATTTTTGTATTTTTTTTCTATTCTTTCTCTCTATAAGATATAAACACCGAACAGTTCAAAACATGAACCATGTTTTTAAGCAACTAGAAGAAAAGAAAGAGGTGGCCACTTCGATCCGTATGTATTAATTTTGAGTTTGTTTTTTTTGCATATTATAATATTGCAGGTGGTAGGTGGTAATATTGCAGGTGGTAGTTCATTATAATTACTTCAAGATACATGTTAGTAGAGGGTCCACACCTTCGAAAGCCGTCTAAATCGCCAAGTAACCCATTCCAGCAAGGTAAATAAATTTTGAGCTCGCATATCGAAAGAGGGTCCTAATGGGCATCCGAAATGGCTTGTTGGACTTTTTTTGGCGCTTGCACAACTTCTCCACAAGAAAAAAAGATGGCGGAACGTTATTTCAAGAATGTGTGTTTTTAAACATATACCTCTCGCTAGAAAATTAACTACGTACGATATTGATGTGATTTTTTATATTTGTATACTACTAACATGAGCGCATATATCTGTACTGTTAGAATTTCAAAATCACTTACGATTTTTTTCTAAATAAATCCTAAATCACGGGAAGCAAATTTGTGTGTTTGAATTTTCGACGTGCGATCAACTATATTAAATGTTTAATTTTTTTATATATTATATGCGAATGAAATATGGTCTAAAGATCAAAAAAGTTTTTGCAAAAAAAATTAGCTCCATATCTTTTACAATTTTTGAGTTACAGACTTTTCAAATTAAACCATAATTTAGGTCCGTGATACTCCTATTACCATGCGGCTATTATCTCACGTACTGCTATGTGGTTAATTGTAATGCATCAAGATAGTAAGCAAATACATTTTTGATATTGTGTTATTATTATTTATAATTTTACAAAAATATTAATATGTAAAATGAAACTCATTTGGCATAGTATTTATTAGATCTATAGGTTATGAAGGTGTTGTATATGGAGATATTTATTATATATACCATAATTATACAATATAGAAATAAAATATAAACATGTACACAAAACGTGTAATTTATAAGTAATAATAATAATAATAATAATGCATAATTATACACAGCTCAGTAAGCATCGACAAAGCACTACTAGACTAGTAAGAATTACTGTCTGTTAAACACTGCTCTGTATTATTTCTGCCCTTAAAACAATTGTAGGAAAGGCCACATGCACATGCAACATCAACATTTTTAGTCACACTCTACTTTACAATTCCACTTTTGTTTTTTTTTTAACCACTTGTGGTATTTGTCATCATTTGTGGGTTTATTTGGTTATTCTCTATCAGATATCCAAATATTCTGGAAGAGTGTGATGTGTTTTCTTAACTGTTTTTCAAGTTACCGAGGTAATTTGTTTAAAATCCAGAATTTTGTGTCAGGTAAGGAAAGTATAGGAGAATCTAAAGCACTTCTTGTGAATAATTTTTACAATTAAAATTATTTTGCAGTAAGCAGGGTTTGACCCTGCTTCGCTAAGTACTTCAGTTGTAAGCTAAGCTAAGCATACCAAACTAGTGGACTTAATGACCGTTTCAAATGCAGTAAGTAGCAGTAAAGTAGCTCTCTTGTAGGACTTAGCGAAAGTATGTCTAATAACTTTATGAAAAATCAATGCTACCTTGGTGAATCTAATTAAACTCACTATGGCCATACAGATTCACATAGGTCCTACGACCATCTTCAATGACACGATCACCAATTGCATCGCAGTTATCTCCAAGATTAGTCAAACTGTTTAGATGGCCTGTTTGATTTAAGGCAACTGTAACTGCTCACTTTTTCCCCTTCGGAAAGAATAACTGACAGGTTACACAATACACAGACTGCCAATAAACAATATTTACAATATTTTCTTCTTTATGTTTTTCACCTAATTATTTATTGGTTTCGTGAATACTATAAAATACCCTTTGTTGTCGTATACCTACAAAACTTTTGTAGTTTTTCTATTCTGGAAAAATTAAACATACCTTTCGTAAATATTAATGTGTTCGTTTGTTCATGGCTGCACTTCAGATTTTATGCTAGGCGTGAGGAATCCAAGTTCACATTGTTGGGCAACATTTGTCCTTATTTACACCAATATTCAGGGCTTGTTTTCTTAAGTCATATCGTACTTTTTTTTTAATCCGAAGTTTAGGTCAATTTTTATTTTTAAACTCAATTTATTAAAACTTATTAACGATTTCGTACTCTATTTGCAATTCTAGATATACTGTCCTAAACCAAAATGACGTAACTTAAAATTTCCTAAGCAAATTGGACGTACTTCAAAGTTTCCTTGTTAAATGACCGACTTTTTTCAATAATCAATAAACCATTATTTTTGCATCTGCCTCATAGAATTAAATTCAAAAATAGAATGAAACTATTTAAAAAAATAAGATGTGCTTAGATTAGCGGCATAAAATGTCAAATATCTCAAGAAGAGCGTATAATGAAGTACGTCATTTTGGCTTAGGACGGCAGTATATTACATGTAACAAATTACATCATAATTTAAAACCATGTATTTATTGCACCGAAATAATTGTTTAATAATTTTCAGACAATGAGTGATCTAATGATCAAGAATAATATAACACCTAAATTAAATTAGGTATTAGACTAATATATGATCTATCCACAATGGGCTTGGAAATTTTAAAAAAAGTCTCGTTTTTTTTTTTAAACAATCAATACGAATCATTATTATAATTACAGTAGCGTTTAAATCAAGTCAATACGATTATTAATTACAGAGATATAAGCTTTTAAAATCTGCAAATAACGATACGGCTTGCTGCAATTCCCGAAACTCGAGCTGGCCGGCTGTGACGTAATCGGCGCCGATGTCGCACGCCGCTTGCCTTATTTGAATGAATTTATATAAGTGAAACAGTCTTAATTTGAGTTCCTAAGTAGTTGTGACAATAATGGAGCAGGGATTTGTTCGTGGACAGTCGGATAACTTGCCAAAAATTGACTGAAATAAAGAACATTAATACGTTTAATTATTATTCCCATTGGTTACTCAGCTTGATATACAAAATATAATCAAATTTCGTCCTGGGGCTACATAACAGCAAAATATGTTTTCTTAATTCGCACACAGCGAATTCACTTTTTAAACCTATCTGGACAAAAATATTTACAATATTTAATAAAGCTCAGTAATAAGAGCAATATTTTATTTTATTTATTTTTTTTATCTTATTTTAATGCCTTATTTTTATTAACGTCCTGGCGGAGTTCAGCTATTGCTGCTCTACCACTCAACCAGGACACGTAGACATCAACACAACAACCATTCCCTGCGATATTGCCATCTACCGCAGCTGAGACTCGAACTCAGGAGAGATAACAGCGACTAGACATGTTGTGCCACCCAACAGCGGTCTAGATCACTGCTACCGTCTCGGTAACACATGAAAAAACGCCACCAACATCCATACCCTGGCCAGGATTCGAACCCGGAACTCCGTGGTCGCAAGCCAAACATTTTTTTCCATTTAAATATAATTTTATTAATTAAAATATTACATTGTATGAAGCTTATTTCTAAAGGTATATATATGAATATCACATATAAAAGTAGGTACGTACAGTACATTATTTCTCACGTCCTAAAACTACACAAAAAGTATAATATAGAACATGACACAGCCGATGGTATGGCTGGAGACTTTAGAAAAACACGGCTCTTTTTATTCATATGTTTTATCTTGATATTTCTTTATCAATTTATATCAATTATAATCAATGTGTTGCCTTGGCTTTAATCAAGCTTAAAGCTCATTAGTTCGAGAGTTTCTTGGCGGAACGAAAATAGCTCAATTAACAAATGCAGGAAAAAATGTAGAATTAAAAACCTGCTTCAGATAATATTGTCAAGATATAAAAATGATGATTATGTGTGAGCATTTACTTATAAAAAATAAAATTATAAGGTATCGACGGGTAGGGGGCAGGGGTGTGTGGTGGGGTGTGGGATTTGGAGAGGGGGGGGGTTTGTTGTTTTGTCGGGTAGTGTGTCTTGTCTGGTTAGCAAGCCAAACACCTTCAGCATTGCGCCACCGAGCTGGCTGGGATATATGACTGATATACTGTTGGGACACCCTGTATGTGAGTGCTGGATAATGTAAGTATTGCATTATGTAGGTAGAGATAACTATTGCAATTTTAAGTTAACTTCGAAATGGTCTTCACAACAAAACCGATTACTTGTACTCAAAAAGGTGATATTATTCTTTTTATCTCTCTTTATTGCATCACACCATTGTTTTCGTGTTTTTTCACCTTTTGGCATACTTATAAATAATTTGTTTGGCGTAGTGATTGTTGTATTGGTACATCGAGGCACAACACAGTATTTGTAACGAATATTTTGTGTAGCCATCTCTATAACATCGCAGCAAAGCATCGGTACTATGATCACTACGGGGTAAATGGGCGTCGATGACGTAGTGCACTCAGTCGAGCTGCTACTAGGAAAGATGGGGGCGTGGACTAATTGCTCGAACTTCAACAATTAATTGTAAAGCCATTTTAAGTGCTAGAGAAATAAATTAAATTGCAATGTTTAAGTTACAACGTGCACATTTTTATAAAAATATATAAAAAATATCGTTTTTAAGCCCATTGCACAGAACGAGCCCTGCCGTAGCTGTCACGTTGCGCGCTAATAACAAGACATTATTACGGTCGAATTTAAAAATCCGTATCTCGAAAACTGTATAAGATATCGAGCTAATTATTTTTGCAAAAACTTTTTTGATCTTTTGACCATATTTCATTCGTATGTAATAGATACAAAATTCGAATATTTAATATAGTTGCCCGCACGTCGAAATTTCAAACACACAAAATTCGTTCATGTGATTTTGGATTTATTTAGAAAAAAACCGTAAGTGATTTTGAAGGTCTATTAGTACAGATAGATGCGCTCGTGTTTGTAGTATATAGATATCAAAAATCAGATTGATATCGCAAGTAGTTAATTTTTTAGGAAGAGGTAAACGTTTAAAAACACAAATTCTTGAAATAACATTCGGCCATGTTTTTTTCTTGTGGAGAAGTTGCGCAAGCGCCAACAAAAGTCCAACAAGCCATTTCTGATGCCCCTAAGGACCCTCTTCCTGAATTCGTTTCCAAAAATCATTTACCTTGTTGGAATGGGTCATTTCAATTTTTAAAGCTTTGGACCCCTTACTATGTACAATGTAAACACAAGTGTAAAACTCCGTTCACATCTTCCAGAAACCTTTTGTTTCGGCAACTGATTAGTGAATCATGATGTGATTTTCAGCATATTTATCACTGGAGTAAAAATCTTCTTTAGATTTAGAATCTAGTTGATATATAATAGAAATGTCGGAACCTAAAAATTTTGTAAATAAAATAATTGTTTAAAATTTTTCTTCGTTCGCTATAAAGTTAAGTAAATTATAGGTTATGTAGGTACTATAAAGGTTAAATAATAAATAAAAATCTGGCATTCAGTCTTCCGTCCGACTTGAGGTAAAATTTAAATAATTACAGTAATTGATTAATTATATTGAAGCTAATGATTGATTAATGCATTGTGTACGTGGGTGAAAAATCGATTGCAAGATTTGGCCCAAACAAACGAACAAACAGAGAAATGAGTTAAACGGTTAAATAAAAGGGTGTAATAAGGTGCATTCATATTCTTATTCATGTAAAACGAAATTGAAATTAAAATAATACTTTCATATAGGTATGTTGCTAAACTCATTGGTAGCAGATTCAAAACCCCCTTTCCGCCGTCTCAATATTGCATTTTCTGGATTTTAAACAATATTCGTATGTTTGCAAACTAGCATAGGTAGTTCATTTATGCATGTGCATATTAAACGCAATGAAAACGTGTCCTAGACCACGCAGTGTAGAAGATATCTTACTGTAAATTGGCGATTGTTGTTAATAAAGTCCTATTTGTTCTTTTTGTTTGTAAAAAATGAAATATTTTCGTATATACCACCCGATCTGTACGGTCAACAGTGATTCATTTAACTGTTTTGATTACAATATGTTTTGCTTTTATACGGTTTCTTTATACATTTCGATTACTTTTCACGGTAAAACTAAGATATTCTTAATGACGTTTTAAAGGTAGAGATATCAGTTTTAAAGGGGTTCGTTTTTAAAGAATTTAAAAACGGAATGATCCAAAATGTATCTCGTTCAAAGTTTTAGGGGTATTCCACCCCCTGAGTTCCTAGACAAGATACCAGCAGCGTAATATTTCTCAATGACAGATACTTCAGTGGATACTGTAGTCCAATTTTTTTGCAATCAAAACAGTAATTCCGAAATTATGAACAATAACCCTTTCGAAGCTTTAGCCCCTAAGGTTGAAATTTTGCAGAGTGAGGGGGTACAAGAGTTTATGGTATATATTTAAAAAATCAAATATGGTACACTCACGAAAAAAGTTTAAGACATTTCTCATTATTCTTACAAATTCAGTTATACAGGGTGTAATCAGTTTCTCGTAACCGACCGACTAGACCGGCTAGAAAAACAAAAAACCTTTATGACTTTTCCCACTAGGGGCACTTTGAAAAAACTGATCTAGGTTAATATTTTTACTATTATGGTAGACAACTATTGAGAACCACTGCTTTTCTTGGCCAATGTACAATTATACAACTTTTAAATTGTCATAAAAAAGTGCTCGCTGACACACGCGGTGGTCTGCGGTGTCAAAGGATCATCGACCGCCTTTGATGGACCCCCTCAACTGAACTGAGGCAAGTATAAAGAGGTAAATAATTCGTTCTCTTTTCGTGCACAATTGCAAGCAAATAATGGCCATAGAGGTTTAAACAGAGCATATCTTTACACGTGTGTTTTTTAATTTGGAACAAAATATTGGATTGTTTATAATTTAGAAAATTTAAATGTAGTTAACATTTGTAACATAAATGAGTGTCCTGGGTTAAAAGCTTACTACCCACCTAAATGATTCAAAATCTCTGCATCTGCATCAATACACAGTTCGGTACGTCGAATTAAGGACATACGCACTTCGTTCAGCACTAAACACTAAACTATCAACTAACGTCAATAAAGAATAATAAAATAAAAACTTGGTACAAAAGCCAAAAAGGAATACAAAAAGAACGAACAAGTAAGTTGTGTCTGTACGTAATGAAGAATTTGACAACTTGAACGGTAAGTCAATAAAATAAAGCTTAACTATAAATAAACAATGACGCGAAATTCAAAAATAACAAAACCAACGAACGGCGGGTTGGACGTGTGTACATAACGAAACACCCACAGTAACTAAAATATTGCACAACGGAGAGTATAGTTTTCTTCAGATCAGATCTAGATCTAAACCTACCTCAATTTCCAGCAGTTCTCAAAAAATTTTATTGAAAATTTGCGAAATTTTTGTTTATTTTCTTTTCTCCAAAACTATGAGCTTTAGACCCCATGTTATATAAGGTTTTTTTGTTTATGTTGTCGTTCCCTACCACCAGTTTTTTTAATGACATGAAACTAATTACACCCTGTATATTATATTACAATTATGTTATATAAATTTCATACATATATTTTTCATACAAAAGATGTAGGCACTTTCAGTGTTATTTTGAATAAACTATATGCCTTAGGGCCGGTTTATCAATGCGAGGATAACCAGTTATCATATAGTTAAGACACAGTTTAAAGTACAGTAGGGTCACTTCTCCGACTAAATGTAGTCGACGCGTTGATAGCCTTACGCCTGCTACCGACGCGTGGAAGTGACCATAATTAAAGTGTGATTTAACCATAGAATAACTTGTCCTCGCATTGATAAACCGGCCCTTAGAAGTATTGCTCCATAGATATTTTTAAAGGCACTGCAGTTTGAATTAGGTAAAATAATCAAAATATAAACTTCGGAAATGGTTTAAAATTTATGTGCCTATCAGTTTTTTAACAGTAAAAACACTATAAAATTCGCTTATCTAAGTGTTGCAAATGTTTAAAACGTTTTGCAATTAACAAAATATTTTCATTTAAAATATTTCCGATATAGATAAGTACAAGAATTATAAAAATTATTGAATGAGCAACTTATCGTATTTTCACTATTCCTTTGTAAACATGAACACCGCGTGGGTGCATCATAGTAGTCATTGAACAGTGGCCTAGGTCATGGCTGGGCGCGACCGCCTATCCAAGACGTACGTTCATATCTCTTTAAAGCGTTAAATAATGCATTAGAATAAAGCATTATCTTACACTTGTTATGGATAATAGGTCAACGTATACAATCTGGACCGCTCCGAAAAGGACGGGTAGAACTACGGCATGTAGATTGAAAAAAGACGAAGAATGTTGCGGAATGCACTCAACCTGCAACATTAGGTTATGTCTCGAGATCCAATGCCTCCATGGGCACAGTGGATGGTGTTACCATATTAAGAAGTCATTCCACTGTACCATTTATGGTAGCTAGAATTTTCAGATTTTTTTTACGGGGTATTTCAATTAATGGGATTGATCGGAATTATTTAATTTGTGCTAATCATTCCTTGCAGTGGCGTGGGCTCAAGGAAAACATTGAGATTGTTATTAATAATGCCACTAGTGTCGAGGTACGTAACGCTTCCGTTAGATAGTCAGGAATCAAGAGCCACCAATTCGATCATATCGTGTGCCCTCGAAGATATAGCCTTGAATTGACCTTCTGCATTTAAATATAAAGGGCGCCATATCATCCCCGATTGCAAAAAGCATTTTTTTACAAAATTTTTGTGTTACTGAAAATTGATTAATTTGTGGTTTGCACCGCTTCTGTACTCATTTTTGAACGTTTCTTGTTGATTTTCAAAGCAATCAGTGGCCTATATTTTAGATTCAGGTGCTACCAAATTATTATCGGAACTGTTACCAAATACCACATGAATTATTTTAAAAAAGCGTAATGTAGAAGTGTACATTTCAGTATCGTGACATTTCTAAAACTATTTATTGCGGATAGATGCATACTGCATGCATATTGTTACGTATTTCCACCTCTTAGGAAACACCCTGTATGAATCCGTGGGTTCTAAATAATTGTAACAAGGGGTAAACCACTAACATTTTATTTAATAATTTACTGGATTATACAATACTTCTTAATTAACCAAAATAACCTTTACACTTTGTATATTTTATATTTAACCTCACTTTTTCACTTTCCAACTGCTTCACTTTTATAAAACTTCTCCTTCCCGCCATGGAATCTCGCCTTATATGCTCTCAAGTTACCTCTAGAGTTATCTAAAACATAATCGAGAATCTTCTTCCACCACACTCCAGAAAACTCTATCTCTTTCTCCAACTCTTTCTACAACTTTCCAGGGCGTCAGCCATAGGCGTATCATAGTGGGTGTAATGCATAACAATATGATATGAATTCTGAGCATTTTTTGTGAAAAAATTATCTGCAATACTTTCTAGTTATAGAAAATATGATTGTTTCTGTACAGCGCTTCGCTTTTCTCCGCTACCGTTTTGGGATAAGTGCTTGTTTCTCACGTCCTAGCTAACAACAAAATACTGTGATTGCAAAACATTTATATGCCTATTACTTATTATACGTAAATATTACAATTTATTATCATAGAGAAGAACAGATAATTTTGAGGATTAATTTACTTATGAGCAAAAATTATTATAATATACCTCAAAATATTGAGATATACAGAACAACGTGCAACTAAATGGGCTTAAATTTACTTCCTGTGCGTGGAAAATAGCAGTAAGTGCTATACGTGTAAGTGCATGGCCACGTCGGCGCACTGCACAGCTTACACCACAGTAAAATTAAAGGAACCGTTATTTTAAATGAGGCGCCCCTCGCACATCGCACAGTAAAAAACCGCTGCCTAAGGAATCAGTACTTCCACATCCAGATTATTCGTCCAAGTCACTTTAAAGGAAACATCTTGACTATATTTTGCACTCTAGTATGTGGAAATTATTGGTCATAGAATTTTAATAATTTTTTTTGGGGTAGATGTCATAGAAAAGTTTGAGGAGTTGGTTTCTACCATATGCGTTAAAAATGAAGTTTCTAGTTTACCGTACTTATTTTCCACTATTTACAACCTACCACCTCAATGGAGTCATCTCAATCAGATGTCACTACAATACATACGTGTACTAACTTTCAAGTGAATATCTCAATTTGATTTTATCAATCCCATTAATAATGAAGCGGAGGTGGTAGAGTTTGAAAAATATTAGAAAGAAATCTGAGGCCTTGGTTTCTAGTATATACACCGAATTTCTGTAGTCTTACCAGCTTGCTTTACTTATTTTCCCCTATTTGCCCCTATTTAACCCCCAACCCTTCAACGGCATCATCTCAAATTATGATCTAGTTTCAGACGTCGTTATAATACATACGTGTACCAAATTTCAAATGAATATCTCAATTTTATTTTATCAACCCTTTTCATATTGGAGTAGGGGTGGTTGGGTTGAAAAATATTATAAGAAAATCTGACGCTGTGGCTTCTAGTACATACACCGAATTTCAAGTTTCTGTAGTCTTACCAACGTTTTACTTATATTCCTCTATTTACCCCAAATTAACCCCCAACCCTTCAACGGAATCATCTCAAAATATAAACTAATTCCAGACGTCGTTATAATACATACGTGTACGAAATTTCAAATGAATATCTCAACTTTATTTTGCCAACCCCATTAATGGGGTAGGGGTGGTGGGGGGGTTGAAAAATATTATAAAAAAATCTGAGGCCTTAACTTCTTGTACATACACCGAATTTCAAGTTTCTGTACTCATACCAGCTTGCTTTACTTATTTCCCCATATTGACCCCTAAATAACCCCCAACCCTTCAACGGAATCATCTCAAAGTATAATCTAGTTCCAGATGTCGTTATAATTCATACGTGTACCAAATTTCAAATGAATATCTCGATTTTATTTTATCAACCCTTTTAATAATGAAGTAGGGGTGGTGGGGGTTAAAAAATATTATAAATAATCTGAGACCTTGGCTTCTAGTACATACACCGAATTTCAAGTTTCTGTAGTCTTACCAGCTTGCTTTATTTATTTTCCCCTATTTACCCCAATTTAACCCCCAACCCTTCAACGGAATTATCTCAAAATATAATCTAGTTCCAGATGTCGTTATAATACACACGTGTAGAAAATTTCAAATGAATATCTCAATTTTATTTTATCAACCCTTTTCAAATTGGAGTAGGGGTGGTGGGGGTTGAAAAATATTATTAAAAAATCTGACGCTTTGGCTTCTAGTACATACACCGAATTTCAAGTTTCTGTACTCTTACCAACTTGTTTTACTTATATTCCTCTATTTACCCCAAATTAACCCCCAACCCTTCAACGGAATCATCCCAAAATATAATCTAATTCTAGACATCGTTATAATACATACGTGTACGAAATTTCAAATGAATATCTCAACTTTATTTTATCAACCCCTTTAATGGGGTAGGGGTGGTGGGGGGTTGAACAATGTTATAAAAAAATCTGAGGCCTTAACTTCTAGTACATACACCGAATTTCAAGTTTCTGTACTCTTACAAGCTTGCTTTACTTATTTCCCCCTATTTACCCCTATTTAACCCCCAGCCCTTCACCGGATTCCCTCAAAAAACAATCCAGTTCCACTACGTGGATGTGGAAGTAATTAAATACAGCCATTATTATCTTAAATGAGAGTGACCAAATCAATAACTGAGCCTCGCACATTGCACAGCCTTGAGCACGGGCGATACCGTGATAAATTATGGAAGGAAATAGCCGAACAATATAATACGAACAATTAGTACAATTTGTTTTGTATGCAGACCAGGCTAGGCTCTATGCGATGGGCGATGCGCGCTGTGCGGTGCACACGTGCACAGTGCACATGTACTTACAATTAGTTCGTAGTGAAATATTTCCAAATTCAGTTTTTTCGAAAACTGCCAAGCCTAGAAAAAAATATCGTATTTTCTATAACATTAAGGCAATGCCGATAATTCTTTCACTAAAAATTATTCCATTCTTTTTTGCAGATTTTTTATCGTAAAAGTATATATGCATCTATCTCTAATAATTTTAAAAATGTTACGATGCTAAATACACAGCACTTTTCGGGTACGCTTTGTTTAAATAATTTTGGTAGCATTTGCTAACAACAATTTCTAGAATAATTTGGTAGGACCTTAATCTAGAAAGTTGTGGCTTTCGACAGTTCTATAATCATTAAGAGGTCTTAACAAATAAACCAGCCGGTGCGGTGTAAGCATTAAATGAATCAATTTTCAGTAATAAATGAAATTTGGAAACTATATTTTTACGTATTTTTACAATCGCGGACAGAATGGCGCCCTCTATATTTAAATGTGCAGAGTCGTTCCAGAGAATGTACATATTTTTCCAAAACTATGACTTTTAGTTCGACTTTTTAAGAGCGTCTTTCTATACCCAATTAGATGCCTTGTATGCTGGTGCATTTCTCGTACAAATATTTAAAACTAAATAGCGAACAACATTATTTTTCAAACTTTAGTAATTTGTTTCCCTCGATAGTAATTTCCGTTTTGTCATGTACATTAACAGCTTGGACGTAAATCAATATTGATTTATTATTAAATAATTATTTTCCAATTTTTAGCATACTGGTGTTCATTTGTTTTAAATGTGATTAAGTAGAGCTGTCACATTTTTTACCACTCTGCTTGCATAGGGTAAAATTCTGATCGCAATATTACAAAATTCGAATTATAATAAAATTTCACCTAACAGTTCGGTCAATTGGATTCAATTATATAATGTCAATATTGAAGCAGGTTAAAATTACTATTGATCTCGTTATTTGTTCATTTTTACATCAACTTAAAGATCCATATTGTTAAAGAGTCCAATCAGTGGATTGGGACAGTTTTACTTTATAATTTATGATTAATTATTTTTTGTCTGCCCTTCCGTCTGCCCATGAAATTTCTCATGAAGCTCCGCATTTAACTCAGGAGTGAGTGTCCTACAATTATTTTGAGACTCATTTTATTTTTCACTATATTCGTTTAATTTTGCTATGAACGCTTGCTCTTTAAAAGCATTATTACCACTCGTAGGTTGTAGGTGGTTGGCTACAACGCAGTACACTTACTTCACCACACAAAGTGTGGTGAATTGAGATATTACTTTTTTAAATCCGTTAAAAATGTTTAGGTTTAGAATAGGTATTGAATTGTTAATGTTAGTAAATTTGGATGTTAGCTTAGTTTGAAATTGGTGATTAAACGATTACAATGAAATTTAATCGTAACCTTCGATTACGACTTTCCAATTAATCGTAATCGTCGATTAAAGATACGATCATTTCATAGCGATTTTCTGGCAGTCGACACTTTGTTGGCTCATGCGCCGTATTCATAATCATGGACCGTCACGTGAGACATGAAATTCAACCAATAGCGAACTACAATCTCTTTTTTTGTCACGACGTAGGTACTATCATGTCGCCCGACGGTTGTCCAGTTGTTAAACATAATAAAGTTAACAAGAGTTTGTATGGTGTTTTGTTTCACTAATTGATTTATCATTAGGTGTTGCTACTTATCAGTTAACACTAGTATCGTTCATTTACTACCCAGTTTTGGTTTATTAAATTAAGTTTTACTTTTTGTTGTTTTGACATTTTTCCCCCAAGGAAATGGCTTTGAAAACTTAGCTCGTATAGCTACGACAAAGTGTAGGTATTTTGACATTATTGAATTGAATAAAACTTGTTCCCCTAATTTATATGGTTTTGTTTTCTAGTCGTAATCGTACGATTGTTATCACAGTCGCAATCGTAATCGATAAAACAAGAAGCGTTTCATCACTATTTAAAATGGAACGAATTCTTATTTCACACTGTCAGAATCTCTCCTTTCAACAAATTCGTATAATGTATATTAAACCAAACAATAATCAACTGTTTATTTCGCCAAAATTGTGTATCTAATTTTATAAACACGTCGGACTAGTCAGCGCATTAAAGTATGAAATTGAAAAAAAAAAGAATTAAAATTTACACGTATCCGTATCCGTATTTCACAAAAAGTAATTCTTTGATGTAAATCTATATTATATTTCATTTGTGGTCGCAAAATTATTTAGTGTGCTGGGATAAAAGGGTAGAATCAGTGTCTATTGTTTTGGTGAAAGATAACACAATTCCAGATAATTATCTATTTTCTTAAATCTTATAAAAATATCAAATATTGGAACATAGAACATATTTTTTATTATTTGCTCAGTTTTACCGGGACACGTTTTTAGCTTTGAAACATGCAGTAAATAGAAAAATAATGTTGCTCTATTTATCGTTTAGCACATATTTAATAATACTTTTTATCTGTAAAATTCCAGTTATTTTTGTTAACTGGTTATACAACGTGAACATTAAATGCAATTTTATCATGTACGTTTGTTTGTTTACAAAATGAAACATTTATGTCTACAAAGGAATTAAAGCATCACCTTTTTATTTCTTTATAGATATTTTTAAAAGTTTGATAATCAGAGTTCTATAAAACCCATACATACAGAGTGTCCCCCTTAAAACTTGAACAGACCTGTACCTTTTCTATTTTCTGGCCGATTTGAATACTTTTTGGTTTTCATACTTCAAGTTGAAAAGCGGAACCATTATAAGATAACTTGTTTGTCTTTCCGTATGTCTCTCACAGTCGAATTTCTCTGAGGTAAATAAATACAAATATCAAGCTGCAAATAGGCATTATTGTAAAACTTGCTGACCCGCTTATATTCCAAGAATTAGAACCTAAACAATATTTTCCTGAAAATTTGGAGGAAGGGGACAAAGTTTGACAGAAACAAACGTAAAATAAACATAAATAAACGTAAAATGTTAATATAGTGTAAACAAAAAATTTCTTAAATTGTAAGTAATGAAATTAAAATTGTAAAATGACATAAAATAATCGTACGTTAATATAAATATTGTAGTTTTTCCTCTGACGATGGTTAATAAAACCGAAACGTAAGAACATATAAAAATTTTAATTTAAAGATGACCGAAAAATCCCAGGATACATCAAGTTAATTTGATATCAACGATCAAGAAAATACAAATATTTATTTACAGCTCAGAAAGATATTTGGATTCGGTCATGTGGGGGCACCATTTGAAGGGTATTATTTAAGGATCTCAAAACTGCATTTTTGGAGTTTTATGTTAATATGATATAATAATTTTCGACATTTTGTTGAAAACGGATTCCCCCTCCCCCTTATTTCCAAAGGTAAGTCGAGCTAAAATTTTAGTTATGAGAAATAAACTTAATAATTGTGTATTTGGCAAAATGACTTCTACCGTGTTATGTTAATGTAAAAATCCCACAAATCCTAGATAATAGATTGAATTTCTTTAGTATATAATAGAATAATCGAGAAAAATCCCAGTCGAACATTATTGAAAACCCCTCATATTTTATCAATTTATATTGTTACGTCACTTTAACGTACACATTGTAGAGGTACTGTTTTCTAAGACATTTACACCAAGGGTACTAAAAAAAGTATTGTTTTTTATTTATGAGATATTGACTACAACTCTTGTTTTTATGTGAACGCTAGATTGGATTTCTGTAAATTCGATAGTACTTTTAATTCTAACAAAAGACAATATTTTTTTCTTTTGGCATCACTGTAAGGGTACTAAAAGCTACTTGTACAATCTGCAAGTGTAAGTGATGTAACAATTTAAGTCAAAGAAATACATGCACGATTGTGGTTCCTCCCAATTCTTTCAAAAACTGAGAAAGTCTAGATCAAATTTAGAAGCACCATTAAAATGCCCAAAAAATCACACAGCCCCACAAAAAAAAAATCGAACCCAGTAAGTAGACCTACCAATCTTTATCTATTTTGACCTGAATTTGCCATCAGAAATTCATTTTATCGTTGGGTTTTTTATCTTAGATTTTATCCTTGAAATAGCACTTTTATATTAGATAAAATCTAGGATAAAAAAAAACTCAACGATAAAATGAAATTCTGATGACTGCATGGATTTCAGGAGGTCAAAATACATAAAGATTGGTAGATCTAGTTTCTGGGTCTGAACTATTTCTTTTTTTGTGAGGCTGTGTTATCTAAAACTTTCTCCATTTAATTGATTCTTTATATTTTACAACAATAAAAATTGCAATACATGCAGCCTACATTTATGACACACTGTATATTCGCTTAAATAATCACAAATTTAATTATCATGGTATTGATTAACAAAAATGTTTACTATGGATAAGTCGACCGAAGCTTCTGAAGCAATTTGTTATCGCCTTTGAGAGCTTGCTGTGTTTCATTTAAGCAAGTAGGTGTCCCACGAATGATGTTTTTCAGCAATTACCAGTAAATAAATTTGTTGGAGGCGATTTAATGAAAGTGAAATGAGTGAAAACTTGGCGGTTAACTCCTTCAGTTAAGGCTGACACCGTACACTGCGGATGTTGAACTAGGTCCGTCTCAAGGTCTCCGAGAGCATGAGAGGGCAGGAAGTATGACGAAGATGTCTATATATACTGGAATTCTCTACCAGAACAAAGAACTGCAGCCCAAACAAATGCTTACTTCATTAATCGCTCGTTATTAATTAACAAATTATCAACAAGCATGCAATAATCATACTAATTAATTTGTGATCGTACGTAGTGTAATTTTTTCACATTGACTTTGATCCCGATATCATTCTTTTGTTGGTAATCAGTCGTAATCACTTGAAAAATTATTGTTCTTTGATCTGGCCGATCAAAGAACAAGTCGTCTCAATGTATACAGAACGCGAAAAACAAGTACTATTAGAATATTTATATATTGTTTTTTTAAATAAACAATCTGACATGGACTGAAGATAATAATAGTTTTAATCAACATTTATTAATAAATAAGCTAACTGATTTCGCCGATTTACTGCACTTTTTATATCATTGCTGCACATTCTATAGAATAATCTTCGCATATTTATCGTAAATAAAAAATAATGTTAGTTTGTCTTAACGAGTGACCTTGTCTAACTGCGAGATGAATTAAAGTCGCCAAACCTTGGTCCATAATCTTACCTTATTGCTGTTAAGGTGATAAACATTAGGGACTATTGCCTAATTAGCCGAATTTGCAAGGTAACAATATTATATAATATAAATATATACCTAAATTTAAAGAATTCAAGTAATTAATAACTTTTTCATTTATTGATCTATTTTGTTAAAAAACAAAAGGGTTTTTCCTCTAGCTAACACTAACTTACTATGCAAACACCACAATCTGACTTCGCTTTTAAGTCGTGCTTACAAGAAACGTGACGGACGGACACAGACAGACGGACGGACATTTTGAAAGAATTCGATCGTCAACACAGTGATTGATGATGATGATTTTTTTTTCCCTACCAGCAATATTTCCCATTTTAGAAATATGGCGATCGAATGCAATATACTCTTCGTTTTGTATGTGCGAAGACTTAGAAGAGTATAATAATCATCTAGATTGACTATCTTCACTACATTTTCTGGATTAGAGCATAAATAAAAATTAAATTAAATATTTTATAAAACCCTCGAATATACAATTTATATAAAAAGAGAACGATGAGTTTCATTCGACAAATTAGTATTAATTTTAATATATCACATAAAAAATGAATTATTGTGTAAAAACAAAGTACCCCGCACCATTGTTATGGAAAACTTGGTTTCGGTAGAATTGTCTACATTTTTAGTGTTGTAGATTTTGACAAAAATCTCAATCATTATCTTAAACAATGAACAGCTTTTGAAATATGGTTTGTCAAAAGTACACAATTTTCATTATTTTAGACATTAAAAGAATCTGTATTAGACTTCAATAAAAAATAATTGTCTTTTGCACTTCTCTAAAATACATGAAACCAGAAACATTCCGGAATGCTTAAAATGATAAAAATTGTCTAGTTTTGACAAGCTATCCCAAAAATTTTCATCATTTAAGATCATGCCCACTGAGGTCAAAATCTACAATATGATAGGAATGTAGACAATTCTGTCAAGACCCAGTTTTCCTTATGAATGTTGAAGGGTTCTTTAAATATGAATGATCTACTGGTACATTAAATAATTGTAAAATTACAGTGCTGCTACGTACGTATACATTGCCCTCAACTGCGGACAGTGGGGCCAGATCAATTTACTTTCTGAAGGCACTTTATGGCCAAACGAGCTGAATTTTGAAAATACCCAGAACCAAATTCCTGATCGGCCCCTCCAGGCGGAATTTTAATTTTCCTTACAATTTTCAGAATAAAATGCTTAATTTTTATTTAAAAAATAGATTTTCTCAGGTATTGTTTAACATTTTGACTTGAAGTTTTGTGCAATATTGATATTAGTCCTTAATTTCCTGTGGCATGCTTTCTGAGATATGATGCTTTAAAATTTTAGTAATTAAACGTTAATTGCGACAAAACTTAAATAAAGGTTGTTCTTCTAAAACGACCACTTCTGGAGAGAAATTCTAAGATCTTTTATTTGACAGAAGACTTGACATCTGTAAAGTATCAAGGTTGCATTGTGACATTAGATTCGTGATCCTCATTCTTCAAATTCCTAAATAGTGGATTATTCCGTTAAATCAGCTTTTTTGTTGAGAAATTCCGTGATTTTGTATTTTGACAGCAGATTTGACAGCTGTCAAGTCTTAATATTTTATACTGACATTGAATTCTTCATCAGAATTCTCAAGAGCCCCTAAATTGGGTTTTTGTTCCTTACTCAGATACCATTGTTCGAGAAATACAGATTTTGTATCTTGACAGCAGGTAGATAGCTGCCAACAGTCGAAATCAATGAAAATTAAAGTTCCGTCTGGATGAATCGATTAGGAATTTGGTTCTGAGTATTTTAAAAAAAATCAGCTCGCTTGGCCATAACGTGCCCTTCGGTTTGGCCCCACTGCGCGTCGGGTTTCGATGCCAAAACGAGTTTATGTTCAATGTTAACTACTAACTGTACACCGTTCTATTATTCCTAGTAAATGAAGTTTCAGATAAAAACATTTACCCCCATCCTTTATTTTTATTTCATCTCAACATACTTGGTATCTACTTGGAAAGATAAAAGAGCCCACTTGCAAATTGTCACATTTTCAACATAGCCTTAGAACAAAATTCATATCTTGTAACCTCGCATGTAACTATGTTTATTAAGACATTTTTAAATAATTATGTAGTTATAGCACATTAAAAAATTAACACATTGTTTGTTTGGTTTGGTATAAAAAAAGAATTATTTCTTAATTTTGTTTTTAATTATTTTTAATAATAATTGATGTTAGTAAGAGAATTGCCCTTTTCAAGTAATCTTGTTTAAATCCACAACGACCATCAAATTTGCTTATTTTAATTGAGCCATTTTTTTAATATAAATCTTCACATTTTAATAGTATACTTTTATTTTGTTGTTTATTATTATTATTAACGTATACCAATGTTTGAAATAAGTATGATCAACAAATTAATTAATGTTTGTTGACTGGGGAATAGAACACCTCATAAGAACCAAAACAGATAAAGTACGTATTTTGAATTGCTAATTTTAATTGCGTAAAGTTGATTATACTTTATCGAATGGAAAATATAATTAAAAATTCTAATTCAAGCACACGCAGGTTATTCGTTCTTTTATATTATTCTGAAAGAGAAATGTTGAAATTAATGTCTCTATCCACATCGACATATACAGTTTTGGATCTGTTTTATTTCCTCCGTCTCCCTCCCTACTTAACGTATTGTGGTGATACGCAGCCTTTGTGACACTCTTGAGTTCTCAAATTATTGAACAGTGAAAGTTTAATTAAAATTTGTTCATTAGCTTCGGAGATTAACTCCTCATCCTTGAGGAGCTGGAACTTTCAGTGTGACGCTACCTCTGGTGACACTCGACGTGCGTTTCGCCAACCACGTTGGCATCATCGAAGATATCAGTATTCGAGTACAGTGTTTAAGTGTCTTGGTGCTTGTGGGGAACTGTTTCAGAGACATTGCCTCCTATATACGAACGATTAGTATAGATTAGCATAGACAATTATCGGCTGTACAGTCCATTTCAAAGATATAAGAAAAATTCTATGCCGCCATTTTCATTTAGCCATTTGGTGAAACAGTAGTATTTCCTTTATACACTTGATTCTCCAAGAAGTATGCCACTCAAAACGACTCTCCTGGATCGTATTTACTCGCATCCTATCTAATCATTTTTTGACCTCAAGATGTAGGATAAAAAAATGTATGCTGTGCTATTAGGGGATTGAACAGTGTACAAAAGCGTGTGCGGTGTCGGAGAAAAATTTATGTTATTACGCGTTGACTCCACAGAATCTTCTTTGTTGGTTATTAATAGACCAACACCAAATCTAGTTTGTAAATAAATATTCTTGACGTACCATAGATGGCATGAAACTGCATTGATCAAAGCCGAGAAGGGTTTCATTGTTGCTTATATCCGTGAAATGAACTATACATAATTTGCTTCCCCGATAACATCCCGCAAGACTTCGAAAACTAAAATAATTGTAGGGAAATACTCGTATTTTAATTTCTCATTAATCGCAGGACTTTTTAAAATTATATCTGTACTGGTTATTATCTGCTATGTCGGTGTTGTTTGAATGGTTTTGCAACCACAGCCATATACTGCAGGTATAGGTAGATAGATTATGTGCTATGTATAATATGTTATTTTGATAAATTAGCGTGATAATAGTGCATTTGCTTAATATATTATTAACTTAATAATTATGAATGCACCAGATAATATTTGATCCAATAAAAAATTGTAGAAAACTGTAATATATAGATAAATACATTAATATTTTGATACGATATTACTCTCATTAGATTCTTATGAAAAACCTGTTGGTTGAAAAAATATTATTATGTGTATTTTGCAGACAATTTTCGTCACTTACCATGTAAAGCCAATCAAGGACATCATTCTGAAATAGTAATATATTTTTGTCTGAAAGACTACACTGAGAAGTCGGCCTATCTGTGAGTCTTCACCATTCCTTAACATCTCTAGGTCTACATAGGGATGCTGAAGCATGTCCAAGACTCATAGAGAAACCGTCGTAAAAAGCAGGTTGTCTTTCTGATAAAAATGTATTTCTTATTGTAAATTTATTGATTGCCTTCATTGATATACTAGCATGATCAGAATTAGATCAACAGTATCAGCACTGTTGATCTTATTCAGATATGTAATTTATTGTTTTTTATATTAAACATTAGATGAATTGTATGGAAGTTGCCTGCGAAATGCCCTAAATAATATTTTTTGCAATAAAGTACATGTAGAAATAAAATATATAATAGTTAAACAGTGTTGGTTAGGGGTAACAACACTGAAAATTTAAGAATTTTCTCACGAATTAAATAAATAGAACACCTGGAAAAAATAAATGACGGTATTTTAGAAAATAGCCGTAACAGGTATTTATTGCAAATAAATAGGTATTATGGTACGGTGTTATTACTAATTTCATGCGCGCCAATATTCTTGACTGTGATTACGGTCTCGGATGATTAGGGGTCGAGCTTGAGCTCTTTGCCCCAATCATCGCTGTAGACCTGGACCGGCCTTGTAAGGGGTGGGCCCGCTTTTTACGACTACCCCTCCTTCAAATGCAGACGGAGTAGGCGAAGTTAGCAGACCTCCCTGGTCCTGGCTGTCGGACCCTGCCAGCTGGGTCGTTTCTTATGGCGCTCTTCTGTCTTGAGTTTCTTTCTTCGCTGGCATGTCGGCTCCCGGGAGCGTCTTTCGTCTGTCGTGAGAGGAAACGGCTGTTGCTGTATCCTCTCGGAGTTTGGAAGGGTTTGGAGGTGTGTGACTAGTCGGAGCCCAGGGTGCCAATTGACATCATGTGCTCCGATTTCGTCGGAAGGGAGTTTTGGGCTGTGTAGCTCAAGGATTGTGTTCGGCCAAGGACGCTTGTTTTAGCGTCAGAGGCCGGCACGGGCTAGGGTAAGGGTATCTAGCTGGTTGTTTGCTGGATACCCCTGGGATCGGGTGATTTGAGTGTTTTGGTCATTGTATCCTTGCGGCGTGGCTTGAAGATCGGGCTGAAAGGAAGGTTAGTTATACTTATCCATTATCCAGGATCTGGAGCTTCGGCCTCTTATGCCTAGGAGCGTCGTTGGGGTCGTAGTCAGTCGCCTGTCTGACCAGCGGATTCCCATGCTCTGCTGCACGGGCGTATAGTTGAATCACTTTATCACTAAACTTGAGGAAGTTATGATTTCGTCGTACTTTTTTTAGTTAATTTCAACTCAGCCCTGTGGGGCTAAATATGCAATAATAGGGGCGCAACCGTAACAATGACAGGTCCATTTTTTTCGATTATATGGCCAATCGTTTTCCCTTTCAAAATTCTTTACTTTTTACATTTCTAATAACTCTACTTTTGTATATTATTCTTCAATATACTTATATACTTAAAAATACAGTTCTTTATCATAATCGACAAATAATTTTATTTATTACTTTAGGTTATACTTTAGGTATATTAAGGTAAACCGTTATCGTTAAATAAAATATAAATATAAAATAAATATTTAAAGAAGCAACAAAACTTTTGGCGTTATAAGTTAAATTATCATATTGTCTGTATGAAAATGTTCGATTTCCAATTCCACCTATTTTCCAATCACTAATTGTTAAATGACACGATAAAGTAGTGCCATTTTCGACAAGAATTATTTACAGTAGTAATTTTTTTGTGTATTTTCTTGTGAGTCCAATTATTGTTGGTTATACTGTACTTATTCGCCAAAACATGTAAAATAATTTTTATAGATATTTTCATCGTCCTTTATAGCACGTAAATAAAAGATGTTTGTCTAATTCATCGTTTGGTGACTGATTTTTACACATATAACACGATGCATGTAGTAGTTGATTTGACCTCTGAATAATAACTTTTATATAATTCAAAATCGTCCTCAAAGAACTGTGTTCAAGATAGAAACTTAAACGTAAAAATAATCCTTATTGCGCATACGTTCGACATAAAGACTTATTTTTATGTTTAAAGTAAATAAATATATTTACTGTAGTAACTTTGTGTTTATTTTGTTTACAATTTTACAGCGTAGTATATCTTGGCCATTAAGTTAAAATTAACAGGAAGTAGTACAAGTCATTGTCAAGTGCTACTACGTTTATTTCATTTTAATGTGCACCTTTCCTCGAATTGTTGAATGAATTATAAAAAGCTTATTAACTAAATTATATTAATTTTACATTTCGTCTAGACCCTCTGTTTATGGTGGTTTATGTGCAGTCGCATGCAATAAGAATATGTTTATAAAGCCATGACCCTAAGCCGAGCCCTAAGCATTTAAACATTTTTTATGTTACCAGCCCAACAAGTACCTAACAATGGCCTAGTTCTCAAAAATCCCGCGTAAAGGAGATTGTATTTAATTTTTTCATCTTTTCTGATGGCTCTTTTGTTTAGGTTCAACATAACAGAAGATTATTACAATATTAGCACGCTAGAGTCGCAAATGAATCATTTCCGAAAAGTTGGCGGATGCGCCGGTGTAAACGGTTAATAAGAATTACGCAGTTATCCGGTGAACCGAGTCTATGTAAGGCATACTGGTAAAGTCTGAAACCTAATTCGGTGAATTAATAAAAGTCGCTTTGGATATTACCGAGTTATGCGCAGCCGCAGACATAGATACAACACACACATTCAGGTGAAATTGAGAACAAGTTCATTTATTTTGAAGTTTGTTGAAAAATATCCGTATGTATTCGATGCTCGAATATACTTACAAAATATCGATGTAGAATACTGATGCTTAAAAAATCAATACTTAGAAATATAAATCGATACTTTCAAATATCAATCAATGCTTCAGAGTATCAATCGATACTTCCAGCTATTAATAGAAACATACACGCATGACAAGAGCACATTCATTTACGCGTTTCTCTCTTCTTCACTGCAAGCGTCAAGAAACACTCTTTACCTAGTTACGTTGACTCCCGCTTTCGAAAATAGACCTTCTGAACGAGCCAATGTTGCTACTATTGCTAAGTAATTATGACCACTGCATTGCCACTAATGGGAATACTTCCATGGCAGTACCATTTACCGTTTAATTTTAAAATCTGCAATAAAACAGGAATTGATACATATTACAAATTTTGCAATTTTTTCAATATCGATTTTCTCGAAAACCATGGCATATACAAGAAAATTACAAGAGGACAATTTTTTAGGCAATTAGTCAATCTTTCTTTTTTATGACGAGCAATTTTTTATATCTTCAACGGTTAACGAATTATCAGTAAAAAAAGGCTTTTTTCACCGAAGGGTTTTTTGGGGGGGGGGGTTGCGCGCTACCCCCAGAACTGATTTTTGTGGTTTTGTGATGTATAATCCCTCCATTAACAGTTACTGAAGGAAAATCTCAGATAAAATTTTTTTGTTATGGAAATCTATATAAATATTGGACTATTTGTAAATAAGAACTAGTAAAGTGATTTTAAGTTTTCAGCTTTAAAAATGCGTTCATGTTCGTTGATTGATCAGTATGTGTTAGAAACATGTATTCACAATTTAAAATATACCTTCGGCATGTTGTAAACGGATCACACAACCCTAGTAGCACCAATATATAATCCATATAGGACCAATATATGAATATTGGTCCTATACAGGACCAATATTCTATATAGGAAAACTCAGCCGATTTTACTGTGAATATAACCGTTCTGCAACTTATTTTTGTGAAACGTTTAATAGTGTCTTCAAGGATCACAGAACAGCATCAACTGTCTATAACTCATTTAGGTCTTTCACAGAGACTGGAATGACATGGAATGAATGGGCCGTTACTTGATGAAAATCCATGATAATAATTGGGAAGAAAACTATATTAGTTTATGATTTTCACTTTATTGCTTGTCAACATGACAATTGTTTCGCCACACAGTGGCTTCTTCGGATGTTGAGTACTGGCATACCAGTACTCAACATCCGAAGAAGCAACTGTGCGGCGAAACAATTGTCATGTTGACAAGAAATAAAGTGAAAATCAAAAACTAATATAGTTTTCTCCCCAATTTGCTATTTTTAATTTTTATTTCAGGTTATGACTTATGATATGTCAGATTTACCAATAATTCCAGTAAGATTCGTGATGTACAGGAGCTTGTATATAACTAGATTTTTGAATATGTTGTTTATTGTTCATTCAGTATTGTACAAACGGACAATAGAAACGATATTTGTCTCAAGTATTCAGCTAACTCGTATCCTTGTCAGCACAATAAATCCAATTGTGATTTACATGAATCACTGATAATGGTGGGCAAACAACGTTTCCCTGAGGCACTCTCAAACTAATTTATTGGCAAAGAGTCTCGTTCCCATTAATGACGCTTTCTTACGAAACATACAAATCTCATTTTATAATGCTTCAAAGAGTTTTTGCTTTTATGATATAATTTAATATACGTCTCATCCCTAATTAACTGATTTTCATATTGTTTGTCTTTTACCTACACAGTTTTGAAATGTTATGTTTTTGAACCGTTATACGAACACAAAGTGCAAAAAACTTTAATATGTATCTTGCAGAATCAAGAAAATTGTAAGCTTAAGTACAATTTCATACGAATCTATTTCACACGAATGTTTGAGGCGAACGACGACGGTAGGGTAAATAGTGCGTTATATAGTTTTGTTTTGATCTCAAACGTTAAACGGTAAAGAGAGTCCTCTTTACTGTTTAATGTTTGACATCAAAACATATGTAGCTGCCTAGATTGTTTCGTTGCTTCATAGTATGTATGGGCACAAAGATTGAGGAAAACTATGCTGTGTAAAATAATCTTTGCTACTGGTAAAAGAGCGATCGTTACCTTATTTTTGCTTTGCTGGTGTAATTGTGCATTCTAAAAAGAAATTGCTGTAAGCTGCTTCAAAACGCCCAGATTCAAATATTACAAACGGGTTAGAAAAAACGCTTTTTTTTAAGTCCCAGCCAGTGGACTAAACAGAAAAAACACAATAAACCCAATATTAACTGAAAGTAAATACAGAATAAAACTACATGCTTTTGAAATCTGTTTTAAATTTCATCATGATTTAAGGTGAGAGGGATTTGGCTCTGAAGTAGTTACTGTACGTCCTAAAGCACTTGTACACTACAATTCGTATGGAAGTGACATATTCGTCAGATATTTGAATGCGACAATGCCTATGTGGAAAAGTTACTGGCTACGACTTATTAATAGACTTTGGTTGAGACATTGCATATAATGTATTGTTAGATATGGAGACAGACAAAACAAAAAAAGGTGAAAATATCCCTGATAAACAATAAGATTAACATACACTGCGCTCAACCCAAATAACAACGTAGACGGAAACATTGATTGCGCTGAATAAGCACACCTCACAGAACACTTGTTATTGGCGCTAGTAGTCCGCAACGCCGGAGACTGTGCGCCAAACCGCCAGATCTGAAGTTAACCTTTGTAGCCAATATGCGAACTAAAAAAAATGTATTGATTATAATCATATCATATGAATACTTTTTTAACGTAACGCGTTTGAAAATCAGTAAACTGCTTCTGACGATGTAAACATCGTTTCTTATCAAATTTGAATTTGATGAATCCATTGTTTTATCAGTTGAGAGTTCGTTAATATTATCTAACAACTTTACAATATACGGTATTATGCACTAACATGTTATTATTACTGTGTATTATTGAAGCAAAACGTCTGGCGTTAGTCAGGTCTATAGGGACCATTATTGGGAAGAATAAATCATTACATTTTCCAGATCTTTGAGACCTAAGTTAGAGTTAGGTTAAGAGTTAGTATCAAGGGCAACTTACATGTTCAGTAATAATTCCAGTAGATCATTACAGAAACATCATTACTAAAAGCCCCCCCCCCCCCCGTCATTTCCTGTCATTATTTTTCGCACCTTACATGTTTTTTATTCCTGACATTATTTTTTCGTCATTATCATTCAAGTGGCGCTAGAAACCACACCGATTTTATTTGATCAGAGAATAGATTTTAAGAAAAATGGATGTAGAGACTTCTAATGGATTATTGCGAATGGTCGAATCAATTTTAATACGAAAAAACCCAGCTATGCGGAGCAGTTTACCAGCTAATGAAAGACTGCCTTTAACTGTGAGATGCCTAGTCACTGGGAGAAGCTTTGAAGATTTGAAACTTTCAGTTACAATGTCACCGGCTTCAAAAATTACAGCTGTTCTTGAAATCTGCAAAGTAATTAATGACGAAATAATGATGCTCCCTTTATACGATCATTATTACTGATGATCCCCTTCACCTGCTAATGTACGGATATGTTTGATTGCCGCTTCATTACTTGTAATCATTCCACTTTTATAACTTTACACGTTCATTAATAATGTCATTATTTTCAGGTAATGGCATTATTACTAAACGTGTAAGGTGCCCTTTAGGGTCTATAGAATTGGTGGTTCCAGATACAAAATGGGCATTCGACTCAAATGTTGATTAGTAATAAGTTGTTTTTGGCAAAATGGCTGATATTATAACAGAAGAAAATATTTTCGTATAAATCAGTGAATACTATCGAATTGTTGAAGAACATTTTTAGCTAAAATTTGCTTATAATGAGGAGGAAAATCTGTTTTCATGTGTCGCATTCTCCCCACTCCCTACCAAATTGATTTGCCTTGCGTACTCCTAAAGTAAAAAAATGCTCAAAATATCTAACCAATGATAAATATCGAAATGCTCGAAAACACATTTTCGACGTATGCCATGTTTGAATAATTTCTAGAACTAACAAACATAGTTTCTTTTCTTCCTTAGAACTTCTTATTAATAACGTATTGACAAACGTTTTGCGATTCATGCAATTTTCTAGTTAGGCTTCGTTTGCTGTACAGCACGTCCTGCAGCCTCACGCTATTCCTCGGTGCCAACCAATGTACTATGAAACGTTTTGATTAGATAGCAAGAAATCGAATGCTATGATCGATACGTGTTTCGACAAGTAAAATGACAATATCTGGTTTTAATCGGTTCCAGATTATGCCAATTTGGCTGGCGAAACACACATCGAGTAAGCGTTTGTGTAAATTATTTCAGAGGTATTTTCGACGTATGCCATGTTTTAATAATTTCTAGAACTAACAAACATAGTTTCTTTTCTTCCTTAGAACTTCTTATTCACAACGTATTGACGTTATTGACGTATTGACGTATTAACGTTTTGCGATTCATGCAATTTTCTAGTTAGGCTTCGTTTGCTGTACAGCACGTCCTGCAGCCTCGCGCTATTCCTCGGTGCCAACCAATGTACTATGAAACGTTTTGATTAGATAGCAAGAAATCGAATGCTATGATCGATACGTGTTTCGACAAGTAAAATGACAATATCTGGTTTTAATCGGTTCCAGATTATGCCAATTTGGCTGGCGAAACACACATCGAGTAAGCGTTTGTGTAAATTATTTCAGAGGTATTTTCGACGTATGTTATGTTTTAATAATTTCTAGAACTAACAAACATAGTTTCTTTTCTTCCTTAGAACTTCTTATTCACAACGTATTGACGTTATTGACGTATTAACGTTTTGCGATTCATGCAATTTTCTAGTTGGGCTTCGTTTGCTGTACTGCACGTCCCACAGCCTCACGTGCCAATCAATGTACTATGAAACGTTTCGATTAGACAGCAAGAAATCGACTGCTATGATCGATACGTGTTTCGACAACTAAAATGACAATATCTGGTTTTAATCAGTTCCAGATTATGCCAATTTGGCTGGCGAAACGCACATCGAGTGAGCGTTTGTGTAAATTATTTCAGAGGTGACGTCACTTCAAACCTCTAATAATATGTTCATCCAGAATTTCTTACTATATCCTTGCAACGTTCGTCATAATGTTTACTTGAGTGTTCGGAGTGTTTACTATGGCATGAAACTGAAGTGCTGGATTAAATTGCTGATGGTTTTGATTATTCCTGGTTAATAAGATTATTATTATGCTGCTTTCGCTTGGATTTTTAATAGGTTTACTTTCTTATTCATAATAGGGAAATGTTGACATCGTACAAAAATCTAAATTCTACGTTGTATGTTATGATGAAAAATGGACGTTGTAAAGTCTCAAGAATACATATACCTAAATGGGTATAAGTTAATCTGTAAGCACTTGGGTAATTTCGCATTTTATTAGAGCAAAGCGGGAAAACGTATTTTCTGAATTTTTCTGTCTGTCGGTCTGAATTTTTCTTCTACCGTAACTCAAAAACATGCAGCTTAACATAATTTGATGAAATTCTGTACACTTGTATGTACTTATACAGACTATGTTCTCCATTCTAAGTAGGAAGACTTAGAGAATAGGTTCCTTTATATCGTCAGTAGTGGGAAAGTAGGGGAGAATATTGAGAAAAAGTGATAAGAAGGTGGGAAAAATAAGGGAAGATGTTGTGAAAGTTAAGGACGGCGTTAAGAGAGTACAACAAGATAGTGGGAATCCGGGAAAGTGTTGGGAGATATGTGGAGCAATGGTGGGAGGGTGAGGGAAAGAGACGGCTGGATAGTGGAACATTAACGTGACCACTGAATTATAGTGGAAAGTTGGGAAAGTGCGAGGAAGTGGTGAAAAAGTGGATGAAGGTAGAAAATTAGGAGGAAAAAAGTGGGAATGTGGGAGAGATATGAGAAGATGAGGGAAAGTGATGGTAAGGATAGATGGTGTGAATGTTGGAATATAATATGAAAGTGAGAAGTTGGGAGTCGGTGGAGAAACGGAGTCAGCTGGTGTTAAAATAGTAGAATATCCTGAGAATGTGTTGACAGGTGGTAGGAAAGAGAATGACAAAAAGATCGAGAATTATGCGAGCGTAGAGCAACGGGCATAAGCTAATAGCAGATAAGTCGAAATCGTGTATATTGGTGACAAGTTGTTCTCGAATATGGCTCTACGTAAAATTTAGATATAAGATCTGTTAGGTCCAAGGTGGACCGTTGTTGGATATTAATGAATACGGCGCCCCAGATTCAGTTCTTAAAACAGAACAAAAACAATTTTCGCCGAATCTAAAAATGTTTCGAAAAAGTTATTTGGAAATATCTCATCAGATTAGGGGTGGCACCAAGGAGAACCCAAGCAATTTATTGTCGAATCAAAGGGTGTTTCAAATAAAAATTGTGTAGTATGAGGAATTCTGTCAAAATCAAAAATGTATCTTGTGAATTTCTCGCCGTTGCCGAGAAAAATTTCGTTCCGATTAATTTTAAGTCCTACCAAGACAGTTGTAGAAAATTTAAAATACATTGAGACCATGAAATAGACGATACGATGACTGATGAGAGAATACAGTCGAGTTGCATCTACCCGAGTCCGATTTTGTTATTAGAGCTCCTTAGGATTTAATTTTCATAGATTGCAAACTATTAAAAATTAATTATAAATATAGAGTTTATTGAAAAAAGAAAATAATGTCAATATTAATAATTATGTTAATAAACGTAGAAGCGTGGGACCTTCGAAATACTTAGAAAAATAGAAAATTTTACTAATCGAGCGCCCCGCGCATTTACGTTTGTTAGCATTATTATTATTATTGTTATTAATACTGTTTTATTTTATTTTAGTGCAGTTTTTTTAACAATTTGTGGTTTTTAAGACTTAATTTTTTTAAATTACCTTATTTATTTTAACGTGAGGAATATTCTTCTGAATTCGTATGGGTTCGGATATAGAAATAAAAGTAAAGCAAATCTGTCAAAAATGCATACATTTAAGTTGTTCGTCATCGCAAATGTGCATAAAGGCGTTGGTATATGCCGACATATTACAGTCAGTTGCACTTTTTTAACACCCCTGACCGAGTTTTTACAGACAGAGTGTGGGTTTTACTTACACAAAGTTACACTTTCTAGTGCCTTACCATATTTAAATATATAGAGGTATTGTGTACAACTGCATATTGCGCTGAAGTGCTTGCAATTAATTTCAATGGACTTTAATAAATAGTGGATAATAAGATCACTTGTTAAACCCTATCTTTTTATGTAACTAAACTTTGAAACTTCTTTTGTTTAATTATTAACATTTATTGCACATAAAATTAAATGAAATAAAGCAATATTAGTATATTTAAGATGAGCATTCTCGTGTTTAAAGCATATAATAAGAACAAAAAAATGAAAGGACCACATACTAAACTTGTTAGTCATGGTGCGGACTTGGAGGTTTTTGACATTAGTGTCTGTGAACTTATAAGATTTTACATCCAATTCTTTTCTTCTGGTATTTTGCCTTCGAATTCCCAGCTGAGTGGGGTATCGGAATAATACAATGATCGTTATGTCCACACTATTTAAAGGTAATATTAATGAGTGATATTATCTGTTCATTTATGTCACTATTTCATTTAACTTTTCTATAAAAGATACAATCTTCTTGAATCCCTATTTTGTGAACCTAGGGACTATACAAACACCTGCGTACAACTACATTAAAAATTTTATTAAATTTCTAGTCGACACTTCCGTATGATTTTATATTATTTGGAATGTGTCCCATAGAATTGCTAATTTATTGTTATTACATATTTTACTTAGAAACATTGTTATCTAAACGTAAATAAGCATATACATAGCTTCTTGTTTTAATAATGAATTATAGTGGTTTACGATTAATTAGCGACAATAGCAGATCATATCCAAGAAACAGATAATGAAATAATTATTATTCTTGGGTATAACTTTTTTAATTACACATGCGGTGGATCCCAGAATAACAAGAAATGTAACGAATCAAAATCGAATTTTGAAAATGTTGGCACTTACAGAATTTAGTCCTGCTTTATGTAAATCTAAGGTACTTATTTCAGAAATAATGAGCTAAATAAGGGTTATATACTTAGGGTGTTTTATATGTAAATTTGAAAATAATCATCATGAACTACTTTTATTTTCCTTCAAGACGCGAACAAAGAAAACAAGGAAAAAATGGTTAATAATGCAATTTTATGAAATATAAATTAACTTTGTTGAAACTGCCCCTATTTTAAGTAAATCTTTTTTCCCCGTAATAAACAAAACTTAATCAGCATTTCCCGGTTTGAGCCTGTTTGCTGGATGTGACCAGCTTGTAATTTTCAACTTAGATATTCAACTATTTTTTAAATGATATGAACTTTTTAAACAAATTGATTAATGACTTCGTGTCCGATTTAAAATTAACTATCTAATAAGTATTTATTTGTAAAAGAACACTAATGAACAGTCGATTATGATACTCTTCTCAAATACAAAACGGACACATATCTAAAACCGGTAATATTGGTCGTCGAGAAAAAAAAATTGATATCACTGTGTTGGTGATCGAATTTTGAACAACTTTCAAATGTTCGTCCGTCCGTTGCGTTTCTTGTAGGCACGCTAACTCGAGAACGAAAAGTCCAATTGTATTGAAATTTGGGCAGTAAGTTAGTGTTAGCTAGAGGAAGAACCCCATTTTGAACAAAATCGATCAATAAAAAAGTTATGAATTTTTTAAATTAAAAAAATTTCAAAATTATGTTTTTTAATTAAACTAAAAATGTCTAAAACTAATATTATTTTCAAAAAAAAAACTGCGAAGAGTATCCTATAGAATGTGCAACAATAATATAAAAAGAGCAGTAAAAAAAGCAGTAAAGAGTATAATGGTTAGCTTGTTTAGACCTGTGAGAGAAGAGGGACTAAAAACGCATTTAATATTAACAAATATGAAATTCTTAAAATTATATTAAATTCCTGAAGGATGTTCAAGACTTGATGTCGACTGATCATTGATCTCTTATTTTAAATGATATAATAGTATTAATAATATGTTATCCGTGGAGTACCACAGGCATAGACTTAGCGAATTACACAAAAATACGAAGTGGGATAGATCTAAGGAGCAGAGTATGCTCCCGGTCTACTCCCAGAAAACCCGGTTAACAAACACAACTGTGATTAAAGATACACAATAATAATAATAATAATGTAATATAATAATAGTAATAATAATAATAGACGTAGTAATAAACGTCATTATTATAACAATATATTCCTTACACTGAAAACGATATATCAAACAATTAATACATTACCAGCATAAATAAAAATTGTTGTTAAAACCAAATTATTTTATCCAATAAGTGCTGTACCTTGGTACCTTGCTTCGTTGATCAAATTTTTGTAAATGCGAGTTTGTCGAAAACTTGTAATGTTAATTCAATGGGTAAAATTTGTTCATATGTATTAATTTTAAACTGCTAATTCTAGAAAAAAGTTTGAAATAAAAAAATTGCCGTCATCGTTAATCTTTATTTCTTCTGAATATACCTAGTATCCATTTCGGAGGATAAAACAGTTTTCCACTTCCTATACTTACCCCTGCAAATTGACCCTTAAAAGCATTATGATATTTTATAATAATTAAACTACCCAAAACGGATCAATATTCAGTGAGGATTTATCCTAATAGTAGAAAAAAATCGTGAACACGTTAAGGATTGCGACATGTAGAGTGTTTCTGACATACAAACCAGCCTATATAACTTCAAATCAGTCTAAAAACGGTATCATTTTTTAGAGTAGAATCTCCCCCTTTCAAAAAGCTGTATTTAAAACCAATTTCTTGCAGATCAATTAGAAAATAAGTAATAAAATAATTGTTCATTTTTTAAATTTAATAATGTTGAACTCTTAACCTTCATATGATTAATTTAGCACGAATTTATACAATTCTGATCCATTCTATAGAATAGATCAAAATACTATTCATAAATAAAAACAGCAATATTAACGTCGTCTACGTTCTGTTTTATTCTGAGCTTTCGTTCTTGACTTGAAGAATACCAATTCTATCTTTGTCCAGTTCTCAAATCGAGCATTTTTGAGATTCGTATTGCAGTTTTGTTGCACAAAAAGTCTCAACCTGTGGCTTATTGTGTTAAAACCGGCTGTCACCTTGTACCACCTACGTTGAGAATATGAAAGTTACAACTGTTTTAAATGGTTAAAACAAAGATCAAGTGACATTAAATTTTGATGGTATCCGAGCACGTATGCACCATATTCTTATTTTGTTACATAAATAAAGCGACTGACGAACGTTTGTTTTTATCTGGTTTTTGTGGATCCGTTTTAAATATAGGCTAGTAGTGAGATTTTTCACCTAAGAAATGTCTTTCTTTTTCAACTTTAATTACTCTTCTAATAGGTATTTTGGATATTGTGGACTCGCTTTAAATACGTGGCACTTCATTTGTAGTTATTTTTGTTCTAAACGAAGAGAATGGAATGTTTTCACTGTTGTTCAGATTAAAAAGTGATGCTGTGAACACTCATTTAAAAGTGCCATACACAACAATGATTCTTATGTGTCCTTTTGTTATTCAAAAATATTCTTCTAAAGGGTTTCCAAGGTTACACTTAGTTTTTTTTTTTATGTAACATAGCCTATTTCCGCGACCAAGGCATATCACCGACTTCAGAAACAAGCTACCCAAGATTTAAAAAAACTTTGTTTTGTAATTATACAAAAGATGTTTGAAACTAATATCATTTATAAAAAAACTGCGAAGAGTATCCTATAGAATGTGCAACAATTATATAACAATTGTAGTAAATCGGCGAAGAGTATAATGGTTAGCTTGCTTGTGTATGGGCTTTAATGGCAGAACTACATCGATACTGGTCAAGGGCTCGACATGCCTACTTAAAAATAATATTATAAGTGCATGTGTGTCTTATTAATTTTATTATTTAAGTATAAATGTTACTTTTTTAAACATGAGATTAAATGAAAACCAAATTAGCAGTAAGTAAAAACGCAGTATGTGTGCAACTAGATTAGAAAATTAATATCAAAGGAAAATGAATATGGCTCATGAAGCGCTAACTTGTTTATTCGAAAATTTGGCAATTCAGCATTGTTCAATGTATGTTAAAGTAGCTTCTGTTAACTAAACATTATTTTAACTGAATTTACAATCGTGTCATTGCAAGGATAATGAAGGTTGAGAGATTACGCAATGTTTGTGTCTGTACCACTTTCATAACAGGGCTTCTTTCCAAGCTATACAGGGTATTCGAAAAATGCACGACACAAATTTAAGAACATTTTTCGTAATCATTAAAAGAAAGTTCTTTTAAGGATTCGTTTGATTTTCTGAACCTCTAACTAAAATGTAACACGTACGCCGAAGAATTAAATAAAGTACTGTCAATTTCTCCGAGGGAACTAAACCACCTACTTGGTATTATAATTTGATGTAATATCGAGCGTCGACCTTTCCTCTTCAAAGAAAAATGCAGCAAATACAAGAAAAGAAATGACAGTGAAGGAAAATTTAGCAAGAATAAAATATTATAGTTTATCTTAAATAAAGATATTCATAAAAAATAAAGACAATTTCGCAACATAATTGTTCTCAAGCCCATATGTGTCTTTAATAAATAAACAATAGAGTAGGGTTGTGTTCAAATTTATTGAGAGGGTACTAAGCGTTAAAAGAAATACATATAAATAGATACATTTATTACAAACGTTTGTAGTATAGTTGTTTAGGTATTAATAATATCCAAAACTCAATATTTTTCAAAAATAAATAATCAAATTATATAGAAGAGACATTCAGTGGCAGTCAAAATGAACCTAGACAGCTCTGTTAGCTGTGTCACTTTGTGGTACAATTTTGACATACGCCTCCCTCCTCATCTTCCTATGTCAGCTCTCCTCTTCCCTCGCCTTTTTCTCCTCGCTCCACCTCCTTTCACTTTCCCATGTCATTTGCTCCCTCCTTGTGGAAATTCACAGCGTTCAAGGGTCCTGCAAATACTGCGACAACGATGTGAATTGCAATTAGTTATATAAAAATAATTAACAACGATAATTACATACGATCGAACTTATTATACATAATGGGTTTGCGGTTAATATGAAAAATACTGTACGATGTTTCACCATCAATATTTTTGTTGATCTTGTTAAATTGTGTTTCAAAAAAAAATATATATATTTTGCGAAAACAATGTACTTAATGTGGAGAAATGTGAAAAATTTACAATATTTTGAGATATCGGATCTAACAAAGTTACATGGGAAATTTCGCAAAGTTTACAAAGTTGAAGGTTATTTAAGTTTTCATTCTTCGCTATTAATGCTTAACATTGGCATATTTATTAGTAGAGTTAATTTTTTTACAGTGTTGTGATACTATAACAAATCTAATACATATTTTCATTTTGTTGCAGGTGTGTATCTATCTGTGTCCCTGTAGTTTCGTAAGTAACGAGATAAATCCTCTAAACCAAGAGTTTGTGTTATGCAATAAAATGTAAGTTATCCATTAAGTCTTATCTTTATAATATATAAAATGCATATGAAGATTCTAAGAAGACCTTTATATGAGCGCATGCACCGATGCAGTAGGCGCATCTTTATACTTGCTTAAGACATTATTTCACGTATTAACATTATGATAACATTGCAAAAACATCCGTATTTTAATCTTTAACCAACGGCGATAAATTTATTCCCAGACCGGCAATCTGTGCGATGTTGACGTTACGTGAGTAACTAATTGTTCATGCTTTTTTTAAATTATCCGATTTTAGCATTAGTTGTGAGTACAGTTTATGGAACTTAAGAATCATTATTTAAAACGAGAGTTAAAAATAGCCGTAATTTATGAAAAAAATCAGACCAATACATACTACTTACTATTTTTAATGTTTTTACCCGTTAATTTATTAGATGCTAAAAATAATAATTATAATAAGTAACATATTCAATAATAACTTACACAAAAGGGCAAAATTGAACCTAGTATAGCAATAAAAACTATTAATCTACTTAACCAGAAAAAAAAACACAACATTTTTAAAATGTTACATACATAAAAATGTACATATTACATTTTTAAAATGTTACATACATAAAAATGTACATATTACATGTACATTTTTATGTATGTAACATTTTAAAAATGTTGTTTTTTTTTCTGGTTAAGTAGATTAATAGTTTTTATTGCTATATTACATTTTCAAAATGTTACATACATAAAAATGTACATATTACATGTACATTTTTATGTATGTAACATTTTAAAAATGTTTTTTTTTCTGGTTAAGTAGATTAATAGTTTTTATTGCTATACTAGGTTCAATTTTGTTCAATTCATTTATACATTCGTAATTCTTTTATTTTTTAAAAATACTCCACTTTCATAAACGTATTTATTGAATGGCTCATAGTCCTGGAGCTACCATATGAGAAGGATGCGCGAGTCCTAACGCCGGCTCCACACATGCGTTCACGAATATTCGCGTACTTTTACGAATATTTGTGTAGACATATTCGTTTATGAATATTTGGCGAACACTCACCACACATAACATTGTTGTTCTCGATTATTTGTAGGTATACGGCAAAATGTCAATACAGTGAATATTCGTTCCCTTTGATGTGCGTCTGTTTACCGACTCGAAACGGGAACGCGTTCGTGTTCGGTCTAAATATCAAAACCTATTTGTGCACGAATACGAATATTTCATCCACATTTGCGTACATTCATATAAATAGCAAACATTTGTACACGAATAACGCATGTGTGGATCCGGCGTAACACGCACCTTTTCATGGAAAGGAGTGGGACTTTTAATTTTAGACTCGTTTTATACTAGGTCAATTTTGTAACGAACGAGGCATAGGCTGTCAGTGGGCATAGGAAAAGTCGAAAAAATAAAAACGCAAGGCCTAACCACTTAAAAAATTTATTTGTTGTATGTACTTTTTATAATGATTTTTTTTGCGCACGGAGGAGGTCTGCCAAAAAAATATAACGGTTGTTTTTGAAATAAAATGGGAAAACATTTTTTTGGGTTATGCAAAAAGGTAATTTTCAAATGATTGCCAACAAGAAATATTCGATAACATTGAGAAATCGCCAATTTCCCGTTTTTTGACGCTCTAAAAGTATTATGAAAAAATGTTTTTACAATGAGTAATTTTTTATAATATATTTAGACCTTGCACATGAACTTCCAAAAAATGGAATTGACGATTTTTTATTTTGTATCTCATAGTGACCACTTTTCTCAATATTTAGAAAAATTATGTCGAAGAGCTTTAGTTCTTTGAAGTTTATTTAAATAATACATACATTTATTATCCGATTTAAAAAAAAAATTAAAGGGATGAACTTCTCAATTCCACCCGTATGTATTTTTTTTTAAGTTTCTGTAACGGTTTAAGAAAAGTGTAGGGTATGGCTCGACGGTGGTCCCGTTATAATCATAGAGCCATGTCTAGTATAAACTGAGAACAAATTACAAGAAAATGTTTTTTTTAAGCTACGACCTATACCCATTGAAAAATTAATGAAAATTAAAATTTTGTCGAAATTGTATTAAAATTGGTAGTTAGGTATTTTCGTAGCAGCAAAATCTGTTTTTGGAATAGGTTTGGAATGCTATGAAACGTGATGATTTTAAATTTAAGCAAAAAAAAAAAAGTTCAATATATATTCCCATTAGAGGGTCCACGGCCCACCCTGGGCAGTGAAAGTCTAACAATTTCTTCGCTGGCAGTAGCTACCTACCAAATTTGACTTCTCTGTCAACTAGTTTTTTAGTTAATGCACCAACAAACAGACAGACTAACGGAATTGAAAAACCTATATTTTCGTAATCTACATGATCTGAAACGTGAAATCCGAAAAAATCTCGGATGTTGATTTTTTCTCAAATACAATACTTCCCTTCTTGTATGCGAGAGAAGTAAAAACGAGAATAAAAGCGCTATTTATAATTTATAAAATATATGCAGGCGTATTTTAAAAATCAACGTTTAAAAACTATCCTCAAACTTATTTTGAGAATGAGCAATAATCGGAAGTCCGTGAAAATTGAGGATGAGTTGATTTAAATCATTGATTGCTATTAAACTATAGTTTGAGGAAATATAGCTAACTGCTTGATATCGTTAAAAAAAGAACAATAATTACTGAAGCGTAGGTACATATACAAGCTAGTAGACATATTGATTTCATCTGCTCTCAAAATCATTAAAGAAGTTTTTAGGATCTTAAGCGTAGAAGCCTACGCAGTTATTTTAATAATTTCTTTGTATTGATCGATGGAATATTTTGTTCATCGTGTTGGAAAATATTGTAGAAATAGTATAGTCATCTTAGCACTGACCAAGGGTTTGGTTACACCCCTGCATTGGCCCGTCCTGATCTTGAGAAAAATTCAAATTCACAGAAAAAAATAAAACGGACCAATAAAGAATATTATTGGCTTCCCAGAAGTAGAGTGCAGTCATACTGGTTCACGAACTAACGAAATTGTTTGTCGAGATATTTATACAGATTATTCTTTGTTCATTGTAGGGTCTCTGAACCAACTACTCAACTTAGCAGAACTGCGAAGTTGTTTACTTCTTTTCAATTCAAATGTTCACTAATTATATTTTTTGCCTCTTGTTCCGCGTCGATGGCTCTATGAATTTATTTTTTCACTCCGCAAGTACGCAAGACGTAAGTAACCAGTTCTGAAATTTGCCTACCCCTCATTTATTGACTAGATATGGGAATACTTGCTGCGCGGAAATCAAGCACTATAATTAGACGTACGTCACGCTGCTGCATAGATACTAAAATATAAATAATTTTTGCTTTAATCATCCTCTTTTCAATTACGTACTAGATTTTGTCTCTTTGGATTTTAGTACAGGTAAAGTAGATAAAAATTCACCAAGAAATAGCAAGGGTAGTTTTTTGAAATGGCTATAAAAATACTTCTCTTTGAGGACCGAGAAGTACCTAGATACACGTTATGCAGAACATACTTAGAAAACTATTCTTTCGCCCATAAAAACATTTTTTTATGGGCAAGATTGTGGTTTTTCCTCGTTTACTTAAAACATACGCACCAAATCAAAGAATACAGAGGTCCCTTTTTTGAAGTAAACAAAATTTACAATTTACATTTTTTTTTTTCTAGTTACTGTACGATGAAACTTTACCGAGATATAGCAATTTAAAATGTATGTATTATGGATAGAATTACGGTTTTTGGATTTTTTTTTTTTTTTAAGTATGTACTAAATAAGAAAATATCAAGGTTTCCTTTTTGAAATAACCAGAATTTCCTTGAAATTTCCTTCATTATCTGTCAGAAAGGCTCATTGTTCGTTTACATTTACTTTTAGTGAACCGTACTGGAAAATTAAGTTATTCCTGCACAGTTATCTCTTGTCTAGGAGAACGGCTGTAACATTTTGCCTCGCAATGCATAGCATTTTGGTAGACGGAAAGGTACAGTTTTTCCTCTGGTCGTTGAAAAGCCCTGTTTACTTAAGGTATAGAACACAAACAAAATTATAGTGAATGCTGTCTAATTTAAAAGTATCTTGATATTTTTGAATTTAGTGCATATTTTAAGTAAATTGCACCCAACAGCAGCTAAGGACTCATCGATTTCCTCAAAGGCAAATATTTTTACAAACAGTTCCAAAAAAATGGATAATCGTCGCTATTCTTTATTGAAATGTAATTTATCTGCACTATATCAATTTTTTAACCCAACCTTTGTGTCCTGATTCTTATCTGAAAATATTTTTCGAGTGAATAAATATTATAATCTTTAAAGAAAAACCCTATTTTGGTACAAATGCTGTGGTTAAGCTCTCTAGATATAGGTTATAATTATATTTACTCTAATTGGGACCTATAAATCCAATGAGGTTAGAAGTTTTTTTGTGGTACTTGAAGCTATTTCCAAAACACCATGACACTGAACCCTATACTTGACGAGCGTTTTCGCCAATAAAGTTCGCTAAAAATGTACGAAAATGTAATTAATTTATGGCAATATAATTGATACCAGTACTGTTCAGTTATCTATTTGATAATGTTGCACCCAACAATCGCTGACCATTGACCACAATGGAGATGTAATATAACACGAGGAATTGCGACGCGAATCGCATCCTCAGGGGATGGAATAATAGAAATATGTCTGCCTTTCTAACCAACTTATGCCACGTTTACATAATGCATAACTTAAGTGCATGTAACTGTCAATTTCGCCCCTTATTTATTCAGTACCTTGTAAATTATAAACAGTTGTAGCAAGAAAGGTAAAGCTTATTTCAGAGTACTATTACTATTATTATTAGGCTTAAAAACTAGACTGTATGTCACCCCCAAGCGTTCTGAGATAAGTGTTGCACCTAGAAAGGACCTAAAGAGCTAGAGAGTACTGGGTCCTTTTAATCGCAACCGAAGTGGATCATATGGGATTTCATACAAAGGAAGATTACCTCATTTGCATACCACAAGTCTGCAAACTTTTTTAAATATGTGTTTTAAGATCCTTCTAATTTTTACATTGAGTGAATGCGGTCATATTAATTGCGTGTAAAATGCTGAAATCCGATTGCGTTAAAAAGAAGTTTGGTAGGCAAGAAATTATTTTCTACTTCCTACCATAGGCTGGATCTATGCTGCGTCTAGGGAGAACAATGTTAGTAGTGCAGAAAGCTGTTCATTACATAAAGATAGAAAATGTAATAATCTCATATTTTTGGAAATGGTGGGCGAGTTACTATAATTATATCCTCCTCACAGAAGCTCTGTGGTTGACAGGTGTTATAAGAACATCTTGGTAATGTTTGTTGTATGATACCTTGCACTATTTTGTTTAAAGATCACATTAGAAATGTTCTCCATAATCTTAATATGCCAGGAATAAATAAAAAATTGTGCCCCAAGTCATTATTCCTGGTGTAAGTACCTTAGCAAATGAAAGGTTGCCTATTTTTTCTCCACGACTTACTACACTTATTATTTTGTATTTACTCACAAGCTAAATTATAACTTGTCAGTCTGCTGTTGTGGAATGGAAATGTGTCGATTTAAGTGGCAAAAATGCCATCTCAAGACCAATGATGGCCGTAGAGTCTTAAGTACGAAATGCTCAAATATCAGAGTTGCTAATGCTCTAGTTTTCTATAACTTTCTTAACGCCGCTGAACCATAAATCATTACGGTGGCAGAGAGACGGGATATTGATGCTTTCTAGATGTGAATCTGGAGATGTTTGTTTCAAATTCTGGCGCAGTCCATCGTACCAGTAGCTCGACTGTCTAAGACATACGTTTTTCAAAGCAACTTTTTGTCGTCGTATTTTTCCGAATCCTAATTTTTTGGCCACAGTAACTGAGGAGAGGACACTATGGTACGATTTATACTTCAGAGAAATCAAATGCCAAATGGGGAAGAGAATTCCTTCCAATACATTGGGCTGAATACGAATGAACTTTTTGGTAAGGTCATGAGCCTAACAGAGTAATATGTGAATAACAAATTGTCTGTCAGGTCGTCGTGTATAAAAATGAAAGAAAATAGGCCGCAATGAAAACTGTGCGTGATGTTTTTAAGCGAAAGTTAGTAATTATCTCGCTAAACTTTTTTAGGGAATATTTTTTATAATTTGTAAATAATTGTACTAATATGTAAAAACGTAGTTGTTTCTATGCAGACACTAATTTAGGAAACTGCTGAACATATTTTAATGAAACGGAATTCAAAATTTTTTTTGTAGAAGGTCAATTAAACAGGAGTCAATAATCATTGTAGAAAGATAAAGTGCTTGATGACTGCACGAACCAGAATTCAATCTCTATTTGGATCGGCATGAAGGCTAAACATCCATTCGTGTATTGAACGAAAGTGAATATACCCGCCTTTTTAATTTATTTTGCTGGTAATCATTACGAAGTTTGCGGTCGCCGTCCGGTGAATAAATAGAAATAAAATTAATTGAGATATCAATGCGAAACCACGCTCGCAGTGCGGGCAAAAAACTTGGCATTGACTCTAAAAATCGAATAAAAATTTGCTGGTTCAAGGCTGTTCATTATTAGATCATAGAGCCACCCACCTTCATCAACAAGGAATTTACGATCTGGCCCAAATTTTAAAATTGCAAAACAAATGGCTCGGGTCAAAATACTCAGAAATAGTTGCATTCGGCCCTTGTCGCCGTCAAGCATTTATTTGATTTAGTTTTTTTTGTATTAATTCACAGTTTGCTTATATTCGGAAAAATTGTTGTGACGAAAGAAGGTTCCACGTTTCTTACAGTATTTTTTTATACACCGTTGTGTGCTTTCCATTGGCAACAATTAAATCTAAACGTTTTTCGTTTACATTATTTTTAACTTTTTTTAGCAAGTCACCAGGCTTATAAGAAATCTCTAATGGTCAGACATATCAACATATATATATTTTTTATATTTATGTTTTGTATCGATTGTTATTTTTTGTGGCACTTAAAGAATATTGGGTTGATATACAGGGTGTATCCGTCTTAGAACCTCCATATATTGAAAGATTTTGTGTGTTAAGAGAGAAACATTTTTATTAAATAATATTTGCATAAATATTCTTAATTCTTTCGCTGCAACGCATTTTTCAGCTCTCTCTTATACAGTGTGAATTATCTGAATTAGGCCCCAAAAAAAAATGATAGGTGTTTTCACCAAGAATTGTTAAAACACGCGAGAAGAGAAGGGGTACTCTCCATAGATCTGCTACCTGCGAGATATGGTTAGCATAACGATATTAACCACTGCTTCGTACTTAGGACTTGCAAGAACAATGCTGATTAAAGATATTGTATCCCGATGTAAAATGAACAAATTACAAAACGAACATATTTTTAACTGACCTCAAAGTCGTCATTAGATTATTGTCTAATTGGGAATTAGTGTATATAATAGAAACTAAGGCCCCAATTTTTTTTATAACATTTACCATCTCCAACCACCACACAGTAGGGCTGAAAAAAAAATACCTTTCTCTACAGCCTTTAACTTTTGTCCAATCGCAATACGTATTTTTTTAAATAATCTTCAGACTTCTGGCTACAAAACTGTCGAGGCTACTTTTTTCTTTTCTTAATTGGTTTTGAATAACTAAATAAGAATATACTCTTAAAAAAGCGTTCTAAGGCTTTTCACCAAAAAATTAGGCAAAAAATGACAGAAATCAGTCAGTAGTAGAACATATTGCTGATTTTTTAAAATATTGGCTTCCATTGTAAAAATATTTTATTTCTAGCTCTACTTATTCTAAGATACATCCCAGATTGACAGAAGCGGCAAGCTTAAAGCCTAACATGACGTAAAAATAACACATAAAATGATCAAAATTATTATGCAGTAGAAAATAGTTTCGAAAGCTAATAAAATTCACTTTTACTGAATATATTTTAAACCAAGTATATACCAAAAAGATATAAAAGACATGTATTAAGCCTAACAAAGCTAATATTTGTCAAAAAAATTACAACTATACTATATAACTATATAACTACTACAACTAAACGACGCGACGTATGTAGGTTCAATTTCGATTTTTTTCAAAAATCTGCCTCGACAGTTTTGTAGCCAGAAGATTCCTTTTTACGTCCGAATAGACGTATATTGTACATGTACGGTCATGGTTAAGATGATACATTAAATCATTTAATTTAAACTACTGATGTGATACGCTTCTGTTCCAATTTTAGTGCATACATAAACATTTTCAATAAATCGTGACTCGTACACATACAGTGAAGAATCGTAGTCATAGTAACTGCTGCAATGCGCGGTAGGGGTTGCAGACGGTCACGTGATTCGATGCAGCTCTCACCCCCGCCCCTCCCGTGACCGCCAAAACGTCGGTTTTGCACCGCGACGCTGCTCTGCCGGGGTCGTTGGGAGTTCACGTTCAATAAGAGTCATTGCCATTTTGAACTACATTTCTCGAAAATTCCCACTAGAAACTAGGTATGTAAAAAGGAGCACAAAAGGGCTCGTTAAGGGTGTGGCTCGTGTCGTTCGTTAAAAGGCGATAATGCTTGGATGTGTATTTATACGAATAATGAACGCACTCTGGGTGCTTGACCTGAATATTTTAAGACGAATGATACATTTTTTTATCTTTACTTGTTTATATAGTTTTGTGAAATGCAGAAATGCGAGCTGTAGATATTAAATAAATAATCCATCGTGCTTACGAGAGGTTTAAGTTATGCTGATACATAATTTATAGGTGTTTGTTTTCCACAATGGGTCCTAATATTCATATAATGAGTTAACTTTTACAGTCATTAATTATTACTGAACGGAAGCCATCGTTTAATTTTTGTGGTTTAGCCCAACTATTATTTAACTTCATATCGACATTAAGATTCTAACAGAAATAGATCATTGTTATCGTCATTACTGATTCAATTTTTTTTTAATGCTTTTTGAAACATTTCCCTTCGAGGGCCATGCACGCTTTAGGAGACTTTTGGTGGGCGGTCAATTTTAATAAAATTTCGTTTGATTTTCGTTATGAGATATCTCAACTCAATCCTATGATCATTTTCTGAGGTACAGGGTGCATCGAAGATATCTAAAATATTTATATAAATCAAAAATACAATTTGTGTAGTAAAGTTTTAATTTCTTGATGCAGTAAGGCTATTTTATAAGGTTTTTGGTGTTTATTTCAAAGAAAATGTTATTAGTTATTATCTGTTTCATTCATTTTTACTTGTTGATCTGTAGATGATCATTTAGAAATAATGAAACTTTAGTATTATTTGAACTACTAATTGGTCTATCGAAATGATTAGGTAGCAAAAAACTGACATCCAAAAAAACGAAGATTTTAGATTTTTTCCCACTCGGTATATCTCCCTGAATAGCAAATGATAGAACAGTGTATCAAAAACGAAACGGTTAAGAGACACTGAGAGGCCGTAGTTGGCTCTGAAGTAGATTTTAAATTTGCTGCTGGTGATTCCTACAGAGTTTTTGAAAGAAGCTCTGCTTTATTGTTACACCCTTTGCTTAAAGAGAAACAGTTTTTAGCTAAAGTTAATGTCAGTAAGTGACATATATAGGAATATTTTTGATAACATTTTATAATTTGATATTTATATAAACATCGTTATAATATTTTAGATCCTGGCTTAGCGTTAGCAACTTCATTTACCTAGCAATTGCTAATAGAAGAAAAGCCGAAAAAAAACCCGTTGATTTCGAGCATAGTGGCAACACTTTCTCGAGTACCTATAAAGATGAACATTTTTGATTTTCTGTAAAACTGTTCTTCGTTTCACTTCTTTTTGCTAACATAATTAACAAATTATAATGCAATTTGAGCAATGAAGTAAAATTCAGTGATCAGTTAATTACGTAATACTTGTTATTGTTGTATTAATAAAATATTTATTTATCCCAGCTTTAATAAAGTGCTTTAGCAGCGAAATAATTTAGTATTATTATTTTTCTTAAACTCTTTGTTTTAGCGCCCAAAAATATCTTTAGTTTGCGAATTACCGCATTCTTTCAGCGTAAACCTGCAAACACCAGAATAGAAAAAATTGTTTCGAAAATAAGTCTTTTAAACTAACCCTTTTATGGTCCAAAGATCGTACTTTTTATAACTCGTGAATAATTTTTGTTCCCGATTATATTACGATGACTAGTTGCCAATCTTGCCATCTCCATCCTTCTTCAAATCTCATACTCGCAGTTTCAGTTGTCCATAATAATGGTTCGAAGGTATACCATCTGGTTTAGTACCTAATAATCACCCATCCTTAATGTGTTGCCACCAGTGAAAGATACTATAACCTTATTAATATGTAGCAAGCTATGGCCTCTCAAAGCAGAACATTTTCGTAGCGGTTCAGTTTTTCGGAAATATCCTTCCTTTCAAATCATCCATCGTGAAAATAATATGAACCAAAATAAAATAAAAAATCGAGTTGAATGCCCAGATGAAGAGCTTAAAGAAAAAAATCATTCCGAAGTTCTTTCCATATATCCCATTTTTGTGATCTGTTGACTGGACAAATTGTAGTATTTTTTAAAGAGCTTGAAACTGTGTTTTTCATTCCCATAAATACAGCTACGGTTGCATGGTGATAATTAAAACCACGAGAGTGTAATAGTGTAAGATGTCTTCATTATGTCTTCGGAAAATTCCCGCTTCAGTGATAAAAACGTGAAAAGGGAAATTTAATAGCAAACTACCATATAAAATGTAATTTGCAACATTATATATCTCCTTAGCATAGAAGGTACTATACCGTGCCGTTATGTACACTTATTAAAACCTGCGATATAAAGATATCGTTATAACAGTTCAGTGTGTTATGTAAAGCTAGATAAGAATATGCTCCGTGTTTCATATTAGACGAAACAAAGTAGAAAATACAAAGCGAAGCGTCTCCCCTAACGGCGGATTGCGGTTTTAGAGCCCCTCGTTATTATTACCCTAGATCTACCCTAATTTTACATGCCCTGCTTGGATATTACTTGATTCTATCTATGCCTACAAAACAAATGAAAAAGGAGTTGACAATGGCAGATAAATTCTGTATTCAGAATTGTGAATTCTATTACGATTAATCATTTGATGGTAACGTTATGTTTTTTCACGCCTTCTGATATTATGCATATTTTAGTTAGCTTTGTACATATTTTTATTCTTTGCTTCAACAGCACAGCAGAAGATACAAATTTGTAACTATATCTTCTTATTCGCCTTGAGATTCATACAATGTTCTGATTGGTCTCCCTTTGCTGTATAGCACGTCTTACAGATCCACGCCATCGGCCGTGACAGCTCGTTAGGATCAATAGTTCTTTAGTGATGTTACTCCAATATTTTGGAGGTCGTCCTTACAGTCTTTCCACATAAATAGGCAGCAGTTTTATTTTGTGTTAAATCTTCTCGGTGACTGTATTACCAAAACATCATACGCGATAGTTGTTTCTGCCATATATTTTCTCTTTGATTTTGTTCTTTATAGTCTTTGTGTCCACTCTCATACACAGCCGGGTATTCAGCCACGTATTCTACCAGTTGTTCGTCCTGTTCATCAGAAAATAGAACTATTTTCTGCTTTGTTGGAGTGCTCATCTTTTGACAGTACAGGACAAATCACAGACACTGTCAATCCTGTCCCACTGAAAGTACACGATACGTTTGCGTTTTGACTCCTTCCGAGCAGACAAGACTCAGACGTATACGTCCAACGCAAACGATAGTCTTATAGTTTTTCGAAATACGTCTGTTAAGAAAAAAATGTGGTTAGAGATATATTTCGTTCCTACCTCCCTATCTTGTCTTTCCTCCTCCCTCTCCCGCCCAATGTCTCCCCATTTCTTCTCTCTCGTTCCCTTTTTCCGTATTTTTTTCACTCTACTCCACCGTATATATCCGTCTGCCTCATGTCGCGCACCTTCCTATCCCCCCTTTCCCTCATCTCATATATCCTCCCCCCTCTATTCTACATATTCTCTCCCCTTCTCTCGTCACTGTCATGTGCTAACAGTAGGTCGAGCAGGCGATGTATACAAGCAATGTTAGAACTGTCCTAAGAGTGATAGTGGTATGTTTTACTGTTCTGTCTGATAATAAAAACTTATTGGTGTTCCACTGTTTTTTGTTTTTTTTTTTTTTGAAACAAAACAGGTACTTCTATACACATAAAATTCATAGTCAAGAAATAAAGGAAGGATTTTAAAAAAGAAAACTAAGTAATACATTTAAATAGAACTATTAACAAATGCTCCGAAATATCCTTGTCTTGAAAAAAAGCAGCATCTTAATTCCGTAGTAGCAGTACAAACCATTATTTCTACCATTTATCTGCCATCGTCAGTGACAAGTGACTCCTTATGTCGGTACAGGGAAATGCACCCGTATTTTTCAAATTTTTAAATCACTGTGCACCAAAAGGTGTGGACCTATTGACGAATGTCGTCATTATTTGTTTTCTTTCTTCTAAATTATAAACCATTTTGCTTGAAACCGAATTTTAAATTTGTATATCTCGTCTGTACTGTTTCTCAGAGTAAAGTGAATAGCGCTACAAAGTAGAGCGGTTTCATACCTGCATAAACATAAGTTGGTATTCGTCACGAATCGGAAATCGTCCTATCTTAAATCGGCTCCTGGCAGACAAGTCACCTGGACAAATTTCATGCTATCGTATTTGGCTGACCCGATCCTGTGTACGTGATCAAGTATCCAAAGCTTAATAAATTAGTGTATAAATAGAAGCGGAAATATACTCCCTTGCTCGAACTCCAGGTAAAATTATGGGCGTTAAAGACGAAAGTTGCGTTATCCCGAAAAATAAGTAGTGATGACATAAAATTATTACACGTCGCATGTGCCCATACTTATACTCAGCAGAGCATAAAAGAAATATACACAATAATCCATAATACACGAGTACACTGGCTTATTGCCTTCATAAGTTGCCACACAGTCTCACAAGCCTAATCAATCCTGAATTTCGTTTCCACAACAACGGTTACCATGACAATTAGCTCCTCTGAAACCGTCGGAGAGACGTTTTTATGTGTGCGTTAGATACATTTATCAAACTGTTCACGTCATTTAAAATCATATTTTAAAGCCGAGCTGGAAAGCCCTGGTAAATGTATGGAATTAAAGAGTTTCCAAAACATTTCAAATTTCGTTTCATTATGGTTTCTAGTCACCTAATCGCATTTCCTTCGGAACACGTGGCTCGGGAGTGAAATTTTCTGTCACGGAAATTAGTTTTGGGTGCTTGGGGATGTTTGGTATAATAGTATAGTTAGGTGTTTATGTTAGAAAGATCGATACTCCAACCTTGGTCGTGTTAATGCAATGCGTGTGTAGTAAGGGGTGAATGTTAAATAGTATTTAAATTTTTTTATCACGAGAAATTTGCATAAACGTTACAGTTCGTTTCGTGTGTAGTTTTTCCGTTCATAGGGCACGCGCCGCCGTTACCACACCTGATTTACTTCACCCTTTTATTACTTATTTGAATATTTTATAACCTGATTAACCGCTCTGTTTTCAAACTTTTGGCCGGTATTTAACGGAAGTAACTTATCTTCTCTATGCAATATTTACAAAAGGCATTCGTATCCGCGTAGTTTAAAAGTTAACAGTTTAATTCCGTTTAAGATTAAATCTTGGAGCGAGCACATTGAAGGGTAGTGGGTACGATGCCTATCGCGGGCATTAGTTGCATAACGGAGAATGAGATAAGCAAGATGAGATCATTTTATTACAAAAATCAAAATAGGTTCATTTTATTACTCCTCTTATTCACAGCGTCTTGATAGATGTTTTGCTATACGTGCAATGTTCAAGTTGACCTCCCTTTGTTGCATAGCATGTCCGACAGGGTCATGCCATCTGCAGGTGCGTGCTGGCCTATCGTGCTACCGGGCACTTCCCGGTAGGCTCCTGGCCAGCGAGCCTTCCCCTTCGCGGCCTCCGCGAATTCTACCCTACGAAATCAATTGTTTCAAGAATATATTGTTTACCTGAAATTTTCTTCGTTCACTTAAATTAATTTTAGTGCGTTTCAATGAAGAAAATGTTCTTTTGAGAGTACATGTGGTAACAAGCAATGTTGACAAAATTTATAAGAGTTTATGAATATTTGGAAATGGGTCCAAGTTGCATTCTCTGGGGGCGTCGGTGGTACAACCCACAAGAGGAGCATTTGAGTTTTCTAGCAGTTTTTTCCTCCGTAAATTGAACTCCGGTTGTAAGGAGTCCCATTTTAAAAACTTTCTATAAAGTGAAAAGTAGTCATCTTAAAATGTGGACTCATTTTTAACACACTTTTATTAGCTTCACCTGTATTTATCAATGTAACGGACTCTTTCAACTCCCTTGATATGGGTATCAAAGGAAAGGGCTTGAGAAGTAGAAAACAAATATGTCATCAAAACTTAAAAATTCAAAATGGCGGCGTCAACATGGCGGATAGGTTTTATCAATTATTGTCGGATTCGACTAAAAATCGGTATCTGTGGGTTATCGAGGTTCCAAATTAGAATGATCTGATCCAAATTTTTAAGACTAAAAAATAAATAATAGTTCTAAATAGTTCTAAAAAACACGCTTTAATAGCAAACCGAACTAAAAAGTAAAAAATAATACAATACAACACAAAAAATCGTGGTGGGCTTGATATCAACTGGTATAAATATTTCATAGTAATAATCACCCCCCACTCTTTTTTGTATTGTGTATTGTATTATTTTTTACTTTTTAGTTCGGTTTGCTATTAAAGCGTGTTTCTTTAGTTTTTTTAAACTATTATTTGTTGCTACATACAGATGGAATCAAAATGTAGAGAGATGACAAACGTAAATTTATGATTTTCGAATCTCGAACGAAGCTGATCAGTGAAGTTATCTAAGAGCCGAATCATGCTAGTTATTCTAAAACAAATTTATGTATTTTGTATACTGTAGGTTGCTCTATATGCTGTTGTCAAGACGCTATTTGTGCTTATTTCTTCGTGTACAGTTTCAAACAAATCTTGTGCCGTCTTTGCAAATTTTGATTTTTTTCGCGAATATCTTCAATACTCTTTCTAGTTACATAGGCATGCTCTAGAGCAGCTGATAAGTCGCACAGAGGAGATTGAAGTATTTTGCAGTGTCGGAATTATGCAGTATCTTTAAAGTGAATATACTGTAGGTAGTGCTTAAGTTCACTTTGAGTAGCGCATATATGTTGGCTTTGCAGCTTTAATTAAGTTTTTATTTCTAATAGATAACATTTTTACCAAAAGGACGTGTGTTCAAGAATTTCGGGGAAGGGTGTTGAACCCCCCTGACTCCCTGGCTGCTGCCTTATCAACAATTTCTCTTTCCGATTGATGTGGCCAAAAGATTCGGATTACCAAATAGCGGAAAACTTTAATGAAAAAAAAAAAAGCAAATTCCTCCTTGTTTTGAATTCTTGACTTAGAACACCTTTTTTAGTATCAGCCATTCGTACTGGCGCATTTGGAAAATTTTCGAATAAAAAACCTTTTTTTCGATATTTGCTCACCGTATACCAGGTATAGTTCGATGCAACTAAAGTAGGACCACCGCTGAGTCATACTCTATGGTTTGCAAAATAAATAAACTGACAGACGCCTGACAAAAACATGTGAGGTTGAAGAAAAAGCTGGTAAAAATTTAAATGTTTGTTACGAGATACAAAATGCAATTTCAATTGCAAATCTCAAAAAGAAGGTTCTTTAATGACAACTAAATAGTTTCGGATACATAGCAATGATTAGAAAATTGTAAAAAATAATACACCAGCATCAATCGATACATTTTATTTGAATCTCAAATTTTATTAAAAATGATCGCATCGAGAAAAAAGCAAAAAATTGACTAATCGGTTGAAGTGGCGCCGATGTATTTTGTCGTATCAAGCAGACTGGTTCAAAAGCCGAATCTAAAGGGACAAATTCTATATGTCTATAAAACTAAAACGATATATTAATACTATTTGTATTTATTTCAAAGTTTAAAAATAAAAATAACCGTCACTCGAGTTTTTAGAGTCATCACTTTCTTCCTCATCTTCTAAACTCCTTCATCTAACCTCTGATTGAGCCTCACGATTTTCTTAATTTATTAATAGTAGTGCTTCATGGGGTAGACTTTTCATGAGTCGACAATATCCTATATTCAGGGGTTATAATCACTGATCCTGTACGGTCAAGAATTTCAAGGAGCTCTCTTCAAGATATGACCTGCCAACAAGAGTATGTAAGTAATAAATATGTGGATACGGTATGTTTCGGGACACGATTTTTTTTTGGAAAAATACGCTACAATGGACGTTATTATTACTATGCTTGAAACAAAAAATAATATCACTAATCCAATCTTAAGATTGCAATTAAAACAACAAAATGCATGCCTCATTTCCTAAAATCAAAAGCACTTAAATTCATATCGATTTACTGAGTACATCAAGTACATACTTTTATTTAACATCCACATATGACAATTTCAAAAATAACTAAAAATTCCAGGACATGCTCATAAAGCGGCGCATATAATTGGGCTTACCCGAATTGTATGAACACAAAGGCACCTGGATACTTTCTTTTCAGCATGAGTTTATAATACTGTTACTACTATTAATGCACTATTTCAAAAGCATACCCAGAAAGAAAATGCTCCTCTAGATTCAAGTTGACATCTCCAATCTGGATTCATCTCAACTCCATGAATTCTCCACCAACTTTCAAACATCGAGTACTGCTCTGTGCTCACAATGATCACCTATGCGAAGAAAGGCTGAGAACAAGGTTAATCTCAAAAAGTTGTTCAATCTGGTCAGTTCACCATTTTTGGTTACTCGCTGAACTAATGGCTATTTGTTGAGCGACTAATGCTTCTACTTTTTTCAATAAAATTGGATAATATGTGTTTTAATGTTTGTAATAATTTTGGGAATATTTTCCTATGCGCCTCTGCCATTATTTTTTTAGCTGGCAAGTGAATAATAAAGACGACCATTAATAAAATATTCGATCGCAACGGCACGTAGACAACCTATAAATAAACAAATCTGACCGCTGAATCTTCATTTTGGCTCTCACAAAGTCTTTCGTCCTTCAAGGCTGATAATATATAGTATTAGCAATATTGTGTGCCGTACTCCCAAGTCATATTAAACTTATACTACCCAATACCTTTTGTTGCGTTGTTGTCGATTCGTGTCACGAAATCCTACCTCCGGTCGCCGGGATCGATTACACACATGTCCTTTATGTCTTCTCTTAAAAAATATGACGAGGAAAAAAGTGATAGACAGCCGGATATTAGGGACAACGTTTTCTTTGATGAGTTCAGTGCTTAACTGCGAAACTACCGATTAATTTGATTTATTAGTTAGTCCGACTTGATGGCACGAGTTTTTGTGCCAGCAAAATAGCGTTTATACAAACACCACATATTATAGGAAAATTCTGACTATTTATTCCAGTTGCAATTACTGAAAATTAATGGGAACCGTTGCCCATATGCGTAATACCTATAATAATGGAATTTTATTCATTTAGGAATTTAGTTAAGTAAAAGCATTTTTCAACAGAATCGAACCGTTTTTTTAAATAACAGTCAACAAAAATACGTTCTATTCCGTTATGTTCATATCGTTATGTTAGTGACCTAATCCTGAACAATTTCCAAAATGTCGATAACTTAAGAAAGAACAGTTCAATTGTATTGAAATTTGAACAGTAAATCAGTCTTGTCTAGAGTTTTTTAATGAAATCGATCTGTAAATGAAACAGTTATTAATTATTTTAAAAAAATGTTTAATATATTGTTTTGTTTCGTAATAGATGAGAAACATAAAATGAACAATGTCTAAAATGAACATTATTTAAAAAAACTGTGAAGAGTATCCCATAGAATGAACTTTTAAATGCAAATTGTTGATTGTTGAATATAAAATTCGTAAAACGTAATTTCGAATTCATTGTTTCACCGGTGTTTTTATACGAAAATACGAATATACGTATAAAAAGGGTATTTGTAAGCTCGTGTGGTTTTTAATGAAATCGATCTCTAAATGAAACAGTTATTAAATATTTAAAAAAAAAAAATCTTGTGTTGTTTTGTTTCGTAATAGACCAAAAAGATAAAATGAAAAATGTCTAAAACAACATTATTTAAAAAAAACTGTAAAGGGTATTTCATAGAATGCCCTTTTAAGCGCAAATTGTTCATTCTTGAATATAAAATTCGTAAAACGCAATTTCGAATTCATTGTTTGACCGTTTTTTTTTTTTGACGAAAATATGACTATGCATATAAAAAGGGTATTTGCAATCTCTTTATTTTGTCAGTCATACACGTGTGGCTTTTAATGAAATCGGTCTGTAAATGAAACAGTTAATAATTATTTTAAGAAAATGTTTAATCTTATTTTGTTTTGTTTCGTAATAGATCAAAAACATAAAATGAAAAATGTCTAAAATTAACATTATTTAAAAAAACTGTGTAGAGTATTCCATAGAATGTGCAATAATTATATAAAAAAAATTTATAAATCACCGAAGAGTATTTAGCCCAGTCAGTAAAGACCCCAAAACATCAAACTTCGAAAATAATTAGGGTAATGCTAATTTTTACCCCATTGATAGGCCACTACCAGAGGAGCATTTTTACGAAAGTCTCAAAAATAATCCATGAGGCCCCCCCCCGGCCCCCGTCACAGTTTCAAAATGCCAATATTTACAGAACAGGCATCTCTGTTACTAATGATCGGGTCCAGTTCAACTTTTTTTGAAGGATAAGTTTAAGAAAATATGTGGAAAAAGTAGGTTTTTACTTTGAGACTTTTGATTCTTGCGCTTTATTTTTTTACGGTACTGTTGTCCAAGAAGTTCTCTTTTCTTATAACACAATTGGGCCGAGATATTTTCTGGAAACCTACCACATCGAGAGAAGAATTGTTGGCTGCTGGAGAGTTTGTGCTGTATTTGTATGCCTTGGGAAATTATTCTACGCTAAACGAGACCCGATATTACAGATTTGTGGCTTTGAAAAGGAAAAGTACGCTAAGATGCAACTTTGACCTTGCAAAACTACCTCCGACCTTAGAAGCATGCCATCAACACTTTATTTACAAATTTAGAGGCGGTTAAAGTGGGAACGGAAAATTAAAACTACAAGTAAAACACAATGGAAGTTTCAAAAGGACACTGAAGCCACCCTAGTAGCACAAATATTGCACCCACGTACAATCCATATAGGACCAATATATGAATGCTGGTCCTATATAGGACCAATATACAGGGTGCAATCAGTTTCATGTCATTAAAAAAAACTGGTAATGGGGACCGACTAGACAAACAAAAAACCTTTATGACTTTTCCCTCTGGGGGCACTTTGAAAAAAACTGACCTAGGTCAACTTCTTTAATATATATATATTTTTTAATATTAATGTAGAAAATAATTGAGAATCACTGCTCTTCTTGGTCAATGAACTTGTAGTTCCCAATTATACAACTTTTAAATTGTCATAAAAAAGTGCAAAGGCCTTGGATCATCGACCGGCTTTGATGGACCGCCTCAACCGAACTGAGACAATTATAAAGAGGTAAATAATTCGTTATCTTTTCCTGCACAACTGCAAGCAAATAATGGCCGTAGAAGTTTAAACAGAGCATTTCTTTACATGTGTGTCTTTTAATTTAGAACAAAATACTGGATTAATGTTTATAATTTAGAATATTTAAATGTGGTTTATTAACGTTTGTAACGTAAATGAGTGTCCTTGGTTAAAAGCTTATCACCTAAGTAAATTATTCGAATTCTGCATTTGTATCAATACACAATAAAGAAAAAAAAAAGAAAAACTTGGTCCAAAATCCAAAACGAAATACAAAAAGAACGAACAAGTAAGTTGTGTACGTACAGACACAACTTACAATCAAGAATTTAACGACTTGAACGGTAAAGTCAATAAAATAAATCTTCACTATAAATACACAGCGACCCGAAATTCAAAAATAACAAAAACAACGAACGGCGGGGGTTGGACGTGTGTACATAACGAAACACCCACAGAAACTAAAATATTGCACAAAGGAGAGTCAGAGTATAGTTTTCTTCAGATCAGATCTACTAAACACTCAGAAAACGTCGACGCCTTTCATCTTATTTACCGCACCGCTAAAGACCGCCGACATTTTATAGCTATCTACAGAAATATTGAGTAGCATAGGCAAAGACACGCGCGACGATCTAAACCTACCTCAATATTCCAGCAGTTCTCAAAAGATTTTATTGAAAATTTGCGAAATTTTTATTTATTTTTTTCTCCAAAACTGTGAGCTTTAGACCCCATGTTATATAAGGTGTTTTTGTTTGTCTTGTCGTCCCCTACCACCAGTTTTTTTTTAATGACATGAAACTAATTACACCCTGTATAAATATTGGTTCAAAATGGGTCCAATATTTTGTGCTACTAGGGCAGTTACAACATCCAAATAATTTGCTTCCAGATGTGTTACATCAAGTGTCCTGTACTTGGTCTGTGCTCCAATGTGTGAGCATTAGTGGACTACCATGCTTCAACTCGTCAGTTTATTCCAATAGTGTGGCTCCATCTTCTGTAGAATAACGCTGTATGTACTCAGCTTTACCTTAGTTATTTCCGATTCAAAGCCTTTACTGACTGAGCTGATAATATTTACTCTAATTTATTTATTTTACGCTGACTTCTGTATCAATATAAGGTAACAAGGTTCCATTAAGGTGACCATTTCCTAGAAAGAGACGTCCGATGGGGAAATATGTATTATGATAAAAAATAGTAAATATTTCATTATCGGATGTCTCTTTCTAGGAAATGGTCACCTCAACAGAATGAATGAAATTTGATTTTATCATTTTTAGAGACCGGTCTTTTAAACCCGTAAATTTTTTTTAGAAAAACACTTTTCCGCCATTTAAAGCGCAAATTGTTAATTGTTGAATGTGTAATTTGTAAAACGTAATTTCGAGTTCATTGTTTCACCATGTTTTTTTGACGAAAATATGAATATACGTATAAAAGGGGTATTTGTAATCTCTTTATTTTGTCAGTCATACACGTGTGATTTTAGAGCTTGTGCAATTTCATCGTATCCACACAGGATGTTATAAACACATGTGCGTACTCCACTCTGCTTTTTTGTTTTCAAGAATAACACTTTCATTCAATGCGAGCGTTAAATATATATACGACTTTTTACGTTTTCATCTGAAAAAGGTGTGACCTCTGAAGCCAACGGGTCATAAATTTTGCTGTAAAAGGTAAAAGGCAGCCTCGTTGACAAATCATCTTTTGTGTGAAACTCGGCTTACTCTCTTTTGTCGAGCAATCGATATATCAGAATTGTACCTCGGGGTAATTTTAAATAAAAATGCAAGTCTGTGAGGAGGACTGGTTCACCATATTCGTTATGACATAACCCAAATGTTCAATATTGTACCAACAATCCATGTCAAGAGTAATCATATTACATCATATGCAAAATGTTTTGAAATGAAACTTACCTGTCTGACGAGGTTGGCTATATGTAAATAAAGTCTCCAGAATAAGGTCATTAGGTTCGTTTACAAATATCGCGCATTCATTAACATATTATTGACTATTTCTTATATTTACGTCCACTTTTGTACAATAGACCCATACATCTTAATAGACAGATTGCGGTGAAAAGAATCAATCGGTGAGGAACTAGTACAAAAATGTAACATGGTCAGTTTCGGTAAAACTGTTTTTTTAACTCTTCCGCCTATATAGTGACAGACAGGACACTGATTGCAAACTTGACGTTATATTCAGAATACAGTAGTTATACTCTTCGCAAATACAAAACAAACAGTATATTGCATTCGATAGGCACATTTCTAAAACCGGTAATATCGCTCGTAGATAGGGAAAACATTTTCATATCACTGTGTTGGCGATCGAATTCTGAACAACTTTCAAATGTCCGTCTGTCCATCCGTCCGTCACGTTTATTGTAAGCACGATAACTTAGAAGGAAAAGTCGGATTATAGTGAAATTTGGACAGTAAGTTAGTGTTATCTAGAGGAAGAATCCTATTGTTTTTTAACAAAATCGATCATTAAATAAAAAAGTTATTAATTTAAATTTATATATTCATTTATATTATATAATATTGTTACATTGAAAAACCGGTTAGTGGGGCAATAGTGCCTAATGTTTATCAACTTAACAACAATAAATTTGTCACAAATGCGATAGGATTATGGACCAGGATTTGGCGCAGTTACTCACTAATATAAACTAACATTATTATACTCTTGGCAGTGTTCTATAGAATGTGCAACAATTATATAAAAAGTGCAGTAAATCGGCGAAGCTAACCAGTATACTTGTTAGAAATTTGTATAAGTAGTATTTAAAGTACAATATTCTTATTCTATTTAAACGAAAAGTATATCTGCTTTGTAAATAAAATAAGAAATGACAGTAAAACTAAGAAAGGTTCAGCGAGATAACAATAAGTAAATGGCAAGAAAAATAATAAATATTAAGTAAAAATAATGGATGGAATAGTAGGGGAGAAGGACGTTAGGCGTCCGATAAAATAATAGATGTTTCACTTCATAATACTTGTCCAGTAAAATAAAATATGTTCTGTACAAACAATAATTTCTCGATAATGTAGATAGATGTTCATGAAAAATAATAATTGTTTAGTTAAAAGAATAATCTTCAGTCAAATAATATATATGTTCAACATAAACATAACACATGCTCAGTATATTAGTAAATGTTCAATAATTAATAGTACTTACATGTTGGCTAAATAGCACTGCAGATAACCTGAAATGTGTGGAATGTACAAAATTATAAAAATATACATAACAACAAATTAGAGAAAATAGTAAGTCAGATGTGTTGCAAACGTTTATTTGTATTATAAAGTAGCCAAAATTATCTCCGCTGTACCTTCACATGCAATTACTTCATCGCTGCTCCAAATGAATAGCGAGTACCCTGGGCTTATGAACTTGGAGTCGGAGTTGTTTTTACTGATCGTTATCTGATTTTTTTTTTAAATGAATGAACAAAATAGAGTTTAATATTTATTAATTTTTCTGTATTCTTGCTGTTTCCTTATACGTTATATGTAGATCTCGTGTCTCAGCGAGCGTGCTGATAAACGTATTTCCTTTGTTGAATTACATCGCGCGAGTGAAGGTCGCGGTTGCCTTGCCCTTGGCCACTGTCTGTTTCACAACCCAGACGATTACCTCTGTAGGTATGCATCAAATTAAAATCGCGTTCAGTCATCGATAGAAATGGGAAAAGGGGTTGGTCTTATTTAGTTTTTATGACTCGGTCTTTTTTGTACTTTTCCAATGCCCACTGACGGCCTATGCCTCATCCCTCTCAAAATGACCTAGTATAAAATGGGTTTAATGTGGCCATTCCCTAGAAAGAGACATCCGATAGGAAAATATTTATTACTTTTGGCTATAACTTTTTTTCTTAGCACGTATATTTAAAAAAACTATAAGAGTACCTAAGTAGAACCATAACAAAATTATTACTATGAATTTTCATTCAATAATTTCAGCGGTTTGCAAAATAGCTAGATTTAAATTTACATATTATGTTTAATCTTCCTATTTAAATCGAGCTATTTTGCAAACCACTGAAATTATTGATTGAAAATTCGTAGCAATAGTTTTGTTATGGTTCTACTTAGGTACTCCTATAGTTTTTTTCAATATACGTACTAAGAAAAGAAAGTTATGGGCAAAAATAATAAATATTTCCCTATCGGATGTCTCTTTCTAGGGAATGGCCACCTTAAAATTAAAAGTATCACTGTTTTCCGTGAGAAGGCGCGTCTTAGGACTCGTGCGTTTTTCTGATATGATGGTAGCTTCAGGACTATGTAGCCTGGCTGTCTATAGATTCGTAGGTTAGTTCAAAAGAAATAAAATAGCTTGAATCGATAATGACTATAAAAACTACATTAAACTGAGAACTTTGATTCACTGTACGGTGGAATATTTTTACATTTATAAAAAATATGTTCAACATGAGAACTTTGATTCACTATATGGTATAATATTTACATAATTTACGAATAAGACGAAGTTATTATGTAGTTGTGCGTATGATTTTTTAGTTTTATACGTAATTTGCTGTGCATAACTGGTCACTGCAAATATGATTTAATAAAAATGTATACCCAAAACAGTATATCCAGTGTTATATCCATATTACTGTTCAGACTAACTCGACAGCCAGTGTTCTTACATACAACATCTTCTGTTGGTGTTATTTTAAATATCTAAAAGAGTCGAATCTGTTAATGAAAATTTGTGGTACAACTCTTACTGCTAGAATTGTTTTAAAAAATCTTATATGTGTGTTAAATATTTAGAAGCAACTTTGTTCAATCTTTTCTATATACCTATTTGTCTCATTACGTGATATCTTTCATCTTACGTTGCTCTATCTATAATATTATTTCGACCAACAAACATTCATCAGTACTGTCTGTTTTTGGGGGTTAGGTACGGATATCGGTTTGAATACCCGTTTGAATATTAATCAATGAAACACACCAATACGGGACGCGTTTGCCATCTAACAATTATTGTTATGCTACCAACTGATACAATCCTGTGATTCGTCGTTAAACCGCTAGCAACGTGATGAGTTGAAAGTTGTCAACCGAGGACTGTGGTTTGAAATCCACTGTAAACTGTAGATCCCTAGTTACAACTTGCTAGTTGTGGCATAGTTGCCTAGTAAAAAGTAGTGATATCCATTTTCAGTATTATTTTTAGTTTGTTCTTATAGATATTACTAAGATGAACAACATTTATATACGATACACACGTCGCATTCTTTTTATTCGAAATTCCTGTTTGTCTACTCTTCTGTAAAATCCAATTTTATACGCTATTAGTATGATGCAATGTTAAAAGTAAATCGATGTCATTTACCAATGTCAATCATGTTACTAGACATAATAATGTTGATAAACAACAAACAGTCATTACCTATTATTCAATGTAAATTAATGGTTGGTACTTTTTTTAATGTTTATGTATTAAAACGTAGTTGATTTTAATAACTGTAGTAAATAGACAATGTACTTATGTGAACTATTTTATTGGAAAATGTATTCTACCTACATATTTTCAGTCTTAAATTTATAAAAATTAATTTAGCCACCGACGGTCGTGGGGTTTAAATATTTTTATGATTAACTAAAGGCCTAACAATGTGCAACTCTCAGTAGTGTCTCATTTGACAATATCTTAATTTTTACATTTTATAAACTGCGCGCACTTAACATTGCCACACATTATATGTATATAATCTGTGACGTTGACGTTACTACCTATGATAATTGACTGTGGCTAAATACTGGTGACTAATATTTTCCCATATATTAAACAGTTGTAAACATTTAAAGTTCACAAAACAATGATAATAGCCCATATTTAGTAGAAGTTAAACATTGTGAATATTTTCTAATTAAGAGTTACCGTGTTTAGAAATTCCGCGGATAATTGTAAAATACCTTAGGTACAATACTAATAATGGACTAATAAATCAAATGTCTTTAAATAATATCAACATATATTGTTAAATATATGAATACATATGTGCGGACATACAGATACAGGCCTATATGCCTATCATGCAATATAAGTTTTCAGTACCCATCTGGTTTCAAAAATTCTTATTATTAAAATATGGATATCAAATAACTACTTGGTGGTGGTTTCTAATAGCACAGCTTTGACTAATAAGTATTTTTCTAATATGTGCAAAACAACAATTGTTATAAGCCACTGCAGGTATATTCTTTCCGGTGGGTACACCATCCGCGCACTGTAATCGTCAATGCAGAATAAGGGCCGGTTTATCAATGCGAGGATAAAAGTCATTATGGTTAAAGTCTTTTCATATGTTTATGCTTTAACCATAATGATATTTCAGTATCGTAAATGCATTATTTATTTGTAAGGATAAATTTCGATTAAATAACTTGAGGTAAAAGAGAGTTTTCCAATATAATCTCAATATGAATTTTCCAATATTTAAAGTTAATATTTGTCATACAATATTGCCAACAAATGTGGCAAAGTAATGTATACTTACACAGACTTTTCAAAATACAATCAATGTGTATTTGCATTGGGAAATATCACTTAAACAATACACGTAGATTTAGCCAATTCGAATTGTACAGTATTTGAAAACCAATATCCGTTATTGTGGGTCGATACTAGATATACAATTTGGGGACAGACATACTAAGTGTATCTCTCAAGGTTGAAGCACCTAAATTTTCCACAAAAAATCATTTCATACAACTTGAGCCGTTGGTAATATGTTGAATGAATAAGAATAATCCAAGCATCCAGTGGCAGAAATGTAAGGTGCAGCCGAAGACTAGGCAGAACAAGTTTGGTGCACTTGAGATTGAGAGCATTTCATACTGCCCAAAGTTGGTCTAGTCATAGTGGGGATCGAGTAAATACAAGAAATTTCTTGCAACTGATGAATTTTTCATGCAAAATATCTAAAACGGGTCCTGACACTTACAACGGGTAATATTTATGAAATAAGGCCCTGTGAACATGAATATCAAGGAGGTAGAAGGAGGTCTTAGTTCCTTTGAAACCCTACAGGAGGGGTTAAAGATGGCGCAACATTGCAAATTTGGCAAATATGTTTAGGGTAAATTAAGTGTTATAACTGGGTTCATCGATATGATTTAATTGTTGTGGAAATTATGGAATATGCTGACTCTTTTATGACATCCCCAGCAAGAGATATTCAGCTCCCCATCCTCATAAATGATAATTTCCAAGTGTAAATAACCAAAAAAATTAGGACAGTTTTTTTATATCCATCAACATATTCACTCAAGGATTTTAATGGATCTCAGTGACCAGGGAAAATGATTTAGACAGTTTCCCTGATCTTAGCGGAGCCAAAAGTCGACCTTAAATTGGCAAGGCTCCAATGTAACCCATATGAAATGAACATACACACTTAAACATATAGTTCCGATTTCTGCTAGTATAATTAAAGTAGATGTCGCTGCAAGTACTAAATCTAAAGCAGCCGGCAAAAAAATTAAAAAACAGAATTGGCGATGATAAATCTATTGGTAGGTAGTTTTAATTTTTTTTTAATGCAAAAGTCACTCCAGTAGAAGTCGTTGACGCATTGTCGAAAGAAAACGTCTTACGTATATTAAACATGTTGATTAATTAGTGATTTACGTTTTTGCATAAATTTTATAATAATTACTTTCGCTATCATTTAAATTGACTACCTATTAATAGCAGTTTCAATTAGCACTCGTTTGGAACTGTTATGAAACGATACCTAGTTTAAAAATGTCAGTGCATGTTATTAGCGACTATAGTTATGTCGCGTGTGTCATTAATAAAGTAGCTATGCAATAACATGAATAAAAACATTTGGGTCAATGAATTTTATAGCTTTACCGTCTTTTGACAGTTGCCATAAAATATTAACCAGTAATCCGAGATGACCATAGTAAAAATGCAATTTTGATTTAAGTCGTTGGCACGCACGAACAAACATGTAGTAACACGTGATACTACAACCTCGGAAGGGTATAGTTTTTATTGTACTGCTTTTCGATGATTATCGAATTTCCTTAGCTTATATAAGGTATCAAGTTCACCATAAACAGTAGAGTTATGGAATTGATTGATAGGTGGTTTTCGTCTGGAATTTAATATTAAGTATATTTTCTTTAATAATATCGACTACATTTTTCTTTCTTTCACAGCATCGATGAACGTTAAAAACTAGGTACATGCTCGCACCGAAAATATTTTTTACTTTTCCTGAGGCGTGTCCACCCTGTGATGAAAAAAGAATTTATGTATAAAGTAAGAGGCAAAATTTCTTCTTTAGACAATAATAATAATTTTCATGTAGGAGTATATTAAAAGGGTATTTTAATTTACTTAGCGTATTGTGTCGAGTATTACAGATTGTAGATTTCATTACGAATGCTACACTCGTTAGAGAAAGTGAAAAGTTCAAAAATAAAATATATAGTAACAGGATCTGAAAAAATTACTTAAATATTGAGTATGTTTGCTAAGGTTAGATAATTTTAACGATCAAGTGTACTGTAAAAAAATGGATGGATCTAGTAATACATCAAAATGGTGTAAACTGTTAATATATAAAACGGTTATCCATTCACATTTCATGTATTGTTGTTCTCCTTTAATTTCATGTAACAAAGCAGAAATAAATAGGCTACAGATATTACAATACAAGTTCATGAGAGTAATCTTAAATTGAAATATATACCGTCCTGTAAATAATATGCTAAATCAGCTCACTGTTGACTACAGTATTGAAAGGTTAATAAAATTAATATACAAGATCGGCAATAACCAACTACGTATTTATATTCAAAACTTTGTACAAACCAGAGTTAACTTCCATAATTGTAACATCTTACTATGGACAGTTGACGAGCAGACTCAATTGCTCTTCTCAAATCGGATAAAGGTATAAAATTTAAATGGGTCTTCTCCAAAACATCACACTAACATTGTCCCTATGACGTAATGAGCTTCTTGAATGCCGTTCAATAAAATTTAAAACAAAAAGCAAGCGGTCTGACAGTGCTTATAGTTATGCACGCAGAAAAAGAATGTGGTGTTCGGATTTTTCAATGCAACAGTTATTTATGTTAAAAATATATATATTATTCTGTTAATGGAAGAACGTTATGTTTGTTTATCTTCACCTCCTGGGTAGTAGCAGCAAATGGCCTTAAAATAAATACTGATAAAGAATTAATAAACCGCCATAAAGAAGTGAAATGCGTCTGGTTAACATCATTTTACATAGCAAAAGGTTGTCACATTAGAATAGAGCACATATGCACCCACACTGCATATACTAAGGTTGTCTACCTCTCGACAAGTCCCTAGATTCTTTGACATCATTACGCTACTCTTCCGTGGTCTATTTTGAAATTTATCACAGGACTAAGTTGATGCTTATTTTGAAATATACAGAACCACTCACGCCTTATTTATTCTTCTAAAATGTACGTAATTATTGTTAATTATACCACTGAAAATAAATAGTGTATAAAATCGTTTACTTTATTTAAACAGAAATTGAGCACTTCAGCAGCTGTCATAAACTTATGGTATGCTAGAACTGAACATAAACTTTTATAAAACATATACAAATAGATCATCTACAACCTTATACACACTATTTCCACAATGATTTAAAATTATTAAATAAAGGAAAACAGACGGTAACGTGGTCTGATAATGTTTATAACAAAAGGAAATATTACGTTTTTTCAATAAAAACATTTTAAATGTTTTTTGGCCGATTTGAACAAGAAATGTTCAATAGCTATATTTCGTAAAGTTGATATTTTCATTTTTATTAAATTTTAAAAATTGGAAAATCGCCAGTTTCTTCTATCTATGATAACGACATCTGATTGAGATAATTCCGTTGAAGGGGTAGGAGGTGGTAGGTTGTAAATAGGGGAAAATAAGTAGAGCAAGCTAGAAACTTAATTTTTAACATATATGGTAAAAACCAACGCCTCAAACTTTTGTATGGTACCTGCTCCAAATATTAAAATTCCGTGACTAATTAGTTTCCACATACTAGAGTGCAAATATAGTCAAGATGTTTATTTGGATGAAAAATCTGGATGTGAACTTAGTGATTCCTTAGGCAGCGGTTTTTTAATGTAATATATATGTCATGTAATATGTCCGGTAAATTCTTTGAAAAAAATTTCAATATTTTACACAGTCGTAAAATTATAATTAAAATTGATTCGTGGAACACCCCTGAAATTTATAAAAATTTGTATCCTTCAACACTGACCGAGAATTAGTACATTGCAACCAACAAACCTTTTATGCTTGCTTAATCATCATAGTTGTGTGGGTACCATATTTAATTTTTGCTTCTTGATTATTACCTATTCAATTAATTTAAAACTGCTGTTACAAATACGAAAACTCATGCATATTTCAGTTATTGTTATATGGCCTGATTGACATTTCAATGAATTAAATTATCTAAATGTGTATATGACACATTATGTAATTTTCTCCTTTCCTTATGTTTGAACTTTCCTCACGTAAACCTTACGTAAATATTATACGTAAACAAACGCATATGCCTAAACATTTGGTATTCTGATAATGTAGTGCACTGTGTTAAATAGGTCTTTTCTCTGTGGTTTTTAAAAAATAAATATTTACCATTTATTAAATCAGGGGCATTGCAACGTAATATCTGAGGATTGTTATATATTATCAACAGTATACTGGATGTTCCCGACCGCATGTAAACAGAATTTTTAACAATATATTAAAGTACGAAAATTCATGCAAAAAATGTCGATTTTTTCGTCTCACCAAACATATTTATTCTAAATTCCAAAAAAAAAAACTTCTTCCAAATTTGACAGAATCAATTGATATTAACACGTGCCTCAAAGACCATGAAATTTTCCATGTATTATGGGAAGAAGACATTTTTTCGTAAATGTTCGCCTGTTCATAATAGTCCTGCAAATGCGAATTAATAATTTCTTTTTAAATTAATTCTCCATAAAATCCTTTTATGGTGTCTCATGGGGTCATTTTGGGATTCTATAGAAGGATATTGGAATCCTATAGAAAGAAGGATCTTATCTATCATGAAGCGAAGCAACTAATTTAAATCATCTTAACCCTGCTTATAGACTTAAACTGGTTAAAATGGTTTTTAGGGCTCCGTACTCAAAAGCGAGAATCTATATCCCTGTATATATCAACTTACATGAACATCTGCAAAGTTTTGCAATAATTATGACAGTCTTATTAGTTTCACCATTCGAGTTTTGACATCAAATTTAGTATCAGCGCCTCTGCAAATATCTATCAACCAATTTTAATGCAGTGTCGATTAAATCCATCATTTCTCACAATTCTGGGACAAAAAGAACTGTTTTAAATCTTTATTCACTTTATACTAGACTTAGATTGGTAAAACTACAACGAAACCATCACCTAATCTACACTTTGCAAAAGATTCATAGAAATTGCTTTAGACATTCCAGAGTAATGACTGAGCAAACATAATAAAAACATACATATGAGTCGAATTAAGCACTTCTGCCTTCTTAAAACTTCGGTTAAACAATCGAAATTGTTATAGTCATAAGTCGACATGTCGTTACAGTCAAGGTTCCGATTGAGACTTGCACGATGTTTCATTTTTTCAATGCCTAACCTTCGCGCCCAGTTTGCAATTTATAAATTACCGATGTTCCTATAAATAAGCAAAACTTGAAGATAAACATATGAAATATTATGTCTCTGAAATCAGGAGAAAATAAGGATGAAAATTCTTGAGTCAGTTATAGAGTGTTTTTTTTTTTTAAATTGAATACCCCCCTTAAAAGATCAAGTATAACCTTGGAAGTAATTAGATTTAGAAATCATTATGTTCTTTTCAAACGGAGTATGAAATTTTCTCGAATCGGTTCAGAAATAACCAAGTATGAATTATTTAGAGCTAGGGACACTAATAAAAATAAGGTCTAGTTCCTTTGGACTATGTTAAAACATTTGACACCTTAGACTGTACCGCCCTGTCTTAAATTAAAATGTTTTGGCATTGGTAACATACGGTTTAACCTATTTACCGATTATCTTTCTAATAGGCAACTATTAGTCTATCTAAATGGAACCTGCTCTAAAATAATTAATATAAATAAAGGTATGCCACAAGGAAGTATATTGAATCCGTTATTATTTTCTATTTATACTGCACACTTCTCTAGATACTTATAATTTCCCGATTCACAGCAATATTCTGATTATTACCAAATACTTCATCACTTATCTCTTCAAGATTTAAACAATAAACGTTCACGTTGATTATTTCTTCTGGGTCACATGCCTATGGGTTAATTTTAAATGAAACTAAAGTTGATGTTCTTGTCCATGACAAGTACCTACAGGGAATTCATTTTAAATAACCCGCTATTTTCTATGATTCTCAATGGTAAGGTTACTTATCTTTCAGCGAGTACAGCAAAAACTCTAGCATTTTCTGTGACGCTAACCATAGATCCCAAAGACATGTTTGAACATGCAACAATTATCTTTCGGCAAATTAAAAATTCAGCACTTTCATAAGGATATTCTTGGCTTTGGCGTTATTCGTTGGTGCTGAGTTATGTAAATTATGCAGATTTAAGTTATTACTCGCCTATATTAATTAAGGAAGAACGCGTTCAGAGATTCCAAACCGCTCGTATGAGACTCAACTTCAATTTACGAAAATTTGATCATACAATAAATTGATAAAGTGAAATCTAAGTGACTAAATCTGAATGTACATTTTGCAATTCACATGACTTTTTTATAAAACCAATTAATTAAAAACGCTAATGCATTTGCATAATAAACTCATAAAGGTATATACTAGACATAGACGTATCTCCCGATATCGTGATCTCTATGCGGTTCCTAGGTACTGCTCTGTCCAATTCCAGATATCCTTTACCTACAACGCTTTTAAAATTTATAATAGAATGTTCTCTCATATTTTTCCAAGTATAAATACTTTTGAGACACAAGTCAAGTCACATCTTGTTGCAAACAGAAATACTTTATTCTGCACATGTTACATGTTGTTTTTATTTAAATGCAATGCAAATTTTTATTTAAAAAGAATTCTACCCATTGTGACTTTGTTAACTCATTTTTTGTTCTTTCATTGGAAGAAAGATATATTAAAATATAGATCAAAACTATTTTTAGAACCATAAAGAAATGATTTTCGGGAAATTCTTATAAAATAAAACAAATTAATATTTTGAAAACCGTGAGAGTTTGTATAGAGGTCATTCATTGGGTCTAAATAGATTCCAAATGCCCCCACCTATTAACCCTTTACATTTGACACATCATGCAGAAAACACCCTGTACAATATTGATTATTCCATGTTTATCGTTATTTTTTACACTTCAAATGGAATGGTTAGATGGTAGAGCAACTATGTTGTATCCGGTAATTCCATTTTTCTAGATTTTGAAAGGCGCTGACGACGCAATATTATTACTATTATTATTATAATGGGGACAGCCCTGATGAATTATCTGACTTTCAAACGTATTTTTAATCTATGTTCAATTGTCATCATTTTGTGTTCATAATATTGAGACTCATCGTAAACCGAAAAATTATGATTTTTTTTAAATGAAAATTTATTCTTCTCAATAAACGTAAATGTGTTGGTAAATATGCTGTAAAATATTACTGCTTTCAACTGGCCGTTTTATTACGCGTCTTCATCTGTCTGATATGGAATTTCCACGGGAAATCCTTTAAAATAAAAGTAGATTGCGTTTCCTCATTTTAAACTGTTTTACATTAAACTTTTATTTTGATTTCATACTAAGCAATTTTACCGGAGCAGAGTAATTTATCTTAAGCAATCTTGTCAAATAAATAGCTTTCCATCAATATTGATAATTTTCTAGCGAGCAGAAGCGCTGAGAATAAATGAGAATAATTTGTTATCTTAATAGAGATAAATTAGTAATGTTTACCAACACTTTTTAACAATGAATCCATAACCATCAACTAGACGCTTTATTTTTAATCACCGCAGTCAACATACAGAACGGGTGGACGAGTAGAGAAATAAAAATAATAATAATTTTATATTTGATGGCAAAGTAACAGTGGAGCGCCTGGCAAAGAGAACAGTTGTTATTTATGTTCAGTTTTAGTAAAATATTGTCGACTTATGTAGACCAATGCATTTACATGTTTGTTTGGGAAATTCTCTGATATTGTCTAAATGTTATTTGTGGCATTATCTTAATTTTTTTCCTTCAATTCTTTGGGACTTCCTGCCATATGTATTTTTTCTGGATTTATTTTGAAAGTTCTTGGTACACTAAACAGGTGCCAAGAAAGGTTCTCTTAAATAATGACTATTCCATTTATGCAAAGATATTTATTATTTGAAAATATTAGCAATGCTCTGATATTACGTTTGACGCCATCATCGAGCAGTGTATTAATTTATGACGGTAAGGTGTTATTTCAGATTAACAAAAAGCCAAAAATGTATGTATAATCATTCATTTGTACATTAATTTTTAATGTTGGCACATACAGAGTGATACACATAAACTTAGCTTATGATGAATAATGACTAATAATGAAAAAAGAAGTATAGTAAAAAAAATTTCTTTACGGAGAGAATACAGTAAATTTAAAAAATGGAAAATTCACATTAAGTGTTCAAAGTTATTTCCGCCATTTTCAATGCACTTTTCAACCCTCTGAATCCATTGCCTCCCACATGCACGGCCTACACTTGGCTGTTGTTCGAATTGTCGCAGCTCCAGCAGGTATGCGATTAACCAGCTTTTCCTTAGTGTTAACTTTTTTATGTGTCCCAAAAAATAAAAGTCAAGGAGATTGAGGTCGGGCGAATGAGGAGGCCAGACCAGGCCTTTCCTGAAACAAATTTCTAAATGTTGTCGCACTTGGTCTTGAAAGTGTACTGGAGAACCATCATATGCTGTCTAACGTCGAGAGCAATTTCTTCGATAAGAACCGGTCAAGAATGACGGTGCCAATAAGTACCCCTTTCACAATTCCAGCCCACTCGTTTGTCCAATAATGCAAGTTTCGAAAATGATGAATTTCATTTCTTGTGAAAATGACCTCATCCGTAACTAAAATGTTCATGGTAAAGATTGGGTTTAGTTGATGGTCTAACAACCATTCACAAAAGTTCCCTCGAACCGGAAGATCGCTACCATTTATACCTACGCTGTTATTTATGTTCGTATGTTTATGTTATGTTAAGTTACCGTCCGTTAAGAGGTGATTTTAAATATGCGGATATCAGATGGGCGAGATATGAGGGTGGCTCAATGGAAAGTGGGACACACTGTATATTTAGTCGAAATTTACGTTAGTCTAATTGGGACAAAATTAAAAAGAACATAAATAGATAACTATAAAAAATAAAAAATCACGCTTTTAAAAACAAACTGCAACTCTATTAAAAAATCGGTATCGGTATTTACACAGAACTTCTCTCTTTATTCATACAAGACGGTCACTCTAAAAAATTATTAATTAGGAGATGACATATGAAAATTATAATCGCCATATACTTAGTTAGCCCTATTATTACAGAGAAAACCAGATAACTTTTTTCCATCACCTACTACCTATATAGTGGTGGCCGGAACATTTTTTTTCAATTTTTTGTTTGTTATCAAAACATTTTTTTGATGAAATATGTTTAGAATATAATGAAGCGTGGGAATTTTAAAACTGAAGGAAAAGAATTTTTTTCCATCTATCCTATTTTAAATTTTTTTTTTTTTTTAATAGGTTTAGAATGTCACGAAACGTGGAAATTTTAAATTTGAGCAAAAAAAATTTTTTTTCCATCACCCATTTTATACAAAATGTTCAAAATTTCTAAATTTTTTTCTATTTAAAATTTTCAAAAAAAATAATGTTTTTCTTGAAATAGGTTTAGAATGTCACGAAACGTGGAAATATTTAATTTGAGCGAAAACATTTTTTTCCTATTATCTATTCTCTTTAAACGGTCCACTCTGTATATTTTTCAGTGAAAATCTGACCATTACTTCGGTTGCAGTGGCGTCGGCTACCTACCAAATTTTACTGTTCTCCGCCAAGTAGTTTTTTAGTTAATGCACCAACAGACCTACAGACAGACAGACCGACAGACAGACAGACGGACTGACTGAATTGAAAACCTATGTTTTCGGAATCTACATGATCTGAAACGTGAAAATCCGAAAAATTCCCGGAGGGTGATTTTTTCTCGAATACAATACTTCCCTTCGGTATACGAGGGAAGTAAAAACGTAAACGCTCAGGGCACTTAAAGCAAAACTGGAAATTTTCCTCTTCGGAGGCGCCCGATGACGCTTTTACGTTTATTAACATAATGTCAAAAATTAGGGGAAAAGGAAACTATTATTATTATTAACATTATTTTCTTGTTTTTAGTGCAGTTAAAGTTTTTAAGTTTCAGTAGGTTTTTAAAAGCATAATTTTTAGTTTTTTAAATAAAATTCTGCTTTTTTGATTTTTATTTGCACACTTTTTTAATGTATAAAAACTTTTAATCTGGTAGAGTATATCGCAAAAGGTTGTTCAGTTCCGTAATAACATTTTTTTAATCAAAATATACTGAACTCTTGTGAAAAAGTAACAAGTACCTACTAGAGGGTAATGGTCTATAACACCACGTAAAGTGGTGTAAGATGTGCCATCAATGTAATTTAATAGATATATAAACTGTTTGTTTACATAACGCGTTGCTACCTGTACAATTACAAGATTGTCCAAAATTAGACGCGGAAAGTTTTCCAGCGCTTCGAGGCCTCACTTAACGCAAGTGTGACCAGATGAGCCAACGCAACTAACTCGCAGGATGGTCTATTATTGTGAGGTGGCATTTACCCTAGAGATATTTCTAGACACTCTAGCTAGACTTGCTAACTAATAAAACGAAACGTGAGTGCAATGTTGTCAGCTGGATGCTAGCCAGATTTGTGACATTTCGTGGCGGGTGCATCTCAGAATTTTCTCTCCTGCTGAGTCCATATACGATCTCTGGTTTTACGGGCGCCTGTTTTTTTCAATGGGCCCATTCTGCTCCGGCCTTGGAATTGTTGTTGTTGAAAATAAGCTATAATAGTGCCAAATAAACTTAACCAATCATACATTTTATCAAACGTATGAAAATAGTAAAATGTAACCTTAAAACTATAGTCATAGGATTTTTTCTCGAAACAACCCACGCTTTTTAGTATATTAGAGTCACTAGTTTATAATTAGAGAGAAGAATTTAATTCCGATAAAATAGGATTCCATCTTTAACCGTAGTTAATACAAAATGTAGTATAATATACGGCCAATATGGTTTTGAAACTAATATAAAACAACAAATGAATATTATTCATTTTATATGTTCGTCTAAACCATTTGTAAACAAGGAAGCAGCTGTTGTAAAATTAGTCACTGACAAAATGAAACTGCAAATTGCAAAATCATAACTTGTCTATTTTTAACCGACTTCAAAATTTAAAAAAAAAGTAAAAAGTCCTCGATTCGACCCGTACATATATGTTCTACTTCCACATCCACGTAATGGATTGGAAGTACAGTAATCGTAAAAAAATTTCAAAAATTTATTTTCTTGGAATAGATTTATAATGTCATGAAATGTCGAGATTTTAAATTTGAACGAAAAAAGTGTCTGTCTGTCCGTCCGTCCGTCCGTCCGTCCGTCTGTCTGTCTGTAACTTTTTTTGACCGCACGTTTGAGAAACTTGAAATTTGGTGTATGTACTAGAAGTCAAGGACTCAATTTTTTTATAATATTTTCCTCCACCACCACTCCCCCCCCACTCCATTATTAAAGGGGTTGATAAAATAAAATAGAGATATTCACTTGAAATTTGGTATACGTATATATTACAATGTCATCAGGAACTAGATTATATTTTGGTATTATTCCGTTGAAGGGTTCGGGGGTAACTAAAACAAGCTGGTAAGAGTACAGAAACTTGAAATTCGGTGTATGTACTAGAAGCGAAGACCTCAGATTTTTTTAGAATATTTTTCAACCCCACACCACCCCTACTCCATTATTAAAGGGGTTGATAAAATAAAATTGAGATACTCACTTGAAATTTGGTACAAGTACGTATTAGAACGACATCTGGAACTAGATTATATCTTGAGATGATTCCGTTGAAAGGTTGAGGGTTAAATAGGGGTAAGTAAGGGAAAATAAGTAAAGCAAGCTGGTAAGAGTACAGAAACTTGAAATTTGGTGTATGTACTAGAAGCCAAGGCCTCCAAATTTTTTATAATATTTTACATCCACCCCACCCCCCACTTCATTATTAAACGGGTTGATAAAATAAAACTGAGATATTCACTTGAAATTTGGTAAACGTATATATTATAAAGAAGGGACTTTATTGTATTTTGGGATTATTCCGTTGAAGGGTTTGAGGTTAAATAGAGGAAAATAAGTAAAGATGCCTTCATATTTCCTAGTCACATAAAAAATTCCCGTCAAAGGAGTCCTCGCGGCGGTATCATTAATAGGTAAAGATGCCGCCTGCCCGCTTTGTAGTTACCGCATTTTTTACATGCCTATGAATTATGAAGACGACTTGAAAGCAAGCTGGTAACAGTACAGAAACTTGAAATTCGGTATATGTACTAGAAGACAAGGCCTCTGATATTTTATAATATTTTTCACCCCCCCATAATCCATTATTAAACAGGTTGATAAAATTGAGATATTCACTTGAAATCTGGTATACGTTTATATTATAATGACATCTGGAACTAGATTATATTTTGAGATGATTCCGTTGAAGGGCTGGGGGTTAAATAGGGGTAAATAAGGGAAAATAAGTAAAGCGAGTTGGTAAGAGTACAGAAATTTGAGATTTGGTGTACATACTAGAAGCGAAGGCCTCAGGTTTTTTTTATAAGATTTACCATGTCCCCACCACCCCACTCCCTGATTAAAGGAGTTGATAAAATTAAATTGAGATTTTCACTTGAAATTTGGTACACGTATGTATTATAACGATATCTGAAACTAGATTATATTTTGACACGATTCCGTTGAAGGAGTGGGGGTAAGTAGAGGTAAATGGGGGAAAAGAAGTAAAGCATGCTATAAGGGTACAGAAACTTGGGATTTGGTGTATATACTAGAAACCAAGTTCTCAGATTTCTTTCTAATATTTCTCTATGACATCTGCTCCAAACATTATTAAAATTCTATTACCAATAATTTCCACATAGTAGAGTGCAAATATATTCAAACTGTTTTCCTTAAAGTAACAGGGATAAAAAATCTGGATGTGGAAGTAGTGATTCCTTAGCCAGCGGTTTATTATATATAGGTTGAGTCAGTAATTCGTGGACCTCAATATCCACAAACGTTTGAAATTTGAAAAAATATGTCGCAGAAAATGTAGATCAACAGTAGCATATTTTTAAATTATTTTTATAGCTACTTACAAGGCGTTTCACATTGTAGCAGTAAGCTTAGATTTTTTAATGGAACATCTAAAATTCTTTATACATTTAGCGGTATGGCCACGTTATTCCACATTTTCCGATAAAAAAATTCGTCTGCCGCGGTCAAGAGTAAAATTAGCAAAAAATCTATTTTTATAAACTTGTCAGTTGTTTCACCTTAAATGTTAGTCAAAATCATGTACTAATTTCCTGGTCTCTGAAAATCTAGCTATTAATTATTATCTACATGCTGACACCTCATAGTGACAATGTTTTTCGGCAGTTTTTGTTTAGTACTTTTTAGTGGGGTTAAAAACAAATGAAATTGAAATTGTTAAAATGTTTTTTGTCGATAATTTTTTTTTTGCTTTATTTTTACACGCAAACGTCATTCTTCGATTTGGCGTTTTTTTAAATACATGTTTTGACAATACTAGTGCATCCATAGTATTCGAGCATACTAATAAATTTGATTTTTGAACAGAATTTGTTGAAAAAGATGCATTTATCTAAGTATAGTTTTTAAACAAATGCTAAAAGTGATTTTTAACTTATTTAAACAATTTGTTAATGCTACTCAAAAAGTAAATCGGCGATAGAATTTTTGACATATTGTTATTTTCTGGACGCCATTATAAATATCTCGAGTTGTTTGGCATGATGATTTAATTTCAGTAGAAGCATATTTTCTTAAGCTTTTGTTAAAATATATTCATTATTATATTTAAGCTAGGTATTATCAATTGTTTAAAAATGGCATATCTCAATTTTTTAAATTCTTTTGCAACACCTAAATTGACCAAAAAGGTTGGGACAGGTCTAACACCAGAGAAGAGAAGCAAGAGTTTTAGAGACAGTCGGAAGTCTACTAACCCATTTTACAAATGGCTTAGAAATACTCCGAAATTATTTAGTACCTGTTTTGGGCACGTCCAATGTCCATCCCGCATTCATTCATTTGTTTGCATTCCAAATAACGCCACCCAAGTAGGTAATTATTGTTAGATTGAAAAATATAGCCGAACCAGACGAAAACAGCCATACCCTGTCAGCGGTTATGTGAAGCCTTTTTTTAGAAAAATAAATATCTCATATGTTAAACAACTTTTTTAATATTTACCGATAATGACTGAAATAGGTGGAAACAGTTTAGAGTTCAGTAGTGACTGTAAAATATCTGGCTTTACTACAATTTTTTAGTAGTCAAATTTGATTTCGATAAAATATCGCCCTGTGAAAGAACAAGCATAGTATTGAAACGGTTTTGGTCTATATATTAAGTGATTCATATTATCGAAAGCCTTTTATCACATTAATAAATGAACAAATCTTTAAACGATAGATAGAAAAGAATGTCATTTTACCTCCAGAGAATAATAATAATAATAATAAAGCAATTTGTTTCCAACAGGTTTCACACACTAAATTACAGGAAATATTGACACACAGAAGTAGATATTTGTATTGAAACATATTCTTTATAGGATTTTGCGAACAGCAGAAAAAAATAACTATGAGAACTAACAGAAAAACTATGTGTAAAAATATTAATGAAATCTTTGCATTCTTTCTATAACCTAAATTCTTCATGACCGTAGGGGTTATGTAGATACTAGTTTCATCTGCATGTCTGTAGGGGACTATGTAGATGCTAGTGTTAGAATGAGAATTTTCAAATAAGAAATCAGACAAACTCATTTTAGGATTTAAATTTGCTAGCATAACGAGAATTCAGGTTATCGAAAGAATGCAAAGATTTCATTAATATTTTTACACATAGTTTTTCTTTTAGATATTGTCAAACGAAATAAGTGTAAGTCTACAAAATCGATAAGAATAACAAGTAGGTACAACGTTTATTATTACTCAAAAATATTGGTGATGCACTTGACAATTTGGTCTTGGAATTTTACAAATACATGTTTTACTACTTCTTGCTTCTAATCTAGGGACAAATAAACATAGTTTGTTCAGTAATAAGCTGGAATCGATTTTATTATAGACTAGATTAAATGAAAGTGTAATAGAGAACATAGCATGCATTTGTTTGTGGTAATAGCTCGAATCTGTCTATCAAAATGTTGGTGTCAACCCTTTGGCTAGAATGTACTCCATCACCATTTGGCATTTAAAAATAATAATAATAATAATAATAATAATAATGCTTTTATTGATGAACAATTACAATGACAACTAGCTAGTTAACAACATTATAATTTGAATATCCATCAAACGGCAGAGTTCAAAATTTCTGTTCGAAAACAGAATTTTGCTCTTCCACTCAACCAAGCCAAAATCATAAACATTCCATATTTAAGCAAAAACTTTAAACGATTTTATGTTGACATATTTTAGAAATCTTTGCAATTTCTTAGCATAAAACCTAATCAATAATATGAGTAATATGAGTAAAATTAATACTGTAGTTGTAATTAATTATTTCTTTTTCCTAGAGAAAGACGTAATATAACATTTAGAAGTATTTAAGCTAAGACGAAATAAAATGCACCCATCAGTTATATTGTGAATGAAGACTAAAAATACACAATCATAGGAATAGTCACTTGTATCAAGTAAATCATTGATAAACGTTAGAAAAACTAAGAGACTCAAATTGGACCCTTGAAGGACACCTGAAGTTACTTTATATTCCGCAAATTTGACATTTTCGTATTCCAAAAACTGTCTTCTATATGTAAGGTACGACTTAAAGACTAACAAATTTTTCAGAAAAACTAAGATATGCACTTTTTATATTGCACATAAATGTTACTAAACTATCGACTCACAGTGAAAATTGTCAGTACCCATAACTACCTCTAATCTGGAAGTATCATGAATAGCTAATATACTAAATTTAAATTATATTATAAAAGATTTTTTAGAGTTGTACTGAGTTTTAAAATTGAAGTAAAAGTTAAGTTTGCAGTCAAAGCGACAGCAGACTATAGTTATGGGGATTATTTACTTTTGAACTAAGCTCTGATGCCAATCCTGCGGTAGTAGTTGAATAATTGAGATTTTTATGCATCGGAGTACATTTCACTAATCTCAGCTGGTGATAATTTATTGGTGATTACTGTGGTATTTTATGTATTGTTGGATTTCTTAGAATGATCTGTACTTGCCGCAGATAAACTATAATAACGTGCGATTTCTTAGGTTGTCCTTCCTACACAAATACCATTAGTCTTCTGCTTACAAGTAATACGACGTGTTTCTTTTGACTTAATCGCAATTTTAATTTAAATTGTCTTGAGCAAAGTACAATGAACTCCGCGATGGACTAAGAGTATGCACCAATGTCTTTGCTGATTTATTTTGCTAAACACGTGCGCGTATTTAATTCCAAACGGAGGTTTTAACCACTATGAAAATACATGCAACTTTGATGATATCCTTCTCGTTTATAATTACTTTCTATAAGATGTCGTAACTCCCAAATGTACAAGTATATTATGAGCTATTAAAGTGTCGTTGATTGGGCGTAAATTCGGCTGATTGCCAACTGTGGTTGGTTTCAGTTCAGCTTCCAACAGGGTAGGTCTTTATGGATATACCGATCACTTTGTAGCTATATTTACTATCACGTTTTTCTAATATTTTTAGATCGACAGATGTATTTGTTACACGTTAGATATTTACTAGTTAATTTGCTATATACGAATAAGGTATGGATAAATTTTTTTTACGCAACACGATGGTAAGGGATAATATATGGCATCGTCACAATGTAGCCAATATTTAACTCTTATATTTGTAATACATATTATTTTATTATGTTGTCCTTTTCACATCCATATTTGTCGTTATACCTGGTGTGTGGCAAGAATCTATCTTAGGGCCCCTATTACTTCCACATCCACGTAGTGGATTGGAAGTATAGTAATCGCAAAAAAATTTTCAAAAATTTTTATTTGTGAAATAGGTTTAGAATGTCATGAAACGTCGAGATTTTAAATTTGAGCGAAAAAAAAATTTTCTGTCGGTCGGTCTGTCTGTCTGTCTGTCTGTCTGTCTGTCTGTAACCCTTTTTTTTTTGTCCGCACGCTTTCTCCGGAACGGTTTAAGATATTGACCTGAAATTTTGTACACGTATATATTATAACGAGATCTGGAACTGGATTGTTTTTTGAGGAAATCCGGTGAAGGGTTGGGGGTTAAATAGGGGCAAATAGGGGGAAATAAGTAAAGCAAGCTTGTAAGAGTACAGAAACTTGAAATTCGGTGTATGTACTAGAAGTTAAGGCCTCAGATTTTTTTATAATATTTTTTAACCCCCCACCACCACTACCCCATTAAAGGGGTTGATAGAATAAAGTTGAGATATTCATTTGAAATTTCGTACACGTATGTATTATAACGATGTCTAGAATTAGATTATATTTTGGGATGATTCCGTTGAAGGGTTGGGGGTTAATTTGGGGTAAATAGAGGAATATAAGTAAAACAAGTTGGTAAGAGTACAGAAACTTGAAATTCGGTGTATGTACTAGAAGCCACAGCGTCAGATTTTCTTATAAAAATAAAATTGAGATATTCATTTGAAATTTGGTACACGTATGTATTATAACGACGTCTGAAACTAGATCATAATTTGAGATGATGCCGTTGAAGGGTTGGGGGTTAAATAGGGGCAAATAGGGGAAAATAAGTAAAGCAAGCTGGTAAGACTACAGAAATTTGGGATTCGGTGTATATACTAGAAACCAAGGCCTCAGATTTCTTTCTAATATTTTTCAAACTCTACCACCTCCGCTTCATTATTAATGGGATTGATAACATCAAATTGAGATATTCACTTGAAAGTTAGTACACATATATATTGTAGTGACATCTGATTGAGATGACTCCATTGAGGTGGTAGGTTGTAAATAGTGGAAAATAAGTACGGTAAACTAGAAACTTCATTTTTAACGTATATGGTAGAAACCAACTCCTCAAACTTTTCTATGACATCTACCCCAAATATTATTAAAATTCTATGACCAATAATTTCCACATACTAGAGTGCAAATATAGTCAAGATGTTTCCTTTAAAGTGACTTGGACGAATAATCTGGATGTGGAAGTAGTGATTCCTTAGGCATCGGTTTTTTTTATTATGGCGAGCGTTTATTTAACAACGTCAAGTTGTCTGTACAGGGCTTAGGTTGGTTTCTATTAAGCTGTTATACGATCTATGTTTCCTTCGATTTTCTCTTCTATTCTGGCTTGAAAATTGCCCTGTTGGGTGTAAAAACTTGAACGACACACAAAAAGAAATCGCGTGGAGTAATGTCACGATCTTGCAGGTAGTTCATGTAAGACTAATTAAATGCCTTTGAAAAATGGTTTCTAACACGCCGATTGTGTTGGTTGCTGTATGTGTTCGAATTTAATCTTGATGGAAATGACCAAAAGCTATTTTATAAGCATTGAGCTTATTAAAGAAGGAAATGAAAATGTCTTCTGTTACTAATAGTACACCAACTTTCTGCGAACGAAGAGGAGCTTGGACATAAAAATGTTCTGTTCTTTTTATCAGAATTGGCAACATTAAATCGTTTTAATGAGAACTATTGTTCAAATCAAGCGATTTTCTTATTTCCAATGTATAATTTCTATAAAAACGCTAATTTTGCTAAGCTTCCCTCGTCTAAATTATTTCCCATATTTAAAGGATCAGTCGAAATTATGAGAATACTCTCTCAACTAAGTCTGATGATGTTGCTCCCCTGAAAATTTCCTAATGAGACAAGGCAAGTTTCTGCCAATTCCCGGTATCTCTTTAATACACCTACCATGGCCACCATAGTATTTTGTCTAATTTTTCAACACTTCTTTAGAAGACATGACAATTGAAAATAGTGCTAACCCAGTTTCTAATTTGGAAGCAGTATTTTCATACATTTCATTTAATTGATCTAATGCAATGCCGTGCCTTTCCCTTACAAAGTTAATTTAAATATGGATGTTGTGTTGGTTTATATTTTTTTCTAATTATATAAGTTACTGCCGGGTTATCAGTTGACATAACCGGGCTTGGATCACGTGAATATAATAGAGGGTAATTTCTTCATCCAAGCTAGTCCTGGTAGTTCAAAAATTGAAAAACATTCACTAATAATAAACTGTTATTTTGGAAAACGAAAGTGCTTTATGAAAAACGTAAAAATTTCAGGAAGTTATTTTTCCATTGCAGACACGCGAAATTTCGCAAAATACTAATTCTTATAAAATATCGATCAATTAAAAATAATTGTCGTTTGTAAAAAAAGTCGTCTTCATAATTCTAAGTCATGTGAAAAATGCGGTAAGTACAAAGCGTGCAGGCGGCATCTTTACCTATTCAATGATACCGCCGCGCGGATTCGTTCGACGGGAATTTTTTATGTGACTTAGAAATATGAAGGCAACTTTAAATATTTCCAATTTGGAAGTACCAAAAATGTCATAAGTTGATATGACCATATTACAGTCATATTGAAGCCGGCATTTTGAATATTCCAATTTTCATACTTTTCTTGAGAGTTTGAGGTTATTCCTATCTGCTTGCAAAATTCCACTTTTGTTATTAATGTAGATAATAGATAAATAAAAAAATATCTGACCAATTTATATATTTTATTTATAATGAAAACATACTCGAATTTAATCCGTTGCAACACTCATTTTACTAACGACAATCGTTTCTTATAATACTGTAATTTTCAGTAAAAATCGTGATGAATTTACGTATTGTGGTAGGTAAAGAGATTCTGAATGTTATGATAAATTTCCCTCGGCGACGTATTTTGTAAATCTATTTTTAGTATAAAGACTTAATTGATTTAAGAGTTTTTATGTGTCTAGAATTTCTTCACTGGTACAGTAACTAAACTCAATTTTGAGTAAATACGCAAATAAAGTTGGGCAGCATCAACGCATTCATAATGAGTCTCCTAGCGTGAGTCTGCTACGAAAGAGACGATCCGGAGGTCACCAGACTATATTAAGAACCGAGTCGTACATTCTTCTCGCGGGCTGTGTCATTGGCTGGTGCACATACTTCTTAGTTTGCAAGTACAAGAACACATTTTTAATTGCCGTTCAGCGGCCAATTGCCTGTTATAATTAATTGCATTTTAAATATATAATAATAGTCGAGTCAATGAAACTAAAAAATCGCCAGAATTTCTGAACCCACAAAAACAGAAACGATTTTTTTGAATATTTGTTATATTCTATTACTTGAACTCAAAAGCATTCGGGCTGTCAGACTGAAGTATTTATTATATTGTTTAAACAGTTTTTTGTATTATTATTTGATAACAGTGATTTTTTTTGAGAATTTGATATATAAGAAATAGTTGCGTAATAAAATATAAGTACAAAAAAACAAAAAAAAGTTTTTAAAAATAAGCTTTTATTAAAACATAGTAGAGCAAGAAAATAAATATTACGTGATTTCAATGAGCGGGGTCGCAGTTCCAAATGTGGATCCTGTGCGTATGCATAACACAAAGGTAAGTTAAAAATTATCGAATCAAACAAAGCGTTACCAGTGTTAATGACCTGACCTGACCTAACTTGTGAAAAGTTCAAAAGTATTTTGTACAGAAAATAGGATTATTATTATTACATATCCCGCGACAAGCTTTTAGATCAGGTCGTTAACATTGACAAAATGATGTTATTTGTTTGATTTCTTAATTTTTGACTTACCTTTGTTAATGTCCAGTCATCCACACTGGGCCTACTTATTGGCCACGGCCCTGCCCCCAATCAAATCACGTATTACTTATTTTCTTCGTTTTAGGACATTTTAATAAAAGCTTATTTAAAAAAAAAAAATTACTTATATTTTATGGCTTCCGTTTTAGGCATGGTATGTCTAACATTGACCCTTGAGGTCTGACAATCCTGGTTGCAGTATCAGGTCATGATCATTAGAAATGCTATACTTACTAATAGCAAGAAATTTTCCAAAAAGTATTGAGAAATTGTAAATAACGTTATTTTTTCAAAGTAATTCAATCTAGAGGGTTTTTGGTGTCCCTGATTTTACCTGAAATTTGAAGTTTGCCTTTGTCACATTTTTTTCTATTCAAATTAAATCTGTAGGAAAAACATTGTGGGAAAAGAACTTGTAAAACGGCAAACGTTTATTATCTTATATGCGACCTGTAATATGAATCCGGTGTCTGTTTAGCTCCATCGCCCACTAATTTATAGTTAATCGCAAAAATAACATTAAAAAAAATCGCTTTTTAAAGGTTATTTTCACGATTTACTAAAAATTGGTGGGTGATGGAGCTAAAGGGGCACCGGATTCGTGTGCAATGCGTCGAAATACATAATAGTTACCCAGTAGAGTCTCAAAAACAGACGACTTTTTTGTGTGCCTGTGTTGTTTGTAAAACGGCAATCTTCATCGTTTAAAAAAGAAAATAATTTGTTATATTAAACTTATTTTTTTAAATTAATGATACTTAGAAACACAATTCAGTTATTTTTAAGACACTAATGACTAATTAATCATATATCATTATTATCATTACTTTTATATCGTTAATTGAAAATTACCATACTTTCAAACATTTTGTGGCCTTTTACTTCACATTATTTTTTAAACTAAATTCTCAAAAAACATGTCATCGAAAAAAAAATTTTTGCTGTCATTGTCTAAAGTACCAATACTTAAGTCCGACAGTCGATAATCTAATAAAACAAACATTTTTTAAAAAATCGTCAAAATCGTTTCTATTCTCGTAGGATCTGTGTGTATACCTCGTGAAAACCTTCAATGACTCGACCGTCTTCCTATTCTCTTTGTGCTATTTATTTACCCAAGGAGCTACGTCAAGTGAAATCTCCTTTGCAACCTTTAAATACGATGTAAAATTGCATCTCGCTATTAATATTTAAGTACGCAACAACTTAATAAGTCGGTCTTTAAAACGATATAAATGTTCGGTTTATGTACTTATTATAATAAGGTCTGAGTATGTACAATTATTCTCCGGCCTTTTAATCTGTAGTGTTTTAAAATAGTTGCAGCAGCTAGTGAAAATACATCAAATATATACAGTGCTTTCGTTAACTTAACCATAATGTAGGCAACCAATTATACACTGATTGGTGTCACTATTCAAGCTAGAATAAACATACTCTTCGTCGATTTATTGAACTATACAGAGTGTCCCAGAATTGAGTTCCCGGACGGGAACCTGTCATTCTTGAGTTTGTATTGAGCCCATTTAACCCAACTTACCTTGGTAAAAAAATGCGTCCCTGAGGAAATACATCCTCCTAAAGTGAGACAGAAAAAATAATTTTCTTTCAATAATTTCCGTTATATTGAAGACAAAATTTTTAAATTTTAATGTTCTTCAGTTTGGGTACTTTGCCTGTATCTCCGCTCAGACTCGAGAATTATACTTCATTTCTCCTTATATCAAATGCATATCAGCATAATCTTCATTACTAAATTCATAATACAAAATTACAACCCAACTCGTTTCTGGTGGCTTACCGAAAGTAAACTTATAATTGTAATTTTTTGACGTTACTGATGAATTAATTTTTGTATTGGCATGACAACCCGACAGGTTTTCGGTTTCACAAGCACCTGCACCTACAGAGAAAAAAAACGATAATTCTTGATTTTTGGTTGATATTATACAAAATTTTAAAATTATTAATTTGTGTACTGAAACAGGTGGACATCATGTGGAGCATTTGTTATGAATGTAATTTTTTTTAAATAAACTAATTTTCTGTATTACAAAATTAAAAAGCTAAGCATTTCCAAGAAACAGAATGGTAGATTTCATGAAAATGTAATCCATTAGAACGAAATTTTTTTAAGACAAGGTAGATAAATAAATTCATTTTAGGTCTTCGTTCTCATTTTTAACTGAATCGTCATGATCGTAGGGGGTTATGTAGATACTAGTTTAATCTGCATGGCCGTAGGGGACTGGGTGGATGCTTGTGTTAGAATGAGAATTGTCAAATATGAAATTAGACAAATTCATTTTAGGATTTTAATTTGCTAGCATAACCAGAATTCAGGTTACAAAGAATGCAAAGATTTCATTAATATTTTTACAGAAAGTTTTTCTTTTAGTTATAGATAAGAATGTTTCAATGTAAAAAAATGTTTAAGAGTACCTTTTTTGCAGCCCTTTCAATGCTCTACAAAACTGTTCAAGTATTCCGTAATTTTACAGAATGATTAAAAAAATATAACCAATCAAATATTAATTATTATGAAAAAATTGAGAAAGAAACGATATTTGATTGTTATCAAGTCTATATAGAGTACTTATAGAAAGAGATACAGCTCCCATCAGGATTTGAAAATTTTATCTTCAATGTAACGGAAATTATTGGAAAAAAATGTTTTCTTCTGACTCACTTTAAGAGCATGTACTACCTCAGAGATGCATTTTTTGGATAAAGATAATTTGGGTTGTGGGTTCAATATAAATATAATTGTTGCACATTCTATGGGGCACTCTTGTTTTTTTTTGTAGTGTTAGTTTTAGGTATTTGAAGTTATGATGCCAACTTAGTTGATGAAACAGTCCGCAACCCTAGGACTTCGTGTCTGAAACTTAACTGTTAGACTATCATCCTCTTTGAAACATGTTGATGTTTGAATATAATGTGTCTACTTGAAATCATATTTCAACGGTTGAACATCATATTATTATTATAAAATATATATTGCTTAAATGTATAACTAATTAAATGATAGAAAATAATATTTCAGTTCAGTTAACAAAACTACTAATAATTTTTTTAAATTTAAATAGTGATGACCCTTTTAATTTACTGATTTAAAATACTGTCAAAATGTCAATACAATCGAACTTTGCTTTTGAGTTATCGTGCTACAAGAAACGCGACGGACGGTTGAACGCACAGACATTTTGAAAGTATTTCAAAATTCGATCGCTTACACAGTGATATGATTCTTTTTTTCGCTACGAAAATGTACCTATCAAATATATTACATTATTCGTTTTCGTATTTGTGGAGAGTATAATATATGTTTGAAATTTTACAAAATAAATTGAAAAAGTTAAAAAAGATTACTTAAGATACATTTAAACATTTTATTAAAGAAAATACTATAAATGTAGAAAATGATTAAGGCATCTTATTTTGGCCACAAAGGTAAAAGCATAACAAAATCCAGAGAACTGGAGCATTACAGAAACATTTCTAGACCAAGCCCTGGAGAATTTTTTGCGTCAAATTGAGGTGGCTAGATATTATGATTCTGAATAAGTACCTTGGTGAATAAAATGTTTTCTGCAGTCTAAAGAATTTTGAACAATCATGTTTTTTCACGATAACTCTTTCTAGGTGTTACAAAAATGTGTCAGATAAAAGTAGACAATAACGTTGTCTATCGCCCTGTTTAAATCGAATTTCAAAATAGTATAATCTAACCTCACGATTTCAAATAGAATAAGGACCCCCGACTTACTCCTTTAAACTCAAATATCTTTTCGAAAAAGTAAGTAATTAAGATGAAAATTTAACCAGTTATAGCTAAAAGTATCCTCAGAAAGATGACATGAACCGATTTTCAAAATATTATTTTTTGTGCCACTTACCCTGAAATTATAAAACATCTGGAAAATCGCTATAACTTTTGGGATTGGACAGCGCTGCAGACGTGTGTGAAACCTCTTAAACCTGCATACTGATTGTAAATCGGAGCCAGTGGAGATTTTAATTTTTATATTCTCTTTAACTTAATTTCTACTTTGTACCTAAAAAAAATTGTCACTTCAGAAAAATAAATTGCGTGTTAAATCAACCAATTTTACGATCCCTCTGAAATAACTCATTACATAGATGTATATTTATTTTTACATGTCTAAAACAAATGAGAATTTGTTTGAAATAAAATCTGTTATTTCTCATGCAAAATATACTTCCAAGAGAAATGTAAAAATCAAAAAACTTATCAAAATGTGCTAGTTTTTCTTTTCGGACAGTAACTAACTTTTAAAAAATACATACTTACAATCATATAAATAATTGTGCAAAATATCTAAAATTTTTGAAAGGGCGACTCAGTGCGACTTCTACAAAACTATCCAAAAATTGAACACGTGTTAAGGTGGCTATTTCCAAGAGAGGAACATCCGATAGGGAAATTTTTATTATTTTTGACCATAACTTTTTTTCTTAGTACCTACTTATATGTAAAAAAAAAACAACAATAAGACTACCTAAGTAGAACCAATAGCAAGACTATTAGTATGAATTTTCACTCAATAATTTCACTTGTTTGCAAAATAGAGATTTAAAGAAGATTGTGCTAATCTTCCTCTTTCCTCGTTTTAAATCTAATTATTTTGGAAACGATTGGAATTATTGAGTGAAATTTCAAAGTAATAGTCTTGATATGGTTTTACTTAGGGAATCTTATAGTATTTTTTAAATATAAGTAGTAAGGAAAAAAGTTATGACCAAAAATAATAAATATTTCCCTATCGGATGTCACCTTAAGGCATTGAACAATTTTAATTATTATTAATGATGACAATTAATATTTCAGTTAGATATTAAGCCAATGCCCTACTTCTTAATCTATATATTTACTTTTTCAATTGTTTCAGATTATCTAGTTAATGCCTTATTTAGTAACTTTCTTTTAATTATCCCTAATTTAATTAAGCATCCTCCGTTAAGAAAAGTGTTCTTGATAGTTTACATCTGTCAGTCTCATGCAGTGAGCTAATTTATATCTATTATATATGTTAGGTGTAGTGAGACGAATATTTGTGGTATTTGTAGTTGTATTAGGGGATTTATATATTAATTGGTCCCAACTGCACAGGATGTATTTGATATCCTGACAAATGTGGGAGAGAATCTCGACACTAGTTATTACCGCTTGTTTATTAACCTGCTTGCTAATATTACAAGTATGTAGTGTTGCTTTACTTTGTTTAAAGATGACTTCTTTATATGGTTTCTCATACAAAGACCAGTTATATTTTTACGTTTCGTGAGATGATTTAAAGCAAGAGAGTTTTTACGGTTTCCCTTGCCTGGCCTTAACGTAGTTTATTTTCTTTTGCTGAAACGAGTACCTTTGATTTTTCTTTAAATATAATAACTGCAATTGGGAATGTGGTAACAACAAAGTAAAAGGTACAAGACAACTTATATTATGTGGCTGTATTGATTTATGCCATTGTTAGTTTAAATAATCTGTAAGTTTTGTCGGTAAAAGATTTGAGGTTGCGGTTAAAAGAACTTGAAGTAGGAGAAGCTGGGAGAATTCTTTAAATGAAACCCGTCCTTACAGTCTGAAGGCATAAAGAGTGGTCCATAATAAATCCCGACCTTACCTGGACTGATGCTATTCCATTCTTGCACTTCAAGGTTATCTTCGTATACCTGGGCAACGTACCCGCCGCCGTTTGTTATTTATAAGACCAATACAACTTTCTGCAAGTTGAACAAAAATAAAGGATTACAAAACCGTTTTGAGCTCGTTTCGTTTTATTAATTCACTCGGGTTATTTATATACTTGTTAAATTTTAATCGACGTTTTGTTGTTAATTTTTTATGCCAAACTGATTGATAAGAAATAAGCAATTTAGCCCGTTGTTAACTTTTATTAATTTATGTTACATTATACCATTGTACGTAAAAGCGCATACGTTGTGAATGGCGATAAATCGGTGTTTTCGTAGTATAGTAATTAAAAATCTCAGCATCCGCGAAGGTTGTCGGAGTGCACGTTGCAGAATGCAGCGGCTTTCGCACGCAGTCTGGCTAGTAAAGCGCCCGCGCACAAGGTGAATGCAACTGACCTGCCGGCAGGTTGAAGGGCGTCGCCATCACTAGCTTTGTCTGTGCGGTTGTTGATTCTCAGACATGCCGATACCTCGATCATATTAATTATACCCTGAACGAAAGCGTAGAGGATTTTATCTCTTTAGTTAACGAGGCCGCATAACCAAAAAACTAATTCTTGTTTCTTTTGTTTCAGGTTGCAAAATCAAAGCTCTTCGCGCCAAGACAAACACTTACATCAAAACTCCAGTACGCGGCGAGGAACCTGTATTCGTCGTCACCGGTCGCAAAGAAGATGTCGCTAAAGCCAAACGTGAAATATTATCTGCTGCTGAACATTTCTCTCAGATCAGAGCTTCCCGTAAAAATAATCTGGCAGGACTTGGCTCGGGTGCTAGCACTCCACCAGGACCACCGGCTAATATCCCCGGCCACGTAACCATTCAAGTTCGCGTACCATACCGCGTAGTCGGTTTGGTAGTTGGACCTAAGGGTGCTACTATTAAGCGAATTCAGCATCAAACCCACACTTACATTGTCACGCCAAGTCGCGATAAAGAACCAGTGTTTGAAGTTACCGGATTGCCAGAAAGTGTGGAATCTGCCAGGAGAGAAATAGAAGCCCATATCGCCATGCGTACGGGAAACGGGACATCCATCAACGGTTTGCCTGGACTAGGGGGTTTAGATGAGAATGATTTGATCGCTTCCTTATATAAATCCGGACTAAGCTCCATTCTGAACTATATGGAACCCACCACAGATACATTTCCCACAATGACATCGTCAACAGGCAGCAGCGGAGCTTTTTCCAGCTCGGGATCTTGCTCTAGTAGCTCCTCCAGTAGCGGAGGTAGAGATTTGGGAGCCATTTGGAGTTCAAGCGACCGCGACGAGGGTCTGGGCGATTCCCCCAGCTTCGATTCATCAACCGCCCTCTCCAGCATCTGGTCCTACCCCACAGTCTCAGCCCCATCAAGACCTTCCCCAGCTAACAGTACCAGCCCGGCAGATTCTCTCTTGAGTTCAACAACCAAATGTTTAGTGTGCACGGATGCCAAAGTAACGCATGCATTGGTTCCATGTGGCCACAATTTCTTCTGCATGGATTGCGCAAACAGAGTATGTGAAGGTAGCGAGGCCCAATGTCCCGTTTGCTCCATACCCGCCATTCAGGCCATCCGCATCTACTCGCCCAACCCTTAAGCCTTCACCGGCCGCCGATCGATCTCGTTCGAATCCTCTCCGCATTCCCCGGGCCCGCGCCCTGTGTTCAGCCTCGGTTGGAATCGTGCCCTTAGCCACACATTCACACAACAATACAACGAACGCTAAATTATAATTATATGATATATATTTTTTCTCTAGGTTGTTGAATTGAATATTGTTTTTGTTTTATTTTATATATAATGTTTTATTATCGATGTGGGGCGAAGTGCACGAATCTGTCGATGCGTAGTCATCATATATGCCAGTTCAACAATTTTCTTATTATATCACGGTTTTATAGTATTAGAGTCATATTGGTTTATTTTTATTTTATATTTTTACGTGTATTCCCCTACGAATAACTTCTCGTCTATGCGTAGTACCCTATAAAAGACATGACGCGACACTACGTAATAATAATGTAAATTTTTATACTATTGATAAGTGTTTCGTTATTTTTTTAAATATATTTTTTTAAGTTCGCCATGTGAAGTGTCACATTATTAAAGTCTGAAACAGCAATTCTCAAAATATTATTTAAGTAATATAATATTTAAAAAGTTAAAAATAATATATGAATAAAAATATAGCAAAAAATACTAAAAAATATAATATATTGATAACGGAAGTGAGAATTAGATTGATAGTTGAAAGAAAGAGGGTTGGTTGTGCGGTGAGAGCAATGCAATTGAGCAATAGTGAGCAGCAGGAGCCAGGCAGGGCTTGGGGGCCTTTCGGCTGTGATCTACGCCAAACTGCCACTCGCCGTGTCGCCGCCGCTGGCCGCGGGTGCACCCCCTAATAACGAAATACATATCCCTTATTGTTAGTTGATCACTCATTGTTGCTATTGTTCTGTTATGTCATGTGATGTGATACATATATTTCTATATTTCTTATAGCGTATAAGTTGTGAGAGATTTTATAATATAAATATAAATTATTTATCGTGCAACCCTGAGGCCGGCGACCGATGCCGCTTTTGATAGTTACTAAAAAAATGTCCATGTCAGTCACAAGCCACCGCTAGCGGTAGGCCTCATCCGCTATGATTTTCTCTAAATTAAAATATTTTTAATAATAGCGCGGCCCCCACCTGCATCTCGTGTCTCGAACCTTCAGTATTCACGTCATCCGCCCCCAGTCGTTGCTGGTGGTTGTTACTTTATAGTCCAGGCAATAGGTAGGTTTTCACCTTGCAAATGGTCAAGGAAAGTTTATATATGGCATAGTTCTTAAGCTTGATATACCGATTAATATTCTGAGTTTTCTAGCTTGGAGCGGTAACTCTCGCGAATATGTCTTTCAGGTGCGAGTTACGTAAAACGTAGCTATCATCGGAATATAGGGCATAGAATTCTCTGCAGTTTTTGTATTAAACTTTTTTCTATCAAATTAATATTTTCTGAAATATAAAAGTAGAGGGGTGAACCGCCCAAAAAAGTTTTATACAGCAAATCTCTTGTTTAATGAAGGTTTACTCGGATTTTCTTGTAAATGTACCCCGGATTTCCCTCGCGTTTTGTCTCTAGCATGGGGTTAGAGTGGAGTATTTTATCCAATTTTCCTTCGTCATCAGATTCTGATAAAGTTGCACGAACATTTCTACTTGATTTTCCTACATTAATGTAGCTTTTTAACCCCATTTTGCTATATGCTCATGGTCCACGTCTAAATCCTATCTTCTACGGTTGTTATGGCATAAGTCCAATTTTACTTCTTTCCCATACCCATTCTTGTGCATTTTTTTCGACCTGTCGTACCATGATTAAAGCTGGTGGTAGGTCCGACGCGAATGGTGTTGTGCAGCATCGCTTGTATGTGGTAAGACAGGTAAATTAAATTTACTTTTGTCAGATCACACGAAATGTTGAGAGCAGAAAGTATTTACAGTGATATTATCACTAATATTGCTGTAAAGTGCGGTCAAGAAATTTTCTGACTTCACGATCTACGTTTTCATTCTTGAATACTTCTTATATGATTTTTCATTATATTACGGTTCGCCACCTTTCATCATCTCAATTTCTTGTTAGTTCCAAAATACTTGCTTTAGTGAAAACATCTATTTTTTTGGTTACACAAGAAACAATTTCCCTTGCATCGAAAAGATGTATAATAAATAACTAACATTTCACGAGAGAAATGGAATATTTCGGCAAATTAAAGAAAATACCCCACTTTCTCCTAGAGAGAAAAAGTTCTATACAAAAAATGTAGTGAATGTTATGCACTTGCACTCGTACTGAAAACGAGAAAAATCGATGTTTTGTTCAATATTTCTAATATGGCAGCGACAACGCTTCAATTTCGAAAACTTAGAAAATTAATTAATATGTTAAAACTATGCAAAGTGTAAACATTCCTTGACATTTTCCAAGGTAAGGCCCCCTCTTATGTCTCTATTTATTGGACTATTATGCATTTCTCCCCTGCCCTGCACATTATAGTAGATAATTCAGCTATTCGGCTGGCGCAGATTGGCACACATGCGCTTAAATATTACTTATTAATATATGTATTATTATTATATATTATTATTATTAAATATTAAGAAGCTATATTTTGTTTTTATTTATTTTTTTATTGTAGTATGTGAAAATTATCGTTATTAGATAAATTTATATATTTTATTATTATTATTATTCTTGCTTGCCCAGTCTGCGTCAGCCGCTAAGCGCGGGCGCCGATGCCCCGCCGACTTAGTTTGTTTTAACGTACACTGTAAATAATTTGTTGTTTTATAGCTATTAATACCATATTATTATTATAATTATTATTTTATTTTTTTACATATTTTTGTGAAGATATTTAAATATGAATGTTAGTACAAGTACATGTCCACAGTTGTGTGCAGCGTGACTGTTTGAAATAGTTTAATTAGATTTTTGATTAGTTATATTTATATTGATGATATTTTAATTATATAAAACTATTCTCGAAGTGATTTCTTTTTTGTAATTTTTTATTGATTTTTGAATATTAAATGTATAAGTGTGTTTTCTATTTAGAAATTTATAAATTAGTACGAATTTTTTATATAGCGACTGACCTTACGCTTAAGAACATTTTGCTTAGTTGGTCGTGGTCTAACGGACAGCGAAAGCGTGGGGTGGTATTTTATATTATTTAAATATTACATTACAAGACTAAACCATCTCGTAGCTTTGGCTGATCCTTAGAAAACTATAGCAAATAATAATTAAGGTATTGACTTTTTTTATAAATTTAATTGCTACCAAATATTGTAATAAATTTCGTGATTTATATTTTTTGTTTTCTTTTTATTTTTCGTTTTTTGCGCGACCACCGCTATGTTGTGTTCCCCGCATGGTCTAGCTGTGTTAAGTTAATAGTACAGGTAAAATTCGCCTCAATAAGGAATAGCAAGAGTGGTTCAATTTTTGTTGAAAATTACTATAAAAATACTTACCTTTGAAGAAACCGATAAGTCCCTAACTACATGTAGGATGGAACATATTTAAAAAGGTTGTTATGATCTGATTTATGATTTTTCGTCTCTTACTTGTAAAATACACACGAAATCAAAAACTATCAATAAACCTTTTAAGTGGGTAACATTTTCATTCATGTTTTACTTCCCTCGCATACCAAAGGGAAGTATTTTTTTTCTGTTGCCATACGATAAATATTCACGTAGATACAGTAATTTAAAATTTTTTTCCAGGGTCGAAATTTTTATTTTTGGCGTTTACTTATAACATATGCATTAAATAAAAAATATCTGGGAGTGTTTTTTAAAGTAAATAGAATTTCCTTCAATGCCCTTCTTCATTCTCAGCATGTTTCTGCTCACCAATACTCAGATTCTGAGTGTTACTTTGCTTATGTCTCGACGACTGAAAACAGTAGTAAATTCAATCAAAATAGGTGTATTTATACGAAAACAATATTGTCGTCGCATGTGGAGGGGCGAGAAACATCTGCTGCTTTTTAAATTCAGTTCCCCTTATGAATTCTAAGTATTGAAACATACAAAATTCACGTGACTAGAGAGATTTCTTGAAAAGGTATATTTGTCTTATTAAATATTTCATAAAGAATGAAAGCGAACGAGGTAATGGAGAACTTGTTATTTTAAAAAAAAATTACAGACCGACCTACAGACAGAAAATTTTTTTCGCTCAAATTTAAAATCTAGACGTTTTATGACATTCTAAGCCTATTTCAAGAAAAACAAGAATAGAACATTTTTTTGCGATTACTTCCTCCACTACGTGGATGTGGAAGTAATCAGACATTACAATAATTTGCAAATTACCTTACTACTTACTAATTAAAAATAAACTGGGTTCGTTTTCCATTTTTTTGCTAAAAATTTGATATTTATTACATAAAATTAGAAAGAATATGATTTATTTTTGTTATTTACTCGCGCTTGTTATATACCTATTCTTTGATAAAGTATATAAAAAATTATAATCTCGTAATGTAATGCAATAATATTGAACATATTTAATTTTATTATATTTAAATAATTACAACAAACGTATTAAAATACAAAAGAAAATTATATTTACTTTAAAAAAGGTTCGTTGATATTTAATGCATATTTGCCAACAAGACGTTAAGAACCACGACTCTGTCTATGATACGAAAGATTTAAATGACTGTAATTTGATCAATTTGTATCGTATGGCAACAAAAAAAAATTGTGTCTACTTAATAGTTTTTGATTTATTGTAGAATTTTTCAAGTGAAAGACGAAAAATGGTAACTGTCTATAATGGCATTTTTTTAGTATGTTCCGCCAAAAGTGCAGCTATGGACTCATAGGTTTCTTCAAAGTATTCCTATATACATTTCCATGCAAGAAATGGACAGCCCTTGCTATTGCTTATTGAAATTCAATTTACCTGTACTACATGTCGTTTGGTGTTGTTCATCTTATCCTGCATGTTAGTGAGTACTGTAGAGTCTAGAAGTAGCTCACAAGGCACAATTTATGATACATTTATAGAAAAGAAGAAAATAAATTCGCGTTTTATATTTTAATAATCTCATATAAAGATATTTTAGTACGCGTATAATCTAGATGTAGCAACTTTAAATGACATTTTGAGTATGTGTAATAAATAATAAGTAATGTAATATGCTCAATAAGGTTGAAAGTAAAGCGAAATATTTTCGGGTCGCAGAACGACGCCGTTATAGAAGGATTGATATACGCTAGGTAATGTGCATTGTAAGTAGGAAAAGTTTTTAAGCGTCGTTCTCTTGGGCACGACTTTTAAAAAGGTGCTGCAGCAACCGATGGTTTTAATAAAAGTCTTCCCGCCCGAAATCATCTTAACTTTTTTAAAATCACAATTTATTATAAATGATCTAAATATATATAGAGAGTTTTTCTTTGGTAAACTTAAACATTAGATAGACTAATTGTCATACCCATCGCTGTGTTTTGATGTGTTTATGTGTATTTGTAATCTAGTGAGCTGTAGAATTGAATAGCATGTTCTTACGATACGACTGAGCATTTAAATCGATCTGATTCGGACTGGAACGGCTGGGAACTGCTTTTCAATCTCATGGCTTAATGCTGCAATAAAAGAAAATAGATATATTATATATTTAATCTGCGTATTCATCATCAGTGCTGCTTTGCGGGGTAGCTTCATTTATCACAATTTTGACTGCGACACATAAATTTGCAAAATCACACTGTATATTAGCATATTTTTAACACTTAATATACAGGCCTAACTACGATATTTAAGTAATAATATCTATATTTCATAATTATTATATATATGAAAAGTAATTTTTGAGATAGATTAAGAAAATACATATAGATGTTTTTTAGAAAAAACTGTATTTATATTGTAATAAGTAAATGAAAAAATATTTATATAATTAAGATATATCTTTTTGTAGCCTCCTGTCAAAGACATTAGCTTAGGGTCGCAGGTTCAAACTGATACGCGATTTCATAGGGTTGTTATCGGATTATTTTACATAATAACTGTGTATTTGAGGACCCAAAGTTGATTTTAAAACAAACTTGGAGGATGAAGTAAAAGAATATGCTCTAATAAAAATTATGAAATTTTCATATAGCAGTATGCTACATCATAGAGAAATTTATTAACTAAATAAGGGCTGTTTCAGATTATAGAGAAGATCGAAGAAACAGTTTAGTTTTGAATATATATAAATGCGTATCCTTTAAGATCATTGCCTGTAGTTCATATATTGAAAAGAAGTATATCCCCATTGGATAAACATTACGTTGTATAAAACAAACACTACCTATTTCTTTCTTAAATAAGGCAGCAGCATTTTAGCGGCACTTTCTATTATGCACAGCCCCATGATATCAAATGATATCCAAATTTTGTCTTCTAATGTAACTCAAAGCAATAAGGTAACGAAATAACTAGTATTGTAAAATCTATAATCTATTTATCTACTTTTTAATATAATAAGCGTAGAATAGAGCGTTTTTAACCGTACGCAGAAGAAACTTACGACCCTAGCTGTCACGCTCAGCATTATAATAAATATATAACTATAATACTAAATTATATATTTAGCTGCAAATGTTAAAAGTATTTCTATATTATTGAATGTGTGCAAGTTTGAACGTACTATTATGGTTAGATTTTTGTCATTTTCTAAGATTTTTATGTTAAAAAAATAATGCTTTATTGCTGTTGGTCGCTATGAAACTTAACTAAAAATCCATCATTGAATGATGTAAAATTTGAGCACAAATTGGTCGTTTATTTTTTTAGGAATTTGATGTAAGTAATATTTTTATTGAAATGAGTTATTTTTGTACACAATCTTACATTCCAAAATAAAAGGCCGCCAAAACTATCGGTAAGCCTGTGGTTAAGTGAGACAGCTACATAGTTGGACAAAAAAATGATATTTTTGCCAAAATGATTTAAGGTATGCAGTGTGTGTCACTTAAGATGGAACCGCCCTAATATCTGTAATTATTGATCGAATCGTAGCGCGAGTTTTTTGGAGTATCAAAATTTGGAGCTGTGTTACAGGAATCTCACAAATTGGTTGTACTACCAACACCCAGCATACTGTATTGAACAAGACTCCGAAAATAAAGGGAATCAAAATTTTTAACCATAAAAGTTCATTTACAAATATTTAGAATCATTTAAAATACCCATATTCCAAATCTGATTGTAATATGCCATAGAGGGTATATAAGTACCGCAAGAGACATTTTATTTTTCCATTTGACTCAGTCAACAAAGTGAAATTTTTTTACATCCGTTATTTTGTCATCAATCTTTACTTAAGTCGCAAATTGTCTATTTTGACTCTTAATCGCTGTGAAAAAGTAGCAGTTACAGTACTGCCAGTTGCTTTCGGTTTTATCAATTTGATATCAATATTTACGCCCCCTACTCCAATCTCTGCCTGATTTTCAATTCAAAAGTTTTCTACAGAACTTAAGGTAGGTAAAGTATAATTTTTCTAAGATGACACTGTCGGCAATAAAACGCCAAAAGAAGAGAAATGCATATCTCACCTTTTCTCGCGCCTGTTCGAGCAGAGAACGATTGCGGCCCCGCCCCTAAGTTTGTAGATACGCGTGGTTTCATTTGTCTTGCTCTTGCTCAAGAATTAAATAAGGATAATTTTTGAAAGTGTAAATATAAAATTGGTGCAAGTACAGGTCAGGATTTAAAGTGTTTTGCTTGAAATTTTTAAGAGTTCGTATTTATAAGGACATTTTAGTACTGACATATTATCAAGACTATTATCTTTTTTGTTTTGAAAATATTCAAGAATATTTAAAACCAAATTGCGACTGTGAATTTAACACCTCTCCGGGCATTTTTTAAAGTCTAATAAACATGTACAATGACAAAATCACAATACACGCAATAAACGATCACAATGAAACTGTAAATCTCCTGGTATTAGGTATAAACTCGTTATAAAAACAACTAAAATAAATTCAAGCAAAAAACTTTAAATCCCTACCTGTACTTGCACCAATTATTTGATTATATTTTTACACTTTCAGAAGTTATCCTTATTTAATTCTTGAGCAAGACAAGAAATGAAACCCCGTGTATCTACAAACTTAAGGGCCGGGCTGTAATTATTCTCTGCTCCAATAGGCGCGAGAAAAGGTGGGATATACATTTCTCTTCGTCTGGCGTTTTATTGTCGATAGTGTCATCTTAGAAAAATTATACTATATCTACTGTTCAATACACATGACTCGATAATCAAATTTTTTATATTTTTATCACCAATCTGCATTTTATTTTAACTTGGACAAGATGTCGAACTTACTGAAAACGTAAGGGATGGGGCGCATTTCCGTGTTAATCCCTTTGCAATTCGTAACTCTTCTGCAGTTCCTGCTATTTTTCGCAATTCCAGCCGTCCCTCCCAACCACTCTTGCATTCCTGGAGCTTCTACGCCATAATCTCTACGGTTTTCCTCCTCGATTTTCAACCCTCTTTTTTTAGTCAGTTGACTGAGTATTATCTTTACAGCCAATTTGAAATATTCTACTGATACGTGTCTGTCAAAAGCTCCATTTCTATTCGACTAATAATTACGGAAATAGTATGCTGGTATCGTCTTAACTGAAACACACTGAGGAAGAGTAAATAACACCAAAGAATGAAAAACAACTAAAAAGTACTTCAGCTACACTAATAGATAAACATATCTCAGCCCTACTAAGTAAAATAAGGGTAAATAAAAATGATATCGTAATGTTAAACTAGGGCTACATCTATTGCTACCGAGGGTAAAAGTAAAATGTTAATTTTTAAACTATATTTCTTCAAGTCATTAATTTCCATAACCTTCAGAAAAATTTCTACCTATTTGATGGGGTTTTTGAAAAAATTAATTAGGGCCAGTTCGGTAAGACGACTGTTAACATATTTTTTGGTATAAAATAATCATAACTCGTTTTATTTAGCATTTATTTACTTGCATAACAAAAATGTGACTCGTGGGAAAGCTGCGTAGGCAATGGCAGTTGATATTTTTGTTACCTCTTACCTCCACTAGATATTAAAGTCTATATGGATTATATATAGCAGTCCAAAACTAAAATAAAATGAAAATTATTATTATAAAGCATGAATGTTTTAAAATTAGAGACTGTTCTTAAATGTTCTGTTTGTCGCCTCTTTACTGGATTATTTTTAAACACTTTACTCAAAGTATAATATGTTAATAAATTATAAAAATCTAATAAAGAAATGTCTCATTTTATAAGTCCAATAAATAGAAATCATTGATATATATCCTGATAAAATTATTTTGGCGAGCCCAAGTTATATAGATACCTATACAGGTATTATAAAATAGAATATTTTGTTAAATTGAAAGTATATGGCTATTTCTGAAATAATTTGCATCTTTAACAAAGTGTGTCTTACAATTACAAATTCTGTTGCAAAGTTCTTACTCACAAGTAAAGAGTATAAGATGAAGAAACATGATCTAGGGCACCATTTTAAAGGAACAATGTTCCCATATAAGTGAGATGTCCCTATTCTAATTTTATAGAATTGCATAGGTAACATCGATGTCACAAATAAGCAACTTGTCTGGAAGTTAAACCATGCAATAAAACACATGCAGCATTTATGGAAAATTTTGAAGATCATGAATTCGGCCCAATTTAACTTAATTAGTCTAAAATTTAATTTACGAAGTTTTGGGAAGTTTTTTGACGGATGTCCATGACCATCGGATGGACTTGAAAACATTCGTATTTGCCGACAATTATTGTAAATGATGTCTTCGAATCACTTTTATTATCTACTGACGGTAGGGCGTAATGTGCTTTTTATTTACAGATTTGGGTAGTTAATTATGAGAAACGGAAATATACAGCGATCTTTGGAGGGTGTAGAGCTTTCAAAGAGAGACGGTCAAATATAATAAATAATTTTTCACTATTTTCCTGTACTTTTACGTCATGTTCCACCCACTGTTTTATGGTGGAAGTTATAGAAAACTACTATTAAAATGTTTCATCATTCAAAAGTTCTTAAGCCTTCTACAGCCCTCTTTTAAACTAGATCAGGTCTATATAACATTGAGTTCACACAATGCACGGCCATAAAGGACAATAAGGGTTCATACTGCTCTGGGGAGTAGAAATCAGTCAAACTACTTGAGAGAAACTTTTAAGATGTACCTGAAGGAAGGAAGTACCGCCTATTTTGGCCTGAGGCCCAATTTGTTAGAAAAAAATACGGACGATTTAAACTACCGATGAAATTTAGCACTTTGGAATATGTTACAAGTTTTTTTCTACAAATACCAATTCGTAAGCAAATGGTGCAGCACGTAGCACATTATTTTGAAGTGTATTCTGTTACTTAATAAAATAACTTCACATTGCATGTTTCATATCCAAATAAACGAATCTATTAAACAACAGAGACAGGAGGTTCTCCCATACTTTGTTGCTCAGTAAAAATTATTTCTAATATATTCTGAAATGAATATAATAGTATGTCAGTTTTCTTGTTTTAAGTCTACAGATTTTACCACGATTTCTTTACGTATCGCAAGCTCTAAGCTTATTTGAAATTGGATTCTTTATCACAAGTTTCCAAACGGTTTGGCATACTTCAAAAAAACACAATCAGTATAATTTGGTACAAAAGATAGACTATCCTAAAAGTGCAGTAAGAAATGTCAGAAGAAATGAAGATTTAAATTAGTCAAGCTGCCCATGTGATTTAAAAAAAAACGACTAAAACGATAACTAAGGTTGTAATTCTTCCCTAAAAATTGTTTGCTTTATATGCCATATACCAATTAAAAATATTTAACGGTTGTTCCTGTATACAGTGCAAAATGATCAATTTTATTCTGTTTTTCAAATGAAGTGAAATTATTTTGGGATCAAATGCTTGGATGTTTTTACGATCATAAAGTAATTCAGTACGCTAGTGACGACCAGTCAAAGCTGATTGTATATTTGCAGGTGTGTTTGTGTGTTTTCCAATGGTTCCCTTTCCCAAACCACAAACGAATATTTATAATAGCACAGCCATTGTAATTAATTAAGGGCTTGGTCACTCTTCTTCGGAACATTTGATGCAGAGTACTGAACAAAATTATGATTAAGGACATGGATTCCTACATTCTGTATTTTTTAATATTGTTTCTTTTAGTTTTATAAATATATTACAAAACAATAGTTATACAGACAATAACATTTTTTGTCAAAAACTACGAATGTGAATTCAGTATTGAAATAAACTGTCAAGATTGAGAAAAGGATAGCCAGTTTTCAAAATATCATTTTTTGTCTTACCCTGTACATAACCAGAGCACAATAATTTCATCATATCAAAGCTTCACTGTGATTCGTAAGACTGACTTAAATGTTATTTCGGAATAGAAAATTAATGAAGTCTCCTTCTCTAAAATATAAGATTTGTTTTATTTTATTATATCCTATATTTTAACCAAATGTGCAAACCAGCAGCTTTAAAGCTTATAAAAAAGATAAAAAATATTTATGTGTGATGTACGTGTGAATAATATTTTTCCAGTTAACTGAAATCATAGATGAAATATTTAGATACGTTTCTATCACAATATATTAATACGTATACGTATAATTATAAAAAAAATATTCGTATTCAGAAGATAGCCAAACGCTAAAAATTGCTTATGTAAGTTGTATTATCATTGTTGCTTATTTTACTAAAAATCAATACAATAAGTCATACAATTACATATTACGATAGAGCAGTTTCGCACGTTTGCATTAAAATAACAATAACTATATATTGGGGAACAGTCAAATAAATACAAACATCGATACATTGTGGATTCTAAAACGTTTTATATTATTATTGTAATTCTGGTGCCAAAGTGTAAAAGTTACTAAAATTTGTTATGCAGATATAATTTTATTCATATTCCAAGCAATAATCGCTAGATATTATTAAGAAGTCAACGTCAAACCTACCCACTATCATACCAAATATCTGTTTTTTGACATTTTTATATAAAATATATTAGTAAATTTATACTGCATAGCAACGTATTTATAATATAAGTAATAATTCTCGGTGACCAATGCATAATTATATACTTCTATTTCTTATTAAAAATCATCCTCTATTTTCATTATATATTGATGTCTTTAGTGCATGCCTTGTACCACCGAAATTTACCACACTGTCATCTTAGCTTCAGTGGTACAGTTGTTTTGTTGATGTTGTATGTATTTAGTTTTGTTTTGCATTTAAACATATAGTCGTAGTTTTCGTCAGGGTTTATAACATATGTGTAGAACTCGAATTATTTTGTTAAATGTTCTAAACCGATGTAGGTGAGTTTATACTTACACAAGGAACACAGAACTCTAAATGAGAAGCTTCATTTAAATTGATAATCGTATTAGTTTCGTTTAGCTTCAATCATGTCAATAAAATTTTTGGTACAATACTTTTGTACGTTTAAAAATGAATTATTATTTGTTTGCTTATAATTGTATTGAAACACATATGTTTCAACACTTTTGTACGGAATTCTTGCATATTATATTGGTATTTAATATCCTATTGTTAGCTACAAAAATATGAATATATGTCTTGAAATTTTCGGGTATTTGAAAATATGTTCACTTTATTTAAAAAAATCGTTATATGTGTGACATTCAAAAACTTATTGTTATATACTTATACACTCTTGAAAAGGGTTTGTTACATTTTAAAATGAAAATTCCTCGTTTAGAACACAAGCTAAAAGTATTTTGATAAGAAGAAACACCTACATCAAATATATACGTTTTTACCTGACAATGTAGTATGTCTGGTGTATACGTAGAAGTATTTTGCACGATGATATGTCTTCGCCGGTTTTATTTAAAAAGTTTTTTTCTTTGAAAATACAATATTTTCAGGTCAACCTACAATAATGGCTCTGTTAGTTATTGTTACTTTTAAAATTAGCGCTTTATCACAAAACATGCAGTATCGTCTAATTCCAGTGCTTGCAGTACTAACGTGAAAGCTATGATTATAGGGTTGTGATCAGGGTTCTGATTTCATCTGGTAAGACTTACTGAAGCAAGAAACCTTTCAACGATTGACTTGAATTTACCTATTCAAATTATAACAGCAGACCCAGATTCCACTTTATTAAATGATATGGCGAACAATTAAATTAAATAATACTACAGTGTATAGTGCACTCGATATTTTGCGTAAAAGGTAATGTTTGGAAAGGGCACGTAATTTATCATTTTATTATATAGTACGTCTTTTTTAAACACAGTTCTAAGAACGTTGAATTCTAAGTACTTATATTGTTAACTGTAGATTACAAAGTATGGGGCGAAGAACGTTTAATATTAAAAATAATTTTGTTTCCTAAATAACAACTTTATTTTATATCCAAAAACAATTATCTCCAATAGCTCCCATTTTATAATGACCTACTGGAAACTTGTTACAACAATAAAAGTATGTTATGGTTATTAGAGAAAAATTATAGAGACTAATCTAAAAATTCGCGATAGATTTTTAATCGGGGATATTTTTAATTTATGGAAATTCTGAAGTCTAAAATCAAAAATTTTAGACTTCAGAATTTCCATTTCATCAATTTTGACATGATGTTATAATATCACTCCATATTCATTTTCAATTTTTAAAATTTGGTACATTTACAATTTCACATAGAGCAGGCAAATTTTGTGAAATTCCTATGCGGCAGGAATGATTACTACACTACACTACAGAATCATATTCTATTTCTTTTGGGAGACCTACACCTTCTAACGAAATCCAAGATGACGACAAAATTTCCAAGTAATCGTATAATCAACCGCCTCCAAGAAACTTACTAAATTTGATACAAATCCATTGGAAAAATTGCAACTATGTCGCAGTAGTGTTTGAAAAACTTATCAAATCGGCATACTAATAAATAATATGGAAGTCGAGAAATTCTTACACAAATACAAGCACCTCTGGCCTCTCTACCATCCATTAAATATCCAGAGAAAACTTTACTTCTATATAAAAATTTAGAGTTTGTTCTAAAGCGATAATGGGGAAAAATGCATAAAACAACGACATATTTTGATTTTAATTTAAAGTAATTAAGAATGCTCATAAATACCTGGGATTTCCGAAAACTGGAGCAGTTAAAAATGTCCTATTTCATGATCACAAAAGAGAATAATGTCTGTCAATAAATATAAAAATAACAGGGTTTTGAAATGTGACAATAGCTTTCCTCTGCAACGAAACAATTATATGGATTTACTTTGTAAACACATTAACAATGTGGTGTCATGTTGTAAGCAAACATCTTGTTACTAATATTATTTTTACTACATTTCTTTAGTAACTCAGTTGTATAATTTTATCTGAAACCTGCCCAACACAGGTTGTCGGATTTCTGGTCTACTGTATTGTGAAATAAAATCAGGAAACTCATACTACTTTCAGTTTTCCGAAACAAAATTTTCCATTTCCAAATTCATGCCGTTATCGACTGGTTGAATTTTCAGGTGGGATGTTTTATTTCGGACAAAATTAATTTACCATGGAAACTAAAAAGTATTCTCAAAATATTTTCAGCTCTTCCGATATATTTAAAAATACCATGTAAGTATTAAAAATCCATTAAGAGCAATCAACTCGGTGGGTAGTCGCAATGTTTTTAAATATAAATGTATCTGTTAGCAAAGAGAGTGGGAATAACATAAAGGTTTTACGTTACAAGAAATTCTAAATATACTCAGTTTATAAACATTTAAGCTCTAATTTGGATATATAAAACATGTTTCAAAGCAATTGCAAACTGTATTATGACACGATGCTTTAAAGTATAAATCAGATTTTTCAACGGACAGTCTCAAATTGGCTACAGTGTTTAGTTTTTCTTTGAACCAAGCCCCGCTTGCTCTCGCTTACCTGAATTCCAAACTTTTCAATTTTAGTGACAATTGAACACTTACGAAACAACGTACGTAATTATTTTGATGTAACTAAATTTGATTTCAGTCACCGGTGTCGATTCTAAGATGAAAATTCTCTAAAAATATAATACTACTTTTTTTATACAGGGTGTCTGGGGTATACGGACAAATATTTTGCACGATATGTTAGCCTAAACGAAGTAAAAAATTTTGTTCTAACTCAGTCCTATTGTTTTATTTACAATTAATCAGAAATAGTCAATTTCTTCAGTGTAGTTAATACAACTGTAAACGGAAGAGAAAGAGGCAAGGTATTGCGCACACCCATTGATATAGGTTTTATAGTGTTGTCACAGTGCCATTTGAAAATAATGAAACGATTTTACGTTTACCTAATAACTGTTAATTTAATATCAATAATACTTAATATGTATCGTTCAGCACACCTTGTTATCTTAATTTATACTACAAATTTACCTAAAAACTAGGCCAATAAAACACATTGGCAACAGTGTATGATTGGTAAGCTGCGGTATAGCTTACAACCAAATAAAGGCTAAAAACACCTTAAATGTATTTTTGAGCTGCCGACGACGACAGCGCAGCTTCTACTTGGCTGTAATCGGCTGGCGTTACTAACCCAGTATGCGCACTACCATCTGGTCTGAAAATAAAGTATTCTTCTTTTGAGCCAATGTATTATCATTTAATATATTTGTACGTATACACCAGACACCCTGTATACAATTTAGTAGTATATTATTAGCGTCAAAAAGTTATTTGTATCAAATTTGAAGGAATCATTGAAAGGTACTAAGGGTATGAACACCAAAAAGTGTCACTTTCATATTACCGGTAACTCTACAACCATTGACGGTACCGGAGACACTCTCTATTACATCTTGTTCGTTCCTAAGACTGCTATCACATTTTCGAGAAAAATATCACCTAACTTTTACGCAGAGAAACTTACCCATTCATATAATCTCTAACAACAAAGCAGGCTGTAGAAGCAACTGACAGTACCAGCTGTCACTTTTGATAAGTCGAACTTTTTCAGATATGATTAAAGCATTAGATAGATTTTATTCATTTGTGTTCTATATACAATACATTTTTATCATGTTACAAACTGAACTGATTATTACATCATAACAAAAGGGGCACTAGCAATGTTAGTTATTTTCAGAGTCAGCCTTGTTATTACAGATTAAATCCAATGCTGTCTATGCATAATAACAAACATAACATTGCGTTTTTCTGTTAGCATCAGTATCGTGTCAATAGTACTACAAGGTTTTTAGTATCAAAATAATATTTTTCAAATATAAATGAACTGTAGTGAATACAATAGTGAAAGAGAATTAACAGGATGTTTCTGTTTACGTTGCAAGCTATAATTATATTTATTAGTTCGGATAAACACTTCTTTTCTAAATTATATCAGTTTATAAAATCATTTATAAACTTAGATTTTGTAAACAGTTTCACGGGACTGTTGTCTAGAAGATATAATAAAATCAACTAAACTTACTAAAACTAATGCTTTGTTTTAGTGTTTGACCAATTTTGGTTGCTTTTCTGCTTAATTGGTTTACTGTGTTACTTGTGTAAGTATAAACTTGTACTCGAAAAAGAAACGCACCATATTATAACATCAAATAAAAATGTTTTTATATCCAATAGCAGCTTGAAAAATTATATATTTTCTTATTGAAGGATATTTTAAAATGTGCGTCAAGATAATCTATCAAAAACAAAGTTAAAAAAATATAAAAAATTTATTAGTGTCCATACCCTGTATTTCAGATTAGTAAAAATTAATTGTAAGATATATGTCGTGGTAAAATATATAAAAAAAAATATGTAAGGTATAATTTCTAATCTGAATTACGGAACCTATATGGCCTTTAGTATTTATTAAAGGAATTTTGCTTAAGGTATACTAAAAATAGATATTTTTGCAGGAGATATTTTTTAATTGATATTTAAAATTATTTTTTATTAATATTCAGAGTTCCACTGAACGTGTTCTCGATGTGAAATATTTTGTATATGTTCATGGTGTGTATTTCCATGAGTATTTAGTCACAAAAATTGTTCCCTCGAATCGCAGTCCAGGATGACTCTCTTGTCGGACCCGAGAATTGTATTTTGGGAACAATTCGAACATTGTATATTGATTGTTATAGTGAGGATGTGTAATAAGAATTAAAAGTGAATGTAACAATTCCCTGATCATGTTAACCTATCCCCATATATATTTTAATAACTATTGATAAAAATTATATACGTAGCATATACATATATGTTATGCAGTCAGTATTTTGTACGAGTACACGTTTTTCGGAAAATATATATTCTCTAATTCATATTATCTTTCTACATACTATAAAATACATATAATAAATGTTGCTATACCATTATAATACTTATAATTTATTTTATCATACACCCGTAAATATACATACATAGGAATATTATATCTAGTGAAATATATAATTATGATAATAAAATGTATTTGTATTCTATTTTGTCGTATTATTTCATTCGTTGTTAAAGTCTACGTTTCCATCTGGCTGCACGCAAGCTGCAATGGTGTCTTTGGTAACATTGAAACTTCTGAAAATTGAGAGGGATGACACAGTGGGATAAAAACATAAAAATGGACTAAAATCGTTCTCCCGCTCAATTTTTAAAGATATTTTTTTATATACTCAGGAAACATCAGGGTTTCACGTAAGCCTCCGATTTTTTTAATTATTAATTTTTTGAGGTTAGGAAATCTGTTAAATGTATAAAAAATACTTTTAAAAATTAAATGATTTATATTTTATGATGACAAAAATGTATCCTAAATATTTTTTTCAGTTACTATATAGGTTTTCTTGGGTGGCTGATTCCGAAAATTGTGATTTCGAGCCCTAACCTGAAATATGGGATAACGGACAACCTTCGAAATGTGAGTAAAACACCCCTTTTAGCTTTTTTGCAATAATTTTAATATTAATCTTAAATCATACATTGAGAGAAATTTTATTAAGGGGGTAAAAACTACCCCGAAAATGATGTAAAATGAAAAATGTTGTATAATTTATTTTACTACTTGCCTTAGATCTGAATCAATGGCCATTTTTAAACAATAAAAAATTATTTAAACCCACTCTTTGAGGTAAAACTACCCATTAAAACCCCTAAATTCAAGTGCAATAAAAAATCAAGTTTCAAACATTAGATTCTTACATTTTTATGGTATTTTGAATGTATTAATAATTTTTTTAAATTATTACTATTTTGAGCCTTTTAGGGGGTAAAATCACCCATAAAATCGACTTTTTTTCTTTTACAATTTGCTTTCATTTCGAATCAATGGCCATTTTTATACAAAAATTAATTAAAAATTTTTCATTTTATGAAGACAAAAATGTTTTCTAAATATATTTTTAAGTAATTTTGTTTCATATGAAATTTTGCTATGCTGTTAATAACTCATCGGGTCCTAAGGTTACCATAACCAGCATAAAGAAAACCAGTAAAAAGGTTTAAAACAGTACTTTTCTTTAGTAAAATCAAATCTTCGGCTCGACTATTTGTAAAATCACTCTATGGTTATATATTTTGATGCACATGATATAATGTTTATATTCGATTGTCTTCATAAAATTAAAAAAAAATGTTTAATTTCTTTTTGTTTGACAATTGATATTGATTCGAATCGAAAGCAAATAGTAAAAACAAAATTAAACAAGCATTTTTCATTTTACATCATTTTAGGGGTAGTTTTCATCCTCTCCTTTTAACAAAACTTAGCTCAATTTATTAGTTAAAATTAATACTGAAATTATTGCAAAAGAACCTAAAAGGTTTCAGGGTTGTTCCATATTTTAGAGGTTTGGAACCACGATTTTCGGAATAAGGTACCCAAGAAACCTATATAATAACTTAAGAAAGTATTTGGGATACATTTGGCGTCATATAATAAAAATCTTTTAATTTTATAAAATATTTTTCATACTTTTAATAGATTACCTAACCACAAAAAAATAATAATTAAAAAATTCGGAGGCTTACGTAAAACCTTCAAATACCCAGGAAACATCACCTGAGCATTAAAAAAAATGTATTTAATCTTCATATGTTTTTGTCCCAATGTGTGACGTCCCGATAATTTTTTATTTTTTAAAATTTATTTCCTCTCTGAAAATATAATAACAAATCCAACTGTGACAAATGAAATTTCAACTACAAGGAACTAAATAAAATTAACCATGATACGATAATCACAAGTTTACAAAAAAAAGTGATCTATGCTTGTAAGTTATCATTTCCTATGTATTTTGACACTCTGAAGCCGACAAAATTATAAACAAAAATTTCTACGGTGTGGATTTCCCACAAATCGTGTTTTAATTGTGCTAATAGCGCAAATTTGTGAGAAAAAGTGACCGCAAAATTAGCCTATTTTTGTGTACGTTATGCGTACGAAAAAAAGATAATTGAACGCAAGAAGTCTTAAATTAAAGCTAATCAAAAAATGTAGATGACGGAATTTTTTTATTTTTCAATATGGGGACTCCTATCCTCTGAATGGGGGTTGAATTAAGCATAAATATTTTTTACTGAATTTTTTTGTTTTCATGGTGGTTGTTAATACAATTGCTTCAAAGTTATTTTTAGAGTAATTAAATTTAAAAAACTCCATATCTAAAAATAATAAAACTACCCTTATATTGAAAAAATTCTAATAACGTATTCTATTTGTATTTTACGTATATTCCTGGATTTTTTAATGTAGGGGTGGTTTTAATCCTCTTCCAGGGGCAGTGTTTTGATGTGGAGTTTTTGAAATTAATTACTGTGAAAAATTATTTAATTTTAACTATTTGTATTAAAAAGCGTCTTGAAAAAAAAATGTGTGATAAATATTGATACCCATAATAACCCTTTTAACACCCTCTTATGGGGGTAGCAACCTGTGGAGTTAGAAAATATAAGCGTTTCGTTCCGTGGCTACTCCGTGAACTCGTCAGTCATCATCATCATCAAACAAATTTATTCAAATATTTAAATACAATTTATGCCTCACCGGATCATGACCCGGAGCCAACCGTACAACCACGTCGCGTAGCGTCGTGGTAATAGTGCGGTTGGACGGGTCTTGACCGGTTCGGCTCAATAAAATTATAAAATGGATAAAACTCCTGCCGCCTGTGGCGGCTTAAAATTATCAATTTACTTAAAACATGTTAAAAACTTAACTAAAAACAATGGATATAAAACTTAAATCTATTTTGTGGGAAAAAACACTTTTTAAAATTTTGTTGTTCAGATGGAGACGAACTCAATTGGAAAAGCTCCATTTAAACAAGTTACCCCAACAGTCTGCTCGCCGCTGGGAAATTTTGGTTATGGGAAAGGAAGATTTAGTTTAAAATGATTAGGATTTTTACAAAGGTTTATCGGTCTAAATTGAATTTGTTAACAAAAACGTACAAAATGACAAAAATTACAAAAATACAAACATATAACAAACAAGAAGAAGGAAAGAGATAGATACAGAGTGAACTCGTCAGTAAGGCTGGAGTAGCCACTGCCTTATACGCTTTTCCAACGAAGTCAACATGGCCGCTCGTATATATACTTAGTGGGCCAAATGATGTGGCGGTGAGATATAAGGGAAACGTCACACGCCACACACCCCTATATTAAAAAACCGAGAGATACCGTCATCTACATTTTTGATAAGCTTTAATTTAAGACCTTTGACGTTTAATTATTTTATTTGGGCTCAAAGTTACGTATACAAAAACAGGCTAAATTTTAAGGAATTTTTCGGTCACTCTTTAAACGGTAAAAATATTTGTTTTTAATTTTATCGACTTCAGCCCGGCAGAATACATGGGAAATGATAACTTTCATGCATAGATCACGATGTTTTTTTGTAAACTTCTAATAATTAATGGTAGGTAAGATAAGATGAGAAAACTGCTTATTACATACCAGCTCTTACAAATAAATAGATGATTATATGTAAATTAACAGACCTTCGACTGCAGTTATCCTAAAATATTAGGATAAAAGCCATAGAAAATGAACTCAAAGGTCGGAAATAAGGTCGTATTTTGAATTAGGTACATTTTAAATAAAATGCTAAATGGGTTGTTTACATTTTAATTTACCACTTATTTTTTTGTCATAACTTTACATATTTATCAGTCACTAAAACGTAAATAATAAAATATAAAAACAAACTTTTATTAAAATAATTCAATTAAAAAGAAGGAAATACTTGTTATAGTTGTCTTCATTTGTTTAGTGCAGAGAAAAGAGGCCATAAACTCCGGCCATCAAAATGTCAAACTCGGCTCTATTATTGATGAAAAGAGTACTACAGATCCGTGCTTCAAGCTTTTGCATATTAGAATGAACAAAAGAATTCTAAAGATGTAAAAATCGTGTTTTCGGTAGAAAAATGAAGTTCCTGGTTAATTAAAAAATCTTGTTTTGTTTTGCGTCAAGATTGGAATATCTTTTGCATTGGTGGACGCATTGCCCGTCCTTCATTGGCAGACAAATTCAAAGTATGGCTATGTTTATCTGGTCCCTGGGTATGACGTTCTAGATAAGGGTGATTCGCGTAACTAGATCACAAGAGTTAGAAATTTAAAAAAATGCGTTTCTGTTTATTTCTTATCTTAATCATGCCAGAATATACTTTGCATAAAAGTAATGATGTTTTATCTATTAAGTAATACATTGTATTTATTATAGTGTAGAAAAATAAAGCATTCTTAGGTCAGCTAGCAGCTTTGACTTTTTTATGTGCCGTGTAAATACAGAGTGAACTATACTTGATTTTATTGGGGCAGGACCGTAGTCCAATAAGTCGGCCCAGTATGCATCAGTAGATATCAACGAAGGTAAGTTAAAAATTATTAAATCAAACAAATGACATCATTTTAGCAATGTTGATGATCCAACCTATAAGCTTGTTGGGAGATATCTGTTAAATTAAAAAACTAATCCTGTCTCTGTCGAACTAAATATTTCTGCTCTAAAAAATTGTACCATTTATAGATTGATTCAAGTTTTTATCAAATTCTACTGAAAATTGTCATAGGTTTCCTAACGTTGGTATGTATATACATACGTACGTACCAATCATAATCCTTAACGGACCGTTTTATTTTTTGAATAGATTCATCTACTATAAGAATAAATGGCCTAATAATCATTGGAGCAGCTTATTTTATTAACATAAATCGTCAGTTTTCGACCATTGTGGAGTTGTTTCGAAAGGTTTTATTATGCCCAAATTACTCAAAGGTGCGTCACCCTAAGAGCGACGTGATTAGCGTCACTGGTTTAACCTGGCTAGCACAGTAAAGACACGGAGAGCAAATAGGACAGTGAGTTCAAGGCTTGGGCGCCATGATTAACTAGGGTAATCAAGGAAAAAATTGCTAGAGATAAACAAAAGACACATTACATATTATATACAATACGTACAGTACTACAAAATGTTATAATACAGGAATAAACTATCACAGCATCAACGATACTGCCTAGCAACTCGGTATCAAAATAGAAATATATACAAGATACTATATTATATAACCGAAGTTCAAGGTAGGTTTGAGACTTTTACGAAAGCCAAATTAAATATGTTACAAAAGAGATGATTCTTAAAGTGTCTCAATTATTAAACAATTGCATATATATCCGATATATCTAACCACTGAGATATATCCAAAACAAAAGTATTTTGACAGAGCGAATCTGCGATACTGGTAAAATACAAATAATATCATGTTATCAAATAGCTACGATTACGTTAAGCAAATTTGTACATAGCGACAAAAAGTTGACAACAAGGAATCGATACTGAGACGAAATATTTGTAACAGCGACTTTAAGATATAAGTGACTGCGAATTATTGTACAACAATGGATATGTGAAAATAATCCCTTTTATAAGTAATAATCAAACGTACTTATCTTTTGTTCTAATATCCTGATAAGAGAAATTCCTAAGTACGTCCGTGTTCGCCGTTGATAGTAGATTTTTACCGTTGTGTAGTTAGATGGTTGAAGACCTCAATTTTGCTCCTCTAGCGTAATGTCACATGTGGTACCATTCCATTTTGGAGGTTATGAAATCATAGAGAATGTGCTCGTACATAAATAATTTGTCGCTGAGACAAAATTAAGGAAGCCTCTTCTCCCAGGTTTTCATTTCCTTGGTAGAAAATCTTAAATATATGTTGTGTCGTAAAATTTCGTGATAAAGACAAACGCACAATTCTTATCCGAAAAGTTATCAAGAAAACGTATACAAAAACTTAGTATCAAAATTGAACGTATATAATCTTGCTTAAACCAAAAGTGTAACGACGAGATATTTCGACGCCAAAAGAAAATTCGTTATTTTAAACGTAGATGATTTTGCGTAAAGAAAAAGTGTTGCGTTGAAATACTTCGAATTTGTTATTTTATAGAAAATCCTAAAACAATATTTTGAAACGTTAGGTAATTAACGATATATAATTATTTAATATTATTACCTTATATGTCTATAAGGTTTCTCCATCTTAATATCGCCCTTAGAGGGTTAACAAAGTTTCAAATACGTCCATCTTCGATTGCCAGCTCGAGTGAAAGAGAAGGAATTTATCCCGGCGCGGCGTATCGCTAAATATTTTCAGGGCCGGTAGTCACGTTGCCCCGCCCAAAAAGTAGTTCTCTTTTATTAAGGCAATATTAAATTAAATAAAGGATCTATATTTGTGTTGATAATTCTACATCTTCATGTGGCTAACAGACTTTATTATAATTATAGTTTCATCTACTCAACTTCCTTTTAAAGTTTTATTTATTTATTTAATTTAATTTGAATATTATCGAGCATGCGCCATCTATTAACCTGAGGCGTAAGCATAAGCTACTGACAATTTTTCACCTGTCATAGGAATAGTTCGTAATAGTATCAGAGTATAGGAAAATAGAATTTCCGATAATTAAAAGTGTTCTAATAAATCTTAGCAAATGTAATGAAGGATGCTTTTGCGCATTCCGCACGTTACACCATTTATCTCGTTCTCTGTCTGTTGAATATGTACATACAAATAAAATAGAAAAATACAATTGTTTTTTTCGTTTAACACGATCTAACACAAAAAGTGGAACAACGAATTGGTTTAAAATTTTTACTTTGTTGTCACTATACATTTGTTAACAGAATACGTTAATAATGATTTTAATAAGTGTAGAAAATAGGTATTCTTTTCTAAGGCTATATAATATGCGAGGATTTGCAGGAGTACGTACAGCAAACGGAAACCTTTTTTATTTTTTGAAATAGATATGAAATATACTGAGAAGATAAAGGATTGGGGAAGCTTTTTATTTGGAATATTTCTTTTAAGATGGGCAGTTTTCGAGAAAATTGCATGTGAAACTTCGAGACGCCCACTCGAATGAAAAAGGTTTCGTAGTGAATGGTGTAACATCAGTACATATTAATGTAAACTTATACTTGCATTGGCATCAAAATGCGAAGTTGAAGGCAACTCATATAGCAGCATCAGATCACAATGATATAATGTAACAGTAGGCCATACATTCATGTTTATAATAGCAAACATTGATTAAGAATATTTTTATCGTTCTTTCGTCGAGAGACGCAAAGCCGTTTTTTCTTCTTTTGCGTTATGTGAAATTGTTCTAAGTCAATTTTTGTGCAATTTTGAATAAATTAATTTTTTCATAATATTTTTCGAAATATCGTTTTTATTTTGACGATTTCTTTGGATTCATGAACACTATCAACGAAAATATTGACATTATATCAACTATCTTTAAGATTCTGCAACTCTACTTCCTCTTATTTTTTAAATGTTTCCTGTTATTTTAAGAGCATTTGCTAAGAGTATCACAAATGTCAAACCTGAACACCTGGAAGTTAGTTCTCGTTTCCGGTCAAAGATACATTCTGCTTTATGTATATTAGCAAAAACGAAATCTCGAATTTTATTTTGCGAATATGACGATTAGTTTCTATTTTGGGTCCACATGAAGTCCTGAACATTTTATAAAAACATATTAAGATTTAGATGTCGCTAGTGTGAGTTTTTTTCAACTCGTCCAATTTTCGAATAAAGTACACGCTCCAGACATGAGTTCTTATGATTTTGGGACCGCTGAACAGGATGGTCATGGTTAATTCTCTATACAGATGCTGCATTTCTTCATATTAGCCAAAATGTGTTGGAAAATAACAAAAAACGGGCAATAGTTTAAGTTTAAGTGAGGTAAACTTTAAGAAACCATATTTCCTTAAGCTTAAACTGAACGTCATTGTAGTGACAAAACATACCGAGAAACTCCGGATAGACACGATGGTTCAGCATTTTCTTTTCAGAAGAAATGAGCAAGAGAAAAATAAAAAACTTCTGTAAACGGGTAAATATCTATTTTTGAGTGGGTAGAACTTCGAGCATCCATTTTTTTCTCAAACTCAAACTAATCTACGTTGTAGTGGACACTTTTGGGTATAAATTTCAGGATTTAATCTCATTCATGTAGTGTTTGGAATCTTACCTATCACAAATAATCTTGGATGATGGAATAAATAATATATAATGTAAATACACTCAAAGCTAGATATTTGCCTGTTTTCAGGAGTTTTTCATTTTTCTCTCGCTCATTTCTTCTGAAAAAAAAAAACATGCTGAACCATCGTACCTGTCCGGAATTTCCTGGTATGCTGTCCCACTACAATGTCGTTTAGTTAAGCTTGAGAACAAATGGTTTCTCAAACCTTAAACTATTGCCCGTTCTCTACTATTCTCAAAACATTTTATAGAGAATTCACCATGGCCCTCGTGTTCAGCGGCCCAAAAAACATAAGGACTCAGGTCTGGAGTGTGTACTGTATTCGAAAATTGCATATCCTAATGAATTCAAACCGTGAGAATTAAAATGACTGGACAAGTTTAAAAAAATTACCACTAGCGATATCTAAATCTTAATATTTTTTATGAAATTTTCAGGACTTCATGTGGACCAGAAATAGAAATTAGCCGTCATTTGCGCAACATAAAATTCGAGATTTCGTTTTTGGTTATGTCACGCTAATGTATATAGACGACCTAGAAATTATTTATTCGACGCTAATTTATAAAAATGTATAAGTCCAAAGAACCAAGGACTTACCTAGACTTCTCTTGCCTCCCCTAGTAATGAAGGCAGTGTACCAAAAACCGACATAGGTTTTATAAGTAGCTGACACGCATCTTGTTTTTCATTTCATGCGTATATCGGATTAATTCCAACGATTACTTAATCGCTTTTACACTATATATGTGAATACCATCTACGTAAGTGTTCACGTACTATTATTATTCTTCCTCGAGGTTCTCTTAAATCTAATGAGTATGTGGCCTGACTTTCGTCGATTATCGCTTGGCAGATAGCCAGTTGGTTCTGTTCTATTCTATTTATGCTGTCTTCCGGATATAAGAATATCTAGAATCATTCCTTAAAGTTCCAATTTATCGCAGATATGATAGATATATTTATTGTAATTAGCCCAGTTAGGAGAGTGCTGAATCCTTTCCTTTTTAAGCGATGTAAATTATAAAACCAAAAATAAAAAGACACGAAATATCATATCTATTTTTGAGTAACCCAATACATTAAATGATCAACATCTTCCCTTCTTGATTTCAGAATTTGGTACATAAATGATAATACGTAATCATCTTCAGTCATGAGTTCATAAATTGCTATACAGTGTGTTCCAGGATGGGTCTTCCAACCACTCAGCTAAGAAAAAGTAACTATTAATTGTATAAATAAAAACCTAAATAACTTAAATAAATATACTTAATTATCTAAACTTTATAGGGCGATAGATGATAAAAATTTTGAGACCTTTTAGATTCCATTTGATCATTTCCTTCTTTATATAGGTATCAAAAAATCGGTAAAGGTGTTTATACAGAACTTCCTTCTTTATTTGTGCATGGTGATCATTATAAAAAATTATTAATTACGAAATGACATGAAGAATAATAATCGGAATATTGTTATCACTATTATTACAAAGAAAACCTGATAACTTTTGTTCTAAAAAAGATACAGAGTGGTCATTCGACAGCAAAAATTAAATACTAAATAACAGGTGCCAAATATGGAAGGTTTGCGCAAATACCTTTACAAATGCCCACCATCGTTGAATTATTTCTTGGGATGACCACCCTGTACATTTTTCAATTAAACTATAATAGGTGCGCTCGTAGGTGCATATGCCAAAAATATTATTGCCATCTGTTATATTTTCGGTTCCACATTCACGCAGTTGAGTGGAAGTATAACAGCAGTTAAAAAGTTTCTTTTTTTTAATAGGTTTAGAATGTTGTGAACGTGGAAATTTTAAATTTGAGCAAACAAACATTTGTTTCATGTATTCTAGTGGTAAAAAAAATTGTCATCATCATCTGTTCTATAGTAGTGGTAAAAATATTTTCTTGAAATAGGTTTACAATGCCATGAAACTTGGAAATTTTAAATTTGAGCAAAAACAATTTTTTACCGTCATCCATTTTGTATTTGGTAGTGGGCAAAAATTTGCAAATTTTTAATTTTTTTTATTTTCAAGTTTTTTGAATAGGCATAGAACGTAATGAAACGTGGAAGTTTTAAATTTGAGAGAGAAAAAAATGTTTCATCAATTCTATAGTAGTGATAAGAAAAATTGCAATTTTTTGAAGAAAATTTTCATTTTTTTTTTATTTGTAGGTTTAGAATGCCATAAAACGTGGAAATTTTAAATTTGAGCAAAATTTTTTTTCATCTATTCTAGTGGTAAAATTTTTTTCAAAAATATTGGTAAAAAAAATTTCTAGATATTACAAAGAAAACCTGATTAGGATTAGAATGCCATGAAATATGGAAATTTAAAATTTGAGCAAAAAAAATTTTGTTCCATCTATTCTAGTGGTAAACATTTTTCCAAAACTGAAATAGGTTTAGAATGCCATGAAAAGTGAATATTTTAAATTTGAAAAAAAAAATAAGAAATTTTCATTATTTATTCCCTTTAGACGGTCCACCCTGTATATTTTCCAGTGAAAATTTAACTATTTCTTCGCTGGCAGTAGCGTCAGCTACCTACCAAATTTGACTGTTCTCCGCCAAGTAGTTTTTTAGTTAATGCAGCAACAGACAGGCAGATAGACAGAGAGACAACAGACAGACAGATAGACTGACGGAATTAAAAAACCTATATTTTCGTAATCTACATGATCTGAAACGTGAAAATTCGAAATAATTTCGGAGGTTGATTATGTCTCGAATACAATACTTCCTTTCAGTATGCGAGGGAAGTAAAAAGGCGGACTTTGTGGACACGTCTTTAATGAAAAATATCCAAATGTAACTGTAACTCGCAGAGCAGTTTACAAAATAATTTAAAAATTCCATACCACTGATAATGTTAATAAAATAAAGAAGGTATACGGTGACGACTATGAGACTACTCTTGTAGTTATGAACTCTGGACAAGAAGATTTAGCTTAGGAAGACATAACAAAATAGGTGTTAACGATCTTATATTCAGAGAATTTTGGTAACCAACAAATTCCATCCATCTATTCAAACCAGTCTATAATCATAAACTACTTAACGGGATTGATGGTCATCGTTTGGAATTTAGTTTGCTAATGTGTGAAAGAATTGCAGAAAACATATTGTTTCATCGAAATATTCTATTTGGTGATGGATCAACATACTCAACTATTGAGGTGAATTCTTCAAAATTGTACATTCTGGGCTAAACAAAGCCAAATTTTTTAAATAACGATAGTCAAAAATTGAAGAAATGTGATGATGTTGTAGTATAATGAATATATCATAAAATAGTTATTTATAGTCTGGGAGTTAGTGTCACAAAATGTGTACTATTTGTAATAGGTTGTCGATGATAATATAATTAAATACCGTCCCTCAGTTAGTCAAGTCGGTAGCGGTGCGTTGAGCAGCGAAGGAGGCGTGGGTGCGTAAATAAAAAAAATTGTTTATACTGTTTGTAAATAAATAAAATTTGGTCAGCAGTTCACATAGTTAAGATTCATTGATCGCTGAAAACCCAAATGTCTTAGTTTTCTTACAAGGATCATTGATTCAGGGGTATGTCAAGAGCAATTAAATAAAATATGATTAATATTAATTCAACAATGAGGTACTTCATAGTTAGAATGAACGAGGTAGTAGATTCTTTTTCTTATCTTGTGTATGTTGTAGAGAGTGTGCAGAATTCAAGTTTTAGACCTCCAAATCCTTGGAAAATTTTTGTTTGGCCGAAAAAACCACGAAATTTTGGCACTTCTTTGAGTTTGTGGTCTATAACTTAAAAAACAATGCATCCAATCGAAAAATTATTTATTATCAAAATTAAAGAGCATTTAATTTCGCTTCGAATGAGTAACAAAGTTGAAATTTTTTGAAGAGGTATGGATGTAATTGGCAGTCGAATAACAACAATTTTTACCAACTTATTCAAAATTCACACTGGGTAACTTTATAAACGTCTCCAGCTCTGAAACGGCCAATCGAAGTAAAAAATCCATAGAATGAAAGTTGTAGATCATGTAATTTCAAGTTCGTACAGTACCCGAGTAATAAAACAAAGTGTAAAAAAAATTAAACAAATATAGAGGTACAAAGTGCAAGAAAAAAACTGATAATACATGACTTTTCAATTCGATGTATTGTTTTTAAGTTACAGGCCACAAACTGAAAAAAGTACCAAAAATTCGTGGTTTTTTCGCCCACAAAAGAAAAATGCCAAGAGTTTGGAGGTCTAAAACTTGGATTCTACATACTTTCCACAGTATATACAATACAAGAAAAAAATCGGCTACCTTGTTTAAGGTGGCCATTCCCTAGAAAGAGACATCCGATAGGAAAATATTTACTATTTTAGCCCATTACTTTTTTTTCTTAACACGTATATTTAAAAAAACTATAAGAGTACCTAAAGAACTATAACAAGACTATTACTATGAATTTTTACTCAATAATTTCAGTGGTTTGCAAAATAGCTCGATTTAAAACTGCGAAACTGGAAGATTAACATAATTTTTAAATTTAAGTCGAGCTATTTTGTAAACCACTAAAATTATTGAGTGAAAATTCATAGTAATAGTCTTGTTATAGTTCTACTTAGGTACTCTTATAGTTTTTTTAAATAAACGTACTAAGAAAATAAAGTTATGTTTAAAAATAATAAATATTTCCCTATCGGATGTCTTTTTCTAGGGAATCGCCACCTTAAAGTAACTTTACCCCTTTCGATGGCGCCATTCCTGAACTATATCACCTTTCTTTTCACAAACACATAAATCATTATTTAGGATTATAATTTTAAACAAGCTAACCATTATACTCATCGCTGATTTACTGCACTTTTTATACAATTGTTGCACATTCTATAGAAGACTCTTCGCAGTTTTCTTGTTAATAAAACAATATTTGCAAATAGTGTAATAATGTTCGTATGTGTTAACGACTGATGACGGCTTTGTCTAACTCCGAGATGAATAAAAGTCGCCAAAGCTTGATCCATAATCTTATTGCATTTGTGACAAATTTATTGCTGTTAGGTTGATATACGATATATGAATAGGGACTATTGTCGATTTTGTAAATTAAACAATATTATATAATATAAATATACAAATTTAAAGAATTTAAATAATTAATAACTTCTTTATTTATTGAACGATTTTGTTCAAAAACAATAGAGGTCTTCCTCTAGCTAACACTTACTGTCCAAACTTCACTACAGTCCGACTTTTCGTTCTTAAGATATTTTAAAAGTTGTTCAGAATTTGATCACCAACCAGTGATATGAAATTTATTTCCTACGAGCGATATTACCGGTTCTGGAAAGGTGCCTATCGAATGCAATATACTCTTCGTTTTGTATTTGCGAAGAGTATAATAAGTCATAAGGAAATCTACCGAGATTAAGCTGCAAACATGTAATAGTGGAATAAAAAGGTCATGAAACAGGAAAATCATCATGCCAAGTAGATTCAGCGATCAGGGGGTTTAAAGTGATAATTATTTGTACCTCGCTCCTTGTACTTCTGATTGTATTGATATTGTCATTTCCTAAGTGCACGTTCCCACTGCTCGCTATGCGATGCTATGCTGTGCTATGCGATGCAATGCGATGCGAGATTACTGTTTAATCACTTGATATGAAACCAGATGTGTTCACAGTGGTCGGTCCCCTACGAGGCCGGTCCAGGTCTACAGCGATGATTGGGGCAAATAGCTGAAAGCTCGACCCCTAATCACCCGAGACCGCCATCAAAGTCAAAAATATTGGCGCAGTGGTCGGTGCTCGAACTCCAGTAAAACGTTCTGCTTTGTTGCGATCGGTCATGAGCTATAAATGTTTTTTGACCGAAAGCTGTGCATTCAAATACATTTCTGAAAAAAGATCCAGAAAAAGAAATATCTGGGTTCATAAAATTTACAAAAACAGGTCAATATTTGGGGAATTTCACCATTTACTTAAGGCATATTTTCGAATGTCATCAGATACCTTTATGTATATACTAAATGACATAATATACCGACAAATCTGAGCGAGTTGGTGCAATAAAATCAAACCCGTTTGATTTAAAACAAAGGCAAATAATATCCGCTACCAGCAACGCACCGTATCGCTGTTTATAGCGCGCAGTGTGAACATTTACATTCATAGGGGTGTGTTTGTTTTCATTGCATCGCATCGCATCCCATAGCATAGCATAGCATAGCATAGCGTGCAGTGGAAACATGCACTTAAGGAGCTTATTCTTACAAATGGTAAAAAAATCAGTCGCAGATATTTTAACTGAAAGGAAAATGCCACTTATCGTGTCGCATTTTGTCGAACATTTCATTTTGATAAAGATAACTCTAACTTCTCGTATGAGAACTCAATAAAAGTATTTTTGCGTTAATATGCTAAATTTAAATTTCTTGTTAATATCCACTCAAATCAACCACTGTGCGACAGCCACTGGACCGATATTATATTCAAATGTTATACCAACAACCTAAATAAGTTTTGGTGTGTCCCTTATAAAGAAGCATAATTTGTCGCAAAAACTAAACAAACTTATGTTTTACTTACCTGATATAATATAGCCACTAGAACAAAATTAATTCAGTTACCTTCAAACAGTTAAAATGTAAACATACAAATTTCTAGAATTTTATGTAATTTCAGTCACACAAACAGTTGTCCGATTTTGAGAAATGAACCACTTTTCTAACACTTTCAGGGTATCTAAATAAAAATAAATAACTACTTAATAAATAATTCTGTTTAAATCATAGACGTGCTCAGAATATCTGCAAAGGCATACGTAAATCAATGAGGAGTGGAAAGTTTGGACACATGAAGTTTATTTGATAATATTCATTTAGAATTTTCAATGTTAGTGCTCTTTGTGGGTAATTACCAGAGCCCGGCACAAAAGTAGTTATGCCAGAGTCGGTCTTCACACACAGATAAATATAATGTTTTGAATCCAGAATCTTATGATTCACACAAGCAAATAAATACATTATTTATAGGAAATAAATCCTTTTACGTGAAGAAATAAAAAGTATGGCATAAAGCTCATAAAATAATAAATAAATGACTTATTATTAGAAATTTGGAGAAATTATTTATTTGGTATAGTTGAGCAGGTAGAGATGTAGAATGTAGAGATGTTTACTAAAACTGGTGGATAAAAAACACCAGACTTCGTCCTCACATTATATATACCTGCAGCATCGGTCTAATTACCTAACCGAAAACAAAAAAATCGACAATAATTAAGGAAATGTAAACATCTATATGTTTCTTCTTAACTATATTAAACAGTACTTAATTTAAAATGTTATTTTTATCTGTGCACATAATATAAGGCACTATATTTAAAATAAAAAATATAAAGAGAACTTTCGACACCACAAAGACACTGCCACTCTTCTCGCTCTCTTTCTACTTTTCATACAAAAACAAATAGGATACGGTAAACAATAATAATAGTAAAAATAATCTTCGGTATCCGAAAGAAGTAGTAATCGGTAAAGGTATTTACATAGAACTTCCCTCTTTATTTATACATGGTTGTCACTCTTCAGCATTATTAATTAGGAAATGACATAGGAGAATAACAAAAAGCCTGATAACTTTTGGTTAAAAAAATATATAGAGTAGTCATCCGACAGAAAAAAATAAATAAATAAGACGTGCTAAACATGGAAGGTTTGCGTAAACATCTTTACAAATTTCCACCATAATGAAATCATTTCTCAGGATGACCACCCTCTATGTTTTTCATTAAAAGTATAATAGGTGTCTTTCTTGCCAATTGTGTTAACTACATACTATTGCAATTTGTCACATTTTCTAACCTTATTTATTCTCTTTAAGCGATCCACCCTATATACTTTCCACTAAATTCTGCCCATTTCTTCACTGGCAGTAGCGTCAACTACCTACTAAATTTGATTGTTCTCCGTCAAATAGTTCATAGATATAGGGCAAACAGACAGACAGGATGACTGACGGAATTGATAGACAATTTTCGTAATTTGCATGGTATGAAACGTGAAAATTCGAAAGAATCTCGGAGGTTGATTTTTTCACGAATGCAATACTCCTTTGGTAAGCAAGGGAAATAAAAATTGGATATTTATTTTGAGATTGCCCCCCTATTATTATATAATTCAGTGGGACTGATTTGATGTCAACTAAAGAGAGAGCAACCATCAAATTTCTTTTATAATTTAAATGTTCTACTCTTCGCAAATACAAAACGAAGAGTATATTGCATTCGATTGGCACATTTCTAAAACCGGTAATATTGCTCATAGAGAGAAAATTTTCATATCAATGTGTGATCGAATTTTGAACAAATTTCAAAATGTCCGTCCGTCTGTCTGTCTGCCTGTCCGTCTGTCCGTCTGTTCGTCTGTTCGTCCGTCACGTTTCTGGTAAGCACGATAACTTAAAAACGAAAAGTTTGATTGTATTGAAACGTGGAAAGTAAATTAGTGATAGCTAGAGGAAGACCCTAATGTTATTGAACAAAATCGATCAATAAATAAAAAAGTCAATAATTTTTTTAATTACAACAAAAACTGGTTATTGTCTGTAATTGTTTATTTGTGGCATATTCAGATTTTCTTACTTTTTATTGGGTATTTTGCCACTGAAAAATATTAAAAAATTTTAATGAAAAAACCTCTGCGCCAAACGGATCAGACAGAGGTTGGTTCTTGAGTACTTGACTGTTTCAAAAAGTCTCACACCTAAAAATATATAAACTAGAACAATGTTATGAACTAAAAACTGAAAATCAAAGCTATAGGTAGTTAACGTTTCGGAAGAGAATCTACTTCCGTTCTCAAAACTTTTTTGGCCGTCAACCATGACAGTTCTTTGTTTATGTATTTCCATAGTCACGTGAGACATTAAATTATATTTATCTTATTTTTACTTACTTCGTCTCTAAGGATGGGCAACCAACTAGTACAAAAATCTATTGAATAATTAGAAACGCATCTATCTTCGTTTAATAAAATAATCGCGGATTCTTTAAGTTTTCTTTTAGTTCCGTTGCTCTCTTTTTCCAAAATCTTCGCAAAATATATAGAATCTTATTTAAACACAAAAACGAATTTACAGATATTGAACGAAAGATGTTAACTCCACATCACAGCAAGCCTCCTCATTTCTATGGTTTGCCAAAAATTCATAAACCTTACATCCCCTTAAGACCAATTGTGAGTTCAATTAATTCTCCATGTAGTAAACTCTCAAAATATTTATTAAAAATCCTAAATCCTTTATCAGGTTCCTCCGAGTCTTATATTAAAAATAGCAAACATTTTTTGGAAAAGCTGTCAGAAAATCATTTTAACAATAATCATCTAATGATCAGTTTTGATGTAGTAAGCGCCTATTTACAAATGTTCCTGTAGATAAAACATTAATAATAATTAAAAACAAATTGCAACAAGATGGGAATTTGGCGAATAGAACTAAGTTAAGCATTGAAACTATAATGGAATTACTTACACTTTGCATTAAAATAACATACTTTCAATTAAATAATGACTTCTATCAACAAGACTTTGGGATGGCCATGGGTTCTTCATTATCTCCAATATTAAGTAACATTTTCATGGAAAATTTCGAGGAAAGTAATATTAATAATCTAGCTTATAAACCCATTGTATGGTGGAGATATGTAGATGACATTTTTGCTATATGGCCTTATAGTAAAGAATGTTTAAGTAATTTTTTGAATCAGATTAACGAAAAAGAACCTTCAATCAAATTTACAATAGAAATAGAGAATAATAATGAATTACCTTTCTTAGATATTTTAATTAAAAAATTAGATAACACATACCAAACCAGTGTGTATAGAAAACAAACACACACAAACAGATACTTAAATTTCAATTCAAATCAACATATTAGTGTTAAGAAAGGTGTTGTTAAGTGTTTGTACGACAGGACCAAAATTATTTCTTCAAATGATGTAATATTAAGGAACGAAAAACAATTTATAAAAACTGTCTTATTAAATAATCAATATCCTGAGAGTTTTGTTGATAGTCAGTTATTGAACATTGGTAGTAGAGAGAATATACTATCACAACCTGAGCTATTTAGGTCAATGGCAGTAATTCCATATATACATGGTTTATCTGATAAATTACGAAAAATTGGGAACAGGTTTTCCGTACGAACGGTTTTTCAAACGGGCTCCACGCTAAGATCGGTTTTATCAAGAACCAAACCTCCAAATATTGTTCAAAGTTCAAAAAATTGTATTTATTGTGTTCCGTGTGAGTGCGGAAAACATTACGTAGGTGAATCATCTAGACCTTTCAACGTAAGGCTTGGTGAACATAGAAATTACGCTAGAAGGGGAGAATTTGAAAAATCCAAAATTTGTGAACACGCGTGGGATAATAATCATAGAATTAAATGGGACTCGGCGAAGATTTTGGAAAAAGAGAGCAACGGAACTAAAAGAAAACTTAAAGAATCCGCGATTATTTTATTAAACGAAGATAGATGCGTTTCTAATTATTCAATAGATTTTTGTACTAGCTGGTTGCCCATCCTTAGAGACGAAGTAAGTAAAAATAAGATAAATATAATTTAATGTCTCACGTGACTATGGAAATACATAAACAAAGAACTGTCACGGTTGACGGCCAAAAAAGTTTTGAGAACGGAAGTAAATTCTCTTCCGAAACGTTAACTACCTATAGCTTTGATTTTCAGTTTTTAGTTCATAACATTGTTCTAGTTTATATATTTTTAGGTGTGAGACTTTTTGAAACAGTCAAGTACTCAAGAACCAACCTCTGTCTGATCCGTTTGGCGCAGAGGTTTTTTCATTAAAATTTTTTAATATTTTTCAGTGGCAAAATACCCAATAAAAAGTAAGAAAAAACTGGTTGTTTTGTAATTAAATAAAAAATGTCTAAAACTAATATTATTTACAAAAAAGACTGCGAAGAGTATCCTATAGAATATGCAACAATTATATAAAAAGTGCAGTAAACCGGCGAAGAGTATAATGGTTAGCTTGTTTTAGTAATGCTACTAAATGCTAGTTGATTACATTAAAGTTCCAGAAAATACTATTTTTCCGTCCGCAACTGAACTGTTTTACAAATTTATTATTAAAACGTTTCCGCGACTATATACCATTTTTGAACCCCTTAAGAACTTATAATGAGCTAATCAGACGTTTTCATCAATTTCAACCCCATTTTACTAATTTCGAAATAATTTTTTTTTATTTTGCAACTTTCAACCCTTAAATCTGAAAAACTGCCCATGGAAAATGCGTTGAATAAAAGAAGTTCGTCCGTAACTACAATTATTTTAAAATCGTCTGACATTTTGGTGAGGGGATGTGGATTTGATGTACCTACTTTCATAACACCGCGGTTTCGTTCTTAACTGCAAATGTTTTTTTTCGATTTTCTGAGACTTTTCGTACAGAAAAAAGAGTATTGGAATCAAGTAAACCAAATACCAAATGTCAAACACAACTACAATCGATGTTCCCACTACGTGCCATTATTGCTTTAACTGCAATATTGCAGTCAAGTCTTCCATCCCACATTTTAAACTATCATATGTTAGCCCCGGTATTACCACACCTCTTTCACGATGATTTCTAAAAGATAGAATATAACCCTGAGTTTTAAAACTCTCCCTTGTATCCATCTGAACGGTAGATATGCTTGAATTATTATGAAATCACATACATACTAGATACACTTATCTAAGACAACAAACGAAACTTTGTTCGTGGGAGACTATGTTTACTTAACTTACCTTCACACAGGATTCAGCGATGTTCTGTAACCGTATTGAGTTTATAAAGTTCCGTATTTTCAATAAATATTATCTTATACTTAAGTGATAAGTTCATTTTGTGTCAATTTTACATTTTGTATTACATTAGACTACAATTAACTCAAAGATGTGTTATAGTACGGCAGCCAGTTACCAGAAACCCCTACTAAAGCAGTGAGCTTTATTGCAGGGAAATTGTAGATTATGAAATCCTAAGACATTTTTTGGCAGATGGCAAACAACTTTCCGTCGTTTTCCGTTGGCCGCAGCTACGCGAAATCGAATGGAGTCGCTGGATAACAGTCAACACCGTAGCAACCATGCAATGACCTTCCCAATTGCAACTTTTGCAAATATAAAAATTAGTTTGTCAAATGAACGTCAAATTTAAAAAAATATTTTTCAAATAAAATGTCATTACAAGAAAGTATTGAATACAATTTTGTATTGCACCAGAGTCCTGGACCAAGTGATAGAAAGCACAATAAAGGAGAATCAGAATTTCAATGGAAACGATGGAACGATAAAGCCCCCCATCGTACTTGCATACGCCGACGATATACTCATCATCACCGAGGAAGAACAAGACATCGTTAAATTTCTAAGAAACATGACACCACATCTGGATTCCTCTGGAATGAAAATAAACTTCAAGAAGAGCCTAATAATGGTCCGAGACCCATTGACAAAAACAAGTCCAACAAGTGGGGAAGAATACAAAATAGGAGACTACACCCTGAGAACCACGAATAGAATGAAATACCTAGGAACATACTTAACGAATCAACTAAAAAGGAGGGAAACAGTAAGGGAAAGAATCAAAACAGCCTACAGAGTCACAAGAGCTCTACTACCCTTCATTGAGGACAACAAACCACCATGGTGCCTAACCAAAAAGATATACACGACCATCATAATGCCTACGATGATATATGGAGTCAAAAACGCAGCAACGACAAAGGCCAACAGAAGAAGCCTGAGAAGAGCTGAAAGGGACATTATCCAACTGTTAGCAAAAACAGGAAATCCACCAAAACAACAGAAAACGTCAACATTACTAGAGGGAAGAACAATAATCAAAAGAATAGAATCATACGCAATGAAATACTGGGGACACGTCCAAAGACGGAACTCGACACACCTACTAAAGAAAGCGCTGCGAATGAACAGCAACAAACTGAAAATAGGGAGGCCATGCTACACATGGATAACAACAATCGAGAGGATTATGAATAAGCTAGGAAGGATTGTACTCACTGGGAAAAGCTGGCACAACAAAAAATGGAATACAATAAAGAAATATCAAGGATATACACACTGCCAGACTCAGAAATAGAAGGAACAGAAAACTCAGAAGTAGAATAGGAGAGAAGATGATCACAGACAGAAACTAAGAAGAAGCATATCACAAAAACCTGAAAGTAAAAAGAAGCACGAGAACCTAAAAGAAGCATCTCACAAACGCCTACACTTTCCATCCGATGAAGACAGAAGGAAAACAAGAAGAAACATCTCACAAACACCTACACGCTCCATCCTATACTCCTACCCCATGCGGCTCTCGCTGCTGACAACAAGCATGTCCAATGTCCAATCCAGCGTATGCGGCTGGTCCGGCGGTATAAAAAAGCACCGGGGGTTTGTTCGGGCACACGGTGGGATGATCGATGGGCGATCGGGCTGCGTGGTGGAACAAATCTCCATGCACCGGAATTGGCAGCAATGCCCGCCTTACGCTGGCAAATCAATCAATCAATCAATCAATTCATTTACTTTCTTCGACAAGAAGGCAAAAGAAACTGCCTCGCTGCGAAGACCGAGATTTCTTTACATGTTTAAAGCTTGATTTGAATGCTTAAGGACAGGTTAAAAGTTCCGTCACCCTGAACTTTTCTTCTCGGCTCTCCCAGAATTGATGAGAAATGCTGGAATTATCTTCGCTGTAGTAACTGGAAAATCTTGGTAACGGGTTGTCGTACTATTAAGACTTTTAATATAGTTAATTGAGCATTAAATGTAATTTCACAAATAAAGAAAAGTTTATCTCGTGTCGCAAAATCCAGAATGTTTATATCGGAAACGAAGGAAACCTATAAAGATCAGTGAATTAAAAAGTTATGGAAAGTAAAGAAATTTAAAAGAATTGGATTTATTTATAATAAATTTAAAAATAATAAAGCTTTATTTTATAATCACATTTAGTAATAAAGCCTAGACATAGAAGATGCCGTCAGTATTCAAATAAGTTGGATGACATTTATCTGGTGTTTCTTAGGTTGCTTATTTTTTATATTGATGCGATGGTCATAGGAAAAGAGGAAATTTAATTCGCAAAGACCTTGTGCTTCATTTAGTTTGAGATGGCCCCATAAAAAATAGGCAAGAGGTATAAGATCAGGAGACCTCGTGGGTCAGTTAACCGATACTTTTCGACCAATTCGTCTGTTGCAGTAATGTGGATTCAGTTGATCTCTCACCCTAAATAGGGAGATGGGATCCAGTAAAATCGTGCTGAAACCACATGCCGGTGATACTCACGTTTCGCAATAAGTCTGACATGAATGTTACTAAGAAAGTTTAAATGAACTCCATTAGTCAACTATTGCTTCAAAAATAAGAGATCCCATTAGATAGTTATTGTAAATTCCACACATTAATGTTAAATCTACGTTAGGAATTTCTTTGAATTACTACATATAGATTTTCGGACAGACACACTTATATATAGGATTGTTGATTCCGTCACATATGAATTTGGCTTTAAAAATTAAATTTTTACTTTTACAATAAAATATCGCACGTCCTCATCACTTTATTTAGAAAACTGTGTTGTAGAACATTACACAAAAGAAAACGTATAAAACACCCATTGAAAAAGAATATAATATATAATCCTAAACTACCTAAATCTAAGCACCTGGAAGTATTTCAACCATTTTTGTCCTGAAAAGGTAAACAAAATAATTCTACAGTTTTCTGAACAGCTGGATCTTTTCATACAAGGAATTTCTATTCGAATTCGCATGCCAAAGAAGTATTATGCTGTTGTTCGCACTACGTCCTACATTTATGAATAGGCTTCTTAAATGTAACTGCTACAATATATTGTGAGGTAATATTTTTAGGGCCCAGAGCGATGTACAATTCATTCATGATATATGTTTTTCACATTTTGGGAGAAACTTAACTCTTTTTGTTATTCAAATAAAATATCTTTTCCACTTCCACTATAGTATGTTATTATGACATTGTTTGGGACGTAGGTCGATTTTACCTGCCTGGGGAAGTAAGTGATTTTTCTACTTCTCAAGGGTTCAGTGAGGATGAATTTTTATTACAAAAAATATAGATGTTTTTAATTGATGATTTATTAATTTGTGTTCAGAGTGAAAATACAATTATTAATAAAACATATTCTTTATAGGACATGGCAAACAGCAAAAAAAGCTATCTATGGAAACTAAAAAGAAAAACTATCTGTAAAAATATTAATTTCCAATTGTTGCATTCTTTCGATTACCTGCGTCCTGGTTATGCTAGCAATTAAGATTCTAAAATGAATTTGTATATTTCATATTTGACAGAATCCATCTCTAGCTGATCCTTTGACGTGAAAGTCACAGGTGTAGAAGTTATTTCTCAGTAATATACTGATTAATTGTTATATTTTATAGATTCCTCGGACTTTATTTAAAAGTGAAAATACATGTGGCAGGAAATCATAATAAGAATAGTAAGAGAATTAAGATAATGTACAACTAACATTTAGACAATATTCTCATACGAAACGCTCGCTCGAGAGCCAAAGAAATTCTCTAAATCTAAAAAATCGGACGAAAAATTAAGTGGCGTAAAAGGTAGCTCGATATCCCTGTACATTATCGAGACGTGGGTGGTAGAAAATAAAGAATGGATTTTATCAATGATTGTGCTACACCATCCGGAAAAATCATCGATAACTCGATCCGTTGGATCTACCGAAGTCATATTTTTTTATGATCATCCATTGAAGTGGGAAATCCATTTTATCTATTCAATAGCACAGTATCACAATTACAACCAAACTGTTTCACAAGTAAGCTGTACTTGGAACCTTATGGTACTTTTTGATGCTGATTTACTTTTAAAACTATTTTGCACTTCGGCTTTTCTTAATCGTTTTGTTTCTAATACCATCCCGGTCGAGTTTAGCTATATATGGTCCACTACTTAGTCAGGATAGATACAGACAGACAACAACATAACAACAATTCCCTGTGACTACCATCTACCACGGCTGAAACTCGAACTCGAGAGAGATAACCGTGACTAGCTGTGTTTTACCACTCAACCGCGACCCAACCCAGTGCTACTGTCTGGATAATACATTGTAGACACCATTAAATATCCACACCGTAGCCAGGATTCGAACCCGACTTAATAGTCACAAGCTCAACCATTTTCCATTCAAAGATATTTTGTATTGTTGAACTATTATCACATGTTCTCTTAAACATTTTATTTTCACTGTCATAAAACATATACCATACTGTTAACATATTTACACAAACAGATTTGGAGTCAATGGTAGGCTGGTGACTCTAAAGAGCTGCCTGAATATTGTTATAACTATGGCGCACACCACAAAGTTTAAGTGCATTTATGTTTTATTTATTTTGCGGAAATAAGTTGTATTAATTAACACTTTAATCATATCGGCGCACATGGCCTCTGTACTGAACGCCGCGTGCGTCCTATTGATGCACAGGTAAAATAAGTAGTTTTCATAAGGATACCAATTTGGTCCGAATTAAACACAAAAAAAATTGGCCTAGAAGTAAACCAATCTGAGTCGCCTGGCAGTTAAATTGTTAAAAGTGAATTTTTATTTGGCTTAGTTATATGAAAAAAAAAAAAGCGAAAAACCTGTTGACGATAAGTCGTTAAAAAAACCGCTGCCTAAGGCATCACTACTTCCACATCCAGATTTTTCATCCAAGTCACTTTAAAGGAAACATCTTGAGTAGATCTGTACTCTAGTATGTGGAAATTGTTGGTCATAGAATTTTATTAATATTTGGGGCAGATGTCATAAAAAGTTTACTTATTTTCCTCTATTCACAAACTGCCACCTCCCACCCCTCGATGGAATCACCTCAATCAGATGTCATTACATTACATACGTGTACTAACTTTCAAGTGAATATCTCAATTTTTTGTTATCAATCCCATTAATATTGGAGCGGAGGTGGTGGGGTTCGAAAAATATTAGAAAGAAATCTGAAGCCTTGGCTTCCCAAATCCCAAATTTTTGTACTCTTACCAGCTTGATTTACTTATTTTCCCCTATTTATTCCTAGTTAACCCCCAACCCTTCAACGGAATCATCTCAAAACATAATCTAGCTACAGATGTCGTCATAATACATAGGTCTACCAAACTTCAAGTGAATATCTCAATTTTATTTTATCAACCCCTTTAATAATGAAGTAAGGGTGGTGGGGGGTTGAAAAATATTATTAAATATTCTTGGCCTTGGCTTCTAGGACATAGACTAAATTTCAAGTTGTGTACTCTTACCAGCTTGCTTTACTTATTTTTCCCTATGTACCTCTACTTACCCCCCACTCCTTCAACGCAATCACGTCAAAATATAATCAAGTTTCAGATATCGTTATAATACATAGGTGAACCCATCTTCAAGTGAAAATTTATATTTAATTTTATCAACTCTTTTAATAAGAGTGGGGGGGTGGAAAATATAAAAAAATGGAGGCCTTCGCTTCTATAGTATATACACCAAATCCCTAATTGCACTCTTACCAGATTGCTTTAATAATTTTCCCCTATCTAACCCTATTTAACCCCAACCTTTCAACGGAATCATCTTAAAATATAAGCTAGTACCAGATGTCGTTATAATACATACGTGTACCAAATTTCAAGTGAATATCTCAATTTTATTTTATCAACCCCTTTAATAATGGAGTAGGGTATTGGGGGGGTTAGATTTTTTTTTTCTTTTTAAATATTATTAAAAAAATGAGGCATTGGCTTCTAGTACATACACCGAATTTCAAGTTTCTGTACTCATACCCGCTTGCTTTCCTTATTTTCCCCTATTTAACCCTATTTAACCACCAACCCTTCAACGGAACCATTTCAAAATGCAATCTGGTTCCAGATGTCGTTATAATACATATGTGCACCAAATTTCAAGAGAATATCTCAATTTTATTTTATCAACCCTTTTATTAATGGAGTAGAGGGGGTGAGGGGTTGAAAAATATTATAAACAATCTGAGGCTTCTACTACATACACCGAATTTCAAATTTCTGGGCTCTTACTGGCTCGGTTTACTTATTTTGCCCTATTTACCTCTATTTAACCCCCAACCCTTCAATGGAATCATCTCAAAATATAATTTAGTTCCAGATGTCGTTATAATACATACGTGTGCCAAATTTCAAATCAACGTCTCAATTTTATTTTATCAACCCCTTTAATAATGGAGTAGGGGCGGTGGAGGGGTTGAAAATTATTACAAAAAAATCTGAGGCTTTGCCTTCTAGTACATACACCGAATTTCAAGTTACTATACTCTTATCAACTTGCTTTAGTTATTTTCCCCTATTTAGTCCTATTTAACCCCCAACCTTTCAACGGAATCATCTCAAAATATAATCTAGTTCCAGATGTCGTTATAATACATACGTGTACCAAATTTCAAATGAATATCTCAATTTTATTTTACCAGCCCCTTCAGTAATGGAGTTGGGGAGGTAGGGGGTTGAAAAATATTATAAAAACCTGAGGCCTTGGCTTCTAGCACAGACACCGAATTTCAAGTTTCTGTACTCTTACCAGCTCGCTTTACTTATTTTCCCCAATTTACCCCTATTTAACCCCCAACCCTTCATAAGAATAATCCTAAAATATAACCTAGTTCCCAATGTCATTATAATATATATGTGTACCAAATTTCAAGTGAATATCTCAATTTTATTTTATCAACCCCTTTAATAATGGAGTGGGAGGATAAAAAATATCATAAAAAAATTCGAGGCCTTGGCTTGTAGTACATACATCAAATTTTAAGTTTCTGTACTCTTACCAGCTTGCTTTACATATTTTCCCCCAACTCTTCACCGGATATCTTCAAAAAACAATCCATTTCCAGATCTCGTTATAATATATACGTGTACAAAATTTCAAGTCAATATCTTAAACCGCTCCGGAGAAAACGTGCGGGCAAAAAAAACGTTACAACAGACAGACAGACAGACAAATTTAACGACGTTTCATGACATTCTGAAACTATTTCAAGAAAAAAAATGTTAGAAATTTTTTTTACGATTACTATACTTCCAATCCACTACGTGGATGTGGAAGTATAGTAAGGAGTTTTACGTATCTTTTACTTTTTAGTTAGTTGTGATCACAAACATAACGTGTAAACATTGAACCACGAGTCGGCACAATTGCGAATAACGTGAAATTTTTAGAGTGAATGGTACAAATGCTCTGTGAATTTCATTTATGCAATAAAAGCTTATTTCGAATATAATATCGCATGGAGCTTTCTGGTTGTCAGCCCACAACTTAGCAATTCCACTATAAGAAAATGAAATTAAAATATCCTGAATGCATTTCTTATTGAGTGCATAAAATATAAGATTATGCAGAATTTATAGCTATTACGTAAATTAAAATCTGTAATATAAATTTATTTCTACGTTTTCAATAGCATCTCAGAGATTATGCTAAAAACTGCAGCCAGTGCACTCCACTGCTGGTCTAATTAAGAAGAGTGAAATCTCAAAAGGAAAATTTCATCTTCCATTAACTTTTATTGATAAAGCGAAACTCTGCGTTTCATAATTTAACTGTAATTCAGTTTTTATCTGGGTAAACATTGGCCTTAAGAATGTGATTTAGAGGTAGGTAGGAAGAATATTTTATATCAACCCTTGTGAGGGATGAAGGGGCACGTGCCTAGGGTCTTTTTATTCTCAACGTTGACGTAATTTATTATAATATTATACGAGATCAGATTATACGCAAAGTAGAGACAGAAGCCAGGTGATAGTTAAAGAAATGAGGGTGACTGCTCGAGAAAAATTAATACAGAATAAAAATCTACATGATGTAACTTTGTTGATGTTATTAGTCAATTATTTGATTTGTTAGATCTGCAATTTTTTACTTATTATAGTGAGGAAAGCACCTATGAAAGTAGTTCTGTGTTCCGACTTTTAAAAAGGTTGAATAGACCCATAGGCGCCGACTTTTAAAATTTTGGACGGGGACCCACCAATTCTTCTGCACTACCTACTATATAAATATTTCAGACAATTTTAAAACAAAAACTTTATTTCAATATTTTTTGTATTATAATAAACAGTATTAAATAAACATTAACAGTTCTAGATCCTTGTGATGGTATTAACAATAATAAATTATAACTTCAAAAACTAAACAAAGTACCTAGGTACTTAATATTCTATTTAAAATAAATAATCTTTCACTTAATTGAGAATAATAATTCTCAATATAAATGTAGGTAACAAAAGTAGGTAAACTAGAATCTTAAAATTAAAAATACCACTTAGCTTAGAATATTATTAGGAACTTGTGTTGCAAATGTGCTTTTTTTGAATTTAATATACATAAACATGAAAACGATGTTTCTGCTGTATATATGGTTATAGAAATATTGACTATTATTTGGTTGAATTTCACATATTCCGTCAAAAGTTCACAGATTTCTTTCTGAGATTATAACGTCTGCAAGTGATTCCATTTTTTAATTTGTTTGCAATGCCTTATCTAGAAAACATACCTCTATGCAAAGTAAATCATCTGCAAGGTCCGGCTGAATCGCGCTGCTTGAGGGAATCACAAAGAAAGTTCAGCTGTAGAAGTAGGTTATAAGATATAAACAGAGAATCCAGCCGCCTGCGATTATTATACACAACACCGAATAAGGATAAAAGATAAGTCATGATTTTGGCTACTACGGAGCCTAGTTCCGTTAGTTTTAGAGTAAAGAAATTTAAATACAATCACAGTATTTTTGGCCGGGGGCTCCGCCCCCCGACTTGACTTCTGGCTAAGGACTGGAGCCCCGGAGCACCCTAGAAATCGGCGCCTATGAATAGACCATACAGACATGTATATTAACAGGGTGGAAAGGTAGGCGGGAATAATTTCGTAACTTAAATATACATTACTACACTCTTCCTAAATATCACGCAAAGAGAATAAAATATTATTGTACTTATTAGTAATTGAATTCTGAACAAATTTCGAAATGTTCTTCCGTACGTCTGTCTGCCCGTCCATCTGTCCGTCCGTCTGTCTATCCATCTATTCGTTCGTCCGTCATGTCTCCTGTAAGAACGATAACCCAAGAAAGAAAAGTCCGATTGTAGTTTGCACAGTAAGTTAGTGTTAACTGGAAAGAGAACCCAATAGCTATATATTTTTGTACCTGAATAGAAATCTTGTGAAATATTGTTTCCTATTATTATTTATTTACATATTTTACTAATATACATTTCGTAATAGTGTACCAGTCGAAATATGTGGTGTATTGGATAAACTTTTGGCTCGGCACGTAAATGATATCTGTGTGGCTCCGAGGCGAATGCCCGGGAAAGACAAATTGTATATTGTAACGTAAAATCAACTTTTGCTTGCTTGCTTTACTCTGAATGAAGAGTCTCGGGTTCGAAACCCCAATTACTTCAGTTAAATAAGGAAAATTGGAGGGAAATAACTGTGAAAGTTTTGAAACTTGTTGATGATGTCCCTGAAGGTGTACTATTAAGCATACTAAAAGTCCAAAATTCAGATCAGTTTCAACGTCCAGGCTCAGTTTCTTGCTTATATCTCGCCAACTGTTAGCGATAACGAAATTATGCACCATGTATGAAATAAAGCTTGTAAAATGCCGTATCTTCCGTATCTATTGTTACACTCTTACAAAATACAAAAATAAATATTTACAACATTTTTAAAATCCTAAATATCGCCAACAGAGAAAAATTTTCATATCATTGTATTAGGCATGTAACAAATAACTTTCAAAATGTCCATCATATATCCATTTATCTGTCGGTTTGTCCGCCTGTCTCTCTCCATCCGATGTATTTTTGCAAGCACAATAACTTTACAGTGAGAAGTTTGATTGTATTAAAACGTGAAACATATATCAGTGTTAGATATAGGAAGAACAAGTTCAATTGTGATAAAAATTGATCGATAAATATGAAAGTTATGAACCATTTTATTAATAGAAAAAAGTATTTTTATAATCGTTGATGCGATTTTATAAACACAAAAATACTACATGTTATACTAGTGAATGTTTCGTCAATCAGGATGGATGTCATCGGAATATGATTAAAGTCACAAGCAATTACCTAACTTCGGCGATTAAAATTAACACTCTTTATGTGCATTTTTTAAAAATAAAATGGTTCATAACTTTCATATTTTCCTATCGTTGTTCTCAAAAATGAAAGAGTTCTTCCTCTATCTAACACTGAGTTACCATTCAAGTAGGATTTCAAATAGGACTCTTGTTCTTTAGATGTTGTTCTTACCAGAAATATGGCCGATGAGGAGACGTACGAACGAACATTTTACAATTTTAGAAATGTGTCGATGAAATTTTTGCTTTGATATTTTCGAAGTACAATAGGTACGGACAATGTGTACATGCCATTTTTTGCAGGGAATTTTATAAGCTTTATTTTATATATGACGCATAATTTCGATATTGCTAATGACTAGCGAGATATATGCAAGATATTGAATTTATGCGCCATTTTGCCAAGATGGCAGCTCGAGCTCGATAGATAGAGATGGGGGGCTCTTAGCATGTGTAATAGTACACCTTGATGAACATTTTTGCTAAGTTTCAAAACTTCCACAATTATTTCCGTCATGCGCCGATAGTTCCTATTTGACTGGAGTAGGTTAAGTGTGGATCCTTTTTTTGCTTTCATTTCAGTAAATTGGAACCATGAAATTGAAAATGTCTAAAACTAATATCATTACAATTATATGAAAAGTACAATAAATCGGCGAAGAATATAAGGTTTATTTTAGTTTCTATAAAAATTCCTAGAATATGTCAATTTCACTTTCTCACTGTCTATATTTTAGAGGTAAGTTTATCAATTTATCTTCACCTGGAAAAGTGTAACTGGCCTTAACTTATTTTCAAATATAAGGGCATATCCAGTGACATAACGTTTGAAAGCTCATTTTAATAGGGCTACAATGTTTCCTAATTATTTTAAACATCTTATCTTATAGTGAATTTGCTCTTATAACTTTTTGGTTGCAACCTTTTTGTAGAAGCCTGATTTACCCCTTGCTTAAAAACAAGGCTTGTTTAACAGATGGCCTTGGTATCGACATTTTAATGCTTAGTGAAAGGTTCCGAACTTAGATAGACACTGAGAATGACACTAAGATTACTCGATTAGTTGGCTAAACTATCCAGATTTACCAAGTATTAGATAAGGTCAAATTGAGACGGAATATCAGGTGTTGGGTAATGTAAGGGATAGAATGACAACCCATTGTTGGAGATGATACTAAGTTGAGGGTATTGTTAGCTATTGAAAACAATTGAGTGAGTTCAGCTCGGCAACTGGCTCCTGTTATCAATATCAGTCACACTAGTGCTTTGAAAATATTTAAAAATTGCAAGGATGCATCCTTAAAAGATGCAGATGCTTCAGGAATTACCTAAGACTGTGCCTGATCGTGTAGACCTGAATTTTACGAATAAATGATGGAGTTATTGGCTGTAATCAAATATCTCGGGAATGGATACTTTTCCGGATGAAAGTAAGTTTACTTTACAAGATCAAGTTCATCGGCAGAACTATCATTATTGAGCCGCTGATAAATTTTAATAGAATGCGGGGAACACTTACTCAGCGCCCACAAAAAATAAATGTGTGGGCTGGAATAATTGGTGATCGAGTATAGGGCCTATATTAGGGTGGAGTGAAAAATCTGACATTTTAGTTTCTGAACGCCTGTATGCGGAAAACTGGTGGGCTAAGTAATGTTAATTCCCTGCAAAACCTGGAGTCGATTGGATGAGTTTAGCGGTGCCCCCATCACTTTCAAAATTTGTCGCCTAATGTCAGAAACGAAGCCGATTCACTTATTTCTCCAGCGACTGTCGTTAAGTGAGTGTGCGTTTAAGCTACCGATATTCATTCGAAAATAGTTCTACAACCGCATAATTGTATCTTGGTTACTTTGGTTGTTATTTAGTGAATTTTGATATTCGAGTTTTTTTGTGGAATATGCCAAAAACTAGAAAAGATATTGACTGCCCTGTATTTGGGGCTCCTTCCGTGTTTAGGAAAAATACGTTACCTTCATATGCGGATGTGATGAGAAACTATGCATATATACGTCAAACCTTAATTAATTCAGCTCAAAATAAAGCAGAACCGACCTTAAGTAACATTGCAGAGATTTTGATTGCAGAGCTGAAACTTGTTTGGTCTAAGGCGTCTATTCCCTTGGTGATAGATCAACAAATTTTACATATGATAAGACAATATCACGAAAAATTGAGAATCCTTAAGAACCCTCTAAAATCCTGATTGAATGATGTTCTTAGGCAAAAAGTGAAAACATTTAGAGAGTGCGGAAACAAAACTTTATTTCGTCCTGCAAGTGCGCGAATTTTTCATTGTGTAAGTGCTAAAACAAAGTGCCATTTAGAGAAAGAGAAGTTCTAGTAGACCAGAGAACTGACAGAAAAATGTTTATTGGCACAATTAATCCAGTAGCTACGTGAAACATTCAGCGATCCTTACATCGGAGAGTCTTGGAAACAACATCGCTACCTTCAACTTCTACTTCCAATGTGCTGGATATGGAACTGTCAGATGGTGAAGAGACAGATGATATTGATGGCAGTTCTAATGAAAAGCAGAAAGCTAGCGAAAAATTACAACTCCAACGATCTAAACAAATGCGTATTAACTTACTAAGTCTCGCACAAGCGTGCGATCGCACAGGTGTTTCAGATAGATCCGCTACTATTATTGCGTCTACCGTATTAAAAAATATTGGACTGGTAACGAAAGAAGAAACTTGTAAAATAATTGATAGAGGTAAGATAAGAAGAGAGAGAAAAAGAAGACGAAACCTCTTAAGAACCAAGCAAGACAAGGATTTTTACAAGCCATTTATTTCGATGGACAAAAAGATAATACCCTCGTACAGCATTCAATAGGTAATAAAACCACAGAAGTACAATTCGCGGAGAACATATTGTGATTGTTTCAGAACCCGGATCTAAATATTTTGGACATATCACTGTTCCATGTGGCACAGAAGCGGCAATTTCCGAAAATTTGATACAGTTTCTGCAGTGACATATGAAATTGACGAATTTAGTTTCTATTGGATATGATGGGATCGCTGTCAATACGGGAATTCATAATGGTGTAAATAGAAAGCCAGAAATGCATATTGGAAGGCCACTACAGTGGTTCATTTCTATGTTACACGCAAATGAATTACCTTTACGTCATTTGATAAAACATTTAGATGGGGAAACTACTGGCCCTTCTGGGTTTTCTGGCGAAATCGGAAAAGCATTACAATCTTGCAAAACTATACCAGTCACAGAGTTTCAAAAGATTACCACAGAATTTCCTGAAATTGACTTACATATGTTAAGCACAGACCAAAAATATTTGTATAACATGAGTTTGTCTATATCGAAGGGTAACATATCGGAGGATTTGACCATGCAGCCACCTCCACGTGATGAGTTCTGGGTTGCCTTATATTAAAACAAGCGAAGAGCTGCATAAATCATAAGTTTTAATAGTTTCACTTATTTAGAAAAAGGTCATAAATTTGAAGAACCTGGGGCACCGGAAAACGTAATCGTATGAGGCTCAGTTTTCTCACAGTAAATTGATGAGAAGTCAAATTCGAAAAAAAAAATATTTTCGCCATTTTCGCTCCACCCTAGTCTATATTTATCAACAGTAATCTTAATGAAACAACATATCTCACTTTTTTTAAGATCTCATACCACGCTTGAAGGCTTTATTTTCAAATCAGTCAAACCCAAACTAATCTGACGAGAGGCTCTAATATCAACAAGACGGAGCTTCACCGCACTGTGCTGTGACCGCCCGGTCTATTTCGATGAAATCTTCCCAAATATTGAATGACCGACAATATCTCCCAACTTTATTTCACTTGATTTCTCTTTATAGCGATACTTCAAGAGTGAGGTTTATGTAATACAACCGTGCAACATTGAGGACCTTCAGTGACATATCAACCATGGAATCAGTCAAATCTTACCTAAATTGTTACAAAATGTAAGAATTCTATCATCGAGGTTTTTATTTCTTTTGTCATTTAACTCCTCGATATTTAGACAATAGAATAAAATAATTATGTTTCTCTCAAAATGGTCTTTTTAGTGACTTGTCGGTTGATAAATGTTATAGTGTGCGAATAATTCATTGTAGAATAATCTCCAAAATCTGCTTCGACTGAAGATATTTTTTACTATTGATGTACCGATATTTGTTTGTTACTTGATTTCCTAATTAGTAAATTGACACTAAAATGAGTTTTAAGTTTCTTGCATGGCTTTTGAATAAGTAGGATGACAAAAATCTTCTTCGACAGGATAGTCAAGACCACTTGTATCTACAGATGTTAATGACTGAAGTATTTCAGTATTTACTATGTGCACATTCACATAAACAACAATTTTTGCAAAAGCTTTCTTATGGTGTTCGTAGATAAAATTACATTTTAAGCTATTGCGCGATTCCAACTTTGTTTATTTTTTTAAAAGGTGACTTGATTCTTGTAATTCTTTCTGTAAGAATGATGATAATATACTTATTTTGCTATACATCAACTTTATTTATTTATATCATCAAGTTGGTATCGCGAAGGATTATTTTTTATAATTTTTTTCTGCTTCCATCGCTTCTCTAGATTTTCTTCTATAGTTTTGAAGTTTTTTTAAATTTTCCCACATAAAATGCACTTTCCTCCAAAACCTCAGATGGTGATGCATTTTAAAAGTCTGCAGAAATGTAAGTTCTGATTCGTGTACTTTCAAAGTGGTAAACTTTGTGTAGCATAGTATGTTAAAACCATGTATTTCGTGCAGATAATTTGTTGACAGTCATTATTTTGATTGTATCAATGTTTTCAAGCGACTATCTGCAACATCTCGTTTCTCTCCAAATCTTCTTTAATGGTCAATTTCACCAGTAATCTCTTCGAAATTAATTATGCATTCCTTATTCTACTACTATAATTTTTAAATTCCGATTGATTGATTGATTTCCCAGCGTAAGGTGGGCATTGCTGCTGATTCCGGGTATCCATGGAGGTTCGTTCCAACACGCAGCTTGGTCGTCCGTCGAACACGCCCAACGGACAGCCCAACTGCGTGCCGGAACCAAATCTCGGATGTTTTATATATCGCTGGACCAGCTGTGTACGCCGGGTTGGACATTGGACATGCTTGTTGCCAGCAGCGAGAGCCGCATGAAGCATTGGGTGGGAATATAGGATGGGAAGTGTAAGTGTTTGTGAGATGCTTCTTTTCAGTTTCCATGCTTCTTTCAAGCTTCCATCTATCGTTATCTCCTTATTTTTCTTCTTCTAAGTTTTCTGTTTCTTCTGTTTCTGAATCTGGCAGCTTTCATTTTTAATTTTTTTTGTTTGTTTTGTTTTTATTTATTAACTATAAATATCCATTTACAGTGGAGTTGCTGGAAAGGGCCCCGATCTCGCGGTAACAATATTTTGTTTGCGCATTATGAGAAAAGAGTTCCGAAAGGATAGTTTGCTCACTTTGTATGTCGTTTCTTTGAGACAATCGGTTTCAATTTCCGCCTTCCAAATTAATAATAAAATATTATGTTTTGAATCAATAAATCGAGCTGATTAAAATTAAAATGGTAAAGATCAGAATAGAATATCAATTAAATCGGATAAAATAAAATAAATTATATTATAGCTTATCTGTCTTTCTGCAGCGTCTTGTGATTGATGTTTTATTTTACTTCCTTTCCCTTTCTTTCTTAGGTTGAGTTGATTTTGTCTATTTAAAAACTGTATACAATTACTTTAGGTCACAATACAGCTATATTGCTTTGTAAACATATGTGTCTCATTTTGACACTGACTATGCTATTATTTATTGCCCATGAGCCACTTAAAAAGTATCTTGTTGGGTCGTCCAAGGTGTACGTAGGGACACTGCACTTCACTTGAGCTTGTTTGCTTTATTTGATTTAATAGTATTAGAAAATATTGTAATTATTAATTCCATATGAACTCTGTTTTTCTATTGAGGTGCTTCATTTCACGCAGAATTTCTTAATCTACCGGTGGTTGAAATTTTTTCGAGTTTAACGAGGTTTTACCGCATTTTTAGAGAGCATTTTAAAATCACGTCTATTCACGACGACACTTAGTTCACTGCCTACTATATTTTTTTTCAACTCTGAAACAAAAAAGCATATGAACAAAATTATTTAACAAATGAAGACAACAATAGAATAAGATCCAAATGAAACAAAAATTAAAGGTATGGTCTTAACACTATCGTTTAGGGAACACACAAATATATTTGAATTCAGAAATTAATCTAACAATTTAAACTAATTTGTGCCATAGTTTATTGAATTAAAATATATAATTTCAAATTATAATATATTATATCTGTAATACATTTGTTTATCAAACAAACGTCGGTGCACTAGGAATAAGATCCGGTGAGAAATGTAAAATTTTATTTCACCACATACAGGATGTCGTTACTGGGCACCCTGCGACTTTATATAATGGAAAAGAATCTGAATGGTGTCTTCAAATAATGAAAAATTTCTAATTTATTGTATGAGATATTATTTATATCTAAACAAGTCTTTGTCGGATCATATAGAGGCCCATTGAATAATCACTTATGTATCTCATATTTCTTGGTACACATTTCTCCGTTTGTCATGGACGTTTAATTTTACACGGTCCGGCAAAACATCTAACGGTTTTCAAAACGAATTCGTAGCTAACTTATGACTTAACTAATTAATGTAAACGTTTCTCCTAGTCTTTCGATGTTTTTATAACTACCTTAGACTGTCCTCTCCTGTTCTAAAAACATATTTCTGTGACAAAGTGAATTAGATCTAAATATGCAATTTTTTTTACTTCCCTCGCATACCGAAGGGAAGTATTGTATTCGAGAAAAAATCACCCTCCGAGATTTTTTCGGATTCTGACGTTTCAGATCACGGAGATTACGAAAATATAGGTTTTTCAATTCCGTCAGTCTGTCTGTCTGTCTGTCTGTCTGTCTGTCTGTCTGTCTGTCTGTCTGTCTGTCTGTCTGTCTGTCTGTCTGTCTGTCTGTCTGTCTGTCTGTCTGTCTGTCTGTCTGTCTGTCTGTCTGTCTGTCTGTCTGTCTGTCTGTCTGTCTGTCTGTCTGTCTGTCTGTCTGTCTGTCTGTCTGTCTGTCTGTCTGTCTGTCTGACTGTCTGTTGGTGCATTTACTACAAAACTACTTGACGGAGAGCAGTCAAATTTGGTAGGTAGTTGACGCTACTGTCAGCGCAGAAATGGTAGAAATTTCACTGGAAAATATACAGGGTGGACCGTCTAAACGGAATAAATAGTGAAAAAAATTTTTTTTCGCTCAAATTTAAAATTTCCACGTTTCATGACGCGCTAATCCTATTTCGGGAAAAACAATTTTTGAAAATTTTTTCACCATTTTTTTAAAAAATTTTATCAAGATGAAAAAAATTTTTTTTGCTCAAATTTAAAACTTCCACGTTTCATGACACGCTAAACCTATTTCTGAAAAAAAACATTTTTGAAAATTTTTTTCACCATTTTTGAAAAAAATTTTACCACTAAAAAAATTTATTTCTTTGTTCAAATTTAAAATTTCCGCGTTTCATGGCATTCTAAACCTATTTAAAAGAAAAAAATGTTTGAACATTTTTGACCAACATTTTTGAAAAAATTTTTACCACTAAAATAGATGGAATTTTTTTCCTTAAAATTTTGAATTTCCACGTTTCATAGCGCTCTAAATCTGTTAAAAAAAAAATTGAAAATTTTTAAAAATTTTGAAAAAAATTTTACCACTAAAATAGATGGAATTTTTTTTTTTCAGATTTAAAATTTCCACTTTTCCATTGCATTCTAAAATTATGCAAACAAATTTAAAAATGTTTTTGAAACATTTTTTTAAAAATTTGAAAACATGTTTAGGTAATCTATTTATCACTATTATAGAATAGACGAAATATTTTTTTGCCCAAATTTAAAATTTCCACGTTTCATGACATTTAAAACCTATTTCGGAAAAAAAAATTGCTACATCCTTGCACCATTTTGGAAAAAAAATTAACACTAGAATAGAGAGAAATTTTTTTTTTGCTCAAATTTAAAATTTTCGCGTTTCGTTGCATTCTAAACCTATTCAAAAAAAAAGTTTTGAAAATTTTTTAACCACCACTATACTTCCACTCCATTACGTGAATGTGGAATTGAAAATGAGACAGATGGCAATAATATTTGGCATATGCACCTATTATATACTTTTATTGAATAATGGCATCCCAAGAAATAATTCAGTCATGGTGGACATTTGTAAAGGTATTTGCGCAAGCCTTCCATATTTGGCACCTGTTATTTAGTATTGAACTTTTACTGTTGGATGAGCACTCTGTATATTTTTTTGACCAAAAGTTATCAGGTTTTTTTGTAATAATAGCAATAACTATATTCCGATCTGTATTCTCAATGTCATTTCGTAATTAATAATTTTTTAGAGTGACCGCTATGCACAAATAACGAGGGAAGTTCTGTGTAAATAACTTTACCGATTTTTTGTAAAAGTTATCGACCGTAATTATACTATAGCTTTTTATTTTGCACGAAATCTGTTTCTCAGTGATTGGCCAGGAAGAATCGTCATCAATCAAAATCGCTAGACCGAAGGTTTGTTTGAGATAATTCTGTGATTGTGGAGAATTGAGGTTTTAAACGTTAATATATTTAAATGAACAGTTATGAAATATACAATTGCTATAAACAACTTGCAACAAGTTGACAAGGAAATAATGACAATATATGGTAAACATATTTTTATTCACTTGCAAAAAATTTACTTCTTATTTACCCGACGCGACGTCAAAGTGACGGATTTGAACCATGACTTACGTATGCTACAAAATAATTATTGCAAATTTCAAGTCAACAAAGAGTATAAAAAGTGTGAGGTATTACGAATATATTTCCATATAGAGTTCTTTTTCACAGAGTAACACTACCCAAAGTTGTTTGAAGTAGTCTATTATTCAACACCCACTGCAGTCAAAAATATTCTTCGTCTAAAAGCATTTTGTCCCGTATTATAACACAATACATTTTTGATAGGATTGCAGTAGATCTCTCACGAATAAACAGCTGCCTGAGGAATCACTACTTCCACATGCAGATTTTTCATTCAAGTCACTTTAAAGGAAACAACTATATTTGCACTCTAGTATGTGGAAATTACTGAAAAATATTAGAAAGAAATCTGAGATCTTGGTTTCTAGTATATACACCAAATCCCAAGTTTCTGTACTCTTATCAGCTTGCTTTACATATTTTTGACTATTTACCTCTATTTACCCCCCACTTTTTCAACGGAATCATTTTAAAATATATTCTAGTTTCAGATGTCGTTATAATACATACGTGTACGAAATTTCAAGTGAAAATCTCAATTTAATTTTATCAACTCTTTTAATAATGGAGTGGGGGTAGTGGGGGCTATGGAAAATATTATAAGAAAAACTGAGGCCTTCGCTTCCAGTATATACACCAAATCCCAAATTTCCGCACTATTACCAGCTTGATTTACTTATTCCCCCCCAACCCTTCAACGGAATAATCCCAAAATATAATCTAGTTCCTGATGCCATTATAATATATACGTATACGAAATTTAAAGTGAATATCTCAATTATATTTTATCAACCCCTTTAATAATGGAGTGGTGGAGTCCCCCCCACCATGATGAGGGAATGGAAGATATTATAAAACATTTTGAGGCTTTGGATTCTAGTACATACACCAAATTTCAAGTTTCTGTACTCTTACCAGCTTGATTTACTTATTTACCCCCAACCCTTCAACAGATATATCCAAAATACAATCCAGTTCCAGATCTCATTATAATATGTACCTGCACAAAATTTCAAGTCAATATCTTAAACCATTCCGAAGAAACCGTGCGGACAAAAAAAATTTACACACAGATAGACAGACAGCTAGACAGACCGACAGACAGACCGACAGACAGACCTACAGACAGACCGACAGACAGAACTTTTTTTTTTCGCTCAAATTTTAGGTACCCCCCAACCCTTCACCAGATATGTTCAAAATACAATCCAATTCCAGATCTCATTATAATATGTACGTGCACAAAATTTCAAGTGAATGTCTTAAACCGTTTCGGAGAAAACGTGCGGACAAGAAAAAGTTACACACAGACAGACAGATAGACAGATCGACAGACAGGCCGACAGACAGAATATTTTTTTTCGCTTAAATTTAAAATCTCGACGTTTCATGGCGTTCTAAACCTATTTGAGGAAAAAAACATTGAAATTTTTTTTACGATACTGGAGGTAGTTCACTACGTGGATGCGGGAGTAAAATTGATAAAATGTAAATATTAAGATCTTTATTCTAAACAGAGCAATCACAAGTTTTAGGGAAAAAATAGAATAATGTTTAGAAAAATAAGGGTCACTTACTTCAAACCCCAATAAACAATACTAGAATTAATATTTTAAATAGTACATCAAACAAGATCTTCAAACTGAGTGTCATCTGTAACCAAGCAGTGGCCTAGGTGCTCCCGAAACCTTTTTACAGTATATCGTGAGGTATGCGAATAATATCGGTACATATTCTTTCCAGGTTGCCTTACCTACACCAGTACGCTTTGTTGTTTCGAGCGCCCTACAAAAAACACCCAACACCCATTGTGGACAACTAAAATAATAAATAAAAGGCGCCAAACAGAGTGGTGTAAGTAGTTTTACATCTATTTTTACATGAATCCAGAGGATCAGAGGTTATTCTTGGGCGTGTAATTAGATGTAATTTTATAAGTACATTGAGTACTCCATTTAAAAAGCAATCAACAAAAATTAATATATTCTATGAAATCCATTCAATCAAGTCATACGATAGTGACTCGCGCCAAATACACTCTACAAACATGAATAATAAATATATGCTCCGCGTTCACTAATAAGCTAGCAACCACCACTGCCTCATTGTTGCATTGAAATTTACTAACAAATATTTAACTAAGAAAGTGTTTATTACTTTTACTTCCGATATTGCAAAAAAGTCTATTTCTATGCGTATGTACACATGACCCTTGTGCGACCTTGTCTGGACCTCTTGTCAGCTTTTATTGATAATTTTTATTTGAGTACTATATTTCTTCAGTCCACTATAGTATAAAATAGTAATAATAATGTAATAATATCAAGTCAAGTAAGCATTAAATGATTGCGTATTATTTCAACTAAAACGTTGATTAAAATTTTGGCTGAAATATCCGATTTTTGTTACATGTGTATTTTCATGAAACCTCACGTTTAATCAAAATAAAGTGTACATTGTGTATGAAATATCCATTAACATCATTAACAATTAGAGCTTGCTATCGACACAGAATAGCGATGAACTAATGGCAATAATAATAGAACTGACATGGAAAATTATGAAAATTATTAAAGCCAATTTTAATTACAAAACAAGTTAAGGCTATTTTATTTATACAGTGTTGTTTCATATTGCATTAGTTGTTCCGGGTAAGAATTTATATCTGAGGAGAAGCCAAAAGTAAGAGTTAGGCAGTTTAAGTACAAACATTCTATGTTTATCGTTATAAAATGGATTGTAGCCATTGTTTAATTTTGTGAAATATTTTCCTCAAAAGACACTTGTGCTCTTAAATTTCGTTTGTGGTTTTTTCTCCAGCTTGTTGTCCAAAGTTAATGCAACTTGTGTAAATTATAATAATATATGGTATATACAGATAGCAATAGATCACCTGACTCTTGCCAATCTGTAAATATTAAAACCTTAACTAAGCTTTTGCAATTTAATCAGGGACAAAAACATTCTGGTAAAGATAGTATGTAAATATTACAACATAGCACATACAGGAACAAGTTAAACATGATCTTCAATGGCTTAAGACATATATAGGTACAAAATAATTATCACTTCGGAAACTGTATTTAAATAAAAATAACCACTATGCAGGCAAATCAACTATTACATGTTTAGATACAAATAACATACAGATTTATAAACTCAGTTACTCTGGAAAAGCTAAAAATGAATCTACTTAAAGTAATCCATCAAAAGTAACAGCACGATAATAATACAGGGCACCAAAACTATGTACTGTAAGATTATTCGTAGTAGCGCGCATTCAAACCTTCGAAGTTTAACTAAATAACCTTAATTCAATTTTACTTCCACATCCACGTAGTGGATTGGAAGTATAGTAATCGTAAACAAAATTCAAAATTTCTTTTCTTGAAATAGGTTTAGAATGTCATGAAACGACGAGATTTTAACATTTGAGAGAAAAAAAATTATCTCTCTGTCGGCCTGTCTGTCTGTCGGTCTGTCGGTCTGTCTGTATGTAACTATCTTTGTCCGCACGCTTTCTCCGGAACGGTTTAAGATATTGACTTGAAATTTTGTACACGTGTATATTATAACGAGATCTGGAATGGATTGTTCCTTGAACATATCCGGTGAATGGTTGAGGGGTAAATATGGGTAAATTGGGAGAAATACGAAAAGTAAGCTGGTAGGAGTACAGAAACTTGAAATTCGGTGTATGTACTAGAAGCCGAGGCCTCAGAATTTTGTATAATATTTTCCATCCCCCCATTTCTTTTGGACACAAAAGCGTTCGAAGTTGTTACATCGCATACTTTTTGAAAGAACCAAATTTGATTTTGAATTTGATAAATTTTGATATCTAGAATCATATTTTTGCATTTTTACATCTCAACGCCGACCGACACCTAGGGTCGGTTTTGTAAAACCTGTGCATTTAATACATTTTTATACCTACATTCATATTCTTGCATTTTTACGTCTTGACGCTGACCGACGCCTAGCGTCGTTTTTGTAAAACTCGTGTATTTGATAAATTATGATTCCTATATTCATATTTTTGCATTCTTACGTCTCGACGCCGACGGACGCCCAGCGTCGTTTTTGTATAACTTGTGTATTTGATAAACTTTGATATCTAAATTTATGTTCTTGCATTTTTACGTCTCGACGCCTAGTGTCGTTTTTGTAAAACTTCTGACGTTGATAAATTTTGATTCCTGGATTCATATTTTACCATTTTTTGCTCTCGACACCGACCGACACCTAGCGTTGATTTTGCAAAACTTGTGTATTTAATAAATTTTGATACCTGGAGTCATATTCTCGTATCTCTACGTCTCGACGCCGGCCGACGCCTTGCTTCGTTTCTGTAAAACATATATTTTATTCTTGCATTTTTACGTCTCGACGCCTACCGACGCCTAGCGTCGTTTTTATAAAACTCGTGTCTTCGATAAATTTTAATACCTAAACTTATGTTCTTGCACTTTAAGTCTCGACGCCGACCGTAGCCCAGCGTCGTTTTTGTAAAACTAGTATATTTGATAATTTTGTAAAACTTGTGTATTTAATAAACTTTGATACCTAGTTCACATTGCCGACCCACGCCTTGCATCGTTTCTGTAAAACTTGTGTGTTCTATCAATTTTAAAATCTAAATTCATGTTGCATTTTTACGCCTAGACGCTGACCGACGCCTAGGGTCGTTCTTTTGAAACTTGTATTTGATACATTTTGATACCTAGCTTCATATTCCTTCATTTTTATGTCTCGACGCCGACCGACGTCCAGCGTCGCTTTTGTAAAACTTGTGTATTTGATAAATTTTGACTCCTAGATTCATATTCTTGCATTTTCACGTCTATGCACCGACCGACGCCTAGCATCGTTTTTGTAAAACTTGTGTATTTGTACATTTTGCAGATTTTGTAAATATCATATCATGCTTGAAAGTTAACCAAGTTCATTTTCAATGTCTTAACGAAGCTTGCTACATTGCAGCTTCTGTAAATTTTTTTATGACATCTGCCCCAAATATTTTATTTCCGCATATTAAAGTGCAAAAATAGTCAAAAAGTTTATCTTTAAAAAGACTTGGAAGGAAAATCTGGAAGTGGAAGTAGTGATTTCTTAGGCAGCGGTTTTTAAACTATTGCATCAATCATTGACATGCTACAAGGAACATGATGCTAATATCAGCTCTAGTTAGTGCTACTAGAACCGTATTCCGTTTCCATTTCTGATGTCGGATTCATGAATATGTAGTATCTCTGATCGAGGCATTACACAGTGTAGTAGTGCTTTATATGTCTTTATTCGTCATGTATTTGGTCGAAGCTTTCTCGAGTACTCTATGCAGTAGACTCCTCAGTGACTGTAGGTCAGTCTGTGTAACAATATCTATGACAATGTTCTGTTTTGGTTCTTGTTTGTTCAACACTACATTACATTTAAGATGTGACGAAAATATTTATAACTATTTCATTCTTTACAGGATGAGTCACTTTAGAAATACATCTTCATGTGACATTAATGATGAAATTGAAGAAAATAGATCCGTAAACAACAAAAAAATGTCAAGAATGCATCTGGAAGCAAAGATTAAATCCTAGACACCAAAGTGCTCGGGATTTAGTCCGATAATAAACTCTTTCTAATACCTGGCAACCACACTTTCGAAAAAAATTAACAGATAAAATTGTAAGAGCCTGCGATATTTGTTATACTATACGGCAACAAATTAAAGTTACTTATTTAATATTTTTTGAAAAACACGCAATAAGTTAAATTTTTCGTGGATGCACAAGATCATAAATAAAATTAAATATTAAAAGTTGAATGTCGGTCAATTCAGCGATACTCTAATATGTTTATCAAAATTATAATATTTCTGATTCTAAAAGTACCTAACACTTCAGCGAACCTCACCCTATACATATGCCTAGCGATTGTCACGTTCTGTCACTGGATTTTTACTGTAAAAACCGACCGGGTTAGCAGTTAAATTTAACCCCCCTGATTATATGATCACGTAATAGGTATTTCTATGCCAACGATTTGTAACCAACCGGTTCTTAGGATCAATATTTTGTCACATTGTGTGGCAATCATCTCTCCCCTTGTCCCAGAACTTTTGCATTAACCGAAAATCTAAATTTGAATCTGGATACACAAACTTTGTGCTGTTAACTGCTGGAGACAAAATGAATATCGATATAATAATTTAAAGCTTTCAACCCAAGGACAACAGTGTATTAGATATATCTCAGTACTTAATAGTACAGGGGCCAGCGTGGGGTTACCTCATTCATTTATATCAGCAAGAGACATTATAAATCCTTTTCCTTAGGGCGTGATAACGAAAGTGATATGAGATACCTTCTTAGTGGTGGAAACTTACCTCGATATGGCTTTTTAAAAGAATGATCAAGAAAATGTGCTCGGTGTATAATAATATCTAGCATGTAGCTAATAAAACAACAAAGTATGAAACTTGCTATGGTTTTAATGGAAATGTACAGAGTGGCCACTTTAAAAAAGTAGTTAATTAAGAACACCAGGGATAAAAATAGAAAGTCTGACATTTCAAATATTAGTAGATAAACATATATAATAAATTTGTTTGGATTTCATGAAATTAAATGAATTTATTGGCAATTATTTTGATTTAATCATGTCCAAAATATTGTGTCCCATTAATACTCCGCATTGTTATTTACAATTTAGTAGTCACGATTGAAGTATCACCAGTTGATTTTAATTGAGTAGAGACAAAGTATATATTGTTATATAGTGAAAATTGTAGTTGGCTTCTAATAATACTAAACATTTTCGTCACCCATTGACAATTATTATAGTATCACTCGTGTTTGACCGGCACACAGTGGGACCAAACCGAACTTTTTCAGACAAGTTATCTTTCTGAACCACTTTATGGTCAAACAGTTGATTTTTTCTTAAATACTCAGAACTAAATTCCTAATCGATCCCTCAAGGCGGAATTTCAATTTGACGTTTGGCAGCTATCTACCTGCTGTCAAAATACATTAATACGTTTCATTACTAAAATTTTAAAACATCGTATATCACCATTACCTTTAAATTTAGAGAAAAGATGATGGTCGATTAGTATTAGTACTCTTCAAAATTTCAAATCAAAATATTAACCATTACCTGAGAAAATCAATTTTTTCAAAAAAATGTAAACACTTTTATTCTGAAAATTATAATGAAAATTAATATTCCATCTGAAGGGATCGACCTGCACTAACAAAGGTCTTGGAAATAATTTGAAATGACCAGCTTACAGACTATATAAATCAAAAAAATATACAGCCGGAAACTCAATCCGGTTTTGTTAAAGGTAAGTCGACAACATCAGCATTGTCAAAAGTTTATCATTAGATGACGTTGTAAGTGAAATTGACAATAACGAAGTTTCTGCATTAATTTTACTGGAATTTAGCAAGGCCTTTGATAATATTAATCATGAACTTCTTTGTACAAAACTATATCACATTGGACTTGATAATAATGCCGTGGACTTAGTAAAAAATTATCTAGTAGGAAAAATTTAAAAAGTAATGTAAAATAATTTTGTGTCTAGTGAATTATCTATTAATAAAGGTGTCCCCAAGGATCCATCCTTGGGCCTCTTCTATATAACATATACTTTTGATTTAAAAAATATAATTGAGCACTGTGATAAAAGCATGTATGCTGATGATACGCAATTACGCAACTCCTTTTTACTTGAACAAGTTGTAGCAGCAGCTGATCAAATCAATGATGATCTAAATAAAATTATCAAGATATCTGAAAGTCACAACCTGACAATTAATGCAAATAAATCTTGTGTGTTGTTTTTTGGGAGCAAGAATAATAAAAACGAAATATTAAATTTTACAAAACTATTAAAATTGAAAATAATCCTCTTGCGGAAAAAGTTTTGCAAGAAATTTGGCCTTGGCAATGGACGATAAATTAAAATTTGGCGACACGTATCTCCTTTGCCAGGTTAAAATTTTTGTATAACTTTAGAGACACTTCCAGTAAAACTAAAAGCATTATTATGTGATACGCTGATACTCTCTGGTTTCGATTATGCTGATGTCGTGTATGGGCCAGCACTGGACAAACACTTAATCAATAAAATAGAGACAGTACAAAGAGCCTGTCTCCGCTTTGTTTACAAAATTATAAAATATGATCCGGTGTCGCTTAATTAAAAAAGTTATCTTGGTTACCTATGGAGCAACGATGTAATCTTTACATGGCGACATTTGTTCATAAAATAATGACAATAGCAAAGCCCAAGTATTAAAAAAAAATTACTTCCCCGATCTAACTTTCACGTTTTAAACATAAGGTCTGACAAAATATCAAATATCTCCAATTTTAAAACAACATATTTCCAGAAATCCTTTACTTATGCAGCCTGCCGCCTTTATAATAATATACCTGAAAATTTGAAAATAATGGCCAAGTCAAGATTTAAAAAGCTATGCACCATTATCTGTCACAAAATGCTTAAACAATAATAATGATGAAAATAAATAAAAAATGAAGCAATAATAGCTTAAAAATATGTAACCACTTATTTACTATGTATGTATATGACTCTGTGTATATATGTATATATGTATGTCTTTGTTGATTTATATTAATATGTTTTCTTAATTTTCTACTTTCTTGATTTATATTGTTGTTTCTGTTTGGAATGTAATAATTAATATGTTTTTTCTGTGCATATGTACTGGCACATGTGTATCAGAGTATAGAATTTAAATATATATTATGCTATTTACTTAATTATTAAATGTTAAATGTAATAATGTTATACTTAGTAAATGTTGATGTTTAGGGTTAAGTGTTAGAGAACCAAAAAAGTAAGGTTAACTTCGCCCTTAATAAAGACAATTTGTTATTATTATTATTATTATTTTTTCGGTTTCACCGTTGCCGGACAGGGCTTCCATGCTTTCCGACCGATGCCACACGGTAGACGCGCTGGCGATAATAACAGCCACTCCCCACAACCTGCGGGGTTAGTGACTGTACATTCCAGATTCGTGTGCCCTAAGTAGGCGAAGATAACCGCTTTCTGCATTTGACCTGCCAGCCATACGGCTGATTTCTGACAGGCTGGTATGGTCTTCAGTTCCGAGAGCAGCGTAGGCTTCATACCTCCGAGTACACCGATTAGAACACCCCGTGCATGGGTTTATCGATATGCTGCCTAAACAGACATTCCTGTTCGGCAGCTTTTATTTGGGCCTTTAGGCAAGGTGGCTGCAATTCTGTGATTGACTCTGGGTCAGCACCGCTGCGGGCTCCTCGTCTGTTGTTGAATACGAGTCCAAGATCATCTGTGGCTCTTTTTGCCGGCTTAAACAGTCCTGCACCTACCCCTGCATTTTTGTGATCTCTCACTAATTGCAGAAGCTGGTCTGAGCTCCTTAGGATGTTGCATGCCATACTTAGTGCCACTCTGTCATGCAGACACTCCAGACCCAAGAGTCCTCGGCCCCCCCGTTCACGTTGGTGGTATATACGAGGAACGGACGATCTAGGATGAATACTCCTATTGATATACATCATCTTGCGGGTACCTCTATCTAATTGGCGCAGCTCATCTACAGTCCATTTGACTACCCCAAAGGAGTAGAGCAGGACAGGAATGGCAGGCATATTAGTCGCAGACGCCTTGTTCTTCCTCAAAAGTTCAATGACCAAATCTTTCGTAGTAGGCGTCTGTACTTGCCGCGGTTAACTTCTTGCAACAATGCGTCGGCAGTAGCTAGTAAACACAGGGGTGCATTTATTTGTTTAGTATTTACATAATTGACATGCGTAGAAAACGATACTGTACCCCTTTAGGTTATTCTACTTATCATTCATTTTTTGCAACTATAATGAGTTTTATATGAGCCATATCTCTGAAACGCAACCACCTAGAGACATACATTCAGAAATTCTACTGATCCATGCACAAAACGTCTCCACCTCTTAAACATATGATCAATTGAAGCAATTTATGAACATTTGTATTATTAGTAAATTACATATATATCGCATTATACGGTTTTCAAATAGGGGATTTATATTGCCTGAAATTTTTATCATAACAAATGGTTAAAAAATTATATTATTATTATAATTACTGCAAATAGGTAATAAATATAACAATCATTACTTGACAATTAAATATTATTTACTTTTATCTATCACTTATGCCATACTTGGTCATCATTTTGACATAATTATTATAAATATTACATAATTTTACAGCTTTAGCTTTATATTGAAAAGAGTAGGTAGGTATTAATTAATTATATTAAAACTCATTAAGGTATTCTATAATATGAGATTACAGGGCTTTGTCAATGAAATACAAAAAGTTTAAGAATATTAATTTTTTTAATTTCAAGGCATTTTAATTTTAGGAATAATTAGATATTTTAATGAAGCTCGGATCCTAGAAAAAGTCGCTAGGCCGACTATAAAGTAAATATATTGCGTGGGATTGTTGTGTCGGAAAGTTTTGAAACTGTTTGTGAAAAGTTTTGCTAAAAATCAATGAAGTATGTTTATTTATCATCTTATTATAGTAATTTACGACAGCAGTAACATAAGAAGAAGATTACGTTACCAGTATCGTAACATGCTTTATTTTATCCTATATACTATATTTTTCAAATGATATTCCTTCATAAGAACTAGATTAGTCAAAAGTCTCTAAAATCATACAAAGTTATGGTTAAGTTATTGTCCAAAGTAACTGGTATCTCAAGAATTGCTTGCTTACTTTGTTTCTAAAAAATGTGTTTGAATATGTCTTGCACTGTCACTACAGTGAAAATTGCAGCCAAATGTACCTAAATAACATAAACTTAGTTCGTCCTTGAAACTTTGGTTGTTAGTGCTATTCGGCATGTAGTTTAAGAATCCAAAGCGTCTCCAAAAATTGGAAGGGTGGAAATGAGGCTTTTGGGGGGAGGGAGGGAGGAGAAGTTTATGAAAATGTGCTCTTTTAAAGCAGAGGTGTGGGGAGTCGTTTTATATGTTTTAACATGCTGAATCGAATGGGACCAAAATCAAGTCGATACGAATAAAAATGGTTCTAATAGTGGAAAAATGAGAAAAACGATAGGTAGGCAACTAAAGTATTATCATCATAAAATCGAGATACAGCGCCATTCTAATTGTCATTGTTCAACAGCAGTGGGATGCGGAAGAACGTCAAGTCGGCATTGTATGAAGAATTTGAACGTGTCGACGACAGCAGGATGGACAGCGTCAGAAATTACGTCATTGATGGTGTTGCATGCAGTTAAGTGGAACATGAAGAAAAAAAATCAATCATATTCAGATGTCTGTGAAACAGATCTCACTTACATGAAAAACCATTATGAATCCGTTATTGTAGTTTTCGATGGATCTGATGATCATGACAATATCAAGAGATGCGAACATCTACGCAGGTACAAACATTGTATTCCTTAATTCTATATATCAGAGAACACCCCTATCTATTCCAATCAGAACAAATGTCTTTCTAATGTGGCAAATAAAAAGCAATTGACTGAGCTGCTTAAGAAAAAAATTGAGGACAGCAACATTGAGGTAAGATAGCCCAGTGGAAATGCTGACGTACTAATAGCCTACACAGCCATAGGAAAACACGACTCTGCCATTGTGTGTCAGGATACTGATGTTTTAGTACTGTTGACTGACCGAAAATCGGACGTACGAAGAACAAACTTTTATCATCAGTAAGCCTTCAAAACCAACATTTGCACATCAATACGTACATCCTACACGTTCACTATTTTAGGGGTTGTTACACCACAGGTGCAATTTATGGAAAAGATAAAAAGAACATCGTCAAGCTGCTTGAGACAGAACCTGGATTGCGCCACATCATACACGTATTTCAAACAGCTACAGCAACTCACAGCGAAGTAGACAAAGCCGAAGAGACTATTCTTTTTGTATATTTATGGCTTCAAAGATGGGAAACATACGTTAGATGAACTACGGTACGTAATGTTCCAGAGATCACTCACTAAGAAAGTGGCAAAGCTGGAATCACTCCCTCCTACATCAGCAAGCGCTGTACAACATTCATATCGTACCTTCTAACAAGTACAGTTGCTCGGGAATAAACTGGATCCACCACAGTGAGGTTGGGTTCGTCGTGGAAATGGTTGGCACCCAATCAGGACAACCCTTGACGCTGCTCCAGAGGCCATTCTTAAGTTGTTTTCCTGTGTCTGTAAGGGAAATTGCTCCACTTCTCAGTGCTCCTGTGTAAAAAGCGGTATGAAGTACTCAATTTTGTGCAAAATTTGTGAAGGGAGGGGCCTGAATGAACAGTTGCACCGAAATTGCAGTTTTGTCAGACGTGTTACCCATATCAACAGAGGCCTTTGATGAAGATTCAGACTTTGATAACGTCACTATGTTCGATGAATAAAATACTTATTACCAAGTACTACATACTTCATATAAAAATGTTTTTGGTAAGTTAATACTATTCATCTTCTTTTTCTTTTTAATAAATTCTCTTGCGTTTTATATTTTTATTATCAGAACCATTTTTATTCATTAAGGGTTGATCCCATCAACTTCATTTTGGTCTCATTCAATTCAGCATGCAAAATAACATAGGAAACGACTCCCCACACCTCTGCTTTCAAAAAAGTACATTTTCAAAATTTTCTCACCCTTCCCTTCGCCCAAAAACCTAATTTCCATCCCTACAGTTTTTGGGGACTTTTCGTATTCTTAAACCACGTGTCGAATAGGAGTTATAACCAAATTTTTATGAACGGACTAATTTTTATCTAGTTCAAACCCTGTTTCTACTGTAGTATGTTGTATTGAGCAAAAAAATGAGCGATTCTTCCTCTAGCTGATACTAACTTACTGTCCAAATTTCAATTCAATCGGACTTTTCGTTCTTAAGTTATCGTGCTTACAAGAAACGTGATGGATGGACAGACAGACAGATAGACGGACGGACGAACATTTTGAAAGTTGTTCAGAATTCGATCACCAACACAGTGATATGAATTTCTTTTCTCTACAAGCAATATTACCGATTTTAGAAATGTGCCGATCGAATGTAATATACTCTTCGTTTTGTATTTGCCAAGAGTATAATGGTTGTCTTTTTTATAGTCTAAGCAATATGAACCGTCGCGTCGCGCGTCGTCTGTGTCGACAAAAGTATCGATGTTAAAAACAATGTTACTGACGCATGAAAATGTTGATATTTCTTTTAACTCATTAGTCAAGTCTTGTATGAAGCGTAATAGTGCCGGGCATGTTCTTAAGCAGGTAAAAATTTATACAAGAGATCAGATTAAGACATTATTATGAGATGCTCTCGACGATGAGTACTTGCCTTATAAAGTATGTGACCAATTGACAGTTAATACAATTCCACATTTAAATGCATTTAATTTACAGGTAGCAACATATCTATCAAAGAAAAAGTTTAGTTTTTAGTTATTTTATTAGTAATTTTCATTTTTTCGTTCTTTCTTACATGTTCTATATTGATTAAATAATACTAAAATTTCTTTATATTATGATTTTAATAACATAACTAATGCTGTTAATATTAACTTAACGCAATTCGTTACTACGTATACAGTTAGTACTATAATAACAATATAGGATGATTATAAAATAGACATGATATCCGTTATTTTTAAAAACATACCGTCTGTAAAGTAGGAACTGTTATATTGGATAGAGTTTAACAGGTGGTTTGAATCCTTGCACGTAGTCGTATTTTTACCGAACCAAAAATTTTTAGGGTCTCAATTAGTCCCGTTAGTTTTTTCATTCATTACTCTGAATTGCCTTAAGCGATATACAGGGTGTCCCAGATTCAAACGGGCATACTTTAGTGGAAGATACAGCACACTCAGCTGAGTTCAAAACATCGCTTTACTTACCATTGAATGTGGACCGTTTTTGAGATACGGAGTGTTTTATGGTTTCTAACCAGAAATTCAGTTCACCATATTTTTGAAATGACTCCACTTATTTAGATAAAATTTGGTATACATATTATACTGTTTTAAGTTAATGAATAGCTTAAGTGATTTTGGAAAAATTCTAGGACCGACCTCAATTTTTTTAATATGGCTATTTGGCGTTAACATCACACTGTATATTATATATTTTGGTAAATGTTAGTTATAAAGCCTATGAGCCAGTTTATAAAATAATGACATAATATTTGATGGCACGTGTATGGTTATTTTTCAATAAGTTTTGAAATACCAAATTTGACAATCTACAAATAACACAATCCAGTTGCTAACATCATTATTTCATTAATTTTAGCTAAATACCCCGTAGAAGAGCTTATTATTTGTGTTTCTTCCGTCCAAAATAAAGTACACTCCATTTATTTCACGAATAAGAAATAAGTAATAAAACGATGCGATTGACACATGACATTGTTGCATTAAAAATCCCAAGTCACATGTCAAATGTGTACAAATAAAAATTGCTGTTCGCTCTCAGTAATTATTAGAATAAGTGATAAGAACCAGTTATTAAAACTAAAAATTTTAAGATGCCGTTTCAATTTAGAAATGAAGATTATGCGGATATTATTTTTGTGTATGGCTTTTGCGACGGAAATGGAAGAGCTGCAAAGGCGTTTTCCAAATCGCCGTGTACCAGATCTTAAAACGTTTTCAGAGGTATATCAATTTAGTAGGGAACATGGACAATTTCCGTCAATGACAAAGCATGAACATGTTACCAGCAGCCTTTCCACCAGAAGAGCAAATATTACAGGTTGTGGAAAATAATTCATACATAAGTGTTAGAAAAATAAGTTAATGAGTTAGCAGTACATAAGACAAGAGTATGGCGAACATTAAAGAAGGAAAATTTGTATCCGTTTCATGTTGAAACAGTTCAACGTCTAGAAGACGGCGACGACGTACCCTGCTTAACATTTAGTAGGTGAATTTTGGGTCACAGAAGAACAATATCGAGAGTTCTATTCACGGATGAAGCCAAATTCACACGTGATGGAATTAACAACTGTAGAAATCAGCATGTTTGGGCAACCGAAAATCCATATGCAGTGATTCAGAAACATTCCCAATACAGATTTAATATTAATGTGTGGTGTGGTATTTACAATAATCGTCTAATAGGGCCCTACATTTTTGAAGAAAGGCAGACTGGTGAAATTTATTTAAACTTTCTTAGATATTTCTTGCCAGATTTATTAGAAGGTTACTACTTATACTAGGGGTTTGTGGTTTCAGCACGATGATGCTAGCGCCCATTTTTCTGTACCGGTTCGGGATCATCTGAACCAGCATTACACCAACAGATGGATTGGTCGCGGGGGTCCGGTAAACTGGCCACCGATTTGTCCTGATCCTACACTTCTAAATTAATTTTTATGGGGTCATCTCAAGTCAGAGGTGTACAATGAAGAGTTATACATGAGAACAGCTTCTAGAAAAAATTATTACTGTATGTGATAACATTAGAAATAACCCGGAAGTGATTGATAGGTCAGGGAAGAACATATTAAAACGTTCTCGAAAATGCGTTGACGCTGGCGTCATTCATTTTGAAAACCTGTTATATAATTATTTGCACCATCTTTAATTTTTTTTCAATTATTTAAAGTTCTAAATAAATTCATTTTGTCAAAATAAAATTGCAAACTTTTGTCTTTAATGTTTTCAAGTTATTCTCAAAAGGTGTTTAATATTTTTGTTTAATTGTGCTTGTTAATTCAAGCCTCTTCACTAACATAACTTTTCTTTCATGAAAGAAATAGAATGTGTATTATTTTGGATCAAATTTAAACTAAAAAAAGGTTAGAAACACTGAATGTCAAAAACAAAAACAAATAGCAACCGCTTCTACGGGGTATTTAGGTAAAATTAATAAAATAATGATGTTAGCAACTGGATTGTGTTATTTGTAGGATGTCAAATTTGGTCTCTCAATACATTTGAAAATTTATTGAAGAATAACCATAAACGTGCCATTAAATATTATGACATTATTTTATAAACTGGTCCATAGGCTTTTTAAAAATTTACTAACATTTACCAACAAATAATATACAGTGTGATGTTGACGACCCTGCGAGCCATATTAAAAAAATGGAGGTCGGTCCTCGAATTTTTCCAAAATCACTTAAGCTGTTTATTAACCTAAAAGTGTATAATATGTATACCAAATTTTACCTAAATATATGCAATCATCTCAAAAATATGGCGGACTGAAGTTCTGATCCGTAAAACATCCCGTATCTCAAAAACGATTCACATTCAACGGTAAATATAGGGGTGTTTTGAACTCAGCTGACGGTGCTGTACCTTCCACTAGAGTATGTCTGATTAAATCTGGGACACCCTGTATGGTAATAATAACATTATTGTTATTAGTGCTTTCTTATGAAAGGTCTTTACTTCAAAAAAGGAAAAACAATTTGTGGAATATTAGTATTTCTTATGTAAGCAGTCAAAGACAAACACTGAGGTGTATTCAGTATGTATCCAGCACGAGAAAGGCTAGGAACAATAGAGGTTGCAACCACTATTGGTCCTAGCCTCTTCACATTATAACATAAACGTCAGATGCGTTGTGACAAAAGGGAAGTATATTACAATATTCATTCAAAATATCATTACTATTACAAAATAACATAATTTTTTCTTTTATGGAACTTTGACATTGAAATATTCAGTCTATTTGACAGATTCATAACAAAGCAAAATTAACTTTCTTATACGCGTGGTGTGCGAAATTTTGAATTATTTTTATTTTTACGTTTTAATATTTCTTAACTTTGAAATATAAAAAATGCTTTGTTACAAAATATCATTGTATTTCAGATTGATATTATTGATTATCTTTATACTAATAAAGTATGCTAGCACGGTGGAAATTAATATCAAAATAAGTGGTTTAACCCAAAATAACACTCTTCAGTAATTATCAGCGCAGAAGTAAAAGATATGTTCTTAAGTACTAGATAAATAACATACGCTAGAGTTAAAAATACTTTTAGTTCGAAATGGTAATTGATACCAATTCAAATTCAGTTGAAATTGCATAAATAATAGTTGAAATAATGTGGTAGCAAAATGAAAAGACTTACTGTGTAATAGTTTAAGTTTAAGATATGGCCAAATTATAAAAAAAAATATTTAAACGAGATAATAACAAATAATTATAAGGGTATAAATATTTAGAGTACTATTTTAACATTACCATTAAAAATTTCCTTACAATTCTCCGTTAAACAAAAATCGGGGTTGTTATATAACGAAATACTGTTTGTTGCGACTTTCAAATTATGACTCCTTTGGAAATAATCTCCCCAATTTTAAAAGTTATGAGACAAGACCGGATCTTAATTTCTCATCTTAAGCCATTGCGCCATCGTGGGACCCGGAAGAGAGTGTGTTCGGGGTACAGTTAGTTATTATTCCCTTTAGGGCAAAATATCTTTGAAAAGGTATCACCCTTCAAATTAGGGCTTTTTTATGAGGTCGCTCTATTTCCTCTGTATATGAGAAACTATTATATATGCAATTATTCTGGAGCATATTACCACTTTATAAAGGATTATTAATTGTTCGTAATATTTTTTCGTCATTTTTATTGAGTGATAATTATTTTTATATAATATACTGCATTTAATTTCGTAACTAAAAATACTAGATGAGAATAAAATATCCCTTACACACTTTTTTAAGTGCAATGTTTAACACTTAACAATACTTATAAATTTAGAGATTTCATTAAAAAAAAAAAATTGCAAACCTCAAAACGATTCTAGAATAAGAAAAGAACTAGATGACTTAAACTATCTCTATCACATTGCTAAAAACTCTGGTTGTCCTGAACTAATGAAATCATTTAGAAATTATAAAAAATACATTAATAACAAGATATACAAAATAAGAAAAGAAATAAACACAAACATATTTGAAAATTCAAATAATAAAAATAAAACCTTATGGCAAATTGTTAATAACAGATTAAGGAGACAAAAAGAAAAAATCAGAACTGTTATAAAAGTAAATAATGAAATAATAACTGACGATTAAAAAACATGTGCAATATTTGCCAACTATTCTTCCACAAGTGTTAAAGATAAACTGGGTAATCATTTTGGGGATAACATATCAAATAGTTGTACAATATCCAGAAAAACTATTAATTCAACAATTTATTTTGAACCTGTGACATGAGACGAAATTATAATTTTAATAAATAATATGAAATTAAAATTCAACGGGTGTTGACGAAATACCTATAGGCCGTCGTAAAGTCAAAGCCATCGATTTTGGTCAGAAATTTAAAACAGAAATTTTATTGGTTAATCTCCTAGGAAAAATTGCACTGAATAAGATGGTGACATTAAAAAAATTATAAATCATAGGCTTCATTGTTTTTAGCGAACATTCTCTCTCATTTTTTGATGATTTTTGACTTTTCAACAAAAACGGTGTCGGACAAAATTAAGCCAAGATACAAAAAATTAAGATTTTATCAATACACGTCGTTTGAGACTGTAGTGACCTTGTATCATTGCCCGTTCAATTGTTAGACAAATTAAGGGTCTCAAATTAACACATTTTTTTCTGTTCAACAAAAGGTCATACAGATATATTACTATGGGCAAAATGTCGCATCGAAATGAAATTTCGTCAAATGAAAGATAATAAAAGAAGGAACATTTTGAGTCTAGATAAACCTCGATCCGTTAACTAGAACCGGAGATATAGACCATTTTCGACAGGGTGGGTAACCCATCGACAACATCTTCGCCAGGAGACCTTCATGTGAAATCCTGTCGAAGGCCTTGGCTACGTCTAAGAAGACCACTGCTGTGACTTGGCGGTGGTTGAAACCCTCCGTGATGTACTCCGTTAGACGAAGCACTTGGAGCTCGGTGGAATGCTCGGTTCGGTAGGTGAACTGCTCATCTGGAATGATCTGGTGCTCATCGGTCAGGGTTTTAAGTCTCTTCAGGATGATCCTCTCTGCTACTTTAGTCATCGCCGGTAAGAAATGACGGAACCCAGTTATAATGAACCGATTTTTTTTTTGCATTGAGTTTCTAATATTGAGTACAAAAAAGCTTACCATTTAAAAATTGCCACTTTTTACTTGGAGGTGGTTCCCACGCCCTCTCGAGGTGTTGGCAAAAAAGTAAAATAGTAAACACCGAATCTGGCCTAGAATGAATTATAAGAGAAAGGTTGGCTTACAAATGTTCGTGAAAATTTATATTTTCCAAGTTATAACGATTTGAAAATTACAAGTTTAGATTTAAAAAATTGGTACTTACCTTGAGATTGTTCTTCGCAAATAACACAAAAGTCTTACATTTATGGAAAATGTGGTATGGTACAGAAAATAAGATTATGAAATTATAACATTTATTTTTTGTTTATTTCTGTACGATTAATAGTTCTAAAAATATGATAGAAAAAGGTGCTTGAATGTTTATCAGTCGAGATATAATGTTTAAATCTCAAGTACGTCAGAAACAGGTTAAAAATACATATAATAGAAATTAAAGGGCTTAAAAAGCTCTTTGATATGATTTTTTTTACCATCCGTACAGCTTGAAAAATAACGATGCTTTGTGCAAAACAATGAGTGTTTGTAATTTTTTTAAATAAAGAATTTATGATTTTCCTGCTGTCATAGGCCATATAATAAAATTTCCAAAAATCTGTACCCGTTTTTATTAATATACAATATTACCAACATGCTCGATTTTGAGAGCTTCATTTTATCAAAAATTTTGAAGTAATATGAGATTTAAATGTAATTTCTTTGCCACTAAAAGTTCAACAAACCGCACATTTGTAATGTCATATTTCGGGAACTATTAATTTGAAAAATTAATATATGGCTTGTTAAGCTTTATTCTTCTATATTGTCATATTTTCTTTTAATGTAATTGAAAATATTTCTTAATTTAAAGTAGGTATATTTTAAAAAATGGTTGCTTTAAAAATTCCAAAAAAATAGAGCATATTAGTAATGCTATCAATAAAAACTGATATAGATTTTTTGAATTTCCATTACATAGCCAATAGCAGCAGGAAAGTCCTAAATTTTTTCTTCAAAAAACAAGGTACTCATTGTTTTGTACTAACATTGTTATGTTTCAAGCCGTACAGATATAAAAAATCCTATAAAAAGTACTTCAAGTCCTTTATTTTCTACATGTATTTTTGACATCATTCTGATTATTTCTGATATATTTGGGATTTAAACATTATATCTCGACTGATAAACGTTCGAGCGCCATTTTTAAACTATCATATTTTTAGAACTATTCATCGTACATAAATAAACTAAAATAAAATGCTTGTAATTTCATAATCTTATTTTCTGTACGATACCACTTTTTTCATAAATGTAAGACTTTTGAGTTATTTAAAAGCAGTCTCAAGGTATCAATTTTTTAAGGTAAAGTTGTAGTATTCAAATCGCTATAACTTGGACAATATTAATTTTCATGAAAAATTGTAAACGACATTTTTGTCTTACAATATGATTCTATATCAGATTCGGTAGTTACTATTTTACTTTTTTATCCACCTCTCGGTAATTGTTGAAGGGTAAACTTTTTTGTACTCAGTATTAGGAACTAAATAAAAAAAAGCATGAAAAGCCATTCATTATAACTGGACTCCGAGGTAAAAACCTAATTGCACTCGACTCTAGTTATTCTCTTTAACCAGTGCATAAATGCCGGTATCTACCCCGACGTTTTGAAAATCACAAGACTTATATATCAACAATCTTCTACCAATATCATTAGTCCCAATAATTTCAATAATTTTCGAAACAATCAAATAACAGGTTATTTTGAAAATTGTAATTTATTTTACAAAAATCAATTTGGTTTTTGCAATAATAAATCAATAAATGATGCAGTAATTCACCTTGTAAATAATATTGTTGACGGTCAAGAAAAGAAAGAGTATGTTGGAATTACCTTTTTAGATTTGCAGAAGGCTTTTGACTGCGTTTCATACCATGTGCTGCTAGAAAAGTTAAAGGATCTCAATGTTGAATTAGTAAGTTGTAAGCTAATTAAATACAATTTTCAAATCGTAAGCAATATACGAGTGTAAATAATATAAATTCCGATCTCAAGGATGTAAAAAGTGGGGTACCTCAGAGGTCAATATTGGGACCCACTTTATTTTTGATTTATGTAAATGACCTTAAGCAAGCCATACCGGAGGCAGATCTCGTATTATTTGCAGATGACACCACGTTGTTAAGATCGGATGAATCATTAAATGCACTACAGCAGCACATGGAGGATACACGATCAAATGCGGCAAGATGATTTTCCTGCAACAAATTGTCCCTAAATCAAAATAGAACAATAAATATGATTTTTACTTATAGACCTATAGTGAACTATGAAAATCCAGAAAAAATCAAGTTTCTTGAACTTTATCTTGACCCAAAGTTAAATGGTGTCACCATGTGGATTTCCCTGCAAATAAACTGAGCAAAAATACTTTCATCCTAAGAAATTTGAAAAATGTTGTGCCAATGAATCTTTTAACTATTGCCTATCACTCATTAATTGCATCTCATATAGCATATGGACTGTTAAACAGGGGGCATGCACCTCAAGCTAGTAGAATATTTTCTGTACAAAGAGAAGCTACTAGAATCTTTTCAAATCTGGAATATAGAGATGATGTTAAACAAAAGTTCATCGATTTAAATACAGGGTGTAATTAGTTTCATGTCATTAAAAAAACTGGTAGTATCCAATAAAATCTTTTGAGAACTGCTGGAATATTGAGGTAGGTTTAGATCGTCGCGCGTGTCTTTGCGTGTGATATTCAATATTTGTGTAGATAGTTATAAAATGTCGGCGGTCTTTAGCGGTGCGGTAAATAAGATGAAAGACGTCGACGTTTTCTGAGTGTTTAGTAGTTCTGATCTGAAGAAAACTATACTCTGACTCTCCCTTGTGCAATATTTTAGTTTCTGTGGGTGTTTCGATATGTACACACGTCCAACCGCCGTTCGTTGTTTCTGTTATATATGAATTTCGGGTCGCTGTGTATTTATAGTGAAGATTTATTTTATTGACTTTACCGTTCAAGTCGTTAAATTCTTGATTACGTGCAGACACAACTTACTTCTTCGTTATTTTTGTATTCCGTTTTGGATTTTGGACCAAGTTTTTCTTTTATTTTTCTTTATTGACAACGTTAGTTGATAGTTTATTGTTTAGTGTTGAACGGAGTACGTATGTCCTTAATTCGACGTACCGAACTGTGTATTGATGCAGATGCAGATTTCGAATAACTTACTTAGGTAAGCTTTTAACCCAGGACACTCATTTATGTTACAAACGTTAATAAATCACATTTAAATATTCTAAATTGTAGACTTTAATCCAATATTTTGTTCCAAGTTAAAAGACACACATGTAAAGAAATGCTCTGTTCAAACTTCCACGGCCATTATTTGCTTGCAGTTGTGCAAGAAAAGAACGAATTATTTACCTCTTTATAATTGCCTCAGTTCGGTTGAGGCGGTCCATCAAAGGCGGTCGATGATCCAAGGCCTTTGCACTTTTTTTATGACAATTTAAAAGTTGTATAATTGGGAACTACAAGTTCATTGACCAAGAAAACAAAAACAATTATTTTCTACATTAATACAAAAAAATATTAAAAAAGAAAAACCGTGTATATTTTTACATATTCAATTTTCTTGACATATCGGACATTATATGCATATATAGGTATTTCATGGATATCAAAGGAAGCGCAGTAATCACTCTTACGCAGTAGGCTTAAGTGATGATACTATGACAACATTATTACTGTTTGACATTTTCTATTAATATTTGATCAAAATGGGTTACACAGAAGGAGAAAAGGTTGATATATTTTGCCTTTATGTTAAAAATGATAAAAATAAAAAATTTGCAGGAAAAGAATATATAGCATTATACCCAAATCGTCTGGCTCCTAGTGAAGACACATTCTTAAATACTTACCGTCATGTGTGAGAAACTAACAATTTTAAATTAAAAAAACGCACCAAAAGAGCAAACGAAATTGAAGAACGTAATATTTTGAGTATAGTAAATTTTAAGTCTTTATTACCGCGTCCGTATTACAACTAGATTTACTGTCAAACAAAGCCTCGATGACTAGAATCAGTATTCTGGTAGCATTTTTGAGATGTTCAACTATGTAAAAAATTGTTTTAGAAAATCCTGAAACCAGGAAACTTGGAGAAAGTTGCTCTAAAATTCAAAGGACTTTAAAAAAGAAGAAATTTAGGTCATAAAAAATATTATCGGTGCCGAAGCTTACAGGAGATCACAAGCGAAAGCGATTAGAACTTTGTCAGCAGATGCTCTAGATGCAAACTCTAAATTTCTTAAATATATGTTATGGACAGATGAATCGTCGTTTTCTACATCAGGGGTTTACAATAAGAAAAATAGACGTTCGTGGAAGAGAAAATCAACAACAAAGAATAGTTCTTGAAATTAAAAAATGTGGTAGAAAATCGGTAGAAAATAAAAATAATGGCAAACATATGAACTTAATATCAGGGATACCACGTAAAAGTAATTTGAGTCATACTCGAGCAAACTATTAATCAATCAGTTATTCACAGTCGACTACGCGCAACTGCAACATCTACACATTTTTTTACCGCTAATTTTTATAGAGATTTTTTAACTCATTTCAATGAATACTGCACGCTGAAGAAGTTTGAATCTTTGTTTTAGAAACACCTCTAAATGGTCTTCTCGTCTTTTAAAAAAATTTAAGCTTTTTAACTTAAAAATAAAATTCTTTAAAAATTTCAATAGAGACAGTTCTTTTTTCATCCAACCTTTCATACCAGCTTTCAATTAAAAAACTAATGATTATGCTACCTAAAGAAGAAATAAATGGTCAAAAATATTACCCTATCGAATCTCCTGTGTCACTCTCTCGAATGCCAAAGTCCTAAAGAAAGTCGTGGTTATTGATATTTAATTTTAAATTTTAATTTTAGAATACCCACTCAGACTAAATTGATGATTCTGGGTTTATTATACTTTATTTAGTTTATTATAGTACCCTTAGTCCATATTATTCATAGATATTAACAAACAGGTGTGAGCTAGGGATTTTTAATGTATCATTTTTTAAACCTCATAGAAATTAATCATACAACTTTCTCTTTACTTTACATACAATGCATTACACCTAACAATACGCTATGACAAATTTAACGTTCAGTTGAAATCCCGCACTACGGTGAAATGTGTAACAAAGTGGTCGCAAGCGAACAGGGAATCTTTACATCATTTACATACCACATTAAACACATAAATGGCTATCAGAATAAACGAATTTTGCACAAAATATAATATAACAGGAAGGAATGTGCGAGTTGTGAGTCCAGCAATACGAAAACCTTATTTGAAAGGATGATAAACCAGGGAGACAGGGGTGGATTTTAGAAGATCGTTTCCAGGGATGCTCTCCACATTTTCTTGCAATATGTATGTGTATTCATTATAAGAAATAACAAATTTATTTCATGCATTTTGTTTATGTTAGAAATTTGAATAAGTTTAATTACAAATTTAAAAAACTCCCGATTTTTTTTTTTTTTGTTCTCAGGGCTCGTCTGTTAATAAAAACTCCCGATAGAAAAACATTAACTAACAACTTTAGAAAATATGATATAATGTATTATTTGAAAGAAATTTGGTGTTATTTACTCAGTTCAATATACATGGTTGGGCAATTGTGTGGAAACACTTGATTTCTGGCTAAACTATAAGTGCGATTGAAAAATACCCTTAACAAAAGTTTTGTAGTATTTTTATTCTATTCAGTGATGTACTTTGATTTTCAACAGCTATCCTATTTTTCGAGATGTGACGTCATCGACAGTTTTTTTTAATGGATAACCCTGTATATTTTTACATTTTCAGATAGACAATTTTTCATCAATTATAGTGATATAGGGTTTGGTGGGTGTGCGGCTTGTGGTTTTTTAAATATTAACTAAAATAATAAAATAAAGTGTAATAAATATTTATTAGTTAATGATAATTAAATTTCTTATTACAAAATATTGAGCACTTTAATATTGAGAAACGAAGAAAATATTCATAATAAATGTTCAAATTGGAAACCTTCAGCAGCCTGACAATATCCTATTCGATCAACGAAAGCTCTTAAAGGGTTTTGAATAGCATGCTGTGATATTTCTTGAACAGCCATCCTAATTCGATCTTCCAACTCTTCTAGCGACTGAGGCTTGGTCCTATAGACAACGGATTTTAAATGACCCCAAAGAAAATAGTCTAAAGGACTTAAATCTGGCGATCGCGGTGGCCATTCAATATGTCCTCTTCGACCTACCCATCTCTGTGGAAATATTTCATTAAGGTATTGACGCACGTCAACTCCATAATGAGGCGGAGCTCCATCTTGCTGATACCAAATTTCATCTGAGAGTCGTTCAGGATTTGCCTGGTTTGGAAATAAACGATTTAATACTGGAATAATTTGCTCGCGTAAAAGTTGTAAATAAAGATTGGAGTTTAAATTTTCTCTAAGAAAGAATGGTCCAATGATGTGTCCTCTGATTATCCCCGCCAATACATTTAATTTTTGAGGGTATTGGGTGTGACTTTCTTCCATCCAATGAGGATTCTGATCAGCCCAGTAGCGACAGTTATGTCGATTTACAAAACCACTCAGGCAAAATGTCGCTTCATCGGAAAAGACTATATTATTGAAAAAGTTACCATTAATTTCAATTGTATCCATCATTTCCTGACAAAACTGCATCCTTCTATCAGGATCATCTTCATTTAATTCTTGTACTAAATGTACTTTATACGGATGAAATTTATTTTTGGACAATATCCTTCTTACTGATTTCTCGCTAATATTGTGATGTAAGGCTAGTTTTGGTACTGAAGTTTTTGGTTCTTCTTGTAGGCTAAGAAGAACATCAAGTGAAATATCTTCATTTGTAGCCGATTTACTTCGACCGGATTTTGGCCGATTTTTAACACTTCCCGTTTCGTGAAACTTTTGCACAACCTTTGAAACTGTTGATTTTGAAATATGAGAATTTCTATCAGGGAATACTACATTAAAAATATCGCATGCATCTTGTAGAGATCTCTGCTTGTCTCCAAAACCAACCATCATTAACAACGTAATTCTTTCACGTTCAGTTAGTTCAGCCATAATTAAAAAACAATGTTAATATTTCACACCGAAACTCTCTAACAGTATTGACTGCAATTGACAGTAATATGAAAGATTTGAGTTCGGTTAAAGAAAGTTTGCAAAAAGCATGACAAGAAAAAAACGAATATTTTTTTATCAGATAGTCCTGTTGACAATAATTAAAATGTAAACAGCCATGTCTTTGCTTTACTATTTTATTTAATATTTAAAAAACCACAAGCCGCACACCCACCAAACCCTATATCACTATAATTGATGAAAAATTGTCTATCTGAAAATGTAAAAATATACAGGGTTATCCATTTAAAAAAAACTGTCGATGATGACACATGGATAGGATAGCTGTTGAACATCAAAGTACATCACTGAATAGAATAAAAATACTACAAAAACTTTTGTTAAGGGTATTTTTTAATCGCACTTATAGTTTAGCCAGAAATCAGGTGTTTCCACACATTTGCCCTACCCTGTATAACACAAGTTTACAAAAAGAAAAAAGTTTTCTGGATCTGGAGTCAGACCATACGTTTCTTCTGTCTTTTTCGACGCTGAATTCGAATCTGTTTTTAGTTTTGCTCTATCACGTCAGGATTTTGAGATATTCTAACCTAAAAGTTGGACATATTTGAGGTTATCTAGCTTTGAGAATTTTTTTCTCAAGAAACCATGTGTGGGATCTTAAAGTACAAGTCTTCACCTTTAAAATGCCGTTGAGTTTGCTCAAATATCTTTTTTTTTCGACAAGATATTGCAATTTAAATTATGTTTCCGTATTAATTAAATGCATTGGGAAAGATATGATATGAACAGACAATTTTAAAAATTCGATATCTCAGCGAAAATAAAAAAGATATTTGAGCAAACTCTACGGCATTTTAAAGAAAAAGATTTGTACTTTAAAATCCCATACTTACATGGTTTCTTGAGAAAAAAAATCTCAAAGCTACATAACCTCAAATATATCTAACTTTTAGGTTAGAATATCTCAAAATCCTGACGTGATAGAGCAAAACTAAAAACATTCGAATTCAGCGTCGAAAAATACATAAGATACGTATGGTCTGACCCCAGATCCAGACAACTTTTTTTTTGTAAACCTGTGATAATTAGTTCTGAAATCATTGGATAAGTGATTTGGTTTATTAGATGAAGATTTGCGCCTACTGCAGATACTAAACTCCATTCAGTTTAAGTCTAATGAAAATATTTAAAAAAATTGTTTACTTCTATCCAATTGTTGATTTGTCAAGTACATTTTGGAAATAACTTGAAAATGTACCCTTTGTTAAGCTGTCACTATTTCTCAATTATTATGTCTAATCTCTTAAATCTGGAAAACTCAAAGTTGCATACTAATCGAAGAAATCTATTATCTTTCGTATTTCCTACTTGGGTTAATAGATAATTATTTTTCGTTATCAGTCATCAGTAAAAACTGAAGCTGCTGAATTTGCTGGTACGTTTTGCAAATAAGATCTACCAAAGAAAACTAAAATTATCTTCTCATACAGAAAAGCACAATTCCTTTCAAGAAATCCTCAGTTATCTTACATACCCCACATGTGAATAGACACCTTATTATCACTGTTGCTATCTCTCTAGAAGACAGTTTGAGCACAATGGCATAGCGTATACCAAACATGGTGCAACAGCAATTTGATATTTCTTTGAAGATATTCGAATGCTGTGGAACATGAACCAATATACCTCATTTTAAATAAGACACTACTATTTCATGCTATAAGTTACTGTTTGTCATATCTAATCCCTTTGGCTGTAAGTCTTATTTAATGTAAGTTAATTTTTAGGAGCTGAGAACTGCAGCTGAATCCACTTCAAAATGTTCACACTGTCCAATTTGCATAAAAGGATCAATTAATCTCAACGATCTCAACCTCCCAGTCACTTTTGTTCATAAGTTAGTTAATTTAAAATACACACAGAAAATCTATACGAAATTGGTTAGGTACCGATTTGAAATATTGATTAAAACTTCTAGTACATACACCGAATTTCAAGTTTCTGTACTCTTACCAGCTCGCTTTACTTATTTTCCCCTATTTACCCCTATTTAACGCCCAACCCTCCAACGGAATCGTGTCAAAATATAATCTAGTTCCAGATGTCGTTATAATACGTACGTGTATCAAATTTCAGAAGAATATCTCAATTTTATTTTATCAACCCCTTTAATAATGGAGTAGGGGTGGCGGGTGGGTTGAAAATATTATACAAAAATTTGAGTCTTTAGCATCTAGTACATACACCGAATTTCAAGTTTCTGTACTCTTACCAACTTGCTTTACTTATATTCCTCTATTTACCCCTATTTAACCCCCATCCCTACAACGGAATCAACCCCTTTAATAATAGACTAGGGGCGATGGGGGGTTAAAACATATTATGAAGAAATCTGAGGACTTGGCTTGTAATACATATACCAAATTTTAAGTTTCTGTACTCTTACCAGCTTGCTTTACATATTTTCCCATATTTACCCTTATTTACCCCCCAACCCTTTCCGGATATCTTCAAAAAACAATTCAGTTCCAGATCTTGTTATAAATTATACGTATACAAAATTTCAAGTCAATATCTTGCACCGTTCCGGAGAAAGCGTGCAGACAAAAAAGAAGTTAGACAGACAGAAAATTTTTTTCGCTCAAATTTAAAAGCTCGACGTTTCATGACATTCTAAACCTATTTCAAGAAAAAAAAAAAATGAAAATTCTTTTACGATTACTATACTTACTTCCAATCCACTTCGTGGATGTGGAAGTAAAATCATACATGTACACGAAGTGTTTTCTTTGGTATTATGTATAGTACAAGTAGGGAAGACTGTTGCATACTGGACAGGTTTCATAGTGGGACAAGTCAAATTTTACGCTTGTAATAACACGTATGTTTCTGAATAAATTACAGCATAATATCCATCTAGTGACCGCTATCGACAGCTAGAAATATTCCACCTTAAACTGCTCAGTCTATCTAAAATTGTCATATGTACTAGTATAGAGTACCAAAGACTCTGTGATATTGATCGACATGAAAGTGTTATTTACTAAAATTAAATTGTGGCTATTTCATTACTAATTTACCACGAATATTTCAGAAACGGAGCAGAAAAAATTAAAAAAATTATGTGTTTATTATGAGTCTATTCTAAATCAATCACTGACATTTATATCATGTACGTTGGACACCTTTGAAGTTCTGCCTAGTTATATTGAAATTTGAAATTTTCACCATACCAGTTACATTATTGGAAAATATGCATACTATGTACAATAAAGCACGGCATTTTTTGGACGAGGAAATTTTTCATAATTTTTTATTTTCAAATTTTGCAATGATTCTCAAAAATGTGACGTCATGTTTACTCGGTTATTTATCAATGTATTTAAAAAATTTTAGACAAAATATTTAACTATATAAAATGTAAGCAGAAAGAAAAAAGAATTGGTATATATCAAATATTAATTTAGTTATCAAGTGTAAAGGATAATATCATTGCAAGTTTGCAATAACATTATCTGCTGGTTAGTTATCAAGCATAATTGCTTGATAACTAAATTAATATTTGACATGTACCAATAATATTTTCTGAAAATGCTTACAATTCAAATATATGGAGTAATAATCACTCCAAGAAAAAATATTTTAAACAAAAGTTGTAGAATTGGTTGGGAGCAGTTCGGCGATATATGCCACTTTGACTTTGGGTGGAAGGGTTAAGGTCATTCAAGGTCAAAATCGGTATTTTAACTAGGAACTCCTATAATTTATTGAAAATTCGAATTGTGTGACTAAGAATAGACTACTTTTGTTCGAAACATTTTTTTTTTAAATTGTTATTTTTTAAGGTAACTGGCGAGGAAACATTAAAATTTTAGAATTTTGCGATTTTTTTACTCGAAAAGGAAGAGGTCTGGACAAAAATTGCAAGAGACAAAAAGAGTTTGGAAGGAATATTCTCAATTTTTTTCAGAATTAGCCAAGGCCCTTTTTCCATTTGCAGCATCCTAACACCTCTCCAAAGAGAAATTTAAAAAAATTTTCATAATCAATTTTACGTTAAGACCAAGATACCAAGATACCAAGATTGTAGAGAATTCAATTCTCTACAAAAACGGTCTTAGAATTTTTTCTCAAGATATCGAGGAATAACTGCTTACGCCCCCTTTTTCAAGATGGAAACCAAATGGAGGGGCTTTCAACCCCAAAAACCTAGTTTTATACTCAAACTGATGACTCCTAAACATCAAAAGAAAAAATCTTGTCCTACCCAAAATGCAAGGCCAATGTAACATTTCAGTAGACTATAAGTGAATATCACCTATTACACTAGGATAACTGGTGGCTCCACCGCAAATTAGTGACGTGGTGGTGGACGATCCTGGCAACCGCTCGGGCAACTTGTGGTGGCACGATTGCTTAGCGAGACATTGTTTTATAAGTAACCTATTACACCTGGACACCAGTGTTGCTCCACCAACTGGAAATGATATATTGATAGTTTAGTTTCTCTTCAGGTGGAATACATCTTCTTATCTTCATGTTAACACTGCTTATATCTGACCTTATGTAACCCAAGAGTTCGAAAAATGAGGTTGTTGGCATACAGAAGTATTTAAAAAATTTGTTATCATCTGCACAAAGTTCTCGAAACAAAGTATTATAAAGTCCTTTTTCTTCTCTTAGTGGTAACATTGGATGCACATTCATTTTGCTATCTCAATATCTGTTCTTAATAAAAAAAGAAGAGGCACAGCCTCGTTCCACGACATAGTTAAAAATGAAGTGAATATTTTCTGTTGCATCGCCGGTGGCGATGTTCTTTTTGTCAGCTCCACCAGTGTTTCAGCTTGATGGGGCCACGGTGGCCTAGTGTAATAGCCCTCTACTGAATATAAAACCTCATCGGTTTGGTACTATTTTCTAACAAAATATTTTTCCATATTTTAATGAACGAAACAAAATAAATAGTTAAAGAAATATATTGGTTTATTTAAATTGTAATAGAATTGAATGATTGTTTTATATATAGACGTAGTGTTTCATCATCCATCTCTATGGAAGACAGTAATCGAATCAATTTGAAGAATGTTTAGCTTAACAGTTTTTCAAGTGTTGATATACTATATCATTTGAACTCATTATACGACAAATCGTAGTAGACATAATTTTATGAATATAAATTTAAAATGAAAATCTGTTTCATAACATTACCGAATACAAAATGTCACTGGGTCTATATGTATGTATATGTGTGTTGACCGTTTTTTGTAAACATGGTAAATATCTGTTAAACTTAAAATTTGTATATTAGTAAGATAGCATAGAAGACTACCTCCTTTTGAAATTGTCATACAAGATGATCGCCAGGGGTATGTAAGCTGTCATGTTTTATATAAACTATATTATTAGAGCAAAATGTTACTAAGGTTTTTAATGTGCATATCTGAAAACGTACAAGACTTCAAAACTGCAATGTACAGTATGCCACTTAGGTTATGCAAAATATAAGTAGAAAAGTAACATATCAGTTTTTCTGTAACTTGTTATTAAGCTTTTTTTAATAGGACTTCACGAATCTGTTGAAAATTGTAGTTGGCCGATGCTAACTGCAAAACCGTTTTGAACAATAGGGAAAAAAATTATCTGTACTTAGTCTCACTGGCACGTAAAAATAAATTGTGCCGTACTTGAGCAAAATATCAATGGAATGGATAATCGCAGTTAGCCACGCCTGACTGAAATTTATAGTCGTTTTAAAAGTGAAGCCATTATGCATTTATTATTGTTGTATTTGTCAGTGTTCGTCTTAGTTCTGATTAGATTTTGAACGGCATTAGTGGAGCGGTTCTGAGACATATCAACGAATGTGCTTACGGTGACCTACTAATAACAAAGCCGAAGAGAAAAAAAAAAAGTAAAAACATTAATAATTTTTTGATGACAAAAAATTAATAAAGCCTTAACAACTCTCTAAAAAGTAGAGATTTAAAAAAATCAATATTTGACATAAATATCTTAAAAATGGAACGACGCACTAACGTGAGGTTGATTAACATTAACTTTTATATCTAATTAAATTATTTCTTTCTACTACGTTGGAAGCATATAACTAGTTCTCCAGTACCACCCTTTTATTAACTAACCTTCAGCTCAGTATTGTATCTTACATATCACGTAGCTGTTATAAGATAATGTTGTAACAGTATTATTATTCATCTTCATATCGTAGTATATCTCCCTTATAATCGATAAAAAGCACTTATTTTATACTTTAATTAAAAACGGCAAATATTTGCCAATCTTAATATTAGAAGGTTTGCAAGAATGAATTCCGGCAAGAAAATATCCACGTGTACAACAATTCTGTTATTCTCGTAATTGCGAATAACACAAAAAGTACTTTACAGGGCAGTATTGTATTATGTAACAAAGGCTTTCATCGTTTTCAACATTCGTCTTTCAATATATAATGTATTTAATTATTACCTCTCTTATTAGGTGAAACATTTCTTAAAGCAATTATTTTTTATCTTCTTTGCAGAAGCAAATATGAAAAAATCCACTTTAATACATGTTCAAAAGAGTCTATGTGAATATATGGCATCGTAACTATTTCTATAATAGTTATTTTGGTTTGATATATGTACAATTAATTACATTACATTTAAATATCAACTACATCCACATCCAGCCTTCTCATCCAAGTGTTTTTAAATGAAGACATCTTGACTATATATGCACTCTAGTATGTGAAAATGATTGGTAATGGAATTTTAATAATGTAATATTTAAGGCAGATGTTATAAAATAATTTTATGCATTGACTTCTAGCATATATGCCTAAAATTAAGTTTCTAGACTCATATTAATTTGTTTTACTTACTTCCCGTGTTGACCCCAACCCCCACCCATTCAGTGGAATCATCTCAAGCAGATGTCATCACAATATATACGTTTACCAACTTTGAAGTGAATATCTCAATTTTATTTCATCAACACCTTTAATAATGGAGCGGGGGTGCTGGGTAGGGGTTGAAAATTATTCTAAAAAAATGAGGCCTTGGCTTCTAGTATATACACCAAAATCCAAATTTCTATACTCTTACCAGCTCGTATTACTTATTTTCCCGTATTTGCCCTAATTATACCCAAAATATAATCTAGTTCCAGATCTCGTCATGATACATATGTATAGAAAATGTCAAGTCAATATCTTAAGCCGTTCCTGAGAAAACGTGCGCACAAAAAAAGTTGCAAACTGACCGCCTGACAGATAGAGAGACAGCAATTTTTTTGGCTTAAATTTAGAATCTCGACGTTTCATGACATTTCAAGCCTATTGAAACACATTTTTTACAGGAATTTGCAAGCAGCATAAAAAATAACTATCTATGAGAACTAAAAGAAAAACTGTGTTTAAAAATATTAATGAATTCTGGTTATGCTAGCAAACTAAAATCCTAAAATGAATTTGTATAATTTTTTATTTGAAAATTCTCATTCAACAACTAGCATCCACACAGTCCCCTACGGCCATGCAGATTAAACTAGTATCTACATAACCCCAAACGGTCATTGAGATTCAGTTAAAAATGAGAACAAGGGCCTAATATGAATTTCTTTACCTACCTTGTCTTAAAAATTCTTCATTCTTATGGATTACATTTTCATGAAATCTGTCATTCTGTTTAGGAAATGCTTAGCCTTTCAAACGTTTGAGTGGGTTTGTGCCTTTCTGATAAGCTCCAGAATAAGGACGAAAAACGTTTCAAAACAGAATGATAGATTTCATGAAAATATAATCCATTAAAATGAACAAATTTTAACTGAATCTTCATGCCCGTAGGGGGTTATGTAGATACTAGTTTAATCTTCATGGCCGTAGGGGACCCTGTGGATGCTAGATGTTGAATGAAAATTTTCAAATAAGGAATTATACAAATTCCTTTTTGGGATTTTAATTTGGTAGTATAACCAGAATTCAGGTTATCAAAATAATGCAAAGATCTCATTAATATTTCTACACACAGTTTTTTTTTAGTTCTCATAGATAGCTATATTTTCTACTGTTTACAAAACCATATAAAGAATATGTTTCAATACAATTATAAGCAAACAAATAATAACTCAATTTTAAACACTTCAAGCCTATTTCAGCAAAAAAAATGGATTTTTTTCTAAGATTACTATGCTTCCTGTCCAGTACGTGGATGTGGAAGTAATTTATTACACTTCAAAGTGAGGAATACATGAAAATAGATTGCATATGTATCTTAACGTTTCATGTACATTTTTCACGGATGCTCGAAATTGTCATTCGCCTAGGGGCCCTATTATTGAATTCTGGGAAGTAGAACAATAAAGAGAAAGTGGACCGATTTCTGGGGAATAGGAAATCGTATACTTCAATACAGATTTTCAGCTTTTCATTTTCTTCGCAAAGGTTAAAAAAAATGGACGTGCACGAAATATTAGCAGACCGAATATTGCAAGACAGAGCTAGGTGCTGAAAGAACACGTCTAAATTTACACAAAATGGAGCCATTTGGTTTATCATATGATTAATTTATACATTTATTTAGATTTTCAAAACCATTAGTGCGCTTACTGATAAATAGAGTAATATTTTTTTGCTGCAGATTAATTAAAGTACTGCGTACTGCTTCCATTAAAAAAATATTACACGATCAAGCGACTAGTTAAAAATGCATAAAAACAACAAATATTAATCATCAACGACAATTGTCAAAATTTACTATAATTACATTGGCTGTTGTTTTCACGGTACACATGGCAACGTTTACTACTACGTTCTATCGTTTCGCCATGTTCACTCGTGTTTAAGAATCCCAACTAGGTATTCCAACATAGCTAATGATTTCCATAATTTTAAATCTTTGCAATGTTTTGATAGAAATAGAAATAGAAATGTTTATTTGACCAAGTTACAAAAAAAAATTGTTTTTGGCAAGTCATTACAAAATGTAAACCTGAAATATAGACAATCTAAACACAAATAACGTTTAAATGTAAAAATAAAAAACAAAAAACAAGTACAACTGAATAGTCACAACATAAAAATATAGTTACGTCAATTGTTGATGTAAAAGGTTGTATGAATACAACATCAATGAATAGTGATATATATTACATGTTACATATTACAATTAGGATAACCTGCATTCTGGTTAGGATGGATATTGCTTATTGCACACAGTCATGTTTAACAACATATATAGATTCTATATATAATACTTAAGAAGTCAGTAAGTCGAACAGAGTACTTAGGACACGTGAAAAATTACTTTTTACCTCTACTGAAGTCTTATAAGACGGTCCTGATCAATTCTTCTGCTGAACACCCGAGAGTGATTGATGGTGGCACCCCAAACTATTGAGCTATGGTTTCTACATTCTTCATGAGCAGTGATGACAATGACATATTCAAAAAGATTTCTGTTCCATGGATCTTCCACCATTGATGTTTATTAAGGTCTATTGTAGAGAAAAGTTAGAAACTTTAACGTGCGTTAAACACAAGCTGATAAAATGGTGTAAATGTTTGATCAGATGTTAATAATAAATGTGTATAAGTTATCCAAAATCTAAAACAGGTTGTGTAGGACTAATTAATCAATGTAAAGTAAACAGAGATAAAAGAGAAACTTGTTAGGATGTATGTCTTCGATTAAACTATTACTAAAATGATTTTATCGTTAAGTCAAATTGGAATGTCAGGGAGGTATAAACGTTTCGGATATTGATTTCTTGAAATATTTTTAGGACTAAAATACCTTTATTGGAGGAAAATACCTGTTCAGATAGGTCCTATAGTGAAAATGGTGAGTAATATTATTTGAACTCTGACTGTTACGAATAATTCAAGAGGTATTTTCTCAATTTTGTTCGTTATGAATATTACCTCCAGGATGGTGACGATTATTTCAGAATGAGGTGCTATTGGAAAACAAATGGATTCTGGAAGTAAAAGAGCCAAGTTCTTCAGAAGGCTGAACCATCAGAAGAATTTCTCTTATGGAGCTTGCGAAACAATATTGAATTAGTTGCATTTACAACGTAAACCAATGTCCATTTTATAAAAGGATTTTTATGAATCGTTTCCGAATAACTTGAAAAATAATGGTATTCTGAGCATTTCATTTTATTTCGATATATTATTTCATTTTAAGGAATATGTGAATGGTCTTCTGACATATTCTTATAAGAATTTAGTCAGTAGAAAACCCTCACGAATGTAACGATACAACCCTACATCTTCTAAAATTCGATCTTTGGGTAACGTTCTCGAGGGAACGAATTACTTCTTATTCTTTAATCAAAAGTGAATCCAAATTTTTATATTCAACACATGATGAGTTTACTCGAAGGTATTTGCAAAATACGTGGATACTGAGAAATAATTTTAATTATAAAATTATTCCCATGAAGTGGTTCTGATTTCATTATAAACTAAAGGGCCTCATTTCTAATTTTCTGACACAAAATCCTAGATTTTCAAGGAGTTACTACGGTTACTTAAGAAAAACTTTATCCAAGTTCACAGCGCACATACCACAATATTTTCCTGTCAGAAATCATGTTATGAAACATTCTGCCTAACAGCAAAATTTAGATATACTTTTAAATGAGTTAAGGTATCGCTAAAAATAAATAGGTTGGATGTAGATCGTTTTTACTTTATCAAAATGCGTCGAATTGTAAACTCGAAATCCAAGGATCACGCGGGTCCGAGATCACAGTAGGTTGGTTGTAGACCCCTCTTTACTTTATACTAACTAGTGTTTTACCAACTAGTTTGGTTTCTAAAATTTAAAATATCTACCACTAATAAAATTATATTTATAAAAAACTGCGAGGAGTATCCAATAGAATGCGCAACATTTATATGAAAGTTCTATAAATGAGCAAAGAGTATAATGTTTTCTCTAGGTACTTTCTGTAACTTCTTGAGGTCTATAAACGATCCTCTATTCTTATAAAAGACATATTTTAGTTCCCTAAGTATTGTATTGTATTGGGTAAAAAATTACCCTACGAGATTTTTCCTGATTTTCACGTTTCAGGTCATGTAGATTACGAAAATATAGATTTGTCAATTCCGTCAGTTTATCTGTCTGTCTGACTGTCTGTTGGTGCATTAACTAAAAAAACTACTTGACGGAGAACAATCCAATTTGGTAGGTGGCTGACACTACTGTCAGCGAACAAATGGTTAAACTTTCACTGGAAAATATACAGTGTGGACCGTCTAAAGGGAATAAATAATGAGAAAATTTTGTTTTTGCTCAAATTTAAAATTTTCACGTTTCATGGCATTCTAAACCTATTTCAGAAAAAAAAAATTACCAACATTTTTGAAATATTTACCACTAGAATAGATGGAAAATAATTTTTTCTTTGTTCAAATTTAAAATTTCCACGTTTCAACCCATTAAAAAAAATGTTTTTTGAAAATTTTTTTAACCAACATTTTTGAAATATTTTTTTATCGACATTTTTCAAAAATTTTTTACGACTAAAATGGATGGAAAGAATTTTTTTCTTTGTTGAAATTTAATGTTTCCACGTTTCATTTCCACGTTTCATGGCATTCAAAACCTATTTCGGAAAAAAATTTTTGGAAAAAATTTTTATCACTAATATAAAGGAACAACATTTTTTTTGCTCAAATTTAAAATCATCACGTTTCATGGAATTTTAAACCTACATTTTTGAAAAAAATTGTAATCTTTTTTTGCCATTACTATAAAATTGATGAAAAAAATTTTTTTTGCTAAAATTTTAAATTTTCACGTTTCATCACATTCTATATTTCAGAAAGAAAAATTTGAACATTTTTTTAGCATTTTGGAAAAAATAGTTTCTACTAGAATATATGGAAAAAGTTGTGTTCTTTTACCACTACTATAAAATAGAAGGAAACATTTTTTTGCTCAAATTTAAAGTTTCCATGTTTCATGAATTCTAAGCCTATTTCAGAAAAAAAACATTTGAAATTTTTTTTACCAACATTTAAAAAAAAATTAAATTTTTTAACCACTACTATATGTACTTCCACTCCACTACGTGAATGTGGAATTTAAAATGTAACAGATGGCAATAATATTTGACATATGCATCTATTACACTTTTATTGGAAAATGTAAAGGGTGGTCATTCTAAGAATTAATTCAACCATCGTGAACATTTGTAAAGGTATTTACGCAAGCCTTCCATATTTGGCACCTGTTATTTAGTATTGAATTTTTGCTGTGGGATGAGCACTCTATATATTTTTTTCTCCAAAAGTTATGAGGTTTTCTTTGTAATAATAGTGATAAAGTTGCCTTCATATTTCTAAGTCACATAAAAAATTCCCGTCGAACGAGTCCGCGCGGTGGTATCATTGAAAAGATAAAGATGCCGCCTGCCCGCTTTGTACTTACCGCATTTTTTACATGCCTTAGAATTATGAAGACGACTTTAACTATATTCCGGTTATTATTCTCAATGTCATTTCGTAATTAATACTTTTTTAGAGTCACCGCCATGCACAAATAAAGAGGGGAGTTCTGTGTAAATACCTTTACCGATTTTTTATTGTGTAATTATGCACTAAATCTTTTCTTGATTTGTAGCAACGATAAGGTATAACTTGTGTATATGGGATAAAACAGAATAGAGATTTATTCTTGCAGAGACCCTCGCTTCCAGTATATACAACAAATCCCAAGTGTTTGTACTCTTACCAGCTTGCTTTACTTATGTTCCCTTATTTACCTCCAATTAACCATCAACTCTTCATCGAAATCAACATTTCAACATTTTTATCAATTATATTAATAATGAAGTGGGGTTGGTGGGGGACTTAAAAAATACTTACTATAAGAAATCTTGACCTTGACTTCTAGTATATACACCAAATCCCAAGTTTCTGTACTCTTACCAGCTTGATTTACCTATTTACTCCTATTTAACCCCCAACCCATCATCTCAAAATATAATCTAGTCCCAGATGTCGTTATAATTTGTATGTGTATTAAATTCCAAGTTCATATTTTAATTTCAATTTTATTTTATCAACCTCTTTAAGAATGGAGTGGGGGTGCTGGGGGGGTTGGGGGTGGAATGGTGGAATGGAGGCCTTGGCTTCTAGTATATAAACCAAATCTTAGTTTTTGTACTTTTACCAGCTTGATTTACTCATTCGCCACTACTTACCTCTAATTAACCCCCACCCCTTCAACGAAACTGTCTCAAAATATAATCTAGTTCCATGTGTCATATAATACGTGTACTAAATTTCAAGTGAACGTCTTAATTTAATCTTATCAGCCCCTTTAATAATGGAGTGGGGTGATGGAGGGGTTGTAAAGTGTGATAAAAAAAATCCGAGGCCTTCGCTTCTACTATATACAACAAATCCCAAGTTCCTGTACTCTAACCAGCTTGATTTACTTATTTTACCCTATTTGCTCCCCAACAATTTACTGGATTTGTTCAAAGACCAGCCCAGTGCCAGATTTTGTTATAACACATACGTGTACAAAATTTCAATATGTTAGACCGCTCCAGAGAAAACGAGCGCACAAAGAAGTTACAGACAAACAAATTTCTTTCGCTTAAATTTTAAAACTCGGCGTTTCACGATATTTGAAACCTATTTAAGCAATAAAAATGTTTGAAAATGTTGTTACGATTACTATAGTTCCACATCCCTAGTAGCACCAATTTGCACCACTAAATAATCCATATAGGACCAATATATGAATATTGGTCCTATATAGGACCAATATTCATATATTGGATCAACATATTGGACCGATATATAATCCATACAGGACCAATATATGAATATTGGTCCTATATTCATATATTGGTCCTGTATGGATTATATATCGGTCCAATATGTTGTGCTACTAGGGATGTGGAGATTACAGTGTCACAAAAAGACAACACAAAATAGGCAGTAGTCATAAAAACTAGTATTTCATGTAGTGGAAAAAAAGTAAATATAAAATTGTTTAAAGATACAAAAAACAAGTATTGCAAAAGTGCTAAAATATATAAAAATATAATAATTTAATCAGAGAGATGACAAATTAGAACTGAGCCAAAATAATTAATATATTCGTTACATGAATAAAAGGCATTCTGTAAAACAATATTTCTTATTTTTAGCTTAAACATGTTTACGCCCATTTCAGTATTTTGTGAATCTCTGGGTAACACATTAAAAATTGTGGATAGATATAAGTTAGAATCTTGAGATTTATTTACTTTCATCTGTCTATATTTGGGCAACCTAAAATTTGTTTTTACTCTAGTGTCATAGTTATGTTACTTCCGACTGATAATTTTGTTATCACTGTGTAATTTCTTAATATAACACAAGTATTCATATATATAACATGGTTGGAGCGTTAATTTATGGAAAATTTGAAAACGAGATTAACAATTGTCATCATATTTAGCTTGCGGCATTATTCGTATAACTTTTTCTTGTAACTTAAAAATTTTGTTCAAATGACATACTGTGCCCCATGTATCACTTCATACGCCATTATGCTGTGAAAAATAGAAAAATAGGCCATTCTTAAGCAGTCTGATGTAATTTGTCGATAACCGTTTTGATAAACTTTGAATTTAGAATAGAAAGTTTAATTAATTAGCCAAATGCACACCGAGGAGTTTAATAGGTTCATTATTTATTTTTTAATTTTTAAGTTTTTAGTTTTTAGTTTTTAAAATTTTTGGTAAGATGATTATTTCTTGAACCGTTCTTCATTAAATTATCAGCTACTTTAATAGTAGTGCACACGTTGGAAGACAGGTTGCTGCTTAATAAAACTGTAATATCATCGTCTTATATTATTGGAAGCATTACTACATAAGGATAGAAAACTCAAGCTAATATGGGAATGAAAATGCAAAAGTTGTTCAATCTAAACAGTTTAAAACTGTAATTTTATTGACAGCGGCCCATTCACTAATTTAAACAAAACAATTAAAAGTAGAAATTTTACTAATATATTTCTCCTACATCAGCCATGTGTTTTACAATTATATTCTAAATATGCTCAATAATTCTAAAAAGTACAAGCCGCCTCTGAAAATCCGGAACACAACAGATGACGGCCTAGCAGGGTCTGAAGGAGTGTTTCCATGGACACGCTCCGGAACAATCAACCAAGCAATTTTCAGCCTTGAAACATCCCAGAGACGCAGCTACTTAGCGTGAGCAGATGTAGGGAGCACTGGCACTTTTGGGAAATAGTATGAACCTGCTTAAAAAATGAGTTTTCCGAGTGATCAATTGTATAACACAGGGGGAATTTGCGATACTGTACCTGGCGTGGCTAGCCCCGCCTTAGGGTTAAAATCCGAATTATTTTGTAAACATCTACTCAAAGAGCAGATTTGTGAAAGGAACGAGCGGAAAGTATTCAACTGATAATTCGAATGTAGGTTTATTAATTAAGCACAAATATTTTCTGCTTCTGTGTCGCAGCAAAGTTACAGATAATTTACATAATAAAATAAATAATAAGGGAAAATAAGTCAGGGAAGTTATTGATATTTTGTTAAAGGTTAAAAGTTAAATGTTGGCTTCACATTTCATAAAAAAATTAATTTATTTTCGCAAGGTTGTTCTCGTTCGGATATAAATTCCTTAAAATATATGATCAGAATTTGCGCCATATTTGAAACAAGGGAAAGTTATAATCAGGCGTTGCCAACTGCCAATGTCTATTTGAGCAACAAATTAAAAATATATTGATTGTGTACTTAGTCTCAGTGGCTTCACGTAAAACTACCCAACTACAACTTCTATTGTTTTATATTTATCTTAAGTTGTGACTAGTCTAGTCATAAAGAATTTTTACTCAGCTTACAAAGTATGGCCGATAGATATACAGAGTGTAAGAAATGTAGCTGTATTCTGTAATCGGTAATAGATTTCTATTGTTAATGCCTTCCTAAAGAAATTGAATGTATACAGGATGTCTCACCGGGAAGTGAATAGATCGATATAGAGAAAAGTACGCATCAAAAATTTTTGAAAATTTAGAAAATTACTAATGTCGATGTGGCCAATCCAACTAAAATTAGAAGCATGGGCTACTTCCGGTTACACCGGAAATCGATACCAACTTGCTTATTTTAAATAGAACACTACATATATCTTCGACTTTTCGAGATGACAATAAAATTGTGAGTTCAAGCATGTAGCATAACCTATATCTAAACCCAGTAGTTTTGAAGATATTTGACATTTTATAAAAAATTTGACAGGTTCAACGGTTTGCAAGAACCGTTATAACTTTTTCTGTGTAGGACATCCTCATTTGCTCTTTGGTACAGAGAAAGAACACAAGGAGAACTACGTTCTACTACTGAAATAAATTCAATATATCATACCAAGTGTTCCGTTTTTCGCGTTACAATTTGTCAACTTCAAACCGCGAAAACTTGTTTAGGTCGAAGGGATCACCCTGTATTTTCTTACGTCAAGTTGTGTAAAATTGAATTTCCTTTTTTCTGATATTGGCATTGATGAGTTAAAGTTTTCAACTTTTTGAAATATTTGCGATTTTATTAGAAATTCATGAATTGTTTTAATCATTTCATCAAAATAGCCATGATTAGAAACAATCAGCCGTTATCTTATGTCAAAAAATGCCAGCACGTTTAAATTACACCCACGAAGACTTTTTAAATTTGTTTATTATTTATGGAGAATGTGATAAGGTAATATCAACTTGGAGCACATTTGCTACTCGCTATTCAGAAAAACGGAAACCGTCACCAAACACTGTAAAACGCATACCGGAAAATTTTAAAAATTATGGCTATGTCAAGGCAAAAATGCAAAGAAGAAAGCCTGTTGTTAATGAAGAAAACATTGGAATAATCATTCTGGGATATTTTCATGCCTTTCCAAGGACGTCATTAAGACAAGCTGCTCTGGAATCGAGACTATGCAAGGATTCAATTCACAGAATCTTATTAAAATATAAGTTTCACCCGTTTTCATTCCATATGGTTCAAGGATTAAAAGAAACAGATTTCCTAAGCAGACATAATTTTTGTGAGTTTATTTTAATAAGGTCTGAGGGTGACGATTCTTATTTGGGAAATATTGTATGGACAGATGAAGTAAAATTTACTAAAAATGGACTTTTTAATAGACACAATTCGCATTATTGGAGTGACTCACATCCTCATATGTTCAGCGAGCGAAACTTTCAGGAAAGTTGGCAGTTCGATGTTTACTGTTCCATAAGAAACGATGGCATTACAATTTTATCAGGAAAATTTAAACGGTAAATTAAATTTTCTCTTTTGCTAATATGCATCGGTAAATTTTTGTTTTTTTTTTTAGGTGAAAGATATCTGAATATCTTACAAAATTTGAATAATAACTATTTAGAAAATTTACCTCTCGTCGAACATAGAAACATTTTTTATCAGCACGACGGTGCTCCCCCACATAACGCATATTTAATTAATAATTATTTACAAGAAACTTTTTATGATCAATGGATTGCCAATAATGGACCTTTCTTATGGCCTCCTCGCTCGCCCGACTTATCAATTCTGGATTATTTTATTTGGGGACCTATTAAAAATAAAGTTTATGAGAGCCCATTAACAACCATTGAAGATTTTATGCAGAGAGTAAGAAATGCATTTCAAAACGTATCACAGGATTCAATTAGAAGAGCTACCCTTGAGGAACTAATACGAAGGTGCGAAAAATGTGTCGAGGTTCGAGGGCGGAATTTTGAGCAATTATTAAATTAAAATGGAATCATGTTTTAAATTGATCTTATCTCTGGTATTTTAGTTCATGCCATATCTTCAATTCGATTAATACGCATGTTACAGTGTTAGTGTTATTTTCCGTTTTTGTGGATATCGAGTAGCAAATGTGCTGCAAGTTCTTGATATTACCTTATCACATTCTCCATAAATAATAAATAAATTTAAACAGTCTTCGTGGGTGTAATTTATACGTGCTGGCATTTTTTGACATAAGATAATGGTTGATTGTTTCTAGTCACGGCTATTTTGATGAAATGGTTGCAACAATCCATGAATTTCTAATAAAATCGCGAATTTCAAAAAGTTGAAAACTTTATCCCCTCAATGCTAATATCAAAAAAAAGAGAATTCAATTTTACACAACTTGACGTAAAAAAATACAGGGTGTTCCATTTGACCTAAACAAGTTTTCGCGGTTTGAAGTTGACAAAATGTAACGCGAAGGTTGGAACACTTGGTATGATATTATTGAATTTATTTCAGTTGTAGAACGTAGTTCTCCTTGTGTTCTTTCTCCGTGCCAAAGAGCAAATGAGGATGTCCTACACAGAGAAAGTTATAACGGTTCTTGCAAACCGTTGCACCTGTTAAATTCTTTATAAAATGTCAAATATTTTCGAAACTACTGGGTTTAAATATAGGGTGTGCTACATGCCTGAACTCAGAATTTTATTGTCAGTCGAAAATATATAGGGTGTTCCATTTAAAATAAGCAAGTTGGTATCAACTTCCGGTATAACCGGAAGTATACCATGCTTCTAATTGTTTTAGTTGGATTGACCACACCGACATTAGTAACTATCTAAATTTTCAAAAATTTCTGATGCGTACTTTTCTCTATATCGATCGATTCATTTCTCGGTGAGACACCCTGTATACTATTAGAACATTGTCATCAGAAATGGCGCAGCAGTTTAAAAATATTTTTCGATTAAGGAATTATATTTTAAGCAAAATTGTCCTTATTCGCAAAAGTCAGATTTGCAGTAGTTTTTGATATATTTTATTTCCATTCTTTAATTTTTTTAGTATTGTATTTTTTAATTGCTGTAACTTTCTTAATATTGGTTTTCGGATGTAGGCTTTCGATAACTTTTTTGCCTGCCATAAGAAAATTATTTACTGGTGGTAAATTCACTTTCGATTTTACCGAAAATTAAAAATTTTTGAATAAAAACAAAAATTGAAAAATTTAGATTTAATTGAAAGAAATGGAATATTCTTGCTCGGCACTTTCTATCACTTGGATGTACTAATAAATTATAGAAGGCAAGAAAGTTACCAAAAATCTACATCTGAAAACCAATATTAAGAAAGTTACAGTAACTGAAAAAAAAATATAACACTAAAAAATTAAACAATGAAAATAAAATATCTCAAAAACTACTGCAAATCTGACTTTTTTGAATAAGAACAAATTTGCTTATAGTTTAGTTCTTAATCGAGTGGCATAATATGTTCCAAAGCTTCATTGGTAGAAGAATATTTTTAAAGTGCACCGCCATCTCTGTCGATAATGTTATAGTAGCAAATTTTACTCCCTAACACAAAATAAAAATATGTTTATTAGTTTCCGAAATATTGCCTGAGTAAATGTTAGCTGAACTGAACCCTATATTTCATATGTCTTTTACTTATTCACAGTATCTTGACAGACTTCTTACAATTCACACAATATTCTAGTTGCTCTCCCTTTGCTGTAAAGCACGTCTGACAGCATCATTCTATAGTTCTGTACATATATTTAAGGCAAATAGAAAATGTCGGGGTCTTTGTTCTTTACCGCAAAGCCAAAAGCGCCGACACTTCTGCACACTATGTGCCTTAAATAAATGTAGAGAAGTATACCTGTCGAAGCTGCCTGTTAGGCGCACGATCACATAAGCTCCTTGCCATCGCCAGCTCTTTAGTGACGTCAGTTCAATGTTTTGGAGTTCTTTCTCTTTACTTCTTGTAATCTGTTTTCTCTGGATTGTCAATCATTCCATATTGCCATTTTTCGGTTGGTGTGGACAGAAAATGTGAGCATACAGAGTACAATGCTAGAGAGTCACTGTAGGTGATGTAGTTGGAGAATCGAGCTGTTAGGGCGATGGACTGATCAGGGAATTTGCAGCAAACATCTTCAAACCCACATTCGCCATCTACCTGCCTCATTAGCGAAACTTTTTGAAAATGAAAGTTCTTTTTCTTAGTCTCAAGGTTTGTCAGATGTTTTGTGATTTATGTAATGTTTTTATGTGTATAGCATGCCCGATATCCTCAAACGATTTATCGCGGTTGCCTTGTAAGCGCATGGCTTTACTACAGCTGTTTTCCATCGGCTCTTTGGTGACATCAGCCCAATATTTTAATGGTCTTCCTCTTCGCCTCTGGTTTTCCCTAGTCTATAAACCGTTCTATGATATCTCCTCTTTGGTAGATGTGCACAGAACATAAGGAAATTCGAGAAAATACAATACTTGAGAGTCACTTTAAGGGACGTATTTGTTAGGAAAATGTTCTAATTTATTAAAATCTTATGCATAGCATAATCGGGAAATGCATTTCCCGAATTCTGGTGCATTTTTCAACTCTCCACTGCTCGCTCTATAATACATCGCACTCATTCGGGGAACACCCATTTCCCGAACTTGTTATGAAAATAACTACACTAGGTCAAAACCTAAAATAATTAGGCTATTATAATATTTACTGCCAATCAACTTAAACACATATTCATTTACATAGTCTTATTCAGAGTCTATTTAGTTATAACGCAAGTGCGCATATACAGTGTGTCCCAGTTTTCATGGAGCCACCCTCATATCTCGCTCACCTGATATCCGAATGTTTTGAAAATTTGGTGGTGAATACATACCTATGAAATGAGTCTTTAGACGCAACCACATTCGACTGTAGTCAGTGGCGTTCGATTCCATCATAGAAAATGTGGTCGATTTTTGAATAAAAAGTATTAGCGATTTTTTTAGAGAAAAACTAGTAAAATATTCCTAATCAGCACCTTTAGAAACCCCGTTGTACACGATTAAATCGTTGTGTGTTCAAAGGCGTTTGAGATATGAGCCCTTAAAAATCAAATTTTTTCAACTTAAAATAATTTGTATCTGTGAAACGGATTGTCATATGAAAAAAATGTATTCTTTAGTTTTTGTTCAGAATAATGTATTGTACTAGCATGAAATGATTCTACAAAAAAATTACAATTTTTTTAATAAGGCAAAAATTCTAATTTGTACATACCATACCTACCATGTTTCTAACAAATAATCTACACAAATAATTTAATTATACAATTCTTTGCGTTTCTATGTAACCACCATCATTCCGAATACATTGCTCAATCCGTTTTCTTACATGCCGCACAACTTTTCTAATCTAGGCTGGAGTGATTTCAACACATGCCTGTCTAGTTCTGATCATTAACTCATCTTGGCTACGTGGTCTGTTATTATACACTATATTTTTTAGACGACCCCACACAATCAAGTGGTGTCAGGTCTGGAGAACTCGAGAGAAACTCCTGAACTTGACTTCTTAAACCTATCCATCTACCTGGAGAATTATCTTCTAGCCAACCACTTGCAACATTATGAGCCGGGACACCATCAAGTTGATAATACAAGTATCTTCTGATATCTTGAGGCAAATTATTGAGAAAGGGTTCAATTTCTCTTTGCAACAAATCTAAATAAGCTTTTCCATTCAATCTTGGAATGAAAAAAGGCCAAATAATCTGATCCTTCCATAAACCACACCAAACGTTAACTTTTGACACATATTGGCTTTTAGTACTGATAAATCAGTGAGAATTTTCGTCAGCCCAAAAACGGAAATTCTGAGAGCATACTACCCCATTGGTAGTGAATGTTGCTTCATCAGTAAATATCACGTTTTTCAGAAAATTAACATTGTTAAAAAATTCACCCTGGGCCCAAAAACAGAAATCTAATCTTCTGTATGTATCTCCATCTTCTAGGGTATGTAGAAATTTCGGTTTGAATGCTCTTTTTCTATGTTTTTCAGGCAACGCCAAACGACGCTTTTACTGAAATTTGGACTTAATGCTACTTGCCTTATTCTAGATCTTGGATGTTCTCTAAAATATTGTAAAATGCGTTCCTCGTTTTGAATTTGCCGATTTTGTAAATTATAATTCTTTGGTCTTAACTTACATACATTTCCTCCATTGTTAAAATTTGTATTAATGGTTGCTACCAATTTATGGCGCAAGGGAGGCTGACGGCCAGGATGCTGTAAATTAAATTCATCAGCAGCTTCTCTAAATGATCTGGCATTATCTCCGACTAAACCAACCAATTCCACTTTTTCTTAAAAAAAAAATCAGATCATTTATTATGTAACATTAATCCATCATTCATTAAATTTTTAAAGTATTAACTTATTGACTTTCAACAATACATTGACACTTGCAATAACTTTTGTTTTCATAGCTTATTTAGGTCTTTATTAAAGATTATTTGTTAAAAACATGGCAGGTATGTACAAATTAGAATTTTTGCCTTATTAAAAAAATAGTAATTTTTTTGTAGAACAATTTCATACTAGTACAATACATTATTCTGAACAAAAAATAAAGAATACATTTTTTTCATATGACAATCCGTTTCACAGATACGAATTATTTTAAGTTGAAAAAAATTGATTCTTAAGGGCCCATATCTCAAATGCCTTTGAACACACAACGATGTAATCTTGTAAAACGGGGTTTCTAAAGGTGCTGATTAGGAATATTTTACTAGTTTTTCTCTAATAAAATCGTTAATACTTTTTTTTTCAAAAATCGACCCTCTTTTTCCATAATAGAATCGATCGCCATTGACTACAGTCGAATGTGGTTACGTCTAAAGACTCACTTCATAGGTATATATTCACCACCAAAATTTCAAAACATTCGGATATCAGGTGAGCGAGATATGAGGGTGGCTCCATGAAAAGTGGGACACAGTGTATATAAACGACGATAATTTAGCCTACCTATTTTTTGCTTCAGTTCGTTGATAGTTCAATAAATGGTATTTGCATAACAAATTCTATAATGTACCAAGCACGAGGAAATTCTTCGGAAGAGTATTCCTTAATACGTTTCTAGCACGGAACAATGTTCTAGAATATTAGTGAATCTATTAACGAAAGAAAGTGGATAATGCTGCAATATAATTAATAGGCAATAAGGGCAGAAAACAGGAAAGTTCCTTTTATGGTTATCTGTTAGCTAAATCGACCGCAATATCTATAAAGTGGAAATTAATCAGGAAATGTTATACATTCTTAATGAAATTAAGTAGTAATGATGTAATCAGTGGTGACAATAACTGCGATTTAAAAGAAAATCTGATAAAATGTATTTAAAGCATCAATTTTGTATATATGTGCTTTCCATGTTGTAATAAGGATCGTGTTTTATGGTTTCTTTTGGGTATGCGGAATACTCACACATGCAAGAATATCTTTAAAGAAATTGAAATTTTTACCCTAACTTGCATTTATATGTTCTAAATTTGTGTGTACGTTTTTAGAAATCGAGATAATTTTATTTCAAATAGTGCTTATCAAAGTGTCAATATAAGATAATACATGAAATTCCCGAATCCTCCGCTGTATTACAAAAATCACAAATCAAGACTTCCGTAGGACGGAAACTATTTCATTGACTATTCTTGTAGAACAAGTTGTGTTCTACAATGTATCAGATTTTTCTTTTTTAAATTTAAATTCTATTATGTTAGGTATAACAACAAATTAATATGAACCCATTAGTTTTATTTTTCCCCTTATTCTTTCTCTCTTTGCAAATTTTACATTGTGCTATACATGTTTTCTATTAATTGTTATTAAATTGGAATTGAATTAAAACATGTAGGTTCTTGCATTCTGTAGGATGATGATTTCTACAGTACTTGGTCAAGCGACATTTTCGTCTAAACCATAAACATATTAAACTATAATTTGTAGAAATTTCCAGAAATATCATAGCTATTTAATGTTAATTTTTGTATTAGCTTTTATTTCACGCATTAGCTTTTATTTCGCTCATTCCTGCATCTGGGCATAGCTACTCAGACTTAGGCGTTTGCCAGACACCATCATTCAAAGGTCCTTTGTGTCGAGTCTCGCCTTCGACAAGAAACTCAACAAATAATTTTAAGCAGACATACATATCTTTCCAATAATCGTCTCTTAAAGACACAAACGGTTCAATTTTTTCAATTTTTTTCCACCCTCTTTAGTGACTGTAAATGTAGTTTCTACAAAGTAATAGAAAATATCTGCCTATTGAATTTTTAAGCAGACTCATGATTAGATAACTCAACTCATATCTTCATATATCTGCAAAATGCTTGCAATTATGTTATTTTTTAAAAAGATGTTCTTTAACCGTTCCTGAAGTCATTGATGTAACTCCTTGAAAATGCAATGACTTTGTGTAGATAAAGAGAAATGAAGCTCTACTGTTTATAGTGGAGTCAGAACCACCTCTTGGGGATAATTTTATAATCAAAATTATTTCGCAGTAAGTAGAATTTGAACCTGCTTCGCTAGGTACGTCAGTTTGCAAAGCTGGACACTCTAAACCATTGAACTACCGTCGTCCATAGCAGCCGTATTGAATTCGCCATTTTGACTTTGACATCAGTTTCATTATCAGCTATTCCGAAAATATGCAACTGCCTATTTTAATGCAGTTGCGATCGATAAAATTATCACGTCAACGTCAAGAGAAAACTTTCTGTTTTCTACTCGTCACTTTTTTGTTTAAGGTAGTCGCTTGTTGCTCGACCTATTTTTTGTGAGAGATCGAGACGGTCTACTTAATGTCATAGTGAGGGGGTGCTAGAGCTACACATACAGAGATATGAAAAAACACCCAATTTAACTGTATTATTAAATACACAATTAAGACATAACAAGACAGTAAAGTCGTCTTCATAATTCTAAGGCATGTAAAAAATGCGGTAACTACAAAGCGGGCAGGCGGCATCTTTGCCTATTCAATGATACCGCCGCGCGGACTCGTTCGACGGGAATTTTTTCTGTGACTTAGAAATATGAAGGCAACTTTACTCACATTAATGCATTCCTCATCCCTAGACGGCGTGGCGGCTGAACTGCGACGTACGTTAGGTGGAGAGGCAACCACTTACTTCGCCCTTTTAGCAATTTTCTCTTCTTATCTGGTACTTTAACTCAAAGTACCTTTCCGGGTAACACCTCAACTGTGCTCGAAGCTTTCTCCTTCTGGAGCTCGGTCAAAAATAAATGAATTCTGCTTTCTTCCATCAATATACATCCGAGTGCTTACTGCCTCAGATATATGCAGTTCATTGTTGGGACAATGGCCAATAAAAACTCCCAGGCCGGATATAGTCTAAACGGATAGAGATATTTTAATTCTGTAAAAGCCAATTTGTAGAGCATAACGAGAGCTTCATTTTTGAATATAATTGTTTTTTTAGTATATCAGTATACAGATAGCGCTGTGCTCCAAAGAAATATTTCGATGGGAGAAACTTTGAAATGGAGATTATGTGAAAGAAAATGCATTTCTAAGCAGATTATGTTCTAAAAAAAATACCATAAAACTAACCGTTTTCGAGATATTTGAGTCCGAATATTGGCATTTGCCAATATTGAATAATTGTAATCTCCTTAATATTTCAGTCCCGTATATTTAATTTAGAAATTTTATAAGAAAATATTTAAAGAATTTTTCATATCTTTTGAATTAAATATATTTGAAGAAGCCCTTGAAAAAAAAACTAAAAATATTATTTATCATACAATTCAAACATTTAGGCAATAGAAAAACAATTACGAACATAAAACAATTTTTACGAACTAATGAAATTAAAATAACTATTTTAATAGGTGTTAAAAATTATTACTATTTTCATTAACACACATGGTAAACCTATTAATTAGTTCAGATCTATAAACTTTTAATAATGTATGCCGATTAATGGCAGCAACACCAGCATAAATTTTATTATAAAGATCTGCCATGTCTTCTATTGGTTCTTTGTACACTTCGCTTTTTAAAAATCCCCATAAATAAAAGTCTAATGGAGTAATGTCAGGAGATCGAGCGGGCCATCTAAGTACTTTATTGGTACCAATCCATCTTCCTGGGTATGTTTGATTTAAATAATTAACAATGTTGTGATGATTATGTGGGCCTGTTCCATCCTGATGAAACCACATATTATCCAACTGAGCGGACAAATTCCTTAATAGTACTTGTAAATCATTTTGCAAAAATTGTAAATATCTTTCACCTAGTAAATTCTCATGGTAGAGGTATGGGCCAACAACGTAACCATTAACGATACCACACCAAACATTTACTCCAAAACGATTCTGGGATCTGGTATGTCTCATCCACCTAGGATTCTCTTGAGACCAATAACGACAATTATGTGTTGTGATTACTCTATTGTTGTGGAATCGACTTTTATCACTCCACATAATTGTATCTAGAAGATTTGGATTTTCTTCTAAGAGAATTGAAAATTGCGCCAAAAAATCTAATCTCCGCTCATTGTCCCCTGAAATCAAATGATGAACTAAATGAACTTTATATGGAAAAAAATTGTTTGTTTTAAGAATTCTATAGCAGGTGAAACGTGCAATATTTCTTTCTTCCGTCAACTTGCGTAGTGACATGTTTGGGTTATTTTCTTCTTGATGTAATACCAATGCAATATTTTCATCAGATGCAGCTATTGTTCTTCTTGTTGTTTTTGGTTTCTTAAAACCTCCATAATTTTTCAAATTAGAACACAAACTTACAAAAGTTTTCCGATCTGGTAAAAGTCTGTCAGGAAAACGTATTTCATATAAACTTACAGCTCTTGAAGCTTTTTTACGACATTCCTCATAAATTAAAATCATGTTCACTTTATCTTCATTTGTACGAGAAACCATATTTAATAATAAATATTCACAAAGATAACAATAATTAGGTACAATAATACAGTTCTATTGACACAGCAATAAACAAAATGTGATCGAAATTGAGAAATGTCAAAACTATTGTTCCAAAGGTAGCTTTAATTGTATTTAATTTATAAGGTATAAGGATTATTATACTCACTAGACTTCAAATATTTTAAATTATAATCTAACCTAATAAAAAAGCAATTATATGAAAAATTCTTTAAATATTTTCTTCTAAAATTTGTAAATTAAATACAGATTTTCTCACTTAAAGGACTGAAATGTTGAAGAGATTACAGTTATTCAATATTGGCAAATCCAACATTTGGACTCAAATATCTCGAAAACGGTTAGTTTTATAGTATTTTTTTTTAGAACATAATCTGTTTAGAAATGCTTTTTCTTTCACATAAACCCCATTTCAAAGTTTCTCCCATCGAAATATTTCTATAGAGCACAGCGCCATCTACATACTGATATATTAAAAAAAACTATTATATTCAAAAATGAAGCTCTCCTTATGCTCTACAAATTGGCTTTTACAGAATTAAAATATCTCTATTCGTTTAGAATATATCCAGCCTGGTTATTTTTATTGGGACACCCTGTATATGTGATGGATTGCATAGACAACGCAAATCTAATATTACATCCGCTGCCTGTACTCTTTGCGATTCTATTTCTTTTGTCGCGAAACCCATTTTAATTACTTATGTTCGTAACTTCTAATATTTTACAATATATTCCATGTGATACGAGGATCAGGGTTAAAACAGGAAAAATAAATTGCAGATTTTCAGCAATTAAAGTTTTAATGTGGTAACTTGTAAATATTCAGAAACTTTGCTAATGTTCAATAATCTCTAATTTCACCTCTCCAGAGTCCATTTCACTCAGGGTTCTATTTAAAGTATGATATAATTAAACTTAATTTTGTAAAGAACTTGCTTGAAAATTTTCTCATTATGTTCTCTTATCGAGAGGACTAGGTACAGAAACTCTGAGTCTCGGAAAGAGGGAAGTATACTGAGACTTACACATGATTAAATTTCGGTCCATTAATGAAAGAGTGGTGTCACGAAACGTAGAAAGCTTTAGTCAGTAGTTGTCAGTTCCGATTTTCATTCCCTAAAGTGTACATTAATTAGTCGAAAGTTGTTTATTTTTTTGAATTGTTTAGTATTACAACTTTTGCCGATTGAACTTCAAGGAGTAATTAATCCGACGCCGTAAAATGACTAATACTTCATGAATTATAATTAACTATTTCATAGAACTATAAACAATGGGGAAGAGGGATAACAGAGTCAGCCTTTCGTTTGGATTTCTTACAGAACGCGGCAAAAATGTAATTAGGACAGTACAACGAAATTGCAAACAAATACGTAAAAAGAATAATGCTTTGTGTCGGTTTTGACAATTACGAAGAGATAATTTCATACGCCAGCAAGTGTTTTGGAGATAAGCATCCCATTACGACTGAGTGCAGCTTTTGTCATACAGAATAGCAATATCTTAATTGTAACAAAAACTTTTGCGGGGTGAAAAATGCCTTGTAAAATAATGAGACAACCTCCCCATACGAGTAGCTCGAAAGGAAGGCAAATTCCAGCTATCATTATCAGTTTATATGTCGTTAGTACTTATGTTTGAAAAATCTGGAAAGCCTTATATACGTAACTTATATACGATACAAGTGTTACATACCAACGGATTAGGGCATAATTAAATAGAGTCCTCAGATGCTTTGCGATTATTTAATTTTAATCTTTCTATATTGAATATAATAAGAATTTCCTTTTCTGATAACTTTCACTCAAATTACAATAGTCATTGTCCTATTGCAAAAGTACATCAGCTCTTAATAACTTGTCGGCAAATATTTATGTTCACTTTTGTTCATTTACCATATTTTCAAATTGTATTTCTGTTAGTAATAATCTAGCTTAGTAAGTTTCTACTTTTTACTTCTCTTGCTTACAGAAGGGAAGTATTGTATTGGTGAAAAAATCATCCTCCGAGACTTCTTCGGACTTTACGAAAGCGAAGATCTTTCAATTCCGTCAGTCTGTCGGTCTGTTGTCTGTCTGTTGGCGCCATAACTAAAAAACTACTTGACGGAGAACAGTCAAATTTGGTAGGTAGTTGACTCTACTACCAGAGAAGAAATTGGTAGACTAGTAAATTTTTTTTAGCTCAAATTTGAAATCTCTACGTTTTATGACATTATAAACTGAAGGGGACAAATAAAGGTAAATAATGGAAAATAATTAATGCAAGCAGGTAAGAAAACAAAAATTTGGGATTTGTTGTATATACTAGAAGCGAAGGCCCCAAATTTTTTTATATTTTCCATCCCCCTACCACCCCCACTCCATTATTAAAGGGGTTGATAAAATAAAATTGAGATTTTCACTTGAAATTTGGTACACGTATATATTATAATGACACCTGAAACTAGAATATATTTTGAGATGATTCTGTTGAATAATCGGGGGTTAAATAGGGATAAATAGGGGAAAATAATTAAAGCAAGCTGGTAAGAGTATACAAATTTGGTGTATATACTAGAAGCCAAGGCCTCAGATTTCTTATGACCTTTTTCAACCACTCCACCTCGCCCACTCCATTATTAAAAAGGTTAATAAAACAAAATGGAGATTTTCGCTTGAAATTTATTACATGTATGTACTATAACGACATCTGTAATTAGATTATATTTTGAGATGATTCCGTTAAAGGGCTAAATAGGGGTAAATAGGGGAAAATAAGTAAATGAAGCTAGTAAGAGTACAGAAATGCAGAAACTTTAGATTTGGGGTATATACTAGAGGCCAAGGCCTCAGAATTTTATACAATTATTAAAGGGGCTGATAAAATTAAATTGAGATATTATCTTGAAATTTGGTACACGTGTGTATTGTAACGCCATCTGGAACTTGATTATATTTTAAGATGATTCCGTTGAAGGGATGTGGGGGCAAGTAGGGGTAAACAGGGGAAAATGAGCAAAGCAAGCTGGTAAGAGTATAGTAACTTGAGATTTGGTGTATATACTAGAAACCAATGACTCAGATTTCTTTATAATATTTCTTATCTCCCTCACCACCTCCACTCCATTAATAAAGGGATTGATAAAATAAAACAGACATATTTACTTTAAATTTGGTACAGGTATGTATTGTAATGACATCAGATTGAGATCATTTCGTTGAAGGGGTGGAAGGGGTATAATTGGGGAGAATAAGTAGAGCAAGCTAAACGAAACTTCATTTTTGGTGCATATGCTAGAAACAATGCCTCAGTTTTGTTGTGGCATCTGCCCTAAATATTATTGAAATTCTATGACCAATCATACTAGAGTGCAAATATAATCAAGAAATTTTCCTGTGAAGAGACTTGGATGGATTATCTGGATGTGGAAGTATGATTCCTTAGGCAGCGTCTTTTTTTCAGAGTAACTTGTTTAAATAAATAGAGAAGTTATGTGTAAAACCTTAACCGATTTTTGGTTTCTATCTTATGTTCTCAATTTATATCTGTGTTATTTTATTACCTACATACATTCTTAATCTTCATTTTTCCATCTATATAATATGGTAAATATTGTAAATTCAATATAATTTAAAATCCCAATTTTATCTTGTAGATATTTTGAGTATATAAATAAATAAATATTATGAGATTAACTGCCTTTTGTGTTTTCTTATTGTAAATAAAAATTACGGCCGCTAGTATTTACACAATCGAACAACTGCAGCAGAGCGGTGCTACTAATGTAATTGCGTAGTCAATTGAAAAAAATATTTTCAAAAAAAAGTTGTGTTACTAAATGTAAATATGAACCCTTAAGTTTGGAATATATTGGTTTTATTTTATTTGAGAAAAAAAGACGAAAAATAATGCATTGTTCGACCTACCAAATCCCATTCCCCACTTAACCAGATATAGTATTGAATGATTGACTAATTAGCTAGGGTATGGTAAGCATTGCTGCCACTTCCCGTTGCCCAATCGAGACATTTTTACATCCTGCTGGATTGGATATAGGGCATGCTTGTTTGTTACCAGCAGCGAGGGTCACATGACGCATGGGATCCAGATATGGTTTCATGCATGCCAGAAACTTATGTTCTCTCTTTAATGTCCCGCATCAGTGCGTCTGTTTTGTTTATTTGCCAAGACATACATTAGCCCACTGTAAGAAGCTCCTATTTATTAATCGTTCCACAGGTAAACAGTCACTCACAGTGCTAGGAAGAGCCCCGAGAGGAACTTTGAGGCATCCTGTATACTGATCTGACGAGATAAATCAAAATAAAAAGTAAAATCTGCAAAAACTAAGAAATATATCTAGGAGAACATCTGGGACGCCCTGTATGTCAAGCAGACCCCCAACTACTTTGACTTGAGAAATATTTTTGCATTCTCAAATAAGCCCAATATATGGACTACGTGAGAGCTGCCAGTCGAAGCGCTGTTGTGTGACTGCCCTATGTTTAATACAGTTTCAATTTTATGAAATTCAGTTAGGATTCCCACACTCCTCTTTCCAAAAACAGTTCTGGTTGGAGTTTTATTACTTTTAAGTCACAACACAGCTAGTACGTCTATATTGCTTTATAAAGACATGTTGTTTAATTGACACTAAATAACAATTTAGAATTCAGCCCTCTTTACCAATAACCATCCACTTGAAAAGGTATAAATGGTCTGTTTCCATCGCCGACGGTCCACTTAGGCACTGTCCTAGGCACGTGTTTACTTTAATTTATTTTTGGTACTATTATCAAACTTTATCAGTAGTGTTCGATTATTAACTCGGTGTATACTTTGTCCTTCTACTATGACACTTCACTTTATGCAGAATTTTTTGGCCTACGATGGATTAAATTTTATCTAGTTTAACGGAGTTTTAACCGATTTTTTTGCGTTTCCTTTGGGAGCGTCTCACGGCACATCAACTTTCAACGCCAGCCACTCTCGAACTTCCCACTTAACCAGATATAATATTGTTTCAAACAGTCCACTGAAGAAGTCGTTACTCTGTGATAGTTCATCATCTTGCATAAATAAATAATGCACACTAATATGTTTTCTGACAATGACTTTGTACGTTGAAACTGCAGTCGTAGATTTTTGGGCATACATAGTGGTGGAAAACGTAGAACTGTGCTCTATTTATTTTTACAAGATAGCATTGTTGCTTATTGAATGAGTGACAAAACTACTTATACATTAATCTGTTTAATCGGCATGGCCTAGGGGACTATGTGGATGCTAGTGTTAGAATAAGAATTGTCAAATAAGAAATTAGACAAATTAATTTTAGGATTTTAATTTGCTAGTATAACCAGAATTCAGGTTATCGAAAAAATGCAAAGATTTCCTTAATATCTATACACATAGTTTTTCTGTTTGTTCTCATAGATAGTTTCTCTGATGTTTGCAAAATCCTGTAAAGAATATGTTTCATTATCTATACATTATATTGTAACTTCGTAATTCCCTACGAAGGCCTCAGTTTAAAATTTTAGTTTATCCTGTACATTTACAGAATAGAGGAGTAATAGGTACTAAAATTGTTTCTGAAGATAATCCTTCGTCATGAAAAGAGATTGAAGCTAATCTACAATGTTTCTACCTTTCATTGTCATTATACAAAACATCCATTATAGTAATGGTAATATAATATACATTGTATCAAACCCTCTCTCAGATTGCAACTACATTATTTACACTAGACGAGTCTGCAGAATCTTTGACAAGTACACAAAACATCTGTGATTTGAAGTACAACCCCTCAAATTACGCTAAAGAGTAATTTTAAGCTAAATTAAACAACAAGTAGTAACGTCTCCTAGGCATAGGAGACGAATTATTACTCATAAAATCTGAAAGCGCGGAAGGACGAGGAAGAGATTCTCGCTCTGAAGATGACATTAAATATGAATAATTTCCCGGCTAAATTACATTTTGTGGAGCAGATTTTAAGGAATGCCGTTTAAAAACAATGGAGGTGGAGTTAAAGAAATATTTGCGCAATAACATTTCATGTTGTTTGTTTTCAAGGGAAATATAATAAAGAACTTCCTAAGATGGACTTCATTAATAAATATATAAAACTCAAATAAGAAAATGTATTATTTTGTCTCTGATTGACTTACTGAAAAATTCCTTGATCGTGTTTTTGACGAAGATAAGTGGGATTAATTAAATAGCCCCACAAAAAAAAATTTCTAATCAAAAAAATTCCTATACCCTTCAATTTTTGTATAGGGGCAAAAACATCCGTTCAATAAGGTAAATTTATGATTCATTCATTTATGATCATTGTGGAAAAAAGTATGAATGGGGCGCTTTTTATCTCTCGTACTTGTGTTCTTTAATGCCAAGGGCTTCAGCATAGAGGCAAAAATTCTCCCGAAGGGGTTGATACAGCCTCTGCACCCCTTCTATACCCTTCTGGATACAGAATTGTGTCATACAAGCTTCTAGCTTCCAAGCTGTTGAGAATACAAAATCATGTGGTAGAGGGTGAATGCTGCCCTGGAACCAAGCCTTCAGAAGGGTATAAACTACCACCTGCTGGATGAGGAACACAGGGGTGAAGGGAGATCTGGGAGAGCAAGTGTTTCTTATTTTTACTGCAGAATGGTCGCAGTGCATTAAAGAGAACCTCCTTCAGTTGCCTTGACCGCATCCTGCAAGGGGCGAAAACTAACCCCCAAACCCCAAAAAGGGTTCAGTCCAGTCAGTAGAGACAAAAAAAGTTCAAAACCTCGAACATCGGTTAGGAAAGATCGATTTTCATTAAATACATGGCATTCGATTCGTAATTGATAGTATTGTAGTGTACGTGCTCCTAAGGTGTGCTTTTACCCTGGGGTTGGATGCCACTCCTTTTGAAATAACCACAAAAATCGATAGAGGGATGAATTCTAAGCAAAAAATATTCTATGAAGTTTTATCGATAAATAAATATTTTTCGAGTTATTCGCAATTAAAAATGTTGAATTTTCATCTAAAAATGTATGTTATAGAACGATTTTTCACGAATAACTCGAAAACCCTACGTTTCATTAAAGAAATCATCAGGAACAAAAATGAAGCTTATAAAATAGTAAAACGATTGGTTTTCTTTTTAGTTCTGTAGATGCAATACGAACCGAGTTATGGTTCTCTCAAGGTGACTGTTCGCCGAAAACTGAATTCAAACCTTTCAACGTTAAATAACGGAAAAACGACGAATCTCTTAGAGGAAAACTTCTCAGATCTTTTTAAAGTACATGAAAAGGCCTTTAAAATAAGCTCTAATAAAAGGCATTAGCGTAAAAACTTTCAGGGTTATGATGAAAATAAAATGGTTGTCTCGTTTTTTTTTCGAAGAAAATATCAGCAGTTAACCGATGACTTAACTTCCTTAATTTTTAAGATATCTGATCGCTCCAAAAACAATTTTGTAGGGAATTTCAAGGGCTATAAGACTTGTAAAGTTAAACTTCCTTGAATCCCTTGTTTTTGAGAATTTTGATTTTAAACGGCTCGGAGAAGGTGGTCCTCGCACTAAAATGGGAACTTAAAACGGAGACATCTCAATTAACTTTCATCCTAGTGAAATAGAAGAAAAAAACATTTTTTTTTACAAATAATACCCTAAATTTCCATACTCGTCCTTTTTTATTTGCCTTCTTTAGTTTTTGAGTTACTGTGAAAAGTAGAAAATTTTTTCAAAAATTTAAAGATCATTTAAAAAATCGGTAAAGTTATTTACACAGAACTTCCCTCGTTATTGGGAATAATAATCGGAATATAATTATTGGTATTATTACAAAGAAAACCTGATAACTTTTGGTCAAAAAAATATACAGAGTGTTCATCCAACAGCAAAAGTTCAATATAACAGGTGCCAAATATGGAAGGCTTGCGCAAATACCTTTATAAATGTCCACCATGACTCAATTATTTCTTGGGATGCCATTATTCAATAAAAGTATATAATAGGATATGCCAAATATTATTGCCATCTCTCACATTCCATCTATTTGTGGTAAAATTTTTTCAAATTTTTTTTATTTTTTTTTTATTTTTCTTTAAATAGATTTAGAACGCTATGAAACGTGGAAATTTTAAATTTTGAGAAAAAAAAAATTCATCTATTTTGGTGGTAAAAATTTTTTTAAAAATGATAAAAAATTTTCAAAAATTTTTTTTCTTTTAAATAGGTTTAAAATGCCATGAAACGAGGAAATTTTTAATTTGAACGAAGAAAAAATTTTTTTTTAGTGGTAAAAATTTTTTCAAAAATTTTTGAATTTTTTTTTCCTGAAATAGGTTTAGCGCGTCATGAAACGTGGAAATTTTAAATTTGAGCAAAAAAAAAATGTTTTCACTATTTATTCCGTTTAGACGGTCCACCCTGTATATTTTTCAGTGAAAATTCTACCAGTTCTTCGCTGACAGTAGCGTCAACTACCTGCCAAATTTGACTGCTCTCCGTCAAGTAGTTTTTTAGTAAATGCATCAACAGACAGACAGACAGACAGACAGACAGACAGACAGACAGACTGACGGAATTGAAAAACCTATATTTTCGTAATCTCCGTGATCTGAAACGTCAGAATCCGTAAAAATCTCGGAGGGTGATTTTTTCTCGAATACAATACTTCCCTTCGGTATGCGAGGGAAGTAAGCGAGGGAAGTAAAAATTATTTCATTTTAGTAGTAAAAATTTCTTCAAAAATATTGGTGAATAAATTTTTTTTTCCTGAAATGGGTTAAGCGTGTCATGAAACGTAGAAATTTTAAATTTGAGCAAAATAAAATGTTTTCATCTTGGTAAAAATTTTTTCAAAAATGTTTGAAAAAAATTTTCAAATTTTTTTTTTCCGAAATTGGTTAAGCGTGTCATGAAACGTAGAAATTTTAAATTTGAGTAAAAAAATTTTTTTTTCATCTTGGTAAAAATTTTTTCAAAAATGTTTGAAAAAAATTTTCAAAAATTTTTTTTTTTGAAATTGGTTAAGCGTGTCATGAAACGTAGAAATTTTAAATTTGAGTAAAAAAAATTTTTTTTCATCTTGGTAAAAATTTTTTCAAAAATGTTTGAAAAAAATTTTCAAAATTTTTTTTTTCTGAAATAGGTTTAGCGCGTCATGAAACGTGGAAATTTTAAATTTGAGCAAAAAAAAATTTTTTTCACTATTTATTCCGTTTAGACGGTCCACCCTGTATATTTTTCAGTGAAAATTCTACCAGTTCTGCGTCAACTACCTACCAAATTTGAATGCACCAACAGACAGACAGACAGACAGACAGACAGACAGACAGACAGACCGACAGACAGACAGACAGACAGACAGACTGACGGAATTGAAAAACCTATATTTTCGGAATCTACGTGTTCTGAAACGTCAGAATCCGTAAAAATCTCGGAGGGTGATTTTTTCTCGAATACAATACTTCCCTTCGGTATGCGAGGGAAGTAAAAATGAATCATTTTTTTTTAATTTAAGCATTCTGAACCATTCACACTTCTATTGTTAGTGCCCAAATAAAGTAAATTGTAAATAGATTACGTTTAATTTCAATTCTTGCGGTGAAGCCATTGGTTTCATTGCATTTGAGGAAAAAAATTTTTCCATCGCCCATTTCATAAAAATTTTTCAAAATTTTCAAAATTTCAAAATTGTTTTCTAAAATTTTCAAAAAAAAAATTTTTTTTAGATAGGTTTAGAATGTCATGAAACGTGGAAATTTAAAATTTCGTTATCTATTTATTCCCTTTAGACGGTCCACTGTATATTTTCCAGTGAAAGTCTTTTCAGCATTTCTTCAGTGGCAGTGGCGTTAGCTACGTACCAAATTTGACTGACTTCCGTCAAGTGGTTTTTTAGTTAATGTACCAACAGACCGACAGACAGACAGACCGACAGGCAGACTGACGGAATTGAAAAACCTATATTTTCGTAATGTACATGATCTGAAACGTGAAAATTCGAAAAAATCTCGGAGGGTGATTTTTTCTCGAATACAATATGTCCCTTCGGTATGCGAGGGAAGTAAAGAGTAAAAGAATTACTTCTCACAAATTCTTTCTATTCTGTAAGTGACTTTTTAAACAAAAATTTTAATTGTAGATAGGTTTTCATATTTTATATTTTGTTTACCAGATTTATGTTATTCTTTATGTATGATTCTAATATAGTCATGTAACGTTTGCATGATAATATAGTTTAAGATTTGAGTACCTCTTTGTTTGCATGCTTGTATATGAGTGTATGTATATTATTTTATTTTACTTGTGTATTTTTGTCTATTTTGTACTTTGTAACTTGCTGACTTGCTACCTATTCTGTGTATCTTAAATAGATAATAAATGAATTGAATTGAACTAATTTAAGGTGTATTATGATTTTTGGCGTTTGGTCTCGACAACAAAAAATTATGACACTTTTCTCGCAGTCGCATTGTTGAGGCACACTTAGATGGAGAGCCGGCTGTATAGATTACCTATGAATAAGATACATAAAAATCTTTATGTGTGTGAGTAAGTACTACCACAGACATACAGAGAGCCACTTTTCATTTTTGCAAATTTTGCCTGTGTCATGGAATTCTGACGTCACCAAACTTACATCAAAATGTAAGTTTTGAGGTATACAATGAGACTGTAGTGGGCTGCCAGACTTAATTTGCTTGCAACCCTGAGACACCCTGGATTAAAGTATTCTTTTTTCTGTTTTCTTAAGTCATCGAATACATGAATTATTATTTTTTTAGGTTAAAGTACAAGCGTTCTAGTTATTAAAAAAAATAGGCTGCCTCTTCTTATTTGCCCGCGTCATTTTTCAGAATACCCTATCAAATTTTCGGCGAGTTCAGAGAATATCCGAAACAAAATTCTAAATGCATGGGACTATATGGTGTATCCGAAATTTTACTAAATTCGAATTGGAGGGCAGTGACCAGCCACTTGAAAAGATCACATTTGCAGTTTTTGAGATACAATTAGAACTCCGTGAAACCTGCTAAAAGCTATATGGAATATTGAGTTTCTCTATACGAATCTCCTGTTGCAAGTAAAATTATCATTAATAGAACATTTTTCTGAAAAGTAAAAAAAAAATAACGATTACATTTTTCCTGGAGATATTAAATATTTTATTTATTTTCAGCACAGGCACAACATGATACACAAGTATCTAGCTGAAATTTAAGCGGCTTAAATAAAAATTCCAAAATTCGTGGATATAACAGTAAAAGCGAAGATGAATACAGTAATAAGCTTATGCAAAGAGACGTTACGGTAAGCATAATGATCCAAATAGCAGCACTTTTCCGACGTATATAATTCAGACAACTATTTAATGAAAAGTCTCGTCGTGTTGCAGCACAGGGGTATCGTTCCCATGGTGACGCTGCAGCCGGGTCTGCTGGGGTAGCTCGGTCTGGGGCGGCTGGGGGTGGCTCTGCAATGGGGTGGTGCTCCGTCTGCTGCTGTCGTTGCCCCTATATCTAGTATTTCTATTCTAATCAAACACAACGATGCAGTATGCTTCCGCCAGAAACCAATATTTTTATCAAACACTCCTACTGTTAAAAGATAGCTGGGAATCTTTCATTAAATCTCTATTCACATAAAGGATGCTTTGTTAGAACAAAAAATGAATTTTGCACTGCTGTATTACGACCTAATTCTCGTTTTACGTTTAAATATATACCTGGCGTGCTGCCTAAGTATATGTCACCTACCTTCGTTTATTATAATTCAGGTTTGAAATAAAATTTCTAGAATAGTTTTACCTTCAGCTAGCATGGACTATTCGTATATTTTATTATGTAGTTACATGCGTATGAGTGACAAAACAATGTATTTTTAAAGTTATATCAAGAAAACTAATTTCGAAAAATCCAATTTTAACAAATACATTTTGGTGTTATCCAAAGTTATCAGTTTATTTTTAATATTATAAATGTAATCTTTGATAATTTTTACTGTACCTATTACATGATTGTGCTAGCGTGTTTGCAATTCCTCTCACATTTTTATTTAACTTGGCCATTAAATCTAACATATTCCCCGATTCACTCAAATGTTCTAAGATAATTCTTGTATATAAAAAAGGTGAAAAAAATAATATTGAGAATTGCATACCTATAACGATTATCTACAATTTCTCCAAAGCTTTCGAAACATTGCTGAATGAGCCAACATTTCTTATGCATAGGACCGCATTACTGCATACCAACACGGTTTCTTCAAGGGAAGATCTACCTCAACCAATCTTTTTTGTATCACCCAACATATAACTGATGCTATCGATGCAAACACAGAAGTTGTCGTAATTTACACATACTTCATTAAAGCACTTGAGAGACTTGACCACGATATTTTATATTCAAAATTTCAACAATTTTGTTTCATTCTTCAAATCTCATCTTGAAAATAGACACCACCACATTAAATACTGTGGTCAGCGGTCTCTAGAATTTGTAACCACTTTAGGCGTACCCCAGGGTTCTGTGTTGGGTTCTTTATTTTTCAATATTTTCATTAATGACATCATAGTAGAACTGGATGTCAATTGTCTCTGATATGCAGATGATATGAAGTTGTACAATGAAGTAATTGATGTTACTGATTTTGTGGCTATACAAAAGTCCCTTGATAAAGTAAATGAATGGTGTAATTTAAACAAACTATAGTTGAACGTAAGGAAGTACAATGTTCTAACTTTCACCAATAAACATCAGCTGGCCGAATTTAATTATTGTTTAGAAGATTCAGAGCTTGCACGTCCAGCAACCTTCCGTGATCTCGGTGTAACATTTGACAGTAAACTAACCTTTAATTGTCATATAAACGCCACAATCAATGAAAGTTTTAGAACACTGGGATTTATAACACGATGTATTCATGATTTTAACGACAGTAAGGTGCTGAAACTACTCTATCAGTTTTTTGTTCGATCACAATTCGAATACTGGTCAATTATTTGGTCTCCTCATTACAATATAAATATATAAAATATAGAGAGAATTCAAAGAAGTTTCTTAAAGACTTTAAGTTACAAGAAGGACGATGTCTATCCTGCTATTGGTTTTCCCCAGATTGCACTTTTAAACAGATTCTCGCTTTCGAGATTGGAGACTCGCCGAATTATTTCTTTTTAAAGTAATACATATTATAACAGATTCTAGTGCTATCTTAAATTTACTAAATCTTCGAACACTTAGACCAGGTTCCAGACCAAACTCTTTATTCTATCTGTCGATCCCCAGAACTAACGTACAGAAATTTTCGCCATTGTACAAAATGTGTGAGAACTATAATAATCTTCAAGACCAGTTTGATATATTCCATTGAAATGTAGCTGAGATAAAGAGATTAACTGTATAAATGAAAAAATGTTACCACATTTCTGTTTATATACTTTTAATATTTTTTAATATATCTGTATGTACTTATCATCTTCTGCCCTGTAATTGTAATGCTATATAAATAAATAAATAAATGAATGAATGAATGTATGAATGAGTGAGTGAGTGAGTGAGTGAGTGAGTGAGTGAGTGAGTGAGTGAGTGAGTGAGTGAGTGAGTGAATGAATGAATGAATGAATGAATAAATAAATAAATAAATAAATAAATAAATAAATAAAGCAGCTAATATTGTGAATGTCAAAGGCTGTAACATAGGATTCCGTGTTTAACTGAATGAAATAAATTGGAAAGTATATACATCCATTTTTTCTATAACCTCAAAAGTTGTTCATTTAACGAGTCAGTCATAAACAACTACACTCTGTACTAAATTGTATTTCGCATCGGTTGCTAGGCAAGTTTCTACTGTAAACTAAAGGGTATATACTCCTTACTCTTTGCTGTTTTGCAGCAACCATAATCTCTGATCCGGAACCGTATCGATCGAAACAGGAGGAAAATAATATTCTTTCGCGCTTTCCGGTTATAAAACACATAAAAGTCAGCTATCTTTTCATCTAGGATGATTTTAATAAAGAAATTGTAATGAATGTAGCAAAATTAATTTCGCATATTTGTCAAAATATGTCATTTTTTATTTACTCATGACGAGCTGAATTTTCGATTTCACCAGTGCAATATACGATGCAGACAAAATGCCAATTTCCGTTTTCCACAGAGACATCATGCAGCCTTCCAGCCGATGTATTGATCTAGTTGTAAACGTTTAGGTATTTATGCTTTGGATTATCCGATGAAATTATTTAAAATTTAAATCGAGTGGTCGCACACCCTATTAAGCAGTGGCTTCCAATTCAGATTCCAAGCGGACTTCTCGTGTAATGAACCAATTTTTCTAGTTGGATATGCATCACCAATCCCAAATCCCTGTTTCTTATATTATTAAGCATTGAATTGTAAAGCCTAGGTACTCGGCGAAATATCTAATTGGAAGGGCATGCGCCAGGCAATTTTAACATGTGTTATACTAGTGTTTTATATTAAATTCATTCATCGTGAATCACTGGTCCGGTACAACAATTATCCGATATCCGTGTGCACGGGCCGACCCCAGTGGGCACGAACGCTGCCGAATTCTTCTCAGTCTCATATTTTCGAGATATATGAAAAGTTAGTTGTAGAGATAGGCGGTCCGGTTCTTTTAGTGGATTCGGTCTCTTTGGAACCCATCCGCTTGTGGAACTGTCTAACTGGATTCGTTCCATTGGATCCATTTCAAAATTTTCTCATCGTAATGTGTGAGTTTGAGTCACTAAATACTCTTATTATTAATTATTGTATTTTACTACCTCATTTTCTTGATAAATCATATCATAATAAAATACTTTTTCAACAATATGAATTGGTTTGTATGCACGTGCGGAATTTACTGTTTTTGGCGCAACGACAGTCAACTCAAACTTGAAAACTATCTAAGCAGTCAGGATATAGAGTCAGGAGAACTCAGCTCAGGACAGTACCAGGACACACATATAATAGCAGATCAATGGATCAACGACCCGGTTCGATCGACATCGTAGATTTGGTCCGACACATTCCGGCCCGAACCGCTTAACACTATATGGTTTATTTGGTGGCCAACCGCTAGATGTAGGTGACAGTGAGTAAGACCAGCAATATTTTTCCGCGAGCTGGCACGCAATCACACTACGCCGTCTGCCATTTTGCCGATTGTGCCTCTCGCAGTATCAAGAGGCTAAATGCCCTGGAAGCAAGCAGCCAGTTCGTGCTGACCGTCCGTAGGAGGCAGTCCACTCCAGTCCGCTCCTAGTGTAACCGTTTCCAGACAAGCGTGCACTCGCAACAAGGAAGTAAGAGGAGGATAGTAGTAATGTTGACTTAGCTGATGTTAGGGACCACATTTATTAATATTTTACCTTTTAGCTTAGGGAAAATCACACAAGCCCTTGGACGCTTATTGTGTCATTTATGATATATTAAGTTGAGCGGTCAGCACCTAACTCCAGAGCTGCGATGCATTATCATGCAGCGAGGGAGTTAATTGAGGATTCTTACTTTTCAGCTTTAGGGAGAACCACGAACTTCATTAGACACTCTTGTTATCACTCGTGAAATCTCGAATCGAGAGCAGGGGATACTGGTCCGCACCTCGTAACTCTAGCGCTGCTATAGATTGTCACTCGGCGAGAAAACCAATTGTGAACACTTAATCGTACTTTTAGGTTTATCATATAATTCTAGCTCTATATGTTGATGATGAACTAATTGACTAATTGCAGTTACTTAAGACTAACTGCTGAGCGAAGCGAAAAGGGAGTTCAATATTACGCCTTATGTTTAGAAATCGAGGGTCTTCGAGACGGGTGAATCTTTATTCGTCAAGAAGTATATATGAAAAACGGATTTAACATCAACAACTCCAATTTTGTTCCAGTAAAAGTGATCGTCATCATAAAATGCGCGCGTCATCCAATAGGAGAAGAAAATCTGATCTTGTTATTGAGCTAGTTGGGAGCTTAATGTATTTATCAACTGCAACCATAACTAACAATACGGGCAACAATGCAGGAAAGTATAGGTCAGTTTATAATATTCATTGAAATTCAGCCCAGCTAATTTTAAAATAGTCGAATTACTTTGAAATAGTTGAATAGCTTTAAACGGGAAGACAATCTACAACTTATCAACGATGCAGTTTACTCATATGACGTGACAACGAAGATATGAACTAGTCGTTAAACTGGGCTTTGTCCTAAAACTGGATCTTCAGTTGTTTCGTAGAATTGGCGCATCTTGCTGTCACTCAATCTGCGAAATAAGTTATGTAGTAGAAAAGTTTGTTACTGCCTCTCCTGAATACAAACACAACATAAACACAACCTCTACTCGTTTAATAGTAATAATAATCACAAGATATATCGTGGTTAGAACTAACCAATGACGTTAATACAATTAAGGTGAAAAAAATTGATGATACAATTCAGATTATGTCATTACATAAAAACCCAGCAAATAGTTTTCAATGAATAATGAACTTTGCTTGATATTAATTCTCTAGGTGGGTGGTAGTGAACTAGTTCTAAACTTATTTCAGTTTTTAATCCATGGGTGAGCATGAGGGGACTGTTACGATATCCATCAAGAATGTTATGAAATACAAATTTACAAAGAACTTTTTCCCTTTTTTAGCACGACCTCGTCCATTCATGGACAATGGCTTTCTTCATATTTCTTCACCCTTATCGGTCTTAAGCACTCAATATCCAGTTCCTGCAAGCTTGCCTCTATATGTTGTCCCCAGATTCATTAATTTTGTCAAGGCTAAATTGTTGAATGAATTATTATGTAAGTAGAAATAATACAATTTCCCACATTTTGTACGTTCTGGGTTGGCCCCTACTTTTCAGGAGTAGAAATAAAGTAATGTTATGAATTACACCCCCTTGGAACTGGAGATAATACGCCTATGCCTACTAATAGTGACTGGAAAGACTCTAGAAAGAGCCATGGACTTTTCTAGAGTGTGGTGGAAGAAGATTCTGGTTCAATCTATAGGTAATTTCAGAGTATATAAGGCGCGATTACCGGCGCAGAGGAGGAAGTTTATTAAGAAGAAACTTTATAGAAGTGACGTTCTGTAAAAAGTGAGGTTAAACAAAGTGTAAAGGTTATTTAAGAAGTTTTGTATAATCAGTAAATTATTAAATAAAGTGTTAGTGTTTATCTCTTGTTGAAATTATTTTAGAACCCACGGATTCATACAGTATGTTTCCTAAAAGGTGGAAAATACGCAACAGTAAGATATTGCGTTTGAATCTTAATGGCATTATTTTTTAATGTGCGTCCATATTTGTGACAAGTGCAGTATTTATCTTCCTTTGCATAGCTATATCAGAACACACAGTTTTTGTAGTATTCGTTCACCTAATTCTCTTCAGACATAAATTAATTCTAGTCCACATCCTGCGCAACAAAAAGTACCGTACACACTAAAAGCCTACTTTCACGAAAGCACTACAATTCAATGGTTCGGATAGTTAACGGACACCAAGGAATAGTGTGGGAGTCAAGAAACGATGCCCCTTATTCCCTAACTATTCACCATGGTCCTAAATTAAGACGTACAAAGCACAGTAAAGCAAACTGAATAAACTTTAAGTTCAATAATGATATGATCCGTAAACAAATGAGAACCCATTCAGCGGCGAAGAATACAAAATAGGCCACTACACCTTAGGAACGACGAATTAATATATCTAACATTCCAACTGAAAAGCAGATAAACTCTAGAGGGGGAGATTAAAACTGCCCACGAAATTGCAAGTGAAATTCTAGCTATCGAAAAAAATATGTCATGGAAACAGATCAAGAAAATACTGCCAACGATGACAACAATGATGGCAAAACTGGACAACGACCAAAGCCAGCAGACGAAATCTGAGTAGAGCTGAAAACTACTGTTTTTGAGAATAGGTGGACGATATGGATCGTCCACCTATTCTCAAAAATAATAAAACCAAAGGAGCGAAAACGTCAACATTAATAGGAGAGAAGACAATAACAAAGATGTTTAGAAACATGTGCATGTTCCTATCCATATTCTATTTCTGATAAACTGATGGGGATATGCCAAAACAAGAGAGCCAACGCATCCATTGAAGCAAGTGCTAATATTCAGTACTAGGACATTAGGGAGGCCATACTACAAATAAGAGGATTACAAAAGGACCGTACACACTGGAAATTAACACCAAGAAAAGAAAACGAAGAGCAAAAAAGGCATTGCAAGGATATGTGTACATCCGATATCAAATATGAAGGAAACAGGATATTTAGAAGAAGAGAAACCGCAAAAGCAGATGCAAATGAAGGAGCGTTAACATTTTATATCACAGCGCACCTCCCAAGCACCTACCCTTGCTGTACCGTGCACCATACCGGGTGGCCACGAGTCAAGGCACGCCCCCAAGATTTTGGTTGTTTTTGGATTTAAAAATTTGGTTTTTGGTACAAATAAATTAGACAATAATAGGCTACTTTTAAACTAACAGGAATGAAAATATCACTTCCGGTTGAACCGGAAGTGACAACTTTTTTTTCTTAAATGGAATGACTATATTTTTTTGATGGTTTCTCATTAAGCATGAATTTCTAAGTGCAACAGATTTTTCAGATGTAAAAAATTCCAAAAAATAAGTGAGATACAATTTTTTTTTCATTTTTTCAAAATGGCCGCGTCAGATGAATGCGATGCGATGTAAGAAAGTTACTAAGTAGGCTATGGAAATTATTAGTAAGGCTGTAGACTTGTCTGTAAAGCGGAAAATAGTTGTTTGAATTACTGATAGTTACCAGTATTTTTAGTTATTAAAAAAAAAAACGAAATTTAGTTTTCATTTTCATTTCCGTAGGGGTCCTATGGACTTTTTTTTAAAATGGAACTGTGCTATTTCTTTTATTGATCAGAAATAATGATTCATAAACTATAATTTTTTCGCCATTAATTATTTCTTAACGATATCCTTCGTAATAATAGAAGTATTTTTAAAAATAAACACAAATTCAACAAGAAATAATTTTAATAGGTATAACGTTACAACCATGAATAAATTACCAAGAATAACAAAACTATTTCAAACCTAGATTATAATAAACCATTATAAAAGTTGTTCAAAGTGTTCACCGTTATGATTAATACACAGAGTTGCAAGTCTAACATTTTGTAATTGTTGAGGTGTTATTTGTGCAATTTCGTCTCGAACTCTTTCTACCAGATCTTGCCTTGTGGTTGGAGCAGTCATGTAGACTCTATTTTTCAAATGCGCCCAAATAAAAAAATCGTGTAGGGTTAAGTCAGGCGACTTTGCAGGCCATCTGACTGGACCATGGGTCCCAATCCAACGATCTGGAAATAATTGATTTAAGTAATCCCTAACGATAATAGCATTGTGTGGGCCAGCCCCGTCTTGTTCGAAGTAAACCTTGTCAATATTGGTATTGGGAATTTGATTAATCTGTGGAACTATATGGTCGCCCAGTACGCCTAACCAAACATTGGAGCCAAACCGCTCCTGAAACAGCCCCTGTCTCATAATGTGAGGATTATCAATTGCCCAATATCGAGTGTTGTTTCGATTAAATAACCCAAGGTTTGTAAATCTCGATTCATCAGTGAACAAAATGTTTTTGATAAAATTCTCATTTCTTAATTGGCGTAACTGTAACCAATTACAAAATGTTATTCTTTGTTGATAATCATTCTCATATAAAAATTGATGCAATTGATATTTATAAGAACGATAGCCGTGTTTCTTTAAAAATTTTTCTGGCTGATTCTTTGGAAACTGGTAATTCATGTTCAATTTGTCTTATCGAAATGGTTGGGTCAACTTGCACTAAAGCTAATACATTAATTTCAGTTTCTTTATCCACAATTAATCTGTCTACAATTTCAACATTAACTTCAGTTCTGAATTGTTGCTCCAACCGGACGAAATAGTTTCTCGGGGTTGTCTTCTTTCTGGATATCTCCGTCCATACAGACTTTGTGCTCTAGTTGCATTACGTCGAGTCTCTCCATAAATAATGATCGTGTCAACTTTTTCATCTCTTGAATAATTTTCAGCCATTTTATATTAATTTTCTTGTTTATAACAACTTTAATACACTTGCTTCAGAAAATTAGTGAATAGGTCAAGACTAATTCAATTGTTACCAATGTCTGTCACTTTCATGGCTATTTGCAATTTTGGATTTAAATGTAGATAGGTAGGTACCTTATTAAAATGATTTGTTGGCGCTTAATTTTAAAAAATACTTCTATTATTGCGAGGGATATCGTTAAGAAATGATTAATGGCGAAAAAATTATAGTTTATGAATCATTATTTCTGATTAATAAAAGAAATAGCAAAGTTCCATTAAAAAAATCCATAGGACCCTACGGGAATGAAAATGAAAATGAAATTCCGTTTTTTTGAAAAAAAAACAAAAACTAAAAATACTGGTACCTACCAGTAATTCAAATAGCTATTTTCTTCTTTATAGACAAGTCTACAACCATACTAATAATTTTCATAGCCTACTTAGTAATTTTCTTACATCGCATTCATCTGACGCGGCCATTTTGAAAAAATTAAAAGATTCTTCGTATCTCACTTATTTTTTGGAATTTTTTACATCTGAAAAAACCGTTGCACTTAGAAATTTATGTGTAATGAGAAATCATCAAAAAAATATAGTCATTCCATTTAAGAAAAAAAAGTTGATGTCACTTCCGGTTCAACCGGAAGTGATATTTTCATTCGTGTTAGTCTAAAAGTAGCTTATTATTGTCTAATTTATGTGTACCAAAAACCAAATTTTTAAATACAAAAACAACCAAAATATTGGGGGCGTACATTGACTTGTGGCCACCCGGTATAACTCTAGCTGGTGGGAATAAGCACGAGTCAAGTTCAGCCCGGCGTAAATATAGACGGGGCTCTGCAGTGTGTTCCTGGGGAGTGACAGCAACTCCTAGCGTACGCTGGCAAGTCAGTCAATCAAAACCAATCAACTTTGCTAAAAATTTGATTTCAGGTGACAAATTACACCATTCCTTAAGTTCTAATGTGTGAGTTGTGATTAGTTTATATATCTCATAAAGAAAATAACATGCCATTCCACAGGTGAATTTTCAAACATTCGTACATTTAAAGGTTAATGTTGATATTAAATTTAGTGAAGCATAGAAAAGACAGCTTAATATCTCACTTGAAAATGCTAGAAAATCATCCATTTTTATGTAGGGCGGATGTAGTTACACTTTGGAACGGAAGTGGTGTGCATACAGAATACTTTTATTCTCGCAAATATCTCCAACGCATGTTTAATAACCTGAAAGCAAAATACATAATAATTGCTGTTTTGGGTAAAACGTGGTTTAAAAGGTAGCATTACATATTTTTGCAGATTAATGCTACTATAGCGGCCTTCCCTAACACTCCTGATCGTTACGCCTATTCGTTTAATAATTTGATATATTTTGCTGGTATCCTGTGTTAATGTAGTTACTCAGTGATTCATAGACGGGGTGTAGTGAATGGGCTCATTAAACTCTATTTCTCTTTACGGTGTAACATTGTAGCAGATTGATCCTGTTGAATTCGATATTGACAACCTAATTAAAGGGAAGAAAAATACATCACGAACAACCGAACGGTCGATGACTTCGGCCAGCTGCGCCTTTCCCATTTCAGTGCAATGAAGCATTCATTTCATCTATTATCTATTACCAAATTGGAGCACTTCGCATAATTGTTGTAAACGGCTGTTAATATTGTTGTTGTTAGGTATAAGCTGTTTAGTGTTTGTATTGTAGATTAAGGTGCGGCATGCTCATTATAACTTTGTAGCTGTTTTATATCGTAATAATGCTGAAATTATAGAACTTGTTACTAGCTTGTACTTGACAGTTTCTCTAAAAACTATTAAATGTTTGCCTTCATTATACATTATACCATTCAATCAAATAAGTGTATTATAAATACAACAAAAATGTTTAATGAGCATGGTAGGAACAAAATTATACAGAGACTCTTTTCGTGATACGCTATCATAAAAAAAGGTTTGTGTAGGTCGCTCCTTGTAAACATCAGAATTTCTATTAGTCTAGCCAACGCTTTTTGGATTCGAAATAAAAAACTGCCGAAATTGGAATATTTACGGGTAAGCAAGAGTCAGGTTATATATTACTACCATATATTATTACAATTTACACGGGTTATATTAACTTTGGGCAATAAGCTCGAGAAAAGAATTTATAGATAAAATTAAAACCTCAAGTGATATTTGCAGAATGCGGCTTACAGCGATAACATTGTATACAGAGTTTTGCAGTGGTATAATGTGTATTGCAAATAACAGTAGAATACTCCATATTGAAATTGGACCATGTTCATTATACGGGTAACCGCCAGTGATTTATAAGTCGTCATGATTTGAATAAACTATGTTCTATTTTAATTATACATCAAAACTGTTCCAAGATTTTTTTACAAAGCATCCACCGAATTAAAATACTGTAAAGTGTTTGTTAAAAAATAAAGTAAAACTTGTCTAGTGCTAGTGCAGTGCCTTGCTGAGCCGTCACGTCGTCAAATGTATACCTTGGTTCCCTTTTCAAATGGATCGTATGAGCAATATGAATTTATAAGGCAATATAGACAACCATTGTGGATGAAAAAGATAAGTTCTTTATTCGTGGTATTACTTTATTAGTGTATTAGTTTATTTCTTTATCAAAACTGAAAAAAATTAAAATTAAAATTGAAAAGATGTTAAACGTAGATAATGAAGTACAGAAATTACCCGGACTTGGAAAATGGAAATTAAAACTGATTACTTCAAAAACAAACCAATATACAGGGTGCACAAAATATTCTATCTTTCTCATAACCCGCTGTAAAAAGCTCTTTTTACCGCGAGAGAAGAATAAATAAGATGCTGATAGATGGAAACTTAAAAGAAGCATGGAAACTAAAAAGAAGCATCTCGCAAACGCCTGCACTTGCCATTCGATGATGACAGATGTAAACTTAAAAGAAGTATCTCACAAACACCTACAATTCCCATCCTATATTCCTACCCCATGCGTCATGTGGCTCTAGCTGCTGGGAACAAGCATGTCCCATTTGTAATAACATACTACTGAGCGACTGCATTTGGCCATTCGGCGGACGATCGAGTTGTGTCCAGATTGGATGTCCGGAATCCGCAGCAATGCCCACCTTACTCTGGCAAATCAGTAAATCAAGCACATAAAAATACAAAGACGTACAAGATGTGAAAACTTTCGTATATAGCGTATTTCTTAATTTCGAACGAACTTTATGTAGATTACGTGATTTATCAATATTACTTTATATTGTTATTAACATATTTTTAATGAGACAATTACGAAATGAATGAAAGTTATAGTCGGGTGTTGCTTACTGCAAATATCTATTGAATTCGATAACTTCTACCAGACATAACTTTTTTATTGAAACATATATAAAATAGGATATAATCATTTGTTATTGAAATTGCAAATGATTAGTCATTCTAAAATTATTAAAACTTATAAATTATACCAAACGTGACAATTTACATACCACTGACGTCCATATGATCGCCAAAAATAACGAAAAACGTTTCAAAGGCTAAGCATTTCCAAGAAACTGAAAGAGATTTTATGAAAATCTAATTCATTAGAATGAAAAAAATTTTAAAGACAGGGTACGTAAATAAATTAATTTCAGGCCTCTGTTCTCATTTTTAACTGACTTTACATATCGTAGGGGTAGTATTACTAGTTTAACCTGCCTAGCCGTAGGGGACTATGTTGGATGCTAGTGTTAAAATGAGAATGGCAAATAAGAATTTTTACTTGTTAGCATAACCAGAAGTCAGGTTATCGAAAGAATGCAAAGATTTCATTAATATTTTTATATATAGTTTTTCCTTTAATTCTCATAGATAGTTTTTCTTTCTTCTGTTTGCAAAATCCTATAAAGAATATGTTTCATTACTATAAGCAAACCAATAATAAATAATTCACTTTTAAACTTGTAATAAACGTCTTCAGACCCACATTTCGAAGGCATCAATGCTATCTCTCTCTTCTTTCCTAATGGTGCATGTCTTAGAGGTGTAAAGAAAGATAGATACAATTGTGGCATTAGTAAGTCTGTCTTTGTCTGTTTCATAGTATTTCTGTCACGCCAGATTTTGTTCAACTGGCAAATTGCAGATTTTGTCATCTTTCTTCTGCATCGAATATTATATTCGCGGTTGCTAATATCTACGAGCTCTCTAAGGTGCACCAACTTTTAAATGGATGTTTTGGGAGTATCTACCTTACTTGGAATGTGTCTTATATATGTCGGAGCATTTTCTTCTACGTATTTTTGCTCTTAGTGATCTCTCTTACAAGTGCTATTCCTTCTTACATTCAAATTTCCATACTTGAATAAATTAGCTACGGAAGATTTAAAATCCATTTGATTTTGTTACGCCAAATCTAGATAATAATCTTCATACATTTTTAAGGCTTCTGCAATGCCTCTATTTTATTTGAAACAGATTTTTAACATCCTGTCCTTTTCTTATGCTAATAAGATTCGTGGCACCTTAAATCATTGGAACAATTTCATTAGTCTTGTTAAAATTGTTCTCTACATTTAAATCTATTAGTAAATAAAACAATTAACCATTTAAATTTTAAAAAAATGCTTCCCAATTTTTGTCTTGGTCTTCGATAAAACGTCTTCAGATTGGACTTACATCATTCTGAAGAGCTTATAACAAAGCGAAAAACGTTTTAAAGACTAATCATATCTGAATGATATACTGATAGATAATACTTCAATGTAAATTCTTTGAATCTAATAGTTTTAGATGGGTCTTGTAAATAAGATAAATTCAGTGTAAAGCACCTTGTCGTCCAGTACAATTTAGTGCGAGTTCTTAAAGAATTACGAGGATTAATATTGTTATTTGAATTAGATTTTCATATTTTATTGAATATATAGGTTCTTTAGCGATAAATAAATTTTTGAATTTTTTTATTTCTAGCGTAACCTGAATGTAGGTTATCAAAAAATGAAGAAATTGTAATTTATTATTTTCAGAGATACCTGGATTTTCTCTTTTTAGTTTGAATCTCTTACTGCTCCTTGCCTAAAATCATTCTGGATTTTCAAGGAGTTACCTCGGTGACTTGAGAAGAAAACATAGAAAACTGCTGACTACTAAGTCGTATATGATAAGAATTTGTTTTACTACATATTTGACTACCAAGGCAACTAAAAAAAATTGACGCAAAAACCAATGGCAAAATAAAAATGTTGACGAAAAGTGAAATTGTTTGATGACGTCAAGCAAACTGTCATAAAAAAGTGTCCAAAAAAAATCGTTATCAAAATACCATTTCTCGTCAAGTTAGAAACATAGGGGACATTCTTTCAAATATTTTAGGCTTTCCTCAAAGGGATTTAAAATTTCTTTTATCCATATATAAATCATTATTCTCTGACACTAAGTTATTTAGCCTGTAAAAATAATTACCAACTTCTTCCAATGCATAATAAATATAACGGCCACATTTAAAGTAAATAACTTTACCATTACAGTGTCTTACTTATAGAAATACGGTTTTCAGGAAAAATCCAGCAGTTAATGAAGAAGAATATAGTTTTGATTTAACAAAGCTTAAAGCCTTGCCCCTTATTTATTCATTACGTGTAAATGATATAGGTTTAATTATTGTTATTGAAATTCAGAACTATTATTGTATTATCTAACATGTAGTAGAAACTTCGCCTGCGGCTATCTCCATGCAACAGTGATATTTTATTATTAAAAAAATTAAAACACACAACATCTATCCCTTTCCCTAACATGTACAACACTGATGGTTCGGGATATGCCCTCATTACCAAACGCAATTATTATAATGCTTCATTGCTGATATAATAAACCACATAAACAAAGCGACCTTTAACCATAAGCCTCTCTTAATCCATATTAAACTAATATCAAATATGGTTACAAAATTCCGTTTTAAAAATAGACATTTCAGGAAATTTTGGTAAATATTATTTTGCAATCATTCTTAATAGTTCTTTCAACATTGTTTTTATTATTGTTAGTATCCTACAACTCGACTTATTTTAGCTCATTATTCATTATCTTCCTTACAGACTCTTCCATATCCACTTGAATCTGGTAAAAAGTATCGGAATTTTTTGTTTCTGATTATTGTCAAAACATGTTGTAAGTCATATGAAAAAAAGTTAATGTAATTTCTTTGAGTATACCATTGGAGTTAAATGATCATTAAGAGATTTAGTGGTCAATAGAGGTTTTTACTTCGGAAAAATTCCGAGAAGCGGTAACTTTTGAGAATAGATCTCTGAACATGTCAGGAACAACAAACCTCTTTGAATGTCATTTGTTATTAAACAAATCAGTTGCAAAATACTAGTTCTAATCATAACCTCTTAAAATATTCTTTTATTAAATTAATTACGCCATTCGAAAGTACGGAAAATTTCACATAAAAAATGTACATGAAGTTTTTTTGTAAGATCAAGAATGTGGGCTCCAGATTTCCTTGTTCAACGCACAAAAATGGAACGCAACGACACGTAAGTACGATGCGCTGCATTAAATTTGTTGTAGCTTCTGAACTAATTCATGAAATTGAGCACAACAAAGTCTAAATGAAAGAAGAAAATGTGGCTATTGGATTTTTATACTTTCAAATAAAAAAATGAATGTATGTAGGCATAGTGCATATTATTATGAAGTCGGAACATAAAGAGATTTCCGATGAAATCGGCAAAAGCTCTACTATTTCTGCAATTTTTTAGATAAGAACTTTTACATATAATTTTGAAGTAATATATAAAAAAATCGTTGTAATTAGGTATGCTAAATAAATTTTTTAATAAAATTTTGCCTCCTAATTTCACGAATTTTGGAGCAAGAAGATTTTTTTTATTCTCATAAAATAAAGAGGGTTAATTTAATTTTTGAAGTAATCCGCTTGAAACATCTTAAAGTACGCATTTCAAACTTTAAGAATCGCACCTACCAAAATATAATAACGTGATTTAAACCAGAGTAATAGGTGGTTAAAGTAAGTTATACATATTAAAGCTTATCACATTCTCAACATTTTGAAATTTTGGAAGTGTACATCTTCAAAAATAAGTTTTTGAGAATTTTTTCACTCACTGGATTCTGTCTTACATTACTTCAAGAGAAATATGTGGAAGTTTCAGGTTCGTATCTTAAAGATTGTAGAAATGGTAGAGCTTTTACCGATTTGATCGGATATCTCTTTATGCTCCAACTTCATATATGTACTATTCCTGCATACATTCGTTTTTTTTTATTGGAAAATATAGTAATCCAATAGTCATTTGTTTCTGCGTTAAACAAAGAAATTTAGCCTACATTATTGATTCCAAGAAAAACTTGATATACATTTTTTGTGTGGAAATGTTTCGTATTGTCAAATGGTGTAATTAGTATTTTTTTTTTTAAATATATTTTAAGATATACTTGACAAAAACTGGTATTTTGCAACTAATTTGTTTAATAACAAATAACGCTCAAGGACTATAATAGTTCTTGTAGTGACCAACAATAATTATTGGTAACTGTTGGTATGTTGTTGATGACATGGTCAGAGGTGTATTGACTCCATTAATTCTTATTCTTCTTACTAAGCGTTTTAAATTATTTTTTTTTGGAAACATTTGGGTGATTTTGCAAGACTCATATTTTTGTAAAAATCTTGAGAAATACACATTCTAGGAATGTAAGTCATTTAATGTCAGTTGATTGTGATAAAATTATATCGGAATGAATGAATGAATGAATATCATTTATTTATCTAAAAGATAATACATGGCAATAGTAAAGTAAATACAATAGTAAATGCACTAATTTAGTGCATGTCTCCCAGTAATGTACAAATATTAATAATACTGATAATAATAATAATAATTTATACCTAACCTACTAATAAACATGAATAACATAAATAATAAGTAATAATATAAACAGCTTACGAATAACATACACTTGCATTTTATATACACATATATACATTAAATGTTCTATTTTCTGATATCTATTTTATTTTTTATACGTTCGAAATTACTTTTTGAAAGTAAATTGAAATGATTTTATTGAGCGCCAAACAGTTTCTTAAAAGCTGTTAATATTATAGACTATAGAACACCATTAGCATGACCATCTACAATCTATAGAATGACTCTTACTCAGGGTCCAACGAAGTCGGTTCAATAAATGCTCATCGATCAAGATAACAATCTAAATAAATCAAACTCAGTATTGAACGAACAAAGTATTAATTTATTAACAAATTTGAACTTGGAATGTAATTAACAAATTTAAATAACAAAATCTAACTTAACTAAAATGATAAATATGGCCTTTATTTAAAATAAATATGTACCATGGATTTCTGATATTGTAAAGCTTTACCTTGTCTTTCTTTTGAGTCGAGTAATGTTAAATTATAACCTCTAACTGGTTATTATGATCCTTGAAATATAATGTCACTTGACTGACTTTTTAAACCTCTCAAGGCTTCTTCTTCTTCTTTTCTGGATTGACGTTTGTTTATAACCTCCAATTTATTTTCAAGATTTCCTTGAAATATTTCTATCACTTGATTGACGTTTGAAATTTCTTCACCATATGAATTTGCTAACTGAATTAACAAATACTTCCCTCTTCTAAATCTGCTTTCCGGATAATCTACTTCTTAATACTTTCAAAGTATACTCACTTCTTATATTTAATCAACTTTTACAATTTATTCTTGATATCAATATATCTGGATTGTAATATCCTAACCTTCAAACTATTCACCACTTTTCTTTTCTTTTCAATTTATTTATTTATTCTTGGATGAATATTTTTCGCAGCTCGCTGTTCAGCGGTGTATGATCAACTGATTTGTTATTTTTAGTCGTTTCAATGGGTTAATTTCCAATATTTCAATTGTTTTTTTCTATTTTGATCTAATATTTCAAAATTTAATTTTAATTTAAAATTTAAACTATTCAGTTTTGTTTGTTCTTTACCTTAAGTGAATACTGTTTTTAATTCTTTATTTTTCCTGATAAGTTTCTTATTCTACTTTTCAGGATTAAGTGAATAATTATAATTACTCGAAATATATTGACATATCACATACACTTTCTTAAAATCTACTTATAACTACAATTAACAATTCCAATCTCAAATAAATACTAATTCATACATTTAGATGAATAGCAATGATAAACACAAAATGCTAGTAGTTAAAAACGTACTGCAGTTTCCATACTGACAGAATACTTATATTATAAACTAAAACAAGAAATTGATAGGCCAACAAACATTTAACATCATACTATTAGTCCTTTCTTTCTGCATGATGTGAAATATCATTTACAAAACACCTTTCTGCAATGATATTTGAAAATATCTGAAAACTTAAAATGTCATTCAGTGTTTTGTAATATATGGACTTACTATTTCTAAAATAATTACGCTGCACTGCAACTACTGTTGATAGTCTTTCATTCAATATTCATTTTGTGTAGATTTACAGTGTTTCTACACAAAATATGATTTTCAGCCCTAAGTTTTGACATGCATGTCAGATTTTATAAAATTTACTTTTTGTTTTCCAATTTCATTCTAAATCATTTTAAATGAGATTGTGATTCTCTATCAGTTCATGTTTTATTATATACTATTTAGAATAACCTTGTTAAACTAAAATAACTTCATTTTATGTTTATTTAAATATTTTGTTCGTATTCAATATCAAGTTTCATTCTCTGCATCCTACTCGATGAGAATAAGTGAACTTGAATCAATTAAATAAACCACAGATACTCCTGCTTCTGTATGATCCGTTAAAGTAAAACTGTTATGATTAATTCCTAAAATACATACAAATTTGTGAATTTTATTTATGATTTCAAACACGACACTTAGGTAGTGTTCCACAGTGTGGATATACAGCATAAAACCCCCTAAACTAATAGAATTTTGACATGTGAAAATTTTGTTAGTTTTAACAACATGATGTGACATTCACACTGTCAAAGTTTATTTACAATTTAAAAGTGATCTACTCAGGATCATTTGGATAACTTAAGAGTAATCTATCCTGGATCATATGGATAATTTATCCCCATGTGACAACTTCCCGGTAATGATTCTTCCTTATTATAATTTAAAACATTTTCGTTTTCATTTAAAATATTACCTACTTCAAGTTGTTGCGCATAGCCCTTTGCTATAGTAGGTTCATAATCAATTGAATTTTTGTATTTTTGAGACAAATTTTTAAAAATGCTATCATATCTGGAGTAACGACTTATCAGAAAGGTTTCAGGCTTCTTATCATTATTTATTTGAACACATGTGGTTCCCACTATATGCTCACCGCAAAATTCATTATCATTATTGGACTCTATGCCATTTGATACATTAATTATTTCGGCATCATTGCCATTCAATTCATTAACTATTTCGGCACCTTTGCCATTCAATTCATTAACACTACAGAAAGGTATTCTTTCACCTTCTACTTTTAGGATTCTTTCTCCTAATACAATATTTGCCTTTTTTCCTGATAAGATGTCGTCTCCCAATATAACATCATTTTCTATACAGTCGCCTATTTTTTTACAATTATTACCTACATTTAAAACAACTTTATCTAAAAATCCTGATTTCTATTTCTATCATTTACTTGTGCTGTTTCTATTTTATTTATATTAGAGTGCCTGTTTTCATCTACTCTATTTCCCCTTTGAATGTTAGTATTAGCAACTTGTGCATATGACTCATTATTTTTATCATAACCCCCTCTCTCTCTGCAATCATTATCATAATGCCGTTTCTCAAAACCCTGCTTTTCATTCTTATAATTGTCATATTTATATTGACCATAACCTCCTCGTTCCTTTCTATCATTGTCATATTGACTTTTCTCATAACCCTGCTTTTCATACCTATCATTGTCATATTGACGTTTCTCATAACCCCCTCGTTCCTTTCTATCATTGTCATATTGACGACCATAACCTTGCTTTTCCTTCCTATCATATTGACCATAACCTTGCCTTTCTCCTCTATCATTCTCATTCCTATTCTGATCATAACCCCACTTATTATAATATCTACTATTATTTTCCCTATTCTGACTAGACTTCCTATCAAAACTCTGATGATAATCATCTAATTCTCTTAAATAATCAATTAAATCATCTAACTTTGCAATTCTTTGCGTAATAATAACATTCTGGATATCCCCTAAAAAATGCCTAGCTAAATATCTGACCATTTCACTTTCTGTGAATTTTGGTTCTAGATGTCTAATATTGTATACTTTTCTAAGTACATAATTTTCCCTAGAAATACCTTTATTTTCTACATAGTTACCATTAAATAGGTCTTGTCTTATTTTCAACTGAGTGTAATCACTCCAATATTGTTTTAAGACTAGAGCTTCAAATTCCTCTATAGTCTCAAACCTGTCCATTATAACTGAGTACCAGATTTCCGCTTCTCCCTTTAACATGTCTTGTATGTTTGCTTTTAAGTTTGCATTTACGTGTTGTGTTTCCATGTGTTGTTTCAAACGTGAAATGAAAATTTTAGGGTGTATGCGGTTATCTCCGTTAAAATAAAATGGTGTTTTGTTGCACGTATAAGTATGTGTGGGTAATTGTGTTAATTGTGTACGTGTGGTATCCTTCAACAACTTCGTGTTCTGTTCTATCTTGCTATCCTGTTCTTTTATTTTGCTATCGTATTTATCCTCCTGTTTCTTCATTCTGCTATCTACTGCAGTCATTCCATCTTCAAACATAGTTACTACTTCCTCTCTTATTTCTTTTACTGCCTCATTCACCTTAACACTTATGTCTTCGTTAACTGTCTCTCCCATTCGCTCCCATTTACTCTCTAAATCTTCAATCTTATTTCTTACTTCTGTATTGCTTTCTTCCATTTTCTGTATATTATCATCTATTTTTTTTCCCATGTTTTCTTCTAGCTTTTGCATATTTTTGTTAATGTTTTCTTCTAAAGTTTGATTATTTTTGTTAATATTTTTTTCTAGTCGCTGGTTATTTTGAACCATTTGTGTATTTATGTTTGCCTCCAAAGTTTGGTTATTCTTATCCATTTTTGTATTCATGTTGCTAATGTTTTCTTCAAGTCGATGGATATTTTTGTCCATATTTGTATTTATTCCACCCATCATTTCCATGAGTTTCTGGAACATGTTTGTGTCTGGTTGTGTGTTTGTGTCACCAACTTGTGTTTGTGCAGCTGTGGATGTACCTTGTGTAGTTTCCTCTGGATTCATGGTTGTTGTCTTACCTGACTTTAACCTCATATAACTAATATTTGTTTTTAATTTGACAATGCCTTGTTGTCAAAACTATTAAAATAAGTTATTTGTTCTATTATCTTTCAAATGTATGTTTGAAATGATAAACTATTCTCAAGTTGTATTTATTCAATCGCTTTCCTGATCGCTCCACGTTAACAAGCCATAAATGTTCTATTTTCTGATATCTATTTTATTTTTTATACGTTCGAAATTACTTTTTGAAAGTAAATTGAAATGATTTTATTGAGCGCCAAACAGTTTCTTAAAAGCTGTTAATATTATAGACTATAGAACACCATTAGCATGACCATCTACAATCTATAGAATGACTCTTACTCAGGGTCCAACGAAGTCGGTTCAATAAATGCTCATCGATCAAGATAACAATCTAAATAAATCAAACTCAGTATTGAACGAACAAAGTATTAATTTATTAACAAATTTGAACTTGGAATGTAATTAACAAATTTAAATAACAAAATCTAACTTAACTAAAATGATAAATATGGCCTTTATTTAAAATAAATATGTACCATGGATTTCTGATATTGTAAAGCTTTACCTTGTCTTTCTTTTGAGTCGAGTAATGTTAAATTATAACCTCTAACTGGTTATTATGATCCTTGAAATATAATGTCACTTGACTGACTTTTTAAACCTCTCAAGGCTTCTTCTTCTTCTTTTCTGGATTGACGTTTGTTTATAACCTCCAATTTATTTTCAAGATTTCCTTGAAATATTTCTATCACTTGATTGACGTTTGAAATTTCTTCACCATATGAATTTGCTAACTGAATTAACAAATACTTCCCTCTTCTAAATCTGCTTTCCGGATATTCTACTTCTTAATACTTTCAAAGTATACTCACTTCTTATATTTAATCAACTTTTACAATTTATTCTTGATATCAATATATCTGGATTGTAATATCCTAACCTTCAAACTATTCACCACTTTTCTTTTCTTTTCAATTTATTTATTTATTCTTGGATGAATATTTTTCGCAGCTCGCTGTTCAGCGGTGTATGATCAACTGATTTGTTATTTTTAGTCGTTTCAATGGGTTAATTTCCAATATTTCAATTGTTTTTTTCTATTTTGATCTAATATTTCAAAATTTAATTTTAATTTAAAATTTAAACTATTCAGTTTTGTTTGTTCTTTACCTTAAGTGAATACTGTTTTTAATTCTTTATTTTTCCTGATAAGTTTCTTATTCTACTTTTCAGGATTAAGTGAATAATTATAATTACTCGAAATATATTGACATATCACATACACTTTCTTAAAATCTACTTATAACTACAATTAACAATTCCAATCTCAAATAAATACTAATTCATACATTTAGATGAATAGCAATGATAAACACAAAATGCTAGTAGTTAAAAACGTACTGCAGTTTCCATACTGACAGAATACTTATATTATAAACTAAAACAAGAAATTGATACGCCAACAAACATTTAACATCATACTATTAGTCCTTTCTTTCTGCATGATGTGAAATATCATTTACAAAACACCTTTCTGCAATGATATTTGAAAATATCTGAAAACTTAAAATGTCATTTTGTGTTTTGTAATATATGGACTTACTATTTCTAAAATAATTACGCTGCACTGCAACTACTGTTGATAGTCTTTAATTCAATATTCATTTTGTGTAGATTTACAGTGTTTCTACACAAAATATGATTTTCAGCCCTAAGTTTTGACATGCATGTCAGATTTTATAAAATTTACTTTTTGTTTTCCAATTTCATTCTAAATCATTTTAAATGAGATTGTGATTCTCTATCAGTTCATGTTTTATTATATACTATTTAGAATAACCTTGTTAAACTAAAATAACTTCATTTTATGTTTATTTAAATATTTTGTTCGTATTCAATATCAAGTTTCATTCTCTGCATCCTACTCGATGAGAATAAGTGAACTTGAATCAATTAAATAAACCACAGATACTCCTGCTTCTGTATGATCCGTTAAAGTAAAACTGTTATGATTAATTCCTAAAATACATACAAATTTGTGAATTTTATTTATGATTTCAAACACGACACTTAGGTAGTGTTCCACAGTGTGGATATACAGCAATACATACATATATGTACACACGTATAATATATCCATATCTATATTTACATATTTTCCTTTACATACTTAATAAACTTCGATTTGAATAAACGAATGTTATTAACAGTTTTCAGGTGGTTGGGTAAAGAGTTATATTCAATAATACCTTTATGAAATAGGTTATTGTACGTGAGGGTGTTAGTTGTATTATTTACATAACAGTTTTTATTCTTAGTGTTATAGGAATGGACTTCATTTACACTCACTAGCCTCGAGGATAAATAATCTGGTAATATCTTATTTAATATTTTGTAAATAAATAACATTGTTTGAACATACATATTCTTTAAAAATGAATTATTATTTGTTTGCTTATAATTGTATTGAAACATTCTTTATAGGATTTTGCAAACAGCAGAAAAATTAACTATCTATAAAAGAAAAACTTTGTGTAGAAATATTAATGAAATCTTTGCATTCTTTCGATAACCTGAATTCTGGTTATGCTAGCAAATTAAAATCCTAAAATGAATTTGTCTAATTTCTTATTTGACAATTCTCATTCTAACACTAGTATCCACACAGTCCCCTACGGCCATGCAGATTAAACTAGTATCCACATAACCCCCTACGATTATGAAGATTCAGTTAAAAATGAGAACAAAGACCTAAAATGAATTTATTTATCTACCTTGTCTTAAAAAAAAAATTTTCATTCGAATGGATTACATTTTCATGAAATCTATCATTCTGTTTCCTGGAAATGCTTAGCCTTTGAAACGTTTTTCGCCCTTATTCTGGAGCTCATCAGAAAGACATAAAGCCATTCATAAAGATGTTTCATAGAGTATATAGGCTCCAATACTAGTTAGCTAATAGATAGGTGAGGTTGTTTTTATCAGTCAATGTCAAATATAATCATTTCACACTTATTCATAGAAATTGTCTTGGTTTTGCATGAAACATCTTTATGAATGGCTTTATGTCTTTCTGATGAGCTCCAGAATAAGGGCGAAAAACGTTTCAAAGGCTAAGCATTTCCAGGAAACAGAATGATAGATTTCATGAAAATGTAATCCATTCGAATGAAATTTTTTTTTTTAAGACAAGGTAGATAAATAAATTCATTTTAGGTCTTTGTTCTCATTTTTAACTGAATCTTCATAATCGTAGGGGGTTATGTGGATACTAGTTTAATCTGCATGGCCGTAGGGGACTGTGTGGATACTAGTGTTAGAATGAGAATTGTCAAATAAGAAATTAGACAAATTCATTTTAGGATTTTAATTTGCTAGCATAACCAGAATTCAGGTTATCGAAAGAATGCAAAGATTTCATTAATATTTCTACACAAAGTTTTTCTTTTATAGATAGTTAATTTTTCTGCTGTTTGCAAAATCCTATAAAGAATGTTTCAATATACATATTCTTTTTTATATCGAGCCAACCTAATATTTCCAACATTGTGTTAATATGTGTAAATTGATTTACACCTAAGATGATACGCATGAATTTATTCTGTAGAATCTGTAGCCTGTAACAGTTTACTTGAGATATATATATATATATATATATTGTTCTATATTCTGATATCTATTTTATATTTTTATACGTTCGAATTTTACTTCTTAAAAGTAAATTGAAATGATTTTATTGAGCGCCAAACAGTTTCTTAAAAGCTGTTAATATTATAGACTATAGAACACCATTAGCATGACCATCTACAATCTATAGAATGACTCTTACTCAGGGTCCAACGAAGTCGGTTCAATAAATGCTCATCGATCAAGATAACAATCTAAATAAATCAAACTCAGTATTACTAAAGGTCGAGTCTATCAAACTCAGTATTGAACGAACAAAGTATTAATTTATTAACAAATTTGAACTTGGAATGTAATTAACAAATTTAAATAACAAAATCTAACTTAACTAAAATGATAAATATGGCCTTTATTTAAAATAAATATGTACCATGGATTTCTGATATTGTAAAGCTTTACCTTGTCTTTCTTTCGAGTCGAGTAATGTTAAATTATAACCTCTAACTGGTTATTATGATCCTTGAAATATAATGTCACTTGACTGACTTTTTAAACCTCTCAAGGCTTCTTCTTCTTCTTTTCTGGATTGACGTTTGTTTATAACCTCCAATTTATTTTCAAGATTTCCTTGAAATATTTCTATCACTTGATTGACGTTTGAAATTTCTTCACCATATAAATTTGCTAACTGAATTAACAAATACTTCTAAATCTGCTTTCCGGATAATCTACTTCGTAATACTTTCAAAGTATACTCACTTCTTAAATTTAATCAACTTTTACAATTTATTCTTGATATCAATATATCTGGATTGTAATTTTCTAACCTTCAAATTATTCACCACTTTTCTTCTCTTTTCAATTTATTAATTATTCGAGGATGAATATTTTTCGCAGCTCGCTGTTCAGCGGTGTCTGATCAACTGATTTGTTATTTTTAGTCGTTTCAATGGGTTAATTTCCAATATTTCAATTGTTTTTTTCTATTTTGATCTAATATTTCAAAATTTAATTTTAATTTAAAATTTAAACTATTCAGTTTTGTTTGTTCTTTACCTTAAGTGAATACTGTTTTTAATTCTTTATTTTTCCTGATAAGTTTCTTATTCTACTTTTCAGGATTAAGTGAATAATTATAATTACTCGAAATATATTGACATATTACATACACTTTCTTAAAATCTACTTATAACTACAATTAACAATTCCAATCTCAAATAAATACTAATTCATACATTTAGATGAATAGCAATGATAAACACAAAATGCTAGTAGTTAAAAACGTACTGCAGTTTCCATACTGACAGAATACTTATATTATAAACTAAAACAAGAAATTGATACGCCAACAAACATTTAACATCATACTATTAGTCCTTTCTTTCTGCATGATGTGAAATATCATTTACAAAACACCTTTCTGCAATGATATTTGAAAATATCTGAAAACTTAAAATGTCATTCAGTGTTTTGTAATATATGAACTTACTATTTCTAAAATAATTACGCTGCACTGCAACTACTGTTGATAGTCTTTCATTCAATATTCATTTTGTGTAGATTTACAGTGTTTCTACACAAAATATGATTTTCAGCCCTAAGTTTTGACATGCATGTCAGATTTCATAAAATTTACCTTTTTGTTTTCCAATTTCATTCTAAATCATTTTAAATGAGATTGTGATTCTCTATAAGTTCATGTTTTATTATATATTATTTAGAATAATCTTGTTAAACTAAAATAACTTCATTTTATGTTTATTTAAATATTTTGTTCGTATTCAATATCAAGTTTCATTCTCTGCATCCTACTCGCTGAGAATAAGTGAACTTGAATCAATTAAATAAACCACAGATACTCCTGCTTCTGTATGATCCGTTAAAGTAAAACTGTTATGATTAATTCCTAAAATCATACAAATTTGTGAATTTTATTTATGATTTCAAACACGATACTTGGGTAGTGTTCCACAGTGTGGATACACAGCATAAAACCCCCTAAACTAATAGAATTTTGACATGTGAAAATTTTGTTAGTTTTAACAACATGATGTGACATTCACACTGTCAAAGTTTATTTACAATTTAAAAGTGATCTACTCAGGATCATTTGGATAACTTAAGAGTAATCTATCCTGGATCATATGGATAATTTATCCCCATGTGACAACTTCCCGGTAATGATTCTTCATTATATTTTAAAACGTTTTTGTTTTCATTTAAACTATTACCTACTTCAAGTTGTTGCGCATAGCCCTTTGCTATTGTAGGTTCATAATCAATTGAATTTTTGTATTTTTGAGACAAATTTTTAAAAATTCTATCATATTTGGAGTAACGACTTATCAGAAAGGTTTCAGGCTTCTTATCATTATTTATTTGAACACATGTGGTTCCCACTATATGCTCACCGCAAAATTCATTATCATTATTGGACTCTATGCCATTTGATACATTAATTATTTCGGCATCATTGCCATTCAATTCATTAACTATTTCGGCACCTTTGCCATTTAATTCATTAACTATTTCGGCACCTTTGCCATTCAATTCATTAACACTACAGAAAGGTATTCTTTCACCTTCTACTTTTAGGATTCTTTCTCCTAATACAATATTTGCCTTTTTTTCTGATAAGATGTCGTCTCCCAATATAACATCATTTTCTATATAGTCGCCTATTTTTTTACAATTATTACCTACATTTAAAACAAGTTTATCTAAAAATCCTGATTTCTATTTCTATCATTTACTTGTGCTGTTTCTATTTTATTCATATTAGAGTGCGTGTTTTCATCTACTCTATTTCCCCTTTGAATATTGATATTAGCCACTTGTGCAAATGACTCATTATTTTTAACATAACCCCCTCTCTCTCTGCAATCATTATCATCATGACGTTTCTCAAAACCCTGCTTTTCATTCCTATAATTGTCATATTTATATTGACCATAACCTCCTCGTTCCTTTCTAGCATTGTCATATTGACGTTTCTCATAACCCTGCTTTTCATTCCTATCATTGTCATATTGACGTTTCTCATAACCCTGCTTTTCATTCCTATCATTGTCATATTGACGTTTCTCATAACCCCCTCGTTCCTTTCTATCATTGTCATATTGACGACCATAACCCTGCTTTTCATACCTATCATTGTCATATTGACGTTTCTCATAACCCCCTCGTTCCTTTCTATCATTGTCATATTGACGACCATAACCCTGCTTTTCCTTCCTATCATATTGACCGTAACCTTGTCTTTCTCTTCTATCATTCTCATAACCCCACTTATTATAATACCTACTATTATTTTCCCTATTTTGACTAGACTTCCTATCAAAACTCTGATGATAATCATCTAATTCTCTTAAATAATCAATTAACTCATCTAACTTTGCAATTCTTTGCGTAATAATAACATTCTGGATATCCCCTGAAAAATGCCTAGCTAAATATCTGACCATTTCACTTTCTGTGAACTTTGGTTCTAGATGTCTAATATTGTATACTTTTCTAAGTACATAATTTTCCCTAGAAATACCTTTATTTTCTACATAGTTACCATTAAATAGGTCTTGTCTTATTTTCAACTGAGTGTAATCACTCCAATATTGTTTTAAGACTAGAGCTTCAAATTCCTCTATAGTCTCAAACCTGTCCATTATAACTGAGTACCAGATTTCCGCTTCTCCCTTTAACATGTCTTGTATGTTTGCTTTTAAGTTTGCATTTACGTGTTGTGTTTCCATGTGTTGTTTCAAACGTGAAATGAAAATTTTAGGGTGTATGCGGTTATCTCCGTAAAAATAAAATGGTGTTTTGTTGCATGTGTAAGTATGTGTGGGTAATTGTGTTAATTGTGTACGTGTGGTATCCTTCAACAACTTCGTGTTCTGTTCTATCTTGCTATCCTGTTCTTTTATTTTTTTATCATATTTATCTTCTTGTTTCTGCATTCTGTTATCTACTGCAATCATTCCATCTTCAAACATTGTTACTACTTCCTCTCTTATTTCTTTTGCTGCCTCATTTACCCTAATACCAATTTCTTCGTTGACTGATTCTCCCATTCGCTCCCATTTACTCTCCAAATTTTCAATCTTATTTCTTACTTCTTTATTGCTTTCTTCTATTTTTTTGTTAATGTTTTCTTCTAAAGTTTGATTATTATGTACCATCTGTGTATTTATGTTACCAATTTTTTCTTCTAGTCGTTGGTTATTTTTGTCCATGTTTTCTTCTAGTCGCTGGTTATTTTGATTCATGTCTACCTTCATTCCACCCATCATTTCCATGAGTTTCTGGAACATGTTTGTGTCTGGTTGTGTGTTTGTGTCACCAACTTGTGTTTGTGGAACTGTGGATGTACCTGGTGTAGTTTCTTCTTGATTCATGGTTGTCTTACCTGACTTTAACCTCATATAAATTATATTTGTTTTTAATTTGACAATGCCTTGTTGTCAAAACTATCAAAATAAGTTATTTGTTCTATTATCTTTCAAATGTATGCTTGAAATGATAAACCATTCTCAAGTTGTATTTATTCAATCGCTTTCCTGATCGCTCCACGTTAACAAGCCATAAATGTTCTATATTCTGATATCTATTTTATATTTTTATACGTTCGAATTTTACTTCTTAAAAGTAAATTGAAATGATTTTATTGAGCGCCAAACAGTTTCTTAAAAGCTGTTAATATTATAGACTATAGAACACCATTAGCATGACCATCTACAATCTATAGAATGACTCTTACTCAGGGTCCAACGAAGTCGGTTCAATAAATGCTCATCGATCAAGATAACAATCTAAATAAATCAAACTCAGTATTACTAAAGGTCGAGTCTATCAAACTCAGTATTGAACGAACAAAGTATTAATTTATTAACAAATTTGAACTTGGAATGTAATTAACAAATTTAAATAACAAAATCTAACTTAACTAAAATGATAAATATGGCCTTTATTTAAAATAAATATGTACCATGGATTTCTGATATTGTAAAGCTTTACCTTGTCTTTCTTTCGAGTCGAGTAATGTTAAATTATAACCTCTAACTGGTTATTATGATCCTTGAAATATAATGTCACTTGACTGACTTTTTAAACCTCTCAAGGCTTCTTCTTCTTCTTTTCTGGATTGACGTTTGTTTATAACCTCCAATTTATTTTCAAGATTTCCTTGAAATATTTCTATCACTTGATTGACGTTTGAAATTTCTTCACCATATAAATTTGCTAACTGAATTAACAAATACTTCTAAATCTGCTTTCCGGATAATCTACTTCGTAATACTTTCAAAGTATACTCACTTCTTAAATTTAATCAACTTTTACAATTTATTCTTGATATCAATATATCTGGATTGTAATTTTCTAACCTTCAAATTATTCACCACTTTTCTTCTCTTTTCAATTTATTAATTATTCGAGGATGAATATTTTTCGCAGCTCGCTGTTCAGCGGTGTCTGATCAACTGATTTGTTATTTTTAGTCGTTTCAATGGGTTAATTTCCAATATTTCAATTGTTTTTTTCTATTTTGATCTAATATTTCAAAATTTAATTTTAATTTAAAATTTAAACTATTCAGTTTTGTTTGTTCTTTACCTTAAGTGAATACTGTTTTTAATTCTTTATTTTTCCTGATAAGTTTCTTATTCTACTTTTCAGGATTAAGTGAATAATTATAATTACTGTAAGTATATTGACATATTACATACACTTTCTTAAAATCTACTTATAACTACAATTAACAATTCCAATCTCAAATAAATACTAATTCATACATTTAGATGAATAGCAATGATAAACACAAAATGCTAGTAGTTAAAAACGTACTGCAGTTTCCATACTGACAGAATACTTATATTATAAACTAAAACAAGAAATTGATACGCCAACAAACATTTAACATCATACTATTAGTCCTTTCTTTCTGCATGATGTGAAATATCATTTACAAAACACCTTTCTGCAATGATATTTGAAAATATCTGAAAACTTAAAATGTCATTCAGTGTTTTGTAATATATGAACTTACTATTTCTAAAATAATTACGCTGCACTGCAACTACTGTTGATAGTCTTTCATTCAATATTCATTTTGTGTAGATTTACAGTGTTTCTACACAAAATATGATTTTCAGCCCTAAGTTTTGACATGCATGTCAGATTTCATAAAATTTACCTTTTTGTTTTCCAATTTCATTCTAAATCATCTTAAATGAGATTGTGATTCTCTATAAGTTCATGTTTTATTATATATTATTTAGAATAATCTTGTTAAACTAAAATAACTTCATTTTATGTTTATTTAAATATTTTGTTCGTATTCAATATCAAGTTTCATTCTCTGCATCCTACTCGCTGAGAATAAGTGAACTTGAATCAATTAAATAAACCACAGATACTCCTGCTTCTGTATGATCCGTTAAAGTAAAACTGTTATGATTAATTCCTAAAATCATACAAATTTGTGAATTTTATTTATGATTTCAAACACGATACTTGGGTAGTGTTCCAAAGTGTGGATACACAGCAATATATATATATATATATATATATATATATATATATATATATATATATATATATATATATATATATATATATATATATATATATATATATATATATATATATATATATATATATATATATAACTGACGAACAGTAGGTAAAATGGGGTAAAATAATACTGTTATATAATGTAACTTTAGTGTTTATAGAAATGTGTCTACTAAGTTTATAAAAGTATCCTATTTTTTTACCAATTTTTTTAGAAATATAATCCACATGATTCTTAAATTTTGAATTCCTATCTATTAATAATCGCAGGTATTTATGTCATCTTGAAAATCTAGCTCCTTATTGCCAATTTTGACTTTTATTTGTAAATTACAAAAGTTTTTATAAGCCCAGTCGGATCCTATAAACATACACTTTGATTTTGCTTCATTTATTTTTAGCCTGTTTGCATTAAATTTTTGAGTATGCCTGTTTAATTCTTCATTAATAGTGGAAATCAAAATGTTATAATCTTCGTGGCTAAAGTAGATTAGCGTGTCATCTGCAAAGAGATGTATTTTGCAATTGACTAATACTTTACCCAAATCATTAATATAAAGGATAAATAACAGAGGACCAAGAACACTCCCTTGTGGGACTCCATTGTTGTTATAACTGCTTTCAGAATGTTGACCATCATATTTTGTTTTTTGGCATCTAAATGATAAATAATTTTCCAACCACATTAAAGTAGTGCCATAAAATCCATACCTTCTTAGTTTTAAAATTAGCGTATGGCGATCAATCGTCTCAAAAGCTCTCTTTAGGTCTATGAAGACAGGACATATGCCAAGTCCTTGACTTATGTCCTCCTTCCAATCAGATATTACACATTGTAATGCAGTCTGGCAAGAGTGTTTGTCTCTGAATTCTAACTGATATGTGCACAGCAAACTGTTACATTTTACATATTCTAGTATTTGATTATATACTACTAGTTCTAAGAGTTTTTCGCAAAATGGTAACATATTGATGGGGCGCATTTCTTGTGCTAAGTTTGTATTAGGCACTTTTGGGACCGGAATAATAACGGAAGTTTTAAATCTATCGGTGGTGCGTTTCGTTCAGATGTTCTTACAAAAATTGGCGGTTATTTAAAGTTGGACAAAGTTTTTGTTTTCAACGATAGTACTTTTTATGAAATAAATCAAGTATCGAGCTCCATTAATCTTGTATTAGTTATTATAGAAAATGTATGACATTCGCAAGTTTAATTACGCTCTTACGTTAGTACAAAAATCTATGAGAGTCACAAAACCATGCAGTATAGGAATAATAACAATAAAAATAATAATTTAAGTTTATTTGCATACTTAATACAATACACAATTCATATGTTACAAAGAATATATATATTACTGTGTTGTTGTGTTGTTTGCCTCTTTTATATTTTCGTGAAGTGGAAATAAATACAATCTGTTTGAAATTTGAAAAGATATTAAATAGGTTAATATAAAATTGATTGGCTTTTATTTATAAAAATTTGTTTGGGACGCCAGGTAATTTGACAAAATTACCAAAATTAAAATTTTATTTGTTTTGTCTTTCACTTTACACAATAACCAGAATCCTTAGCATGAGTTCCTGTATCAGAAATACTCCTCTCGGGCTCAAGCAGGTTCAGTGCTCCCCAAAAGACACAAAATTTGATCCCTTATCTGAGATTTCAAATAAAACACTCTTATTCGATTTATAAAATAGACAAACTTTATTACATAGGATTTGCTGATAGAAAAATATTATTATGGTTTAGAAAAAATGGTGACAATTTGCAAATACTTATAACTAAATAAAATTCTTTCAATTATTACGTATTCTGTCCCCAACATTTACTTATGCAAAGGAAATTTGTTTTATATTCAAATTTGAATTTTATTCAAGACCATGGGTTTTTAATTTGTAATGCATTCTTCATCTCATCATCTTTTTGTCGATGCGGAGTACGTTCTTACGAGACTCGGGAAACACGAAAACAGTACTTATGACTGGATTCTTAATAAAAACAGTTGACTTCATTCTAGGTGTTTGTCATACGTAGCGATGCACTTTTTGTTTAAAAAACCAAACTGGATATCTTCATTTTAAGGTAAGTAACTTTATTTACTTTTCGTTGTTCAACCAAAGCAAAATACGATGTACAAAATTCGACGAAATCACTTCCAAACATAGGAACAAATTTAATTTTCTTCCTACATGTCAAAAAACTTTTTATTTTTATTCACAATGAGATAAGATTGGATAATTTAAATTTTTCAATTTTCTTCTAATTATAGCTATTAAGGATTTAAACTACCTTTTTTACACGATCACTTTCTTGGCTTGAGAAAATGTTCAATTCTCCTTCTATTTATTCCAAAAAGAAACTCTTTTCTAATTTTTTTGACACTGCCTTCCTAACAATAACCATAATAAAAAATTATACCCTCGATACTCCCAACATTCCTAATTTTTTTAAAATATCGGTTTCATTCCTTCAAACTGACATTTTTTTTCAAAACTCAACAAACTAGACTTGACTTTGTTTTTTCTGATTCTTTTAGTACTTATGCCATATGATATACTTTGAAATAAAAATTTTGTTGTCATGTATGAATTTTACAAAAATGCACTTTAAAACTATATTTAACATACTTTTTGTGCTACCAGGTTGTCCTTAGCCTATATTAAATATTTTATGTGCAAAGGCACGTATCTAACATATTTCGAACAAAGAATAATCATACAAATGCTTTCAGGCATGTATCCCTAGCTTTACCACCAAGTTAATGAAACGAAATTACAACTTATACTATAGACTTGAGCTGTGGACCTTCTTTTCTAAATGTGAATAGGTTTCAGGTACAAGAGTTTATTATTTAAACAATTACATATTAAGAAAGTTCAAAACAGCGATGCTACGCTGGAAATTTACACTGTGTCCCCCATATAGCATTAGGATTTGAGAGCTAACACTTCATGGATAAAATTCTGGTGGGTTTTTGTGCATTTCATATTATTTAAAATTTATGCGATCCTATAATTTAAATTTTATAAAAGTTTATTCTGCGGTAGCAGTTCACACTACCTAAGTCTAATGTTTTTAATACAGTTCTACTAATGCTGGCTTTGGCAGTCCATTTAGCATTTGTAGCTCATCAGTGACTAATATTTATTCTAATTAACTTTTAAAAAGTCACTTTTATTAAGTTATGTTCTATATAACCGAGGTATGTGTTAAAGCGTAATACACTTTCTTAAAATTAGATTTTGACATGTATTCTCATAATTTCAACCTTACAAGGTTGCTTTTCTTGAAGTTTCAGTCGAACTCACCTGGGAACGAGATTTTAGTATGGTTCTGTGTAACAGCAACTCATTACCAGTATGTTATTGGCTTAGTTTTTATAATTAGAAATAAGTGTTTTGTCAAAACATACAAAGTTCTAGAAATTGTACAAGTTTCAATATGTGTGAGCTTTAGTTATCACCGCAATATATATATCAAAATTAAATATTAATCTGTATATACGTCTATGTCAAATTAATAGTTTGCAAATAAACAAAGTAACCCACAAAGCTTAGCCTGCACGTGCGTGATTTTGTTTATAACAAGTTTAATGCTTCATATAATGTAAATACAGTGAATGAGAGCTTAATTTATTAATTTTTCTCGATAAATTGATTTTAGTCATTAGGTTCCTTTCTTCTGTGCGGATAACATGTACATTTTTCAATCTAGTTATCGAAAATAACATTACTGGAAGTAATAGGCATACAATTTATTTTAAAAATGCTACTTGTCTCCTTCATTTAACTGTAAATTATCCAAGTAGTTTGAAAAATGCTAAGGGCAATTTCAAGCGTGATGAACCGTGATCCTAGTAAAATTCGCCTTCAGAAGACTAGATTTACATAAAATGGAGAGTTCTGTGTAAAAAGTACCTATTGCAAAACTTGAAAATTGTTTAATTTTGCAATTTTTTCTATTTCAAGTTTCGCATATTTTTTTTATTTATTGAATATTGCCTTTTTCTCTTAAACTCGGTCATTTTTGTGTCCCCATTTTATACTTTTATTTTTTAATGTCATTAATGTGTTGAAAGTACTAGAAACACCTATGATATAATATTTAAACTTTGACAAAATATTTGTTAAAACTTATAATGCATGGTTTTGACCTTAAATCGGACCATTCTACATCTATCATTTTGCTTTTTTTTTAATGTGACTTTAGTTGCTAAAATGATTAAAAACCCATTTGCTATCATACTCGGACTATGACCTAAATTTTTAATACTTATAGCATTTTAGGGGAATTTATTAGTATCGAATAGAATAGAATGTATTAATCTTCAATATTGTCAAAAATGACAAAAAACGGTTCCGTCAATATTGCACAGAAATCCCGAAGGAATTATATGCCAAGTATTAAAAATACAAAGTAAATATATAATAAGAATACAGATTTTAAATAAATTATGTAAGAATATCCATACATTTTTTGAACAAATTCTAGGCTGGCTAATTCAGTGGACTTTCTTGTTCAGTAGCCATATTGACAATTAGCAAATAGCTGATTTTTTTCTAGATGATTATATAATCTTGTGAATACTAACTCTCCAGCTATTTTTGAAATATAGCACTATTATTATGGGTCTATAATTCTCTAATAAGTGTAGGCTGTCTTTTTTACGCAGTGGAACAATTTTTACTTTATTTAAAGCGTTTGAAAACTCTAATGAAATATTAATAAGAGTTGTGATAGTGCTGGTTAACGTATATTTACAAGATTTTATGAGTTTTATAGATATTTCGTCAACACTAACACAGTTTTTTACTTTCATGCTACTTATTTTTGTGATTGTTTCTCTTCAGTAACAGGCTCTATAAAAACAGAACTGGTATAAATTTGAACAGGAAACGTACACATTGTCGACTCATAATTTTTAAAGTGTACCTGTAACCTATTAGATATGCAAGTAGAGAAATAATATCCAAAGGTATTTACGACATCTGTTTTGTTGCCTAATAATTAATCGTTATATTTGTTATTGATACTAATTATTTCTTTTTCTATCTCTTAACCTATTCTTTGCAATTTGTCATAGAGTTTTAATTTTATTTTGCGATTTGTTTATCTGATTCGTATTACACTTGATTTTTAGTTTCGATATAGTGTTTTTAATAGTTTTCTTGTGTTTGTTGTAACATCTAAAAAGTTTATTAGAGTCGAATTTTTTATCTACGTGATACAAAAGTGTAAATTTATCATATTATTATTTAACAAAGACATTAAACGACTATATTAAACTATCATGTAATTAAGTACAAATTAAGATGTTGAAAACTCAGTACGTGATTTCTTTTGTAAAGGTTTGGGGTTCTTGTTTCATTTATTCACTACTACGCTGCAGTAATACGTTTATCCAATTAACGCCTGCAGATACATGATAGTGCATCTAACCATCTCCAAAGGGAAATCTCTCATTCAGCCTCTATCGAAAACAGCAAATCTCCACAGACTACAAACCACTTTCATTGTGTCTAGTGTAGGAATCAGAGAACAGAAGAACAGAACTGCAATGAAATTGTGTGCTATAAACGGGCAAAATAAATATATTGTATCTTAGTAAGAGGCTTACAATGTGTTTAATAGGCCAGTAGTCTTAAAATTTATTTCGAAAATAATTGCTACAGAAGGTAGTAAGGTATGCATTGAATGACACCAGACGCATATTTTTTTTAACCACCCGTTCCCATACTAGTGCTCATCAAAGTTAGATACATTTTCCGTATTTATGAAAAATGTGTTATTTACACTATATTAAATGGTACTAATCTTGTACTTAGTAAATATATAAAATATTAAAATTGTAGAAGAAAATATTAAAAAATGGTTTCATATGGAATATGATGAGATCTATTCAACTGATATAGAAATGGAGGCAGGATAAGAAACACAATTCTTGAAATCAATTAGTGATGATTATATTTCATAATAACAAAAATTGTAATTATTCAAACTTTTACAAAATACTTATCACAAATAAGTTTAAAACATATATCTTTCTTATAACAATTATAACAAAGAAAATATGCCCATTATGAACAGTACAACTGTTATCATAATGTTATTTTTAATTTAAATTATCCTGCTCAATGAAACCCAAAGATAATCAAAACAAAAGCACTTACCGATATAGCAGTAACACAAAACTTTAGAACATCCACAGACACGTGTTTCGACATCTATGTCTCTTCGGTGCGGCTTTTCCTAAAGTTCACAATCAACTGAAATATGTAAGCAAATACTCGTGTTATAACCATCAAAGGATTACCAGAACAGAATATTAAAAATTAAAATTAGATTATAGGAAATTCCCCGTAAAGGGATAATTATCAATATAATTATATGCAAATGCAACTTCCTGGAACTGTAAAAGCTCTATAACAATAGAAACAAATGAAAATATATTACCAGAAAATACTAGTAATTATTCAAACTTTTACAAAATACTTATCACAAATAAGTTTAAAACATATATCTTTCTTATAACAATTATAACAAAGAAAATATGCCCATTATGAACACTACAACTGTTATCATAATGTTATTTTTAATTTAAATTATCCTGCTCAATGAAACCCAAAGATAATCAAAACAAAAGCACTTACCGATATAGCAGTAACACAAAACTTTAGAACATCCACAGACACGTGTTTCGACATCTATGTCTCTTCGGTGCGGCTTTTCCTAAAGTTCACAATCAACTGAAATATGTAAGCAAATACTCGTGTTATAACCATCAAAGGATTACTAGAACAGAATATTAAAAATTAAAATTAGATTATAGGAAATTCCCCGAAAAGGGATAATTATCATTATAATTATATGCAAGTGCAACTTCCTGGAACTGTAAAAGCTCTATAACAATAGAAACAAATGAAAATATATTACCAGAAAATACTAGTAATTATTCAAACTTTTACAAAATACTTATCACAAATAAGTTTAAAACATATATCTTTCTTATAACAATTATAACAAAGAAAATATGCCCATTATGAACAGTACAACTGTTATCATAATGTTATTTTTAATTTAAATTATCCTGCTCAATGAAACCCAAAGATAATCAAAACAAAAGCACTTACCGATATAGCAGTAACACAAAACTTTAGAACATCCACAGACACGTGTTTCGACATCTATGTCTCTTCGGTGCGGCTTTTCCTAAAGTTCACAATCAACTGAAATATGTAAGCAAATACTCGTGTTATAACCATCAAAGGATTACCAGAACAGAATATTAAAAATTAAAATAGATTATAGGAAATTCCCCGTAAAGGGATAATTATCAATATAATTATATGCAAATGCAACTTCCTGAAACTGTAAAAGCTCTATAACAATAGAAACAAATGAAAATATATTACCAGAAAATACTAGTAATTATTCAAACTTTTACAAAATACTTATCACAAATAAGTTTAAAACATATATCTTTCTTATAACAATTATAACAAAGAAAATATGCCCATTATGAACAGTACAACTGTTATCATAATGTTATTTTTAATTTAAATTATCCTGCTCTATAATCTAATTTTAATTTTTAATATCCTGTTCTGGTAATCCTTTGATGGTTATAACACGAGTATTTGCTTACATATTTCAGTTGATTGTGAACTTTAGGAAAAGCCGCACCGAAGAGACATAGATGTCGAAACACGTGTCTGTGGATGTTCTAAAGTTTTGTGTTACTGCTATATCGGTAAGTGGCCATTGGGCCACTCGGCTCCTCAAAGTCTGTAATTTCCGATACGGACTCCGTCGCCCCATCACTCGGCCCCTGAAAGTCTCTAATTTTCGTCGCCCCATATATGCAGTCCAGGTCTTCGTCAATTGCATCTGGCTGGAGGGAGTTAGTGTAGGAATTCCCCTTGCAGTTGGCACAAATCAATGAGCAATTAATCCGAGTCTTGTGACACCCACAACTACCTGCACGCCCCTTGTTGCAATTGCAGAACATTGTGGAGAGAAGAGACTGTGGAACTGGTTATTTGGAAGTAGGAACGGGGTCAAGACCAAACTTTTAAGCCTGCTATCCCCAGAGGAGCGGGTCCATCTGGTGTCCTAACCACATTTGTACTTGTAGGCAAGTTCTCATGCAATGTTGGCTGGTTGCTCCGGATGTTAGTGGTAGGGATGCCAGGTTGAATTTGGATTTCACCAGGGCTTTCGAAAACAGATCGAATCGCAATTTACGTAAAGTGTCTCCTGCCCTAACTCCGCAGAGGGTTGTTAAAAATCGTAGGCCAGCTTCAGCAACATCTTCAGCTTGAGTGTCATGCTCGAAGAAAGGTTTGATTTCTTCGAGAAGACATTTATTTTCGACCAAGAGCTTGACCACCTTCTTCTTACCCTGTCTGAAGAGTCCTGCAGTAGTGGCGTGGAGAAATATGAGTGGCCATCTGATGTTGTCTGCCAGTTTGAAGCTGTTGAGACCAAATACTTTTGATGAGGTCGTTCCTCTTCCAGATTTTGAGAAATATATGTTTGCTGATGGTGTGGCTCGGGCATTGGGCACGACGAGGAGGTCCGTATCCTCACCAACTACCACAACCTTCTCATGCTCCTGTGATACCTCAAGGACCGCGGCAACAATCAGGTGGTCTGCATCTTCACTAGCTTGCTTTACTGAGAAGCCTTCACCTTCAAGCCTCTTAGTAAGCAAGCCAATAAGACGTGCTTTATTTCTGTCGTTGGAACAGCATTGCTCGTGAGTCATGGTCACCACCATTAACTCGATGATTTGCTCAAACCTGAAGGTGGAACTTTACGGAAACAGGTGGTCCAAGAAATTCATTTTTGATCTCATCGAACGCAAAATTTAATCCTCTATAACTTTTGTATGGACCACTTTATTGATAGATTTGTTAGTTTAGATGATATTACAAAAAAACAGAAGTTAAAACGAACATTTTTCATAAATATGTAAAATTTGTCCAACTTTGAAGAGCACTAGTATGGGAACCGGTGGTACAAATATGCGTCTGGTCTCATTCAATGCAGATTTTCATGCCTTACAACTTTTAATAGAGCAATGTTTTCGATATTGTGAGTCCTTTACGAGATATAACCGTAAAACCGCAAAAATACCCCTTTTTGGGGTAAATGTTTACCCTCCACCGTTTAAATACAACTTCGCCGGGGGGATCTAGGATGGTCATATTGGCAACAATGAAGTCATTATAACAATAAAATCTTTTGTAGCAATTATTTTCGATTCGTCTAATTCTTTGGTTTTACACTACTGGCCTATAAGAAGTTTACACTCTTAGTAATTACAATTGATTTATAGAACAAAGTATGAACGAAACAATAACTTTATTCTGTAAGCAAGAATTAGCCTTTGTTGAAGAATAAACATGCTTTGGGTGTTTATTGCTGAAATGAGCTGCAAATACATTACTACTCAAAACGCAAGAAATTTCAACACAGATGTTTATGAGGACATTCCAATTAGTTGTGAAAAGGGTAAAAATCGACTTTTTGCAAATATCTTGAAAATTGATAATTTAAGTGAAAAATAACAAGAAATTTCAATTTATCATTTGATTCAAAATTGTCCATGTCTGAATTTTTTTAAATTAACCTCTTCCGATTCGTTTCAATAATTCAATTTTTCACGTATTTTTCATGACTGACTCAAATACCAGAGATCATACAAGAAATGCAAAATTCGAATTTTAAAACCTGTTCAATTCCCTACCGCAGAATTTTTTTATTTATATCTTTATTACTAAAATTGGCTAAAGTTCCAAAGTTATGGACAGGAAATGAAAGAAATGGTCTTAGAAATAACGAAAACAGCTTTTCACAATATATTCTATCGATTCCTTAGAAGTACCGAAACAAAAAAAGATTTCATGTGATTTTAGATTTTCTACTATTTCACACACAAATAAAGACACACACTTATGTGGCATATGTTTTCTTGAAACCCATATGCAATTTATTTATTTGAAGTTGAAACTGTTAAATTGTTAATTTAATATTAACAATTTCGATTGTCCTAAAAACGTTATTTTAACAAAAATTGAACAGAACTTGACTAATTCTGTTCATAGAAGGATATACAAAGAACTGGTCTGCAGAACTGTGCAATCCTGTTACTTAATATTTTTTTGTTGGACTCTAAATTTTAGAGAAAATCATATGAAAAAAAAAACAGTTTAATTATTTAAATCGGTCAGTTCTTATTCAAATCGGACAAAACTCATCCCAAATGAGATATAATTTAGTATACTCCACATTTGCCATTTCGATATTTTTCGCTAAAATTAACAATTTTCGATATATTTGCAAACGAGCATTTTCTTAACATTTTTGCTCCTGATTTGAGAGTGCCGTCACAAATATTTTTGCTCCAACTTTTTTGAGTCTTGATTGCTAATACCCCATTTGGCCCATTTGTCCGAGTTATTTCCATTCACGAGTTAAATTTTACTAACAATGGTGCTAGTTAATTTATATCTCTTCTGGGACACGCTATACGTAAAAATAATATATCTATTATATAATTAAGTAATGGTGGTAGAGTAAGTATCCGCTTATATTGAAATAATGTTTCACAACTTCTCAAGTTATTGATTGTCTTTTATATATAAAAATTATACTTGATAGAACCCTCCAACAGCCGAACAAAGAGACGCATTTTAAACGAGCTTAAATCAAATATTTAAGTGGATGATAAAACAAAAAAGATTTCTTCGCGACGCGACGTTTTGTCAATACCGCAAGGGAAACGTACCCCAGAGATTCTCAGTGAAAAGTCACAAATACTTTAGATCCAGAAAGTTGCGGTCTTATGAATCTCAATTGATGGTTTATCCCATATCTGTTATGGTGACAATCTTTTATCTTGAATCGAAGGAAATTTCGGTAATACAAATGAGCTTTCTTTCAACGAAAATAAATGCACTCCTTCGAGTTTTCTCCATTATCTAAAGATTAATGAAGAGATAATATAAAAAGTGTTCTTATCTCATTATCAAAATCACTTTTGCTATATTTGTTCATTAAAGGATATTTATGAGCAGTTTATTTTTAAAATTTTAAAAAGCTTAACAAAGCATTTATTTTGTTTTTCTACTTTGTAATTCTTTAAGTAACAAAACTTATCGTTTATCGTTGTTAATATTTATACAATTTAGTGCGGACTTCAAACCTCGCATATCAACATTCGTCGCGCGACTCGCTAACCACGTTAGTATCATCGGGCGGTATTTCTTGACCTAGGAAAACCATACATGACGATATTCTATCATAAAAGCTCTCTGTAACTGGTTATTAAGGGGGGTAACGTACCTAAATTCATTAGGGGTCTCCTTACAAAACGCACCCTAAAGTCATGGTTGAAAATATGTTGAAAAAATCCACCAGTCAGAAAATGGCACAAGGGAAGGGACAATATTAAGCCGTAATTTATGTAATTTCTGTATGGATAACATGGCCTTGTATTGAAACATATTCTTTATAGGATTTTGCAAACAGTGGAAAGAAAAGCTATCTATGAGAACTAAAGGAAAAAACTATGTATAAAACTATATAGGCTCCAATACTAGTTAGCTAATAGATAGGTGAAGATCTGTTGTTTTTTATCAGTCAATGTCAATTATAATTATTTTATTCATGGATATTGTCTTAGTATTGCATGGAACATCGTTATGAATGGCTTTAGGCTTTTCTGATGAGTCCACAATAAGGACGAAAAACGTTTCAAAGGCTAAGCATTTCCAAGAAACTGAATGAGATTTTATGAAAATGTAATTCATTAGAATGAAAAAAATTTTAAAGACAAGGTACCTAAATAAATTAATTTCAAGCCTTTGCTCTCATTTTTAACTGAATTTACATATCGTAGGGGATCATGTAGATACTAGTTTAGCCTGCTTAGCCGTAGGGGACTAGGTTGGATGCTAGTGTTAAAATGAGAATGGCAAATAAAAAAAAAAAAAATTTTTTTACTTGTTACATAACCAGGAGTCAGGTAATCGAAAGAATGCAAAGATTTCATTAATGTTTTTATACATAGTTTTTTCCTTTAGTTCTCATAGATAGCTTTTCTTTCCACTGTTTGCAAAATCCTATAAAAAATATGTTTCATTACTATAAGCAAACAAATAATAAATAATTCAGTTTTAAATGGCCTTGTATTATCAGGAGAATGGACGTTATATAGTAGATCCTTCAGTAAAGTGCTAATGATATTGCAGGGAAGAGGGGGATGTTAGACTTTCGATAAATAAAAGCCGTTCATTTTCATTGTTTACAGAGAACACACAAACAACCTATTTTAAAAATAAAGGAAACTACAATACAGTCAATAAAATTCTTAGGACTTACTTTTCGTTCAGAGCTGATATCAAATAAACACATACAAAGCCTGGTTGTGGAAATCTCATACAAATTGCCTTAAACATAATATCCGGGTAGTACTCGTCAGAGGGCCTCGGGATTAATCCGAGCAAGACAATTATTGTTCCGTTTACCAAAAGGAGAAAACCAAGTTTAAGGGCTCCTGTGTTAAATGGAACAGTGCTTAACTTTTCCCGTGAAGCTAAATATCTAGGATTCGTTCTGTATCAAAAACTTATCTGGCACTCAAATTCAGAAAGATCACTTACCAAAGCCACTGTGGCTATTTGGACGTGCCGCAGGCTGTTCGCTTAGACTTGGGGTCTAAAACCTGTTGCGAGACCCGTGATAACTTATGCATCGTGTGTATGGTGGCCAAGAATGAAGAAAACTTAAGCATAAGGAAAGTGGCAGAAATTGTAACGCCTTGCCTCCTTAGGACCTACAGGAACAATGTGCTCCTCTCCCACACAGCTATGGAAGCAAAACTTCCTCTATATTTTTATTGGTCATTTAAGGATCCTGAAGTTAATCCAATTGGAATCCATGACCAAGAGCACTATCTCAATGCCAATCAAGCCGAACTTTGGTTATCCGTTTGATGTGTCAAACGAGCAGAGTAGAAACCCTACAGTTGGAGAAAGGGCCATTCATCTGGTATACAGATGGTTCGAATATGGCTGAATGGGTTGGCATGGGCGTAGCGGAGCCCAATCGCAGACTATCCAAAGCCCTAGGTAGAACCCCAACCAGGCCAAAGACAAGCGAAAAAGTTCATAACTTATTCGACAAAGAATGCCACAAGACTTTGTGAACTCAAAAAGTGTGACTTAAGTCTGATAGCAGACTTTTAAACAGGCCATTGTCCCTTAAGATATCATCTTAAGAATATGGCAAGGTAGATGATACGTGCAGATACTGTGATACTGCAACAGAACCTGCGGAATATATTTTTTGCGAATGCAAGATGCTAGTCCGCACTAGGCTAAAGCACCTAGAAAAGTTTGAATTAATGCCTGAAGACATAGGGAAATTAGCCCCCAGGGAAATCACAAGCTTTGTAAATATCTTGGGAGTTCTGAGCAACAACTAAGTGTAGGGAAATTCACAAATAACCCTTTACGCCGATGTGAAGGAGGGCTGTTTATAGTCGAGCGACACCATAAAAAATCTACAATCTGGTTGTCAAATATAAAACAGCTGTTAACATCTTGCGATGTATGGCGTGCATCACCTGGAGCCCTCATAAAAATGTCGTCAATATTTGGCTGATTCTCAAATTCCATAAAGAATATGTTTCATTACAATTATAAACAAACAAATAATAATCATAATAGTGTCGTATAATTTTTTGAGATAATTGCCATGGAAATTACCCCATTCTATAGTCGATACAAGAAGTGCTTCAGAATGGGAGGTGTTGGAAACGAAGTAATTAGGACCACGTTCAATAAGATCCTGAACAAATGTGAACAATACGAGAATTCAGATTTGTAAGGGGATCTGAAATCGATAGAAAACATACGAATATTAGACCTATTAGTTGCAGTTAGTTAAAAATAGTTACGATATTGCATGACTTAGAAGCAACTAATAAAATCATTGTTTTTAGATACCAAGTCATCCGGGTATTCATGGAAATGAAGAGAGGGAATAGTCACGAGAGACAAGAATTTGTCCAAGGGGACTTAGCAAATGAATGAAGGAAAGGACAATGTTTCGACTGATAGAATACCGGAGATAGAAAATAAACAACTACAAAATTAACTCAACGAGTCAACCACCTTAGAAAGTACTTAATAATCTGAAAAGGTGCAAAAAAGTTGTTGAAAAGTTAAGAATGGGATATACAAACCTAACATCGTTGCATCTTTTACGAGGGTAACTACCTCCAAACTGTGAAGAGTGCGACGAGCCTCTAACAGCAGAAGACTTTATACTGGATTTTTTTAGGTACAACATTGGCCGAGGCAGAGCAAATCTAAAAGACACAATGCGATTGAGCGACAAAGAATATATATTATTTACTTGCCTTAAGATCAGTATCCTGATCTAAATTACTTCCTTCTCTTTCTGGTAAAACTAGCACCAAATTAAAGCTGAAATCCTCCAATGACAAAAAAATAGGTTGCCATCTCTTACATTGATCGCAATACCTGGCAACCCCGCAGTTGGACCGGGTTTTGTAAGGCATACATGGCGACTGACTATTGTCTCGATAAATACTGTCTTTCTAAAAATCTCGCTCTTTAAAAATTGAGCTCCGCTTTTTCATGGATGCCTCATCGCCTAATATGAACATAATAATATGTTGATAGTATCTCCAATTTTCTTGGCACTTTTATGCCAATGACAACATTTTTCATGAAAAGAAATCTGAAATATGTAGAAATTATTTGAAGGTTTCAATTAATACGATATTAATTATTGATTTAAAGTGGATATTGACACTTAAAAACATGTTTCCATCCAAAAAAGTATAACCTCATTAATGGAGAACGTGCTAAAAATGAAGAATTTTTTCGGGTAAATGTGTGTATGAAACATAATAAATAATAGCTGAAAAAGTATCGAAAGTGTTAATCTGCGTTGATTTATCTTGGTAGAATAATAGAATAGTAACTTAGATAATGTTATGTATTTCTAACACTAATGTATTTTTTACCACAAATTGACTTCTTCAAATGGTTACAAAAACATTAATTTATTAATAGAAAATTATATTTATCTTCCTTGTGTGTGATATACAAACGTATATAAAGTATATTTTTAGACATGGCATTGGCAGCTTTAGTGGTTTTTTATTGTCCAGAGAACTTTTATTTTTACTTCGTCAGACAGAGGATATAATTAATTTAAAGGGAAATTATGGAATAAAAAAGGTTTTGTACTAGATAATGTATTATATTATAACGAGTATATTTATATTATATTTTTTACGTACGAAATTTTGTAAAAATCCTTAAGACATAATGTACTTATATAGAGAGGCATCTAAAATTATTTGACAAAATCAGATATTTTTGTTTAGCGTTCTATTTATGTATATTATATATATTTGAAGTGTCTAAAAATGGCATCAAATGAAGAGTGTTGTACTTATCAGGACAAGAGAAGTGATAAAATACTGTGTAGTGATTGTAAAAAAATAGTTGAATTAAAAGTGAAATGTGTTAAATGTCAAGAATACTTCCATCCCAGCTGCTTAAAGCAATTATCAATGAAAAAAAATGCACTTTGTCAGCATGCATGTGAAGAAGAGGTTAAATGCAGCGAAGAAACAGAATTTCGAAACTCAAACATGCAAACTACAGGAACTATGATAGAAGTTAACTATCTAAAACAAATACTGACAGAAAAAGATACAATTATTACCGAATTAAGAAATATTGTTAAATATCAAGAACAAATAATTAATTTGCTTAATGATAAGAATTCCAGCATAAAAATTAGAGACAAAGAAACCATCAATCATGCAAAAAAATACTGAAGTAGAAGTAAAGATAGATAAGAATTTTTTACCTACTCAAGAAAAGGTGACTAGACCCATTGAAAGTCAGATAAATAATAACACTGCTCTATTAGAAAAGGTACAAGAAAACATTATGCGTGACGTAATAAATTTAGGAAAAGATCTACCGAGCACATCATACGCCAAAGTTGCATCGAAAAATATCTAAAATAATATGCAGAAAGAAACTACTGTGAATAAAACTTATGTCCATACCGGCAATAATTCAAGAGACGATGGATTCCGTCCAGCAAGTAGAAGACGGCGTCAACCAAATGTTGGAAACGGTGAAGGAAACGATGTTTTCCATGGAAGAGAGTCCAAAAATAAAAAAATATGGCTGTTCCTATCTAAAGTCCCAGATGATATAACCGAAGATAACATCACACAATATATATCATCTCAAAAAAATACTAAAGATATTCATGTAAAGAAACTACCAACGTTTTATAAAAGAACTGACAACCAATCCTTTATGGTTGGAGTGGCACCTGAAATGAAGCAGCAAGTATATGAGCCTAATTTCTGGCCCAAAAAAATTATTTATGATCGGTTCAACTTTCGACGAGGGCAACGTTTTCTCAACAACCAACATGAGGATGCCGATGCGACTCTAGATGATAAACCAACAAATACCTCAACAAACCAACCAAATTCTTTTTTAGAGATATAAATTTAAAGAAAGAAGTGAACTCTGAACTAAATTCAAATAATGTTTCCATTTTTCATTTAAATGTACAATGTTTAAGGAATAAAATACTCGAATTAGAACACTTCTTAAGATTAAATACGTCTATCAAAATAGTCTGCATTACGGAGCATTGGCTAAAATTAGATGAGGTTGATTGTTATAATATAAGTCAGTTTAACATGGTAAGTTATTACTATAGATCAAATAAAAAAAATGGGGGTTGTTGTATATATGTTCACAACAGTCTACTAGCTACCGAAATTACTAACCTAGTTATAAAATCTGTTGAACAAATATGTGAAATATCTGCTTGTTACATAAAACAACTTAATATGATTATTACCACCATTTATAGATCCACGAAGCAGATAACTGTTGATGATTTTCTACAAATAATGTATGACGTCTTAAAATATGCTGCAAGCAGCAATAATATCAATATACTTCTTGCTGGTGACTTTAATGTACGTTTTAACCAAGAAGGAAATCTCAACGCTCAAAAAGTTAGTAATCTGTTTATGAGTTTTGGATTAAGTCAATTCATAAACATACACACGATAAAGGGAACTGTCTAGACAACATTTTTATTAATTTTAACTGTCCAAACGCATCAACTGTTTCATTGGATATTTCAGACCATCGTGGTCTGATTCTCAAGCTATTCTATAGTGATCTTAGTAATACTGTAACAAATATAAAGTTAAAAAGGAAAAATAGCAATAATAATATTGAACAATTTATGTTATACTTAAGCAAGGAAACATGGCTTGATATTTACAACAGCAACACAGTGGAAGAGAAGTTTACTGCCTTCCACAATACGTTCTTATATTATTATAACTTATATTTTCCATTGGTCCCTTTGAAGGATAGGCAAAAAAAATTGGGTAACCCCTAAGGTCACTATAGCAAAAAATAGGTTACTGTTCTTACACAGCTGTTATAGACAGCACCCTACTGATCAACACAAGCAAATTTATATGAATTACAAAACTGAATATTACCAATTGTTAACTCAGGCAAAAAAAAAAGTATCATCAGAATCGCCTCAGTAAATCGGACAACTATAGTAAAACGGTATGGGACATAATAAACCTTGAAACGGGTAGGATGAATCAAGAAGCCTCGTACCCTGATAATTTAACCGCTGATCATTTTAATAGATTTTTCATTAATAATGCTGAATTTATGGTGCAAAACTTACCAACATCTCAAATTAATAACGTAAACCTCATGGACGTAAATTTGCAAAATAGTGATAATTCTATGTTCTTAAATCCTGTCACAGTCGAAGATATCAAAACAGTAATTAATAAATAAAAAAATAAAAAAACTGAGGATATATATGGTACCAATACATACGTAATAAAAAAATGCGTGAACCTACTAAGTGAACCTTTATCAGATTTAATTAATGCATGCATTGTCCAGGGTCATTTTCCTAATTCATTGAAAATGGGGAAGGTGATTTTTGTATACAAAAAAGGGGACAACACTCAGCTTGTAAATTACCGACAGATCTCAATTTTACCATCTATGTCAAAGATCATAGAAACTGTGATGTACAACAATTTGATATCTTATCTAGATTCAAAGGCAATATTAAGCGCTCAACAATTTGATTTTAGGAGGGGATTGTCTACTTCAGACGCAATCTTAACCTTAACCAATATGATTAAAAACGCATTTGAAAACAGAGACAGTTGCCTAGGAATATTTACAGATCTGACTGCGACTTTCGTGTGGAACATAACATCCTACTAAATAAACTGGAATTTTATGTTATCCGGGGGAACTGCTTACGATTATTCAGCTCCTATCTTGAACACAGACAACAGCTAGTTCAGTGTGGTTATGATACAAGTGAAATGATGGAAATTAAAAGAGGTGTACCACAAGGATCAATTCTGGGACCAGTACTCTTCCTTGTCTATATTAATGATTTACCTAAATCCTTAGATACAATTATCGTGAAAACGGTAATGTATGCCGATGATGCAACATTTGTGGCCACTATAAACAGGGAAGATGATTCTCAGCACATCCTGAATAACATCATTGTGAAAGCAAAAGCCTGGTTTGCATCAAATCAACTGGTGTTAAATGAACGGAAAACTGCAAATTTATTATTCGACTCCAGATCAAGTAACAATTCAATTCTAAATGTAAATAATGTCAAATTCTTAGGTGTTAATATGGATGTAAATCTAATATGGGACAAACATATCAAAGTTCTCACTGGTAAACTAAATAAATCCATATTTGCTATCAGAAAGATAAGGAACACCATCAATGAGCAAGCAGCCTTAACAACCTATCACTCACTTTTTCATCCACTTCTCACATACGGGAGATTGGGGAAATGCGGCACAAAGCCATTTACAAAAATTATTTGTGATCCAAAAGTCAGCAGTAAGAAGTAAAGTCAACGCAAATTGGGGCGAAACGTGTAAACCAATATTTGTAGAGATGAAAATTCTGTCACTGTTTTCTGTTATCGTGTACCAGAATCTACTTTATGTGAGGCAGAACTTACAAGGTTATGTCACACATAATGAAATCCATGAGTATGATACACGAAATAAGTTTAATCTGGTAATGCCACAAAACAGACTTCATAGAAACTACAATCTTGGAATCGGTTTGTTCAATTCTTTACCACCACACTTCCGTAACCTCACAATGATTAAATTTAAAAATAAACTCAAAAACATATTAACACAAAACTGCCTTTACAGCATACAGGAGTTCTTTCAACTTATCGGTGAAAATGGAGACATTATTTTTGCCACTGTAAATTAATTTTATTATTCTCTTTAATTCTAATACATGTACCTGTCGTTTGTATCATCCTATGTTTGTAATTTACCATTTTATTGTAGATGACGTTTTTGTGTCATAATTTCTTATCTTCATCCACTTGACTTAAAGACTGAATTAAGATTTAATGTACACAGGCACAAATTGTGTTTATTTATTGACTTGTCTATAATGTAAAATTTCTAAGGATGAATAAATATTATTATAATACAAAAATTCTTACATAAACAATGACTTCTTTAATGGATTCGTCAATTCTAATCTTGTCAGAGGTAAAAATAAAATTATATTTTGTAAAAATATTGATATATCTTTTAACGATGATATTTTTGGAAGATGGTTCAGAAGACAGACCCGAGTTAAGGTTCGCTGCCTATAAGTAAAATATAAAGAAATATTTTTTCTCTTTTTGTAAATAAATTATTTTAGTTTCTCTTGTTCTCTGTTTTATCGTTATTTTTGCTGGAAATTACTATCATTTGTTAATTTTCGTGAAATATAATTTTAGGTTAGATATTTAAGATTATGAATTATATATTTTGTAATTACCATATTTTACCATGTGTTTGGAACACATTTTGTTAATTTGTTAAATTGTTAATTATTCAGATTTCACTTTACCTAATGTATAGGGGAGATGGAAGAAAACTTAGGCTAACCCCTTCATTTTGTGTTATATTTTTCTTTTACACAATAAACATTTATTTATTTAATTGGGAAGAAAACTATATTAGTTTTTGATTTTCACTTTATTTCTTGTCAACATGACAATTGTTTCGCCACACAGTGGCTTCTTCAGATATTGAGTACTGGTATACTAATTTTACAATGCACAAACTATATGGTTTTATATTTTATAGTACTCAATATCTGAAGAAGCCACTGTGTGGCGAAACAATTGTCATGTTGACAAGAAATAAAGTGAAAATCAAAAACTAATATAGTTTTCTTCCCAATTATTATCATGGATTTTCATCAAGTAACGGCCCAATCTGTTCAATATTTATTTATTTATTTATTTATTTTCTTCTTTGGTTTTGTTATGCTCAAAGTTGAATACTTATGTCATGGATTAGCAAAATGCCCCTTAACCGCATATATTTCGAAAATTCATATATTGCCTCAAACTTAGATTACCATATTGAAACCTTTATCCTGAATTTTCCAGTTTGCATAACTATGAGAATATAGAAGAGTTTGTTTATATGTACAGGGTCGGCAATTATGGAGGCCGGTTATGCCTCAGAAACCAATCAACGCACAAGTTTAGGAATAAATCACCTTAAGTGAAGCGATCCTGAAAAATATTTGCACAATATTTTTGAGTTTCTAAAATTGTCGCTAGGGGGCGTAACAGCCATGACCAAATAGAAAATTAGGCTTTTCTCTGTATTATGCTTAATTCACTATATGCATCATAATCCAAAGACAATTTCGAATATTTTCAGTTTTCAATTTTTTTGCAACTTTAAGAATAAAATGGTGGGGAGATGCCAAAGAAATTCTTTAAATGTCGATTACTCCGATTAGCCTTAACGGAATTTAGCAGACTTCGTCTCATTACAAAGTGCTTTTCTTAGTCTATCGAGGGCGCTTTACGTTGCTTTCAATTGATTATGACCGTCGCCGCTAGAGGGCGTTATTTGAAATGTCAACAAATATCTCACTTTTTCTAAAAAAATTGACATGGACTGATATGTTTAGGTCATAATGCATATTATGACGATAATACGACGATATATTGTGTTGTAATGTATCCTTGCGTTTACTTTTTTGGAAGGTTGATTTGTTACATTGTTATTACTATTAGATTTGTTGTCATTGTTATTAATTACTAATTTTTCTATTATGTAATATAATGATACTACTGAATGTTTCTGATATATGTTGTTTCTTTATTGTGTCATTTTCACAGCTTACTTGTTTTCAACAGCTACTTTTGCAAATTCCGTGGGCAAGATCGGACAATAATTCATAATTTCAACTTTGTTTACTAATATCTCCTGGTAGAAAATAGTTGTCGAGGTGCGGTTTTCACTGACATCTGAAGATTTTAATTCTCCATTTTACCTTCTGAAGAGACACACCATTCCATTTAATTTTTTTTACAAAAAGTGACACATTTTTTGAGATATCAAATAGCGCCCTCTAGCGGCGACGGCAATAATCAAATGAAAACAGCGTAAAGCGCCCTCGATATATTAAGAAAAGCACTTTGTAATGAGACCAAGTTTGTTAAATTCCGTTAAGGCTAATCGGAGTAATCGATTTAAAAAAAAATGTTTTTTGGGATCTAACCACCACTTTATTCTTGAAGTTACAAAAAAAAATGGTAAACTAAAAAGATTGAAAATTGTCTTTGGATTACGATGCATATATTTTCAACGCCACTTAATTGAGCAAAATACAGAGACATACCTAATTTTATATTCGGTCATGACTGTTATGCCCCCTAGCGGCTATTTTAGAAACCTGAAAATATTTTCCAGCGATTTTTCAGGGACACTCTACCTAGGGTAATTTTTACATAAACTTATGCGATGATGCTTGAGTGGTAGAGCAGCAATAGCTGAACTCCGCCAGGACGTTAATATAAATAAGGCATTAAAATAAATAAATAAATAAAAATAACTAAATGATTGGTTTCTGAGATTTGGTCGGCCTCCATTCTTAGTTGCCCACCCTGTACATATAAAATTTGAAGTTTCTGTTTCTGAGTATGTTTGAACAATTAATATAGATACAAAGACACAAGTTGCTAATTACAATATAGATTGGCAATTTTTTTAGAACGTGTACTTTAGTGTATAGAGGAAGATAAATATGGCAAAGTCCGCATATTAAGCAGATAGACAGACATGACTATCTGTCATATTTCTACTACCTTTTATTCAAGGCGGTCTTTTTCTAGATAATTTTTAAACGATTTCTTCTAAAGCATCTATGAAATAATTTGTACAAAACTTTAATCTGTATTTCATAGTTTAGAATAGCCAGTCTGTATACCTTTCAAAATGTATATTAGAATTCTCTATCGACTATTGTCGATAGAGAATTCTGAGCAATATCAACTAATCAGATAATTTTCCTTCGCCATTTTTTTATTACTTATTATTTGTTGGAATGACTACGCAGTATATATTTTTTACACATATACGGTTTTCTTCTTAGCAATAGTGTCAAGTACAAGCCAAACGCTCTTTTATGAACAGTTTTATTAGTGTTAGTATCATGTATATTTTTTACTAATAGTGTAGCAAGTTCCTTCTCTCATAATTGTGTTAACTACATGCCAATATTATTACTATGAGTCAAACTAATTTATTAATTACTTTTCTAATAACGATAACCCTCTATATTGCACAAAAGTATATTATTAGGTATTTTCGTTGATAGTCATGTCGATAAGTTTCCAAGTATAATTTTTCTCTGATATCAAAAAGTTTTTAAGTCTTATTATTTGCCTCGGTAAGTTAGATATATAGTACAAATAATATTTAGTTTTTATTTTACACACCTACCCTTTTCCAACTTAGCTTATTATTATTTTAACAAGTGTTTGTTGTAGCAATTCCTTGATATGCAATAAATGATAATTGAGAACTAAACGAATAAAATAGGTATAATAATAAACTAGCACATTACGATAAAGAATGAACAATTTGTAGAATTCGAAGTAAAATCTAAAGAAAAAATGAGCAGCTACTGAAAACGTCTGAAACTTCCCCACGAGTGTTCCTTAATTTAGTCAACAACCAGGCTTGTTATCGCTGGGCTATGCAATTCCTTTGTCGAGTTCACTTTAGCTGCAACTAGATTATTGGAACAGATAGTTAGCATTAGAATTGTTTTTTACTTACTTACACGCGAGTTCTGGGTGAGTCTTCTGTGGTGCAATACAAAGCGTTCCCTTTTCTTCGGTCTATTCTCTTGATGAGTCCTTGTTCCTTGGTTTCTAGAACAGGATGATATTGTTTTGCATCCCAGACACCTGATGATCAATTAAACTGGTTGCCGCGGCGTTGTGATGCAAATTGATCTATCCGAAGTGTAATCCTGAATCAAGGACGTTCACAATATTGTCTAAATGTTATTTGTGGCATTATCTTAATTTTTTTTCAATTTTTTGGGACTTCCTGCCACATGTATTTTCTTCTTTTTAAGCGGTGCTCGGGCAATCTACAAAATATCACAATTAACCAGTATGTTACTGGTAAATATCCTCTACGCCTATGACTTTTACGTCAAAGGATCAGATAGAGGTTGCTTTCTTTAAATAAATAACACAAATAAGTATAAAAACTTAAAATTAAATATTTCGCCGACGTTTCGGAAATCTAATCTGTTTCCTTTTTCAAGGCTTTTTTTGAAAAATCTTTGTTACTGTGTATGATAAATACACAGCTCTAAGAATGTTTGTTATATTCAATATCCACAGATACTTACTATTTACATAGAACTGTTGATATAGGTAACAGTTTTTTAAATTTCTATGCAATGTTAAGTTTGTGAAGTTCTTCTTTTAACATTGGCAACCAAGTTGTACAGACATCTACGGAACTATTCGACACGCATCTATCCTCATTCTGTAGATCAACAGTTCTATGTAAATAGTAAGTATCTATGGATATTTATTATAACAAATATTCCTAAAGCTGTGTATTTATCATACATATCAAAAAAGATTTTTCAAAAAACGCTTCGAAAAAGGGAACAGATTAGATTTCCGAAACGTCGGCGAAATATTTAATTTCAAGCGTTTATACTTATTTGTGGTATATATTTAAAAAAAGCAACCTCTAAAAGATCCTTTGATGTAGAAGTCACAGACGTAGAGGTTATTTACCAGTAACATACTGGTTATTTGTGATTTCCGAGCACCGTTTAAAAAGAAAAAAATACATGTGCAGAAAGTCCCAAAGAATTGGAAAAGAAATTAAGGACGTTCACCTTTAAGTAGGAGCAAGGGCTCTGTTGGGGTGGCCCTCTTTTCCCGCTTACTCGTGGCACCTATATGGACCAAGAAAATACGGGAGGTGAATACCCAAGTGCTCAAACGGGTGAGTACCCGCTTTACGTAATTAGCAATTTGCTGAGCCTACCGCATTTCCATGTTTTAGTCCATATATGTACCGCTCCACAAGATGACTACTCTGTTGCCTAAGACGGGTCCTCACCCGTTAAGCATTGTGGTAGTCACTTTATGTAGCCTCCTATATTTTCCGTGTTTTTGGTCCATAAAGTACCACGAGTAAGCGGGAAAAGATGCTGACCTCTTTCCCGCTTACTGGTGATGCCTATAGAGATCAAGAACATACAGAATACGAGGGGTTCCGTAAGAGGACTTCCCAGGTGCCTCTAACAGGTGAGTACCCGACTTGGGCAACTGGCACGTTGCTGAGCCTACCGTATTTTTCATGTTTTTGATCCATATTGATACTGCTCGACAAGGTGAATACCTAGTTGCCTAAAACGAGTCCTCACCCGTTTTAGGCAGATTGGTAGTCACTCAATGGAGCCTCCCGCATTTTCCATGTTTTCGGTTCATATAGGTACCACGAGTAAGTGGAATAGAGGTCCGTATCCACAGAGCTTGCTTGGGGGTAACGGCATATACAATCGGAAATTGATAGGTATGCCAAGAGCATTGTATGCGACACTGCTTCCCCAGTACCAAGCAGCTAAGGCCACGATAACGTACAACCGAACTTTGGGAGTTGACTCCATTAAATTTTGACTATAATTATTCTGTATGGACAATAATCTGCTCTGCAGCTTAACTTCTATATATTTTTCGGGGTGGAAAACTGTTGGAAATCATTCGACAATAGAAGGATATTTTCTAATGTTATTGTTCTAGAGTAATAGTCATTTGTTTTGTTACTATAATAAATATAATAATTGTACGTCAATCTGTTAATTGTCATAGTTAAAATAAAAATGTTTATACATTGAACCAAGTGTCCTCCAGTAGTGTTTCTTACCACGACCTCATAATCCAACAGGTTATGGGCCCAGGTATGTGAAGTAATTAAGTTTAAAGAAAATTAAAAAAAAAGGTGTTAAAAACATTACTGTCAAGTGTCATTCACGTCGGATACGGAAATAATACCAAAAATGAGTGGAAATGGTAGCACGGTCAGGCTTGAAGCACTAAATAAAAATAATTACGACACATGGAGAATTCAGGTAGAAGCGTTGTTAACAAAAAACAAGGCCTGGAAATACGTTAGTGGAGAGACTTCAAAGCCAGAAATACAGGCAGATAACAGGGAAGGATCAGCAGCAGCAGTTAAAGTTTGGGAAGAAGCGGACAAAATGGCAAGGTCAGATCTCATTTTATCCATTGATCCTTCTGAACTAAAACAGATCAAATTTTGTAAAACGTCACGTGATATTTGGCTAAAGCTTGAGGAAATATATCAGTCAAAAGGGCGAGCGAGAAAAGCTAATTTACTGAAACAGCTTATTTTGCAACGAATGTAAGAAGGAGAAGAAGTCCATGAACATTTAAGAAAGTTTTTCGATGCCGTCGACAAATTAAACGACATGGGAGTCGAAATTAACAAAGATATGCTTGCAATTTTACTTCTTTATAGCCTACCAAAGAACTTTGAAAACTTTAGGTGTGCTATCGAGTCACGTGATACACTGCCGGAACAGGGACCCTACGAATCAAAATTATAGAGGAAAATGATGCTCGTAAGGAAAATTCATACGAAGAAATGCGGAATGCCATGATGGCGAAGAGAAATTTCAACGGACCGAGGAAATATCAGCAGAATCAAAAGAAAACTGATAAACGACACGGTACCAAAGAAGAGTTCAAATTTAAATGTCACCGTTGTGGAAAACAGGGACATAAAGCTGCAAATTGCTACGCAAAGATCGACAAATACAAATTTGAAAAGGCGGAAACTTCTCAAAAGGCAGAGACAGTTACCTATTATGTTTCCATGGGAATGATGGGCAATCAGTCAACATTTTCAGTTGAAAACACTACAAACAATATTTTGTGCTTGGACAGTGGAAGTACTGCACATATCGCTTTTTGTTATGAATGGAATCTAATTAATATAAATATATTGTTATAGTAGCTATTAAGTATATACTGTATTTTATATGTATGATTGTTGTTTGTATTATTTGTATTGTTTGTATTATGTATATATACAGTTTTAGGTTTAGATTTATATATAGTGGTAGATTTGTCCCATTCTGTAATTGGAGCTGGATTTCTGTAGAATGGTGTATTAAATAAATAAATAAAATAAATAAATAAATAAATATTTGCAATAGTAAGGAGAGATTCGAAGATCTAGAAACAGAACACGAAGTTCTAAACCTAGCAAGCAATGCGTCAACAAATATTACTGCAAAAGGCAAAGTCACGTTCTCAACAAAAGTAGGAACGGAACAAAAGATTGTAAATCTGAGAGAAACTTTGTATGTGCCCGATTTGCGTGTAAATTTGATGTCTGTAAGCAAAATTACTGACAGAGGTTGTGACGTAATCTTCAAGAAAGATTTAGCTATGGTAATCGATACAAAAGGTAATACTCAAATGATTGCGAAACGAGTTGGTGGATTGTACCAAATACAAGAAGATATGTCATATGTTTGTGGAAAGGCTACCACATCTATCGATTCGTTGTCCAAAATTGAAGATTGGCACCAGCGTCTCGGACATTTGAACATAAAAGATCTCCTTAAAATGAAAAATAATGGTCTTGTACGAGGTCTAAAATTCGAAGATGGAAAAATGCCACAGTGCAAGAACTATAAAATCTTGGTGGAGAAATAAATTATTGCTTAGGAATAGAATTCCAGCAAACTGAAGGAGGATATGCCATATCTCAAAAAGGATATATTGAAGATATTTTAGAGAAATTTGGAATGAATGACTGCAAACCAGTATCAACAACGATGGATCCTGGAATTAAATTAACAAAACAGGACAGTGTATCGGAAAGTAATACGAAGAATATACCATATAGAGAGTTAGTTGGAGCGCTAATGTATTTGGCAGTAGCGACTCGACCAGATATAGCATATACAGTAAGTTGTCTGAGCCAGTTTAATTTATGCTACGGGGACGAGCATTGGAAGGCAGCAAAACGTGTTATGCGATATCTTAAAGGAACTTCAAATCTCGGAATAATCTACAGAAAGACCAATGAGAACCTAAAAGGATTCGTAGATGCTGATTGGGCCAACTGTATATTAGACAGACATTCTTATACAGGATACGTATTCGTATTGAGTGGAGGAGCCATCAGCTGGGAATCCAGAAAGCAAAGAACAGTAGCATTGTCATCAACCGAAGCGGAGTACATGGGATTGACAGAAGCTGCGAAGGAAGCAATTTCACCACAAATATTTCTAACAGAAATGGGATTCGAGGAACTTGGGAACGTTAAAATATTTAACGATAATCAGGGAGCTCGAAAACTTTCGGAGAATCCTGTTTATCATGCCCGAACCAAACATATAGACGTAAGGCATCATTTCATTCGAGAGGTGCTAAAAGGTGAAAGAATGTCAGTAAATTTCATGGCTACCGAAGACATGCCTGCAGATGCCCTTACCAAAGCAGTGACTAAGCCTAAGCTAGAAAAATGCCGAAGTTGGATTGGTATTGGAAATATAAATTTAACTTAAGAAAATGTCCTTATATTGAGGGGAAGTGTTGGAAATCATTCGACAATAGAAGGATATTTTCTAATGTTATTGTTCTAGAGTAATAGTCATTTGTTTTGTTACTATAATAAATATAATAAGTGTACGTCAATCTGCCAATTGTCATAGTTAAAATAAAAACGTTTATACATTGAACCAAGTGTCCTCCAGTATTGTTTCTTACCACGACCTCATAATCCAACAAAAACCATTCCACAGTAACAGTGTGACACGCCGCTTTCTAAACCGTCCTCAAAGTGAGTCGCAACTATACATGAATTCTAACAGGAATAAGATGATCATCCAAACAACTATATTGTAAAATTTAATAACAAACTTTTTTTTTTGTGTATTATTTTGTATTGTGATAAATAATAAAAGAAACTCTTTCAGATTTCGAATCTGTATCCGCAGCGAAAGTTCAAAATAGAAACTATGATTTTTTCATAAGTTACCTTTTCCTTTTATTTAAACATGCGTTATTATTTGTACTGGATAAGGATTATAAAGGAACATTATCTATATTTATTAGTGCGTAGAAGTGAAATTGTGTCGTTAGCTCTAATTTTGTTTGTGATTGTAACTCAATTTCTCGTACTCATTTTGTCTTGTTTGCAGAGCAAGTACTTGTCGTTTTCAATGCACATGCATATAATACCTTCGGAAATAATGATTTATTCATTGCAGTCCCTGTACAATGAAGCTCTGCTCAATAGGGAATGGAAAACAATTAAATTTTGTACGAATTGCGTTGAGAAAAATCCAATTTAAAAAGAATCTTTATGAGTTGCGCCATTATTTTCATGAAAAACACTAAATCGCCAATTTAGGACCTCATCTCAATATAAGAATATTAAATTTGTAAATGGAGGTCGAGACTTGATGTAAAAATCTCGCATGATGTCTACAATATTATTATAATAGGACTAATTAAACATAAATTATTAAAGACATATTTCTATACAGTATATAGAAATATAATAACTATCTTAAATAAAATTATGCTAGCGAGATCAGAAGTAGATCAACAAACGACAAAACAACAAAAACAATAATTCTCTTAGTACGCCAGTTAACATACATAATTATGCGACACGTCATCAAGATTACTTATTACCAAAATATAACTATAGTAGAACTAGAAAGGGTCCTCTAAATTCGGAAATAAAAATTTATAACAAATTGCCAACAGATCTAAAATCATTAAATTGCAAAGCTTTTTCGATATACCATCATTTATAGGTATTTATTATAATGTATTGTTATTAGGGCCTATTTGTATTTGTTTAGTTATAGTTTTAGATATATTCTATGTACAGAAAACATATATGTGTATATATAATATCCATTAGCTATTTTTCCCTACACCTTTAAGTAGTTTTTTTTTGCTATCATATTATAAGTATATTGACATCACCTATTTTAGTTATTGTGATAACAGCAGGAAATAAATTTTTACTTACTTAATTACTTACCTTATTGTGATAACAGCAGGAAATAAATTTTTACTTACTTAATTACTTACCTACTTACTTACTTACTATACACAATGAATATGTAATTTTTCTATTTCTCATATTCCATTTTAGATGACAGTTGTCTGCAAAATACCCAAAGAATATCTTTCTCAATGAAGTCTATGCAGATATAAAAGATGTTACAGTCAAACAATGTCAATTTTTGCTCTTTTCTCAATAGTTACAAAAAACTAAACGTAAAAAAACTATTCAATTTATTGTAGATACCCCGTTGGGTGCAAAAAATAACCGGTTGAAACTTTTTACTTGCTCTTTGCCAGTAGGCAATAGCACTTTAGCTTTAGAAAAACCGTGTTTCAGATATATCCCAAATTTCGTTGAAAAGTCTCACCATTGCACTCTTTGGCTGAACGACGACAGAATATGCTGGCAGGAGTATGTCTGGAAACATGTATCACATTGCAAGCAACAACAACAAAGCATCGATGTGAAATTTCAATTTGAATTTACCTGGTCACAGACCGCTTCCATCGCCCGGACATAGTAAGCCTTATTCACCCCCCCCCCTGCACCTACTTATAAAGAGCAAGCACCGCAGCATTTTTTTGGAGCGAATGGAGTATCTGTTGAAAAGGTAGTAGGTATTAGGTAGGTAGCTTAACTCAATGAATAGTTTCTGTGATTCAAAACCCACAATTGCTCTTGGAACTTACCACATTTATTACATAACAATCCCAGAGATGAAATCAATGTCCAAGAGTCCAATATGCTTGAATATCTTAAGAATGCAAACAGATGAGCAAAGTAAGTGGTCAAAAATTTCTTTGTACCTATGCTGTTTTTAGGAATCACTATTTTATGGATTTGCACAATTACCTCACACAAAGATAATCGTCTGATGATGATTATAATCGGAACTTGAATAACGGAAGATGAGGTGATAGGCTTCATAATTAAGTTGCTGCTTAAGAACTAGGCTAGTAGAGGGACTGAAGGTTTGTAACAGTTCAAATTTTGAAATTGTGAATCAAAGTAATGCAACATAATTTAATATTAGAGCACAGTAGCCAACGTAAGACGAGCAAAAAGTACACGAGTTTCTAAAAACTAAACATCAGATAAGTGGCGGTGATATGAGCTGCACTTGCATTGCAACTTTTTTTATTTTTTTTATTATTATTATTAAAGTACGTAAGATACACTTTGCTTTTTACATTATATACTCTTGGATTCTACAAAGTTTAACACTTGAGAGTAGAATACAACTCTCAACTTACGTTTAACAGTTTAGAGTTAAAAAAAAATCAGTCAATTTGACATTAGTATAGTAATAAAAATATAATAAATAATTCGATAGAGATAAAAATATAGATATAATAACTATGACAACATAATATATTATTACACATTTACCAAGACTAGTGAGTTATATTGCTTATGTGTTTAAAAAATGTTTGTTATTAAGTTGTCGTTAAGAAGGGGCGATATGAATAATTTTTTTATTTTACTTTTAACTATGTTTATACTAAGTTTTTTTTCCACAATAACTTCTCTTAAATAATTTGGAAGCCAATTAAATATTTTAGGAGCTAAAACTAGAGAAGACTTTTGTATTCCTGTCATGTACGTAAAGGGGATTTCTAATAATACTTCATTTTGGGTTCTACTTATTTTTTTGTTGATATGTCTATCCAATTGTAATGACTTATAGTGTTTGTACATTAGGGTACAAGTGGTAATGCAGAACTGCCTTCTTAAATTTGGTATTTTTAGTGCTACAAATAGCTCATAAGAGGGATGATCCCTTGGCTTCTTACACATTATTCTTATAAATGATTTCTGTAAAGTAGAGAGTGCTTTGAGATTACTCACATAAGTTCCTCCCCATACTGCAATTCCATATGTGAGAACAGAGTGTGCCAGCGCATAATAAATCATTTTCAAGAAGTGTTTTGGCATAAGCTGTGCTGCTTGTTTAAATTTTGCAAGGATGCCTAGAAGTTTTTTTCTAGTGCTCTGTATATGAGGTTTCCAAGAAATGTATTCGTCATAAGTTACACCTAGATATTTGACTGTCTCTGTTTGTTCTATTGTGTGGCATTCACAATCTACTCGCACATCGCAACCTAGCTTGTGATATTTTATTTCATTTTCATATTTCCAACTTTTCCTTAGGGTAAAATTTATAAATTTAGTTTTTGTGGCATTCATTAGCACTTTGTCTATACAAACCATTTTTTAAGAAATTTTAAGTCGCTCTCGATATTTTGTTGATTTTGGTCTTTCGACTCACCGGCATATAATAGGACAGTATCGTCGGCAAAGGTGTATATTTTCCCTTTTAACTTTGCTGAGCATAAATCATTTATATAAACAATAAATAGGCTAAGGCCCAGCGCTGAGCCTTGCGGGACTCCCGAGTCTACTTGCTTCTCTCTTGATACGGACTGCCTGTATTCTGTCACCCAGATAGCTTGCGAAGCCAGTGAATTTTCCATCATTACTCTTCTTCTTGTAAGATCGTATTTTACATTGTACTATCAACATGTTTCTACACATACGGTCTATGTAAATTAAGGTCGCAGGTTATGGTATTGTATCAGAATGTTGTCGTTAAATAGTTAAATAAAATATAATAGGCTACCTGAGTACTCTAGAATATTATATATTCACAGAAATAACTTTTTCATGCGATTTGTTTTAGTTTTAAATTGACAAATGTTAAAATATGGGTTTTTAACAAGCAGCCTGATTGAAGGGGATAAAGGTATATTGCTTTAAATGGATCAAAAAGGAGGCGGTAATTGACATTTCTGAATAAATAGGAGTAGGTTGTCCAGAATTTTGAATTAAAATTTAATTTTAATTTTTTTGTTTGTGAGAAATAAACCTAATAATAATTAGGTAAGTAATTTTAAAGAATATTTAACATTTAATATAAAAACATACTTAGACATATTAAATAAAGTATTTCAGATTTCTTGTAACGTTGAATATTCTGCTTTTTGACTTTGTACACTGTTGTATAATTGTGACCGCACAATCGTATTTTGAAGATTGGGATAACGAGATGGCTTGTTTTAGTTGCTGTTGACATACGTTATAATATCCAACGTAGAGCCATATTTCACCAATATGTTGCGAATTTGAAAATTATTATTACAAGGTAGACCGAGAAAGTAAGTAATTTCTTTTGTTTCAACGTATTGTAAGTACGGCTGGAAGGAAATAACTTCGCGTTCAGCAGTATAGAATTTAATATCATTATTTTTATCGCAATTTCTGTTGTTTATTGCTATATTTGTTATTTGCCATCGTTATATTATAGTATACGTGCTTCACTTTGAGTATTTTACTTTTAAATTAGAAGCCCTAAGCAGTTCTTTATGATTCTAAATACAAAGAAAAAAACTGAATACAAATCAAATATTGTTAATAATTTAAATAATGCTACCCTAAATAATTTATTATTATTTATAAATACCTATCTATATAAAAGCAAATATTTTCGTGCTTGTTATCTGCGAAACACAAGTGTGCCTAGTCTAAAGCTACCTAACTTATACCTAATTTATATTTTTTTGAATATTAAATTAATTTTTGTTTATTTTTATACCTGCCCCAATCACTGCTAATAAACTTTGTCTGGCGCTTACAATTTTGTAATAGTAAACATTTTAGGGTGTTTCCAATATTTTGCATAAAACGTATCCTAAAACAATTGGCAGATAGAACCTTGCCCACGGCCTATCGCCTGTATAAAAGCTCCGTGTAAACGAATTTCTGACGGTCAATCTGGATCACTGCAAATCGGTAATGTTATTTGACGTCACAGACTACTTCAGTGACTTTACTCTCTTCTACGTTAATGAGAACCAAGAAGCTCGAAACCAGTGTTTGAGGAACTGACCATACTAGCAGGGCATCCTAATTCAATATTGCCCTCTTCGACATATGCTGCAGATAATTTTCAATTATATTTTGTGATTATTTGATATACTCCAGAGCGCCAACATATATTTTATAGAGGCAAGATCGAAGGCAAAAAATTTAAGATTTATTTGATAACTTATAAATGAAAGCAGAGGACGTAAAATAAATATTTGACTGCGTTCAACAGTGAAATATTTATTTTCTTCGAACCTCTTTGTATACTATGTTTTTAGAAAGTGTTTTTGATGCCGCTTTCAGGATTGTGGTTTGCTGCCTCTGTTGATAAAAAAATTTCACTTAACGTCTTCTCATAACATAATCCTAGACAACGCTGTGTGAAAATGTCCTTGACTGAATACTAGACTAGATAAATATGCTCCTGTCTGAATTAAGACAGATACGTTCTTCAATTGATTGTGATTTCTAATAATAAATCATTTGTTTTTATTTGCTTTAATTTCAATTAATAAGAAGAGCATTTCAAAATTCAATGGTTCAGAAATTGAAACAATCTAATATTACATACTACAATAAAAAATAATGAACGGTTTAGTATATTCCACATTATGTAAATAGAACTTCTTTGCTTATGTTATTAGTTCAATACAAGTATTAATAATATAATAGCGAATATATAATGATTATTCTAGAAACAACATACATTGTACTTTTATTATTCAGTTGAAAACACTTTATCTGTGGTAATATAGCAAAGTAAGAACTCCATCGTTGTCAAAGACCTTGCTGGGGATCTGGTATTATAACCTTCACTTCAACCGTAACGACCCATAACGATGGCCAGCAAGCGCACGCTTTTCATAGTATTATGAGCAGTATTATCATTTTCCATAGAGCAAAAATAATTTATATATTTTAATAAATAAGATCACTACTTAATTAATATTGAAATTGAAATATAGCTTAGCTAACGCCTCTTCAGTTTGGTTACAGGAGATAAATAAAGGCGAATACATTAAAAGGAAACATCGGTATTGGCTGGTTTAGCAAGCGGCAAGCGCGTACACAATTTTTTGTAATGAACGCTTTTTTATTTAGTTTTCATTTTCTGCGCATTGAGATTTTGCAGATCCTTAAGACTGCAGGCTTATTCTAAAATATACTGATAAAAAATCTGTGTATAACATCGCGTATACTTTGAACTTTTATCTTAACCCTAATTAAAAGAATATGAATGAAAATGTTTTATTTCATTTGAAAGAAATATTGACCGATATCTTTTAAAAAGTTTCTTCTACCATTATGAGCTAATAAATCGAGATGGTATAGTCATGCAGATAGTTTTAAAACTAGACTAACCTTTAATACATTATATTGTCAAAATATTTGATATTATCAACCTCAAATCTCTGATAGTAAATCAAATGCGGTTTAACATAGCTGACATAAGATAATGTTTAAAACAACCCGTCGTCACAGGACTTGAACAATCCTTTTTTAATGAAAAATGAACAGAAAGGAGTAGGTGTGATATATTCTTGATATTTGAATAACACCTCCTTTCGAAAAGTATAATAAAAATTCCTACCGAAGTGGAAAATAAGAAAGTTCAGGAGTCTGCAAAAAAAAACCTTTTCAACTCATGTATGATACTATCACTCTTGTACGAGATTTCATCAAAATGTCCCTAAAAAATTCACATCACTGTGTAGGTGATCCAATTCTGAGCCACTCTCCGTCTGTCTGTCTCTCTGTCCGTCTGCCTGTCCGTTTGTCTGTCTGTCCGTCCGTCACGTTCCTTCTCACGATAACTCAAGAATGAAAATTCCAATTGTATTTTAATTTGGACAGTAGCTTAGTGGTAGATAGAGGAAGAACCCTTTTTTATTTTACCAAAATTGATAGATAAAAAAATGATGAATTTTTTTGAATTTAAAGAAAATTCTTTCTTTGAATGTTTTATAATTAAATAAGGAATCACTACTTCCACATCCAGATTATTCGTCCAAGTCACTTTAAAGGAAACATCTTGACTATATTTGCACTCTAGTATGTGGAAATTATTGGTCATAGAATTTTAATAATATTTGGGGTAGCTGTCATAGAAAAGTTTGAGGAGTTGGTTTCTACCATATACGTTAAAAATGAAGTTTCTAGTTTACCGTACTTATTTTCCACTATTTACAACCTACCACCTCAATGGAGTCATCTCAATCAGATGTCACTACAATACATACGTGTACTAACTTTCAAGTGAATATCTCAATTTGATGTGATGATCAATCCCATTAATAATGAAGCGGAGGTGGTAGAGTTTGAGAAATATTAGAAAGAAATCTGAGGCCTTGGTTTCTAGTATATACACCGAATCTCAAATTTCTGTAGTCTTACCAGCTTGCTTTACTTATTTTCCCCTATTTGCCCCTATTTAACCCCCAACCCTTCAACGGCATCATCTCAAATTATGATCTAGTTTCAGACGTCGTTATAATACATACGTGTACCAAATTTCAAATGAATATCTCAATTTTATTTTATCAACCCTTTTCATATTGGAGTAGGGGTGGTTGGGTTGAAAAATATTATAAGAAAATCTGACGCTGTGGCTTCTAGTACATACACCGAATTTCAAGTTTCTGTAGTCTTACCAACGTTTTACTTATATTCCTCTATTTACCCCAAATTAACCCCCAACCCTTCAACGGAATCATCTCAAAATATAAACTAATTCCAGACGTCGTTATAATACATACGTGTACGAAATTTCAAATGAATATCTCAACTTTATTTTGTCAACCCCATTAATGGGGTAGGGGTGGTGGGGGGGTTGAAAAATATTATAAAAAATCTGAGGCCTTAACTTCTTGTACATACACCGAATTTCAAGTTTCTGCACTCATACCAGCTTGCTTTACTTTCCCCCTATTGACCCCTAAATAACCCCCAACCCTTCAACGGAATCATCTCAAAGTATAATCTAGTTCCAGATGTCGTTATAATTCATACGTGTACCAAATTTCAAATGAATATCTCGATTTTATTTTATCAACCCTTTTAATAATGAAGTAGGGTTGGTGGGGGTTGAAAAATATTATAAATAATCTGAGACCTTGGCTTCTAGTACATACACCGAATTTCAAGTTTCTGTAGTCTTACCAGCTTGCTTTACTTATTTTCCCCTATTTACCCCTATTTAACCCCCAACCCTTCAACGGAATTATCTCAAAATATAATCTAGTTCCAGATGTCGTTATAATACATACGTGTAGAAAATTTCAAATGAATATCTCAATTTTATTTTATCAACCCTTTTCAAATTGGAGTAGGGGTGGTGGGGGTTGAAAAATATTATTAAAAAATCTGACGCTTTGGCTTCTAGTACATACACCGAATTTCAAGTTTCTGTACTCTTACCAACTTGTTTTACTTATATTTCTCTAGTTACCCCAAATTAACCCCCAACCCTTCAACGGAATCATACCAAAATATAATCTAATTCTAGACATCGTTATAATACATACGTGTACGAAATTTCAAATGAATATGTCAACTTTATTTTATCAACCCCATTAATGGGGTAGGGGTGGTGGGGGGTTGAAAAATATTATAAAAAAATCTGAGGCCTTAACTTCTAGTACATACACCGAATTTCAAGTTTCTCTACTCTTACAAGCTTGCTTTACTTATTTCCCCCTATTTACCCCTATTTAACCCCCAACCCTTCACCGGATTTCCTCAAAAAACAATCCAGTTCCAGATCTCGTTATAATATATACGTGTACAAAATGTCAGGTCAATATCTTAAACCGTTCCGGAGAAAGCGTGCGGACAAAAAAAGTTACAGACAGACCGACAGACAGACCGACAGACAGACCGACAGACAGACAGAAAATTTTTTTTCGCTCAAATTTAAAATCTCGACGTTTCATGACATTCTAAACCTATTTCACGAATAAAAATTTTTGAAAATTTTTTTGCGATTACTATACTTCCAATCCACTACGTGGATGTGGAAGTAAAAAGAATGTGTGAAACCGATATTACTTACAAAAAACTGCGAAGAGTATCCTATAGATTGTACAATAATTATATATAAAAAAAGGTGCAGTAAATAGGTGAAGACGATAATGCTTAGCTTGTATATTAATATGTTTTTTAATTGGATGGCTATATTTTTTTTTAAACTAAAATGTATATCAAGTGTGCTTCGGAAGAATAATTGTTCCTGAACTTGTTGTTACTGATAAAAACGTTATTCTATATCTATGAGCAATAAATATTGTATTTCTTTTCGCTTCTTAATTAGATATTATTTTAATTCTCTTCCCGGTATATTTTATTATAAGCATAGGCCAGTAGTGTCAAGAACTAATATGTTCCTCCGTCATTATTTTTTAAGTGTCAAAATTTGAAATATTATTTTATATTCCACTTGCTTATAATTTGTTGTTTATTGCTTGGATACGAGATATATAAACAATTCAATTCTAACTTAGGGCTAAAAGGAGCGGGCATAATGGTTATGTCCGCTTGTTATGCCCTTTAGTATAAAAAAACCGCTGCCCAAGGACTCACTACTTCCACATACAGATTTCTCATCCAGGTCACTTTAAATGAAACATCTGGACTATATTTACACTCTAGTATGTGGAAATTATTAATCATAGAATTTTAATAATATATGGAGCAGATGTCATAGCAAAATTTGAGGCGTTGGTTTTTACCATATAGGTTAAAAATGAAGTTTTCAGTTTGCTCTACTTATTTTAACCTATTCACAACCTACCACCTCCCACCCCTTCAACGGAATCAATCAGATGTTATTACAATATATACATGTACTAACTTTCAAGTGAATATCTCAATGCTATGTTATCAATCCCTTGGGCGGTGGTGGTGTGGGTGAGGGTGAAAATATTATAAAAAGACTGAGGCCCTAGCTTCTATTATATACACCAAATCCCAAATTTCTGTACTCTTACCTGCTTACTTTACTTATTTTTCCCTATTTACTCCCAACCCCCAACGCAATCATTAAAAATATAATCCAGTTCCAGATGCTGTTATAATACATATGTGTACCAAATTTTAAGTGAAAGTCTCAATTTTATTTTGTCAACTCCTTTAATAATGCAGTAAGGGTGGTGGGGGGTTGAAAAATATTATAAAAAATTCTGAGGCCTTGGCTTCTAGTACATACACCGAATTTCAAGTTTCTGTACTCGCACCGGCTTGCTTTACTTATTTTCTCCTATTTACCCCTATTTGAACCCCAACCATTCGCGTATTCTTTGGGAGGATTTTGGGGTACGTCTACACTCGACTCTAGTCAACTACCACTTCGAAGCGTCACATTTTTCCTTTAATTATTCTTTTAGGGCGCCCACCATGTATATTTTTCAACAAAATGTAGCAAGTTTCTTCTTCGACAATTGTGGTAACTGCGTGTCACATCTAATTACAAAAAATCAACTTTCTGTAATTTCTTAAAAATCAAAAGAAAACAGATTTCAAAAAATATTTGATATTGCAATAGCATTTTAAGCTCTCCCATTTATGCAAATTTGCTGAGGGCCTTTAGGTAGATGCCTACAACCAGAATAATAAACATAAAAATGAATGCCACCCTTATAATTTTCTTATTTGGGTCACCACTTGTACTATAAAGAATAAAAACTCCAAGACGCTGCTTTTGTATTTGATTCACAATTATTATCGCTTACTTTGCTTGATGTAAATATACCTATAAATAGCTCTACTTAATGAAAACTTGGCCTTGCTGGTATATGAGCTTATAAAAATGTAGTAGAATTGAGAGGAACGAGTCTTTTATTGTGCGGAAAGGCCATGCAGATTTGAAAATATCGGAGAAATGTCCATGAACGTCAAGGTCCCCGAGAATATATCGGTTGGAATAGTGTCCGCTTGGCCTTCATTTTTAAATTGGATTTATACTGAGGCTACGAGGAAAGCCAAATGTGATTGGTTTTTCGTTTTAAGTGACGGTGTATGCCATATAATATACAGAATAAATGAGCAAACAATGTTTCAAACAATATAGCTGACGTAAAACTTTAGAGAGAATGCAGTAGGATGGTAAAATCCCTGGCGCATTCGGTAGAATTTTAAGTATTACATTGCTATTCTTAGTTTTGTGTAATTGTGTGAGACTTGCTTTAAGCGATAGAATTATTTAATGTTTTAATTCCAATATGTTTATTTTTATTTAAAAATGAATTATTATTTGTTTGCTTATAATTGTATTGAAACATTCTTTATGGGATTTTGCAAACAGCAGAAAAGATAACTATCTATAAAAGAAAAACTTTGTGTAGAAATATTAATGAAATCTTTGCATTCTTTCGATAACCTGAATTCTGGTTATGCTAGCAAATTAAAATCCTAAAATGAATTTGTCTAATTTCTTATTTGACAATTCTCATTCTAACACTATCATCCACACAGTCCCCTACGGCCATGCAGATTAAACTAGTATCCACATAACCCCCTACGATTATGAAGATTCAGTTAAAAATGAGTACAAAGACCTAAAATGAATTTATTTATCTACTTTGTTTTAAAAAATTTTTCATTCCAATGGATTACATTTTCATGAAATCTATCATTCTGTTTCCTGGAAATGGTTAGCCTTTGAAACGTTTTTCGCCCTTATTCTGGAGCTCATCAGAAAGACATAAAGCCATTCATAACGATGTTTCATGCAAAACCAAGACAATTTCTTTGAATAAGTGTGAAATGATTATATTTGACATTAACTGATAAAAACAACCTCACCTATCTATTAGCTAACTAGTATTGGAGCCTATATACTCTATGCATGTTTAAAAATGAATTATTATTTGTTTGCTTATAATTGTATTGAAACATTCTTTATAGGATTTTGCAAACAGCAGAAAAGATAACTATCTATAAAAGAAAAACTTTGTGTAGAAATATTAATGAAATCTTTGCATTCTTTCGATAACCTGAATTCTGGTTATGCTAGCAAATTAAAATCCTAAAATGAATTTGTCTAATTTTTTATTTGACAATTCTCATTCTAACACTAGCATCCACACAGTCCCCTACGGCCATGCAGATTAAACTAGTATCCACATAACCCCCTACGATTATGAAGATTCAGTTAAAAATGAGAACAAAGACCTAAAATGAATTTATTTATCTACTTTGTCTTAAAAAATTTTTCATTCCAATGGATTACATTTTCATGAAATCTATCATTCTGTTTCCTGGAAATGCTTAGCCTTTCAAACGTTTTTCGCCCTTATTCTGGAGCTCATCAGAAAGACATAAAGCCATTCATAACGATGTTTCATGCAAAACCAAGACAATTTCTTTGAATAAGTGTGAAATGATTATATTTGACATTGACTGACAAAAACAACCTCACCTATCTATTAGCTAACTAGTATTGGAGCCTATATGCATGTTTAAAAATGAATTATTATTTGTTTGCTTATAATTGTATTGAAACATTCTTTATAGGATTTTGCAAACAGCAGAAAAGATAACTATCTTCTGAGTTTAGCAAGAAATACTATAATTTCTATCGTGAGTATATATATAAGTAAATCGGACCTAGATAGCTTATTCCCTAAGATTTTGACACGTTGAACAAAAAAATAAAAACTATAACCTTATATAGTTATGTTTTTTTATTGTTACTATTGGTATTTGAAGATTCTGGCCAGCTGAATAAGATGGTCTGGTCCATTTTACTCAATCATGTATCGTTGTCCAGTTACTGTGGCACGAATATAAGGCAGAAATGGTCTTTTTAGCACATTTAGGTTAGGTTTTCTCAAAATTGGGACGTGATGGAGCAAAACAGCCAACGGCATTGTGTTCAGTACGTCAAAAACCTTCGGAATCACCTATTTGGGTTAAAAAAAAGTCTTGGGAGGTCAGTGAAATTTGATATTTCCGCAAGCAGATTTCTCGGAAGCTATTGGAAATACAGAAATAAAGAAACGAATAGTACTTACTACTCTTGGAAGAAATTTTGCCAGTTTTAATTTTAAATAGAGTAACCTATTCGCAACGATGCAATGTTATAGATATTAGTGAAAGGCCAAAAAATTTTGTATTCTACGTACCCCTCGTAGGTCTGGTGACTTTTAGTATGTTTAGTCTTCCACACCCCCCTATTGAGCGTTCATTGACTGGATTATGGTTTTGGATTTCACTTTTCGATTATTACGAAAAGCGACTGCGAGGTCTTGGCCGGTTTCATTAAATAAAAAACTAATTCATGATGTCTCGTGATGTCCTAGTCTACTTATTATCAGTAATTACGTTTTATTAGGTTGTATTACGTTTCCATTAGAACTAGAAAATTATATTAAATAATTCCATAACTAAATAAATCATCTTTTTACAAATGAAGCGTCTAAAATTTGTATTGAAATAAATATATTTTACTTACCTTGGAGTACAAATATAATATGATATATTAGCAAAGAGCCACGTTAATTAATAATTATAAAACGCAAAGTATAAACAACTGACGGCAGAGGTTTACAATATTTATATTTATAATTAGTTGAGTGTTTATCATTGACTTTGATCTATTGCTTCATCTGCCTGGTGTAGCGTGTCGAGAGATCTGTCGTTTGTCGTCTAATTGATGCTTAGGCGATCTCCATATATACTTCAGGTAAAATTTTATATAAAATATATAGTCCAGGCGAAAGGGAGTATTCGAAAAAAAAAGTGCCAATCGGGGTTTTTCAGCGGGAGTGCGTAACTCTTAACATGTATAACTATTGTACCTAAAATAGACAACTGAAAATGAATGCGTCTATGTTTAATTAACAAATGAAGTTATGAAAAACGAGTTTCTGGCTTGTATAAATTTACGTCCGAAGAAGTCGTAGATATTAAAATTATCTTCAAAATTTGCGAACCGCATTAAAATCGGTTAATTAGTCGTTAACAAGGTGAAAATTACTGCTAAAAACGCTGTTTTTTAATTAGTTTTTAACTTAACTAAAATAATGAACGTAGACGTAACAAACTTTGATAGCTTATGGGGTAATTCGACAAGATTGATCGAAATTAAGTTATGCCCAAAATTCCGTGGAAGCAGGTGTTGAGGTACATGTAATTTATACGGATTTTAGTAAGGCGTTCGACAAGGTAAATATAGATCTCTTAATCCAATAGCTATCCAGCGTGGGGATTGGTGGTATTTTGCTGGAGTGGATATCCTCGTACTTACCAAATATGTTTCACCGGGTGCGAATCAATGGGCACTTATCCAACATTTTCACACCTACCTCTGGTGTGCCTCAAGGCTTTCACCTAGGACCATTATTATTTAATATGTTCATTTACTACGATATTTATGAATGCTTTGAATTCTGTCGCATATTACTGTTCACTGATGACTTCAAAATTTATTCAAGAGTATCTGATTTATACGATTGTCAAAGAATTCAAGAAGACCACGATAGATTCACTGGTTGGTGCCGTGAGAATGAAATGATATTGAATGTTGATAAATGTCATTTTATTAAATTATCAAGGAGTATAAATAGAGGTGTTAATGTTATATATTAACTTAATGGTCATGATCTCCATGAAACCAATCAAGTACGAGAACTTGGGGTTATACTTGATTCTAAACTAAATTTTAATAGTAACAACAGCTCCAAAGCTAATAGAATGTTAGGCTTCATAAAAAGATCCACTTCAAGTTTTAAGGGTGTTCAAGCACCTCGTACGGTATATATTTCGCTAGTGGGATCGGTACTTGAATATTGTGTAGTGGTTTGGGCACCTTCATATGAAACCCATATTTCACGGGTGGAACATGTACGTACAGCATACATTTCTAAAACAAGCATGCTACAAACTCACCCTGCAAGGGATTCACTTGGATACTATTGATGCTGCCGTATATCTCAACTTGCCCACCCTTAACCAGCGACGTATACTCTACGATTTAAGCTTCATTTATAAGTTAGTGAACAATCTGATCACTTCACCGTACCTATTTTCTGAAATTAATATTGATGTACCTCCTAGGAACAACAGAAATCCATTCATTTTTAACCCAAAATTTCACAGAACCTCTTACGGAAATCATACACCTCTGACTAGAATGATAAATAATTATAATATGTATGCAGCTCATTCTGATTATTTTAATATTAATTATAGCTTATTCTGCAAACAAGCTGGGCTTATTTTGTACTAGTGATTTTATTTATTTATTTATTTATTTATTATGTGTTTAATTTATATTAGGTAACTTAAATAATGTCAAGGTGTTGTGTATTTTATTTTATATGTGTATGTTAGTATCTGTGGGGTTAGTGCGTAATATACAGTACATGTATACTCAGTTATTGTAAATCCAATATGTACGCTTTTGTAATAGATTTTTTGTCTGTAAATAAAGTATTATTATTATTATTATTATTATTATTATTATTATATCGCGTTGGTTTTGTAAAAAAAGCACCTCAGTCCGTAAAACGGACTTCTTTTAACTTTCCTTTCTTCTGCACGTGTCTTTGCAGCAATTATTGTTATTTGTATTGAGAATTTATCAAATCAGTTACGGAATGTATTGTTGATGTCAGTGTTGATGTTACTGTTATCAAAAGTACAAATATTTTTTTCTATTTTGAGGAGAGACTTTGCATTTTGGTGAAAAATATCAGGAGGGCAAAGTTCTACACTATAAAATTTTCTACAAATTCTGTCTCTACGTTTTTGTCCGAATTCCGCATAGTTTTACCGCTAGAGGGCGCGAAAGAGATATATACATATATAGTCTTTTGCACCTTTTTTTTTAGATTTTCAGCCAAAATTATGCATGTTGGTGAAGAATATCAAGAGAACAAAGTTGTAGAGCATAAAATTCCCTACATGTTTTGTCTCTTTTGTTTTTTTGTGTTTTTTTTCGAATTTCGCATAATTTCGCCACTAGAGGGCGCGAAATAAATATACATGTAAATAGACTTTCGTACCCTCTATCGGCGAAACTATGCGGATTTCGAACAAAAACGTAGGAAATTTTATGCTATACAACTTTGACCTCCTGATGTTTTTCAACAATATGCATAATTTTGGCCGAAAATCTAAAAAAATGTATATGAAATTTTGAAGCTTTGCTCTCCTAACATCTTTCATCAAAATGCATAGTTTTTCCTCAATATAGAGAAAAAGGCTAAAAAGCGCTAAAATTCATATATATATATATATATATATATATATATATAGTACAAGGAAGGGGTTAAGACGCGGGAAAATACGTTATTACGTACAAAAAATGGTTTAATGGGAAAGCCCGCAGAAAATGATGCAACCGTGGACACGTGTTTCGGACTTATTAGTCCTCATCAGCACGGTATAGCTAAGTCGAAAGGATAGGCACAACTTAGGACAACAAATATATTAGACACACAAACGGAACCACTGACAGGAAGCCAGTCGCACATTTGTGGCTTCGGCTGGAAGAACCTGAGGATTCAGGGCAACAACCAACGTCGCCACGGAGGCAACTGCAAGGCTACCTGCGTGGACATTTCCGACCCAGGAATTTACAAAGTACAAGGAAGGGGTTAAGACGCGGGAAAATACGTTATTACGTACAAAAAATGGTTTAATGGGAAAGCCCGCAGAAAATGATGCAACCGTGGACACGTGTTTCGGACTTATTAGTCCTCATCAGCACGGTATAGCTAAGTCGAAAGGATAGGCACAACTTAGGACAACAAATATATTAGACACACAAACGGAACCACTGACAGGAAGCCAGTCGCACATTTGTGGCTTCGGCTGGAAGAACCTGAGGATTCAGGGCAACAACCAACGTCGCCACGGAGGCAACTGCAAGGCTACCTGCGTGGACATTTCCGACCCAGGAATTTACAAAGTACAAGGAAGGGGTTAAGACGCGGGAAAATACGTTATTACGTACAAAAAATGGTTTAATGGGAAAGCCCGCAGAAAATGATGCAACCGTGGACACGTGTTTCGGACTTATTAGTCCTCATCAGCACGGTACAGCTAAGTCGAAAGGATAGGCACAACTTAGGACAACAAATATATTAGACACACAAACGGAACCACTGACAGGAAGCCAGTCGCACATTTGTGGCTTCGGCTGGAAGAACCTGAGGATTCAGGGCAACAACCAACGTCGCCACGGAGGCAACTGCAAGGCTACCTGCGTGGACATTTCCGACCCAGGAATTTACAAAGTACAAGGAAGGGGTTAAGACGCGGGAAAATACGTTATTACGTACAAAAAATGGTTTAATGGGAAAGCCCGCAGAAAATGATGCAACCGTGGACACGTGTTTCGGACTTATTAGTCCTCATCAGCACGGTATAGCTAAGTCGAAAGGATAGGCACAACTTAGGACAACAAATATATTAGACACACAAACGGAACCACTGACAGGAAGCCAGTCGCACATTTGTGGCTTCGGCTGGAAGAACCTGAGGATTCAGGGCAACAACCAACGTCGCCACGGAGGCAACTGCAAGGCTACCTGCGTGGACATTTCCGACCCAGGAATTTACAAAGTACAAGGAAGGGGTTAAGACGCGGGAAAATACGTTATTACGTACAAAAAATGGTTTAATGGGAAAGCCCGCAGAAAATGATGCAACCGTGGACACGTGTTTCGGACTTATTAGTCCTCATCAGCACGGTATAGCTAAGTCGAAAGGATAGGCACAACTTAGGACAACAAATATATTAGACACACAAACGGAACCACTGACAGGAAGCCAGTCGCACATTTGTGGCTTCGGCTGGAAGAACCTGAGGATTCAGGGCAACAACCAACGTCGCCACGGAGGCACCTGCAAGGCTACCTGCGTGGACATTTCCGACCCAGGAATTTACAAAGTACAAGGAAGGGGTTAAGACGCGGGAAAATACGTTATTACGTACAAAAAATGGTTTAATGGGAAAGCCCGCAGAAAATGATGCAACCGTGGACACGTGTTTCGGACTTATTAGTCCTCATCAGCACGGTATAGCTAAGTCGAAAGGATAGGCACAACTTAGGACAACAAATATATTAGACACACAAACGGAACGTATAAAAAATAAAATAGATATCAGAATATAGAACAATATATATATATATATATATATATATATATATATATATATATATATATATATATATATATATATATATATATATATATATATATAAAGGGTACGAAGTGACTTCCAAAATAGGTATAACTGGTACCTTATAACCTCATATATAACGTTGTCACCTCCAAAATCGGAGGTAACAGCGTTTCCCTCCAAAAGTTGTCAGTTTTGCCTCTATGTGGTCTCAGTAGTGTTGTAAACAGATTTTTGATAGAGGCCACTTTGACCTTAAATACAGCGATTTTTGTCGATTTAGTTCGGCGACCCACCGTTGGCACTGATGTAGCCGATTTCAATTAAATATTACAGGTACTATGTTACCTCCGTATATATTGGTTAGAATTAGCAATATTAGGTAACTTGTTATCTCCGAAAATGGCAACATCGCATGTGCTTTAGACTATTACTTGGATATTTGTGTTAGGTTACAGATTACAGTTGGGTTGTTCAGGCGTTTGACCTCTCCTCACCTCGACCTATAAAGATCTTTTGTGATTACCCCATATCTATATGGTCCTATCCAATCCTAGGCTTCTAAAGAATCCTAGAATTTTCCTGGGGGCTAACTTTGACACTTCTGCAGGTGTCAGAATCACCTGTTCTAAGTGTTGTAGCCTTTGCCGGACTAGTACTTCGCATGTGCAAAGTATGTGTTCTGACGTTTCGGTTGTCTTTTGTACAGAATCGACAACTTTCGTCCTCAGCCTTGCCCTTTTTTTAAGATGGTATTTTAATGGGCAGTGACCCATGAAAAGACCTGTTAGTAGTCTTAATTCCTTTTTGCTGAGTTCAAGTAGCTCTTTAGCTCTCTTTTGCGAATAAGTAATGAACTTTTTCGCTTGTTTTTGTCCTGGAGTTGAGTTCCAGTAGGAGGATTTTTGTTCATCCTCCCATGTTCTTACCTCCTCCGTCGTGTTACTTCTTGCTATCCCTCAAAACGGTTCTGGTCCGATGAATGACGATTTGGCACCCTGTCTTGCAAGGTCGTCCGCAATCTCATTCCCTTCTATTCCTTCATGCCCTGGCACCCACATCAAGTTGACCTTGTTGTTTCTTGCCAGTTGCTTTATTGTTTGTAGACATTCCCAGGCAATTTGTGACTCAAAGGTGAATGAACTCAGAGCTTTGAGTGCTGCCTGGCTGTCTGAAACTATATAGATTCTTGATCCCCGTGTGCCTTTATTTATGCACTGTCGAGCACAAAGATCTATGGCATATATTTCTGCCTGAAAGATGGTGGGAGTGTGACCCAAGGCTATTGTCAGCCTGCAGTTTGGGCCGTATACACCGGCGCCTACTCCCTCATCCGTTTTAGATCCATCCGTGTACCAGATAAGTGATCCTTTTTCCCATTGTGGACCTCCAGAGCTCCATACCTGGCGGCTAAGAATTACCACTTCAGAGGTTCTCTCAAAGTCGAACCTTTTTGGTGTGGAGTCTGTGGGTTTGGTCATTGAGTCTAACTGGACTTCGTTTAGGACAGTCAGATGACCAACCAGATCCCCTGGTTTGAATTTCTTACTAGAGTGTATCCTGTAGGCGCCAAGAGCTGCCTCCCTTTTAACATGGATATGCAAGGGAGGCAGATCCAGTAGCGCCTCCATTGCTGCTGTTGGACAGGTGCGTATTGCACCTGTGATTCCAAGACACACTAACCGTTGCAGATTTTGCAACCTGTTTTGTGCTGTTTTTTCTTTTGTTTTTGTCCACCATACCATCGATGCGTAGGTGACAATAGGTCTAATCACCGTTAAATATGACCAGTAGATCATTTTCGGTTTTAGTCCCCAGGTTTTACCGAAGAGCCTATGGCATGTCCAAAATGCCATCGTTGCTCTTCCGATTACCCTTGTTAGGTGTGCGTTCCAAGTGAGTTTTTGATCTAGGATTACTCCTAGATATTTGACTTCACTGGAGAAGTTAATTAGTGTGCCATTCAACGTTGGAGGCTTTAGTGTAAGCTTCTTTCTTTTGGTGAATGGTACTATGACTGTTTTACATGGGTTGACATTTAGCCCCTCCTCCATGCACCAATTTTTGATAATGTTGAGAGCAATTTGCAATAGGCCTGACATCATCCTATCGTTTTTGCCTCTTATTATTATCACTAAGTCATCAGCATAGCCTTGGACATCAAATCCATGGTTGCTTAACCTTTTGAGAAGATTATCGACTACCAGAGACCATAGCAAGGGTGATAGGACCCCTCCCTGGGGGCATTCCTTGATGGCAGTTATTGTTACTGAATCACTCCCCATTTCAGTCGTTATTTTCCAACTGTTGAGCATGGAATAAATCCATCTTGTTGTTGAGGGCTCAAACCCTCTTTGACCTGCTGCCCTTTTTATTGATTCATATGAGGTGTTATCAAAGGCCCCCTCTATATCTATGAATGCACAAAGGGCTACTTCTTTTGCAATAAATGTCTTTTCAATCCTATTTACAAGGCTATGTAAGGCATTCGTTGTGGATTTGCCAGCTTGTTAGGCAAATTGATTTTTGTGAAGCGGTGCCCTTGGTAGAACTTCGCTTCTTAGATGTTGATCTAAGATTTTCTCCATCGTTTTTAGGAGAAAGGAGGTTAGGCTTATGGGGCGATATGACTTAGGCTGATCGCTTGGTCGCTTTCCCGCCTTTGGTATAAACGCCACTTTTACCTCTCTCCAGGCTTGGGGAATATACCCTAAGTTGTAGCTGCTTCTAAAAATTTTTATCAGCATTGGTAGTATCTCTTCGATTCCCTTTTGTAGTAGGGCTGGAAAGATACCATCCCCTCCGGGTGTTTTGTAGGGCTTAAAAGTGCTAATTGCCCATCTAACCTTATTAGGTGTAAATATTTTTCCTGAGAGACTTTTTTCCCGGTTTGAGGATAGCGTACTTCCATTCCAATCCGGTTGTTAACGTCTCCCTCTTCTGTAATTTTGCAGTCTGGAAAGTGAGTTTTCAGAAGTAACTCTATACTTTCTTTCCTGTTTTCCGTGTAGCTGCCATCTGATCCTTGTAGCAGCCCTATTCCATTTGAGTGGTCTCTTGATAGGACTATTTGGAGTCGGGTAGCTGGAGGCATTTCATTGATCCTCTCACAGAAACCCTTCCACGTCCTTCTCTTAGACTTCCTCAATTCTTTGTTGTATTTTGTGAGTGCCTCTTTATATTCGCCCCACTCTCCGGTGCGTTTTGTGTTAGGTTAGAGTCCTAGTCAATTAGAGTGAAGTTGTCAGTTCTCGCGGATAGTGTATAGTTTTGTTTAGAAAAAAGCCAAAATGAATAGTACAATGTCAAGGGGTAAATTGATGGTTCATCTGGTTTCAAACAACGGTAAGTATAAATTGAAAATATTTTGAAATTTTGTAAAATCGATTCTTCTAATACTTTATAATTTGGCGGGAATTGCAGACATGATTTGCATAATTAAAACTTTAGTTGGGCTTCATTTTAAAGAATCAGTTGTTTCTAAATCGTTTCAAATGTTTTAATTATTTTTAAATTTTATTATCATACTGAATTGATTACATGGTAGACATAAAGGGTCAGACGTGAGGTGTACCAGAAAAGTAGATATAATAATGACCGTTTTGAAAGGTGTTTTAAATATGTGTTACATCCTCTAGTTCAAATCAACGTTAGATTTTGAAAATAATTTTGTATATGTAATAATATTTATTCAACACAGGCATAGAATATGGCTATTACTATGGTGATTTTATGTATAGAATGTGATGTATTACACACTAGTGAGAGAATATTCAAAAAATCACTAGTGAGAGAATGCAAAAAATTCATTATAAATTAAAACATTCATTCTAAGAGTAGCACTAATCATTTATGCTAAGAATTAAGGATTGATACTCAAAAAGGGGAAAATACAAATAAACTTCATTTGCTTCTTTTCTAATTTCTTTCGGGACATACAAATTTTCATCCATTTTTCACAACTAATGATTATTTTCTACTTTTATTTGTTTATGTGTATAAAATAGTAAACAATAAATAACAATCAACACCATAGCAACCATTCCATGACCTTCCCAATTACAATGATTTTTACAAAATATAAAAATTAATTTGTCAAATGAATTTTCAAATTTAAAAATATATTATTCAAATAAAATTCCATTATAGTACCGGCAATGAAAGCAAATTTTTGTAAAAACCTCGCAAAAATTAATAAAAGGATCATCTCCGGGATTTAAGTAGGCAATAACCTGTAGAAGAAATAATGCATTCTCTGCATTTCCAAGTTCCGGGAAAATTCGGAAAAATCGTGAAAAACTTTTTAATTTTCAGTTTTTTTCCTCTAGCCGCTAAAATAATAAACATAGAGAAAATAGTTTTCAACAAAAGTTATAGCTCGTCTTTTTCTCTACAAAAAATGTCTTTATAAATTTTTGTCTTTTTCAAGCCGTTTAGAAGATAAATCCAGTTTTCCACTTATAGTTTTGAGCCGCTCTGAAATGCGCACGGAAAATGAGATTTCTGCGGGAGTTTCGTACGGTCGGACTCATTCATCGATAATTGTTACTATTCAGAGCCGTTAAAAAAATGAAAATAATATAAAATGTAGAGAAAAGTCTCAGCTTTAATGTGGGACTAACTACAAAATTCATAAAAAAAATTATCATAGAGAAAAAAGTGTTAGAAGGTGGCTTAGTAAATTTTGTACAGTTGATCCACAGATTTATTCATATCTTTGCCTGGAGTCGTTAGAATGATAATCCCTTTGGCTAATATATTCTTATATAATGATATATTAATCCAATTAACATTTTACTACAATTACTTTTGTAGGAAAAATATACCTTGCAATCAAAGTAGAAGGTATACTTCTCATCTATCAGTAACTTCCAAATTTTTGAGTTCGATTCGTTATATCTTAATTAATAATAATAATAGCATTGTTCCATAAGTACAATAAAACATATTCTTTCGAATGACTTTGAAATTTCTTAAATGCGTGCAGTACTTTTTGAATTTGTCTACATTATTCATACTGAGGTTACAGGTTACTGATCGATGAGAAGTATACCCTCTACTTTGATCGCAAGGTATATTTTTCCAACAAAAGTAATTGCAGTAAAATGTTAATTGGATTAATATATCATTATATAAGAATATATTAGCCAAAGGAATCATCATTCTAACGACTCCAGGCAAAGATATGAATAAATCTGTGAATCAAATGTACAAAGTTTACTAAGCCACCTTCTAACGCTTTTTTCTCTGTGATAAATTTTTTTATGAATTTTGTGGTTAGTTCCACATTAAAGCTGAGTCTTTTCTCTACATTTTAGGTTATTTTCATTTTTTTAACGGCTCTGAATAGTAACAATTATCGATGAATGAGTTCGGCCGTACGAAACTCCCGCAGAGATCTAATTTTCCGTTTTTTATTGTAATGGAAAAATTGAAAATTGAAAAATTTAATGCGCTCTCTATGTTATATTAAGTGATCAATTTGATTATGGATAAATTATAATTAGATAATCTCATAAGCTAACATAATTTATTCAGTTGCAAATATCATAAAGTGCTTGCAAAATCGCGTTCAACATTCTAAAAATATAGATGTCCCATGAAAAATTATTTTATTAAAAATGGTCGCAAATGCCGTCAGAATTTAAAATTTTTTACAATTATATAATTTTTGTTAATATTAACCCTAATTAGACTAGGTTTTCCATCTTTTTCCAATCATCATAATGAAATGATATTTTTTTGCTAATGACTTACAGTACTTAGTCCAGTATTTAATAAAAGACAATATATTGAATAAAATAACGAAATAAAATATAAATAAAATAAAAATTATGCATAAAAGTAGCGAAACGATCTCCTGAAGTCTGGCAACCTTGTTGGAGGCTATAAGAATACCTTATTTATTAATCAGTTATATATAAGTGGAAGTGACTTGTGACTTCTGGTTACTATCACATATATGTAAATATTTTTTCAAAAAATATTTACCCCTCTCATGAAATTTGAGTTATGTAAGTTCCCCTTTTTGTATATATGTAATTAATTATAAAATATATTTATAGAAAGAGGTGGAGGCCAGGACGCCTTCTTGTTTTAATGGAGGCTAGTTCGTACCTTTTATCAGTATATATATATATATATATATATATATATATATATATTGTTCTATATTCTGATATCTATTTTATTTTTTATACGTTCCGTTTGTGTCTAATATATTTGTTGTCCTATATATATATATATTGTTCTATATTCTGATATCTATTTTATTTTTTATACGTTCGAAATTACTTTTTGAAAGTAAATTGAAATGATTTTATTGAGCGCCAAACAGTTTCTTAAAAGCTGTTAATATTATAGACTATAGAACACCATTAGCATGACCATCTACAATCTATAGTATGACTCTTACTCAGGGTCCAACGAAGTCGGTTCAATAAATGCTCATCGATCAAGATAACAATCTAAATAAATCAAACTCAGTATTGAACGAACAAAGTATTAATTTATTAACAAATTTGAACTTGGAATGTAATTAACAAATTTAAATAACAAAATCTAACTTAACTAAAATGATAAATATGGACTTTATTTAAAATAAATATGTACCATGGATTTCTGATATTGTAAAGCTTTACCTTGTCTTTCTTTCGACTCGAGTAATGTTAAATTATAACATCTAACTGGTTATTATGATCCTTGAAATATAATGTCACTTGACTGACTTTTTAAACCTCTCAAGGCTTCTTCTTCTTCTTTTCTGGATTGACGTTTGTTTATAACCTCCAATTTATTTTCAAGATTTCCTTGAAATATTTCTATCACTTGATTGACGTTTGAAATTTCTTCACCATATAAATTTGCTAACTGGATTAACAAATACTTCCCTCTTCTAAATCTGCTTTCCGGATAATCTACTTCTTAATACTTTCAAAGTATACTCACTTCTTATATTTAATCAACTTTTACAATTTATTTTTGATATCAATATATCTGGATTGTAATTTTCTAACCTTCAAATTATATTCACCACTATTCTTCTATTTTCAATTTATTATTTATTCTTGGATGAATATATTTCGCAGCTCGCTGTTCAGCGGTGTCTGATCAACTGATTTGTTATTTTTAGTCGTTTCAATGGGTTAATTTCCAATATTTCAATTGTTTTTTTCTATTTTGATCTAATATTTCAAAATTTAATTTTAATTTAAAATTTAAACTATTCAGTTTTGTTTGTTCTTTACCTTAAGTGAATACTGTTTTTAATTCTTTATTTTTCCTGATAAGTTTCTTATTCTACTTTTCAGGATTAAGTGAATAATTATAATTACTCGAAATATATTGACATATTACATACACTTTCTTAAAATCTACTTATAACTACAATTAACAATTCCAATCTCAAATAAATACTAATTCATACATTTAGATGAATAGCAATGATAAACACAAAATGCTAGTAGTTAAAAACGTACTGCAGTTTCCATACTGACAGAATACTTATATTATAAACTAAAACAAGAAATTGATACGCCAACAAACATTTAACATCATACTATTAGTCCTTTCTTTCTGCATGATGTGAAATATCATTTACAAAACACCTTTCTGCAATGATATTTTGAAAATATCTGAAAACTTAAAATGTCATTCAGTGTTTTGTAATATATGGACTTACTATTTCTAAAATAATTACGCTGCACTACAACTACTGTTGATAGTCTTTCATTCAATATTCATTTTGTGTAGATTTACAGTGTTTCTACACAAAATATGATTTTCAGCCCTAAGTTTTGACATACATGTCAGATTTTATAAAATTTACTTTTTTGTTTTCCAATTTCATTCTAAATCATTTTAAATGAGATTGTGATTCTCTATCAGTTCATGTTTTATTATATACTATTTAGAATAACCTTGTTAAACTAAAATAACTTCATTTTATGTTTATTTAAATATTTTGTTCGTATTCAATATCAAGTTTCATTCTCTGCATCCTACTTGATGAGAATAAGTGAACTTGAATCAATTAAATAAACCACAGATACTCCTGCTTCTGTATGATCCGTTAAAGTAAAACTGTTATGATTAATTCCTAAAATACATACAAATTTATGAATTTTATTTATGATTTCAAACACGACACTTAGGTAGTGTTCCACAGTGTGGATATACAGCAATATATATATATATATATATATATATATATATATATATATATATATATATATATATATATACAGACTGTCTATTTTACGAGGGCCACACCAAATATCTCGCTTAATATCTATTGTAGAAGAATAAAGTTTTAGAAACAGTTATCCCATTTTTTGTGAGCTATATTTCAGTAAAAAGAAATTTAAAATCCATAGCCTACTTTATGAGATATATTACAAAAACCTGAAAAATAGGAAAACCACAAACGGTTATAGCTTCCTTATTTGAGGAGATACGAAAAAAGTTAAAGGAATGAAAGTTGACGGCAAAGACAATAAGAATAATAACGTGTAACAAAAAAATCGAAAAATGCAGTTGGCTTTGACATACGCTATTGTGCAAAAATGAAAAATACATATCTCAAAGTAGGCCATGACGCCATTAATTCCGTTATTTTTTTCTCATTCCAACGATATAAAACATGTCACAGAAATTTTAACCGATAGTGTCAATATTTAATATTTTACGAATACCACAATTCATATAATTGAATCGTAACAATCAGCTGTGCCATAATAGTAAAAATTCACTTTATAATAATTATAATTCCGTAATTATTTATTACAACTTAATACAAACCAATAAATATCTCATAAATAAAAATACAAGTACAAAACGAACATCCAAAGAAAAAAACGAAAAACTATGTATAACAGTACTACCTACTACTATATTGAAAAGAAATTGTGTGTATTTATTTTTCTAACTACACATGCTCAAATTGTGCACCATGCATTCTGACACATAAACGTGCTCTACGAGACACGTCACGCATTACATTTTGGAGCATTTCAGGAGTAATTGCCTCACATGCGTTTCGAATTCTGGTTTTGATGTCCTCAATATTTTCAGGGGCAGTTTGAAATACCTTGTCTTTAATATAACCCCAGATGAAAAAATCCAAGGGAGTAATATCTGGTGATCGAGCTGGCCATAAAATGGGTCCATAGGTGCCTATCCAGCTATCTGGCATAACTTGATTTAAATAATTTGTACATATTACAGCAGTGTGAGGTGGAGCCCCATCTTGTTGAAAATATGAATAATTTAATCTTTCTGCCACTGTTAATTCATAAAGAAAATCTTGAAATTCGTTTTGCAGGAAATTAAGGTATCTACGAGCGGTTAATTTGCCATCATAAAAATAAGGTCCAGTTACTTTAGTCCCTAAAAGACCCAACCAAATATTCGTAGAAAATCTTTCTTGGAAAGCAGTCTCTCTGCAGCAATGTGTATTTTCTCGTGTCCACTTATAATGCATATTTCTATTGAAAAATCCATTATTAGAAAAATTTGATTCGTCCGACCAAAGAATTTTGCTACATATCGGCGCGTCATTCCTTTTCTTATTTAATAACCATCTACAAAATCTTACTCTCCTTGGCTTATCTCCCTCATTTAAATGTTGAACTTTCCTCATTTTGTAGCATCGAAATCCGTTTTTTTTCAATATTTTTCTTGCACTGTCTTTTTTTATGCGACAGTTTCTCTGAATTTGTCTCAAAGAGGTTTCCTCATTTTGGTTAACATAATTCATTACTCTATTCACTTTTCTTACATTATCCGCAACATGCGCTCGCCTTACTACTTTTTTTGAAAATGAACCGTGCGTTTTTAGATTTTGAACTAACTTCCTAAACATAGTTCGATTTGGCTGCGGAGCATCTGGAAATCTATCTCCGTAAACCGTGACTGCCATCTCAGCGTCAAAATTGCACTGACAATAAATGCTAATCATATCGAATTTGTTATTATTGGTTTACACCATAATTACTGATATAAAATTTGTCTTAGAACTCGACAACGCAACATACAACATACAACAGTGACAATCTGTCAAATTTATTAATAACTGTATACATTGTTTTTCACTAATTATGGCACAGCTGATTGTTACGATTCAATTATATGAATTGTGGTATTCGTAAAATAATAAATATTGACACTATCGGTTAAAATTTCTGTGACATGTTTTATATCGTTGGAATGAGAAAAAAATAACGGAATTAATGGCGTCATGGCCTACTTTGAGATATGTATTTTTCATTTTTGCACAATAGCGTATGTCAAAGCCAACTGCATTTTTCGATTTTTTTGTTACACGTTATTATTCTTATTGTCTTTGCCGTCAACTTTCATTCCTTTAACTTTTTTCGTATCTCCTCAAATAAGGACGCTATAACCGTTTGTGGTTTTCCTATTTTTCAGGTTTTTGTAATATATCTCATAAAGTAGGCTATGGATTTCAAATTTCTTTTTACTGAAATATAGCTCACAAAAAATGGGATAACTGTTTCTAAAACTTTATTCTTCTACAATAGATATTAAGCGAGATATTTGGTGTGGCCCTCGTAAAATAGACAGTCTGTATATATATATATATATACACCTATGTATGTATTTTCAACCGCCGTTTTTAGAATTGCGGGGAGTGAAAATCAACAACCCAAATGCTGCCATTTTTACAGTTCTCATAGTTGTGGAAATTTTTCCATAAAACAGCGATTTGTTTACTAATTTGAAAGGACTATATCCTGAAAATACTAAAATCATATTTTTTAATTCTGATAAATCCTTAAAAATAATCTTAGGTTTGTGCTTGCTCCGTATATCAAACGAAATAAAATTTTTCATCTTGTAGCGGTATAGGATTAATCTTGGAAATAACTACACGAAAACTAGATTGTGCAATAGTTTAATTGTCGATTTATCTTTAAATCAGTTTTCAAGGTAATAAATTGATGATCCAATTTTACAAATAATAATAGCAGCCGGTCTAATCAGTATACTGTTGAATTGAGTGATTTTTTGTGGCTAGGTGGAAAGGATGTTGCAGTTTCTTTAACGCATTTTTTACATCCCTAGTGGAATTTCAGCCAGTTTCTTATAAGGATCATTATTAATCAGGAAAGGTTCCCTATCATAATGGTCCCCTTTATCAAGAAGCAAAACGTGCGTGGAGTATACCTTTATGTGTTATGGTATATACGAAATCTACTTCTTTGTCACTGTTATATCAGAGGCTTCTGTCACTAAACCTTGAAAGTTATTATAAAATGTAATTTACCTTAAATTTATATATTTATACAGCTGTATAATTCCTAGGACCCGGTTTCAATGGACATAATTTTACAATGTAGGTTTAGTTGTGTTATAAATCTTAAGTCGGTGTTGTTAGTCTAATAAAAGTATGTACTGTGTACAAGGTTTTTTTGTCTTACAGCAATAATAATAATAAGTACAGAATCACCAAAGATATTAGTCTCTAAAGAAATTGCACAAAAAATTACTAATTTTATCAAAGCGTACCGGTAGTGACGGCCATTTTATTGTAGGTGATTTATAATAGTTAGTGCCTGTTGTAGGAATGTAGAATTTCACATTTCAGTACTATGAAATATTTTGTATTAACGGACCCTTTGCATGTTAATATTTTATTTATTACTAATTAACAAATAACCTAAACAAAATGTTACTTGTTAATATCACTTAATTTGTTCTATTTGCTACTGTAGTTTCGTAGTTTCTGTACCGCAATCATAAGCACAGATAAGCACATGGTTTGAAAAATGTAAATGATTTTCACTATTTTGAATTGATTTCAAATGTTATATTAAATGCTCTTCCTGTCTGATCAAAGTAAAAAGAACATCTATTGCATTTGGTTATTACCATATTGATGGCAATATTCATGGGTTCCCGGATTGATTTTTACCTAGCAAAGTTAGTAAATAGTTGACAATATTGTTATGTATTACACCCCCTTGAAACTGGAGATTGATACGCCTATGCCTAATCGTGACTGGAAACTTGTAGAAAGAGATAGAGTTTTCTAGACTATGGTAGGAGAAGATTCTTGATTGGCTCTGGATGGATCTAGAGGCAATTTCAGAGTATACAAGGCGCGATTACCGGCGCGGAGGGGGGAGTTTTATTAAAGTGAAATTTGGCAGCGAAAAAGCGAGGTTAAATATAAAGTAAGCAAAGTGTAAAGGTTATTTTAGTTAATTAAGAAGTATCTTGTAATCAGTAAATTATTAAATAAAGTGTTAGTGGTTTACCCCTTGTTAAAATTATTTAGAACCCACGATTCATACAGGGTGTTTCCAAAAAGGTGGAAAACACGCAACAATATAATATATGGAGGAGAATTAGGAAAGCTCCCGCAGTTTTTAAATATAATTTAAGTTTCATTTCCAGGAGCATTACACGCTGATCAAAAGTCTCCATGAACACAAAAAAGTGTAACAGGATTTCGAAAAAGTCGAAATTTCGTCGATATTTTACGGCAAATATCTCGGGATCCTGTCATTAAAATTTTTTGTTACCTGGTCACTTTTGATCGGTGTATTGCGAACTACTCTGCAAAGTTTCAGTTCCGGACAGTGAAACCATATAATTGGTTTTAAATAGTGCGGGTCCGCTGACTCCACACTTTTTAAATGCAATTTGGATTTTACTCGTTGGAGTTGATAGTATGCACAGAGGTGCTGGTAACATGCTGGTTAAAAGTGTCCATGGTCACAAAAAATGTTAATGAGAGAATTTCGAGATATTGGCAGAAGAATGTCTTAATATCGATGAAATTTTGACTTTCCTTTACTAGCATCTCGAAATTCTGTCGTTAAAATTTTTTGTGACCATAGAGATTTTTAATCAGTGTGCCATGAACTAACTACCTGAGTTCAAAATTTTAGCTCCCGAGAGTGAAACCCTGACCAGTGTACAGTTTACTCATAACATTTTCATTCACAACACAGCAGCCAAATAAATAAGACACTACTAATAAGTTTCAATTAAAACTTAAAAAATTTAACAGCCCTAAAATGTAAACAGCCTCTAAATTGGAGGAAGTAAAATTGAAACTGAGTGTAGTTTCATACTTTTAGAGATCATTCAATTTTTGTGGAATTACTTTATTAATTTTGGTAAAAAGTTGCACGTTGTTTATAAAGATTTTTACAAACCTATGTACAGGGTGGACAAACAAGAATGAAGGACGGCCATGGCTCAGAAACCAATAATCGCACAAATTTAGGGAAAAAATTACCCAGAGTAAAGGGCCCCTGAAAAATGCTAGAAAATATTTTCGAGTTTCTAAAGTGGCCGCTAGGGAACGTAGCAACCATGACCGAATAGGAAATTAGGTTTTTCTCTGTATTTTGCTCAATTAAGTGGCGTTGAGAATACATATATCATAATCCTAAAACAATTTCGAATCTTTGCAATTTTCCATTTTTTTTTGTATCTTCAAGAATAAAGAGGTAGGAAGATGCAAAAAAAATTTTTTTTAATGTCGATTTCTCCGATTATCATTAACGGAATTGAACAAACTTGGCCTTATTACAAAGTGCTTTTCTTAGTCTATTTAGGGCGCTTTATGCTGTTTTCATTTGATTATTACCGTCGCCGTTACCGTTTTTTTTACACAGTTAAATAGAGAATTAAAGGCTTCAGATTTCAGTGGAAACTACAACTCGATAACTTTTTCTAACAGTAGATATTAGCAAACAAATTTGAAATTATGAATTATTGTCCGATCTTGCCGACGGAATTTGCAAAAGTAGCTGTTGAAAACAAGTCAGCTGTGAAAATGCCATAATGAAAAAACAACATGTATCAAACATATTCATTAGAATATTTATTACATAATATAAAAATTAATAATTAATAACAATGACAACAAATCTAATAGTAAATAACAATTAACAATGTAACAAATCAAACGTCTAGAAAAGTAAACGTAGGAACACATTACATCACTTTATATCGTCGTATTATCGTCATAATATGCATTATTGGTCCAAGATGAGAGTCGTCTAATCTCAGGGTCGTTGGTCTATAAATGTGTGGTGTGGAATTCTAGGTTTACAAATGTTTTATGATCAATGAAACTCTTATTGGGGAACGTTATCTCAGTCTTTAGAAGACATAGCTCTACCAATTCGTCGTGATATGTTTTTCTAACATAACGAGTGCCCGGTGCATTTCTCTTTGAACGTTCGGGAGTTCTTAGACCAGACATATCCTGAGCGGTGGATAGGATGTGGAAGTCTATCCATTGACCAGCCAGATCCCCAGACTTGACTTGCCTAGATTTTTATTTGTGGGGCCGAATAAAAGATCTCGTTTTTGCCACCAGACCCATTATAAAAGACGACATGATTGAAAGATTAAGAAAGTATTTCGATAACAGGTGTCGAGACATGTTTAATCCACTCGTCAGAGAATGAATTCTTGCATCGAAAATGAACATTTTGAATATGTTGTTACGTTCTATTTTTTTTTAATGTGTTGTAATGTGTTCTTGCTTTTAATTTTTTGGACGTTTGATTTATTACATTGTCTATTTTTATTACCATTAGATTTGTTGTCATTAATTATTAATTTTTATATTATGTAATATATATATTCTCCTGAATATGTTTGATATATGTTGTTTCTTCATTGTGTCATGTTCACAGCTTACTTGTGTTCAACGGCTACTTTTGCAAATTCCGTCGGCAAGATCGGACAATAATTTATAATTTCAACTTTATTTGCTAATATCTACTGTCAGAAAAAAGTTTATCAAGTTGCGGTTTTCACTGACATCTGAAGCTTTTAATTCTCTATTTTAACGTGTAAAGACAAACCATTCCATTTGATTTTTTTTAGAAAAAGTGAGATATTTGTTGACAGGTCAAATAACGTCCTCTAGCGACGACGGTAACAATCAAATGAAAACAGCGTAAAGCATCCTTGACAGGCTAAGAAAATCACTCAATCGGGGTAATCGACATTTAAAGAAAATTTTTTTGGAATCTCACCACCGCTTCATTCTTGAAGTTACAAAGAAAATGGAAAACTGGAAGGGTTCAAAATTTTCCTTGGATTACAATGCATATACTTTCAATGTCACTTCATTGAGCAACATACAGAGAAAAACCTAATTTTCTATTCGGTTATGGCTGTTATGCCTCCTAGCCATTTTAGAAACTCGAAAACATTTCCTAACGATTGTTTAGGGTCACTTTACTCAAGGTAATTTTCTTCCTAAACTTGTGTGATGATTGGTTTCTGAGATATGGCCGGCCTCCATTGGTTGCCCACCTTGTACATGTAAATTTTCTCATTAAAAACCAGCTTATACATGTTTTTCCATGATTTAAGTGAAAGTGCTGTTTTGTACTTCACTTCGCAATTAAATGTAAAAGTCCACGTATTGTCATTGTATGGCAGAAGTATAGCAGACTTCAGTAACCATAACAGTGAAATAGTGGAATTTTATGTTTGATATAGAAATATTATTCGCTGGAAAATTATGAAAATATGTTTTTCTCATTCTTTGGAAATACGTCTACAAAAAATACTAGCTTGTTACTTACTCAAACTGAAATAAAAAATGTGCCGAAAATAAACTGAGTACGTTGTATCTATGTGCAAGAAGTATTATTAAAGCTAAACCGAATTTATTTGATACAACAAAAGTATACGTCTAATAATGGTACCAGGTAAACGAAATGCTGAATTCTTAGAAAATTATGTTCCATTTTTCTGGTATAAATAGAACACAATGTTTCTATAGTCAATAAATTAGTGTAACAATGTAGGCAAACACGTTAAATTTAGTAAAGTTATAATATTGGTCCGTAAAGTTGAGTTTTATTAGTAAGCTTAACAATTAGCTGTAAAACCTTTCTTCGACTAGAACAGGTGAAGTAATCGACCATAAGTGAAAACCTACATCCAGATTTAAAAGCGTTAAGTGATGATTAGGTTTGCTAAGCTTTTGATAAAAGTTCAGAGTTGAACGAAAGCTAGACATAACGAAGTTTACGATTTTGCAGTTTCAATTTAATTTTACGCCTAGAGAAGCAATTATCACAATTGCTCTCTGAGGTGGTTATTTCCGGCAGTCGTCGAGATTTTTTATTATTTCACTTGTACACCTTATTTAAAATTGATTTTTTTAAATTCTCTGTAATACTTGAGGTGTGAATATTTTTAGACAATGGGTTACATCGAATGAACTGATAAGATAAAAATTATATGTAAACATAATTTTACATACTGACAAATGGGAGAGCTCTTTTAATTATAGCATTAATAGAAGGCACTTAAATAAGTACCTAAATATGAAGATGTAAATTTCACCTCATGTTATTCGTGAAGGGAAGTGAACTTTGTCTGTGACACTTTCTTCGCAGTAGTTCCCATCAAAACTCTTGAATATTACATTTGAATACTCGACGAGCGTCTCATCAGATAAGTTGACATCATCTGGAGATCATTTAAATATCTCGAGATGATGCCAACGTTATTGACGAAACCTGTGGCGAGTGATAGTATTCAAATGTAATCGTCAAGGGTGTTGACCTCTCTACGCTTTAGTAAGGAAAATGCCTTGCTGCAACGGGCGCAAGGAAACCTGAACTCAGACGTTCAAAACCGTGCGCGCTAACGATATCAACATTACCTTGACTTCATGTAAATGTACAAACAGTTATAGCCAATGGATTTGGGGTAGCTCGACTAGATGGAACGAAATATCGCGTTAGTTTTGCAAAAAGAGCACCTCAGACCGCAAAACGGACCTCTTTTAACTTTCCCTTCTTCTGCATTTGTCTCTGCAATAAATATTGTTGTTTGTATTGTTATTATTGATGTTAGTGTTCATGTTGCTGCTGTCAAAAGTACAACCCTTGAGGAAGAAAATAAGCCCAACCTTAACCTTGTTACGCTACGGCATCCCTAAGCTTTAGAAATTAATTTTCAAAAAAGTGCCTTTTTGATAAACAACTGCTTTTTGCAAATTATACAAGTACATCTTTAAAAAAAAAACACTCATTCTACGCAGCAAAACCTATAATCTATCAAAGTTTGTTACGTCTACGTTCACTATCTATAAAGTTAAAAATAAATTAAGAAACAGCGTCTCTTAACAGTAGGTATTTTGCCTTTTGATTAATTGATTGATTTGCCAGCGTGAGGTGGGCATCCCTTCCGATTCTGGGCGTCGATGGAGGTTCGTTCCAATACGCGCCAAACCGCGCGCCGGAACCAAATCTCGGATGTTTTATATACTGCCGGACCGGTTGCATAAGCCGAGTTGGACATTGGACATGCTTGTTGTCAGCAGCGAGAGCCGCATGACGCATGGGGTGGGAATACAGGATGGGTAGTGTAGGTCATAGGTGTTTATTAGATGCTTCTTTTAAGTTTCCATGCCTCTATTAAGTTTCCATCTGTCATCATCGGCTGGGGTGTGCAGGTGTTTTCGAGATGCTTATTTTCAGTTTCCATGCTTCTTCTAAGTTTCCATCTATCATCACCTTATTTTTCTTCTTCTAAGTTTTCTGTTTCCTCTGTTTCTAAATCTGACTGCTTTTATTTTTCATTTTTTTCGTTTTCATTTATTATCCGTTCCATAGGTAAATATCCATTTACGGTGGAGTTGCTGGGAAGAGCCCTATCTCGGGGTAAAACTATTTTTTGCGCGTTATGAGAAGAGAGGTACAAAGGGATATTTCGCTCACCCTGTAGGTATGTCGTTTCTTTGAAGCAATCGATTTCAATTTCCGCCTTCCAATTTCGGGCAGTTTTTCTATTTTATCACCTATGTATTATGTTTAATACCTTTTCAATTTTAATCTCCACTTCTTATTTAAATTTTAATAAAGAGATAAATATATAAACCAATGCTAATGCTGCAATAAACAAACAAAAAAACTTATCTCCCTACATTCACATCTGGCTGACTGGCTGTTTATCTTGCCCATGTTGCTCTCCATACACCATACATTTGAAGAAAGGACGGGTCGCAGGTAATATAAATTCTACGACCTTCCAGCTATAATGCACTAATACAGATACTGTTTCTGTTTACTTTCATTTTTAGGAACCATTAGCAAACGCGTTCCATTAATTTTCAACTATTATTATTAATTCGATGCATGCTTTGCTCCTCCACCACTACACCTCATTTTACACAGAATTTTTGAAATCTATCGCTGACTTGAATTTATCGAGTTTAATGGTGTCTTAACCGGTTCTTTTCGTGTTTTCCCAGGGAGCGTTAACACACAGGTGCGCTCTCGACCGTACCCCAACTAGAACCTCAAACTACGTGTATTGATAAAATTTTCATTTTCAACATCTTGACTCTGTCCGACGCTTCTTTGAAAGGTCAAAGGACACCAAAAAATGAGAAAGGACCCCGCAGTCTTCTATAGAAAAAATAGGCCTCTAATTAACCGATTTTAATGCAGTTGGGCTCATTTTATAGATATTTTTAATACATGCACTTTCTTCCACGGATGCATTTTCGTAAAATCTAAAGATCAATTTATACAAGCCAAAAACTCGTTTTACGTAATTTTACCTGTTAATTAAACATAGACGCACTAATTTTCAGCTGTTGGATTTTCAGGTACACTAGTTATATATACTGAGAGGTACACATTCCCGCTGAAGAACCCCGGGCGTCAGTTTTCTTTTTTTGAAATAGGACCTTTTCAGGCTTCTTTAGGCCTAGGCTAATATGCTAAATATTAATGTCTTTATCATATTTTTTTCATTATTTATCCTCATTCCACCGTTCATCCTGTATATTTTCCAGGAAAAGTTCACCCATTCCATCGCTGGCAGTAGCACCAACTCCCTACTATAAAGTAAAGTTTCTGAATATAATACAAAATTTCTTTAGAGGTGAATTATTTATTATTTGTTTGCTTATAGTAATGAAACATATTCTTTATAGGATATTGCAAACAGTTTGCAAAACCCTATAAAGAATATGTTCCATAATACAAAATATTAGGTACTTTTAGCAAAGGATCAAAACGTGAGTGATATACTTGTTAAAATGTTATACTGCAATATAAAAAAAAATGTTTTCGCTTATTTAACGTCGGCCTGTTTCCGCTACTAAGACCTATCACCGACGCTAGGAGAAGAGCTACCCCCAACCTAGAAGTTTTGCCGAGCATCTTCTCTATCGAAAAGTAGAGTAGAGCAGATTGCATTACACCTCCTCCGATGGTATATCTGCCATGTAACCCCCGCCTAAAGTTACATACCTTCTACGGCGCGTTGATTATAAACCATTAGAAGATGGAGCGAGAATGCTGTATTTCCCTGGACTTTGTCACCCGTCCAAATACTAACCGGGCTTGACGTTGCTGCAGTTTCGTATCAAAATACGGGGATAAGCAGACGTATCTACGTTCGCTCCCAGCAGTTCTTAATTCCATGACTACCCTTGACCAAGATATTTAGTATCACGGTATTATATTGGAAATTCTTAGTTCCTATTCTAGTGACAAATAGTATCACCCAATATCATTAGTTAGTCAATGATGTTTAGTATGAACAAATATATTATTATTGTTCATTGTCGTCAATCACTACGAGAGAGTTAGGTACTACACATATAAATCGAAATTACCTTAAACCTAGACTTTATTCAATTGGAAATATATTTCAGTGCATGTTGACGTGTTGTAAATCATATATAAGCTCGTACGTTTGAACGAATTGAAATGGATTTTGTAGCTTGTTTAGTTAAATAAATAGCAGTCTGGATCGAAATTATTAATATGCAACCCCAACAGCGCCAGCCAGTGTCTGCTCAGGACAGATGCGCTCTATAGATCCTATGCGCTTAGTGAATAATATAAAAAAGGGTTGAGATATTTTGATTTAAAACACTCCGGTTATACAGGGTATCTACAATATATACATGTTGTGGATGGGGTCAAAATGGTATCTGCACATCACGTAAAGTTTATGGAATGTATGTAGAATAGCATGATAGTATACACATTATTGGAATTGGACCATATCAGTCATAAACGCATGTAAACTAGCGTAGTTATTACTGTCGATCTAAGAAAGAAAGCCTTAAGTACTTAATACGCAATTTTACGCCAAACCATAATTAAGGTTTCTATTAATCGCAACCAGTAGACCTAAAGGAAAATTAACGACTATGTGGCCTTAGCGCATATTTATTATATTGTAGAATTTAATAGATAATTCTGAGAAGTTAAAAAAAGTTTGTTTCCTATAAAAATGGCGGTTAAGGTTTTTTAGCTTAGTATGAAAGCAAATTTAAAAAATATTTTCTTAAAGAAGACTGTCTTATTGTAGAAAAGAAACATTTTTTTTTTCAAAATAATATTAAAAACAGAGTAGCTTGAATTTTAAAAAGAAGTAATAAAAATAATACACTTAACCGAAGGAAGTGATTTACTTACTTCCTTCGTTTACCGAAGAGAACTATTCTGTTCTATTCGTGAAAAATTCACCCTCCGAGATTTTTTCGGGTATTCACGTTTCACACCACGTAGATTATGAATATGAAGGTCTTTTTCATCAGTCAGTCTGTCTGACTGTCTGTCGGTCTGTTGTATGTTTATTGGCGCTCTATCAAAAAAACTATTTAATGGAGAATATAAGTGATTTTTTTTTCATAATTCATTTAAACAAGAACGTTCTGACTCTTAGCTAAAAGTGCATAATATTTTGTATTTATTGTATCAACTACCAACTTGCCTATCTTGCTGCCTGTATTCTTCATCAAATCTCATATTATCATAGTCTATTTTATCCACAAAGGCTCCAAGATATACCATCTTGCTTGTAGCTCACGATCGTCTATTACTACATGCTACGTATCTAGGTGGTTTTCATTGTCTCCACGTTTGGTTTTATTGTAATTTACATATTTACACTAAATCGTAATAGAACTTATTGTTTGAATGATCTTCACAGATATACACTAGCTCATCTTCGCTTGCTACATCTAGAGTAGTTTTATCTGCAAATCCTAAGTTAAAAATCTAGTTTTATTATATAGCAACTTCCAGTGCCAATTCTCTAGCAAACTTCCTATCACGTGTTTGTAACAGGTGCTACAGAGGGTTAGTGAAATGACATAACTTTCATTTGACACCTGTGTCAAATAATAAAAACAAGACGTCTGTGTATTCCCATCTTCAATAATACAACCCAAAGTTTATCCCACTTCACAATGTCAGAAGCTATACGGTAGGCTATGAACCAAAAGTAAGTAGTTTTTTTTACCTTCTAGATAAGTTGTCGCAAATTCAGTATTTGCTCTCTAATATGCTGTTCTAAAAAAAAGCCTGCTTGTTTAGTAGGTATTTGCTAAGATATGTAACGCTGACGTTGGATTGGAAAATATACAGCATTGTTATACTTTTCGCAAGTACAAAACGAAGAATATATTGTCTGTCCGTATGTCACGTTTGTTATAAGCACGATATCTTAAGAAGGGAAAGTCTGATAGTATTGCATAATAAATCAATGTTGTCTAAGGGAAGAATCCTATTGTTTTTGAACAAAATCTATCGGTAAATAAAGAAGTTATTAATAATTTAAATTGAGAAAAAAATTATATTTTGTTCTGTAATTGAACATAAACATATTATTAGAAATTCCCAAAACCAACATTATTTACGAAAAAACTGGGAAGAGTTTTCCATAGATTGTGCAACTATTATATAAATATTTTACTATGGTGTGAAATTAATGCCAGTAGTTCATAGTTACCAGAAATCTGTCGCTTACTTCCTACGTAGTTGTATGGCGATTGAGATTATCCATTAATTGTCAGTCCTGATTGTTGCTTCCCATAGTAAGTATTTGGCATACTTTGTCAGGAATACTCTTTCTATCTTCTCTAATTGACTCATGCGCCTCGTTCTTGATATTGTCAACAGTAGCTGCTTTGCTGGTCTTTAGTCTTTGTATGTAGCAGTATTGAAAATTCTCCTTCATGACCCTACCTACCAGTCATCTTTTACCTCAGAAAGTTATTCTCAAAAAGCATTTCCCGGTGTTGACGTCCAACCTCAAGAATCTGATCCAAGTTAGTTCTTAGCACATCTGTGGATTCTTCAACTGATCACATTTTAGGTTTAAAACGTGTATATTTCCTTGTTCGAAAAAGGTCACTATTATTGTTGTGGCCAACTCCAGTTCTTTACAAACGCTTTGCAGTTCAAAATTTGTCACATAAAGATGAATTCTCTACGTCAATTTGTAATATATTCATCCGATGTCAAGACATTATTGAAACCTTAGTACTCCAGGATTGTACTAGTTAGTACTTGAGTTAGAGTTTCAGCAGTTATCCAAGGTTGATTCAGATTTCTATGTACCTTGCATTGTAATGGGCAAATCAGTGTATATGACCGCTTTGAGCAATTTTTTGCTAACATATGGTAATGCATGATCCCTAAGAAATTAGCACACCTATAATAAGTTGACTTATGAAATACCTAACCACATGGCTTACCATTTGGTAGGAAAATTAGAGCTCTGCAACGTCTATATATCTTCTAATTTTATCGAATTTATTTATACATACAGTTCGAAGGAAATTGATCAGGAAGAAGTTAGAAAAATTATTTTGAGTTTGGGTACAGAAGTCTAGTTGTTAATAATAGATGGAAATGCGTGATATTGACATCATTTTACTTCCATGTACACGTAGTCGAATGTAAGTATAATTATCATATAGAAATTTCAAAAATGTTTTTGTTAAAATAGTTTTAAAATATCATAAAACGTCGACGTTTTTATTAGGGGGAAAAGTTATCTGTCGATCTATCGGTCTGTCTGTTCGTTTCTCTGTCGGTTGTCTGTAACTTTTTTTGTAAGCACAATTACTCTAGAACAGTTTAAAATACTTACGTATGTATTATAATGGGATGTGGAACCAGATTATATTTTGAACTTACTCCATTGAGGAGTAGGGGGTTGAGACGTTTGGGGGTCTCAGATGTGGTACGTGGAGTTTTGCTCCTCGTTATAATAATCAACCAGCTCAATAATCACACCTTACCAGTCCTCGGCTAGCTTCCTTCAATCTCAGTGTGAGTTCCCAGTACATACAGACGTACTGGTTGCCTTACTAACTGTCTAGGTACCTAAGTGAACAATAGATTAATAAACTGTTAAATTAATTTATAGTACGAGAAAGAAAACCCAATGAGTGGAGCTTATAACAAATTTGTTTATTTATAAAACATTTATATATACCAAGTCAATAATAAAAGAAATGCTTATCAAATTTATAAGTATCAATTAATTTTTTCTATTAGTTAGCAATATCAAAAGTGATGAGTGACAAATGATTTAATTTAAATAAAATTTATTAACACGTGAAATTCAATGATAATACCAAATGCAATTGCACGCAGTTTACATACTTTTCAAACCAGTGGTTATGGGTACAGAAAATTTAATATTATAGCTAGATAGCCAGTTCTTGACTTTAATATAAACAAGATAGGTATTTAAATCGTTCACTTATGAAATAATTACAATACATACACATATATATATACAAACAAAATTTATACAAGTTATGACTTACGGTTGAATTTTGAAATACCCCAAATGAAAATAAGAACGCTGAACTTCTCCCAGGAGTGGAAAGGTATGAGCGTTGAACGGTCTTCTTATATTCTAGGGTAATCGATTGACTCTGCAATATTTCACCTCGAACTATAACCAGTTACAACCATCTCGAAGTCATGAAAAGAAACCAACAAAAAGAAACAAAACCCATCCATCATCGGTATAAGCTCCAAAATTTTTCAACTATTCCTTCCTATACTAATAAGTACATCTAATGCTAATGCTTCTTAAAAAAACTAACGATAAAAAGCCTAAAAGTTTTAAAATCCAAATTAATATACTATTTACATTTTTGCAAATCTAATAACTCACCCTTTTAGGGCTTAACAAAATGCCGACCATGTGCTCGACCCAACACGTGCTCTGTAGCCATATATCCAGCTATCATGCTGATCAGATTTTTCACAAATCATTGCTATTATTGGTAAATACGGAAATCCCACTTAATACAAATATTCAACAAAATAACCAAACGTGGATAAAGATTATTCTCACCAAAATTTACCAAGCTACGTGCAACGTCTATTCGCCTCAAAGGTCACGTCAAGAAGGAAGTACTAGAGAACCTCTAACCCCTTACAGGACAGGTGCCGAGCGCAGTCGTACTACGCAGACGAAACGACATAAAAAGAATAGAATTTTCATGATACCATTCGACCTTGAACAGAAGACCCGAAAGTAATCACAAAAATGATTTATTTTAAACATATATACAACACATCCGTCATTTGGATAGAATTCGAGAAGTTCTGTTACAGACGTCCCTTTCGATTAAGACAACCCCAACATAGATCAACCTGTTGATCGGAGATATAATAAGAAGTGATATAATATTACGACAATCTAACTATAAAAATTATCCTATTATTATTGTTTCAAAATGAATTTAATTGAAGAAATACTAACTTATTAAAGCAAAATATATTAAGTTAAAACATTCATCGAGCTACTCCGAACAGTACTGTTCAGTGAGCGAGTATTCGGTTAAGATTGAATCGAACTCTGCCACAATCAGCTGATTACGCTGTCAATTCCTATAACCTACTGTGTTCGTTCTATTTATTATTATAAACAATTATTGACGATGAAATTTAACAAGCAAATAACAAAGGCACAGAAGGTAAGTGATACATTTGAACTAGTCGTTTTCATAGACTGAATTACTTAAGTTATGGTTATGTTATAGGTTTGTTTATCGTTCCTATTTATTCCAGATACCACACTATGTATGAAAACTAGCAAATTACAAGTAATAATAATGTACCACACAACAATATGACTGATGAAGGTAAAGTACTTATTTATACATTTTACTCGAGACATTCTAATTAAAATTTATGTTTATTTCTAGACACAAGTTAGCTGGACGACAGTCGATATATGTGACAACTCTATCACACAAATTTAAGAATCAAAAGGATTACTAAAGTATACAAATGTGGATGGAAATACTATTAATATGTGACATTATTAACACAAGACCTTTTACTTATTTATTTTATTCTAAATTATGATATCCTTTTAAACAATGAACTACCTAAAGTTAACGTATAGATTTAGTGATTGAATTTTCATAGTTAAACATCTAACAATGCTGTATTTACAGATACACTCCTCAAGCCAAAATGACAAATTAAGTTACAACGTCTACTTGACAAAAGTAACCGTAACATTACTCCCCTCTGTTCCAGTAAAAAAAAATCGAAGATTTTTTTTTGACAACACCAGTTAGCTAAAATCGAAAAGAATGTCGCAACCAAATTCCTTCCAAGTACAAAAAAAAATTCAAATAGAAAACAAAATTTGCAGTTTCGATTTCACCCCAGAATATCAAGGTTTAGCATTAAGCTCAAGCGTTTTATCAGGTTTTAGATCCTTAACGTGCCAACTACCCTTAACATTGCCTTTGTCATCTTCAAGTTCATAAACATTTATACCAAGCTTCTTTTTGATTTTAAATGGACCTGTATATTTCTTTCCCAACTTTGCTGCATAATTTTTAGCAGCACTTGATAAGGTATATTCTTTTTTCCACACATAATCTCCTTCTTTAAATTGAACAGGCCTATGCCTCAAATTATAATTATGTTTAGTTTTAACATGAGCTGTTTTTAACTTTTCTTTGACAAATTTTCTAAGTTCTTTTAATTTAGATTGTCTGGATTTAGGATCCTTAAAATTATTATCGTTATCATTTTCAATATGAATACAATTAGTTTTGTCCCTAATTGGTTTATATTCGTTACCATTTGTAATCATTTCATACCCAAAATTTATAAAATAAGGAGATTCTTGTGTTACCTCATGTTTAGCTGTTCTATAAGCACAACCTAGTTTAGACAGATGCAAGTCCCATTTTTTATGATTTTCTCCAACATAACTAGAAATCATGGTTTTAATTACCCTATTGGCTCTTTCTGTGAAATTTGGTTCTGGATGATATAGAGGATTAAATAATAGTTTAACATTATAATCTTTCATTAACTTTTTAAATTCTTTGCTCGTAAACTGAGCTCCGTTATCAGTTTTAAGATATTCAGGTACACCAAACAAATGAAAAACTTGCTCTTCCATAATTCTTACAATACTAGTAGCGATAGCTTTACGTAAAGGAAACATTAGTGTAAATTTACTAAAGTAATCACAAATTACTAAAATATATTGATGTCCTTTAGAACTACGAGGTAAAGGTCCTATTAAATCGGTAGCGATATATTGCCAACATCTATCTACAATAGGCTTGCTACCCATCTCTCCTGCTTTAAGTTTTTGTTCAGGTTTATGTTCAGAGCAAATTCTACACTTATTAATGTATCTGGAGATATCTGATTTCATACCAGGCCAAAAATATTTAGATAAAATACGATGATAAGTTTTATAAATACCAAAATGTCCTCCAGTTATAGGATCATCATGAAATGTTTTTAAAATTTCGCTACGTTTACTTTTAGGTAAAACCAATTTCCAGCTAGATAAGTCCGAAGAACTCTTGTCAACATGTTTATATAAACTTCCATCTTCAGATATTCGAAAATTTGGATATTTTAAAGGATTTGAATGAACTCGAAAAGTCATTTTTTTATACCAAGGGTCTAAATCTTTGGATTCTAATTTAATCTCAGATATTTCTGGAATGGCACGAGATAAATAATCTGGCACAACGTGTTGTTTTCCAGGTCTATGTATAATAGTAAAATTAAACTGTTGCAAACGCAATGCCCATCGTCCTAAACGACCTTGTGGGTTTTTCAGATTATTTAGCCATATCAAACTATGGTGGTCGGTAATAACAGTAAAATGTGTTCCTTCAAGGTAACATCGCCATTTTTCAATACTCCAAAGTACTACCAAGCATTCGATTTCAGTAATTGTAAACTTTCGTTCGTTTTTTGTTAATGACCGAGATAAATAACAAATTACATGTTCTCTACCATCATAAAATTGACTTAACACGGCCCCTATCCCGTGTGAACTACCATCACATTGTATAATAAATTCATAATTAAAATTTGGACAAGAAAGTATCGGAGCACTAATAAGTGAATCTTTTATTGTAGAAAAAGCTTGTTCACACTCTGGTGTCCAGATAAACTTAGTGTTTTTACGAGTCAAGTTAGTAAGAGGTTCTATTATACTAGACAAGTTAGGAATAAATTTCCGATACCAAGAAACCATACCGCTAAGTCTACGAACTTCTTTTGGAGTTTTTGGTCTAGGAAGATCTACAATGGCATTGACTTTTTCAGGATCTACATGAAGTCCATCTCTATTTACAACATACCCAAGATATTTAAGTTCACTGCGACAAAATTTACATTTTTCTCTATTTAAAGTTAAGTTTGCATCTTTTAATCGTTTGAAAACTTCTTCTAAAATTGTTAAATGAGATTCAAAATCTGGTGTTACAATTACAATATCATCTAAATATTTAAAAACATAAGGTTCTAGTTCAGGTCCAAATAATCTATCTACCAAAAATTGAAAAGTTGCAGGTGCATTTGATAACCCGAAAGGCATTTTTGTAAATTGGAATAATCCTCGTCCAGGAATTGTGAAAGCAGTATATTTTTTGCTGTCTTCCGACATTTTTATTTGCCAATATGCACTCTGAATGTCTAAAGTAGTAAGATACTTTGCGTTACCTAATTTATCTAGAATTGAACTTATTCTTGGCAATGGATATGCCCATTTTTCAGATACAGAGTTTAATTTACGAAAATCTACGCAAAAACGATATGTATTATCTTTTTTAGGAACCATTAAAATTGGTGAACTCCATCCGCTAGTACTTTTTTCAATTACTCCTAACTCTAACATTTTTGTAATTTCATCATCGATTTTCTTTTGTATAAATGGACTTACAGGATAATATCTAGATTTAATTGGTGGATGATCAGTTTTAATAACATGCTCTACTAACGAGGTACATCCTACTTTGACATCTTTCATTGAAACAAAATAATTATCAACAATCTTATTTAAAATTTCCCTTTGGTTAAGAGTTAAATCGTCAGCGGTTTGTATATGATTTAATTGAAAATTTGTATTTCCTTCGTTGCCAAAATGCCATTCACCTTTTCTTAAATCTGGTATCAAATTCATTTTTATCCAAAAAATAGTACCTAACACTAAATTATGACGTAACTGTGGTATTACATAAACTTTAAAAATGTGAATTTTTTCTTTTAAACTAATTGGAACTTCCATGTAACCAATGCAATTCAATTCTTGATTATTAGCAACTGTACAAGTGATATCTTTTAAAATGTGCAACTTAATTCCAATGTTTTGTAGTAAAATTGAACTTTTATCATTAATAAATATATTATTTGCTCCAGAATCTAATAAACCTTTAATTTCCCAGTTATAAATAGAAACTGTTACGTAAGGAGACTCTCCTTCACTAGCCTGATCAAGTACATAGTTTAAAATTGGTTTGCTAAATTGATTAAAATTTTGTAATTCTAAATTTGTGCAAGAAAGTTTAATATCGTTATGCAAATTATGTGAATCAAAAGAAAATTTTTCTGGACTTAATTTATTGTTCTTAAAATTATCATTGACCGATGATATGTTTGAGGCCAAAGCTCGGTCTACATTTGGTCTCTGCGTCCGTTTCCCTGAGATCTACATCTAATACAGTTATTACGTGTATAACCTATTAATCCACAAGTATAACACTTTCTAGTTTTTACTGTACAATGTTTAGCCATGTGATTTACTCCATTACATTTATAACAAATTATCTTTGGGCTTACGTTTACATTCCTATTATTATTAGGTGTTCCAGAGTGAAATGAATCGAATCTACTAACTCTATCGCCATTAAATCTACTATTATCAGTGTTTCCACCAAATCTATCCCTATTTCTCGAAGAATCTCTATAAAATCTCTCTGTACTATTATTTCTGTTATCATTGTAACTTCTGTATCTCTCTCCACTATTATATCTTCCATATGTATCATTACTTCTATCGTTTCTTTCTAAACTTCTATTATCATGTCTGTCCCTACTATAGTTTCTAAATTCGTTTCCTAAATTTCTATTCAAAAATTCTTCTCTACTTCTACTATTAGAGTAATTGTCTCTATCAAAATTTTTATTTCTATTCTTATTTTCTAATGACAAATCCCTATCGTACCTATTAAAATCACCCCTATTTACAAATTTATCTCTACTATTACTCCTATATCTATCTACAGAATTATCTCTACTACTTCTATGTCTATCTACAAAATTTTCTTTACTACCCCTGAAATTATCTAAAGAATTTTCTCTATTATGTCTACGTGCTTCTTTTTGACTTGTATCTGTTCTATTTTCTTTTAAAATTGAAATTTTACTACCATTACCTTTAAAAGTTACTTGTTTTTCTAGCTCTATATTATCTAATTTCTTTTTAGTTTGAGTCTTATCTTCATATTGCAAATCTACTTCAATGGAATGTTTACTAGAGGAGGGAGGAACAAAATTTGAAATATTTCTGTTAGTATCCTCAATACGTCTACCTAATTTTATGAGATGATCGAGAGAAGTGATATCATCCACAAGATCTAATTTACTTTGATATTCAGGTCTAATTCTTTCACGAATTATTTCCAATTTAATACTTTCGTCTACCTGAACAGATAATCTACTAAATAAATTTAACATATATGCTACGTAAATAGCTATAGTTTCAGTACTACCCTGTGTTCTAGTTTTTATTTGTTCCCAAATCTTTTTATTACCATCTCTAAAAAATTCTTCTCTAAAAAGATTACAAAGTGAATCCCAATCATGAGCTTTATGTTTAACTGCTCTATAATATACTCTAGCTTCTCCGTCAAAAAGTTCTGCACAACTTTTAAAAAGTTGTTGTTTAGATATGCCTCTAGCCTCACAAATTTCATCGACTCTTTCAAAGAAAGCATTTAAACTTAAAGAATCTGATTTACCCGAAAATTTTAAACCCCAAGAATTAATTTTTAAATTTTGATCAAGATTTAAATTATTAAAACTATCTGCAACTTGAGATAAACTGTTATTATGAGCTTTACTTGTGCTTTGTATAGGCGTTGAAGATCCTTGATTATTATTTAAGAGACTTTGTTGAAAAGCTAAAGGTACAGCTAAGTCACCAACTTTTTGTTCAAAAGATACTTGTTTACTTTTAAAATCTGTCAAGTATTTTAAAGCTAAAGTTAATATTTTTGATTTTGACTCAGATTCATCCTTATTTGCAGTTACTATTCTTTCGATTCTACCCAAAACATGAGCTAATTTAGATTTCAATTTCCTAGCGATAGCATTAGTAAATTGTTCTCCTAGAAGTCTTTCAATTTCCTTTAATTTATCCTCACAGATTATTAATTCTTCCTCAGATTTAAAAGCATATTCTGTTTTAAAACTGTGACCTTCATTTTCTAAATTTATAAGTTCTCGCAAGGTTTTAATCAACTCTTTACTTGTGCCTTGAGGTTTTACACCTCTAATAGAAATTTCATGTTCTAATTCGTCTTTAAGTAATCTATCTGGCTCTATTTTCAACATTTTGATTACGTTTACTCTTAAATGTAAAATATTTTTAACAGAAAGAAAGTTTAAGGCTAATTAAAGCTTGAGAAAAATAAAAAAATGGGAAGCAAAAGTATGGTAATTTGTATAAACAATAGCAAGAATTCAGTGGAAAATAAACCTCTCTAAACTAGTTTTTTAAAAAAATGTGCAATTAAAAAAAATAGTTTTATGCAACAAAATTAGGAAAACATATACCTGTATAGTTAGTAGGTTAACTATAAATCCTTTGAAGTATCACCTGGAGTTAGAAATACAGATGCGACTGGCTTTTAGTTTAGTTTAGTTGGGCGCCAAAATAATATGAGACGTTTGGGGGTCTCAGATGTGGTACGTGGAGTTTTGCTCCTCGTTATAATAATCAACCAGCTCAATAATCACACCTTACCAGTCCTCGGCTAGCTTCCTTCAATCTCAGTGTGAGTTCCCAGTACATACAGACGTACTGGTTGCCTTACTAACTGTCTAGGTACCTAAGTGAACAATAGATTAATAAACTGTTAAATTAATTTATAGTACGAGAAAGAAAACCCAATGAGTGGAGCTTATAACAAATTTGTTTATTTATAAAACATTTATATATACCAAGTCAATAATAAAAGAAATGCTTATCAAATTTATAAGTATCAATTAATTTTTTCTATTAGTTAGCAATATCAAAAGTGATGAGTGACAAATGATTTAATTTAAATAAAATTTATTAACACGTGAAATTCAATGATAATACCAAATGCAATTGCACGCAGTTTACATACTTTTCAAACCAGTGGTTATGGGTACAGAAAATTTAATATTATAGCTAGATAGCCAGTTCTTGACTTTAATATAAACAAGATAGGTATTTAAATCGTTCACTTATGAAATAATTACAATACATACACATATATATATACAAACAAAATTTATACAAGTTATGACTTACGGTTGAATTTTGAAATACCCCAAATGAAAATAAGAACGCTGAACTTCTCCCAGGAGTGGAAAGGTATGAGCGTTGAACGGTCTTCTTATATTCTAGGGTAATCGATTGACTCTGCAATATTTCACCTCGAACTATAACCAGTTACAACCATCTCGAAGTCATGAAAAGAAACCAACAAAAAGAAACAAAACCCATCCATCATCGGTATAAGCTCCAAAATTTTTCAACTATTCCTTCCTATACTAATAAGTACATCTAATGCTAATGCTTCTTAAAAAAACTAACGATAAAAAGCCTAAAAGTTTTAAAATCCAAATTAATATACTATTTACATTTTTGCAAATCTAATAACTCACCCTTTTAGGGCTTAACAAAATGCCGACCATGTGCTCGACCCAACACGTGCTCTGTAGCCATATATCCAGCTATCATGCTGATCAGATTTTTCACAAATCATTGCTATTATTGGTAAATACGGAAATCCCACTTAATACAAATATTCAACAAAATAACCAAACGTGGATAAAGATTATTCTCACCAAAATTTACCAAGCTACGTGCAACGTCTATTCGCCTCAAAGGTCACGTCAAGAAGGAAGTACTAGAGAACCTCTAACCCCTTACAGGACAGGTGCCGAGCGCAGTCGTACTACGCAGACGAAACGACATAAAAAGAATAGAATTTTCATGATACCATTCGACCTTGAACAGAAGACCCGAAAGTAATCACAAAAATGATTTATTTTAAACATATATACAACACATCCGTCATTTGGATAGAATTCGAGAAGTTCTGTTACAGACGTCCCTTTCGATTAAGACAACCCCAACATAGATCAACCTGTTGATCGGAGATATAATAAGAAGTGATATAATATTACGACAATCTAACTATAAAAATTATCCTATTATTATTGTTTCAAAATGAATTTAATTGAAGAAATACTAACTTATTAAAGCAAAATATATTAAGTTAAAACATTCATCGAGCTACTCCGAACAGTACTGTTCAGTGAGCGAGTATTCGGTTAAGATTGAATCGAACTCTGCCACAATCAGCTGATTACGCTGTCAATTCCTATAACCTACTGTGTTCGTTCTATTTATTATTATAAACAATTATTGACGATGAAATTTAACAAGCAAATAACAAAGGCACAGAAGGTAAGTGATACATTTGAACTAGTCGTTTTCATAGACTGAATTACTTAAGTTATGGTTATGTTATAGGTTTGTTTATCGTTCCTATTTATTCCAGATACCACACTATGTATGAAAACTAGCAAATTACAAGTAATAATAATGTACCACACAACAATATGACTGATGAAGGTAAAGTACTTATTTATACATTTTACTCGAGACATTCTAATTAAAATTTATGTTTATTTCTAGACACAAGTTAGCTGGACGACAGTCGATATATGTGACAACTCTATCACACAAATTTAAGAATCAAAAGGATTACTAAAGTATACAAATGTGGATGGAAATACTATTAATATGTGACATTATTAACACAAGACCTTTTACTTATTTATTTTATTCTAAATTATGATATCCTTTTAAACAATGAACTACCTAAAGTTAACGTATAGATTTAGTGATTGAATTTTCATAGTTAAACATCTAACAATGCTGTATTTACAGATACACTCCTCAAGCCAAAATGACAAATTAAGTTACAACGTCTACTTGACAAAAGTAACCGTAACAGGGTAAATGGGAATAAATAGGGGAAAACTAACTAAAGCAAGCGAGCAAGAGTCCAGAAATTTGGAAGTTGGTGTATATGCTAGAAGCCAAGGCCTCAATTTTTTTATTGATCCGCCACTCCCACTCCATTATTAAAGGAGCATCCAAAATAAATTCAAGACATTGATTTGGAATTTGCATCACGTATGTATTATAACGAGAACTAGATTATATTTTGAGGTTATTCTATTGAAGGATTTGGTGGCGAATAGGAGCAAATAAGCAAATCAAGCTAATAAGGGCCCAGAAACTTAGGATTTGGTGTGTAAATACTAGAAGCTAAGGTCTCAATTTGACATCTGTCACCACCAGCACCACCTAGCCTTTTGTTAACTCCATTATTAAAGGAGTTAACAAAATACAATTCTGATATATTGTGAATGAGAACCAAAGTTTTCAAAAAAGTTCTTGCAGAGCAGCTGATTTCAAATATTTTGTTACTAAAATGCTATGAGCAATTATTTCCATATACTGGGTGATAGTACAGGCAATGAAGGCAACATTTTGTAAGAACCTCGCAAAAACTAATAAAAGGATCATCTCTGGGAATTAAGTAGGCAATAACCTGTAGAATGAAATGATGCATTCCTTGCACTTCCAAGTTTCGGGAAAATTAAAAAAAAATTGGAAAAACTTTTTGATTTTCGTTTTTTTTGCTTTAGGGTTAAAATAATGAAAATAGAGAAAAAAGTTTTCAACATAAGTGATAGCTCGTCTCTTTCTCTACAAATGTTTGTCTTACTTAAGCTGTTTAGGAGATAAATCCAGTTTTTTAATTATAGTTTTGAGTCGTTCCGAAATGCGCGGAAAATGTGAACTCTCTAGGAGTATCGTACGACCGGACACACCGATCGATAATTCTTACTATTCAGAGCAGCTAAAAAAAAAATGAAAATTACATTAAGTGCAGAGACAAGTTTCAGCTCTAATGTGTAATTAGTCACAAAATTCTTACAAATTTCTATCATAGAGAAAAAACTGTTAGAAAATGGATTAGAAAACTTTATACAGTTGATTTATTCATATCTTTGAGTTTTATACATCTTCCCTATTTCTCCCATAACAATAGTTGCTTTTTCAATACTTACATGAATTCGATTCCACGCACTTCATTCTATATTTTGTGAAAATCTCATTGAAGAATGTTAAGAAACAAATTAGTTGTATATATTTTACTGTGTAATTGTGCATTTTCTGAACGTGTATGAATAATGTAGACAAATTTAAAAAATACTGCGCACATATAAAAAACTCTAAAGTCATTCGAAAGAATATGTTTTATTGTACTTATATTACAAAACTTAAGACTGTGTTGTTATTATTAATTAAGATATAGCGAATGAACTCGACAATTTGGAGGTGACTGATCGATGAGAAATATACCCTGTAATTTGATCGCAAGGCATATTTTTCCAACAAAAGTAATTGCAATATAATGTTAATTGGATTAATATATAAGAATATATTAGCAAAATAAATTATTATTTTAACGACTGTACAAAGTTTACTTAGTCACCTTCTAACACTTTTTCTTCATGACAAAATTTTTTACAATTTTGTGATTATACTTTTCTCTACATTTTATATTATTTTATTTTTTTTAGGGGTTCTGAATAGGAAGAATTAACGATCGATGAGTCCGGTTGTACGAAACTTCCAGAGAATTCTCATTTTTCTCGCATTTCGAAACGGCTCAAAACTATAAGTGGAAAACTCGATTTATCTTCTAAACGGCTTAACAAAAATTTATAAAGGCCGTTTCTGTAGAGAAAGAGACGAGCTACAACCTTTTGCGAAAACCTGTTTCTCTGTTTTCATTATTTTGGCCGCTAGAGCAAAATAAACAAAAATTAAAAAGTTTTTCCAAATTTTTTTCAAATTTACCGGAACTTGGAAGTGCAAAGAATGCATCCTCTCATTCTCCAGGTTATTACCTACTTAAATCCCGGAGATGACCCTTTTATTAATTTTTGTTACCCTAAATGCTTAATTTGTCTGTACTATGAGAATATAGTATCAAATGTTTCCGTTTAAAAAGACTTGGATGGGAAATCTGAATGTGGAAGTAGTGAGTCCTTAGGTAACGGTTTTACATTAAACTTTTCAATTGGTTAATTTTTTAAATGTTCTTAACCACAGTATTATTTATTTGAAAATAAAATGAAAATAAAAAAGCAATAAGCACAGACGCTACCAATATACAGGTTACGTTATTAGACATGATTCAGATTTAAACTGAATTTCAACATTCATCTGTAAATTTTTGATACGTAGTGTAGACTTGGTAAACGTTTATTGATAATAAAAGGTAAAATTTTACAAAGGTTTGGATTGCTAAATGCAGTGGTTTATTATTTTTCCGCAGAGAAAATATGAAACGCTTTTCCATCTTTTTTCTTTTGAGTCGTAACACATAGTATTGTGGCTCGTAAATTTATTGCGGTTTGCATATCTCTAGTGACTATATTGAATATAGTATTTGCTAGTTTCCATATGAGTTCAGGAGGTGCTATGAAACAGACTTTATGCGTATATATTGGTTGTTTGGTTATAAGGTAGAACCCATTCGTTAGGTGGCGGCTACCTGCCCCATTGATTGACACGGGAAGCGAATATTTTAAAGCGGATGTTGCCACTCAAATTTCAAGCTCAGTGGCTTACTCCAACATACAATTTGACGGATAATAAAATAGTTTATAGTTACATCATTTTATAAAAAAATGATGAAACAATGTTGACAAGTTTCAGTATTCCACAATGTACTGAATTATTCATTATATTTGGACCAGTGGTAACTTTTTTGCTCTAACGTTCTAAGAAAAGGTAAATAAAAAAATTGTAGGGTTACGTCTACATATTTTTTTAATGGAGCGCCCAATTTATTTTTACATTTTCTTTCAGAATGATGTTTTTTAAATACTGGTGGAGCATTAAATGTGCTACATTAACAATAACTCAGAAGTTATGTTATTTACATCAATTAGGCTCTAATTTGTTCATTTCCCTGGAGTAGATTGATATGCAACAACACCCGCGTAGGTTGGTCTAGCATGTTGCTTACGTGCAAAAATACAAGACTTCGGAATTAGACATGTCTTCTTTTAAAATAATTTGAGTTAGTTAATTGTATATTCTTATAGTTTAGGTATTACATGTTTGTGAAATTCAGTCTTTTGATTGTTAATTAAGAATTTGGTTTTACAACACTGTTGGGATTTGATTTGATGTACCTAGTGGTCTTCATCGCTTTGCCGCAAGCGTTTTGTAAATTTCTGGCAGGAATTCTTTTGGTTGCCGTAATTTTGACACCACGTGTCTCGTGAGGTTATGTAATAATCTCTATATGAGTTAAGCCTGTTAATTTGAGTTTTATCTTGTAAAAGTTCTTATTTGTTGTAATTATTACAGAGACAATTTGTATGGTTCAGGCACATATTTGGGTCAGTTTATGTAAGAGCCCAGCTGTTTGGTGAGGTAATTTAGGTTATATGGGATCTAGTATTTAGAGGAGTAGCAACAGGAGAAAGTCTATTACTCAGAAGTTTTGTTGTATGTTGTATGGGTCTTGCTGACATTCAGAGAAGTTTTGGCTCGGAGAATGTTCGCAGCAGTCTCCAAGAGATTTTATGCAGGAATTTTGGTGCAGCACGGAGCTGTAGTCGTAGCAAACGTCGAGTTCATCTAGGAAGTAGTGACAGGTCCCACTGCAGTAGTCACGGAGAATGCCAAGGCTCTGAACAGGTTTTTTTGCTTTATTTTGGTTATGTAGTTTTAAAGAAATTATTATATATTCATTCAGTGATTTTTTGTTTAAATATTACAGTAAATTACACTATGACTTTGCAACTACAAGTTAAACTCTAAGTTTATATGTACAATGATGAAGTACTTAAGATTCTTATTGTGAAGGCAACGTATGGTACCAAGTTAGGCTAGTTTACCTTCTACTATATTACATATGGGATATTTTTAATAGAGTATACTTATTTTAGAACATTCATTACTATCTAAGTGTAAGCAGCGAACATCGCAGTTGTCAGCTCATGAAATGTCGTTTATTACCTAATATTTTAGTGATGAGCTGTAAATTTAATTCATAGTAAATCTTGAATACGCTGTTGTAAGTTAGAACTCATAGTTGTGTATTAGATAAGTCATAGTTGCAAGAGAAACTCAGTCAGACAGTGAACTTAGGTTTTCAGTGAATTATTATTAAATCAAATACACAGAATTTCTTTAAAGCGCATGTACCACCTTCCAGGTTACATTTGAAATTTGTGTTTACTTTTTGTTGTGTCGTAATAAATATTTAATGTCTACACGTTTCTGTTATTTGCACTAATATCCCTGATATTTAATGGATATTTACCATGATCTTAAGTTTGATCATTAGCTGTAGAGTAAATTTTGATATTATTAGTTAATTTTATTTTTTTACTTACATCACTGCATTTAGTATCCAGAAGGTGGTGCCCTTTGAATGTCCAAACTCCTCATCCACGACCCTATGCACTCCAACAAAAAACTAGCTGCCGTTCGCACAGGTGAAACACTTTTTAATATTTAGGTATTGAAACGGTTACACTCGTAACGATCTGCACTTTATCCTGGTGCTTCTTACAATTTCCAATTTGATCATCTTCCATAAGCACGTTGTAGCCGACCTTTGTATATTGCTCGAATAAGGCAAGGAGTACACAGCCACTCAAAAGAAATTCTGAATCCTAGATGAAACATTTCATTTTCGACGTTTTTTGGGCCACTGATCGTTAAGCTTTTCCGGTAGTTAATGGGAATACCTCCCTCCTTTTCAGGAAATCTTGATGTGTAGAGGGAAAATTGACGACCGACTCATGTCAGCGACCCAAAAAACGTCGGAAATGATATGTTTTATCTCGGATTCATAATTCTTTTGCCATCTTCGAACAATACACAAATGTCAACGTGCTTATTGGAGATCATCGGATTGGATATCAAATTTTAAGCAGTACTACGATAAAGGACGGTTCGTAACGAGTATTTAGAAGAAAATCATTCATATCGGTTGAGATTTGACTTGTGGGAAGATTTTTTATCAAAATCTGAATTTCGGAAACTGTGCGACGGGTTCGGGGGAAGGAAGGTGCTTACCCCGCTTGGCTCCTCCTACTGTGCTCGCACATAACTATGCCTCGGGATTGGTGCGATCAATGGCATATTTAATATTTGCTTATGACAAAAAATGAACGAATGAAAAACCTGATTCAGGTAATTCACACAGTACCTCACACAGTAGATGTCAGGCCACTTAATTTTGAGTTCAAAAAGGTCATGATTTCCAAAGTTATGATAATATAAGTTTGACCATAAAGAGTAGAATGATTTAGTGAAAACAACAAGAATATATAAACATAAACGAAACAGGGTTAGGAATGAATGAAAGATTTGTAAATTATAGCAAGAATAAGTTTGCTGCATTATAAAGACTGTAGTTGGACAAGTTATGGCTTGATGTGATGTCGGAAATGGTCAACGCCTGGTATAGTAGGGTGTGCTTTATCGAAATGGGCCAAAATGTTTTCTGGTTTGTATGATGCTACTTGTAAATGGAGAAGTATATGCCCAAGTAGTAGATAACTTATGTACCTTCTTTTTCTCCAAAATATGCTAGAATTTTTGAAATTTTTTTGGGTCTTATCTTTAGTACTATTTAAGAAATTGATTGTAACTTTCTTCATATCTCATCTTGGATTTTCCTGATTATAAACTTGCAGTTACCTCATCAGCTGCACTCTGAATTTTGGCAAGAATAAATCAATTCATTTCTGTATTAATGTCTTTTGTAATTATATTTTTAAAATCAAAATGTACAAAAATTTTGGAAAGGAAAGATATACTCATTACCTTTCGTTCTGTAATACATCGTACATTCAAATATATTGGTGAATAAACAATTTTAAATTAATCTATTGGCTCCAAACATACTTACAGGCATCTTTCTAACTGACCCCCTATTTATAAAATATAAGATAACCGTAGACGGAATAAATTGCAATTAATAGTTGACCCTTATTTCTAACGGTATATCATGTCTGCCACATGCTCTAGCTAGATCTTTTTTAACTACTAATGAAATATCTGATGTGTTTTTGTTAGGAGAATCGAGGGTGACCAGCATTTTTCACCCTTGTGTATCCCAGCCATCAGTAACCGCTGTAGCCGATGGGCTTTGCTTTGATCAATGCTCCAAACGGGTTCCCTAATGTCTGCATATAGCTTTATAATCCTTTCTCATTTCATTCGAAATCCTTATACTCCCTTGCAATTACACTGGATTAAATTAACCTTAAAGTAATATGTTGTTTGTCGCTTAGATTATAATTCCTTAAATTTAGTTTGACGAATATAGTTTAAGACGAGTAGCAAAAAATTACCAGTTGTTCCTCTGCTCGAAGCATTTATTTAACGCAATTGATTCATATAGTTGTTGCTATTGATCGCAAAAATGTAACGATGTGAATTATTAGGAATATTTCGAAATAGAATATTTTTAATAGAAAAGATTGTATCGACATGCGATTTTCGGTAAATTTCTTCTGGTATAAACTGGATAAGAGTAATGTTGAATTATGATAAAAAACATTACATTGGAGGTTTCTTAATATATTAACCTCCCCAAACAAAATTTTTGTGGAGGTTACTGTAATTGGTCTAAAATCGAAAATTGATATAACATCAAATCTTAACGATTTGAGGACCCACGAATCCAAGAAAGTGTTTTTAAAAAAATGTCTGTGTATGTGTATGTGTATGTGTGTGTGCGGCGAAATTACTAAACGGACATGGATGAAACTTTACATGGGGGTTTCTTTAGTGCTCCAGAAGATCTAAAAAGGTTTTGGTTGAGATCGGATTACGTTTTGTGTCGTTTTGGTACAAGTTGTTTATTTTATAATTATACAGTTTTTAATCGAAATATTAAAAAGCACTTAAAATTCCGAATTCAACGCTAATCACACTTGTATTCTTCTGATTTGGTTTCCCTGAAAAAAAAAAAAAAAAAAAAATTAAAAATATAGCAACTGTAAAGCATACGATCGCTCTCGTCACGTCACGTGCTTTCTTATTCAACAACTACTGAGTTCGCGATTTATCACCGCGGCGCTGGTATATTAAAAACAGATCACTAATTATAGGTTGGATTTCCAACCTGTAGTTTTCTATATATTTTTAAAAATTAATGATTTAAAAAAATTGTATGCGTCCTATTCGAGAGAGTTCATTAATGTCACACAGGTACCAATCTAAGAATGCGAATAAAAACATTAAAAATGAGTATAAACTTACAAAAATGTAATATTTGAGGTTATGTTAATCATACAATGCCCGCGCCATGTTTACGAAACACAGTGTTATCGAATTGGTCAAAGCGTAATTTTGTTATTGATATGAGACGTTAAAATTTGTGCGATTTAAATGTCAAATATTTATAATAATTTTACATATTACTCAAAAAGAGCAATATAATTAAACAAATGGATACTGACAGTGAAAATGTAGATGTACCTATTATCGTATAGTCTGATGGACACGACAAGGATTTTATATTATTTAGGTCGGAGCCGTGTCGCGGCTACGATACTTATCAACTCTACTTACAAGGGGATTCAAGTTACCCTTCAGACTCCCAAGACGAAAATAGACAAAATTATACTTACTGTGATTACAACTAGTGAGTCGGAAAAAACGCGAAAATGGTAAATATTTTGAGCCGGAATGAAATTACCCCCCGTCTTCGAGGATGCTGAACACGATGGCGGTATCAGAATTTCTCTTTGGGGTTGCACAACCCCTCAAACAGGCCAAAAACCACCCCCTAGATGGGTTAAACGCGATTTAATAGGTTTCCCTTCAGAAAATAGTACTTTCCTCCCATTTTCAAGGATGCTGAGCACGGTGGTGGTGTTCGTAATTGCGTCCGACCCTTACCAACCCCTCTACCGGCCAATACTCGCCCTCGAAAGGGGTGAAATTTTTTTTTCAGATTATCGGCGGCAAATATATATTTCCCCCCGTTTTCAAGGAAGCTGAGCACGGTGGTGGTGTTCCCCATCGCATCCGACCCCCACCAACCCCTCCACCGGACAATACTCGCCCCCGAACCCTTCTCGGGGGCAAGTATTAGCCGGTGGAAGGGTCGGTACGGATCGGACGCGATTACGAACACCACCACCGTGCTCAGCATCCTTTAAAACGGGGGGAATATATATTTGCCGCTGATAATCCGAAAAAAAAAAAATCCCCCCTTTCGGGTGCGAGTATTGGCCAGTGGAGGGGTTGGTAGGGGTCGGACGCGATGGGGAAGACCACCACCGTGCTCAGCATCCTTGAAAATGGCGGGGAATGTATATTTGCCGCTGATAATCCGAGAAAAAAATTCACCCCTTTCGGGGGTGAGTATTGGCCGGTGGAGGCGTTGGTAGGGGTCGGACGCAATTATGAACACCACCACCGCGCTCAGCATCCTTGAAAACGGGAGGAAAGTACTATTTTCTGAAGGGACACCTATTAAATCGCGTTTAACCCCTCTAGGGGGTGGTTTTTGGCCTGTTTGAGGGGCTGTGCAACCCCAAAGAGAAATTCTGACCCCGCCATCGTGTTCAGCATCCTCGAAAACGGGGGGAGAAGGTAATTTCATTCCGGCTCAAAATATTTACCATTCGTCCGACTCACACACGCCACTATACAGTCTGATCTCTCCGTCGAAATCTTATGTCGGGCAGTACACTTTTAATGAATATATCTTATAATTAGCACTTTCTTAGAAACATTTCTTAATAATTAAGATCGTCGATGGATTCTATGAGTATTAGGACAAGTACACAGACGTGGTGGGATCAAAGGTGACCCGCGGTAAGTAATTGTCCGACTCACGCCACAGAATCTCACGTCGGTCACAAATCTTATAATTAGTGGATCAATAAGAAATCGAATTCGAAATATATTTTCATTTATTGAAATAATTCATAAAATATAAAAAAATATGAATATTGAATACTTAATTAATGTATATAAGGCAAACATCAAAGAGCAACACCACTCGGCAAGCCGTTTCCTCCAGTAGGGGTGTAATTCATCCGGCGTCGAGAGAACTATGACAATCGACAGTACAAAAAGATTCAGACTCCCAATTAGTAATGATTGTAAAATGTATGCGGAACTTTTTTGAAAAAGTATTCACTTTTAATATTTGCACTGAAATTATCGAAATGAATGTCAGGATGTTTAAAGAAGCTATCTGTATGACTTGGATGATTTTCCTGCTTTTATAAACATACTAACGGCGTCGAACCCAAATTAACTTTTTTCCATCGACTGGCCTTCGAGCGATTACTATGGTGATGTGCGCCTGAACGCGGGATAAAAAGTATTTTGGGTTCGTCGGAATCGACCCTCCGACTTTGAATTTTGTAACTAATTTTTGGTACGTTCTAGTGGTTTGGATAAAGATTATGTTCTCTCCTTTTGAGGATAACTAAATGCGGATTTTGGTTTATATTGGAAAAACCATCCCATCGAATTTTTCTTTAATTTTGACGTTTAAAATAGATACTCGCTCCATCCTGACTGAGGATTTCGTCCTGTGAACCACTAAATTCGTGGTACTTTCGAAAACCCAAATTCATGGTACTTTCGAAAAATACATCTCGAGGGGCGGTTTTCCGCTTTGTGCAAGTCTCTTTACTGTACTTTCGAAAAACTCAATTTTTTGAGTACTTTTGAAAATTCGAACGACGGAGCCCAAAGGCGATTGACCGTCGTCCTCGAGATGAAAAATATTTTGGTTATTTTTAGTGAAATAGTTTTTTACCCAGATTTCGGTTAAGATGATGCCAAAGGTGGTTATAAGTCTATTTAATATTTAAAAAATTATTTTTTCATGGGATTTTTTGTCTGAATTTACTTTTATAGTAAATTAGATATTTTTTCAAAGGGATCGTTTTACTGGGTTCAATAACAAAAACGAGATTCCTTAGACGCCGCCAGAGGTAAAGCAAGTTTGAGACATCGTCTCATTAAAGTTGTCCGAAAAATCGAGAAAATTATATATGGTGGTGTACGAATCTGTCTTAAATTGGAGAAATCAAATGAAAATCAATTAATATTTGACAGCCGTGGACAAACGATAGTATTCTACTCGCATTATTATACATGTAGTGCAATCCTATGTCGTGAAACATAAGAGGAGAACAAATAATAAATTTCAATATGTTGATATTATGTGGTGCAAGTGAAAAAGAAGTGCAGAAGTTTGCATGAGGGTTTCTTTAGTGCTCCAAAATATCTGATAAGGTTATGGTTGAGATCGGATTACGTTTAGTGCCGCTATGGCACCCAATTTAGTGCTCGTTTCGGCTTCAAAGATTCCCCGTGGGGAGATTCCAGTCTCTTCCAGTAGCTGCCGATTTTTTTAAAATAAATATGTTGGTATCATTGTCTAGTCTACTGAGGTGGCAATGGAGGGGAAAATTTTTGGATATTTTTATAATACTTAGCCTAAAAACTATGTTTTCCGGGACATTTAGGGCTGCGGGTAGTTCCATGTGTAGGGGTGGCAAGTTAATATATGGTTTTCAAAAGCGAAAAAAAGGAGAATATGCAGAAATAACTTTGTAGACGATAGTATTATTATTACCATGTGGATAACGGCTGTCCGGTAGGCGGTTTTCAGAGTTGCTGGATAATTTGGGGCTAGTTGATATGAATATGTACATATGAATTTTTCTTTATGATAACTATGTTCATTTCTAATGAGTTAGAAGTTGGCTTGGTGGCGAATGCTGTTTTTTTACGATTATAACCAATGAAATACAGGAGCAACGGAACACAAAGCAATACACTCATGTATGTGAAATACCAGCCTAAACATTAACTGAGGTAGAAGCGAGGAGAAAATAAAAGTTTCTTGATGCCAACATTGCAATGGAATTCAGATTCTTTGTCGAAAAGATAAGAAGTCTTATTTACGAAATGTTTGCAAAGGATTAAAATTACGCATTAATCACAATAGCAATAAGATTCTTTTCTGCTCAGTAATTGTGATTATAAGTAAATTTAAGCCCAAATCATAGTCAAGGACTCCATCAGTACTCTGAGAGTAGAAAGAAATCGAACTATTCGCTCTTGGTACAATACTGCGAAAAGTCTGTCAGAAGATAACTCACTGCAGGACTACTAAAGCGAACCTACAATACTGAAGTCAGAAATAAAGATAACCACCAAAAATTGACAAAGCAAGTGTCGGCAATATTATGGCCGACTCGCTTAAATTAGTTGGTGAAGATAAAGCGAAATTTTTTTATAGAGTATACCATATAATGTGGGAGGCAGGCATCTGAACCGATGATTGGAGAACCTCAGTCTCACTGCAACTACATAAAAAGGAGGTGCGTGTGTCCGTGACTATTTCTTTGTTAGCACTAATATCAAATAATCTAGAGTTCCCATAATCCTTCTTGGAAAATATGTTCAAAGTTAGCCGAATTAGATAAAGAACGGGATACTGGAGAACAAATATTTAATTTATGACAATTTATGGATAAAACAAGGTTTAGGAAGATTTAATTTCCAAGAGGAAATGGTAACAACGTATAGTCTATGGGGATACACGGGACATAGAGAAGACTATTAACAATCTTACAAGCTTACTACTAGTTTCACGCCAGTTGTAATGGCCCAATAGGTAAATATTTCACTAAATCTCAACACAAAATATATGAAATACAAAACATTTTTAACTACTTAACTTTATATAATGTTGCGTGTTTTCCACCTTTTAGGAAACACCCTGTATGAATCCGTGGGTTCTAAATAATTTCAACAAGAGATAAACACCACTAACACTTTATTTAACAATTTACTGACTATACAATACTTCAAATTCAAAATAACTTTTACACTTTGTTTACTAGATATTTAACCTCACTTTTCACTTTTCAACTTGTTCACTTTTATAAACTGCCTTCTTAATAAACTTCCTCTTCCGCGCTGGTAATCGCGCCTTATATACTCTGAAATTACCTCTAGAATGAAGCAGAATCTTCTTCCACCACACTCCAGAAAAGTTCATGGCTCCTTCTACAAGCTTCCAGTCACTACTAGTAGGCATAGTCGTATCAATTTTCAGTTCCAAGGGGGTGTAATTCATAACAATAATTTTGTAATGAAAAAATGGTCATCCGTTTGATCATCGGAGCTAGTGGGCCCAAGACACCCCATATACTACAAGCTAAGCACAAAGCCTACTAAAAGAGTTAACAGATGATATAGAGAATATAGCCCATATTAAATTACCCACTTCGTAGTAGCGTACTTGACTCTTAAATTCATGCGTGAATTAAATCATTACTTATACTAAAATTAGCGCCAGATCTCTTAGTTCAGACCAATTATTTTCCTGCATTTTCTACATGTAATTCTTTTCACCGATATCTTCCTCCTATACACAAGCTAACTACTCCCTGACTCTTCTGATATTTAAAATATATTTCCGGAATGCTCAAATCGTCCACTCCACTTTGTTCGACCCTGTATATCTCCAAAAGACTCCCAAAAGCCTTACAATTAAAGCACCAGATTTAAGACTGGTGTTGAATCGCCAATATCCATCTTAATCTGAATATACATGTTTTCATTTATCCTCTTTTTGATTTAGATGTACTGAGCTAATCGGAGAAAATTTAGTTTATTGTGAACAAAATAACAATAAAAATCAAATATATGTATGTTTATTTCTAGTAGATTGAAATTTAACAGTCACTAATCATTGTTAATATTTATGCAAATAACATTTAAAAAATATATTACAAAATGAAATATGTACAATATAGTTGGTGTGTTGATGTCTATATCTAGATGTGTTACTAATATAAAACAGTAAAAATTAATTATATAGACATTATTAGAGCTAATACCTGCCCTGAAAGTTATTACATTATACAAAAAATATTTTATTTAAGATATTAAAACTTCTTTTCAAACTTGGTTATGTTCAACTAGAATTGTTTGTCTAGACCTTTGATTTATAATGGTTATACAATATTTTTAGAGACATTATGTGAGGGCTCTCTTCTACCTAGATTGACCTATATTGGTAGTAAAATGGCATCGTTACTTGTATAATGATTGTGAATTTCTTTACATTTAATGCAATACTTAACCTTCTTCTCCAATGAGGCAGAAAAATTGCTCATCGTGTAAGAATATCTTAAGATGAAATTTACAAGTAATACCATAAGGTAGACGAAGCATATTTCTGAGAATTCATTTTGGTAACATAAATACCTATAATACATTAATGAGTAGGGTTTCCAAAACGTATTCTTGAATACAGTGCGTGATGTATCAAATGAACGTTATTTAATATTGATAAAACAAATCTTAAATGTTCTTTAATCAAATTTACACTGTCTCATAAAATCAAGGCATAATCTTAAAAGTCGAATCAATCATCTATAAAAAATACTGGATAAAACTACGTAGGTTATAAATATATTATGATAGTTAGTGAAGTTTTAAGGGTCTAAATTGCATACAAAGAAATTGTCTTACTATAGCATTTTTTGCTGGAACTTGTTGTTGAAAATATTTCAAGATACTGTACTTTGAGTTAAATCCGTGTAATGGAAAGCTTTTATTTAAACAAAAGAATGTTCAGAATCCTGTTTTTTCGCAGTTTTCTTAAGCATCTCTGGTTGTATAACGCACACAAATTATTTACAATGAAATTGCGAAGAAAACTAGATTTGTCCGAGATTTTCTGGTCGATATGCTAAGTCGTAATATTCATTTGTTAAAAAAAAAAAAAAGAAAATGGAAGAATTGAATAAAATTGGTTTTAAGAAATGTTTAATTTATTTTTGTTTATACCACCACAAACAACATAAAAACAGCTATATTCTGAAATAAAATTTTTGATGTACGACTTGATGCCCCTAAGCAATCAACGATTCGATTTCCGACTTTGCAATTGTTTTTTAGGAGTTATTGTAAACATTTTAACTTGAAACTTGGCTTGACGGTTTAACTCCATGCGGGGTATATTCTTCTTAAGTTTCGTTAGAATATGTGCATTATTGTTCAAATTATCGTCAATTGTTTCAAGATAACCTCCCTAAAATATCTTTATGTTTTAAGACTTGGCATATTGACCAAAAGGTTTCGGAAAAATTTAGTTTTCTTCGCAAATCTAGTTTCTTGAATAATTTGCATCTCTTTCTTCATTGCGATACAACCAGAAATATTTATTTAAATAAGAGCTTTCCACCACAAGGATTTAATCCAAAAATTTTTACTACACTTCTTGAAATGTTTTCAACAAGTTGCAGCAAGAAAATTGCTATAGCAAGACAGCTCCTTTGAAATTTTAATTTTACTCCACTAGTTGTAGTCTAAGCTTTCTTGTAGTAGTTGTGTGAAAAATTCTCAACTCATTTACGATCTATAGCCATGAGGCCTACTTGGGATTTGGGTTAGGATTAAATAATGTCTATGAATGTTTTTGTTTTAGTGGGTTATTAGTAATAGGAAATTATTTTAAAAAGTTATCTAGGCCACTGTAGCCTGAACATAAAATAAAATGGCATTAAGTTTAAACATTTTTTTTTTGGAAATAACTTTTAACATACGAAAAATACACAAGCTGTTATAGAGATGAATATTATAGGGTACGAAATTCTATAAAAATAATATACTTACAAAAAATTTCACCTGAATTGCCGGCCAACGCGTTAACTTCAAATTAGCGTATTCCGTGTGTATTGTCACAGAGATTTTAACACTTTTGAAAAAATGATCGGATTATAAAATATTTCAAATAATCACAGTAAAATGATTAAAAAACAAAATGCGTGCTCTGCGAGCTTCATCTCGGATGGCTCGGAGAGCCTCCTCAGAGTTTGAATTCTATACAAATTTTCGTTGCAAGTTTTGTACCGGCTCATTGTATGCCTTGACCGCGACAAAAAATTCCACTAGGTACAACTGAAAGAACTGATATGGGAGAAAAGGTGAGTACTCAATAAGTGCTGAAAATATATTTACAAAATAGCCTCTATATTGCTCATTCTACAGAATGTGAATTAAAATGAAAACTTATATATAGTTTATACTAAGTAGATGCTTTAATTTGCAGTTTTTTCTGTAAAGTCAACTCATCTTCTTTCCAAAATATTTGAACATTTTTGGCTACCACGATATCGAAATGTGACATATGAAGATCGAACCAACCAGACTTGTTACATTAACAAGTATATTTCAATATATAGATAATGTAATGGAGTAGACTCTAAGATTAAAGGAAGCAAATGGAATTTGTTATTCATATAAGAGACAAATGCTACGGTTAAAATACTATCAATGTAGCAACGACAGCTGCACATTAACTTTTAAAATAATTTTTCCTTTATTACGATTCGATTATTTTCTCAAAAGTTATCATGGTGTTTGTACCAATTGCAAGGAAAGAGCAGCTCATGACGCCATAAGTTTGATTTTTATTATGCGGGAGATTTCTTATATGCACGAAATTTTTTGTAATGCTATTTTTACTTCCCTCGCATACCAAAGGGAAGTATTGTATTCGAGAAAAAATCACCCTCCGAGATTTTTTCGGATTCTGACGTTTCAGAACACGTAGATTCCGAAAATATAGGTTTTTCAATTCCGTCAGTCTGTCTGTCTGTCTGTCTGTTTGTTCGTGCATTCACTAAAAAAACTACTTGACGGAGAGCAGTCAAATTTGGTAGGTAGTTAACCCTACTGTCAGTGAAGAAATGGTAGATTTTTCACTGAAAAATATACAGGGTGAACCGTCTAAACGGAATAAATAGTGAAAAAAATTGTTTTTGCTCAAATTTAAAATTTCCACGTTTCATGACGCGCTAAACCTATTTCAGAAAAAAAAATTTTGAAAATTTTTTTCACCAACATTTTTGAAAAAATTTTTACCACTAAAATATATGAACATTTTTTTCTTTCATCAAATTTAAAATTTTCACGTTTCATGGCATTCTAAACGTATTTCAAACCAAAATTTTTTTTGAAATTTTTTTTATCGACATTTTTTAAAAAAATTTTACCGCTAAAATAGGTGGAATTTTTTTTTGTTCAAATTTAAAATTTCCACGTTTCCGTGGCATTCTAAACGTATTAAAACAAATTTAGAAATGTTTCTGAAAAATTTTCTAGAAAAAATTTATTCATCAATAAGTTATAGAATGCATGAAAAATTTTTTTTGCTTAAATTTCAAATTTCCACGTTTCACGACATTCCAAACCTATTTCGGAAAAAAAATTGCATCATTTTTTTTACCATTTTGGAAACAAAATTACCATTAAAATAGACGGACAAATTTGTTTTTGCTGAAATTTAAAATTTTCACGTTTCATGACATTCCACCCCTATTTCAGAAAAAAAAAATTGAAAATTTCTTTCACACATTTTTGAAGAATTTTTTACCACTAAAACAGATGGAAATTTTTTTTCTTTACTCAAATTTAAAATTTCCATATTTCATGACATTCTGAACCTATTGCAGAAGAAAAAAGACTGAAAATTTTTAACCAACTGTTTTGAAAAATTAAAAAAAAAATGAAATTTAACCACCACTATACTTCCACTTCACTGCGTGAATGTGGAACTGAAAATGTGTCTAATGGCAATAATATTTGACATATGCTATTATACTTTCATTGGAAAATATACAGGGTGGTCATCCCAAGAAATGATTCATGTAGACCTGTTATTTAGTATTGAACTTTTGCTGTTGGATGAGCACTACTTTTTTTACCAAAAGTTATCAGGATTTCTTTGTAATAATTACAATAACAATATTTCCATTATTATTCTCAATGTCATGTCGTATTTAATAATTTTTTAGAGTGACCGCCATGTACAAATAACGAGGGAAGTTCTGTGTAAATACCTTTACCGATTTTTTTATATTATGTGTTCTCCAATTTTCCTCTGTACAACATTTTTTTTGTATTTTTCGTATTTTAAAAGTTATTTCCAAATATATTGCTTTATGTTTGGTCAATGGCGGCCTGTATAACTTTTTAAAATAATTTTCTTCTACTAAAAACCTAACACATTCAGACCTTTGCTTCTTGTATGTATATACACCAAATCTGTTTCTGGATCCCTACTAGTTTGTTTTATTTATTTGACCCTATTTACCACACAACCCTTCAACGAAGTAAACTCGAAATATAAATAATATAATCTAGTTCCGGATGTCGCTATAATACACACGTGCACCAAATTTCAAGTGAATATTTCAATTTTGTCTTGCTAACCCCTTTAGTAATGGAATGGGGATGATGGTTTAGGTGGCAAATGTTATTTAAAAAAATTGAGGTCTTGGCTTCTAGCATCTACCCCAAATTCCAAGTCTCTGGACTTTTCCTAGCTTGCTTTACTTATTTTTCCCTATTTACCCCCCAGCCCGTCAACGGAATAGGTTCAAAATATAATCATGTTCGAGATCTGGCTATAATACATACATGTACCAAATTTTAAGTTGATAGTTCAAACCGTTCTGAAATAATCGTGCGCACAAGGGAAGTTACAGACTGACAAACCGATCGACTGTCAGACTGACAGACAGACCAATGGACTTTTTTCCGATCATTTTTAAAATTTCGACTAAAGTAAAATCCATTACAGTGCTTTCGCTCCAGTGCGTGGATGTTGAAGTAAAAATGCGCCATCAAAAATGTATAAGATATTGGTAAAATTTAAAAATAGTTTACTACAGAGGCATGTGTCTATGATACTGACAACATCGTTCATATACTGAGTCTTTATTCAAGTCGACACACAAACTTTAATTTGAAGAAGGGAGTCGTCGGTATATAAAACCGTATTTTTTTTTAAATCTGTGGAGAAGTTGCGACCATCGTTTTAAAATAGAAAGATAGACAAGTATTTTGAAAACAAGTTTTTCAAAGTCAACATTTTCACTTCCCTCGCTTACCGAAGCTACTCATGAAACACCACTCTCTATTTTTAAGACTTTTTTCATTCACTTATTTAACGTCGGCCTATTTCCTCTACTAAGGCCAATCACCGCCGCAATGAGCTAAACCTAACCTGGAAATTTTGCCGAAGCTCTTCTCTATCGAAGAGTAGGAAATTTCATTTGCCTAGCAGACAAGGGACTAACTGTTTTACATCCCCTCTTAAGGACGGTATATCCGCTATGTAACCCCCGCCTAAAATTATATACCTTCTACGTATGTGCTGATATACAAGCCGTTAAAAGGTGGAGTCAGCATGCTGTATATCCCTGAAGGGGGTCATCCATCCAAGTACTAACCGCGCCCGACGTTGCTCGTATCGAAATACGAGTATATGCAGGAGCGAGCGTAGCGACGCTCGCTCCTAACAAACTTTGCAACATATTTAACAAGAAGAAAGTAGCTACAACCAATGAACAGTGGGCCGGAGGAGTATCAAAAGCGACAGAATTAGAATATCGTCGGAATTTCGTTAAAATTTGAAGTTACGTATTTTCGGAATAGCTGATACTGAATTTAAAATAACAAATCCTATATAGTACTACCATAGTTACAGAACTTTTGCAGATTTACATGAAAGATATATGGAGACATCACGACTCTCCTCGGGATTTTCTGTTGACGAGTCCGATGTTAAAACTAATAAATTTAAATCGACGTATATTTTCTTTTGCTTTCTAGAATCTACATGTAAATCTACTAAATAATGTGAAAGAAAAATTGAAAAAACTTGAATCGTCTACAACAAAACGGTCACAAAAATAGTGACAAAGTTTTAAGAAATCGCCTGGGTAATTGAATTTTATTGCTTAATATCGATACTGAGGTCGATGTAAAAATGTACAAGTAAGAAAATTGAACGCATATTTAACAGATCTCAATATCGATATTGGATATTATAAGGTTCATTTAATCGGACAACGGTGAAACTCTATTTCACAATATTTAGTGACCATTTTTTAGGCAGTTTATTAATTTCCCCAACTTTTTTAGTAACACTTCGGTTCTGGAGCAATATCGAGTATTTTGACACATTTCCCAACCTTGCATAACTTGGCAATATCTATAGGTAAAGAGCCGGCTGTATAGATTTCCTATGAATAAGATACATGAAAGACTTTGTATGAGTGAGTAAGTACTACCACAGACCTACAGGGAGCCACTTTTCATATAAGCAAATTTTGCTCGCGTCATGGAATTTTACCGGAAGTGACGTCAAAATTGGAGGATGCGGGCAAATAAGAAGAGGCAGCCTATTTTCCTAATGACTAGAAGGCTTGAACTTTAACTTAAAAAATAGTAATTTATGTATTCGATGGCTTAAGAGAACACAAAAAAAATACTTCAATCGAGGGTATCTCAGGGTTGCGGGCAAATTAAGCCTGGCACCCCACTACAATCTCATTGTATGCCTCAAAACCTACATTTTCACGTAAGTTTTATTCATGTATTCGATGACTCGAAAAATCGTGACCGGAAGTGACGTCAAAATTCCATGACGCGGGCAAAATTTGCAAAAATGAAAAGTGGCTTCCTATATGTCTGTGGTAGTACTTACCCACTCACAAAAAGATTTTCATGTATCTTATTCATAGGAAATCTATACAGCCGACTCTCCACCTACTACCAACAATCGATATTCTAGATAAATACTGTTTTGTTTCTGTAATTAAGTAAACAAAGAAAATGAATTGACATCGTTATGTTTTTTACAATTTGTGAGGTATGAGTTACATCCATTATTTTCTGGAGATGGGATGGTTAGCACAAAATAAAACATAAAACTGCACACGTAATCCAAAGATCTTGAAAGCATGAAATCTCACGGTATTGCAGTGTGAGTCATTAAAACTGAAAATGCACCTCGCAAATGCATTATCACGGCTTCTCTGTCCTTGCAGCTATTCTGTTATTTCAGAGTTCACTAGATTGTGCCATTGCTGAAAGTTTTAAGAGCCTGTAACGGTATAATTAACGTTGAAATCTGCACCGTTGCAATGTAACCATTCAACGTTAATTTACGCAGTGAAACTATTGAATATCTATTGGTGGACAATTATGTTGCAAATGCATGCAGCTATAAATAAAACGTACGTTCTAGATATTGTTATTTATTTCATGAGTAAATTACGTTGAACTGAAAATAACTTTTGCAATACTAAAAAATATTTCAACTAAAAGTAATACGTTTCTGTTCATAGTTTTTTACACAAAAACATATTGATTTACAAGAACTTGCAATTTGCTTTGTTAACATATAGGTACTGATTAAGTTAACAATTTAAAAAACCCCGGCACGAAAAAATAAACCTTTGAAAGGGAGCACATAATTTATATTCATTGTCTCGAAACACTGGCAATTTCTTTTTCTGTAAATTTATTGTTAGAGCGTGGATTAGCAGTTTTCTGTTAGGTCACATTTTTTGCGACTGTGCGCAGTCACACAAAAATAAAAGTGATCTGAACCCGGGACCAGACATAGTAATCTCTATGTATTTCGACGTGCCGACGATGTCCGTTTAACTCCATCACCCACCAATTTCTTGTAAATCGCGAAATTATCCTGAGTAACCTGAACTTTTTAGGTTGTCTTCACGATTTACAAAAAATTGGTGGGTGATGCTATGTCTGGTCCCGGTTACAGATTACTTTTTCTTTCGGCCTTTGTAATCATTTGAAATATCTAAAGCCTATATATATTTTTCGCAAATACAAAATTAAGAGTATATTGCATTCGATCGGCACATTTTTTCATATCATTGTGTTGGTGATCGAATTCTGAACAACTTTCAAAATGTTCGTCCACCTGTCTGTCTGTCCTGTCCCTCCGTCACGTTTCTTGTAAGAACGATAACTTAAGAACGAGAAGTCCGATTCTATTGAATCTACATAGGTAAGTGTTAGCTAGAGGAAAACCCTATTGTTTTGAACAAAATCGATTAATAAATAAAAAAGTTAATTACTCATTAATTTTTTAATTACCTAAAAATGTCTAAAAGTAATATTACTTACAAAAAAAAAATGCGAAGAGCATCCCATAGAATATGCAACAATTATATATCTAGTTTTATTATTTAAAGTTATTCATATCATTTGAAAATTTTGAACGTAATTAAACTGATACAATGAGAGCATCGCATATTTTACTTCTTTATTAAGCCATTCCAAACAGTGTTTAATAATATTATTAAGAAAATTGCTATGAACAAAACGACAACTCACAAAATGTTGCACTGTAGATACATTTTTCTAAGTTAAGGTTTATTTCTCTTGGACAATCTTTTTTTAGGATGACCAATGCTTAGTATTTCATTGGTGAGATAAGGCAATTTTAAGAAATAAGACATTTCTCCACGAACCAGTGTGATGAATCCAAGCACGAATTGGGTCGTGATGGGTTAACATTACCAAGAAATGGAGTTCAATTCAGAGGGTGAAAAAGATTGAGTATTCAGGTATACATAGAATACTTCTTTTTCAAGTTTCCCAACTGAAAATGTACTAAGAGGACCACGGAAGCGTATACGAGCTGAGCAGATTCAACATGCATTTGCATCTGAATTTGTTACCGGATATGTATTTAACAAACACTTCTCCGTGAATATAATGGCATAACGCAAATATTGTGAAATTGATATGTTGATAAGGAGCATAAGTGAATTAATTTGCTAGTAATAATGGCCAGGCATTTCTAAAATTCCATATTGTATGACTCGTATATTACACAAAAGTACCAAGTACCTATTTATAAACAAATTGCATAAAAAATGGTGGTTAGTTTATTGTGGGGGATTTTATATTTAGTGCCGGTTATATGATACAGGAGCCAGCGCAAGAAAATTAATGAAACATTTTCTTGGTGGTGGAAACTTAATTAATAAATGAAATTAGTCATTAAAAAAAATCAGCTTGCCACTTACCAATCACGGCTTAAAAGTAGACATCCTGCAAGTTCATCTCGTCAATGGTGGAGTGCTTTGGCTTGTAACTAAAGAGTCACGGGTTCGAATTCTGTCCAGGGTGTGGATGTTTTGTGGCGTTTCTAATGTGTTACTGATGGTAACAGGAAGCTAAACCGCTGTTGGCTGGAACAACATCTATAATTATTGTTATCTCTCCTGAGTTCAAATCTCAACTGCGGTGGATGGCAATATCGCAGGGAATGGTTGCTGTGTTGAAGTATATGTGTGCGTATCCTGATTGAGTGGTGGAATAGCAATAGCTAACCCAGTACGTAAATGTAAATAAGATGGTTACAAAAAAATATTTAAAATATTTACCGCTGTGCCTGGAATAACCGGGATGTATGGCTGTCTCTTTACTTTCACTAACCGGAATATATTTTAGTAATAACTAAGTGGTAAATAATCTATAACAATGAGATCAGCTTGACATTTATTTATCACGCCTAGAGAGATAGCTTGCAGATTTAGAATGTCTGCCTCTGAACCTCCACTAATTGGGATTAATTTTGAGATATTTGTGTCTAGTATATACACCAAATTTTAGAACTCTTACCAGCTTGCTCTACATATTTACTCCTATTTACCCACAACCCTTCAACAGAGTAAGCTCAAAATAAAATCTAGTTCCAGATCTTTCTAATTTTATTTTGTTAACTTCTTTAATAATGGAGTGGGGGTAGTGGTGGGGGTGGCAGATGTCATAAAATAATTTGAGGCCTTGACTTCGAGTATATACCACAAATCCCAAGTTTCTGTACTCTTACCAGCTTGCTCTACTTATTGTCCCTTGTCTACCCACCCAACTATTCAACGTAATCGCCTCAAATTATAACATATTTTATTTTATTAACACATTTGATAACAGAGTGGGTGGTGGTGATGGAGGGTGTCAGATCTCATAAAAATATTTTAGGCCTGCCTTCTAGTATATAGACCAAATACCAAGTATCTGGACTATTTCTAGGCCCCTTTACTCATTTACGTGAACCAAATTTTAAGTCAATATCTTAAACCGTTCCAGAATAATGGTGCGCACAGCATGACATTCTAAACCATCCACTAAGTGGATGCGCAGATAAATGCTTACAAGAAGGTGTGCAATTATAACATTTTATAGCATTTTGAATTATTTATTCAGGTTTTTGGTAGTTTTTTTTGGAAATTGTTCTATATCAAAGTAACAAAAAGGACGGTAACAATCTGTCATGTTTACTAACTATATTAGTGCCAGATAAAAATCCGTACGAGGCTTTTTAAGTCCAGCTCTGGTTAGAGGTTATAAACATGCCCCTTTACTCTCCTTGTTAGTTAACCGTCGATATTTTTTATTTCTCTTTTCGCAGTAACTGTTCATTTGATTAGGGTTTAATGTCCGAAAAAGAATGGTCCCCTTATCTCCAAAGATAACTAAACAACCATGGTCGTACATGCTTGTAAATTTTTTTTCATGTTTAGGGGGGTCAGTCTGAGTATAAAACTCGGTTTTCGGGGTTGAGAGCCCCAAATTTGGACGCCATCTTGAAAAAGGGGGTGTAAACAGTTTATCCACGATATCTTGAGAACCGTAAGTCTCACGAACTTTTTTGTAGAGAATTGAATTCTCTACAATCCTCGTTAAGATACTTCTTACCGTAAAATTGAAAATGAAAAAGTTATAATTAAGAATAAATCAACATACTCAAGAAAAATATAAATGATATTTGATGATGATTGAATGATAAGGGTTATAACTTTATTTTATTGAAAATACACATCAGATGTCTCTTGTACATCATTCTATTGCGAACAATTTTTTCTACTCATTTTTTAAATTTCCTTTCTTTGGAGAGTGTATCAAAAAGGACATTGGACAATTCCGCAAAAAAATTAAGAACATTATTGAGATGATTATAAACTTTCTTTGCCCCTTGATTGATTGATTGATTAATTTGCTAGTCTAGGGTGGGATAGTCCAACCCGGCTGCATATGCCGGGTTGGACATTGGACAAGCTTGTTGTCAGCAGCGAAAGCCGCATGACGCATGGGGTGGTAATACAGGATGGGAATGTAGGTGTGTGTGAGATAGTTCTTTTAAGTTTCCATGCAACATTATTGAGATGATTATAAACTTTCTTTGCCCCTTGATTGATTGATTGATTAATTTGCTAGTCTAGGGTGGGCTAGTCCAACCCGGCTGCATATGCCGGGTTGGACATTGGACAAGCTAGTTGTCAGCAGCGAAAGCCGCATGACGCATGGGGTGGTAATACAGGATGGGAATGTAGGTGTGTGTGAGATAGTTCTTTTAAGTTTCCATGCTTCTATTAAATTTCCATCTATCGTCATCTCTTTATTTTTCTTCTTCTAAGATTTCTGTTTCTTCTGTTTCTGAATCGGGCAGCTTTCATTTTATATTTTTTTTATTTTTTTTATGTATTAGCCGTTCCGCAGGTAAATATCCATTTACAGTGGAATTGCTGGGAAGAGCCTTATCTCGGGGTAAAAATATTTTTTGTGCGTTATGAGAAGAAGTGATAGTTTGCTCACCCTGTAGGTATGTCGTTTCTTTTAAACAATCGTTTCAATTTCCGCCTTCCGATCCCGGGCAGTTTTTCCATTTCATCACCTATGTATTATACTTAATACCTTTTCAATTTTAATCGTCATTTCTTATTCAAATTCTAATAAAGAGATAAATAAAGAAACCAATGCTAATGCTACAATAAACAAACAAAAAAACGTATCTCCCTTTATTCACATCTAGCTAACTGCCTGTCTATATTGCCCATGTTGCTCTCCATACACCATACACTTGGAGAAGAGACGGGTCGTAGGTAGTATAAATTCTCCGACCTTCCAGCTATAGTGCACTAATACAGACACTTTTTCTGTTTACTTTTACTTTTAGGGACCATTAGCAAATGCGTTTCATTAATTTTCAATTATTATTATTAATTTGATGCTTCCTTTGGTCCTCCCCCACTACACCCAATTTTACGCAGAATTTTTTTAATCCACCGAGTTTAATGGAATTTTAACCGGTTCTTTTCGTGTTTTCCCCGGGAGCATTAACACACACGTACGCTCTCGACTGCACCCCAATTAGCGACTTTCATGATTACAAATTTATTTACCTCTTGCAATTTTTGTCCAAACTTCTTCTTTTTCGAGTAAAGAAATTGCAAACTTCCAAAATTTTTATTTTCCCTCGCCGGATAACTAAGAAAATAACAATTTCCGAATTTGCAATAGGAAAATTAAGGTTTCCATTTGAAAAAACGAATTTGACCTTGAATGACCTTACTGCTTCAATCCAAAGTCAAAGTGACATATACCGCCGACCTGCACCCATCCAGTTTTACAAGTTTTGTTCGAAACATTTTTTTGTAAAGTGCTTATTACTCGAGATATTTGAAAGTTTCAGGTTAAAAAAATCACCCGGGTGATTATGTCACTTTGTCTTTGGGTGGATGGGTTAAGGTCACTCAAGATCAAATTTGCTTTTTCAAATGAGAATCCCTATTTTTTATTGCAAATTCGGATTGCCTGAGTAAAAATAGACTACTTTTGTTCGAAACGTTTTTTCCAAAATTGTCATTTTTTTTTTAGTTATCCAACGAGAAAAATAAACATTTTAGAATTTTGTGATTTTTTTTTTAACGAAAAAGAAGAAGTTCGGACAAAAATTGCAAGAGGCAAAAAGAGTTAGTACTCATCCCAGTAATGTTCGGAATTATCCACTGCCCTTTTTGATGCACTTGATCCATTTGAGCATCCTAACACCTCTCCAAAGAAAACGAATTTAAAAAATGGGTAGAAAAAATTGTTCACTCTAAAATGATGTACATGAAACATCTGACGTGTATTTTTAATAAAATCAATAAAAACAAAGTTATAACCCTTAAATGATATTCTTCTTGTAAATTTTAGTCTATTTTTAATTATAACTTTTTCATTTTCAATTTCACGGTAAGATGTATCTTGACCAAGATTATAGAGAATTCAGTTCTGTACAAAAAAGTCTTTAAATTTTTAGTGTTTACATTTCATTTTTCAAGATGGCGGCCAAATATGGGATCTGTCAACCCCGAAAACTAAGTTTTCTACTTACACTGACTCTCCCCCTCCCCCCTACATATAAAAGAGAAAACTTGTCTCTCTCAAAATGCAAGATTCGTCCAAAATTTTGTAACATTTCAATAGACCAAAATAGCAATGAAGTGTTTGGACCAAAAAAATTGATACGTTAAAATGCCGTTAAAAATGGATACGTTTTTAGGTATAAACTAAATATTGTTCATAAAGTTTTAACTTAAGTTATTATATGAAACATATTCTTTATAGAATTTTGCAAACAGCGGAAAAAAACTATCTATGAGAATTAAAAGAAAAACTATATGTAAAAAATATTAATGAAATATTTGCATTCTTTCGATAACCTGACTTCTGGTTATGCTAGCAAATTGAAATCCTAAAATGAACTTACCCAATTTCTTATTTGACGTTCTCATTATAACACTAGCATCCAACATAGTCCCCATAAAGAATATGTTTCTATACTATAAGCAAACAAATAATAAATAATTCACTTTGAAACATGCATAGAGTACAAAGGCTCCAATACTAGTTAGCTAATAGATAGGTGAAGATCTGTTGTTTTTATCAATGTCAAATATAAACATTTCATATTTATTCATATATTTCATATTCATACTATTTCATATATTCATGTATATTGTCTTGGTTTTGCATGAAACATCGTTATGAGTGGCTTTGTGCCTTTCTTATGAGCCCAGAATACGGGCGAGAAAAAAAATTTTTAGACTAGGTAGGTAAATAAATTCATTTTAGACCTTTGTTGTTATTTTTAACTGAATATTCATACCGTAGGGAGTCATGCAGATACTAGTTTAATAATATAATGAGAATGTCAAATATCAAATAAGAAATTGAACAAATTTATTTTAGGATTTCAACTTGCTAGCAAAACCAGAAGTCAGGTTATCGAACGAATGCAAAGACTTCGCCAATATTTTTTACATACAGTTTTTCTTTTAGTTCTAATAGATAGTTTTTTTTTTCGCTTATTGAAAAATCCTATAAAGAATATGTTTCATTACTATAAGCAAACAAATAATAAATAATTCACTTTTAAATAAGTTATTATAATTTCAGTGAATGATTTGCAATAGATAAACGATGAGTACTTACATAATTTTTCAAAATTTTGTACTTCTCCGTTCTTGATATTCACGGATACAGTGAATTTCAAATCCTAATTAGCCTACTTCAATAGAGCATTTTGCCCTTGCTATCGATAAACTTGGTTGATGTTTTGTTTACAAATTTTAATGCAATCATATTATACTTACATGCAAAATGTGTTCAGTCAGGTATTTATTATAAGGTTCGAAAATTACCATAGACACCTCGAACTGGTTAAACAAAAAAGTTTAGGGAATATTTGCTTGGGGAAACCCTTTCTACGCCCTTGTACACCCTTTGGGACATTGTGAAGGTGAAGGACACTGCGAAATACAAGACATTCACATTCCTCTGGAGTCCCCCGAAACAACTAGCTCGACATGTAAATCTTTTGTTCTATTGAAAAAAGGACCGGTATTTATTATTTTGAATTTGAATCGAGAACAGCAGGCTGTGTTATAATGGCCAGACAAGTCTGGATACGGAGACTGCTGACATTAACTGACCTAAGATGCTGTATTTTTCCCACAGGGTTAATTTGTATTCAAATTATATTAAATTATATACATTAAATTGCATCAAACAATGTATTTAAACCATCGTTTTCCTTGTGGAATATACTCCGGCTGTTAAAATTATGGGCCAATCTCTTAATTCTAGACACAAAATTATGACAAATTAACCCAAACACGTGTGTGCAAAGTGCCACAGTTCAGTGGCGCCGCCCTTTACATATCTGCATGGTGATTGTGGACGCTCAATGTCCATATTATGTCTATTTAGGTACATTAAAAGTGTCCAAAATAATATTCTTTTTTTTCAAACGCTTCACCGTTATCTGAAAATATAGGATTTGCACTGAAAGAAAAAGAATGCCATTATATTTTTAAGTTAGTATTAAACGTTCCTCTGGTCGTTTTAACAAGAGAACTAAGAAAATTTGATTTTTTTATTGTTATCCTACTTTCTTGGATAAACTATGTATGAAACATTATAAGGAATAATTTTGTCAGTAAAAATTCAATTCTTGAATTGTAAATAAATGAAAGGGCCAGAAACACCTTTTTTAAGAATGCGCCAAAATAAAAATTATGTAATTTTGTAACCTTTAACCTACAGATTATCTGAAAATGTTCTAACTAATTGCGGAAAGAGCGCTGTGACCAGGACAGGATATATTTTAAAAAATGTTACTATTAAATAGTTGGAAATAAAATCACGGAACTTTTATTTATTTCAATCGAGAAAAAACCTTCATCGTTTGATCAAAAAGGAGGGTGAAAAAAATTAATTTCGAATTTTCTTCCTTTCTTTTGTTAAGAAAATAGGGAGACTAGTGCTGTGAATGAGTCGGGATATTGCCATATTTTGTCTAATTTTTGGGTTAGGTCTTTGAGGGTGGGAAACAAAAAAAAATAGCCAAATAGTTTTCAGCCACCACAACCCCCGTAAACGTACAAAAACCACCCTTTTTGACCATTTACTCGTGGTAATGACCGGTAATGCGTGTTTGGCGGGAAATAATTTGAAATTTCATTTTTAAATAATTTCCATCCAAAACAAACGACTTAATTGACATTTTAATTATGTTATGACTTTTTTAAACAAATATTTTATAAAAATAAACGTCTCAGAATACACCTCTTTTAATGCCAGCCTGAACACTGTTTAAGTGCTTCCGGTAGAATTTAAATTAGCACTAGCATATTATATGCAATTTTAAAATTTAAAGGTGTAGAAATAGGCATGAAACTATAGTTTGAATTTGAATATAACACAATGAAGATTTAGCATTTTTGTCAGAAATTGACAGCAAGTTTAGTACAGTATGCTTTAAAACGCTTAAGTAAAGAACAAAACGCCAAATATACATTACCTATGTACCAAGCATTAGTTTTCATGTTTAATTGTCGTGATATCTTGTTTATTTTTACAGTAAATTAAGCTTTTATAGCTTATTATTAGAAATTTAAAAGTAACAGTTACTGACAAAATTGTGACATCTTTAACATATTCAAATTTTAGTTTTGCATTCACACACCTCAACAATTTTAAGGGTCATCAAAATGGTGACTCAAAATAATATCGGCATCTTTTCAAGTGCATAAAAAATAGTCAAATGCAACTTTGCAGAAAATCCCAGCTGCTTCCTTTTTTAAGATATCGACAAAAACGTTATTTTTCAATCAAAGAACTCCGAATTTTCGAATCATATGCATATATTCATATATTTATCAATAACATTTATGTTTAAATATGTACTTGTATACGTATGTTCAGGTAAGTATACATACTCGTAGGGATATATGTATATGGTTATTTCCACAAAACTTTCCCTTCGAGGACGTGATTCTTAATTTTGCTTCCAACTATGTTAATAACAACTTTGAATTTCAGGCTGAAATTAGGGTAATTTGCATATTCTGATAACGAGAATCGATGTAAAATTTTTCGTAGATTTCGATTCTCCCTGATGAATTTGATTTAGTGCTTCCGGACGTCAGAAAAGGTAAAAGACCACGACAAGGGCGTGTTCAAAATAATGAACTTTGCGTTTTTAGAGTTTTCCTAATTTGCCTTATTGTGTAGCTCTAAAATGAGCTTCCAAGAACGGAAGCAGAATCTGCGGCACATTTACTTCCACATCCACGTAGTGGATTGGAAGTATAGTAATTACGATTTAGAATAAATCGGAACCATCATGGCACACTTAAATAGAGAATTAAAAATTATTATGTCTCGAGAAAAAGGGCTACTTCGAGGGTTTGGATGGTTTTATTAAAATACTCGTTTAGGGGACAACGACCAAACAACAGATACAAATAATCAACAACAATAATACATAATAAAAATATATAACAACTTAAACGATCTTACCAATATACATAGTGGGGAGGAAAAGGTGTCACTTTCACTTAACTTAACTTGTGATCTCCAGGGTGGAGATCACTAAAACTGCCTGAAGGGCTTGTGCCCCACATCCTAAGATGAGGACCCCAAACTACAACTGACTGTCGACACTAAGACGTCGAATCTCCATCAATGAATCGAAACCAAGAGCGAAGAACTCAGAGCTGAGTCTCGTTTGTTTTGATTATTCGATTTATATACTTGTTTATTTAGCAGACCTTTATACCGGTCAATGTTATGTTTATATATATTTGTGGCGCCTCCACCATATGTCACGCTAGAAAGGGCTAGGGCCTGAGCCATGGGCCCTGCGCCCCACGTGACTTTGGGTTTTCTGGAGAAGTGTGTGTTAATAAGGGGCAACTTTAGGAACTTACATGGTTTTATTACAACACTCATTTAAGGGATAACGAACACACAACAGATGCAAATAATCAACAACATAATAAAAATATACATAACAACTTAAACGATCTTACCAATACACACAGTGGGGAGGAAAAGGTGTCACTTTCACTTAACTTAGTGATCTCCCGGGCGGAGATCACTACAACTGCCTGAAGGGCCTGGGCCCCACATTCTAAGATGAGGGCCCCAAAACTAAGACTGACTTTCGACACTAAAACGTCGAAACTCAATTAATGAATACAACCAAAAGCGAAGAACTAAGAGAAAAAGAGCCTCGTTTGTTTTGATTATTCGATTTATATACTTGTTTATTTAGCAGACCTCTATACCGGTCAATGTAACGTTTATATATATTTGTGTTTTATTATTAAACAATTCTACTAATTGTCATGGACGTTATTTAATTGTTTTTTGATTTAATATGGACTAGGGTCGAATGCGTTTTATTTATACAATCATTTGCGACTTTCCCGGATTTGGCTACTTCCTGCGTGACAATATTACAAAAAAAATTGATGTTTAAAATGTCACTAATTTGGCATCGTTGGATTCAGAATATTATGCAGAACTCAAAAATTCAATAATATATAAGGTGCTCCATTTAAAAATCGAAAGTTATTGTCACTTCCGGCGAAATCGGAAGTGAAAAAAAATCAATTGTGTGTCAAAAAGCGCCGCTTATTATGTATGTAGTATATCCTAAATTTCAATCAGTTATCTTCAAAAATAAAGGTAAAAATTCGTTAAAAAAAGTCTCCCCCCCCTCCATATTCTCCCAACATACCACAAAATTTCAGAGAGAAAAAATTTCGTACTTATATGCTCTCCTCAATTACCAGACACTCAGACGGTAACTTTTCGTCATTGAATTTGAACGCCATTTCCTAAACTGAAGCAAGCTAGTACGTATCCAGAAACTTCAGTTTTATGGTATATGCTGGAAGTCATCGCCACAAATTTTTTTACGACTTCTGCCTCAAACATTATGTTATCTAAACTCTATGACGAATTATCTTCACATACTAGAGTGTAAATATAGTCAAAATGGTTTCCTTTAAGGAGACTTGGATGGGAATTCTGGATGTGGAAGTAGTGATTCCTTAGGCTCATGTTTTTCCATGTTTATGCCAAAAAGTATCCTATACCCTAATTTCACATTTTTGTCTTAAGAAATAAAGAAAAAGTAGGGCTATGTCTAGTTTCAAGGGCATAATAACTGGATTAATAACTTAATTGGATTTGAACTTCTTCAATTTATGAACTATTTATTATATGTATTAGACAGAATACTACAAATTAGCTTTGCTGTAGTTCTAAAATAATTTAATTCGTTAACTAATGTATGTCACTTTCATTAAACAACATTACAGTAGTATTTATTCATAATTATGCCTTGCTAATGAATTGGTGATTAATGTGGATTTTTTGTGATTTTGACAAACCATTGTTGCGTGAGGTACATATATTTCTATGCATTAAAAGTTTGCACCGCAGGCCACGCAATGTGTATTATTTATTTGTGATTTATTTGTGCGTGTTCCCTAAGTAAAATTATAAATTATAAAAACAATGTTAGTAGGATTTCACAAAATTAAATGGGGGCCATAGTGTTTGTGGGAGAATATTATTACGATATCAATAGGCGTTGGAGGTTTCTTGAATTTAATAAACCGACGTTTAAGGAAATTATATGGGGGTGAATCTCATTAATAACGAATGTTTAAAATATTGATGTAAGAAAAACGGTATAGTTGCTTAGTTCATTACTCCTAGTTCATATAAACTATCTCTAATATGCTCTTAGTAAAACATTCTTTACAAATCATTGCAAATAGCAGAAAAAGTGATCTATGAAAAATAAAAAGAAAACGTATCTATGGAAATATTAATTTCCAATATTTGCATACTTGACATTCTGGTTTTGTGGATATTAAAAAACTCCAAAATAAAAGTATCTACAAAATACCTACGTATTTAATAAAAAGTGAAAATCTAATTAAAATAACGATATTAATCTTTAAATTCCTCTGACAACCCACATCTGGTTGTGCTAGAAAAGAATGTGCTTTGAAACGAACTTATTTACAGAATTTGTCTCAAAGAGGCAGGCACGGCTGTGTAGCTCCTACGAAATCTCGAATAAACTCGATTAAAACTGTGAGAAATAGTGAAAAATTGTTTTGAATTGAAGCGTGGACAATTATACATTGATTGATATAAATTAACATGAGTCTGGCTATTTCGTGTAGTTGATATCTGATTATGATATATTGGTTGAATGTGGCCAGAAGGCGTATATAAACAACTTGAAAAAGGGACACGCACATCTGTCAATATAATATAAGCTGTGCACCATACAGTTATCATTTCAGTGAAGGGCAACGGGCTAGTTTCTGAGAAGGGTGAAGCAACGAGTGCAAGTAGTGTAGGAATCCTACAGAACAGAGAGAGAAGCTGCAAACATATGCACACGGACGAAAAGATAATTTATCTTTATTGGTTTATAATATAATACTCGTCACATAGTCCACATATTGGGCTTGTTACGAATACAAGAATGTCTCTCAGGTCAAAGGAGTCGGGGTCTGCTTGATATACAGAGCATCCCAAATGTTCTCCTAGATCTCTTTTTTATTTTTAGCATATTTCACTTTTTATTCTGCTTTACCTTGGCAGATTGGTATACAGGGTGTCTCAAATGTTCTCTCCGGGCTCTTCCTTGTACTTCCACTGTAAATGGCTATTTACCTATGGAACGGTTAATAAATATAAGTTTCTTGTGGCGAGGTAGTATATGTCTTGGCAGACAAACAAAGTAGACACGCTGATGCAGGAAGTTGAGACGAAAACACAGATTTCTGGGAAACATGAAACCATGTATGGACGCAAGACTGAGAAGAAGAAGAAATAAGATGATGATAGAAGGAAACTCAAAAGAATGATGGAAACTTAAAAGCAGCATCACACAAACGCCTATACTTCCCATCCGATGATGAAAGATGGAAACTTGAAAGAAACATCTCACAAACACCTACATTTCCCATCCTATGTTCCTACCCTATGCGTTACGTGGCACTCGCTGCTGGCAACAACCATGTCCCGTATCCAATCCAGCGTATGCAGCCGGTCCGGCGGTATATAAAAACATCCAGATTGGACGTCCGAAAGTGGCAGGAATCAATCAATCAAGATTTGTCTCAAAACTATTGTAATCAATAGACCTCACCTGAAAGTATTATCTATCATTTTATCTCTTAGAAATGCTTGGTGTTTGACACATGTTCGCTCTTGTCATGAGCTCTTCAGAAAGATATAACACCACCCTCAAGACGTTTCATGCAACAACCAAGACAAAAGTTTACATAATTTTTCATAAAAGTGATATTTTAATTCTATTTTCATTTCGCCCCATTGTGTTGACGACTTCATAAACAACTCTACTCTATGATTGAAAAATATTTTTTAAAAATCTTTAAAAATTTACGAGTATCATTTCACCACCGTTCGGTTAATAAAATCTTATTATCTAATACCAATATTGAGATCGATGTAAAAATTAATAAACAAGTGTATTTTAAACCGACCACAACGTCGATATTATTAATAGGTTTTAATTAACCGAACGATGGTGATATTTTATTTCATGATTTTTGCTGACCGTCTCTTAGAGGGTTCAATTTTTTTTAAGAAAATTTTTTCATCACAATAGATTTTCGATGTCGGCACCCTACTGGTTAATCAAAAACATAAGAAACGTTCTGCTCTAAACTTATGATATATCATAGTTTATATAAAACATACCAGTTTACATGCTTCTGGCGTTCAGACTGGATGACAGATATGACCTAGTTTTAACAGAAAATATTCGACCATGTTGTTTTACAGACGTATCGTTATAGAACCCAGGAAACGTCCCTAATGACGAAATTTTAAAAAATCAGAAAAAGATATTCTTTCAAAGCCAAACTAAAAATTGACAATGCTTGGGGAGCACAATTCAATGCCGGCAGAGTCTAGCTTTCGTCGTACAGAATATGCACTTTTCAATTTTTAATACAAATTTAACTAATCCCGAAATTCCAATAAAAGAGACTCTTTGGACCCACTTGCCATGGGCGGTGTACTCTGATCTGCATATTATATATATTTAGCTAAATAGATTTGAATATTTAATTTTTCATATACCCATTGCATTTTTTACAATCAACAAATATAAATATTATTGAATTCTAATACTTCATTGACTGCTTAATTTAAGCTTGACGGCCTGAGCCGTGGTATAAATTGTGATTTGTTTATCCCATACGATCTTGTTACGTCTGCTTCAGTGCCCCGATTATTCACAGAGTCTATCAAGGTTATTAAATTTAAGCACTGTCCATAAAGTGTCAGTTTAAAGACGGCAATCAGAGCAGTAAGTGCATCACTAGTCTACAAAATTCGATGGAAGGCAAACAGTAACAATCGAATTTAAATAAATTTTGTCCCTTTTTCTCTTCTTTCTTCTTCTTTAAAGTTTTTGCGTGTCGTGAGAATCTTCCCTGAGCGAGCAGAATACCGCCGATCGTTGAGAAAAGCACATGTAGCGTTACTAGTAATACATTTCTCTGGTGTTCTTCAGACGCACGGCGCGGCGGTGAGTTTGTCTACAGTACCAACGGCTGGCAAGGCTATCCGTGGAATTGTCTACATTTCTTGTGTGCTGTAGGTTTCATCTTCTTGATCAATGATCTTAATGGACACGAACTCCCAAAATGAAGTGTTTCATGTATACCTTGCCAATTATCTACCTTTGCAAAACGCGGAGAGGTAAAAAGTATTATGTAATTGGAATGCCCAACCATCCAGTCAACAACTTTTAGATTTTATCAAACCTTCAGAGAAATTAATACAGTGACCTTTATAATATTTATTTTACGTGCAAGTATAAAGTTTGAAACACTAGCGCTTAAAATACAATGTTATTTAGTAATTGTTACAGTAAATTTTAAGATAATGTTTTTTACTTCAACATTCCAAACTCGTAATTATTAACAATAAACTGGTCCGAACCAGATGGCGATCCTCTGAAGTGTTTCAGCATTCTCATAAATTTATGAAAATACCCTCACTCTTCTTCTTTTCCCTTTCAAAAAAACTTTATGAAATGTGCCATCGCCTTGGGATTGTATAGTCATAAATCAACTTCGAAATGGGCTTCGTGACCAACATTGCAAGTATAGCTTATTTGACTTCTTTTTAACCTAAAAAATGTACATTTATTGTATTTTACATGAATAAAAGTGACACCGCAAACTAATAGATAGACGGATAAAAGAGGCTGCTACGTCTTTATTTTGTGGTGGTATATTTTTATAAATATTCAATGTCAAGGAGGCGAGTTTCTCTTACACTCGTCCATTATTCCAATTTTAGATTGTATCATAGAGGGTGGTCAAGTTCGTCTTTTCCATTTTTATTGTTATAAAATATAGTTCGGAAAGACCATAATATAGAAACATGGTAAGACTAGAAAATGACGTATTAGCTATTAACATCGATGAACTCAGTGAAGTATTGGGAATTTTTTCTCTAACGAATCAAATCTATGACCTATATTGAAATTGTCTTGTATTGTAAACAACATAAAGAGCTGATTTATAAATCCTTGATTAAGTTTATCTATTTTACAGATAGTGGTTATCTATAGATTAATTTGTTCAACAATTTTAGTCAAGGAGAGTGTACTGGCTAAAATAACCATAACTTCAAAATAAGAGGATAAGAGAGGAGCGCGAGATAAATAACAATAAAGGCTTTTTGTTGGGTTAATTATTGTGTTACAACCCCACTGCCCGAATATAAGAAGACAACAGAGTTATTCACAAAATGAAGTTAATATGGTTCTTAGGAACCCATCCTATTCCTTGAATAGAAATGAAATATGCGCAAAGATTATTGTATATGATTCTTGATATAGGTAATCTTTATCACACTAATGGTAGTAGAAATGCATATCTACCAATTTTTTTATTCATATTTTTCTCCTGTTCCCAAATTATGCCGTCGATTTTCTCATTTTATCAAATTTGTTTATATTGCGCACTACTTCTTCACTTCACAAATTAAGCTTTCAGATTGTTTTGTCTAATCAAATCTCCATTATTTTAATAGAGGTGGTTAAGGATATTGTGGTCTTCGACAACTTTTTCTTTATTGAGAAGCTCATTCCAATCTCTCAACTCTTGATACGGATTGTGCGTTCATTTTGATAGTGTGGTTTTGCTTATCCTTATGTAACCAGCACGCTAGAGTCGATTTCATACTGAAGTGTGAGCTTCTGTCACAAGTTCAATGCTTGTCTCCAGCGCCTGAGTATAGCGGAGTTTGTGGATAGATACATCGCTATATTGTATTGCTGCCAATCTCAAAGTAAACATTTGCTTGAAATTAAATTTTCGGAGTTTTAAAAGTTATTATATTTGGTCTTTAATTTTGAAAGCTATAGCTTGCTTTTAGAGTTCTGCGCAAATTCTCTGACGTTGTTTTTAAATCTGTAATCATACAGGGAAGAATATTGAATGGTATCTTTGAACAATTTGACTTAAAAGTGAAGTTCCTTGAAGGGTATCTTTGAACAATTTGACTTGAGGTTGAACGAATTGGTGATAATAATACTAATTATCAATATTTTGATTTACTTTAAGCTTAACTATATACCTCCTTATACCGTAGTAACATTTTAAATTATTGAGTCGATGCCAATGTAAAGTAGAAGAGAAGAGAAATGGAAAATTAATATGCTGAAAAGAAACAGATTTAAAATACGCTGTTGCCACTTTAAGAGAGGATGATGGGCAGAACTCTTAACACATCATGTGCTTGGCATCGATGTTAACATATCCCTTTTCTTTTTTACATTATTTTACTATTTATATTTCACTCTATCTTACTATAGGGATCGACTCATGTTTTCTAACTGCCAGCAGTGTAATTGATTGTATGATTACTCTGATTCTAATTGTTTTGACTATGCTGTTTAGGCCATATATAAGTTAAACTAATTTAATAAAGATTCTTTACAATATACAACCTCATAAGAGTTGTGTTGTCTTAACCTAATAATGACAATCTTTTACAGAGATATCACCATTCCTATTTGGAGCTTCGCAAAAATTCTTATAAATTTACAATGTTCCCCTTTGACGTGATGAAGAAGCTCTTAGTCCCATTCGAAGAAACATAAATTTAGTATTTTAGCGAACAAGAATCATTAGTACATGAGCCAACGTGCCTCATGCATTTATATCAATTAAAGACATTATTAATCCTGTTCCTGAGAGCACGGTAGATAGAAAGTGATATAAATTTTTTTAATTGTGAAAACTAAATAACTTGAAATATCTTTTGCAATTGGTGCAAGTATTTGTATCAAACGAATTTTTTTCTGTCGATTACTTACCACTTAGTCATTATAAAAATACGGTTGGCATACATCCTGGTTAGTGGAGGTCCAGAGGCAGCCATTCTAAACCTGCAAGCTATGTCACTGAGATGATAAACAAGCATCAAGCTGATTTCTTTGTTATAGATTAATTACTACTTAGTAATTACAATACGATCGGCATATATCCCGGTCAGGGAAGGTCTAGAGGCAGACAATTTGAACCTGCAAGGAGTTTACATTTAAGCCATGACTAATAAATATCAAGCCGATTTTAAAAAATAAATGATTTCATTTATAAATTAAGTTTCCGCCACCAAGAAAAATTCTTTTGTTGTCTGCCATGCTCTAAGGCGAACAATTAATGATGTTGTTTCTGGCTGACACAAAAAATGGTGTTAAGTAATTACACGCCGGCTCCTATATTGCATCCTCTGGGATTTATAAATTTGTCGGATTATATTGCACTTTCAAGGAAATTTCCTCTATGTCGTTTTTTCCTTGTATTTTCGAAATTATTACTAAACGGCATTATTTACATATTTTATAGATAAACTCCATATCTCTTTTATGATGTCCTATGTTTTGCTGGATTTTATAATATAGCCACCTTAGAACATCGTTAGTTATTTTCAAAGTAGTTAATGATTATTCTTGGCTGTGTATAAGTGGGCATTATCTTGTTGGAAAATATAATTGGGTACTGTAAAACGACATGGCAAAAATGACATCCCACAATATCTTGTATATAACGATGAGGGGTTATGTTATCAACATGAATGAAAATGACCTACTACCACTTGTTATTACTCAAAAGCTACAAATATGACTATTCGATATATCTGCCTTTCCACAAAAATACCTTGACGGCGTCTCTTCATCTGCATCTGACTGTCATGCATACTCTGACAAAACTGGAACTCCTCCTTCCCACTGGTTGTAGCTTGAGATATTTCACAAAAAATATCAATGGAGTTACTGTAGAGCAATAATCAGTAAGAAACATATTCTTTATAGGATTTTGCAAACAGTGGAAGAAAACTATCTATGAGAACTACAAGAAAGACTATATGTAAAAACATTAATGAAATTTTTGCATTCTCTCGATAACCTGACTTCTGGCTATGCTAGCAAATCAAAATTCTAAAATATATTTTTCCAATTTCTTATTCGACATGCTCATTCTCACTAGTCCCCTACGGCTAAGGTAGAGTTTATGATTTCCCGACTTTTTTTCATTCCCGGGAATCGGGAAATAGAATTTGTCGTTCCCGGGAATCCCGGGATTCCTGGGAATCCCGGGATTCCCGGGAAATAATAAATTTTTCATATATTTCTTGAAAAACACAATTTTTTTTCTTTCAAAGTGTCACATCATTCAAATATTCATTTTACTTCCCTCGCATACCGAAGGGAAGTATTGTATTCGAGAAAAAACCACCCTCCGAGATTTTATCGGATTTTGACGTTTCAGAACACGTAGATTACGAAAATATAGGTTTTTCAATTTCGTCAGTCTGTCTGTCTGTTGGTGCATTAACTAAAAAACTACTTGACGGAGAGCAGTCAAATTTGGTACGTAGTTGACACTACTGCCAGTGAAGAACTAGTTAAACTTTCACTGGAAAATATACAGGGTGGACCGTCTAAAAGGAATAAATAATGAAAAAAAAATTTTTTTTGCTCAAATTTAAAATTTCCACGTTGACACGTTAAACCTATTTCGTAAAAAAAAATTTTTTCGAAAATTTTCCACGTTCCCATGGCATTCTAAAACGATTCAGAGAAATTTAAATGTTTTTGAAAAATAAAAAAAAAAAAAATTAAAACATTTTTAATCCATTTCATTACTATAGAATAGACGACAATTTTTTTTGATCAAATTTAAAATTTCCACGTTTCATGACATTCCAAACCTATTTCGGAAAAAAAAATACATTTTTTTACCATTTTGGAAAAAAATTTAACACTAGAATCGAGGAAATTTTTTTTTTGCTCAAATTTAAAAGTTTCACGTTTCATGGCATTCTAAACCTATTTCAGAAAAAAAATGTTGAACATTTTTTCACCAATATTTTTGAAAAAAATTTTACCACTAAAATAGATGGAACATATTTTTTTATTTGCTCAAATTTGAAAATTTCTACGTTTCATGACATTCTAAACCTATTTCAGAAGAAAAAAATATTGAAAATTTTTTTACCAACTTTTTGAAAAATTTAAAAAAAAATGAAAATTTTTTTAACCACCACTATATTTCCACTCCATTACGTAAATGTGGGATTGAAAGTGTGACAGATGGCAATAATATCTGGCATATGCACCTATTATACTTTTATTGAAAAATGTACAGGGTGGTCATCTCAAGAAATAATTCAGTCGTGTTGGACATTTGTAAAGGTATTTGCGCAAGCCTTCCATATTTGGCACTTGTTATTTAGTATTGAACTTTTGCTGTTGGGTGAGCACTCTGTATATTTTTTTGACAAAAAGTTATCAGGTTTTCTTTGTAATAATAGCATTAACTATATTCTGATTATTATTTCCAATGTCATTTCATAATTAACCATTTTTTAGAGTGACCGTCATGCACAAATAACGAGGGAAGTTCTGTGTAAATACCTTTACCTATTTTTTTAAACGTTTTTTTTTCTTTTCTTCCTTTGGTCAAAAAATAAATCCGTCAGTTTTGTTTTGTTTTATTTATAATTAAAAAGACACAACAACACTAACTACAGCAAATAATACAATAACCAAATAAAACATAAATGCCGTCCGACGCGCACACTTGGTAAAATTTCGGAGCACCAAACTTAATATTTTTAAAACTTATTTTTATTTCCACGGGTCCGGGAAATCCCGAGTGTTATTTCCCGGGAACGGGAACGATAAAAAGTGACATAATTCCCGGGAAATCCCGTCCCGGGATTCCCGGGACAGAAACACTACGCTAAGGAGATTATCGAGGGCGAAAAACGTTTGCAAGAAACTGAATGAGAGATTTTATGAAAATGTAATACATTAGAATGGAAACATTTTAAGACAAGGTGGGTAAATAAATAAATTAATTTTAGACCTTCATTCTCATTTTTAACTGTATCTTCATACCGTAGGGGTCATGTAGATACTAGTTTAATCTGCTTAGGCGTAGGGAACTATTTTGGATGCTGGTGTTATAATGAGAATGTCAAATAAGAAATTGAACAAATTTGTTTTAGAATTTTGATTTGCTAGGATAATCAGAAGTCAGGTTATCGAGAGAATGCCAAGATTTCATTAATATATTTACATATAACTTTTCTTTTAGTTCTTATAGATAGTATACTTCCGATGTTTGCAAAATCCTGTAAAGAATATGTTTCATTATTATAAACAAACAAATAATAAATAATTCACTTTTAAACAATACTCAGTAGTTAGCAAAAAATTTACAGAATTTGCTTAAGACGAACAAATTAAAACGAAAATATATTATTCATCTAGCGTATGGCATTATAACAGTACACATCAAAGATAAAACACAAACAAAATATACAGTAAAATAATGGTTAAGAACATCATATAAAACATAACTTTCTTCACAAACATACACCTAGATTCTTAACACAGTCAATTGCACTTGTAGTTGCCATCAGGAAGTCATCAGAGCTACCCCCATACGCTCCAATACTGCAATCTTCCTTAATACATAGAATAATCTGCCGCGGCGCACCACAATCGCATCTTGGAGAGGGCAGTTTGCCTCATTTATGGAGGGAATCAGCGAAAATATATAAATATTAGAAACTGACCACAAAACTCGAAATTTGAATGCTTTTGAAATAAGACAAAAGTGCTAAAAGATGAATTGAGAAATGGGGACGCCGTCAACGAGGTTGGAACCCAATGGAAGTGAAGTGCCAAGATGTGACAAGAAGTCATTAAGGAATGATGTACTTTTTTCAATTTATGCCCATCCTCCATTGGATTAAAATAAGGTAAGACCAGCACCAAGCAGTATGCTACAGTTCTAAAAGATCATAATATTTTCTTATATTAATATGCAGTAACAAGAGCTGAATTGAAAATATTTGGTTAAAAAATAAAACTGTAATTGATGATTGGTTACAGCTCTATGAGTTATTGTTTTAAATTAAACTGATAACCAATTAATTTACAATTGCATACTATACGATATTAATAATCGTATTTTCCACCATCGACGCGAAGTCCTAATAGGTACGTGAAATTTCTCTCCTCCAAATATTTGAAATGTGTTTCATTTTATCCAATATTTGAAATATTTTTATTTAATACGGCGCTATATCAAACGGTCTACAGAATATTTGTACTCAAAGCAATGTAGCTTTTTACATAAATACAGTAAATATGAATATTGAAATATTTTGAATATGTGAATTCAAATTTACTGCCAACATTACTCAGCCATATATTTCTTTTAACGAAAATTACATTTATGTGCAAAAGGTTTTCAACGTTGATAAAATAATAAATCTGTAAAATTTGTGAATGCGGTTGAATAATGAAACAATAATAGATGTACAGAATATTTCAAGTTTCAAGAAGGTATTTATTTGCTTACTTCGTAAAGATTTTGCTATTATGGAATGGCAACATTATCGCTGTACCTCTCAGCAATTTCTTCAATGTTTGTTTCGATAAAGGTATTTTTCCTGATGCTTTTAAAATAACCAAAGTCATACCAATTTTAAAAAAAGGAGACATGTCCCTTTTCGATAATTATCGTCCCATATCCATTATATAATTTTTGGGAAAATTTTGGAAATTCTTTTGAAATTAAGACTGGTCAAATACCTAGAATTGAACAATATTTTAAATTCTTGTCAATTTGGATTTAGGAAAAACTGCTCCACAACAGAAGCAGTTTCTTGAGTCATTGACGATATAATTGCAGCACTCGAGCAATGTCTTTACTCTTCTGTTACACTATGTGATCTAAGTAAAGCTTTTGATTGCGTTTCTCACGAAATATTAATCCAGAAACTAGAATTTTATGGTATTAGAGGATTACCTTTGTCTTTATTTAGATCATATCTTGAAAACAGAAAATAGTATGTTTCTCTTAATAATAAAAGCTCTGACAATAAAATCAATAAATATGGAGTTCCGCAAGGTTCCGTATTAGGCCCATTGTTTTCATCGTCTATATTAACGATTTGCCTTCATTCCTTGACGTTATTAAATGTACGTTATTTGCTGATGATCTGACCCTAAAAAACTTCTAACAATATAAAAGAACTAGACACTCAAGTAGTACTAGCTACAGAAAAAGCTGAACAATGGTACTCTGCAAATAAATTAAAATTGAACAAAAATAAAACTCAAAGTTTAGTTATAAGTACTGACTCGACTATTAATAAGGGTAATAGCGTTAAGTTATTAGGTATAATTATCGATGGTGGTCTGAAATGGGATGTACATATTGACCAGTTATGCAAAAAATTATCTAGCACAATCTTTGTCATCAAAAGACTGAGTAAACTTATAAAAAGAGACACTTTACTAGCAGTATATTATGGCTTATTTCATTCACACTTAAACTACGGAGTGATTTTCTGGGGTAACTCTAGTCATTCACAAAGAGTTTTCATACTTCAAAAAAGAATTATTAGAATTCTTGCTGACGTTCCTTACCTTGAGCACTGTAAGCCATTGTTCATTAAATTAAAAATAATCTCACTGCCAAACCTGTACATTTACAATAGTTTACTAGAAATACGTAGTAAAAAAAGTCAACTGCAGACATACTCCGATGCGCAAAGATAATATACAGACTGTCTATTTTACGAGGGCCACACCAAATATCTCGCTTAATATCTATTGTAGAAGAATAAAGTTTTAGAAACAGTTATCCCATTTTTTGTGAGCTATATTTCAGTAAAAAGAAATTTGAAATCCATAGCCTACTTTATGAGATATATTACAAAAACCTGAAAAATAGGAAAACCACAAACGGTTATAGCTTCCTTATTTGAGGAGATACGAAAAAAAGTTAAAGGAATGAAAGTTGACGGCAAAGACAATAAAAATAATAACGTGTAACAAAAAAATCGAAAAATGCAGTTGGCTTTGACATACGCTATTGCGCAAAAATGAAAAATACATATCTCAAAGTAGGCCATGACACCATTAATTCCGTTATTTTTTTCTCATTCCAACGATATAAAACATGTCACAGAAATTTTAACAGATAGTGTCAATATTTAATATTTTACGAATACCACAATTCATATAATTAAATCGTAACAATCAGCTGTGCCATAATAGTAAAAATTCACTTTATAATAATTATAATTCCGTAATTATTTATTACAATTTAATACAAACCAATAAATATCTCATAAATAAAAATACAAGTACAAAACGAACATCCAAAGAAAAAAACGAAAATCTATGTATAACAGTACTACCTACTACTATATTGAAAAGAAATTGTGTGTATTTATTTTTCTAACTACAAATGCTCAAATTGTGCACCATGCATTCTGACACATAAACGTGCTCTACGAGACACGTCACGCATTACATTTTGGAGCATTTCAGGAGTAATTGCCTCACATGCGTTTCGAATTCTGGTTTTGATGTCCTCAATATTTTCAGGGGCAGTTTGAAATACCTTGACTTTAATGTAACCCCAGACGAAAAAATCCAAGGGAGTAATATCTGGTGATCGAGCTGGCCATACAATGGGTCCATAGGTGCCTATCCAGCTATCTGGCATAACTTGATTTAAATAATTTGTACATATTACAGCAGTGTGAGGTGGAGCCCCATATTGTTGAAAATATGAATAATTTAATCTTTCTGCCACTGTTAATTCATAAAGAAAATCTTGAAATTCGTTTTGCAGGAAATTAAGGTATCTACGAGCGGTTAATTTGCCATCATAAAAATAAGGTCCAATTACTTTAGTCCCTAAAAGACCCAACCAAACGTTCGTAGAAAATCTTTCTTGGAAAGCAGTCTCTCTGCACCAATGTGTATTTTCTCGTGTCCACTTATAATGCATATTTCTATTGAAAAATCCATTATTAGAAAAATTTGATTCGTCCGACTAAAGAATTTTGCTACATATCAGCGCGTCATTCCTTTTCTTATTTAATAACCATCTACAAAATCTTACTCTCCTTGGCTTATCTCCCTCATTTAAATGTTGAACTTTCCTCATTTTGTAGCATCGAAATCCGTTTTTTTTTCAATATTTTTCTTGCACTGTCTTTTTTGATGCGACAGTTTCTCTGAATTTGTCTCAAAGAGGTTTCCTCATTTTGGTTAACATAATTCATTACTCTATTCACTTTTCTTACATTATCCGCAACATGCGCTCGCCTTACTACTTTTTTTGAAAATGAACCGTGCGTTTTTAGATTTTGAACTAACTTCCTAAACATAGTTAGATTTGGCTGCGGAGCATCTGGAAATCTATCTCCGTAAACCGTGACTGCCATCTCAGCGTCAAAATTGCACTGACAATAAATGCTAATTACTGATATAAAATTTGTCTTAGAACTCGACGACGCAACATACAACATACAACAGTGACAATCTGTCAAATTTATTAATAACTGTATACATTGTTTTTCACTAATTATGGCACAGCTGATTGTTAGGATTCAATTATATGAATTGTGGTATTCGTAAAATATTAAATATTGACACTATCGGTTAAAATTTCTGCGACATGTTTTATATCGTTGGAATGAGAAAAAAATAACGGAATTAATGGCGTCATTGCCTACTTTGAGATATGTATTTTTCATTTTTGCACAATAGCGTATGTCAAAGCCAACTGTATTTTTCGATTTTTTTGTTACACGTTATTATTCTTATTGTCTTTGCCGTCAACTTTCATTCCTTTAACTTTTTTCGTATCTCCTCAAATAAGGAAGCTATAACCGTTTGTGGTTTTCCTGTTTTTCAGGTTTTTGTAATATATCTCATAAAGTAGGCTATGGATTTCAAATTTCTTTTTACTGAAATATAGCTCACAAAAAATGGGATAACTGTTTCTAAAACTTTATTCTTCTACAATAGATATTAAGCGAGATATTTGGTGTGGCCCTCGTAAAATAGACAGTCTGTATATCTCGATAACCAAGGCATGCATCGACCTCAGATTTGTGCCTCGATTTCTTACTTTTACGTACCTCTGATGTTTATCAAATTTTTGCTAACTTTCGTTTGGCAGAAAAGGCCCTCGAAGCTGGGCCGTATTGCCCGAGAAGCGAAATCCTCGTACCTCTCATTTTGACGGCTGATATCTCACTTAAAAAGCGCCGGAAGAATATCGTGCTTCACATCATCGGATTGGAAATTTAATTTACAATCGATCTAGTACAAAAAAGACGGGGTCATTTTTGTCAAGAAAAAGTTACAGCGATTTATGTGAAGAGATGTCGAAATCGCTTAAATTATGGGTTTTTTGAGGTTATGGCACAATCCTGATGTGATGGCGTTAAATTCGGATTCAGTGACATTAAATGCAATTTTTCGAGTGTATTCTTTATTTTATTTCAGTTATCAGTCGATGTTTTTATAAAAAGTATTTCTTATTTGAAATTGTTAATTTTATATTTGAGATAACTAATAAGCTATAAATGAAATTAGCACCGTTTCTATGATCGAAGCCATATGCGATTCTACCCTAACACTAAAAAAAAAACGCTTTAAACATTTGACCACTTTGGACACGATACTTCCTGTGTTACTGCCTTGTACTTTAAATAATTAATCATGCATTTAATAAAATATTTTAAAAAGAGTTTTTTTCATTTCTGCATTCATTTGGGCATATTAATATAAATTAGAATTGTAAAAAGGCCCCGCTCAAAATTTAGCTAGAAGACGCATAAAGTCTGAATGCGTCCCTGCCTAATGTATTGATTGTTTGACTTGATTGGCGTAATTGTCATACTTATTATTTTTTCCGGAAGAATCCCGAAATTCGACAGATTTGCCTTAAACAATTTAAAGCTTTTTCGCCTACCCTTGCCCCCCCCCCCCTCCCCGAATTACGTCTGTGATGCAGACCAGGCTAGGCTCTGTGCGATGTGCGATGTGCGTGGCCATGCACTAATTCTACCAAATCAATAATCATGTGTTAAATATAAGGAATATTGGCTTGTATCACAGGATATAACCTTTCCAATTTAAGGTTATATGTTGCAGATGACAGATCCGCTTAAATAAAAAAAAAGACAAGAAAATTCTGTTAGTCTAAATATTTATCGATTCGAGTTGGGAATTTTTCGTTGCTTATAATACGACCGAGAACGGTATGTAGAAGTATAATTTCCCTGTAAGTTGACAGGTTATGCCGAAATTGCATTCTTGTTAATAAGGACACGCACAAGTCTAAACCTGGCTTTAGGCAGACTTTGACTTGTTGATTTAATTCATAAATTTGACTGGTTTAGTAAAACTTAATGAACATTTAGATTCGAATGATATACTGCGAATTTGGGAAGAGGATCTAAAATACTGATTTAAGAATTACGCAACAAAATAGTTTCTCTACCGTTTCTTCATTTTAATTAAGTTCCATTTCTTATACTTATTTCAATATCCCTTAATAATATAAATGTATATTCAGTTCTCCGTTGTATTATAATATTTAGCAGCGTATATGAGGGTTTTTGAAATAAAAGGGCATCCGTATGTCATACAAAGGTCAGTGAATGTCTAGGTCTGTACCCTGCAATAAAAAGGACCTGCAGCCGTCTCGAGAGCTACCGCAAGTACCACCATAAGTCCTGCCCATAATGCTCTGTAAAAGGGGTATTTTTTATTTGCGTTCACCGACAATAATAATTATTCAGTAAACCAAGGTTAATCGAAATTCACACATACATAAGGGTCACCCAAGGTTGAAATGGTCTTTCTTAGCGCGGTTTTTGTAATACAGGATGTTTATGTAAAGTAGCGGGAGCAACGACTTGTGTATTATGAGTGTGTTTCAAGGTCATGCTATATTTATATATAAATAGCATTACACTAATTACTATATTAATTATGGATTATGGTTATCTTACATATATTAAACTCTGAGACAATGTGTGTAATAACTTGGAAAATTGATAGCAGATAAATAGTTGTTAAAAAAAAGTGTGTCGATTTGTTAGTCTCTGAAGGAAAGCCGGTAATCGTTATGCAATAGAAACGTATTTGCGTGAATTATAATGTAGTAGAAATCTTATTAAAATAATATATTTCCAGTTTCCACGCTACTACACCTAAATCTGTGATGTGATACTGACCTTGAAATAGCTTTAGAAAAATCTAAATTTCATACACCCGTCACGTGTTTCAGGATAGTCACTTTGTTAACTAAGCTCGCGTCTACTGTAGTGTTCAGTTTGTTTATGAAAATTATTTAATAGTCGGGTATTTTAAAACCTCAAGTTTTCAGCGCGGTATTCTTTTTCTCCGTATTAACAATGTCCTGACACACCTTGTTCATGCAATGTTTTAGTTGGCCTACCTTTGCTGTATATCACGACCCTCAGTTTCGCGCCATCCGCTGCAACTGCGTATTAAGACACAGTCTCTCAAAACTCTTTCCCTTCAGCTCTTTGGTAGTTACTAAAAAGCAGGAGTTCGAGATCAACATTCTGAAGGACATCCTCTTTATTATTTGCCGACTGGTTTTCCCTTACTACCTCACCAATCACCTTGTGCCCGGGTGGTTTTCATTTGCTTGATCTACAATCACAATTCTCATTGTACTCTAATATATTATGCTTAAACCCTATTCAGAGCTTATTATCTGGAGCACATCAATTTTATTTAAAAATGTTTATGAACTAGGCAGTCTAGATGAATATTTCCATTTTCCAAAAAAATTATTGAAGGGGCCGTTACTCTGTGGTAGTTAATCATTTTGCACAAATAACTAAATAAAACACACTACAATGTTTTCTACCACCATGTATTTATAAAAATTGCGACTACAGTTTCGACTTACAAAGCCATTGTCAAGCAGTGAATCAAAAATGACTTATTTGCAATTATACAGAAATGTTATATATATATATATATATAGACAATTTTGGTTGGATAGATAGGTACAATAAGGGCTTAGGCAGGTAGATGACAATAATAAACTTAATTATGAATAATCAATTATGGGTCTGCCGGCTGTAAATAAAGGTGAATATATCAGATCTAATTGATCATTTAACAAATCATAATCCTTGATATTATTGTGTTTATGAATTTCCAGAGATCTAAAATGTTTAATTTAAAGCCTTTTGTTGAGAAATGTAAAATTTCAATGTCGTCTAATTCTGGAAAACTATGGTTGTTTTCGAGGCAGTGGTTCGCGAAAGATGAATCAGTTTTCTGTAGCCTGTATGATCTAAGATGTTCTTGATATCATATTTTGAAATTTCTACCGCTTTGCCCTATATAGATATTATTACACTCTGTACATTTTAACTTATAAACTCCAGATTTGTTAAATTTACGTGTTGGGTCTTTTGCATTGTATAATATGTTTGAGAATTTACTCTGTGATTTAAAAGCTATTTTTATATTGTGTTTAGAGAGAACATTAGCTGTTTTTTCGGATAAATGGCCACAGCAGGTAATTGTGGTGTAAGTGAATTTTGTGGTTTCTTTTATTTTTGGATATATTAATTGAAAAGTGATTTTTTTCCGGATTTTATTAATTAACTTTCTAATGACATCTTTACCAAAATTATTTTTAACTCCAATGTCCTCGATTATGTGTAGCTCTTCATTTAGATCCGCATCAGACAGAGGTAGTGAAAATGCTCTGTGTATGATCGAATTGTATGCTGCCATTTTTTGCTGATGTGAGTGTAGTGAGCCGTAAGAAATTGTGGTTCCTGTAAATGTTGGTTTTCGGAAAATTTTAAAAGTATATTGATTATTTATGCGTGACACTGTAAGGTCTAGGACATTAATTTTATTATCTGACTCTATTTCTAACATAAATTGTATTTTCGGGTGTATATTATTAATATAACTTAAAATATTGTTCAATTGTCTGGTAGTACCGTTGAAACCGGCTAAAACATCATCAACATATCTATACCAAAAATTAATATGTTTCTTGCCTAACGTAGAATTTAGAATTTCTTTTTCTAAGTGTGTCATAAAAATATCCGCTAAGAGAAGACTAAGTGGAGAGCCCATGGGTAAGCCTGAGTTTTGTAAGTAGAATTTTTCCCCGAATTGAAAGTACGTTTGTGACAGGCAGATCTCGAAGGCTGATAAGATTTCGTAAGAGATTATATGGTTAATTTTGAATATATCTAAAAGGTTTTTGATGAAGTGTAGACATTCATCCGTCGGGATATTAGAGAGATTAGAGATTAGAATATCCCGACGGATGAATCACTTCATCAAAAATCCGGAGTTTGTACAGTGTAATAGTATCTATATAGGGCAAAGCGGTAGAAATTTCAAAATACGGTATCAAGAACATCTTAGATCATACAGGTTACAGAAAACTGATTCATCTTTCGCGAACGACTGCCTCAAAAACAACCATAGTTTTCCAGAATTAGACGACATTGAAATTTTACATTTCTCAACAAAAGGCTTTAAATTAAACATTTTAGAATCTCTGGAAATTCATTATATTCATTCATTATAATTTGTTAAATGATCAATTAGATCTGATATATTCACCTTTATTTACAGCCAGCAGACCCATAATTGAATATTCATAATTAAGTTTATTATTGTCATCTACCTGCCTAAGCCCTTATTGTACCTATCTATTCAACCAAAATTGTCTATATATATAACATTTCTGTATAATTGTAAATCAGTCATTTTTGATTCACTGCTTGACAATGGCTTTGTAAGTCGAAACTGCAGTCGCAATTTTCATAAATACATAGTGGTGGAAAACATTGTAGTGTGTTTTATTTTCCATTTTCCGTTTTGTCAAAAACAAATTTTTCGTTTATCGACGAGTACTTTAAATAAATTTTACTAAAGCGTCCCTTACAATGGATGCATTAATGATGATTTCTCTTCTCAAGTAATGTAAAATCTGGCTATGATGCAATTGAATGTCCCATAGGCGAATCATTTTAATAATCGCCAACTTGTAGGAGATTGTTTTCTGAATTTTAGAATATAACATTTATGAGCAACTCGCAGTCTCACGCAATTGTAAATAGAAAATAACTTTTATTTAAACACAATCTTTTTCAAGAAGGACGAGTCCACGGATATCGACAACTACCGGCGATTGAGCCTCCTCTCTGTACTATACAAGCCTCTCACGAAAATAATCACCAACCGTCTCACCAACAAGCTCGACTTTTACCAACCTATAGAACATATCAGAAAGGAGTACGTCACGACCGACCACATCCAGACAGGTCGAAGAAGATTTAGTCACTTGGAAGATTTCCATAAAAAGAGGAGTCAGATAAGCCAAACTCTCTAGCCCTTGCGATACAGGATGTTTTTAAAAACCTAACTTGTGAACGGAATGGTGTCAGTATCAAAAGTTCTTGAGTTACCTATGCTTCGCTGACGACATCAACCTAATACGCACGAGCTGAGAGTTATGCTGAAAGAACGGAAGGATGAACCTCCTGAAGACCGAGGACCAGGGCTCTGTCAACATCCAAGTCAAATTCGACAATCACACGCTTAAAAAATGATTTACTGTCTTAGTTTTTCTTTAGATTGATGGAGACTTATCAACTACTTTATCTAATTTTTGCAGTTATAGTCTTTTATTTACATTTTGTTACAAAAACAATATATTTAATTTTAATAAAATCTGATGATTTTATTAAAATTTCTTTGCTAGGCTATTTATTGCTATTTTAGAGTTTTCTTATATCTCATACTGTTTTTACTGTGCACTTGAATAAATAAATATTACCTTAATTTTACTATCTTAAATATGAACGAAAAATTCACCTTGGCCCAATTTAATATCAGATCTTTAATGCCAAAGTTTCACAATTTAAATGTTAAAGTTAAAACATGTTCTGTCCGTAGGTTATTCCGTCTCTTTGACTGCAACTCTCGCCCGCTGTAAGTGACAATTTAATTAAAATACAGGGATATAATTTGGTAAGAAGGGACCGAAGGTCTGGTACAGGAGGTGGAGTAGGTATGTACATTAAGAAAACTATTCATCATTGAGTTATTAGTATTAATAATACTTCTGAAGAGCTGTGGATTAAAATAAAAACAAATAAACAGTAGTTTACGTTGGTGTTACCGATATACCACCTGATTTCTCTTACAGTGATTTTATAAATAACTTGGAACAAAATCTACCTTACTTATTACCAAATTATGAAGAGGTATTCTGTTTAGACGATTTTAACGTAGATATGTTAAAGATGGAAGTAGAGTGTTTATACCGGAGCTGGGCCTCCCCCCACCACTTTTCTTGACGTCATAGCCGGGGGGGGGGGGCAATTAGTGTGGTAGGGGGCAATTAGTGTGGTGGGGGGCAATTAGTGTGGTGGGGGGCAATTAGTGTGGTGGGGGTACTTAGTATGGTGGGGAGTAATTAGTATGGTGGGGGTAATGAGGGTGGTGGGAGGCAATTGCTGCGGTGGGGGTAATTATTGAGTTGGAGGGGGGTAATTGGTGTGGTGAGTAGGATGTAATGCTATGACGTTACAATCTTATTCACGGGAGTGGGGGTAACCCTGTCCCTATAAATACAAAAGAGGAGTTAACATATGATCATTGAATAGGCTAGGTTCCTATAGTAAAGATTAATTATGCATTCGTGTACGTCTTGTGGTAAAAGCTTTACACGTAGCGACAATTTACGTCGTCATGAAAGACAATCGTGTGGGAATGAGGGACCTTTCGCAAAGCGGTCCAGAGTTGATTCAACTCCTTCAACATCATCTACTAGTATGCAAACATGTGATTGCTGTAATGTGACTCTAACAGCAACTCAGATGAAATCACATAGAAGAACACTGCAGCATAGGACAAATTCATGTGCCCCTATGATGGATGGTGTAGCTATTGTCCAAACGGCTTTCAAGAACAGAATCATAACATATCGAGTGCATTGTGAAAATAATTATCTGGATTACACAATGTTTTTTAACGAAATCAGACCAAAGATTCTAAATCTGTTGGAGGAAGTGCTAAGGATTCATAAAACAGTGAAAGTAAATATGGAAACTTTCGCCAGGTACATTCTACCAGCTCAAGACATAATTGAAATGAAATCATTTAATACCTCCAATAGTATTTTGGATGAATCCATGAATTTAAATGATGTTTTGGATAGTTTTGTGGATTCTATGGTTATGCAAAGTACTGAGTTTCAAGAACGTGATTCAGGTATGCAAATATTTTTGTAAAGTATAAAAAAAAAATGATTAATCATTGTCTATTTTTTAGGTTGGGCACTCGAAAGAATTGCTTTTGTTGAAATTAATGTTAACAAGTATAGTCCTTTGGGTGGTTCATCATACATAAAATTGCCGAAATATATTGAAAATAGGAAGGCTGTGGTGAATGTACAGAACCAGGACCAATGTTGCTTTGCTTGGGCTGTGACGTCAGCGCTGTATCCCCCAAATGGCCATGTATCTTACACATCATCATATCCACATTTCTCAAGTGTATTAAATGTAACAGGTATGAATTTTCCAATAAAATTACGAGATATATCAAAATTTGAGGAAATGAATAATATTTCAATTAATGTATACGGTTTAGAGGAGAAATTTGAAAATAATAGGGTTAAGTATGAAGTTGTTGGACCTTTACGTTACTCGGGAAGAAAAATGTATACTCACATAAATTTATTGCTAATTTCGAGTGAATGTGTTGGTGACGAGAATCATCACTGTAATAACGATTGTGCTAATAGTCACTATTGTTGGATAAAGGATTTATCTAAGTTAGTTTCCACCCAAGTTTCTGGTAGCGATCATAAGAAACATTTTTGTGACGGGTGTTTACTTTACTTTAATAATGAACGTCACTTATTTCAACACCAGAGAAATGACTGTAATCATATTTACACAACAACACCCACAACGAAATTTCGAATTAACAAATTTGGTAAAGAAGTTGCTGAGAATATATTAAAATTTGAAAACATTGAGAAACAAATGCGAGTACCATTTGTAGTATATGCTGACTTTGAGTCTATTTTAAAACCTATCAATACGTGCGAGCCAAACCCCGAACGCTCTTTCACGAATAAGACCTTTAAACATGAGCCTTACTCTTTTGCATATTACATTAAGTGCTCCTTTGACAATTCTCTCTCCAAGTTTAATTTGTATCGGGGATGTGATGCAGCCCAAGTTTTTGTAGCGCGTATAGAGGCTGACTTAAGGAATATATATAACACACATATGAAATATATAGTCCCAATGGCAGAACTCACAGCGCAAGAAAACGAAAATTTTCAGAATGCGACCGCGTGTGGTATATGTGGGGGGCTTTTCGAGGGAGAGGATGTTAAAGTTCGGGACCATTGTCACTTAACAGGTAAAGTAAGATTTGGTGCTGCACATTCGATCTGTAACTTAAATTACAAGTTACCCAATTTCATACCTATTGTATTTCACAATATGAGTGGATACGATAGTCATCTGTTCATCAAAGAGTTGTGTAAATACAAGGATAAGGTTGGGGTAATAGCGCAAAATAAAGAAAAATATATATCCTTTACGAAACACCTTTATATGCACGATTATGTTGATAAGAAAGGGGTTACAAAGAAGAAATATTTACAGCTACGATTTATCGATAGTTTTAAATTTTTGTCAGCTTCATTACAAAATTTAGGTGCGAATTTAGAGGACGATCAGTTGAGAACAACACGTAGTTTTTATAATGATGATGATAAATTTAATTTAATGAGACAGAAGGGGGTATTTCCATATAGTTTTATAGATAGTATAGAGAAATTAAATGTAACTGAATTACCATCTAAAGAGGAATTTTATGATAATTTAAACAAAGAGCACATATCAGATGCAGATTATTTGCGGGCTAAGGATGTTTGGAGATTATTTGAATGTCGTTGTCTTGGCGATTATTCAGATATTTATTTGAAATCAGACGTGCTTCTTCTATGCGATGTGTTTGAAAATTTTCGGACAATTTCTTTAGATAAATATAAACTAGATCCAGCCCAGTATTATACAGCTCCGGGATTATCATGGGATGCAATGTTAAAATTAACCGGAATAGAGTTAGAATTGTTAACGGATATCGATATGATTCACTTCTTTAAAAGGGGTATAAGGGGTGGAATAAGTCAATGTTCAGAAAGAAAACATATTGCAAATAATAAGTTTCTGCCTGATTACGATCCCAATGAGCCATCATCATTTCTCACATATCTAGACGCCACGAATTTATATGGACATAGTATGTCAAATATGTTGCCCATGGGGGGCTTTACGTGGCTGTCTGAGACAGAAATCGGTGATTTAGATATTATGAATATCTCGGATAATAACCCCCATGGGTACGCCCTTGAAGTAGACATACATTATCCAGAACACTTACACGACTTGCACTCAGATCTTCCCTTTTTAGTTGAAAATATTGTGCCACCCATTTCAAAATCAAAATTAAAAAAGTTAATACCAAATTTGAATGATAAAAAAAACTATGTAGTGCACTACGTAAATTTAAAGCAGGCTATTAATAATGGGTTAGAGGTTACTAAAATACATAGAATTCTTAAATTTAATCAATCTAGGTGGTTAAAGAAATACATAGACTTAAACACCGAGATGAGAAACAAAGCGACAAATAAATTTGAAAAAGATCAATATAAATTAATGAACAACGCCGCGTTTGGTAAGACAATGGAGAATGTGGAAAACAGAACAGATATAAAGTTGGTTACTCATTGGGAGAGTATTAGACGCAGTATGGGTGCAAATGCATTAATAGCTCGTCCAAATTTCAAAACATGTTCGATATTCACTGAAGATTTTGTGGCGATCCATATGGGGAAACAGAAGGTAGAGTACACTAAACCAATTTTTATTGGCTTTTGTGTCTTGGAATTGTCGAAAACGGTGCTGTACAATTTTTTTTATAATGTAATTAAAAGAGAGTTTGGAGATAAGGCTTCATTATTGTATACTGATACTGATAGTCTAATTATTAAAATTTTAACAGAAAATTTTTATGACTTTATGATAGAAAACCAAGATAAATTCGATACTTCGAATTATCAGCACGGTAATATATTTAATGTACCTAAAAGCCCACCGATTTTAGGCAATTTTAAAGATGAGTTTCCCGCGGATCCAATAATTAGTTTTTATGGCACGGGAGCAAAAGCTTATTGCGTGCAATCTGTGGGTAGCGAGTTAAAAAAAGCAAAAGGTGTGAAGAGATCTGTCATTCAAAAAGAGTTATCAATAGACGACTATAAGCAAATCGTTGAACAGGGTGGCTTAATATTCAGAAAGATGAATACATTTCGAAGTCAATTGCATGATATTTTCACCGAAGTAAAGAACAAAGTGGCTTTGTCTCATCATGATGATAAGCGCTTTGTCATCCCCAACACAACAAAAACTTTGCCGTGGGGTCACTCTGACATACAATTTTTTCAAACCGAGCAAGAACAAAATATTCGGTGGTTAATGGCTGCTATTAATGACGTCCAAAGTAGCACTGGTGAAATGGATAAAATGGATCTTTTACTTGCGGCAATAGCTGAGTTAAGCCAGCAATCGTGATTAAAAGATGAAATTTTGTTTAACGTAAAAGTCCAGAATTTTGTAAATTATTTTTAGCTTGTTTGTGTATTTTTCTGTAAAGACATTGTAAACTAATTATAGTTTGGATAAGTAACTAATTTAACATTAGAAGTAGATGTTTTGTTGAACACACAGTTCTAAAATATAAATTATGTTAACTCTAGATATGTACTATACTGTAAAAAAAAAACATTGTAAGTTAATTTCATGCTTTACACGTAGTAATATGTAATGTATATGTATATATAGTAATATGTATATGTATGAATATGTAATTGTAAATAAAATGTTAATGAATTGAAGAACCCCTTTTTATTGTTGTTAACTCTTATTGTAATAAAGTATACGCAGAAAAGAATAATTATATGTCGTTACTAAGCTTTGCACCAGAATTAATATTTAATATTTAAATAAAGCATCATTTCTTATGATAGGCACTGTACCGCAGCCTGAGTTACGTGTCGTTTAGTGAAGGACATACGGCAACAACGCTGGCATGTATTCGAGGCTTGCAAGCCGCAAGAGTTAGCGTGGGCCATGTGACAACAAGAACTCCTATCTTTTAAAGTTAAATGAAGCGTTATTTCTTATGATAGGTACTGTACCATGGCCCGTGTTACGTGTCGCTTAAAGTAGGTCATGTGGCAACAACGCTGGCGTCTATTCTAGGCATGTATGCAATCCGTAAGATTCAGTGTGGGCTATGTGGTAACAGGGAATCCTATTTTAAAATCAGGTAAAGCGTAATTTCTTATGGTGGGTACTGTACGAGTCTTTGTTACATACCGGTTAGAGTGGGCCATGTGGCAACAATGCTGGTGTCTATTCGAGGCATGTTTGCAATTCGTAAGATTCATCGTGTGTTATGTGGTAACAGGATATTCTATTTTAAAGTCAGGTAAAGTGTAATTTCTTATGGTGGGTACTGTACCACAGACTGGGTTACATACCGATTAGAGTGGGCCGTGTGGCAACAACACTGGTGTCTATTAGAGGCAAGTTTGCAATCCGTAAGATTTATCGTGGGTTATGTGGTAACAGGAAATTCTATTTTAAAGTCAGGTAAAGTGTAATTTCGTATGGTGGGTACTGTACCATAGTCTGGGTTACATACCGGTTAGAGTGGACCATGTGGCAACAATGCTGGCATGTTTGCAATCCGTAAGATTCAGCGTGGGTTATGTCGTAACAGGAAATCCTATTTTAAAGTCAGGTAAAGCGTAATTTCTTATGGTGGGTACTGTACCACAGTCTTTGTTACATACCTGTTAGAGTGGGCCATGTAGCAATTCGTAAGATTCATCGTGTGTTATGTGGTAACAGGATATTCTATTTTAAATTCAGGTAAAGTGTAATTTCTCATGGTGGGTACTGTACCACAGGCTGGGTTACATACCGATTAGAGTGGGCCGTGTGGCGACAACACTGGTGTCTATTCGAGGCAAGTTTGCAATCCGTAAGATTCAGCGTGGGTTATGTGGTAACAGGAAATCCTATATTAAAGTCAGGTAAAGCGTAATTTCTTATGGTGGGTACTGTACCACAGTCTTTGTTACATACCGGTTAGAGTGGGTCATGTGGCAACAACGCTGGCGTCTATTCGAGGGATGTTCGCAAGCCGTGCGGTCCCACGTGGGTTATGTGGCAACAATGCTGATACCTACTCGAGATGACGCGATGCCTGACGTGGCGCTCGACTTTTGTGGCGTGATACATTTCAACCAATGAGGAGGAAGTATCCCACCAATTCCCTACTCCAGGAGTGGTGGAAGTAGAGGGGTGAGCGTGGGGTATTTATACTTTCAGGACGCTTCTAAGGTTCTCTTTGCCTTCAACTTTTTGAACTGTGCAGTTGTGTTGTTTGTGTTGTGTTCTGTGCCAAGTATCACTTGATATTTTAAATTGTAAGTACTTTATTTGTTATTTAAAGTTCGATAATTAGTCTCATAATGGTGAGAAATAATGTCTCTGGTGGCAGCCGTAAAAAGGCAGACGAATCTGAGGCTAGGACTGCTCAGAGGATGATGCAGGGTGTGGCTATTTTGACCAATTTTGTATCGGGCCCTGCTACCACAGTAGGTGCGTCGGTAACGACATCGAGCAGCGTAATATATGCTGCGGCTCCGGTGGCACAATTCGTTGTGGCCGGGGCATCTAATAATAATGTACCGACGCCAAGTGGTAGCGCAACAGGTCCGACACCCCTAGGACCTGGTGCAGGAAGTATGGGCCCGACTTATACTATAGCAGGTAGGCCGGGATTAGGGGTAAATATAATTTCCAATGTTAGAATCCCGGCCTCAAACGCAACACAAGCCACACCTAATGAAACCTCTGGCGCAAGTACTAGCACTGGCATTCGTGGGTCAGTTTATGGCGGTCAACAAAGGCACGCGGTAAACCATCCTGACGTGGACATTCATCCTGTAATTCATATCTCCGACGACGATGCTAGAGGAATTCATTCCGATAGCACCGAAGTCGCAGATTTACAGGATCGTGAAAACGATTTCCTCGATGCTGAGGAGCTTATTCGTTTAGATGCAAAAGTTAAAGCATCTAAAAGAACAGCTTCTGCATCGAGGAGTCAGGATGGGCGTCGCGTTACCTTCCATCCCTCTTGTGCATCAATATCATTGGTTACTAGTGATGACTCTGAGGACGACTTTGTGAAACCGCCAGAAGCAAAAAAGCCCAAAAGGGGCGTAATTCACAACGATGACTCTGATGATGACTTTGTTGTAAAGCCCAAGGCAAATTTAAAAAATAAGAAAGTAGGGAAACCTAATAGTAGTAAAACAAAGTCATCATCGGTGGCATCGGGGAGTGGTAGGGGCAGGGGTAGGGGTCGACGTGGTGCAAACCCCAACACAAAGTCGTCGTCGGCGGCATCAGGGCGTGGTCAAAGAAGGGTTAATCCACCAACACCGGACTTTTCCGACGCTCCTAGACATATTATTCAAAATATTATTGATTTACATACAAATTTACCTGAGCCGATAACCCCTATTCTCGAGGATCCTCCTAGGCCTGTGATAAAGACTGTAGGCAGAGGCATAGGAGGAAAGGGTAGACTGATGAACCTTAACGGCGAGGTAAATCGCGACGCGGCTCAAAGTCCAGTGTTAGGTGGTAGATTTGACGACGCCGCATTAGAACAACCAAGCTGTTCTTATGCGGTGCCGCCACGTCCATCCTCAGGTGGCAACGCCGCGCTAGAAGGAGCTGGCACTTCTAGCGCGGCGGTGTCATCACCGCTCCGAACACCAAGTCGGAATTCTACAGATTCCGACATGACGTTCGAGGCGGTACCACAGCTCGAACCTGCGGAGGAAATCGTAGCGCTGGAAAACATTGAGATTGAAAATTTATTTGTCCCGTCACCAGTAGCACCGATTCAGAATCCTTCAGATTCTGATTCGGATTGCGATTTTCTTTCGCAGGAAGCGGACCGAGATTTGTTTCGAAGTGCCTTTAAAAAACTCAAAGATTTAAGGGTACAAAAGAAACAAAAGTATGATAATGATGTAGCGGCGTGCGCTAATGATAATTTGTTAGAGCTGCAGGCTGAGGCACAGGAAGCCAATGTCGAACAGCGGCTTCAGCAAGCAGAAAATTTGAACGTAGAAATTGAGAGGTTACAATCTCAAATTAACCGATTAAACATCGAAAGGGAACAAATTATCGTTAGCGCAAATGCGGAGAGGATTGAGGCCCGCCATATAATGGAGGGCGTCAATACTCGCCGCAACGCCGCGGCTAAGTCCCGTCGAGAGCTGGAAGGTCTTGACAATAAATTAAAAGTTCTTGGCCAGAACATATAAATAAAGGCAAAGAGGTTGTAAAGCAATTGTATATATATTAATTATTATGTTTATATTTTAGTAGTTTTGTTAGTTTATTTATTAGATAATAGTATAAAATTTTGTATGGTTTTAAGTATAATTAGTGTAAGTTCTTATGTTTAATTGTAAATATTATTAGTTTGTAATTGTAAAATATATTATTGAAAAAAATATTAAAAAAAGTTAAAATATTGGGTAAAAAAATATATAAAAAAAATTATGAAAAAAAAAATTATTGGTTAAAAAAATATATAAAAAAAATTAATAAAAGAGAAAAATCAAAGATCTAAAAAAAAATATAAAAAACCCAAAAAAAAATATTATTTAGTTATAAGTATCACTAATATGTATTCCTGTAAAAATAATTAAAACTGTTAATAAATTAATAAATAAAATTGACATTATCTTGTCATTTTGTCACCGTAGTCACCCCCCCCTCTTCCCTTACAACCTCTTCCCTTACAACCTCTTCCCTTCACAACCCCTTCCAAAACCTTTCCTAATTACAGATATATTCACCCCCCCCCCTCCCCACCCCTCCCAAACCCGCGTCACGGGTTAGGTTAGGTTAGGTTAGGTTAGGTTAGGTTAGGTTAGGTTAGGTTAGGTTAGGTTAGGTTAGGTTAGGTTAGGTTAGGTTAGGTTAGGTTAGGTTAGGTTAGGTTAAACATGCATAAAGAGATTTATTGAGCGAAGCGCGGAGCGCTTCGCGAAATCGTTTACCCAAACTGTTTGCGGGCGTAGCCCGCAAACAGTCTGGGTACCTCAACACGATTTCGCGAAGCGCTTCGCGCTTCGCTCAATACCCGACCCAGGACACGCGCTTGCGCGTGTCTTGGGTCGGGTGCAAACGCGCTTCGTGCGAACGCGCGAAGCGCGTTTGCACCCGACCCAAGACACGCGCGCGCGGAATTCCGGGCCTCTCCTGCGACGAAAATCGCGCATGCGCAGTTTCTCGTAAGGCTCCAAAAAGTCACGCCTAAGCGCTTTGTCCTAAGATGTGTTTAATAATTTAGACCCCTTGTGGATAGCTTTTACACTAAATATTTTTGGTTTTAACTGTGGAGAATTCATAAAATATTTTCTGTTTTAATGGGCGATTTTTTAGTAAAATAAGTAAATGCCTATTATGATATGTACAGTATTTGCATACAATTTATCTAAATTCAGTATCTCTTTCTATATGTTTCTGCATCGGATGCAAATGTAGTCCGCATCCGAGCAGGTTAGGAGGTAACCATTTGTAGTGACATCAGCAGGTCCTCGTGGTTCCTTCGTAACCCATGATAAATATGAGGACTGACCACTCGTCAGTTACAGGATCTTGATACCACACTCGTTCAGGCCATATCAATGGTATGACATTCGGTAAGGTCAAATCACTGGTGGGGAAGATGGTTGGATCTTAAATAGTATTCATATTAAAGCAAATGAAGATAAGTATACTAGTTTCTTATTATATAAGTAGATTTTTACCCCTCACTTTATTTAACACTTAAAATAGAAAGTAAAAAATAAAAATTTTCACATTTAGATATATTTATTTACAAACAAAAAATATTTATTTACAAAAAGAACATTTATTTACAAAAAATAATCTAAGAACTAATAATCTATACATTTACAATATATACATTTATAACATAAATTCACCCTGCTCTTCGGGAGAATCTTCATCATCCTCGTAGTCCGAGTCGCTAGCACTTATCGACTCTGTCTCCAATGACCAAGCTGATGGAGACGAGGGTCTGCTTGGCGGCTCCACCTCCATTGATGATGAAGGACTGTTTGACGGGCCTGCATCCATTGGTGGTAATGGCTCCCACCAATCACTACTGTCTGGACCTTCTTCATCCTCCAAATCTTCCAGATAGCGCATTTGTACCACCCAATTACTGCTATCTGGACCTTGCCCATTATATGAGAGCCCCAACATTACGTCGTATTCCCAAAACGGTGTTGTGAACTCTGTGGAGTCGCTGGACGTTACTTCGTTATCTTGGGAAGCCATTTGTTTTCACCAGCTTTGCAGTTTAACTGAGGACCAAGAGACGAGGAGTTTCTTATATTAACGTACCCCCACTCCAACATACCCTACATTAACAAGAGTGGGGTAGTAAGTTTCTTAAAGACGATTTTTAAATTATCAAAGTCATCACCAATATAATAGCACATGAGTTTAAAGACTGTATGACGATTTACCCTCACTTTAATTTACACTTAAAATAGAAAGTAAAAAAAAAAAGCAATATTTTTATAAAATATATTTATTTACAGAATAAAAAACAACAAAAAAAACAAATTAACCTAAGAACTAACCTAAGAACTAACCAAATACTTTAACTAAACTATTTACATATAAACATATTTACAGTCACAATTTATGGATTTTGATTATTACAAATATTGCAGATCTCCACTGGCCTAATTTGGTACAGCGGATCTCTGCAACATTTGCAATAACCCCTTTCGCCATCCGTCAGGCGTGTTGTGGCGTGGTAGTCGACGTGTCGATGTAAGGAGAGGTTGACGCGCTGTTGGTATGCTATATAACACCCATAGCAAATATGATATTCTGCACCATCCCTTGTTTCAATAGCCACAAACGTCTTGGTGGTGCAGAATAACTCATCCCTGGGGTTCCCTCTTAGAAGGTACTTCTCACAAACATCCTCATCATTGAATGCATCCGCAACGATGCCATCATCTGAGTCTGCATCCGTATCTTCATCATCATTTAATTGCCCTACGACAACATCCTCTTCGTCAACCTCTGGGCCATCTTCCCCCTCGACACCACCTTCTACAGCTGCCACATCTGCGTCGCCTTCATCGTCACTCCACAAATTGTTGACCAAGTCGAACTCCGCCAACCAGCTCAAAAATTGTAAATTGGCATATCCTGGTACACCAGCCATGAAATTTGGTACAGCTGCCATTGTATATGCACGAACTTGCGTAAACGTAAACGTAGGGTAGGTTATAATGTTGAAAATCAACTGACTTGTATCGAGTCACCTCCTCGTTTATATCCTCTTTGTAGCCGGTCACGTCATATCATCTCTGACGTCAGCACCCTAAACATCTACTTAAATGTGAATGAACGAGAAGAGGAACTTAGTCAGTATTTTGCTTTCATACTATCTATATATTGTAAAGTGTTAAGTATTAAAATGCCTTTTCCAAAAGAGTGGGAATCCAAACCAACCGTTGCAGCATATCCATTTCGTACGGATGGCCAAATTGTGTGTCATAATTGTTACGTGTCCTGGCCGAAGATATATATAAATTCATGTACTGGATTGTGTGTAAATTGTGTAAAGGAGAATCCCGTGCCAATTAAGAGATGCCAAGAGGTTCGAGGAAGACGTTCAGGTGAGCGTCAATGCCGCAAGTGTCTCCAGCTGCTGACTCGCACAAATTTCGGAATAAACAGAGATGTTTGTCTTATGTGCAGCGTGGACTATCCATTAAGACAGCGGTGTATAGCTTGTGATAAGTATGGGGATGATTGCTGGAATAATATATGCAGCAAATGCAGAACAGACAAAATATTATGCGAACATGTTGGTCATTTTTATGCAACTTTGACGAGTCACTACAGAAAATGCTGGTGTGTAAGTCAAGAAATCCAGTTCTTGAGGCTGGGGATTTAATTAGGATGTTCGTTCTTTATTGTATTTTTTTTGCTTTCTGTAAATATTGAGATTTAGAATATTCCACATATTTTTGTTCCAAATAAAACATATTTCAATTAATTGTTTTTTTTTTTCCTTCTGTTAACTTACTGAAATATAAAATGTAAATAATGTTGCAGTGAAATAAAGCAATTCAATAATCAATCTTGGACGCTTAAATAAAACAATAATGTCAGATACATATTTTATTTCCTTATTACTGATACATAAGTAAATATATAAATTGATTATGTATATTTTACATGGTTTAAAGTTTTATAAATTATACAACATCCATTTTGTCAATCCAAGAGTTGTGTTCTTTGGAAAGTCCAAGCCATTTGACAAATATTTTGTTTTTCTTTTTTTTCAAAACCTTCTCCACTAGATATATATCAGGATATTTAGTTTTTTGTAACTCCATTTCATAAAAACATCCTTTAATTGGTTGTCCATACATATCTTCAAGCTGGTAAGTTGTTGGGTTAGTTATATTGATTTTGACAATTTTGAAAAGTTCAGTTGAAAAATTGACTGTAAAACCTTTTTCAAATACACCTTTGTATGCACTTATTCGAACTACATCACCAATGTGAAACTTCGGTTTTAAAGCAATCCTAATGTGATTATACGCATCCAAACGTGTGGTTGGTTTAACGTCAGCGGGTTTCATACCAATCGTGCGATGTATTTTATTGTTGTACATTTTTGTAATGTTTGATAGAATATCGAGCCATTTGTATTTACCTCTAGCTGAGAATTCTTTATATAACCAATTTTTTAATGTTCGTATCACTCTCTCAACAATTGCAGCCTTTTTCGTACTATATGTAGAGTAATGATTAATGGCATGCTTTTTCATTAAAGTAGAAAAGTTTTTGTTGTAAAATTCCGTACCCTGGTCGCTTTGAAGATTCTTAGGTGAGTAGTTCGATTTTTGCAAAATGCTCCTCATACCCTTCGTAATTTCTATACCAGTTTTATTTCTTAAGGGTCTTGTCCACACATATTTCGAATAGCAGTCGATCACTACGAGGATATATCGATAACCTTTGTTAAGGTTCGCAAATGGCTGCATTTCAGCCAAATCCATTTGCCATAAATCGCCATAGCCCTTGATAATGGTTCTTCTTCTACGAAAATTTTTTCGGGGTAACCTGTGCAGTTCCTGCACAACGGCCTTCTTTGTAGCACTAATTTCCATGTTAACTTATTGGATCGAATGGGTGTGCAGAGAATACACTAAGCTGTTACATGTTTGCCGATAGACTAATTTCTAATAAGTTAGTTCTTCTAATTTATTAATTTTGTCAATTATTTTCTGAAGCTCTCTAGCTTGCTGAGAAATTGAATTTTCCACTGTTTTATGTTCCTTATCAATATTCGCTCGTATTTGTTCATTAATATACTTTTTCATCTCTGCAGCAACCCGTACATTTCCTTTATCTATTTTTTTCGGAATTTCCTCATTTACATAAGTTTTTGCAGTAGCAACAGCTAACAAAACTTGACCATTAACGTACTTTTCCATTGCTGTAATAATTAAGTTAGTGGCCTCATCCATAGCCTTGCGGATGTCTGCAAAGAAGGTAGTAAGTCGCTCTTCAACATAGTTACGTGTTACACCATCCTGACTATCTACCGGTTCTCCAATGTTCTTTAAACGTTTATTCTGAATATCGAAGTGATTATCTGCAGTGAGCTTAAAGCCAAGACCTGGTGGACCGCGCACGACTAATGATTTATTAGCGCCGCCTCTTCTGCGTCCAAATTTATCAATTGTGTTGTGACCAGGTAGCATTTCTAATTACATCTGATCTGATTTAAGCATTTCACAGTATATTATACTTCCCCATTATAATTTTGTTAATAGATTATTTTTTCTTCTCTCATTTCCTCCAACAAACTAATTATTTCATTATTAACACCACTGTTACCTGCCATTTTTGAGCTATACAGCAGACGTAGACGATCTACCAACTCTTTCGGCTTATCCCAATAAACATAGTCGACACCTTCACTATTGTATATTTTCTGAAGTGGCATTTGGGGAAAGCCCAAACCAGTTCTGGATCTCGTCATTATTGTAGAAGATGTTAGTGGTTTTATAATATCACTGAATTTCCTCCATTTAGTTTTATTCAAACCCTTTTTGATATCATATTGTTTATATGCTGCTCTCGTCTTTTTTAATATTTCGCCATATATTTGATACTCCTCGTCAAAAAGAGATACTTCATCGCTGCGTAGCACTAATGGATACTTTAAAAATAGTACATCGTACAACTTAGGACTGCCAGAATACGTTCCTAGAGACTTATTACCATACCACAACGTAATATCCCCACTAGAAAACCGCACCTCGGCATTACCCATGTGTAGTTTGCCTGTATGGGGGTCTAGACGAACACCGTATACAGTGTCATATTTATAGTTGCCGGATTTTACATTTTCTAGATGTTGTTTGATTACGCCACATTTCTCTTCTACACTGCCAATGGATCTTTCTGAGCCTGGGGTACTCATTAACGACGATCTTGGTGGTGTTTCCATATAATATGCGTCAGCTGCACTATTCTCGCCATCTTCGCTACTGGTTTCTGGTGTCGCTTTAAACGTACTGGTACTAGCTTTCACATTATCTCGAGATTGTGTTGATTTTTGTGTCGGTGTTGGTGATGCCTGGTTATGTGATTTTACCAGTGAGGCAGATGATATTACTTTTAAAGGTTTTGTTATGGGTTCATACAACCTCTCGAGCGATAGCTGGGTCTCCACATTTCTACTCCTCAGTGAATTAAATTTTTTACGTACAGAATCAGTAGCCTCAACTAGCTGACGTTTCAGATTTATTTTCCCTAGCATGTGTCCATCTGTTTCACTATCACGTTTAATCATCATTTCCACTATATAAACTCACCGATGTAAACCCGGTGCTGTCTGGTGATCTATTGAAATGTTAATTACAGTACTTCATGGATATATGAAACTATCAAGTCCTTTCCTGTATCTTCCCTCATTCACTTCTCTATCCTTGTCAATTACCAGAAACCCATATTTATCTTTCCAACATTCTGCACACATTTCTTGAAATTGCTTAAAAGATACGTCTGGTGAGACGTGGTCCGAGAAAATGTGATGTAAATTCATATCGTCCTGTTTGAACATCGCTATAAAATTACTGTTATCCCTCACTAACTGTTTCGGCACGCGAGAATATGTTTGCGCCAGATAAAAACAGTCTACATTTCTGTGGCGGCCCATTGAGAAAAATGCGCGAATTACGTCTTGCTTTTCACATATAACATCATCGAATATAAAAATAGAATTGGGTTTGGCGTCAGATGGTTGCACTATTTCAGCATTATTACTAAAGGTGTAAAATACTAATCCCTTAATTGGTGCTAATATGTTACGCAAGAACTCATACTTGGGTTGATTTAAAGACTTTGAATATAGGTATATATTTGCAAAACGTAATCCAACGGGGTTAGTAATCAGCGATATCATTAAATTCGTCTTTCCACAGTTACTCGGACCGATTAGAAGTCCACGAACAGTTGACGGAAGTAGTGGCCCATGACGCGATTCAATTTGTAATCCATATCCAACTTTTTCATCCAAATTATCTATAGAAAACTTCTGTCTCTGCTTTACAATACGCATTGTAGCAAGGTTGAAGACTATATAAATAGATGTACGCATTGCAACTGTTATTTAAATGTCGTCGGTCAAGCAGCGCACAAGTAAAAACCATCGTTTTTTAAAGGCCGGTAAGGGGTTAGTAAATTCCCTTATAAATAAGCTTCCATTTGAACTTCATTTGCCAGGTGGTTACCAGTATTGTGGTCCAGGTACCAAATTACAAAAAAGACTAGCGCGAGGTGATCCAGGAATAAACAAACTCGATGCTGCATGCAAGAAGCACGATATTGCGTACGATCAAAACACGAATGATTTAGTAGCTCGACATAGAGCAGACTATCAACTTGAACACGCTGCTTGGAATCGAGTTAAATCCAAAGACGCAAATTTGAGGGAAAAGGCCGCCGCGTGGTTGGTTACAACTATAATGAAGGGAAAACAACGTCTTGGTATGGGATTTAAGTCAAAATCTGGTACTAAAAAAAGAAAAAATACAGTTAAAAAGAAGAGCAAAAGAAAGAATAACCTAAGAAAGATAGCTTTTGGTGCTGGAATAGTGAGCAAGGTACGTGATGATTTACGTAAAGCTGATGGCAAGCGGTTTGCAGCTAAGAATACACGGAAAATCATGCAAATAGCACTTCAAGCTGCACGACGACACATGAGATCGGCTGGAGGAAAACGCAATATCCGTACACCTCGCATAATACCAATTCCGAAAGTTGGTGGAATTCTACCTTTGATACCAATTTTTGCTGGATTATCGGCGTTAGGTAGTTTAGCCGGCTCTGCAGCTGGTATAGCCAAGGCTGTACATGATGTTAAAACCAGCAGAGAGGAACTGGCTGAAAAAAGCCGTCACAATAGACATATGGAAGCAATTGCTGTTGGGAAAAGTGGCAAGGGACTATATTTGAAACCATATCGTAAGGGATTGGGCCTCTATCTAAAACCACAAAATTCAAAAAACTACTAGACACTCTACCTCGAAAACCTCTCACTAACATCGATCTTAAATATTATGCTGAGAAGATGAAGGTGCCCTATTTTCGGGGTATATTTATGCGCGACACTTTACCAAATTCCGGACCACATCGCAATGAATCCGCCATCATAAATTTGGATACTATAGATGGTCCGGGAACACACTGGGTGGCATATAAAAAACGTGGTAGTTTGGTCACATATTTCGATAGTTTTGGCAATTTACCCCCACCAAGAGAATTAATTCTGTACTTGCGCAATGGTTCAACGTTTACGGATAAAATCTACTACAATTATGAGCGTCAACAAAATTTCAACACAGTGTGGTGTGGTCATTTGTGCTTAAAGTTTCTTTCTTCGAAAGTTAAATAAAACTCCCCAAATGGCATCTGTGACTCCATCGATGGATCGAGAGGCAATTAAACGGATGGGCCACTCATTGATTGCTTTCTCTAGACTACGCAGCTTGTTGAAGATGAGTAAAGAGCAACTTTCAGATATGCCTAAAGAAGTAATGATTGCATGCGCCCCTTATGAAATTGCGTTAGTGTGGGAGAAATTACCCAAACATCTTCAGGATGACATTGATATTTTAAAATACCAGTACTGTCAAGAACATTATTCTCTTGAAGACGAAAATAATGTTGATGTTAACGATGGTCCGTCCCCTCGAAAAATATTTTGCTGCTACTGTAAAGTGGACGGAGTGAACGTGGCGTCAAATAATGATATAAATCTATCTCCATCACCGCCCAAGAAAAGAAAATTAATACACAACTACTGCTGTAAACCGCAATAAAGGCATGCACAATCTCCAAAAACATCAGTCATGTCACGCATTTTCACTTTATCAAGCCGCTCAAGCGTGCTCAGTGCAGAGTTTTATCCCCCGATTGAACTAGATATGGGCTGTCGATATGGTCTGGGATTAACCGGATTTTATTCATACAATTCTATATTTAATATAGACGAGACAAACAATGGTTTTTGCTATAGGACTTCACCGAAAGTAGCTCTCACATTTATCCACATACCGTACGGAGTCTATGAAATTGATGAAATATATAATGCAATACTGAAAGCTATGCCAACTAACAAAAATGAAGAAAAAGAAAAATTATTTCAACTGCGAGCAAACAACAACACAATGAAATGTGAGATAAGATCAAAATATGGAATTGACTTTACACAAGCAAACTCTATTGGTAGTCTGTTGGGATTTGAACCGACATATTTAGCGCCAAACAAGACTCACGAGTCGACACTCCCTATCGATATAATGAAAGTAAGAATGATACGTGTAGATTGCAACATTATTTCCGGAGCGTATCTGAATGCCATTAAATCCCATACAATGTTCGAGTTTGACATAGATGTTGAACCTGGTTACAAACTTACCAGGGAGCCGGCCAACATCATATATTTGCCTGTTACACCTGAAGGGCGTCAGTTTATCGACAACATTACTCTGCACATATTGGATGACAATGGAGATTTAATTAATTTTCGAGGTGAGAAGATTATTGTGAAGCTAGAATTAAAACAGTTTTAATATTGTAATAAGTACAATGGGTTTCCGATATAATCAACAACGGCTAGCACATCACCGATATAATGTAATCAGTCCTAAAAAGAAGAATGAGAGTGGAAATCGATTCATTCAACGTGTGCATCTTAAACGGTCAAGACATAAATTATCAGCTAAGGACCGCGCATTTCTTCTATCCATTGGTTTAAAACTGAGACAAAATTAAATAATCATGGTGGCTATTACATCTAGTGAAAAACTTGAGGTGTTCGGCGAGCCAGTATTTGATCAGTCACTTGTAAGTTTACATGAACATACATATAAACCGTATGGCTCACCATACTACAGAAACTCTGATGAAATACGCATTCCTGTCAATTTTCAAGACCTCATACTGGATATTGCAGACAGTTACATTTATATAGAAGGAAACTTTACTCCTAGCGACGCTACCAAGAGCTGTTATTTATCTAATAATGCACTAGCTTTTCTGTTCGAGGAAATCAGATATGAAATGGGTGGTGAGCAAGTGGCTGTCGTTAGGAAACCTGGTATCACTACCACAATGAAGACTATGGTATCATATGGACAAACACATTTGCGATCACTACTAACTGCAGGTTGGGGTCTCAACGAACAGAAGCAAGATATTTTAGATAATGTCAGTCATGTTTTCAGTGGTAAGCTACCTCTTAAATTCCTCATGGGATTTGCAGAAGATTACATCAAAGGAATTTTGAATGCAAAGCAGGAATTAATTTTGATTATAGCACGATCTTTCAAAGACTCTTACATTGGTGAGGTTGATGCACAGTTAGAAATTACCAAAATTGAATGGAAGATAAAACATATTGTGCCTGAAGATAAACAGAAACTTAAATTATTAAACAGAATTAATAAGAGTAGTAATAACGCTAGAGTTAAAATGGCTTACCGTATGTGGGATCTTTATGAATTACCTACTTTGCGTGATACTGCTTCTGACATATGGGCTGTTAAAACTACCAGCAGTCTTGAGAGACCTCGATACATTATTATCGGATTTCAAAATAATGGCAATTCCAATGATAGAACCAAGGACTCCACAAAGTTTATACATGCAGATGTTAATAATATTCGACTCTATCTAAACTCTGAAGTATTTCCATATGAGCGTTGGAATTTAGATTTTGATAAGAAATTGGACTCTGCAGCTTACTATGCCTATGAGAACTTCCAGCGCAGTTATTATGATAAAGATATGAGTGAACCTATGATGGATCTTGCAGAATTTAGAAAATCTCCATTATTTGTCATAGATTGCTCCCACCAACCGGATGCAATGAAATCATCCACAGTCGACATAAAAATAGAATTTGAAACTCGAAAGACAAAGTTCCCCGAACAAACCCGAGTGTATGCACTTATTCTACATGATACTTATTTAAGCTACAGTGCATTGGATGGTTCAGTTCAAAGCGGTTTTCTTGCTGCAAAGTAAAAAATATTTATTATGGCGCAATCAAGTTATACAGCTCCTATGCTGATAGTTGACTTACAAGGTTTTCAATGTAAAAACAGTGAATTTATAGTAAAAGAATTGGCTGCTGTATGCTGTAATACTGAACAACAAGCACATTACTTTTTCAAACCACCGCATGCATTCTCATCACTTGCGCATGACAAGAAGGTACAATACCAATGGTTGGAGAAAAATTACCATGGTTTAAAATGGAGCCACGGATACATTCAACTGACAGAATTACCATTGATACTTCAGCGACTTTGCCAGAATGCAGTTAATAATTATCAATGTCAATCACTATTAGAGGATGTCGTAATTGTATGCAAAGGCAGAATGAAGAGGAATTTTCTACTTCAACATCTAAGACGGAATAAGATTATAGACTTAGATGACTATTTGCCCCTTCTACCCAGCCTTAAATTATTGAACACACCAAAATGTCTAGAACATTTTCAGTATAATAATATCAGTCATTGTGCTCTTGCAAACGCTCATTTTCTTAATAGAAGTATTATAGATTTAAATATAAAATTACAATGAGACTGTTTAAGCGTAAGGTATATTTTTCTAGATATGTAATAATAATAGGTATATTCTTTTTAGATATGTAATAGAAATAGGTAATAAAATAAATGTAATCTTTTAACTTGGTTTTTTATTTATTTAACATCATGATATAATCCTAATAAAATAAATATCAATAAGATATTATACTATGTATTACACAATTATTTATTTGCAACAATGTAACTTAAAATAAATATTATTTATCTTCATCATCAAGCTGATATTTTTCAATAATCCCCACTGGTAGGTACTTCACTATCTCATACAGGAAACGTTTTAATTTCCTTCTAACCATATGCTCACAGAACTCATCCAAACTTAAAAAGCCTCGACAATATCTGTCACATAAATTTGCTCCAGTTTCATATGCATTACATTCTTCTTCAACACGTTGAGCTTCGTCAGCATCTGAGAAGACATTTATATCATAGACTATTGAATGCTGCGAATCTCTCCTTAAGTCCCATAGTTCACAGGACAACCTTTCGATGGCTGATTTAATGTCTTCTGCCTTCACCCATCGTTGAGCTGAATATTGCATCCACATATTTTGTTGGTAATGGTTAAACTGAAAGCAAACAAATTTGTTAAAAAATGCATATAAGAACTCTAAATTATTCACTTACTTAAGTAAGTTGTAAGCGCAGTTTAAAACTGATGGAGTTATATTGTGAAAATCAAGTTATTACCATTAACCAAAATAATAACGCCTCTGTATTTTCAAACGAGATAGCAATATTACGTTTTATAGTACTCCTACCATTCTTTCTAACTGTATTTTATTATCTAGTAGAAAATTAAAACTAAATTAAAAAAAACTAATACAATTATTGTTTCTAAATTAATCGCCAAAACGTATCATTGGACTGGATTTTGCACCGACATACGTTGGAGGGCGCTGACCTAAATATGTCAATGTATATTTACCACCAGATGAATTAATCTGATTGATTACATCCTCACTTATATTTTCTACAACTCGTTTGGGTAAAAATGATTTGAAAGTTGTTATTGTACTTTCCTCAAACAAATTTACGATGATTGATTTTCCAAACCGCGTATTGACCACTGACATTTTCTTTATGACATAGGCTTTGTCTTTAATTAATGATGAAATAGGCTTTTGCTCCAAAACCTCAGTACTTTCACTAATCATTGCATTAAGTGCTAATAAATCTAATTCCGAAATTTCCATAGTTAAAATGGGATGTGTACAGTGAAAGAATCGCAAAAAGTAATATAAAAATATTGCTCACTTGAAATAATTGAGGTGGTTGCACTACACTCACTTGCTAACTCTTGAGTATCAGAGATAGATTTGCGTTTTGTGATACTGTCACAGGTCCTTTATAGTGATAGATCAACCCCACCACAATAATTTTCCCCACCACATTATTTACATCCCTAAATATCTACACGTCAGTTAATAACCACTAATTACCTCCCACCCCAGTAATTACCCCCACCACACTAATAACCCCCACCACGCGAATTGCCCCCACCACACTAATTACCCCCGCCACGCGAATTACCCCCACCACACTAATTACCCCCCACCACGCGAATTACCCCCCACCACACTAATTACCCCCCACCACGCGAATTACCCCCCACCACACTAATTACCCCCCACCTATGACGTCACGAAAAGTGGTGGGGGGAGGCCCAGCTCCGGTATAAACACTCTACTGATGGATTCTTCGGCATCAATTAAACTCAACACTACTTGACACATATAGCCTGGTACAGATCGTAGATTCGCCAACTCGCTTTACTCTCACATCTACAACTCTTATTGACCTTATAATAACAAATGAGAATATTGTAGAAAATCTAGAAGCAATTTCATTAAATCAAATGTCCGATCACGGGCTTATTTGCTGCGAGCTAAGTATTAGCCATAAAAAAGTAAGCCCAGTATACAAAACAATTGGGGACTTTAAGAATTTTAACCATGATCAATTTTATGCTGATCTTATGTCTATGCCTACTGAAAACATTTATGATTTAAACAATATTGACGAAAAAGTGAACTCTCTCAATGAAAATATATTATATCTCTCTAATATACATGCACCGATTAAAACAATAAAAATTACAAAAAAGTATGCACCATGGCTCATTGAGAACATATGTTTACTTATGTCTTTGAGAGATAAGGCTTGCAATAACTGGCGCCGCACAAAAGGCGAAGCTCACCATTATTATTACAAAATGTTAAAAAGTTATGCAACTTTAGTATATCGAAATGAAAAAAGGCATATTTTGAGCACAAGCTGAGAGTAACGGTATAAATAAAACCAGGAAGGAATTGAGGCTTTTAAATATAGCTAAACAAGGAAAGAGTACACCTAATGAGCTAGACAATGTTAACGACCTCAATAATTAATTTATAAAGTCCACCCCGAAATTGCCTGTAGATCAAAATACCCTTACTTCTTATGAAAATAATGTTAAACCAAATATCGACTCATTTAAATTTAGGCCTACTTCTGAGTATAATGTACAAAAAATTCCATAGAGTATAAAATCTAACGCTCAGGGATACGATGGTCTTAATATTAAATTATTACTTATGCGTTGCCGTTTAATATTACCTTTTCTTACTTACATCTTTAGCTTAGAAAACAGTATTTTTCCAAATTCCTGGAAAGAGGCCATAGTGCAACCATTGCCTAAAAAACTAATCCTGAAGAATTTAAAGACCTCCGGTCAATTGGCATTTTGCCTACTATGTCAAAAGTGTTAGAGAGAGGTATCAGCTGCGCAGTCATATAACTCAACTTCAACTGATACCTGAAATACAATCTGGCTTCCGGCCTATGCATAGTTGTAAAAGTGCTCTCTTGAATATCACGGATGACATTTTGAGAGGATCAGATAAAAAAAGGTTAGTGTGCTGGTACTTGTCGACTTCTCAAAAGCGTTTGACACCATAAATCATGAAATTCTTCTTGCTATACTTGACTCAATGAGTTTAAGTGCTGGCGCAGTTAACTTTTTTCGCAGTTGTTTAAATGACAGAACAAGACGTGCTAAAATTGGCAATAGTTTGTCTGATCCTCTCAACGTGTCATCTGGGGTGCCACAGGGATCAATTCTAGGACCGCTCTTGTATACGTTATATACATCGGGGTTCGAAAAAGCAGCTGAGCATTGTCAAGTGCATTTCTGTGCTGACCACACTCAGCTCTACCTTTCATTTGATCCAGAAAAATGTGTAGAAGCAATGGTTGCTATTAATAGAGACTTAGCCCGTTAATACAAAAATCTAGAAACCCGGCTTTAAATGTTAACGCCAGTAAAACATCGGCTCTTGTTTTTTGGTCTTCATAATAGCAGGTCAATTGCAATGGAAAATCTTCAGACAAATGTAGATGGACATCACATACCTTTCACAGAAAAGGCAAACAATTTAACATTTGATACGAATCTAAGATTTAAACCGCATATTAACAACTGTATACGTACCGCATATACAAATTTAAAATTAATATATAATATCAGGCATTTTCCGAATCAGAAAACTAAAACAATTCTATGCGAATCATTGGTTTTATCAAGGTTTAATTTTGCTGATACTGTATATGGTCCATGTTTGGATGCAGATGATATACGTCCAATAGAAGTACTGCAAAACTCTTGTTTGAGACCAATATTTGGAGTTAACGGCCGACAAGGTATATCTCATAAACTAGTCCCAATAAGTTTGCTCAATATGTCTAGGCGACGCTTCCTGCACTCTGCTTGTTTATTTCATAAAATTCTTAATAACTCATAATTACCTGAATAACGAAATTTCGCATACAACAGACGTCTACAACTTGAATATTAGTTTCAAGGGTACACTTACTCCTTCCCTTCATCGTACAGAATTATTTAAGCGTTCCCATACCTACCAAGTTAGCAAAATTTACAATTCTATACCTTCATACATAAAAAATAAAACATTACCAGCCTTCAAATCTACTTTAAAAAGACATCCATTGACTGAACAAAATATTGCACCATAGGTGAACTATTCTCCTTAATTTAATTTATTTATTTATTCTGCAAGTACTAGCTAAATATAAATTATATAACACACAAATTTTTAATGCCTGCGACTTTATATTGATAACATATCTGTTGGTTATTCTTTTAATATTAAATATTTATTTCTTTTTGCCATATTGCTGTTATCCACGCTTGAGATTAAATACAGAAGTTTGCCTTGCAGAACCACCTAATCTTCGGCGTTTTTCCTGCACTTTTTTAAAATCATGTATTTATATTTATTTTTGTTACATTTAGTGAAAATGAAGACCTATTATTATTATTGTTATTATTATTATTAAAGTGGTTGAGAAGTACATGTACCTCAGCCATATCATCGATCTTTGCAAGAACAAGCAGATCTTAGAAATCACCAGATGAAATGACTTGACGTAAACATGTTTTTAAGAAACCGGGCATCCCCATTAACCTGAAATAAATAGTCTTCGTCGTGTGTATATTACTGGTCATGATCTATGTCCACGAGACTCTAACACTGACACAAAACAGGGCGCACCATATTTGGGTTTGCGAACTTGCAATAGAACGTGCGATGCTGGGATCAGCTTAAAGGACCAAGTCAGAAACGAGATCATTATGTTGTAGAGTGCATTGCCACAAATAAACGATGCTGGGCAGGGCACGTCGCCGTAGATGAAACCAAGTGGAAAAAGAGAAACTCCTCGGAGTGTCAGACGCCACTAAATAAGGTAGACGGACTACATCCAGATACAAACTGGCAGATACCAGATGTTAAGTGCTTAATAGAGACATTGGTGGAAAGATATGGAGGAGGTCTATGTCCAGGAGTGCACGAGAATGGGTCAAAGAAGAGGAAAACCCGTTACAGTCAGTATATTTGTCCTAACCCCACTCACATCATTTGCACTGATACACTGTTTTTAGTGGCAACCATAAAATGTTGATATATATACTAAGTTCAACATAGAGTTTAAATTTGGTTTGTCATTCAAAAAGAAAGGACAATGTCATCAAGCTGTGATGTCGACTGATATATGTTTGAAAAATTTGTGTGTAGACATACCACAACACGAAAGAACCAGTAATCGACTTCATCTGTTGCTTCGTTTATCACCAGTGAAAAATTTACTTAAATTTATGTAGAGTGGAAAAACTAAAAATAGAAAAAATGAAAGTTTTCTTAAAAGAAAGGGGAGCGAAAACTTGTGAAGATGCTAAACTGCCATGGACACTGAGTAAGTGAGTTATCATAGAGCAGAAGAGCTTGAGATCGAATTGGTCATAAATTCAGAAACGATTAGCATTACATCTGAAAGCATATTGCGAATTCCAGGTCGTCGAACTGAACTAGCATGGAATAGTTGTAATTTTAATATGGAGGCATCGTCAGTATCAGTATTTTATAATTAACTTTCAGGACAATAGAGGTTGTTGAGGTGTACATTGTTCGGCTATTGTAAGAATTATTTTACGCAGCGCGACTCCTTAAACTGTAGATTCAATTGCTGAAGAACAATCCAAAGCTACTGCAAATCGGTCCATTGAAGAGTGCAACTCTCTTCATTACCTTCGATAAGATACTACAAAAACAAAAATATTGCATAATATACTGACAAATATTTCATCATCCCTGCCATCAAGAGAAAATTGAAAATATAGTAATTATACGTATATCTAAGAAATTTATTATTTACCGAGTTTCCAAAAAACTATCTTATAGAAGATGTAGATTATAGGAGGTTAAATAATTACATAGAAACTTGAATGAAGCGGCAAAGAGCACAATGCATACATGTAGTTTTTACTAAAATAGTTCAACCACGCCCTCAATCTGCTGATTAAAACTCAATCCGATTTCCTAGCGTCTAGTAGTAATGAAAGAATTTTTCTGCATTGAACTTTCGTCCCTCTAACTTATCTTTGAATTTTATTAATGTTTGCCTATTCGCGACTTTCCTTGTAATATATGTTGACAGAGTTCTGATTAATAAGACGCTGACTTATCATGACCCGCAGATCACAAGTTCAATGAGAATTCGCAGACACATTTCAGTTCCGCGGTGATGAGAGCTAACGGGCTCGAAACAGGTCGGCAGATGATAGACCATGTCTGAAAGCCAGGATTACTGAATTAAATATAATTTTATCTACATTCGGTATAAACACATTTCGTAGCGTCTGTAGTACTTACTTATTATTTTCTTGCCCTGAGTTGTAATACATGAACGTTTTTATCGACATGAAAACAAGCATCTTTAAACCGTCAAAATTAGATATATCCATTTATTCAACAAAATCCGACAATTATTTTTTTCATGGTCATATATTATATTATACAAAGTAAAGAGATACCTATATATTAAAGCTGTGTATTGTCTGCTTTTCACTCTTTCCATTCTGTTATATATTTTAAATAGCAAGGGGTCTTTGCGAGTAGGCGTACATCACCCCTTAGTCAGCATATACAGAGGGCGTACTAAGTGAAAATCCAATACGGTAGAAATCCCATTCCATAAAAGCGTAGGTATACTCATTAACCTTGTAGGTACTTGACGAGAACCAAACAACAACACGACTACAGTTTACAAGTGGTCATGTCTAATCTCTTTACTTTACAAATGTGTAATGATGAAATTATAGTGAAGCTAACTGAATGTGAGAATTTGTAATTATACAAAATGGATTCCATAGGTATTAAATCGTTAGCACAAATTCTTTTGAAAATTATGGGATTGTGGAGGGCCAGTAGTCTTATTTTTCTTTCTGGGTCTGTGGTCATTACTTGAGAAAGCTTTATTATTGATGCTTTTGACAAAAATACATTTCTCTATTAAAAAAAATTATTTTACAAAATACACATCGGAAGAAGTTGATGGACAGGCATTCGACCCATCAGAACTCTTTTCAATTTCTTTCCTTATTTCTCTCCTTAAATGTTCTATTTTTCTTTGACTAGTAAAACTAAAATGTCAATTTCTGTGCCAAACCAGTCAAAATTGTTTGTTTTTTGAATGACATAATGCTAGGATATAGATCATCTTCTCCTTGGTTACTTATTTTTTCACAGATTTTTAAACAATCAATAAATGTTGCAAACGATTTCTCAAAACCTTTGATTACAGGGCCCGGTTTCATACCAATTAAGCTAATATGGTACGAATCTGTTTTACATTAAATTGTATTTTTCTCAATCTCACTTTCAGAACTTGTGCTGTCAGTAGTACTTTTCATTTTAATTTCTTCTAAAAAGCATATACATCAGTTACCTATATGGAAATTTAAAATACATACCAGCTGAAATTATCTTGCAAACAGTGAACTATAGAGATTTTCTTATAACGTGTTAATCTATTACACAATAATTTTAGGCAGTCCATGTAACACTGAATTAATATTAGTGGCGTGTGTGAGTCGGAAAAAACGAGAAAATGGTAAATATTTTGAGCCGGAATGAAATTACCTCCCCTCCTCGTTTTCGAGGATGCTGAACACGATGGCGGTGTCAGAATTTCTTTTTGGGGTTGCACAACCCCTCAAACAGGCCAAAAACCACCCCCTAGACGGGTTAAACGCGATTTAACAGGTTTCCCTTCAGAAAATAGTACTTTCCTCCCGTTTTCAAGGATGCTGAGCACGGTGGTGGTGTTCGTAATTGTGTCCGACCCCTACCAACCCCTCCACCGGCCAATACTCGCCCCCGAAATGGGTGAATTTTTTTTCTCAGATTATTAGCGGCAAATATATATCCCCCCGTTTTCAAGGATCCTGAGCACGGTGGTGGTGTTCCCCATCGCCTCCGACCCCTACCAAACCCTCCACCGGCCAATACTCGCCCCCGTAAGCGGTCAATTTTTTTTTCAGATTATCAGCGGCAAATATATATTTAGGTATCAATTATTGTAATTTAAGAAAAGACACTGTAGCAATTTGATTTCATGCATCGTAATAAATGTTCACAATTATTTATATGCCAAATTAAAAGTATGCAACAATTATTCAACAGGCCTACTGGCGGTATTTGATGATATTTTTTCAGATGAACTGGAAACAAAGGACATTACAACCAAGAAAAGAAACCTCGAAAACGGGGAGGGGAGGGAAATATATATTCCGAAAAAAAAATGTACCCCTTTCGGGAGCGAGTATTGGCCGGTGGAGGAGTTGGTACGGGTCGGAGTCGATTACGAACACCACCACCGTGCTCAGCATCCTTAAAAACGGGGGGAATATATATTTGCCGCTGATAATCCGAAAAAAAAATCCCCCCTTTTGGGGGCGAGTATTGGCAGGCGGAGGAGTTGGTATGGGTCGGACGCGATGGGGAACACCACCACCGTGCTCAGCATCCTTGAAAACGGGGGGATATATATTTGCCGCTGATAATCCGAAAAAAAAAAATTACCCTTTTCGGGGGCGAGTATTGGCCGGTGGAGGGGTTGGTAGGGGTCGAACGCATTTACGAACACCACCACCGTGCTCAGCATCCTTGAAAACGGGAGGAAAGTACTATTTTCTGAAGGGAAACCTATTAAGTCGCGTTTAACCCCTCTGGGGGGTGGTTTTTGGCCTGTTTGAGGGGTTGTGCAACCCCAAAGAGAAATTCTGACACCGCCATCGTGTTCAGCATCCTCGAAAACGGGGGGGGGGAAGGTAATTTCATTTCGGCTCAAAATATTTACCATTCGTCCAACTCACACACGCCACTATATTCTACAAATATACTTACATTTATTTCATAGTAATAATTAATTTCAAGGTATAAATTTCAAAATATTATGAACCACGAGAGTTACTATGCGCCAATCTATCTAACCATAGGCCATTGCGGGTGCGAAGTGGGGTGTGTTGAAACAGTTTCAAAGAGTGGGAGAGCGCGAATCTGTAACGAACCCATGCCGCTGATAAGCTTCGAAAATTGATATCACGCTACACATTATTAAATATTTTGGTTATTAAATTCTCAAAAAATCTGATTTAAAAACCATTGTAATCTGGAAAATATGGCAAATATTTTATAAAGAATATATTTTTTTGATAAATATAATAATTTGGGAGATATCGTCGTGAGAATGGAAAAGTAGACGAAAAATAATTAATTTTCAGCCGTAGTCGAACAGAGAAAATGAGGATTTTTTATTTTTACTGCCATATAAGCCTATGTGAAACTTCGTTTCTCTATTTATTTTAAAAATAGAAACTGTACAGAGAATTTAATGATTTTTGGATAAAATACGCTTCATGATTGACTCTATCGCGTGGTGTGGTTAGTTAGAAAATTTTGATTTGTGCCCTTATATTCATGACGATTTTTTGACGACAAGTGGATTTGTAATCCACAGAGCATAAGTAACATATCTGACAAGGTCATATATTTTACTCTAAAAGTGCCAACGGGATCAAAAACTAAGCGACTTTTGTCAACGCGAGCACTCTACTAAATGTTAAAATAACAAATTTAACATGATTTAAAATAAAACTATCAACTATATCAGCAGTTCTGTGTAAATAGTATCCATGGATATTGAATATAACACCCACAAATTCTTAAAACTGTATATTTAATATACAGGGTGATTCCTGTCACACTTTTCAGGCAGTTTCAGCGGTAACGAAAAGAGATATTCAAGGTTGGTGAAAACCAGTCGTTAGATATTCTTGGTGACTTTCTCTTGCTGTCAAATATTGCCAATGGCAGTGGCGTCTGCGGCGTCAAGACACCAGCAAGAAATTACTACACAACTTACTTGACTTTACGTTATTAAATTAGACTTAGCTTAAACTATTTAAATAATTAACAAAAAATAAATACAGGGATTAATTCAAATTATACTCTGAACAATTCAAAAATTGAAAATTTCATATAATTTGAAGACTAATGCTTTTACAAAAAGAAATGTATTCCTAAGGAATTAAATACTATTTGGTATTAAGGGAAAAGTACTTCGAATTAAACATGCTTTCACGGTATTATATTTTCAAGGTTCGTCATGGCTACCAACTGTCAAATGTCATTTTTGACGTCGGAATTGAAATTGGCGACCATCAAACCCCCCGGTATATATATATTGTGAAAAACATGTCATCAAAAATATGGCGATACTCTTATCGACAAGATCCCGGAAAACCGAATTTACACCTCAGATATCTGGAAAACTGTCCATTTTCTGACATTGGCCGTGAGAACTTTTAATCCAGAGGTCGAGGGAAACAAAATATATCAATTCCAGCCAATTTCACCGGGAACCACTTCCCATAACAAAGACACAAACTTACAGATCAAGCTAATAATATCATGTTTACACTAAATGTAAAAGCAAGTTTAAAATGTATATTGTAAAAATTTATGTAAATTGTTAAATATATTATCTAATGGAATGTAAGCAAAAAACTTCTAAAAATTCTAAGTTGTTCACATATCGTATATTATTCGGCAACTTGTTATATAGTTTTATGTCCATATACTGACTAGTTAAAGTTTTTGAAAGTATGAGGTAACAAGGCAAGAATTTGACCAGTTGTCTGAAAAGAACCGAACTGGAAACTTCACCTGCATAATTAAGTATTCTGTGTAGGCTAGTAGAATAGGTTCCTGGTTCTAGTCATACTAGATTAAAACTTGCTATGCTAAAATAATTGAAGGGTCTAGATTCAACTAGCTCTGCACAGTTTTAGTTTTGAAGTGTATACTAGTATTACGTGTGAGTATTGTACTAGTTCTGGTGGTTTGGGGGAGGGAACTGGATAATAACAAGTTTTATAACAGGCCTGTTAAAAACTGGATTGCACCCTCGCAAATATCTGATATTCTTTCCTTCTTGAAACTTGTCCCTATTCTATTCTTCGGTATTGTTTTTTGTGTAACTTGCATATTAATGGACATGAGAAAATAAGCACACGACTTCCAAATAACACACAAATCGAATTATTATAACTTTTTCTTTTGATAATAAAAAAAAATAGAATTCAATAATTTCATTGGTAAGCACCCAATATATTTATGAATCCTGTAACTGGATTTTGCAGAATAACAAATAATACAGGACTGTAGCGGAAAATATAAAAAACATTATTGAAAAAAATTGAACTGCTTTAAAAAAAATAAAAATTATGAAATATAATTTCACCACCACCGGGTTAATTGAACCAAAAATGGAGGTATATATTTTAATGTGCAGTTGAAATACACAACTATGTCACGAAATAAAAAAGTATTATGCTCTAAACCATGGCATTAAACTAAAGCTTCATGATTCTTTGATCTTGTTAGTTCTTGCCTATGGAGATATCCTGTACTAACCAGTCTATGTGTAAGTTTAAGTCGCCCTAACATATTACTAGATATGAAATGTGTGTATCTCTATAATGTCTTCTTTCTTCTTTTACCTGTATGACTGATTGACGGAAATAATGCAATGTCAAGAAATAAAAGCAAGGATACATTATGGAAAATCACTTAAACTTAAGTTCACATAAACTTAAAACTCGTGTATTTGCTACTATTTAAACCCAAGAAAGTATGATTATGTAATTGCGGAAATTCAAGAATAATAATGATTTAGTATTACGCAAAATATTAGACAGCATTATTACCGTGCTAAGATATAAGATAAACTTACTCCAGGAACAAACCAATAAATTCAATACTTGTTAAGGTACAGGGTATCCCAGAGTTGAGTTCCCGGATGGGAACTTATAACTCCTGAGTTCATGATGGGCCCATATAACCCAACTTACCTTAGTCCAAAAATGTGAGGATTACATCCTCTTAAAGTGGGACAGAAAGAAACATGTTTTCCAATAATTTCCATTATATTGAAAGAGGAGCTGCGCTATAAGTGCTCTGTGCAAACTTGATAACAATCAAATATCTTTTGTTCTCATTTTCTTTTCATAGTAATTAATATTTGACTGGCTGTAATTCTTTAATCACCCTGCAAAATTATGAAATACTTATTACAGAGCATTGAAATACTGCAGAAAAGGTAAAATAGTATTAATCAACATACTTACACTTTTTGCAAAATGGTTACTACAACTTTGGAAATACGACGTAACTTATGGTTCATGCACCACGGTTGTCCCACTAATTTTGACATCATTGTGCGACAGTTTCTTGATAGAGTTTATGGGAATCATTGGATTTGCAGAGGCGAGCCCACTGCATGGCCAGCCAGGTCATCAGATTTGAACCCTTGTGATTCTTGTATTTATCACTATACTCTGTTCCAGTTAACCCTAGGCAGCAACTTTGGCAACGTAAACAAAAAGCGTGCGATGAATGTAGAGGGATTTTGCGTATATTCCAACGAATTCGTTCGTCGTTGATGACGAGAATTAGTTTTTCTACTGAAACAGATGAACATCACGTGGAGTAATTGTTATGCATGTAATTATTTTAAAATTGGAAATGTTAATGTTCACGTATAGGACAAAAGTTACGAGTTTTTTCCAAGGCCGTCGACAAGAAAGTATCAAAGTTAGATGATGTAATATTGAGCGAGAGCCTGTTACTATGTGGGAAGCGATGCGGTGTAGTCGGTCAGGGCCGATAGATATTGTACGGCCGTTCAATTATTTCTTCCGCGCTATAGCGCTGAGCACGCCAAATTTAAATTTTTATATTTTGTAACTGTTAATGAATATTTTCACAAATTCACATTTGATTTGACGGCAGATATAATGTTTTCCTTCTTTTTCCTATAAAATGATTTCAATCTTTCATGGGATGGTTAGGTGGTTAGGTTAGTTAGGTTGATTTTTATTTTGCTATCTAATTGTTAATAACTATCAGCGCCGCAGGGGTATTAGCGTCGCAGACAAAGAAAGGGGATGCGGGGGGTATCCCACCGCTTTTTAACATTGGAAATAATGTTCGTATATGGGGCCAAAGTTACGAGTTTGATCCAAGAGTCGAGATCAGATGACGCAATACTGAGCAAGTGTGCACAGTATGAGTGCGCGCGGAGAACATGAAGATATAATCCGGTTGTGGTCAGCGCCAATCCTAGTCGTCATGGATTCACAAAGTTTGACAAATAGCGAATAGTTATTTTTGTAATAAGTACCTAAATTCATGTTTTTTGGGATGGATCGTAGCTGTTTCCGGACGAGGCGAAGCCTAATCTACTCCTGTACCCCAAATCAATTTGTCATCTATCTACTGTCTCCAACCAGAGTTCACAGTTTCAATGATCCGTTTTCTATATAATAACGCTATAAAAATCATCAACACAGTCTCGATTCCTATATTGTAATGCTACAAAAATCATAGCAAACTATATTACTCAAAAATTAAACTGCATTAACTTACTCCCGGAATCAAACAATTTGTTGAATAGTTGTTAAGAGACTTGAACATGTATAATTGTTATACTTAATATTGTCATCTATATGTTGTGTCCAACCATAGCACTACACAATTTCAAATATTTTTATTTCGAAATGATAACTCAAAAAATCATAATTATTTATGTTACATGAAAGGTTAAACTGTATTCACGGCAGTGTTACAAGCACTATATTATTTTTCGGGCTAGATTCCACTGCAAATTAGGGCTAGCTTGGAGAAAACGGGCTAAAATTAAAATCCAAATAGACCATTTTGAGAATAAATCACATATACGTACGTACTTTGTCTATGGTAAGAATAGAACGCATATTTTATGTCCAGCTTGGCTCTAAACTGAATTACTCTAGAGTGACATCTCGCATTGTAAATGGCGGCATCTATATACCAATGATGGATGTAGTCTTTTTAGTGTCAATAAAACAGAGCCTCTAGAAATTAACTCCTAATAGTAGATCAAAAAATAATGCAAAGTACAAACTTCATAAAAGTGTACACAAGTACACAAGAGGTATGTAGTTCTCTGAAATGGAAGAAATTATTTACGGCCCATTTTTTAAAACGCTGCAAAAATATAGTTTTTAAAGGCTAAAAATAGAATACAATGAATCGTGTAAAAACACATTTTTTTAAAATAAAGGTATAAATCATGTATTTTTATATATGCCAAAACAAATATAGTGTGTTGCATATAACACTAATGTGCCCTTGAAATTTCGTTATTTTTAGGGGTAAATAAATAATTTCTAGTACAACAATACAGTATAGGCCAATAGAGCTTCATAACCTGCATCTGTATTATCGGTGCCATAACTCCCTTCGCTTATTTCAAGTATCCTTTTTCCCTAATTATTTTTTCTTTTGGTTCGATCTAAATTAATCGAAGTTGTAACTACTAAATACAAATAACATATTTAAGAGTTATCTTAAACATAGCCTAGCAGTGGAATTCAATGGATCCAACAACAGTGTCAGCAGTATTACTGTTATGGTTTGTATTTTTTAACAAATTGTAAGTTGTATTACACAAAATGTTGAGACTGGCCTGAAAAATCAACACAAGAAATTCTCATAGCACAAAAACGAATCATTATATACATATCTATCCATAATTTAATCGGACCCATAATAAATGTTAGGTATACCTCACGCTCACTGTTTACCGATCACACCATAGGAAATAAATATAATATTCGTTGTCTATAACCATACTTGAATAAATTACAGATTAAGACAGGATAATGAACTACAAATCAGAAGTAGAAGCATAAAGCATAGATAAAAATAAACAGGACTAGGACCGATAGTATCGACACAATCACAGTTTAGTCCATATTGACGAATACTCGCTTACCGACGAGTTGTTTAGAAAATACCAGCAACTATTTTTCAAGAATACATTGGTTACATTACTTTAAACCGTTACCGAGATGTTGATAAGGGGCATTTGCCTACAGCTAGTATTCGTTAAATGTCAATAAATATGAACTCCCCCGCACAAAATTTAAAGTACGACTTCAACACAGGAACAAGGGCTAGATTTCATGAAGTTGTGCTAACGTGTTAAAAGTAGTTAAAAGGGGCTAGAAAATGAAAATGGGCTAGTGCCGACAACACTGATTCGCGGTGCTTAACATCTAAGCTAAACTTACTCCGGAAATCAAACAGTTGGTTCACCCCACTAAATAAAATAAACTATTTGGTTTGGTTGGTAAGAAGCTTGAACATGTATAGTTGTTATCCCCGACATTGTCATTGACATAATGTTTTCAAGCACATAACTACACAGTTTCACAGACCTGTTTCCTATACCAAGTGGTTTCAACACTTAGGGATACGCCTATAAGTTTTGAACGGCCAAATTTATTGTTTTTAATTTTGATGCAATTTCCAATTAAAAAGCCAAAATTACATTAAAGTTTCGATGCAAGTTACACGAAAATCAAATATATAAATGGAACAACCTGTAATATTTCTTTAATTAATAGAATAAAAAATTACTAACACAGTGAAGTAATTTACTCAAATACCGAAAATGCTGAACACTATTCTTGACACGTGCATCCCCAATTAAGGTGTCACCAGCGGCAAATTGTTAAAATTAATTACATATTTATTTGGATGCATTCTGCGTTATCATTATATGTTTACTGTATATAAAAAAATAGGAATTGATAATGTTTATGATGTAACATGTTTTAATACCTAGATATTAAAACATGTTATTCCGATGCGAACGGCAGCCGATTTTTGTTGGAGAGCATAGGGCCGCGGGTTAAGATTGTGTGTGGACACTCAAAAGGGCGCCACCGGCTGTATGTTACGTAATATGATTTAAATAATTTTGCCAGCCGGGAACAAAATTAAGTTATTGGCAACCATGCGATGGAATTCTCAAAATATCTCTATAATATCAAAACTTACATTTTACTCTGTAACATTTCAAAATTTAAACAAATATCAGGCGTACCAGTGCAAATAATAAGAACATGTAGACATTAGACATTTATTACAACACACATGAGATGTACAACAATAAAAAACAAACAGTTCACCAATTTTACCCTAAACTTAATCTATATATGCAAAAGAAATGCAAAATATGTATATCACCCCATCTAAAATTGTTTCAGTGATTTGACCTCTTTTTATAGCAATGCAACTACGCTTTAATGATACCAACAATGAGTTTTAGATTTGCAACAGCGAATGAAAGGTTTACAATGGATTAAATTTACCGCTCATCACTAAAATATTATGTAACTAACAAGATTCTATGAGCCAATTTTCACAATGCTCGCTGTGTGCACTAGTATGTTAAAGAATGATCTAAAATAATTATGTTCCACTAAAAGTACTTCAAAGGTGACATAGTAGAAGGTAGATTAGTTTCACGTGGTACCATGCGTTACTTACAGTAAAAAATCTTAAGATATTTGATCATGCTAGTATGTAGTTGCAAAATCGATATGTAATTTTACTCTAATATTTCAACAAAAATCACTGAATGAAACTATAAAAATTTCTTCAAAATTAAGTAATTAAAATGAAACAATAATATCTGCCTTGGCATTTTCTGTGACGACTGCAACGGGACTTGTCACCACTTCCTAAGATGTTCTCGACGTTGCTTACGACTACGACTCTGCGTCACTCCTAAATCTATGGCTAAATCTCTTCGAGACTGCTGCGAACAACTCTCCACCCAAAACTCCTCTGTATGTCAGCAGGACCCACATAAAACCAAACATCTGAGTGATAGACTTCCCCCTATTACTCCTCTAAATACTGGGCCCCCTTACATAACCAATATGACAGCACCAAACATGTGCTGATCCCAATTGTAAGCCTCTCCAAAACATATGCCTATACCAAGTACAAGCCTCTCCAAAACACTCTGTAATAATTACAATAAATAAAAGAACTAAATAAAATCCCAAACTAAGTAAAAGAAGAGCTCACCTCCTATAGAGAGTATTACATAACCTCACGAGACACGTGGCGATCAGATTACGACAAGCAACAGAATTCCTTCCTGGAATTTACAAAATGCTTCTGGCAGGGCGGTAAAGAAACACTGCGTACATCAAATCAAATCCCTTTTCAGTGTAAGCGATGTAAAACCCAAATTCTTCAATACAAAACCGGGACCGCCGCCATTCAGCTATGTAGTCGCTGTCGAAGAACGAGCCACCAGACGGGAATCTCCTTCTCCAGTTCTCAGTGTTGCCAACTTGAGCATCTAGAGAACTCTTTCTCTAGCCAATAAAAATGCACCAACAAAGGACTTTGCATTTAAAAGACTGAATTACACAATTATGTAATATCTCAACTACGAGAATACATGACTAACACCTCTAACTCAAAATTATGCTGAAAGAAAACATGTTTACTACCCATAATTTCTCATCAAGATAGGCAACCATCTACTATCGAATTCTAGATCGTGGGTTACATACTCAAACAAATGAATTAATCAAGGTTAATTTACAGTATTCAAACTGAAATTATTGATGTAGCTTTTTCAAATGCTACAATGAAATTTAACAAATATTTGTATGGGCGCATTTGTATTACAGAGTTTACTAAGTGTCGCCCCTTTGTTAATTTAAACTTAGGATATATCTTAAGCTTAAATTCTTCATTTATAATGTTAAATTTCTCAAACGTGTTATCGAAAAAACTACATCTATGGACACATGGACGCAATGTGAAGTTGGAAAGTAAGTATACGTTAGATTACAGAATGAGAATATGGACACCCCTGCCCGGATCTTATTTATCTTAAGGCCGATACCAATGGCATTATATTTTTGTGTGTCAAGTTTGCCGTTCCTCAAACTTTATCCTATCCCTAAACAAAGTTTATGTGTATGAGGCACAAACATTGATAGTTAGATACAACGGATATATCTCCAATAAAAGAGTATGTTCGAATTAGTTTTCGTTAAGTAAAACGCTTAATAGCACAGTTTTGGCTCGAGCCTGGCGCTCCCACTTTTGTTCCTCGTAAATTAAAAAAGGAGTACAACATGCTGTTTTTTATAAACGTTATATAATTCTTCAAAGTAAAGTCTTAAATACCGATGTACAGAACTATCAGGGCGCGCTGTACAACCAAGATAACCGCACAAAGATTAAACGATTTTAATGATGTTTTCTCCTTAATTTGAATCTAAAACCCCAATTTTTATTAAAATTTCTGCAAATGTTAGATAATTCTATGGCGTAAGTTCTAAAATACTAACAATAGTATACCGAAACGCACCGTCGGCGTCGGTGTCTAGAATTTTAAGAGTTATTTGCTATTCCACTATCATTTCTTTATCTTAATATAATATACCTATTTCTAGCACGAATACACCTGTTGTTTAATTAAACTGTTCATTTCTTTAACCAGGGTCTTATATTAACCCATTAACGTCCACAGCAGACGGAACGGATAAGAGTTTTGAGAGATTATTCGGTCAAAAGTCATTAATAAAATTTAGGAAGTCCCTTTCTGACTATTATAGAGGTTGCTCTTTCATTAAGACCATTGAAAAATTTCAAAAATGCATATTTAGCCACCTTTTCTGAGATAAAAACAAAAACATCGGTACTAAAAGATTTTCTTGAAGTGAATATTTTTTCATATTCCATTGACTTGTCCTGAAAGCTTCACGAAATTGCTCAAAATGGTCACGCATGAAAGTCATGCCATTTGAAATTTTTTTCCAAGATGGCAGCCTCTAAAATGACGGACCAAATCCAAATTTTCTTAGAAAACGTAAAAATCAGCAATTCTATCGAAACATATTAATTTTTTTTAAAACAATGTACTTTACTTTAATTTTTTGGGGTCAAAATTATAAGTTATAAATTTAATTTTGACCCTATGATGCTCTACATAGCTGATGGTCCGCTAACACGCAACATCACACAGATTAGACAGCATAACGCCCCTTTCCGAATCAAGCATATCTTACTATACCAGAAGCTGACTATGTTTCGGCAACCTCTATAGCCAATTTTTTTGTATATAATAACTTCCTCTTGTACTACTGCCTGTCTCTAAAAGCTTTGTACTAGAATGGGCTATCGCCCATTCTAGCTCCTCCGGAGGGGTGACAGCTAAAGCTGTCAATGCGAGTGCTCCGCACTCGATTGGGTAACGCTTGAATCATTGTAGAAAGCTTGAATCAATGTAGAAAGCTTGTTTTTCAGTTTCGATTTCAGATTCGTCATCAGCTACCTGAAAAACACCTAGGTACCGATTTTCAGTCGAATCGGTCCATAAATGACATATGTTGTCAGCCATTTTGTTTGCAGCCATATTGAATTTTGTAAATCTGTCGTTATATTCGTTATTAGCTATACTAATAACCTGCACGTACCTAGTTTCATTTGAATCGGACGGTAAATAAAAAAGTTACTATAAATGGCTATGGGGACGGCACCATTTTGAATTCTTTAGCGACGGCGACAGATTCGTGATCTGTAGCCTCGATAACACTCACATACCTATTTTTGGACGAATGCCACCTTAAATAACGGATCGTGTCCTGCTATTTGTGGCGCCATTTTGAATTTTTCAATTCCGTAGACATGATCGTTATCGACTACTCCAATTATCTCTAAATACCGAGTTTCAGCCGAATCGGTTGGCAAATAAAAAAGTTACAGTATAATAGGCCATGGGGACGCCGCCATTTTGAATTTTTCAATTTCGATGTCATATTCACAATCAGCTACTTCAGTAACTTCATCATACCGAGTTTAATTGGAATCGGAGGGTAAATAAGAGAGTTACAGTAAAAGATGGATATTAGGCTGTGAAGACGCCGCCATTTTGAATTTTTGAGCTACGATTAGATATTCGGAATCTGCGACCTCGATAACACATAGGTACTTATTTTCAGATGAATGGCACCGTAAATGGCAAAATATGTCCCGCAACTCGGCCGCCATTTTGAATTTTTCAATTTCGACGTCATATTCACAATGAGGTACTTCGGTAACTTCAACATACAGAGTTTCATTCGAATCGGTCGGTAAATAAGAAAGTCACAGTAAAAGATGGATATTAGGTTATGGAGACGCCGCCATTTTGAATTTTTGAGTTACGATTTGATATTCGTGATCACTGACCTCGATAACACATACGAACTTATTTTCAGACGAATGGCACCGTAAATGGCAAAATATGTCCGGCAACTCGGCCGCCATCTTGAATTTTTCAATTTGGATTCCGGATTCGTAATCGGCGACCTCGAAAACCCCCACACACCGATTTTGAGCGGTGTGAGACCAAAAATGACCTAAGTCGCCGGCCATTTTGGCGCCGCCATTTTGAATTTTTTAATTTCAATGTCATATTCGTGATCACCGCGGTCGATAATCCCCGGGTACCAAATTTCAGGCCAATCGGACGACAAATAGATTTAATTGCGATTTTTCTATGAATTTGGCTCACCCTATATATATTTATTTTGCTCACCCATGCCGTTGACAGGTTGACATTCTATTGATTTTTATTTAATTTTTATCATTTATTTCAGTGAACTGCATTGCCGGTCGAAATTTGTCTCGCAAGCGAAAACATGGACTTTTGAAATGGCGATATTTCAGGAAATAATGGGAGTGGAGAGGCTTTCTAGGTCTCAAATTAATCGGAAAGGATGATATTTTGTTGTGATAGTGGAGTGTGCGGGCCAAATCGGAAATTCGGCCCGGCACGGGCGTGTGAATGTTGGGTTTTTTGTGAGAAAGTGAAAAACGTCTACGTACATATAAATTCATAATTAAGCAATTACTTGGAATAGAAGCTCGTTCTGTGTCTCGATGGAAAGGGGGAGCTTTGCCCTTTCCCGTGATACCAAATTGTATAGGGAAAATCGAAAATTCGACCTCGCAGGGGCGAGACAAATGTGACAAATTTGAGTGTGTTAAAACGTAACCTAGAAAACTGTAAAACATGAAATCTTAAAACACTCATATTTTAGTTAATACTTGACGTAAAAGCTCGATCTTAGTCTCTATTTGAACACGGAGATTGGCATTTTATCCACGCAGTACGTGCTCTGGGTTAAATAAAAAATTTAGTGTAGTTCTGTGCGAAATAAGAATGGATATTTTCGTAAAAATTGAAAACCGTAAGTACTTTAAAAATCCATAAGTAAATAAAAATCGGGAGTGAAACGGTGTTCGACGTCTCTCTGGAAAGCAGAAGAACGTAGCTTTCTGGCGATACCAAGTTTAACCGGAAAAATGGAAAATTAGGCCCGCGGTGAGCGCGACAAAAGTATCTTTTCTGGGATCTTTTAAATTTAAAATATCAAGTAATTACGAAAAATTCTTCCACTTTGACCGCCCGTAGCTCGTTAATCTTTGGAGCTGGAGAAAAACAAAAAAAAAGATTTAGATAATTCATTTTTCTACATTTTCGTTAGGGCAAAGTATTTTGCTCTAGGAGGCCCCGTTTAGAAGTTATGGAGGTTTAAAGGTAAAAATGTCCAATTTTCCGCCTTTTTGCACCGCCGCACCTTTCGGCCGATATCTCCGAAACGAAGACACGTACGGAAATTTTGAAGATACCGGAGGAAGCGGAAAGAAACGCTCTTGTTCTTTGAGATTTTTTTATTTTGAGCTAGCTCCGACCGTTTTCGAGTTATAGGCGAAAAACCGAAAAAATGAGTCTCGCTTCGGATTCGAAACAGCGCAAAAACGTGCAATCTTAAAACGTCCGTATTTTTGGAAATACATATTTTGGAGCGCCGTACGGCATCGCGGCGGAACGGGGAGAGATTCTAGTTATAGCTAGCCGCAAACTGCGAGGTCGAAATCGAAAGTTAAGCCCGGCAGGAGCGAAAGGAAATCGTACATTTTTGACGTTTACGAAATACCAAATCGCCTTCCCCTATTTTCTCTTTTACCCCTCGACTCCTCATTCCCCAAAAAAGCGGGCGAGAGAGATAGGTGACTTTCGTTCGATTATAACGGAAAAACCCGGAAAAATACCGGAACCGAGTATAGCCTAAGCACTGTAGGATTCCGTCCCGAACACTTTCGAGCCGGGCACGGACCGGCGAAATGAAGCGCGTCTCGACGGCATGTACCTTAAGATCGCAAAGAGGAAGGGGCTCGCACCAACTGCTCTTTAATATTATGATACTAGAATGGGCTATCGCCCATTCTAGCTCCTCCGGAGGGGTGACAGCTAAAGCTGTCAATGCGAGTGCTCCGCACTCGATTAGGAAACGCTTGAATCATTGTAGAAAGCTTGAATCATTGTAGAAAGCTTGATTTTTAGTTTCGATTTCAGATTCGTCATCAGCTACCTGAAAAACACCTAGATACCGATTTTCAGTCGAATCGGTCCATAAATGACATATGTTGTCAGTCATTTTGGTTGCCGCCATGTTGAATTTTGTAAATCTGATGTTATATTCGTTATTAGCTACACTAATAACCTGTACATACCGAGTTTCATTTCAATCGGACTGTAAATAAAAAAGTTAGAATAAATGGCTACGGGGGCGCCACCATTTTGAATTCTTTATCGACGGTCACAGATTTGTGATCTGCAGCCTCGATAACACTCACAGACCTATTTTTGGACGAATGTCACCTTAAATGACAGATTGTGTCCAGAAGTTCGTGCCGCCATTTTGAATTTTTCAATTCCCTAATCATATTCGTTACCAGCTACTCTAATAACCTCTAAATACCGAGTTTCAGATGAATCGGTTGGCAAATAAGAAAGTTACAGTAAATAAAGGATAATAGGCTATGGGGACGCCGCCATTTTGAATTTTTCAATTCCGATGTCATATTCACAATCAGCTGCTTCAGTAAGTTTATAATACCGAGTTTCATTCGAATCGGTTGGAAAATAAGAATGTTATAGTAAGTAATGGATATTAGGCTATGGAGAGGCCGCCATTTTGAATTTTTGAGTTACGATTAGATATTCGTGATCTGTGATCTAGATAACACATACATACTCATTTTCAGATGAATAGCACTGTAAATGACAAAATGTGTCCTGCAACTCGGGCGCCATTTTGAATTTTTTCCATTTCGACGTCACATTCACAATCAGCTACTTCAGTAACTTCAACATCTCGAGTTCCATTCGAATCGGTTGGAAAATAAGACAGTTATAGTAAATAATTGATATTAGGCTATGGAGACGCCGCCATTTTGAATTTTTCAATGTCGATGTCATATTCACAATCAGCTACTTCAGTAACTTTATAATACCGAGTTTCATTTGAATCGGTTGGAAAATAAGAAAGTTATAGTAAATAATGGATATTAGGGTATCGTCCGCCATATTGGCGTCGCCATTTTGAATTTTGCGATTCTGACGTCATATTCGTGATCAGCGTGGTCGATAACCCCCGAGTACCAAATTTCAGGTCAATCGGATGACGAATTAATTTAAGTGCGATTTTCTATGACTTTGGCCAACCCTGGTTACCAAGCTAATGCAAAGTAATCTTTGCGCACCCCTGTAACGCAGAATTCTTAGTATATTGTCATGTACGTTATTTAAAATGGCGGAAGCAAAAACATGGACTTTAAAAACGATGATTTTACAGGAAATAATGGGAGTTGAGAGGCTTTCTAGGTGTCAAATTAATCGGAAAAGACGATATTTTGTTGTGATAGTGGAGTGTGTGGGCCAAATCGGAAATTCGGCCCGGCACGGGCGTGTGAATGTTGGGTATTTGTGAGAAAGTGAAAAACATCTACGTACAATTAAATTCATAATAAAGCAATTACTTGGAGTAGAAGCTCGTTCTGTGTCTCGATGGAAAGGGGGAGCTTGGCCCTTTCCTGCGATACCAAATTGTATAGGGAAAATCGAAAATTCGGCCTCGCAGGGGCGAGACAAATGTGACAAATTTGAGTGTGTTAAAACGTAACCTAGATAATTGTAAAACATGAAATCTTAAAACACTCATATTTTAGTTAATACTGGACGGAGAGGCTCGATCTTAGTCTCTATTTGAACACGAAGATTCGCATTTTATTCGTGCAGTACGTGCCTGGGGTTAATTAAAAAATTTAGTGTAGTTCTGTGCGAAATGAGAATGGATATTTTCGTAAAAATCGAAAACCGTAAGTACTTTAAAAATACATAAGTGAATAAAAATCGGGAGTGGAACGGCGTTCGACGTCTCTCTGGAAAAAAGAGGAACGTGGCTTTCTGGCGATACCAAGTTTGACCGGAAAAATGGAAAATTAGGCCCGCGGCGAGCGCGACAAAATTAGCTTTTCTGGAATCTTGTAAATTTAAAATATCACATAATTTCGAAAAATTCTTCCACTTTGACCGCTCGTATCTCGTTAATGTATGAAGCTGGAAAAAAACAAAAAAAACGACTTTTAGATAATTCATTTTTCTACATTTTCGTTAGGGCGAAGTATTTTGCTCTAGGAGGCCCCGTTTAGAAGTTATGGAGGTTTAAAGGTAAAAACGTCAAATTTTTCGCCTTTTTGCACCGCCGCACCTTCCGGCCGATATCTCCGAAACGAAGCGTCATACGGAATTTTTGAAGATACCGGAGGAAGCGGAAAGAAACGCTCTTGTCCTATGAGATTTTTTTATTTTGAGCTAGCTCCGGCCGTTTTCGAGTTATAGGCGAAAAACCGAAAAAATGAGACGCGCTTCGGCCGAAACAGTGCAAAAACGTGCAATCTTAAAACGTCCGTATTTTTCGAAATACATATTTTGGAGCGCCGTACGGCATCGCGGCGGAACGGGGAGAGATTCTAGTTATAGCTAGCCGCAAACTGCGAGGTCGAAATCGAAAATTAAGCCCGGCAGGAGCGAAAGGAAATCGTACCTTTTTGACGTTTACGAAATACCAAATCGCCTTCCCCTATTTTCTCTTTTACCCCTCGACTCCTCATTCCCCAAAAAAGCAGGCGAGAGAGATAGGTGACTTTCGTCCGATCGTAACGGAAAAACCCGGAAAAATACCGGAACCGAGTATAGCCTAAGCACTGTAGGATTCCGTCCCGAACACTTTCGAGCCGGGCACGGACCGGCGAAATGAAGCGCGTCTCGACGGCATGTACCTTAAGATCGCAAAGAGGAAGGGGCTCGCACCAACTGCTCTTTAATATTATGACTAGAATGGGCTATCGCCCATTCTAGCTCCTCCGGAGGGGTGACAGCTAAAGCTGTCAATGCGAGTGCTCCGCACTCGATTAGGAACCGCTTGAATCATTGTAGAAAGCTTGAATCAATGTAGAAAGCTTGATTTTTAGTTTCGATTTCAGATTCGTCATCAGCTACCTGAAAAGCACCTAGGTACCGATTTTCAGTCGAATCGGTCCATAAATGACATATGTTGTCAGCCATTTTGGTTGCCGCCATGTTGAATTTTGTAAATCTAATGTTATATTCGTTATTAGCTACACTAATAACCTCTAAATACCGAGTTTCAGATGAATCGGTTGGCAAATAAGAAAGTTACAGTTACGCTATGGGGACGCCGCCATTTTGAATTTTTCAATTCCGATGTCATATTCACAATCAGCTGCTTCAGTAAGTTTATAATACCGAGTTTCATTCGAATCGGTTGAAAAATAAGAATGTTATAGTAAGTAATGGATATTAGGCTATGGAGAGGCCGCCATTTTGAATTTTTGAGATACGATGACATATTAGTGATCTGTGACCTGGATAACACGTACATACTTATTTTCAGACGAATGGCACCGCAAATGGCAAAATTTGTCCTGCAACTCGGCCGCCATTTTGAATTTTTCAATTTCGACATCATATTCACAATCAGCTACTTCAGTAACTTCAACATACCGAGTTTCATTCGAATCGGTTGGGAAATAAGAAAGTTATAGTAAATAATGGATATTAGGCTATGGAGAGGCAGCCATTTTGAATTTTTGAGTTAAGATAACATATTCGTGATCTGTGACCTCGATAACATATACATACTTATTTTCAGACGAATGGCACCGTAAATGGCAAAATGTGTCCAGCAGCTCCGCCGCCATTTTGAATTTTTCAATTTCGATTTCGGATTCGTATTTGGCGACCTCAAAAACCCCCACATACCGATTTTGAGAGGTGTGACGCCAAAATCGACAAACATCGTCCCTCATTTTGGCGCCGCCATCTTGAATTTTGCGATTCTGACGTCATATTCGTGATCAGCGTGGTCGATAATCCCCGAGTACTAAATTTCAGGTCAATCGGACGACAAATAAATTTAATTGCGATTTTCGATGAATTTGGCTCACCCTATATCAGCATTATTTTGCTCACTCTGTAAATTACAAATTACCCAGAATTCCTAGTATATTGTTATGTACGTTATTCAAAATGGCGGAAGCAAAACATGGACTTTAAAAACGGTGATTTCTCAGGAAATAAGTGGAGTTGAAAGGCGTTCTATGTCTCAAATTAATCGGGAAGGACGATATTTTGTTGTGATAGTGGAGTGTGCGGGCCAAATCGGAAATTCGGCCCGGCACGGGCGTGTGAATGTTGGGTTTTTTGTGAGAAAGTGAAAAACATCTACGTACATATAAATTCATAATTAAGCAATTACTTGGAATAGAAGCTCGTTCTGTGTCTCGATGGAAAGGGGGAGCTTTGCCCTTTCCCGTGATACCAAATTGTATAGGGAAAATCGAAAATTCGGCCTCGCAGGGGCGAGACATACGTGACAAATTTGAGTGTGTTAAAACGTAACCTAGAAAATTGTAAAACATGAAATCTTAAAACGCTCATATTTTAGTTAATACTGGACACAGAGGCTCGATCTTGGTCTCTATTTGAACACGAAGATTCGCATTTTATTCGTGCAGTACGTGCCCCGGGTTAATTAAAAAATTTAGTGTAGTTCTGTGCGAAATAAGAATGGATATTTTCGTAAAAATCGAAAACCGTAAGTACTTTAAAAATCCATAAGTAAATAAATATCGGGAGTGAAACGGCGTGCGACGTCTCTCTGGAAAGCAGAGGAACGTAGCTTTCCGGCGATACCAAGTTCGACCGAAAAAATGGAAAAATAGGCCCGCGGCGAGCGCGACAAAAGTAGCTTTTCTCGGATATTTTAAATTTAAAATTTCACGTATTTACGAAAAATTCTTCCACTTTGACCGCCCGTAGCTCGTTAATCTTTGGAGCTGGAGAAAAATAAAAAAAGAGACTTTTAGATAATTCGTTTTTCTACATTTTCGTTAGGGCGAAGTATTTTGCTCTAGGAGGCCCCGTTTAGAAGTTATGGAGGTTTAAAGGAAAAAATGTCGTATTTTCCGCCATTCTGCACCGCCGCACATTTCGGGCGATATCTCCGAAACGAAAAATCGCACGGAAATTTCGAGCATACCGGAGGAAGCGGAAAGAAACGCTCTTGTCCTATGAGATTTTTTTATTTTGAGCTAGCTCCAGCCGTTTTCGAGTTATAGGCGAAAAACCGAAAAAATGAGTCTCGCTTCGGAAACGAAAAAGCGAGAAAACGTGCCATCTTAAAACGTCCGTATTTTTCGAAAAACTTATCGTGGAGCGGCGTACGGCGTCGCGACGGAACGGGCAGAGGTCGTAGTTATAGCTAGCCGCAAACTGCGAGGTCGAAATCGAATTTTAAGCCCCACAAGAACGAAACAAAACGGTAAATTTTTGACGTTTACGAAATACCAAAACGACCTCTCCTATTTTCTCTTTTACCCCTCGACTCCTCATTCCCAAAAAAAGCAGGCGAGAGAGATAGCGGACTTTTACTCGTTAATAAGTGAAAAACCACGAAAAATACCCGTCCCGGATACGGCCTAAGCGACAGAAAATTCGCCGGCGAATCGAAAGACTCCGGACCCGACCGGAAAGAGCGCGCCCCCGAAAAGCCTTTGAGGGCTCACTTTCGCCAAATCAAAGGGGTACAGACCCTCCAGATTTTAATATAACGCGGCCTCGCGCCGACCGCGTAGATAACGCGGCCTCGCGCCGACCGCGTAGATTAAATTCTTTTCTGTCCCCATTTTCTGCTCTGTTTGTTTCATTTTTTTCTTGCTGTTCTGTTGCTGTTTGTTTTGCAAGATTTTTCTCATTCCATCACCATTTTTAATATTTAAAATTTTTTGGACCATACAATTGGAAAACAATACATTATCATCGCAGTAGTTGCCTCAAACGGGTTTCTTCATTCAGTTTCATCCCACATTAGCAACCAAAATCAATTCAGTGTGTGCCTATTTTTATTAGTCTTATTATTTTATTTCCCTTTGGAAATTTTAAAATCCTGTACCTATTTTAATTTGCCCTCGACGAAAGGTGTATCAATTCTATTTTATTTTAATTATATTTAGTTTGTGCTGATTCGGACCCCTCACAATTTATCCTCTTAATTGTCAGAACGCGACGCGCCGTGGTTGTTTGTCTGGCCCCGGGCCGGAATCCGGGAAAGAATTTGTTTTATGTTAATTTAATAAATCGGGTTGAGTTGACTTGACTTAATACCGACCTCAAATTCGAGCAGCGACGGTGAAATTTAATTTTATAATAGAAAATACTTGGTTCCCATTCTCGTCCACCTCATACTAGACATTGATGACCAGAGATAAGGAAATTTATCTCGGTGCCAGAGACGGCTCTCATATATACGTAATATTATTTTACAAACATTTACTGAAACAATAAGAAAAACGACGAAGTGATGAAATATGTATTATTGCCAGCTACATTGTATTTTTTGTAATAAATTTAACTAAAAAATGGTAGTAGTTACAAAAACAAGTAAAACATATCTAGCAAGTAAAAAGACAATTTTGAATTAAACACACACTTTTCTGTTCTGTTTAATATGTGGCACGTTTATTTTATTTTATGTTAATACTTATAACCTAGTTTTATTGGAAATCTACTACATTTATGAAACGTACTGACAGTTACCTAAAAACATAGTTGGTTTTTTATATTTGCAGTGTTAAAGGCATTCGACTCCGACCGAGTGTCGACAATAAATTACAGTTTACGGAGGTACTTTTATGTTTTTTACGGCTTTATCTCCTTTAATTATATGACGCTGCCAAAATTGTGAAACATTTCAAAATTGCTTTTTACCTACACTATGGCACTTATTGGGATTTACGTCGACATTTAATAAAGGGAAAGAATGGATCATCCCAGATCGCAGTTTTGCAAACTGTAGTATAAATCTAGCCATATGTACGTACGTATGTATTTACAAACTTGGTGTTTAATTATACAGAGTCGGCGGTATACAAAAATGTCTAGTGCTTCTCCTGATGCAATAGACTTGTCTATTCGTGATTTCCTAGAACTGCGGTTTGATGGAACAAATCTTTATTGTAGTAGTTGCAACAAAACAATTTTTTGGACATCTAAAACAAATGTTAATAGACATATTTCCTCACAAAAGCATATTAGTGCTAGTGGCTCTACTGATAGTGACAGTCAACGCAGTTTTAATTTAGATTTAGTGGTGGTGGGATGTAACATACCGTGGTCAAAACTAGATAATCCACTTTTTAGACTATTTTTGGAGATCTGCATTAGTGGCAAATATATAACAACGTTCAGGTGCCGTCGGAAACGACACTCAGACGAAAATATTTATCAACTGAGTGTGATAATGTTAGACAAAATATTTCTTCTGAGCTTACTGGGAAATATATCTGGGTTAGTGTGGGCGAAACCACCAATGCTTGTGGTGAGAAGGTAGCAAATGTTTTATTGCGTGCATTGGAGGAAAATTGCTCAATGCGTGGACACATGTCAAATTGTCGTATTATAGCGAAGGCAGTGAATTCAAGTCTACAAAGTTATGGGGTCACAAATATGTAGAAAATAAGGACAAGGTCTTATTATTTCTTACTGATAGAGTGACTTATATGAAATCTGCAGGATTAATTATGAAGGAAACATATCGTATGTATGTAGTATGTAACATGTCTAGCACATGGATTCCATAGAATGGCTGAACCTATTAGAGGGTGCTACGCTAATGTTGATAACTTAATATCTAGCGTAAAGAAAGTTTTCCTGAAAGCACCACATCGTGTACAGTTATTTAAAAATATACTTCTAAATACACGATTACCTCCAGCGCCCATTATAACACGGTGGGGAACTTGGCTAGAGGCGGTATTATGCTATTTTTGCAATTCTGAAAACGTCTCAAACTAGTTCTACTGCAGTTGAATCCAGATGACGCAGTTGTTATTGCACAGGCTCAACAGGCATTTATGGATCCAACTGTTCAAGAAGATCTGAAGACCATACACGGTTTCATGCGAATTCTTCAAACAAAGTTCCAAAGAGTTTTAAAAACCAATCCCGGATATGTAACGATGTCATCTATAACAGACCTTTCAAACGGTAAAGAAGTAGACTTTTCTACACCAGGCGTCAATACGGCAACTTTAAGAAATTACACATATTTTAAATACGTTCCGATGACATCTGTTGACGTTGAGCTGTCTTTTTCTCAATATAAATGATTTTTTAATCACAGGCGGCGAAGGTGAACTTCAGAGCATTTAGAACAAATATTAATAATATACTTTTATATTCGTTGTAGGTCGTGAAAATTACATATGTGTGGATTACTTTTAGATAGTGACAAATACACGTGTGTGTTTTAGTTCAATGTTACATCCCCCAATACCTCCTCTTATACCGTCAATATATGTATAAACATGAAAAAAGGAAGTAGAACTGAGAGCCATCTCCTTTTTAAAAATCTCTTAAAGTCGTCGGTTAAAAATTAAATCTTTTTCAATAATAACATGAGAAGCCACTAAGTACAATGCAAACAAGCCTCAATTAACGCATTATTTCAGTCTTTAGTTACTTGAAAACAGTGAACTGAAATAGATAATAAAATAGTTGTAAGTTGTAAAAAAGGCACATACATTTTGTACATATTTTAGCTCTATGATGTAAAAATATACAATAATGTTCATTTAAACTAACCAAAATATCCCTGGTACACATTATGCTAATTTAATCAAGGTCATAATTAGAATTTTGCAATGCTATAATTTAAACAAACAAAACACAACTCACTGCAATGAAACACACTTTGAAATGAAAATTTCATACTTTTCTCATTTGCATGTTAATTACTAAATTGTTAATTCCCATATTCCGGATTAAATGAAAATGAAGGGGATGTTTTGTTTTTCCTTTACTTGGTCTAAATAATTAATTGCGATGGTTCAGTTCGGACAAATCGATAACAACATCAAAGCATATTAAATGGGGAAATGTACACACTCATAAAAAGGGGCCAATAACCCTGAGCAGGGTGAGTCAACATACAGGAGTTGCCAGGACAGGGAAGTAAAGTGTCGTTAGTCGCGTATAGAGCGATAGAAGGATATGGAAATTAGTCCCTTGCGTCTGCTTTTAGTTGAACACCATTCCCACGAATACGTTCACATATTTACCGAAGGAATAACCATTAGGACTAGGTATTTAATCCAATCATAGAGTCTGATTAAACTGAAACTAGAAACAATTTTGTTTAACTTTTGGATGGATTACTAGTGCTGTTGTAAAGCTAAATATAAATTGATCTAGTTTCGTTTAAATACTGAATTCTTATATTATTATATATACAGAGCGTAGTTAACATATACATTATCCTTTATAAAATATAGAAATATACAGGGTGACTCAGAGTTAAACCGTCAAACATTCAGGATCAATTTTTGAGTTTAAAATATTTGGCAGCTACTGGAAGCGGCTGGAACCTTTCCACCCGGTGGATCTTTGAAGCCGAAAAGAGCACTAAATTGTGTACCATAGAGACACTAAACGTAATCCAATCTCAACCATAACTTTTTCAGATCTTTTGGAGCACCAAGAAACCCTCATGCTAACTCCTGCACTTTCTTCTCACTTGCTCGACATGATATCAACTTATTGAAATTGCTGTTCTTCTCTTACGTTTCGGGACATAGGATTGCACTGTACGCATAATGATGCGAGTAGAATACTATACTTTGTCCAGTCTGTCAGGATTTTGAGAAAACTTAACCTAGAAGTTCTAAAAATACAAAATTTTAGAACTTTGCGATTTTTTATTCGAAAAAGTAGAAGTTTTAGACAAAAATTGTAAAAGACAAACCAGTTTGGAATTATCCTGGGAATATTCTCAAATTTTTTCGGAATTGTCCGATGTCCTTTTTGATGCACTTGAAAACTCCACAATGCTCTTTTCTGCAGGACATTGGACATTTCCGAAAAAGTTTGAGAATATCCCGCGGATGAATCCAAACCCTTTTGCCTCGTAAGTTTTGTCCAAACTTCTTCTTTATCGAGTAAAAGAATTGTAAAGTTCTTAAATTTTGATATTTCCTCGCCGGATATCTAAAAAGAAATGACAATTTCAGAAAAAATGTTTCGAACAAAAGTTGCCTATTTCTAGTCAGACAATCCTAATTTGCAATAAAATAAAATATTTTTAGCACTTTTCGGTTAAGCTTTTTCGAAATCCTGACATGATGGTGCAAAACGGAAAACGCAAAAACCTTCGGGGTAAGGTAATGGAATCAGATTGGTTGGACATTTTTTTTTTGTAAACCTGTTATTTATTATTTATATAATTTTGATTTTTCCAATTTAACAAAGATTCATAGGCCATCATATATAATTTTGTCAATTTTTCGGGCAACAAGTTTAATGAGGCGATTTCTGTAGCTTCCCTTACCTCTGGCGTTGTCAATGAAATCTCGTTTTCATTGTCAGTATCTATTTGTTTAATGGTGTTAAGTACTCTTTTTGAGTAATATGTAAAATTATTGTAAATAACATTGACGTTTAATTCACAAAAATTTTGACGTTTCAAATCAATAAAAAATTTACGCCTTGACTAATAAAATAATGCAGTTTGTAGACACGTAGGTTAATAGTTTCAAAAACAATGTTGCACACAAAACGCAGCTCATAATTTTACCCACAGTTACAGCCATTTTACTAATAAATTTTTTTATTTTATTTTAGAAAAAAACTCGATTATCCATTCGATAATATTGTGTTTTGTAAACAGGGTACGAGCATGGTATAACTAACATAACCTCAAATATTATATTTTTGTAAGTTTGCACTCATTTTTAAAGTTTTTATTCGCATTTCTAGATTGACACCTGTGTAACATTTATGAACTCTCTCGAATAGGATGCATATAATTTTTTTAACTCACTGATTTTTTTAAATATACTTATATCTACAGGTTGGAAATTAAACCTATAATTAGCGTTCTATTTTTAATATACCAGCGCCGCAGTGATAAATCTTGAACACAATAGTTGTTGAAAATACATAAAAGTCATGTCTGGAGAGTGAGCAGGCCAAGACCGCGGCCGATCCATCTTTCCGGAAAATGGTCGTGTAAGTATCGGTGTGCTGGTAGAGTGTAATAATAATAATGTAATAATAATAATAATAGTAATAATAATAATAATTCGCCTACTTAGAGCACACGATTCTGGCATCTACTAACCCCCGCGGGATGTGGGGAGTGGTTGTGAATATTTTGCTGGCGCTCTTTCCGGGTGGTGTCGGAGGCCACGGAAAGACTGTCCAGCGTCAGGAAACTGAAAATAATAATAATAATAATAATAATAATGTTTATTTGTATAAATAATACAGAACAAGTGATTTTACAATTAAAACTTATTGATCGAAATAAACATTAGAAGGACCCACAGAAGGGAAACCTTTTTCGTGGGTATAACTAATCATTTTTAATCGACAATAACATTAATATGTGCATATCAAGACATTACATTGTTGTAGGGCTCCCAGATAAAAGGGGAATAGTATAAAAGAATTCAACTTTAGAGGCTAATGTATCAGCTATAGGTACTGCAGGGTAGGTTGGTCATTCTGAACGAAATTTTTATGTTTTACGTGCAGTCCCCTCTCTGCATTCAATTGATGGCGAAAGAGGCTCACAACACGGCCGACTAGTCAAGTCCTTGGGGGTGAATTCGATAAATTGGAGTATTGGATGTATGCTGATAAAAACAAATAAGCGTCTTACTATAACAGATTTAATGATTATATTTAGGTACGCTTACAACCATATCCCACAGAAATAATATTACACACAGTCAATATACTTAGATGTGTGACCCACACTTAACCTAGCACAAAATGTACGACAACTTAAAACTAATAAAATCTTCACTAATACTACGCACTATAAGACCCCCAAAATATACTGGCTTAGACAATTGCATCAAAATACTGAATAATAACGTAAAATGAACAAAATAATGTGAACTAGGTAAGTGACGATAGGTTAAATTGACAAAAGTGAAAAAATTTCAAGCGTGGTGTTCAAAACTACTAAAAATTTAATTGGTTATGTGCAAAATATTTACTGACAATTTAAATTTAATGTGTAAAATATTAAGTGGAATATGTGGAAAAACTGTAGTTACGTGGGTCGAATGTCAGCAATTTAGTACCACAAAAAAAACCTGACGGGCTCTCTATGCCTCACATAGAAGGTGAGATGTTATATCAGGTCCTCCGTTATACTATTTAAAGACGCTTACCTTCAGCAGGTTTCACAATGTCTACAGTAGGCCTACCAGGGGAGCGTAGCTTCCAATTGAACCAGGCAGGAGAGTCTCACCGGTACAACTCGGAATTCCAAATCCAACCAACAGCTTGACAACCAAGTTTCAGCAAAACCAAAGTTCACATACAATTCAGACTCAAATGTACAAATAACCAAAAATGTAAAACGTAGGGTCAAACATACAGGAAACGATACCAGTAAAAGTCCAAAATAAAAGTAACTTAAAGGTAGAATTGAAAATGAAACTAAAAGTCTTGCAATAAAGAAATAACGAACATTACAAATCTATTTACCAAAGAGATTTCAGAGGCATATCTTGGATGTTGAGTGGGCTTAAAGAATTCCATTGCCATGTGCTTCCAGAAAGTTGATTTATCCGGAAAATTCCGTAACAGTACTTCCCAACTTAAATGCCAAAACGATATACTGCTAAATTTGTCACTACGGCACCATATCCCATTAAAGGAGCAAACTCAAAAATTGCTATACACGTGCTCAGCGACACAACTTATCTTCGGCGGGCAAACGGAAAAAATCACCAAAAATGGCCAAGACGGAAACCTCTGTCAAAAATCCGAGGATGACCAAACCTCTTCATGGGTACGTTCCAAATGACCACTATACATCGTAATCTACAAATCTCATAAATCTCCTTAACGACGTTTACTTTCCACACACAATATTGTATTTCGTAATTCCATTATGAAAACAATAAGTTTAATTCACAATAACGGTCTTGAAAAGGTTACAATCGAGATGTTAGGAACTCGCGGCATGGAACGCAATGGTAGGCAACCAGTTATACTATATAGTTTCGACTAGCACGATGACATTGGAACAATTACGATATTTTTAAATTTAAATGTACAGATACGAAAATAGATTCTAACAACATAGCAATTTAAACTTTTTTTCCAAATTAAAGGTAAGTAAATAATTAATAGTATTAACTAGGTCATTATTTAAGAGATTTTAATAAATGATTTATTATCTAAGATATTTTAATGAATGAATGAGCAAAATTCTCTGATTTTGTTGTACCATCTAAAAGATAAATAGAATCTAAATGAAATCTGAGATAGATGAATATGACTTCTGATGAGTATTTGAAGTTCTATTTCGATTTTAACTATTCTTAATTGTTTTTGAAATCAATTAACTGGTTAATTATAAATCTCGATTGGTGATTTAGCCAGTCTTTGACTTTTTTTTGAATGGGGTGGGTATCCTTCTGTCTACTTTATCATTTAAGGATATGTCGTCTAAGATTATCTGAAAGTAATTTTCCAAAAAATGAAGAATAGCTCGACCATTTAGGCGTGGAGGCAGAAAAATTGAACCGATGAGTGAGTAGCACAATCCCATCCAAAAACGTTGCACGGTAATTGATATTGAAAATTACTATCTTGTACGGTATGAGGATGTCCGTGTTCCCAAATGTGAACGTTGTTTTGATCAAAGACACCAGTGCGTGTGAAGTTGCTTCGTCGGTCCCAACCACCCTCCGAGGGAAAAAACATAATTTATGTTTTGCTGCAAGAACTCTCTGGAAATTTCTCCTCTTCGCGGCAGGTGATCAGATAAAAAATTCTGAACTTTGTGCAAATGAAATGAATGACGACCGTCTGCTTTCAAAGTCCTGTTCACAATGCCCTATGCCCTGCGGTCGTGGTCGAGACTGCCCCAACCCTTAGTCTGCGTGCTCTCCGAACATTTCTACTCTTGTTTATTAGGGTGTCCTTTATTTTCGAAACTTCTAATTTTTGAGGAGTGCCGGCGGGCGGATTTTGTTCCATTATGTTTTCAAAAAATCCCCACCAATTTTTAGCTTAATGTAATATAAAATGGCCTAAAATTTTCAGTATTTAAAAATTAAATTTTTTGTCGATTTTATTTTATTTTTAGCCCTACGTCGTCTTTTAATATTGGTTTACTTTTTGGGAATCATAAATATATGTTAAGGTATTAATTTATTTATGGTTTGATTTGAGAATACAAAGTTTTAAAACTAGTCCATAATGAAAGTTCTACATTTCGAGTTTTCTGCAATATTTCTTTATTTGCCTGATGATATTTACGGAAGTAATCTTGGGCAGTCTAAAAAAAAACAAAGGGACAAATACATTAAGAAAACGAACTTTGTAGAGAGTTTGGAAATGTCAATGAAAAAATAACCCACCTGCAATGACTAGCTGTCCTTGTTTATACGCATTAGAATTTTCCATTCGGATGAACACAAGTGTAAAAAATATTCTACTTTAAATCTGTGAAGTAAATTTATTGACTTATTACCAAGTAATTTTATTAAAATTTCTTCATCAGACAGTTTTAAGAATTCGGAAATGTCTTCTCTTCTCATTCTTCTTAAAATCACTTTCTGTTTCATCTTCACTTTCATTTTCGTCTTCCATATTTACTGCTTCTCTTAAAATTCTTTGTGGCATCTTTAATTTTTTATTTTCGTAATCATCGAGTCACCAAATAGTACATTCATCAGTCAAATAATGCAAATAGTTTAGTTTCCCGATAGCTACTTCGGCGATATTTTTATCAATTTCTTTATACTGATCTAATTCTCTAGGAATTTGATATTCATTAGTGGAGCCGACATTGCTTCTGACGCATAAGTCCAGTATTTTACAATGAAGCATGTTAGTCTATGGAATTGGTACATTTTACCTTACATTAAATGAGGTAGTTCTGTTTTTTTTATATGTTGGCAGTGATGAAATGGTAATGACAAATCCAAGTTTTCCACCTCGAAAGCCCTTCGGATCAGTGTTAAGTGCACGAAAATCCATTAAATTTTAGGACTTTTTAAGTTTTTGTAAATTTTTTCCACCAAGAACCCGTGTTACGGCAAAAGTCACTATGCACACTTTTAAGTAGACTAAATTTGCAATCAAATGAGAACAATTTGGTCTTAGTAAAATTAGTTTCTAAGATACAGCCATTCAAAGATTTGCAAAATTTCTAAAAAAAGGATGTTTTACATTATTTTTACTTTTCGACAGTTATGATGACCCCTAAGGATCCATTTCATGGCAAGAGTCACCCTATAAATTATTAAAGTGCACTAAATTTCCAACAAAATGAGACTAATTAGGTCTAAATAGACTTGATATTTCCTGAGATACAGCTGTTCAAAGTTGTTGAGGTAATATGTATTAGATGGGTTTGCAAAATGAAGTACCCTTAGTTAGTGAAACAAGTATTTTGATTTATAAAAATAAGCAATTTAATAATTAAAACATTAATATTTAAAAGGTATGTAGTATTATGAAACACCTCATTGTATATAATGTACAGTAGAGTGAGGGAAATTGGTATTACTCGTATTTCCTGTATATCTTTGATGGACCAGGCAGGTCGAAATCGTCATCTGATGGTGGTTTATCAATGTCGTCACACATCAGGTCTTGTATATTGTCGCAGGATTGGCCACTGCAGTAGTTGCAAACAGCTGAGCATTTGAGTCCCGCTTTCTGCAACCACAACTGCTGGTACAACCTTTTTTGCGGTTACAGGAAATCATATTTAGCAGGGCTTGAGGAGCTGATGGTTCCAACAGTCCAACTCCTTTTTCCTTTTTTTTTAATTCTGCAAAATTTTGAATGGCCGTATATTAGTAACTATTTGGCCTACCAAGACCAAATTATTCTCATTTTATTGTTTATATTAGTATACTTAAAAGTGTGCATAGTGACCTTTGCCGTAACAAAGGTGGTAAAATTTGACAAAAACTAAAAAAAGCCCTAAAATTTAATGGATTTTCAAGTACTTAGCAATGATCCGAATGGCTTTCGAGGAAAAATTTTGGATTTGTCATTACCATATCATCACTACCAACATATGAAAAAACCAGAACTATCTCATTTGATGTAAGGCAACACCTCTTGTTTGGTACGATTTCCATGTACTATGTTACTTGGCGAAGTGATTTTTCCTCGCCTTTCGTTAAATCGAATTTTGTTCGAAATAAAATTATTTCTAAGGAATATATGGCGTTTGCCATCCACCTTTTTTTTTTATTCACTTATTTAACGTCGGCCTATTTCCGCTACCAAGGCCAATCACCGACGCCAGGAGACGAGCTACCCCCAACCTGGAAATTTTGCCGTACCTCTTCTCTATCGAAGAGTAGGGATCTTTTACTTGCCTAACATTTAATAGACAAGGGACCGACTGCTTTACATCCCCTCTGAAGACCATATGGTAAGCACCCGGCTTTCTAAATTTTATTCCAGCGGGAGGAACGCCTCCTGGGAATATTATTATGAGATTCAATAGTTCACGATAATTTTCTCGTGGAAACTTTTTAGAAATAATTTCGAAAACATGAGGACGGCAACCTAAAAACAACATATTTCTTTCAAGCTTTTGTTCCAACAGCATACAAATGCCTTTAACTCTACCAGCATGTGAAGCAGTGGTGTCAAAAGTAAATGCTTGTACCTGTTCTATTAACTCTCAATTTCTCAACGTTTCATAAACCGCTGAAGCCACTTCAGCCCTAGTAGCATCTGAAATGTCTGGAACACCTAGTAATTGTTCCATATTAGTTGCTGTAGCAATTACAGCCAATCTTTCCACTTGCTTACCGCTTTTGTCTTGTAACAGTTTTGTATCCCAGTGAACGGTTGTATAATCCGTATTGGTAGTTGAAAATGTCTCTTAATTTTTCAGAATATATTTTTCGAAATTCATGAAGCATAGTTTCTCGTTACGTTAGACGCCAAGCACGGTGGGTTAACATTGTTCGATTGAGGTAAAATTTGGTAATACCTGTTTTTAGATCCATTGTTGGAATACATATGCCTGGCACACCCCAAAATTAGAGAAAAAATTTCTCTTTATGTAATTATAAGGGACTATTGTTTACGGTAGCACATTTTATACATATTAATATGCTTGAAGAAGAAAGGATTTCAAAACTGCATCAAAAAGTACTATAATAAGTTATGTGCTCATATCTGCATCTTCATATATCGTGTTAATGAGATAGCATTGATGCTTGCAAATATTTGTCAGATCTCTGTACTTGACGTGTAATTGCATAAATATAATTTGTTAAAAAATAAAATAACAACATATTGACAACCATAATTCAGCAGCATGCCTGCAAAATCCGATAAATAAAACTGTATCAATTTTTGAGAAATCGTAATCGAAACTTATTTTAAATTTTAATCGAACACTGTGTATTGCAGTTTCGATATCTTATCCATCATCATAATCTTGTGTGTTTAATAAAAAAAATTTGGTAACATTTTGCTTTAAAATTATAATAAAACATATTTTAATAAATCTATATACCTAACTTTTTAAATTAGTGGGTAAAAGGTATTCAGAAGCACTGTGGTATCTTGAAAATATGTTCACTGGGGTTCTGCTATTTCTCTGCTTACTCTCAAATCTGGCTGGTTGTTGTGATTATGCATTTACTTGCCTGACTAATATTTATTTAATAAATATTCCATGCCAACATTAAGAAAATCTCTTGGAAATAGTTTTGAATAACATGATCAAACGTTTGCCATTTGATGTACGTTTAATGAATATGTTGGTAAAATATGCCTATTGACTTGTTGATAAATTTACAAACAAGTTATTAGTTAATATCAAAGGAAACCAGGCCGATATGTTATACGATGCGAGCGTCGCGTTTTAAATTATTCAAGTGATTTTGAAATGCAGTTTGGTGTATACTTTATATTTAAAACTTAAAATATGTGTGCTGATCTATGATATGAAATCACAAAGATGCGAGTTATAAAGATAGAACAAAAGGCCGTTGCAAAATGACTAGGGGAATTCGTTTCTCAACGTTAGCAAATTCAAACAAGTAAGCCTGATAATCCTGCAGCATCATTAAACTTGCAGTGCACTGGAGCAACGCGACTCCCATTTGATAAAAAAGTGATGATCACTGTGGTGTTATAGTTGTGTGTATACGCGCGTTATTTTATATTTTTATAAATAGTCTCCTTATTTAAAAAAATCGAAATTACGCAAACTACTTTTTTGTTGGCAATGAAATAATCAACTATCTGTATCTTGTAATATCAATATAAATTTACGAGAACATCATTTCTAATGTAAATTAGCTATTGTCCAACCGCTATTAAAAAAAGGAGACCCCAATGATCATAGAAACTACAGAGCAATCAGTTTACTTTTTGGTTTTCCGAAACTTTACGAGCTTGTGCTAAGAAGTCAATTATCACATTTCTTTTATGAAAATAATTTACTCTCTGCTTGTCAACATGGATTCTCTAAGAATTAAAGGACACAATCGGCACTTTGTGATTTCCATGAATTAATTGTGAATGCACTTGATCAGAAGCAGTATACCTTAGGATTATTTATTGATTTCTCCCATGCTTTAGATATGGTTCATCATAAACCTCTCTTAAATAAACTGCATTAGTATGTAGTCAGAGGGATTTCATTAAACTTTCTCTCCTCATACTTCAATAAGAGAACTGAAATTTTCAAACTAAATCATGATGTGAGGAGCGATATATGTGAAATAATATAGGGTGTTCTTCAAGGATCTGTTTTAGGTCCTCTATTATTTAGTATATACGCAAATGATTTGATAACATATTAAATTAAATGCAATTAAAAATACTGCTAACCTAATATACTCAAATATAATCAAACGGTTACAAGAAAATAAGTTCAACTTGAATAAAAATAAAACAATAACATTATTATCCACTTTACAAAAAAACATAGATATCTAGGTCTCTAGAGTGATATAGAAATCTGCGAATCTGTAAAAACACTAGGAATAATTTTCGATAAGCATCTGCAGTTGGGAAATTATCTAGAGAGTCTGTGTAACAGTTTGGTTAGTAGCTGCTACGGGTTACGATTTATGTCTGGTCTATGCATAGTAGGAATGTTATTATTTTGAATCTATGCAAATTTTCACTGCCACTTGAGGTATGGGATCATAAATTGGGGAAACAAATATGTTTCTCCAATTTATGATTCCATGTATATTATTATGTATTACACCCCCTTGAAACTGGAGATTGATACGCCTATGCCTAATAGTGACTGGAAACTTGTAGAAAGAAGTAGAGTTTTCTAGAGTGTGGTAGGAGAAGATTCTCGATTATGTTCTAGATAATTCTAGAGGCAATTTCAGGGTATATAAGGCGAGATTCCACGGCGGGAAGGGGAAGTTCTATAAAAGTGACGTGAGGTTAGAAGTATTGTGTCATTGTGTAATCAGTAAATTATTAAATGAAGTGTCTATCTCTTGTTGAACTTATTTTAGAACCCACGGATTCATACAGGGTGTTTCCTAAAGGGCGAAAACACGTAACAATATAATGATATACATAAACCGCATATTCATACTGCAGACATATTCCTTAAGAATTTTTGCAGGACTTGGATTTCGTGGAAATTGCCGTAATATATTTAGCGATTTAAAGATTTTAACTGTAACTAGTTTGTGTATTTTTGATCAAAATGATGATCACAATATAAAATTTAAAGGGCCACTACAGCTAAACTCTTGTGGGACAGCATTTTGTCAAAAAATCTTCTTTTATAATGGATGTAAATATTTTAACTTTTTATGTGGTGACATTAAATTATCAAAGAATATATTTTCAAGGCAAAGTTGAGAAGACCCATTGCTAGGAAAAAACTGCCATGAAATTGATGATTCCTTCGTTTCATTTTGTTTTCGTTTGTTATGGTATTGTTTGGTTTTTACAATGTGTGAATTTATATATAATGTTTTTATATAGTTTGCTTTTGATATATATTTTTGTAATTTTTATTGTATTATTTTGAATTGTGCAAAAACAATTCCCATTATATACACCAATAAATATTATTATTATTAGATTTATTAAACATAGCGGTCATCTTGGATTCAAATGGTATCTGAAAATGGCATTACAGTGGAGCAAATCTAGGTTTGAAACTTTTTTTAAATTGTATTCATGTATATTATTATCGTCCCACGAAGTTGGCTAATTTTTTTTATTAAGACGCAAGGGAGGAGGGATAAATTTGCAGTTACACATTTCCCCCGATAAACGCGATCTTTGAAATGCGTTTTCCGGGAAAACTAGTGGACAGATTTTCGCAAACTTTTGACGACGTTATGTATTTTCACTTCTAGTTTTATTTAAAACGTTTCCTATAAAGTAAAAGTTAAAAAAAATTATCGGCTAAAAATACGTCTCTACGATTTCTATATGCGAATTTCTTACCCACCTCTTGCATTATAGAATCTCAAAGCCAACTACATGGGGCGACAATAATTTACGCGAATACATAAAAAAAATTAAAAGACAGTCCCGTTACCCGCTTTTTTGCGTTAAATATGCTGCACTATTAGTTCGGAACGATTGCTTTGTAGTCCAGTCAGTAAAGTAAAAAATACACCAGAAGCTCGCAAAAAATATTATCTGAGATTTTATTTCAGTACCTGTTAGTGGGATGATCAATCATCACAAAAGCACAAAAATCAATTCTGGGGGTGCCGGGCAACCTCCCCAAAAAACTACCCCTTTGGTGAAAATAGCCTTATTTTACTGATAACTCGTTAACCGTTGATGATATAAAAAAAATTTGGTCATCACGAAAAAGAAAGCTTGACTAATTGTCTAAAAAAATCCTCTTGCAAAATTTGTATTTTTAATGCTCCCGAATTTTCGTTTCTTTGAAATTTCCTGCGCGCGGGGCAATAGAAAAAATGGAATTGCTCGTAAACCAAACTAGGCTAGGAATAAAAATGAAAATGGGTTTTAAAGGGGATATAAAATACTCTCTTGTGTTGCCATTTTTGATGGCTATTGATATTTATTAGTATATAAAAATAACAATATAACATAGTTATCTCTTGATTTTTTGTACATCTAACATCTATTTACAGGCCCATAAAAATAACTGACTTTGATATAAGTTATAAATGCATTATCTTTTAGTTCAAGGTAGTACTTCAATGTAGAAGAAGTTAGGAATAAAAATATTCACATTTACAAATTTACCAGCATGTTGAAATTCGCCAAAAAATTTCAAAAAGGCTGCATATTCAATTTTTTTATGATGTTTTTAATGCAATATTTTAACTATTAAATGATTAGAAACAATAGTTATATGAGATATAAACTCAAAAAAAATGTTGAGCTAAATTTTCAAGATGTTTGGGACTTTTTTTATTTTTAGGAAACAATAAAAAATTGGCCAATATTTGGCAAATCAAAATCAAGAGGTAACTATATTATATTGTTATTTTTATATACTAATAGATATTAATAGCCATCAAAAATGGAAACTCAAGAGAGTATTTCATATCCCCTTTTAAACCCATTTTGATTTTTCTTCCTAGCTTGTTTGGTTTTCGAGCAATTCAACATTTTCTGTAGGCCGCGCGCAAAAAATTTCATATAAAGGAAAATTCGTACGCTTTAAAAACACAAATGTTTCTCGAATATCATGCCATAAAGAAAATTAGAAGAGGACTTTTTTTTAGAAAATTAGTCCTGCTTTTTTTTATAATGAACAGTTTTTTTTATATCTTCAACGGTTAACGAGTTACCAGTAAAATATTGTTTCTCTCACCTTAGGGGTGGTTTTTTGGTAGGGTTGCGCGGCACCCCCAGAACTGATTTTTGTGGTTTTGTAATATATAACACAGGCCCACAAGAAGAAAGTCCTGATACAGAAAGGTGAAGTACCTTCTGGCACGTTTTTCGATGTGCTAAAAACGAATCTCAGGTCAGAACTGACCCATCACCTTTAGATTTCACCCCAACACCCCCTAGCACCCTCCCAAATGGTCAAATTTTTACATCATCATATAAAAATTCAAAATAAGTATCTCATTCTACGTTTTTCAATGTAATTTAATTTTGCTAAATCTCCCCACCCCCCTTCACCATATGGTTATATTTTGACCCTTGTAACGTTGTACCAGTATTAGGATTTGACAATTTTTCATTTCCATGCGATGAAATCAGGCAACAGAATCATTCCTAGAAAAAAATGCTTCTATATTAAAACACATATAAATAAATTTAAAATGCTTGGAAGATATACTGTATTATCGGTGTCAATATGTGACCGTAGGTAACATATATTAAATTACATTGAAAAACGTAGAATGAGATACTTATTTTGAATTTTTATATGATGATGTAAAAATTTGACCATTTGGGAAGGTGCTAGGGGGTGCTGGGATGAAATCTAAGGGTCATGGGTAGATCATGACCCCAGATGCGTTCTTAGCACACTTAGCACACCGAAATAGGTATTTATTTTCAATTTTTATATAAACTAACATTTGGGGTGCTAGGGTGTGCTGGGGTGAAATCTAAGGGTGATGGGTCAGTTATGACCTGAGATTCGTTTTTAGCACACCGAAAAACGTACCAGAAGGTACTTCACCTTTCTGTATCGGGACTTTTTTTTGTGGGCCTGTGTAATCCCTCCACTAACAGTTACTGAAGGAAAATCTCAGATAAAATTTTTTTGTTATAGAAGTCTTTGTAATTATTGGACTATTAAGGTAATACGAGTTAAGATGCGGGACGCAATATTCTTTCTGAATAGCCGTTTTGGATCAAAATGTGGCCTTTTGCTCCTCTACTAAAACTGTTGTTTATTTTAATTTATCTTGCTGAGATTACACAGCCACACAACAAAAAATGTTCTGAGCAGCAAACCAAGATATATGGATTTGAGCATTTTTCGACGCTGAATCCGACTCCGTAATAAAAAAAAAGACCTATCATGTCAAGTTTTTTTTTCTTTTTAGTAAAATCATAGAAATAATGTGGTAACTCTTAATGAGGTGTGAAAAATGTTACATATAACAGTAAGCTATTTCTATAAATTAAACAAAAATCCGCCGTCACGGGGACTAAAAACTGCTCCTAAATCTCAAAAGACGCAGGTCAGTGTGAATAACATGCACAGCGGCAAAATTCTTGTATCTCTTAGTGCAAAGTATCTGGCACCCATTTGACAACCAGCCATTACTTTCAATATGTTGAGACTCACTCCTATGGAGGGTTAAAACTACCCCCCCCCCACCACCACCAACGAAGGAATTTCATAAGTTTCAAAACGAGGAAAAAATTCAGGCTTTTGTAATTTTAGGCAGGATGAACAAATATGGAGTGAATTCGATCCAACCACCGACACAGGACTAGAGACTACCCTTAAAGGTGATTTATGTTCAAATGATGCATATGGGAGCTGTTGAAATTCGGATATGGTCAAATATTTGTAGCTCATTGTGCGAAATAATGCCTGGTACGGTATCCACCCAATATTCTTAAGAAGGTTGTGGGCTGTCCCCCTATTGTGGGGACTTAAAAACTACCCCCACAGACGGACGAACCTCAATAGTTCTAATATCTGGGAACATAAATTCAGGCATTTGTAGACAAATAAGGAGTAAGTTCATTCATTAAGCATTAGTTCTGTGTAGCGGACCCCAGGGTATGGATTCTATGTATTTTTAACCTCCTCAAAAATAATTTTTGTGAAGGTTTCTGACGCCGAATCCAAATTTCGAAACCCTAGAACGATTGACTGCCAATTCATTTTTATGGGCGAAAAACTTGAGCAATTTGGGATAGAGAGGATACACACGTAACAAATAGGCTTTTCTAAGGAAAATCATGAATGAGTATGCCAAAAATGATCGTGGACCTCAGAGTATGGATTCGATGTATTTTTAACCTCCCCAAAATTAGCTTTGGTGGAGGCTTCTTACGCCGACTCCAAATTTCGAAACCCTAGACCTATTGACTGTGCCAATTCTTTTTTATGGGCGAAAGACTTGAGTGATTTGGGATAGAGAGGATACACACGTAACAAATAGGCTTTTCGAAGGAAAATCATGTTTGAGTACGCCAAAAATGATCGTGTTTTGTAGCTTTGGCTAAGGAAAACTCCAGTGCAGGATGCCTAAACTAGTCTAGATTCTTCCTTTGTTTGTGTCTCCTATTTTCAAAGGATCTTCTCAACGGTGTCCTTAGCCAAAACTACAAAGCACGACTGTCAGGGTACTCAAAGAAAGCTCTTATCTGCAGATTAGATGATTTCCGCTAGAGGTTTCAAGGTTCCTCATCTCTCGGGTCGGCACCGAAGTATACCTGGGAATGTCATTGTTCATGTACCCAATCATGATTTTCCTTCTAAAAGCCTATTTATTACTTGTGTATTCCCTATTCAAAACCGCTCAAGTTTTTCGCGGATAAAATAAAAATGGCACAGTCAGTTGTGCTGGGGTTTCGAAATTTAGATTCGGCTTTAAGAAATACATCGAATCCATAACCTGGGCTCCGTTGCACAGAACTAATACTTAAGAATGAACTTACTCCATATTTGTCTACCCTACCTAAAACTACACATGCATGAATTTTTGTTCCCGGATATTAGAACCGCACTGGCGTCAGATATTTTGCAGTAAGAGATAAAAAAACTACGCCTTTGTAAATGTTTTAGGAGCAGTTTACCCCCCCCCCCATAAGGGCGGATTTTGTTTTAATTTATAGAAATAGCTTACTGTGGCTCGAATTTACATTCTCTACTCTAGACTACAAAACTTGTACAATTTTTCACACTTCATTAATAGTTACTATATTATTTCTATGATTTTTTACACCATTTTCAGGGATGTTTTTGACCAAAAGAAAAATCGACACGATACACCTTTTTTTGGACTGCAGAGAACATTTTTTTTGTATGGCTGTGTATTCTTTTTCTGTACATCTAGAGTGCTAACACAAAGACAGAACGAATCATAACCTCGATTTTAATTTGAATATTTTGGTTCTTTGTCCTTATTTTCCTCATTATTATCATTAGTCTATCATACACATTTAAGTTTAGTTTTCTAGTAACATTCAGTTACACTCACTAAAATATTTCGGTAAATAAACAATAATTCAAATGTTATGTGCGTTATTAAAATTTTATTATATAATTCGTAGCTTTATTCGGTTCAATTTTGTATAAATTTATGTAAATAAATATAATAACATACAAAATGTACGTAGTTTGTTAAAAGTTTAGGAGAGGCGAATATAACGACTTCTTTCATTTTACAATAGGCGTTATACCACTTATACCATACCCAAAAGCGATTTATGTTTCCAAACATCCGCGAATTAAAATAACTTCCCTCGTACCTTTTACAAGAGAATATGTAAAAATGTATTTCAGCATAAACGGAGAATTAAACTCAAGTAAACTTTACTATGTTTTAATGCAGAATCCATGGTAAAAGTGGCTATTTCAACTGTCAGCAACTCCAATTTTTCAAACTGAGTGGAATTTGAACATTTATCTTGGGGAAACAAATGATATATGGCCTCTGGAAAATTCCACTGCAAATCCAATGCCGAAAAGAGGGAGCATTTAGATACGGTGATGTTTAATTTCATTTTATGTACATAAGACTGTTTTATGGCAAACTCGTTTTATATTTAAAGAAATAATTTGCAAACCATTCACATTTTGTATCTATTAGATGTTTAAGTGATTTTATAAAATTTACAAAAATCGTTATAGAAAAAAGAGCACAAAAATATGGCTTATAATGCTCTAAACTTCTAGAGCAAAATAGTTTATCCGTGTGTTATGTCTATAAATATACAGTGGCTCTATGGAGTGCTCTACAAATTCATTTTTATCTAGACAAATAACTTAGAGTAAATAAATAATTTAGAGAAATTTAAAAACAAAGCTAACTAAACTTAAAAGAATACAGTACTAGGAAGATAATAATGTGTAATTGGTTCTAATTAATAAACGTAAAAGCGTGGAGTGCTCGAGGAGTAAACCCTTCTGTTTTACTTCCATATCCACGTAGTGGATATTTTTTCTTGAAATGGGTTTAGAATGATTTGAAACGTCGAGATTTCAAATTTGAGGGAAAAGATTTTTTCTGTCTGTCGGTGTGTTTGTCGGTCTGTCGGTCTGTCTGTCTGTGTAACTTTCTTTATTTGCACATTTTCTCTGGAACCGTTTGAGTTATTGAGAGAACTTTCACCGTAAGAGAAATTTTATACAGGTGTGTATTATAACGAGATCTGGAACTGTATTGTTTTTTTTAACGTTTCCGGTGAAGGGTTGGAGGGTAAATAGGGGAGATCATGTAAAGCAAGCTGGTAAGAGCACAGATTTTAGGATTTGGTGTATATACTAGAAGCCTAGGCGAATGATTTTTTTGTAACATTTTCCATCCCCCCACCACCCCCACTCTATTGTTAAAGGGGTTGATAAAATAAAATTGAGATATTTACTTGAAATTTGGTATACGTATATATTATAATGATACCTGGAACTAGATTATATCTTGAGATGATTTAATTGAAGGGTTGGGGGTTAAATTGGGGAAAATAAATAAAGCATGCGGGTAAGAGTACAGAACCTTGGTATTTGGTGCATATACTAGAAGCCAAGACCTCAGATATTTTTATAACAGTTTTCAACCTCTTCACCACCCCCCACTCCATTATTAAAAGGACTGATAAAATAAAATTTGGTATATGTATGTATTATAACGATATCTGTAATTAAATTATATCTTTAGATGATTCCGTTGAATGGTTGGGGCTTAAATAGGGATGAATAGGGGAAAGTAAATAAAGCATGTTGGTAAGAGTACAGAAACTTAAGATTTGGTGTTCATACTGGAAGCCAATGTTGATAAAATAAAATTGAGATTTTCACTTGAAACTTAGTACATGTATGTCTTAAAACGGCATTTGTATTTAAATCATATTTTGAGATGATTCCGTTGACGGATTGGAAGTTAAATAGGGGTGAAGGAAAATAAATAAAGCAGGCTGGTAAGAATGTAGAAACTTGGGATTTGGTGTTTATACTAGAAGCGAAGGCCTCAGATTTTATATAATATTTTTCAACCCCTCCACCATACCCACGCCATTACGACAGGGACTTATAAAATTAAATTGAGATATTAATTTGGAATTTGATACACGTATATATTATAACGACATCTGGAACTGTAATCCAGTAAAATTAGGTTTCTATTAAGAAAAATTAGTATAGTTTTGAAACTAGGCAGAAATAACATTTGGCGAACAACAGTTCAAGGTATGTAGTTTCAATTAACTGCATCAAAACCTGACCATTAGATAATTATTGTTAACATGATTTTCTGACAGCTTTTCCAAAAAATGTTTGCTATTTTTAATATAAGACTCGGAGGAACCTGATAATGGATTTAGGATTTTTAATAAATATTTTGAGAGTTTGCTACATGGAGAATTAATTGAACTCATAATTGGTCTTAAGGGAATGTCATGTTTATGAATTTTTGGCAAACTATAGAAATGAGGAGGTTTGCTGTGATGTGGAGTTGCAAAAATTTTTCGTAAAATAGGTCACATATCAATATTATTTGTAAATAATGCTAGCAGGTGTTAGGAATATTAACAAGGATTTACGTAGGAAATCAGAGGAGCAGTGGGGCGTTGAAAACTGTGAACTTCTATTCGTTTGTATCATATTATAATATTGTCGAGCCCGGGGGGAAGTGCCTTTTTATAGGGATACTCGCTTGTTGCTCGACCTAATTTGCAAAAGACTGGGTGGGTTAAGGAGAGTCAACTATTTCTTCGCCCCTTCGGGACTTTTCTCTTATTTTCTGCTTTCCTTCAAAAACCGGCCATCCGGGCAACAACTCAACTTTTTTCGTGACTTCTCCTTGCGGAACCTAACACACAATTACTCTCCTTGCGGAGTCTTGTGCACAATTGATTTCCCTCTGCTTTTTTTCATCAATATCTATCCGCGTTCTTCCTGACTAGCGATGTGTAGTTCATTGCTGGACAATGCCTTCTAAAAAAACGCCAATAGATATGTGATGGATTGCACAAGCAACGTAAATCTAAAGTTGCGTCAGCTGCCCGTTCACTTTGCGATCTCATTACCTTTTACGCAATACATATTTTTAAAGCTTCGATTTGTAACTTAAATTTAAACATATTACGACAATATTAAGTTAAATGTGTTAATAATGACAATTAATTATTATCAGTATTGTTATTTTATACACAAATTATTTTCGAATATAGTAATTTGATAAAATTCCGAACGGAACAAATGTCTTTAATGGTATAAACATATTGCTAGAAGTTTAGGTTTCAATAATATTAAGTAGTTATGATTTAAGTAAATTCTACTACTAACTACTACTAGCACTGACTAAAAACGTGCCCTTGTCGAGTTAGCACGAGTAAAAAAATAGGTCAAAACTATAATTTGGCAATCGTTGATATTGTCATACAACGAGGATCTTATATATTGTGAACGTGACCAGAAATAGAGATAATTTGGGTTAGTGACCCCTCTTAATCTTGTCAGCCCGACCCTGATGGCTTACATCCTGTTAAGGATAACATATCGGACGAGGGTTTAGATTTAGATCTAGGTGTATCTATCAGAAAGATATTGATTAGGGGTGAAAGGTACAGATATTTATGTTACCTGATGAATTTGTTTTACTGTTTACTCACATACATGTTTATTATAATTATTGTAAGACGACGGTCGAAAAACCTACCAACGTTTTGCAGATTGGAACAATCAGGAAATTAAAAGATATTGATTCTGCTGGTGTATTTTTTTTTAACCAAAATATTTAGATATTTTGTTGATAGTTTGGACAGCTCTAACTCTCCACTATCTAACAATAGGAAATATTAGTCTATCAAAATAGAAATATAAGAAATTCCAACTTGAGTTAGAACACTAAATAACCATTTCGCCAATCTTTGAAATACATTTATTTTTCTAAGAAGACGCATATGCTGTTTTTGCAAAGATAAGATGAGTCAAAATTTTAAAAAAAGTTGATGGCAACATATAGAATGAAGCAGCCCAGCTCACATGAAACAAACTGTCCCATGGAAGTAAATCTGGAGGACAAATATGCTTTCTTATTATACAATCTCTACATCCTCAAATCTCCGTTACTCTTCAACTGGTCTTGATAAAAGAGCGTTGCCGGATAAATATGGATTAGCTGCCCCGGCTTGGATTTGGTTCATATTTGGGAGGTAAGTCCCTACCATTATGAGAATAATTTACCTCAAATGCCAGCTTGAATTTTTTTTTCACAAAAGTTATGACATAATTTTGAAAAATGAAATAAGTTCATTTTCTCAAACATGAATGAGTCGAATTTGGGGTCTAAAATATATATGGTCCAGGGCGTTACGTCGAATATAAGAAAAAATTGATACTCAATAAATTAAACGAATAGGGAGTAAAAAGAAATGTTTTAATTTTGCAACCAATATTATCTTTATGAACTAGGTATTTGATGGAACGCAAGTATTTACTTTTCTGTGATATACTCATATCCCAAGTAACAACATATATTGTTTGGAATAAGAAGGATTAGTTCATATTGTAAGGAAGTAAAAAATAAATTTCGGCCCCTTAACATTTGTGTAATTCCATAGGAACCAGGAGCCAACAGTAATTTTGTGCTTGCGACTCAATAAAATGAGTATTATTTGAACAATACACCCTACTCTAATGTGAATGACACTTAATCTTTATCACTGTCTTCCTCAATCACGGGATTTATATTGCATTATATAAACAATTTACTGAGGATTTCAGCAGGTTTTACAATTTTTCACAAGTATCGTGCATGTGATAAGTAATAAATAGAAGCAGCTATATGGGAACAACAGCCAACCGTTATTCAACCATTGGCGCATTCACAACGATATGTTTTAATTTATGCAACACCCTCATTGTTTGGTCTATATAGTGAATAAAATATCTGACGAATGTGTCTTGATTCGAACGAATCATCCATTAGTTGCTGAAAATACTTTGGCTAACGAGGCTGAGGCAAGAGGTTGGTATCGTAAAAAGTTTGTGTTTCGAAGTGTCTCTTCCAACGACCTTTAAAATTTTCCAAATCCAAAGTTGACATAAAAAGATCAGAAAATCTTATTTACGGGTTCCCATCAATTCTGTCGAGCAGTTTCGTACCTGGCCGGAATGATGGACGATAATGCGTCTTTCAATTTGCAATATGTAAGGGAGCAGGCAAATATTCTAAAGGTTCAGGCGCAGTCAAGACGCATTCGTCGGAAAGTATATATGGGATGTTTCGTGTCAAATGGATCACGGGCACTCCCAAAATTTGTGCTGATGGATTTTGAAGTTTGAGGTCTCAAAATATTCATTAGGTTATTTACTTTTAAAAAACTGCTCGGCTTTAAAGAATTCGATACGGTGGATCCAATATGGTGCCTATAAAGTCGGTTCTCGAGATAATATTAAATAAAAAGTTTAATAAAATGTTAATAATCTTTTAAAAATACCGCCTAAATGCATATTACTTAGTTTTTAGGATCGCTATCTATGAATCCACCAACGAAAATCCGAAAAAAACTCCTTAAAAAACGATTTTATCGCACAAAATGATTTCGAATCAGTTTTCTGTATTGGTATGGAGTTTTCGGGGTCTCTGAGTATTATTGTATTTGAAACTACTGAAATTGGGCTTTTTCGTGTGCCTGCATTCAGATGTACCGTCGAAATTGCAAAATCCAATATGAAGGATCCAAGATGGCGGACGGAACCAATATGGTGGCATAAACGCATTTTCTAACTCTTTTTTCGACTACAGCATGAATGCAGGTAAGTTAAAATTCTTAGCAAAAAGATTTAAAGAATGTTCACCAGCCATAGGAATACAAATACCACATAGATTCATTCCAAAAAAGGATAAGATATTAGCAGTCATGGAATATTCTTATGCCAGAAAACCTAAGACTGAAATAAATTATGATATTAATGAAAATATTTATTCACCAGTGAGTACTCGACAAATAAGGAGCAAGAAGGAATACATACGGATTCCCGATGATAAGATTGTAATGAGAGATCTTAAAAACGCAGATATGATTAACTTTAACTAACCTGCGTTCATGCTGTAGCCGAAAAAAGGGTTAGAAAAAGCGTTTATGTCGCCATACTGATTCCGTCCACCATCTTTGATCTACCATTTTGGATTTTGACATTTCAACGGTATATCTAAGTGCAGAGACACGAAAAGCCACCATACCAGTAGTTTCGGATAAGCTGGGTTCACATTGCAGACTAACAATGGGTTAGAAGGGTCTTGCGTCCGCCATATTGAATGTGCCATTTTGAATTTTGATATTTCGATGATACAGTAAGACTCAGAGAGCCCAAAAACCCCATACCAATATCAAAAACTGATTCGAAATCTTTTGTGTGATAAAATCGTTTTTTAAGGGGTTAGATTCGCCATGTTGGATCCGTTATTTTTTTTCTTTCTTCAATTCTTTGGGACTTCCTGCCACATGTATGTTTTCTTTCTAAGCGGTGCTATGGGAATCTACAAAATATATCACAATTAACCAGTATGTTACTGGTAAAAAACCTCTACGCCTGTGACGTTTACGTCAAAGGATCAGTTAAAGGTTGGTTTTTTATAAATAAACAACACAAATAAGTATAAAAACTTGAATTAAATATTTCGCCGACGTTTCGGAAATCTAATCTGTTTCCTTTTTCAAGGCTTTTTTGAAAAATATTTTTTGCTGTGTATGACAAATACACAGCTCTAAGAATGTTTGTTATATTCAATATCAATAGAAAAAAAAAAAAATCAAGATAATGCCACAAATAACATTTAGACAATATTTGGATCCGTTATGTTGAATTTAGTATTTTCGATGGTGGATTCACAGTTAGCGATCCAAAAACTATGTAACATGTATTTAGGTGGCGTTTTTAAAAGATTTTTAACATTTTTTTACACATTTTAATTAACTTTATCTCGAGAACCGACTTTGTAGGCGCCATATTGGATCCGGCATATCGAATTTTTTTAAAGGCCAGCAGTTTTTGGAAGTACGTAAACTAACGAACATTTTGAGACCTCAAACGTCAAAATCCATCAGCACAAATTTTGGGAGTGCACGTGATCCGTTTGACACGACAAGTCCCATAGATGTTTCACTGATTATAGACCAAACAATGAGGCAGAAATTAAAAGACATTGTTGTGAACGCGCCGATGGTCGAAGAACAGTTGACTGTCGTTTCCATATAGCTGCTATTATTTATTAATTTTCACATGCACGATACTTGTCAAAAATTGTAAGATCTGCTGAAATCATCAGTTAATTGTTTAAATAATGCAATATGAATCCCATGATTGAGGAAGATAGTGTTAAAGATTAAGTGCCTTGCACATAGGGTGTATTGTTAAAATGGTGCTCATCTTATAGAGTCACAAGCTGAAAATTAATGTTGGTTCCTGATTCCCACTGAATTATATAATTATTAAGGGGCCAAATTTTATTTTTTATTTCATTACACTATGAAGTAATTCTCCAATCCTATTAAAAAAAATTACGTTTTCTTACCTAGGATATGAAAATAGTGGTGTTCCATCAAACAGTTCATAAAGAAAAAATTGTTGCAAAATTAAAATAATGTTGTATACCCAATTCATTTAATTTATCGAGTATCAATTTTTTTTTATAATAATCGACATAACGCCCTGGACTACATATATTTTACCTCACGAATTCGGCTCACTCACATTTGAGAAAATCTAATTTTTTCATTTTAAAAATTCATAACTTTTGCAAAAAAATATTTTCAAGCTGGTGTTTGGAGTAAATTATTCCCGTAATGGTGACAACTTCCCAAATGTGAAACAAATCCAAGCATAGCTTTTAGAGACACATAGTTTTATTTCTGCATTTACTTTTGTAGTTTTTATTATTTTCATGATTACCAATAGCAACTCTTTGCACTTTCTTAAAGGAAGTGTTATCTTTTACTTCTGTTAAGGGAGTATCGTGTGTTATAAATCAAAATCATTGTAGTTGTTTTAAAGAAAAGTTTAATTTCCACTATTCATCGACTAAATCTCTAAGGGATCGATTTACAGCTCTGTTGAAGGAAATGCTGGCATGTCTATCATACTTCAACAATGCAGCCAGCCTCCAGGCAGCTGAAGTATTGAATCGGGAGGTTAGCTGATTTCTGTATTGTAAGTACATTGCAACAAATTTTAGGTAACCCAAAGTATAAAAATGAATCAAATCAAAGGTCCAAGATTTACGAAGTTGGTTGTAAGGTTTGTAATTCGAACTGTGCTTGATAAACAAAGCGTTTAACCCTCTATCATTAAAAGGAGGGTGGACAATGGTAATTATTTTCATGTGATCGTAGAATAATTTCTTTCAAAATTTTTAGCTGACATCTTTATTAATACTTATAATTCTTTTTAGAACAAATACAGTCGTTTACTTAGGCTCACAGACGACACTGGGTGTACGATTTAGAATCAATCATATACATTTATTTTAAATGCATATGGTTCGTAATTACTCGGTAAGGTATGCTATATGCATAAGTAAGAAATTTGTGAAATATTAGGCATTAGCACGCATGTTTCAAACGGGTAATACTATCATTTTTAATGAAAATTGAAAAGAAAAATAGAGGAAACATCGATCAATTATGTCCAAAAATATAATATCTGTATGATTTGTTATCTTCTTCCCAATGTCTCTGGTTAACTATAAAACTGTTAAAGTTTAAGTTGTTGCTATGTTCCATTTTATCCTAGTAATATTTATTAATTATATTATTGAGTACTTGTTCGATTTATTTCATAATGGAACCAGTCTGTAGTTGAGCTTAATATTTAAATGATTTACCATTAATAAATTATATTATTTTATAGTTTTGTAAGAAGTGAATTTTAATATATTAGTCACAATCAACAACGTTTCAACAAATGTGGACATGCATCTGTATATTTTCATTATTATTTTTACTCTTGTACTTAGGCTGACATTATGATTTTTCTGTTTTAATATTAGTAATTAGGTATTTCCTTTTCACAAAGGGAATGTAGTCTAATTTGTTTGACTTTAATACAATTTCACCTACCAGTAAGTTCAGCACATGTGAGCTTCTCATGTAAAAAGTTGATCATTTTAATTCTAAACAAAGTATAAATCGTAATAATTACCAAAGTCTAGATTCTAATCGAAGTCTAGTAACTCTCGAGCTTAACGAAACGCAGGAATTGCAACTTATATTAGTATGTACGTTTACAGGTTGAAAACTAGAGCCAAAAGTAGATAAAAATAGGATACCATTCAAATATTGAAATGACTAACGGAGAGCCTCATTTTGGTGAACGTAAAAGCTTATTTCTCCTTTTCATTGGAATCGGTTTTCTTAGCTTCACTGATCTCGCTTATAACTTTTTGGCATCAATACTGTTTGCTGTCACTTCAAGATTTATTTCCATTAAGGAAAGCCAATGTTTGTGTTATGTTGCCAATAATAAATTTTATTCCGATGGGTTATTATCAAATTTCGGTTATAAATCATCAGTATTTAATTATAAACTTAGTAATAAACGCGGCAATGAAATATTAGATATGCACAAAGTATATCCCGATTATTAAATTTAATTCAAATTTAATAATTTATTGATACGGCAAGTAGAGGATTAAATAAAAGTTTATTTCAGGGGTACGATCGAAAGTAGGTTGGAACTAGTGATTTAGAACTGTGCATAAGTGATAAGCGCCATCTACACTCAATAAATGGCATTGCGCATTTAAATATCTACGAAGAAAATACTGAATCAAGCTATAAAAGGAATTATTACAAAATTCCGAACTTTAGTTAACAACTCTAAAACGGACCATCACTCAGAAACATGAAATTGGCGAAAATATATTTTCTTGTTAAAGTAAGGTTACATAACACATGTTGATGTAAGTAATAACGTTCTAAATATCTTATTTTTTTTACCTGCCGTTGACTGTGGGTCAGAGCATCAATTCATATGCATCTTCACGTTGAAGCTGAAAATGTGTTGAAGGTAAATACAGAAACGTCTGCGCCAAAATATGTAGGGATATATACGTGAAATCAATCAATTACTTGACAATTAAAGAGGTTGCCGGAAAATCGGCATGGTAGTCGGTATTTAATTCGAAATGATGTATTATCCTCTCTAATTTGTGTTGTGTTCTTATTAGTAACTGTCGTCTAGTTTGGACTTGTAGTGCTTCTGAGATGTTACGCGGACATAGTCGAGTAGTAGCGTAATATCCTTGAAACGCGCGTATAGCTCTCTTACCTTGAATAATTGGAAATGAGGTGGAGAAATGTATCCTCTAGTACTGTGATTTTCCTTATTGTTCAAAACAGCTGTTGACAGTGGTGTTCATCTTATAAATTTAAAGTTCAGCAATACCAGGAACTAGTAACCAGTTCGTGATGAGTGCAGATGAATTCAGTATTCACTATAGTGATTTTAACTGTCAAGAACGCTCATAGACAATTTATATATACTTATCTGGATAATCCGTTCGGTATCGCGTGTTTTATTTGTGATAGAATTTGGGTTCAAAACAACTTGAAAAACCGTTGTCTAAGGAATCACTACTTCCACATCCAGATGTTCCATCTAAGTCTCTTTAAAGAAAAACATCTTGATAATTGCACTCTAGTAAGTGGAAATAATTGGTTATAGAATTTTAATAATACTTGAGGCAGATGTCGTAAAAAAATTTGAGATGTTGGTTCTTAGCATATACGCCAAAAATGAACTGTCTGGAATCTTATTGGCTTGCTCTACTTATTTTCCCTAGTTACACACCACTCCACTCATCCCTTTATAGGAGTCATCTCAATCAGATGTCATTACAATACATATATATACCAAAGAGTGACCGCAAAAAAGGCCTAAATTCGCCGCCAAAAAGGCCTAAAATTCGCCTGTTTTTGCATGGTAGCTAGCGGGCCAAGGGAAAAGCCAAATAAATCCTACAGGGCTCAAATTAAACTTTGAGAAATTTTAAAGTGAGCGTATTTTTTACTTTTTCGAAAAATGCAAGAATTACCACTATTTCAGGGTAAAAATATTTTAAAAAGGCAGTATATAATGAATATTTAAAAAACATAACAACAATTTTCCTGTAGTTGTGGGTTCGACTATTCATAGCAATAATTCTAGTGAAAATGCCATGATGATTGTATCATGTGGGAAGGACTTATTCATTTTTTTCGTTTTCTGGGGTTTGCATTTTAATTAGTATAAGGTGTTGGCTGGCAGGCTCAAAGTATATACATCAAATCTCAAATTTCTGTACTCTTACCAGCTACGTTTACTCATTTCCCCTATTTACCTCTACTTACCCCACACCCCTTCAATGGAAACACCTCATAATATAATCTAGCTTCAGAGTGATAATACACCAGTGCACCATATTTCACGTGAATATCTCAATTTAATTTTATCAGCCCCTTTAATAATGGAGGGGCTGAAAAATGCCATTAAAAATTTTGAGGTTTTGGCTCCTAGTGTTTACACCAAATTCAAGTTTCTGTACTCTTACCAGCTTGCTTCATTTATTTTTCCCTATTTACCCTCGAACTCTTCACCGGAATTATTACAAAATATAATCTAATTACAGATATGCTTATAATACATACATGTACCAAATTTCAAGTGAATATTTCATTTTTATTTTATCTACCTCTTTAATAATGGGGTGGGAGTGGTAAGTGGGATGGAATATTAAAAAAAGACCTTCACTTCTAGTATATACTCCAAGTTCTAAATTTGTTTACTCTTGCCAGCTTGCTTTACTTATGTGTCCTTCTCTACACCTATTTAACCCCCAACCCTTCAACTTAATCATCTCAAAATAAAATCCAGTTCCAGATGTTATATTACATACCTGTGCTAATTTTCAAGTGAATATCTCAATTATATTTTATCAACCCCTTTATTAATATAGTGGGGGGTTGTAGGGGGAATGACAAATATTATGAAAAAATCTGGGGCCTTTGCTTCTAGTATATACACCGAATTTCAAGTTTCTATATTCCTTCCAGCTTGCTTTACTCATTTTCCGTTATTTACCCCGAACCCTTCACCGGATATGTTCAAAAATCAATCCAGTTCCAGATCTCGTTATAATAAATACGTGTATAAGTCAATATCTTAAACCATTGGAGAGAAAACGGGCGGACAACAAAGTTACAGATAGACAGACAGACGGTCTACCGACTGTCCGACAGGCAGAAAATTTTTCTTCGCTAAAATTTAAAATCTCGACGTTTTATGACATTCTAAACCTACTTCAACAAAAAAAAAAAAAAATCAAAATCTTGTTACGATTACTATACTTCTAATCCATTACGTGGATGTAGAACTAAAATTAGAGTGCTGATGTTTCATTAATTTTCATAGTACCTTATACTCTTATAACTTATACAATTTTCGCATAGAAGTTTCACTTCTATAGGTTTATCTGGGGACATACTGTATACATACATACATAGTTTAATTATTAAAATTTCTGTAAGCAAGTCAATCATCTGAAGGCATTAGTTCTTACGTAAATACTGATATCTCTAACTAAAAATTTGAGAGTTGGAAGAATGTTCAATCGGTCTAAATCCTGATCCTGGCTATGTGCCACCGTCCAGCAAACTACTTAGTCAATATTTACAACACTAAATACCGGATAAAAATTGTCATGCTCTGTTTAAAACATGTATTTTACAAAAACATAACTAAAAATTTAATTCGATATTAAAGTGAATAAAGCTCTTAGAAATTACAAACGATAAGCCGCCATATTGTTTAGTTAAGCAGCAAACTTATAATTTCGTTTCAGAGAACAAAATCAAAAAATTGCTATCTATTATGTTAAAAATAATTGTTAGGAGGAATAAAGTGACCACAGAGAGTTCAATTTTTCATCCACACAAAAGGTCCACTTTACCCAAATTGAAATAATTTCAGAGTAATTATCGGTTTTACCAGAAGAAAAGACCTGAACCCCAACATTAGTGTTACATTAGTACTTACTTTCCCAACACAAAAGGGCATTCAACAAAGCTAGGTCAGCGGATTATTGTCTGTTGTTTCTTAAAATATTTCGCAGATTAAAGGGAAGAATATAGGGTAGCTCTATTGTTAATCCCGGCCCAGCAAAAATGGTAGAAACATGATAAAGGGAGATTAATTAGCACTTTAATGATATCGTTAAATGTGATTTTCATGTTAATCTTCCTGTATTCTATACATTATATTTTCGTATTTAGGTCGTCGAACTGCTGGCAAAGGACAGAGTATAATATATTGAACAAAGTTTAAAAAAAATTATGTACAGTCAATGAGACACCTATACAGCAGGTGCTATTCTTATAAATACATTCAACAGATTTTTAGAACAGTAGAGAAATCAGGGCCGGCATTAGGTCGCGTTCTGAAAGCAATATTTTCATATATGGTCATAATTTATAACGTTTTTCGTGGTTATATAGTGGAGTCATATAACGGAAAATATTCATAATTTCGGAAAAACGTTTAAAAAATTGATTGAGTATTAGACACCACAGATTCTACAGCTTCAATCTTTTCCTCCAGCCTTGTCCGGAAGTCGCGATTATTTAATGTTTTTCGACTATAACAAAATAAAAATCAAATTGTTAACAATAGTAAAAAATTACAAGAATTGCATTCTCATAAAAATTTGGGTTTTGATGATATTTTGTGTAAAGCAACTACTGTTTTAAATTATAATGATATTGTCAGTTTTCATGTTTTAGCAAATCTGGTAAAAAAATTTAATAATTATACGGTAAAGTAATTCCTAGAAGCACTACACACTGTACTTAAACACCATGCTCAGAGAACATTTAGTCAATTAGATCGCCTTGATTGATTGATTAGCCAGCGTACGGTAGGCATTGCTGCTACTTCCGGATATCCAGTCTGGGCAGGTATCGCTGCCGTTTCCGAATATGCAGCTGGATGTTCTTATATCCCGCCGGACCTGCCACACGCCGGATTGGATATGGAACATACTTGTTGTCAGCAGCCACATGACGCATGGAGTAGGCATATAGGATGAGCAGTGTAGGTGTTTGTGAGATGCTTCTTTCTAGTTTCCATGCTTCTTTTAAGTTTCCATCTATCGTCATCCTCCTTATTTGTTCTTCTTCTAAGTGTTCTGTTTCTGAATCTAGCAGTTTGCACCTTCTCCTGCCCGCTTGCGTCCATGTAGGTACTCATGTTTCTCAGAAATCTGTGTTTTCGCTTTCAACGTCCTGCATCAGTGCGTCTATCTGCCAAATCATACAGCAGTTCGCCGCAAGAAGCCATTATTTATCAATCGTTCCACAGGTAAATAGCCATTTACAGTCCAAGTGTAAGGAAGAGCCCCGAGAGAACAGTTGAGACACTGCTTACCGATCCGCCAAGGTAAAGCAAAACCTACTAAAAATGAAAAAGAGATCCAGGAGAACACATGGAGTGCCCTGTATATCAAACAGACCCCCAACTCCCCCGACCTGAGAGATATTCTTGCATTTAAAAATGGACCATGTGGCAAGGATTAATAAACCAATAAATATGAACTTATATTTCGCTCGTTTGCCTGTGTTGAATAAGAAACTGTTTAAAACATTATGTTTTGAATTAATGAATTAAGTTGGTAAAGTCTTTAAAGTAATCAGATAGAATATAATAAAAACACAAACAAAATAAAATAAATTAATTTATAGCTTGTCTTTCTGATCTTGTGATTTCTGTTTTATTCCTTTCTTGGGTTTATTTCGTCCAGTTAAAAAATTTTCCACTGTGCACAATTACATTAAGTCACAACACAGCTAGTATATCTATATTGTTTTGTAAACAGATGTGTCTCATTTGACACTAAATATTTATTGCTCAGCTTTATTTATTTATCTATTTATTGCATACACTGTTCAACAGGTAAGATAACCAATTACAGAATAGAAATATGGACAATGGACATACAGAGCATTATTTTAGTAAAACACAAGATATACAACAAAACAGAAAGAAAGTGAAATATACAAAAAATTGAGATGTATGTACGAACTAAGAATAACTAATGAGACGAAGAAAGAAAAAAATAACATGGAAAATATTTAAATAATAAAAACTATATATTTTTATTATTGCACATATACACATATACCCATATAAAGATACACATACACTTATACGATTATCAGTAAATTAAGAAAAACAAAAATAATCACTAGGTATTTAATTTAGAACATTTTGTTTTATGCCATTAAGGCTGCAATTAAAAATATCGAAGTGGCTACATAATTTGTTAGAAGTACTGCAGATCGTATATAAAGGTGAATTATTTAGTACGTTGGTACGCGCCGTAGATAAATAGAAAACTTGGGGATTACGACAGGTTAAACTGGGAACGTAAAAATTAAGCTTGCTAATTATTTCAAATGCGCCAAAATCATTGTGTAATAATTTAAACAAAAATACTTGAGAGAAGTACGTACGCCTATCCTCAAGAGTGGTCATAAAGTATCTTTCAAGCAAGTTACTTTGCGGAAAACCAATCACTGGATAGGTACTGTCGGATTTGAACCACAGTAATATAAGAAATCTACCTTGAACCTCCTCCAAGTTATTCTAGTGAACATAACTGGAACACCAAACTAGCGATACATACTCAAGTTTCGATCTGACGAAGGATTGATAAAGAATTTTTAAAGTATCAGTATTAGTGAACTCTCGACTAGTACGAAAGATGAATTCAAGGCCTTTGGAGGCTTCAGAGACAATGGTGTCGATATGATTAGTGAAGGACAACTTACTATCAAACGTTACGCTGAGGTCGCGAAATGTTATAGGTCTTTGAAATATGACATTATCTAACTTGTAATAAAAAATAATAGGTGATGTTTTTAAAGAAAAGGACATTACGTTACATTTACTAGGATTCGTGAATAATTTACTTAATATGCACCAGGTGTTTATTTTGTCAAGGCAAGTTTGAAATTTATCGCAATAAACCACTTGAAAGGGTCTTGACTCATCTTGGGTATAGGTAGAGGCACTGCACTTGCACTTATTTACTTGATTCTGTGCTATCAAATTACAGTGTACCAGTAATTATTAATTCCATCTGAACTTTGTTTCTCTATTATGGCATTTTACTTTACGCAGAATTTCTTCACCTGCTGATGGCTTAAATTTTATCGAGTTCAACGAGGTTTTGACCGCTTGTTTAGCGCTCTTTTCGGAAGTATTCTACAGTACGTCTATACACGACGTCAGTCCATTGTCACCCCACCTTTGAATCAAATTACTAAAACTTATTTCAAGCAACAAATGATAGTAATTATGTTGTGGATATTAAAGAATCCAATATACTCATTAAAGCAGAAAATATAGTATATCATTTTACCAGTAAGTATTTAGACCATAACATAAATATTTCGCCCAAAAAAACTATATATTTTATAAAAAAAATAGTTTAATAAATTGCCCCTTAAAAAGCATGTAACGCACCTGAGTGTTAGCATAGAGGTAACCTAATTAACCTTCCAGTATCACTTACAAGATATACATTATCACAGTATTTAATCAAACCTGCCGAGGTAGATGTTAAAAAATTATAATAAACCTTATTGTACAAAAGAGATATTTAATGTTTCTCAGTATTTAATTATATAATCAAACGTTATATCGATAATTTTGTTTAATGTTAATATGATAATCAGACACTGCATTCCTAAACAAAAATCACATTTCAGATAAATAATAATATGGTAAAATTTTATATATCAAAGAATTTGAAAACATGTTTTGGTTAATTAAAAAGTGCATTTCTTGCAGTTCTATTTATTTAGTAATGCCACCACCGTGGGCGGAAAATAAAACGAAATGGCGCAAAATAAAAAAAAAAAAAATTTTAGAACTAACTTTTAAAATACGAGAAATACAAAAATTATTATAGAAATGAAAATTAAAGGGCAGGAAATTCTACAAAGACGTATACTTAGAAGAAATTTGGTATATAATAATCGTTCTCACATAAAACAAGAATCAAAGTTATAGGGTTGTAAACCAATGAGCGAATACCATAATTAGCGTTTTCCGTGTGTATTGGTACAGAAATATTAATGACCTTTGGAAAAATAATAGGATTGTACTAGTAGTTTATGTTACAAGACCGGAGATATGTTTTGTAGGTTAACCAAAGCAAATTCCAGGACGAGCCGCAGACGAGTCCTGGAAGCTTGGGGAGACCTGCAAAACACTGTTTTTCGGTCATTAAACATGCAATTTTATTTTCGACCACTTTCTGCTTGTAACGCTTTAAGATCTAAATCCATATTTTCCATTTGACTTCTGAAAATTCGCAAAAGTTAAGTGTATTTGTAGTACATTCTGTGAGTCCAAATGAACCTCGAAAAACACAATTTTATTCTAGCCTAACGAGACTATGTCGTCCCCCCGTTATCAAAGATTCTGAACACGATAGCGGTGGTCAAATCTCTCTCTGAGGTCATCCCACCCGCCAAACGGCCAAAAACTACCCCCGAAAGGTGTAAACCGCGTATCCGTCGTCTCCTACCAGCCAAACCTCTGTTACCCCCGTTTTCAAGGAGGCTGAGCCGGATGGTGATTTCGAGACCCTTCATCGACCCCCGCCAATTCTCAAACTGTCAGAAACCACCCCTAAAGTGATGAAACGCGGATAGGTAGTCTTTTCTCGGCTAAACCAGCAAAACCCCCCGTTTTCGAGGATACTGAGCACGATTGAGTTGTCGAGATCACTTCTCAACCCACACCAATCCCTAAACAGCCAAGAACCACCTCACAAAGGGGTAAACCGTGGATAGGCCGTCTCCTACCAGCCAAACTTGTGTTACCCCCCATCTTAAAGGATTATGAGCTCGATCGTGATGTTGAATCTTTTCCACGAGATCAGCCGTGTAGTAATTGAGTTCTTGTTTCTATGCCAGTAGACGCAGAGAAGGAATCTTGCACGTGGACCAGCTACAGTAAAAGTGGCGACGCAGAGATGCTACGCGGAGATGCTGCGCAGGATGGTGTGTACCAGACAACATCTCTGTGTGTACTGTTCGTCCCGCGAGACCGCGTACGTTTGAATTAAACTCTTCCGTAAAAAAATAAAAAAAATACGAGGATAATAATAATTTTGCCCATTCAGTAAGAAGTAAGAGTGTAATTATATTTTTGTCCGTTTGCTGAGCGAGGAGAGGTCGCGATATCTTTTTCATGCTTAGCATCCTCGAAAACGGGCGGTAACACGGGTTTAGCCGAGAAAAGACGGCTTATCCGCGTTTCACCCCTGAGGGGTGGTTTTGGCCGATGGGGGTTGGGGGGGTCAAGGAGGGGTCTCGACATCACCATCATGCTGAGCATCCTCGAGAGGGGGGTAACACAGGTTTAGCAGAGAAAAGACGGCCTATCCGCGTTTCACCCCTTTCGGGGGTGATTTTTGACCATTTGGGGGGTTGGCGGGAGTCGAAGAGGGGTCTCGACATCACCATCGTGCTTGGCTTCCTCGAACATGGGAGTAACACATGTTTGGCTAGTGCGAGACGGCGGATACGCGATTTGCCCCTTGCGGGGGTCGTTTTTGGCCGTGTGAAAGGTGGGGTGCCCTCGAAGAGAGATTTAACAACCGCCATCATCTTCAGCTTCTTCGAAAACGGAGGCGTGACACAGTCTCCTTAAGCTAGGAAAAATTTGTATGCCTGTCCTTCTTACAGAATGCACTATTTTGCATTGACACTTATCCCAGCAATTAACACAATTTTGTTTCCATAGCAACAAGAAAGCAACGCCACGTGTACCAAAAATTGACAGCACTTGTTACCTTCATGAATCGGAAAAGAGAACAACAGGGCTCGGAAAAGTTTTTCCGATCTCTGATGCCCATTTTCCGGTCTAGCCCGGAAAGCGTTAATTTCTGTCCGAGAATTTCTCCCGAAAAGGGAGTATTTTCGGGTCAGTGAAAAAAAAATATTTCATTTACTGCACAATGACATGAAATAAAAAATACCCATTCCGCGGCCTCTGGCCGCCTCAGGCTCTTTGAAGCCCTTACGAATTTCTATTCTGTACAAATTTTCGTCAGAAGCTTTGTACCACCTCATTGTATGTCTCGAGCATTACAAAAAATTTCGCTATACACAATTGAAAGAACTGATATTTGTCTTTCGTTCACTGTAGGTCGCATTTAAAAAAAGTGTGATTATTCGTTCCTGAAAATATATTTATATACACTATATTACACATTCTTGTTAAACTTAATTAGTAAGGAAGAAATTGCTATACTAACATTTTTAAAAATAGATACTCTTAGGTTTTATATGCATTCTTTTCATGTGTTAGCTAGCATAACCTGAACGCAGGTTATCTAAAGAATGCAAAGATTGGAAATTAATATTCTTACACACAGTTTTTCTTTTTGGTTCTCATAGACAGCTTTTTCTACTGTTTGCAAAATCCTATAAAGAATATGTTTCATTACAATTATAAGCAAACAAAAAATATTTAACTTTTAAACATGCATAGAGTATATAGGCTCCACTACTAGTTAGGTGATAGATAGGTGAAGATCAACAAATAAGACAAATTTCACTTTTAAACCTGCATATTTTACTAATTTTTTAAAAGCCGAATATTCACATTGTAACATATCTCAGTGGGGCCATTCTTACAGGAAACGCCTCAATTCAAAGCATTTATTTGAAGCCGAAATAAAAGGCGTGAATAACGAGATTGTCTGTCGTTATGCTACTGTTGATGTATTATAGTAATAATTTAAAATATTTTAGTATGCCAAATTTCGAGAAATCGAGTAAAAGTAACGAAAACAAATTCAAAAAGAGGACTCAAACGAACTTTCTCGGAATGTTTTTCATGGTAGCTGTATATATGTATGTAATATGCTTATTACAATTTAAGTAAGCAATGAAAAAACCGTATAAATCATATTATTTTGACAGCTGCCCGCAAATTTAGTTCTTACCGTGACGAAAAAGGCAATAAAAAACATATGATTTATCGAAAGATCGGTTAACATAAAATGTATCAGCTGTTTCACGACCGGCTGATGGTACTAGCACCGGTTCCTATCAAGGTACAGCATCACCTGCCCACAAAATCTCAGTACCATAAGCGTCGAAAAGGTGGATTCGTCAGGTAAAATATTTGATTCATTTGAGGGACGTGTAGCTTTACTTTATTTATTTCTCTAGTAGTAACTTGTTTACATACTTATTTTTTCCTTTAAGAGACAAGATGAACAATGGGCATGTATTTATAATGTATGTAAAATTGCCACTAAGTCGTGTTCACTTGTGTTTATTTTATTTACAGTGTAAACAAATTAAACGATAATCGATCTAAACTTGAAAAAGTTTACGGAATGAATGGATTTTTCCAGACTTAAAATTTCATAGTTTACGAGACTTTCCATTTTCCGGAAAAAATTGGACAGAGTGCACTTTAGGAAAAGTCATAGCGGAAAAAGAAGTCTTGTGTTTTAAAAATACATTCACCAGAATTTTTCTGGAATTATTCTTGTCACTTTTTATTCCCCTTCCCCCCTTTTTACACATTTTTTCGAAAATTTTACTAGAGTAAAAAGTTATTTTTCATCAAATTACCTAAAATATATTTTGTTCTTCTAATTTACTTCAATTTTGCTGGTTAATGAATTAGCAACAAAATCATTGTTTACAACAATTGCGAGGCATTAGCGGCAAGTTTCGCTTTTTTGGAGACGTCAAAACGAACAAAATCCACAAAGCTTCGTGAAAATTCATTCTTTCGGCAAATGTTTTAGTCAGAAATTCTAATTTGCCTACACTATTAATAAAGTAAGGGAATTGAAAATAACAACATAAAATTAAATTTTGACAATGAACAATGAACTAATGAAGATAACATTTCGTAAATACAGTTGTCAAAGAAATAAAACAAATAAAATTGTTCCCAATCTGTAATTTTAATTTTTCTTAATCCCGAAAAATATCATATTTAATACCTAAATATGTTTTTCGCGACTTAATAAAAAATATTGCGCAATTTCGCAGTTTCGAGGGCAAATTGGTATTAATCGGTTCAATATCCATGGCAACATGGTATTTCGATATTTAGAAAAAACATTTTTTCACCTTTGTGTGCCTGTGTAATCAATGAAAATGTTTCCAAAAGTGTGTCTATAAAGACAAAACTGGAATACATTTTCAACGATTCCTACTCCATTGAAACAAGACGGGGTTATTCTGGACAGGGTGATTGAAGGAAATAACAAAATAACCCTACATACTTTCTTTACAGAAGAACAAGTTGTTATATACAGGCATGTTTCAAAGATGTGCGTACAAAAAAAAAGTGTTTACTCCTAGAAATATAGATACCATATAATACACTGACTAAACAATTTTGAACTGAGGATAGCCGAAGTGGGATAAAGAAAAGGATATTTAGGGCATTTGCTAACAATCAGAAGCCTAGAGTTGGTGTCATACTTGAAGTGGAAGTATTTATAGTAGTCGTAAAAAAAATTCTAAAATTGTTTTTGTTGAAATAGGTTTAGAATGTCATGAAACATCGAGATTTTAAATTCGAGTGAAAATAAATGTCTGTCTATTATAAATAAATAATGGGAAATTGCTATTTGCTAAATGACTCGATGTAATCAGTCGCATACTTTTTTAAAAACTATGACTAAGAATCATAAAATAAAATTTCAACGTTTCCTGCTTAATTTACCTTATTACCTAACATCAATATCGCGCCACCAGGTCTGTGGCGCAATGCTAAAGGTGTTGGGCTTGCTAACACGGAGTCCCGGGTTCGAATACTGGTCAAGGTATGGATGTTTAGTGGCGTTTTTTCATGTGTTACCGAGACGGTAGCAGTGAGTTGTTATCTCTACTGAGTTCGAGTCTCAGTTGCGGTAGATAGCAATATCGCAGGGAATGGTTGTTGTGTTGATGTCTATGTGTACGTGTCTTGGTTGAGTGGTAGAGCAGTAATAACTGAACTTCACCAGGACGTTAATATATATAAGGAATAAAAATTGGGTTAAAAATGCGTTCTATTTCGCCATTCTTTCATTTCTGTACCGATCTCAATATTTCTATTAGGGTAATTATGCTCAATTAATATAATTATGATGATCGTTTATTTTTGAAGTTGGTTAAATATTTCCAAAAACTATACCTCAGCCCTGAACATTATCGTTTACCAACAACGTTACAGTTGCATGAGAATATGCTTGGCATAGCGAAAATGAAAATTATTGTTCTGGATCTAACAAATAAGCCCATCCAAAGTTATAGCTAATCTTAACAACTATAAATAATAGACAGTAAATCAAACATTAATTTCCCTAAAATATTTAGTGTAGAATTCTTATTATCTATATTTAACACATACATATTGACTTAACTACCTAACGTTAAGTATAGATCCCTACGTTCAGAATATATCCATCTCTTTATTTCAAATTTGTTTTATTTTTTTTTAATATTTCTTAAATCTTCTGGTAGCATTTAATATAACACTTATATCCAAAAAAAATTTTCGATACTTTCAAAATTTTTTTAAATTCTAGATTGGTTTTTCCATTATTTCTAGTATTGTATGCATGTGAGATAGCGTTACTTTCATGTCTCTTTATAAATTGATGAATTATATCGCTATATAATGAATCTGTAGGATATAACATATTTCTATTAAACATCATTTTGATTATCCTTTTTTGAATACTTTCCAACGGTTTTATGTATGTCACACCTACCCCCACCCCAACCAATTATACCATACCTTATGATTGACTCAACCAGTGCTTTATAAAGGACTATTAAATGATCAAGTTTTAAGATTTCTTTTAATTGTTTAAATTTCTATATAAGTCCTCTTAATTTAGTCACTAGTAAGTGATGGTTCCGTTTTAAATTTCCATCTATTATAATACCTAGATATTCTATTTTTACAGTAGATTTAATTTTTATATTTTTCTCTTGATCCTCTATTATAATTTCTTTATATTGAGGCCTGTTTATGCTTTGTGAGGTCAAAGGTAAGTAGTACATACCTATACAGTAAGTGAAGTGAGTCCGTCACTTAGATGGGTGACCGTATCTCATTTTGCCGTCTTGGTTAAGTGGTAGAGTAGCATTAGCTAAACTACCCCAGGAAGTTAAAATAAATAGTATGAGCCCTAATACGGTCCCCTGTAGGACCCCATATTCTACAATTTTGTGTTCACTTATTATATTTTTTATTTTGACATAGGTACTGTTTCCTCTGAATCACAAAAGTCTGTTAAGGCATTGTGAATAAAAGCAAACGTGTGATAGCGCTTATGATAAAAACATAAATTTAGTTAAAGATATACAAAGTATAGAAAATAAGATACGTGTTACTTATTACTATTGAATTTTATTCCAACGAAAATCGTAACGGTTCGCTCATGGCCGAACTATAACTTTTACATTTAAATATAGTCTGTCGGCGTTATAACCCTCTCTAAATGTATAAATTTTAATGTTTGGAAATGGAGATGATCTTATTAAGAACCCATTAAATTGCCCCATGTTGAGACAAATAGTTAGCTCGGATTGTTAAAAGTGCCAACTTTATCTTTGTATCTGACGTTTTAAATGTTTTATTGTATTCAGTCTATGACTTTACCTGCAGCTTATCGACACTTTGTATAAGTTAATCCAAACTGCATCTTAGAGAGATGATAATTTATTTCCATTAAATGCTTATTATAGTAATTTAAAATGAAAGATATGAACAAAAAGAATTTATTAAGACAAGAAACAAATTGTATTTGTATTAAATAATGACACATGACAGACACTGGTGTCTTTAATTCTATAATCATTTTAAACATTGGTTATTTGCTATTTATCTTATAATCGCATCCAATTCGTTCATCAATTTATTACGATACAGATATTTAAGTTTCTCAAGTATCTTGTTAAGATAGATGAAGGGTGAACTTATTGCCTATTTGAAAAAAATATTCTTCTTTTTCACAGCGTCTTGTCAAACTTTTTGTGAATTCATTATTCTAATTGTCCTCCGTTTGCTGCATACTACGTCTAACGCGGTGTCCTATTACTTTCACTACCTCATAAAAGCTATTTCGCACCAAGTACTTGATAATATCCGTCCATCGCTTTAGAGAGCGTATTTTTTAATTTCACCATCTGTTTTTCTGAGCTAGCAACCGTTCTACATTGTTGGGATAAAACGTTACTGGAGATCGGTTTTTGGACGTATCACAGTGGGAAAAAATGCCTTAAAGCTTGACCAAAATATCCAAAAATGAACTCCTTAGAATTACGCATCTAAATATGTACACAGTTAGTTCCAAGAATAACAAACTACTCTTACTAGTGCAAACACCCTTTGCAGCACGCACACAAGGTCAGTTTAATTACAGTTGTGAGAGAACATTATTCATTCGAAATTGTATCTGTGAAAGTTTAATAAAGTTTATGTGTGTGTTTACGCTGAACTTTGTCCTTTAAAAAATGTCTTTAACATGGATCAAATTCCTCAAGCTATGTACTCTTGAGTGTTACTTATCATTGATGGATAATATTGTTTGATATAAATGTATAATCATTTCTTTATTTCAATGAACTTTGCCGATAAAGATATTAAATAACAAAACTCCCGTTTATTTGAAAAGTTAGACCCGCTTAGATCCGCGCTAATTCTTTAACCATATGAACCTTATGAATTGCATAACACATGACGAAATGAGGTATTTTGTAATAAAATCCTATGTGTTATCTGCTGCAAAAAAGTGAAAATTAAACAATTTTAATTTATGTAATGTTTTAATCTACTTTCAGTAGACATTCTTTTTTATCCTATTAACTATATGCCAAATATTTTTTTATATCAGGTGGTTTTTATATCAGGTGGATGAAGAACGACTAAGTAGGATCCATATTTTTCGAATTCGGAAGAGAAATCTGGTTGTAATTCTTCCGTAAAGTGTCAGCACGTTACAAATGCAATCCTAAACCAGCCACACATGTCGAAGCTTCCAAAAAATATTCAAAATGGTGTGTGGTGTGTGACATAACGCATAAGAAGTTTGAAGCAAAATTGGAGAATGATGAAACAAAAATAAAGAAGCAGAAAAACAATTTCTGAGGAATAATGCTGACTGGCTGAAAGAAAAATACGCGTTATATCATGATGTTGTGGTGGAAAATCTGGATTAGCGAGGAGAAATAAATTTTCTCTTGATGAAAGCAGTGAAAAATTGAAACGTAGAAAGACCCAGAAATACTGTCAGTTAGATCAGCATCAATGGAACCTTAATATCATCTGATGTTGATGAATTTGGTACATCCACGTCTGAAGATGATTCAAGTGAGGTAGCGTGACTATGAGAGTGACTACTGATAAGGGTTTTATTTTCTAAAATATGTCATTTATAAAAATGAATTATTATCTGTTTACTTATAATTGTATTGAAACATATTCTTTATAGGATTTTGCAAACAGCAGAAAAAAGTAACTATCTATAACTAAAAGAAAAATTATTTGTAAATTATTAATGAAATCTTTGCATTCTTTCGATAACCTGAATTCTGGTTATGCTAGCAAATTGAAATCCTAAAATGAGTTTGTCTAATTTCTTATTTGACAATTCTCATTCTAACACTTATTCTTACAAATTGTCTTGGTTTTGCATGAAACATCTTTATGAGTGGCTTATGTCTTTCTGATGAGCTTCAGAATAAGGACGAAAAACGTTTCAAAGGCTAAACATTTCCAAGAAACAGAATGATAGATTTCATGAAAATGTAATCCATTAGAATGAAACATTTTTAAGACAAGGTAGATAAATAAATTCATTTTAGACCTTTTTTCTCATTTTTAACTGAATCTTCATGATCGTAGGGGGTTATGTAGATACTAGTTTAACCTGCATGGCCGTAGGGGACTGTGTGGATGCTAGTGTTAGAATGAGAATTGTCAAATAAGAAATTAGACAAATTCATTTTAGGATTTCAATTTGCTAGCATAACCAGAATTCAGGTTATAGAAAGAATGAAAAGATTTCATTAATAATTCACACATAATTTTTCTTTTAGTTATAGATAGTTACTTTTTTCTGCTGTTTGCAAAATCCTATAAAGAATATGTTTCAATGTCATTTATGTTCATATTTTGTTAATAATAATTTAAATTTTGTAATTATATTATAATTATTGTATTATATTTTTCAATTTTGACTCGTTTTTGCAAAATGCATTCCGAATAAATCCATGAGTTTGCAGACAGAATATTGTACTTTGTGATTTTTTATTAAGTTCTCATTACTACCACCCCTTAAAAGCACTCTATTTTATAAACACAATTTCTCCGCTATTTTATATTAATTTGGAGGTTGAATTCTTTGTGAGTAATTTTTCCAGAATTTTACTCAATCACCTATTTCCCCTGGGGTTATTTTTTCTGCAATCGCCAGCTGATTTTGGACGAGTTACATGTTATCTCATCCTCCATATCTCAGACGCGTAAAGTAGAATGGAGCTAACTAGGGCGTTGACGAGTCTGATATTTGTGAATTCGGTGCTATTGATGTCACGTCAAATTTTGCTCAAGTGGCAAGTTGTCGATCTTGCCATTTGCCACTGCATGTAATCCAATAGATAAATGGTAAAGCAATTGGTAAAAATTTAAAGAAACTCTCTTTACAGTATTCCATATGAGAGCAATAAAGATCAGAGAGTCCTCATATCTGCTTCTACCGAATTCATGTAAATCTGCAATTTCAAATTTTGCAATTATGACAGCTCTATTGGATCAGCCACCATTTAATCTTTAAATTTTGACATCAGTTTCAGTGTCAGTTACTTTGGCTATACTTAATTTGATACAATTTTGATGAGATTTGAAATCGACCTGTAAATTATTACCGGCGCATTCGCCAAATTCTCGAATAAAAGAGAAATTCTGATTCTTGCTTATATAACTAGACATACTAGTTGCAAGAACCTCAAAGTGGCGTGACAAGGACGACACCTGGGTATCGCTCGTTTTCAAAGGTGCTGAGTACGATGGTGATATTTTTAGTCCTCCCACGCCTCGGGAAGTACCACCCCTTTTTCGCGTTTTTCCATTCTAGGCATGCGACGGTTTGTCGGATCGGGTTTTTCGGATAGGCCGTATGGACTACTATTCAACGTATTATCAACCCCCGGAGTTGAAACTACTCCCTCCCAGGGGAGGGAGTAGTATCAGGATACTAAAGTCTCACCAAATATTTCAAAATTGACAAATGCCCGAATCCACCCCCTTTTTACATTTGTGGCTACTGGGCATCTGGGAAATCGTTAGATCAAGGACTTTGATACGACTTCGGCTAAGTGGCGCAATGCTAAGGTGTTTGGCTTGCGACCGCGGAGTCCCGGGTTCGAATCCTGGCCAGGGTATGGATGTTTAGTGGCGTTTTTAATGTGCTACTGAGACATTGGGTGTTGGGTGGCAAAACATGTCTAATCGCTGTTATCTCTCCCGAGTTCGAGTCTCAGCTGTGGTAGATGGCAATATCGCAGGGAATGATTGTTGTGTTGATGTCTATGTGTATGTGTCCTGACTGAGTAGTGGAATAGCATTAACTAAACTCCGCCAGGGCATTAATATATAAGACGAAATAATTAAAAAAAAATCAGTAGTAAGAAACGTAAAAAGGGGTTTCGGGGGTTTGGGGGTGGTTAGTGGAGGGCAGGGGAGAAATGTATGTTGCTATCGTGTTGAGCACGCTTGCAAACGAATAGAAACAATTTCTAATCAATTTTGAAATTTTTGGGGAGATTTTAGTACCAGGGGAGTTGATAATATGTTGGATGGTCAAAGTCCATACGGCCTACCCGAAAAACTCGATTCGACAAGCCTTCGCATGCCTAGAATGGAAGAAACCCGAGAAGGAGGCGGTTTCTCGCGTATAGGGGTAGTTCCCGAGGGGTCGGAGGACTAAAAATATCACCATCATCATCAGCATCCTCGAAAATAGAAGAGTATCTCGGTCTCGCCCTTAACACAGCACTGTTCAATTTTACCCTTTTCTTTGCAACTTTTTCATGGACGATAACTTTGATGAACATAATATGGAAAGAGAAATCATACTTTAGTGTACAGTTTACAAAAGACATCATAGAATTCGCCTAAGCGTTTCCAGAGTGTTAATTGAATCGATATATTTAAAATAGGAATATACACGGAACGAATTGAAAATTTCACCTTTTTAAACATTTTTAAATTCTGTAGATTTGTTAGAAACAAAATTTATATTTCAAAAATTATTCCTTTTGGGAAAACATATCACACAAAATATTTGTACATAATAATAATAAAAATTATAATGATGTAAAATTGTATATATGGTAAGTTAGTTATAAAATTTGAAAGACAAAATTACTTGAACAAATAAGATCTACTTAACTGTATCATTGTATAAGAAATGATGTGAGTATCAATTCGAGTAAGATATTTAGACAAATATATAACTAGGCAGTTAATGTTAAATTACATAATAAAAAAAGACAACTGTAAGAACAATTTTCAGTTAAAAGCATTTTAACTTTGTCCTTATATAATTTATAAGAATTAACGCCCCTAGTATCCGGTAATTTATTATAGATAGCTACTGCATTATAATATGATGATTTCTTGTACAGAGTTGGTGTGTGATAGGAAGGCCTTAGCATTTTTCGATATCTTGTGTTGTAAGAGTGCTGGACTCCATTCATTATGAACTTATTTAAATTTAGCTTGACAAATTTACATAGAAAAAATATAAATGGATGGAATAATTAGTAATTTGTTGTTAATAAGGTATTCCTTACAACTGTCTCTTGGATTGATTTTTAAAATGGCATTATTTTTTGTAAAACTGGTTCCCCTTCAATGTCAACACTTTGGCCCCATAATATAATGTTATGTAACAGATGGCAATAGGCCAAGGAAAAACACATTTAGTAAATTTTTGATATTAATTGTAGTTTGAAGTTGGTTTATTGCAAAACACGCTTTATTCAAATTTCTTAAATAATTCATAATATATGGTTCTCCCAACCCAACTTACTATCTAAGTAAAAATTTAACAGCTTTTGATGGATTTAAATTTAAGCCAGAAATGTGGACTATAAACCTGTCAGGTAGTGTTTTTCTCTTGGAAAAAAGTATCCATTCAGTGTTTGCCAAATTTAATATTAACAAATTCTCAATGCATCATTCATAGAACTATAATATTAACCATGATTTGTAGGGTTTCAACATCAGCTGCTGTTAGCACCATCGACGTGTCACCGGCAACATCGTTACCGTTGGCTGGAGTATATTTTTGGGCAGGTTGTTTATGAACAGCAAAGAGATGAGGAACCCCAATGCTGAGCTCTGAGGAACTCCCATATTGACTCTTCGTAGATTACATCGTCAACTTTTACTTTCTATCCATTAAAAAGGATATGGTCCATTCAAGTGTGGTGCCTCTGATGCCCAAGGAAAATATTTTTTTGATGACAAACGGTATACTAATTGTATTGAATGCTTCAGACGCCTCGTAAAAACTCGTTTGCACATTTTAAATACAATGTTCTAACACATTATATGTGCGACAATTTAACACAGTTGAATATTTGAGATAACATAAAAACAAAGTAACTACACTTTTTATTTCAGTTCATTTTAAACTTACTGATACTGATCACATTTTCAGTCTGCGCTGCAACATTTCCATAACCATTGTTCGACATATCTTTAGTGAGGCAATTTGAATTCTTAAAAATACAGACAAGTTTAAATTAGGCAATTTATATGTAAAACCAATGAATTATTCTGCACCCGATTCTGCACCTCACTATCAAAACAAATGTTAGCGGATAAGGGAAATTATATTACAACTTTAAATCTATTCTGCAAGATAATTGACAAAGTTTAGTGTAGCGTTTTCAAGTGATAATTCTGTTTTACACCCTTATTTTACTACATTCTATGAAATATATAAAACTATATACGTATTTAGAAGTTTAGCAAAATGTTGTTTAGAGTTAAGTGCATTTAAAACTAATAAAGTATTATTTGCATTATTTTTTAAATGAGGAATAATTTAAATCGAACATACTGATATCCGAGGTTGGTCAAATAATTTAGTCGCTAACTTAGCTACTAGTACAGTAGTTATAGGTTTTTGGGTGGAACTAATTCCCACAAGGACGAGGTTTGAATTATTTATATGGTTGTTGGTATCTTCTTGACATACAAATAGTCTAGAAAAATCTAAGTGTGCAAAATGCTTCTTTTTGGCTGCCATCTTGAACATTAAAAAAAATCATAAGAAATTGTGTGTAGTATCAAATTACCTAAAATTTCATGCTGAAAAAGATTATGATATTGGACTTAAAAGAAAATAAAGAACACACTAAAAGTCTATACGCGCGCCAGTCAATTTATAGACGATAAAAACAAGCAAAAAAAATCGGTAAAGTTATTTACACAGAACTTCCCTCGTTATTTGTGCATGACAGTCACTCAAAAAAATTATTAATTACGAAATGACATTGGGAATAATAATCGGAATATAATTATTGGTATTATTACAAAGAAAACCTGATAACTTTTGGTCAAAAAAATATACAGAGTGTTAATCCAACAGCAAAAGTTCAATATACTAAATAACAGGTGCCAAATATGGAAGGCTTGCGCAAATACCTTTATAAATGTCCACCATGACTCAATTATTTCTTGGGATGCCATTATTCAATAAAAGTATATAATAGGATATGCCAAATATTATTGCCATCTCTCACATTTTCAATCCCACATTCACGTAATCGAGTGGAAGTATAGTGGTGATTAAAATATAGAACAAATTTTCAAAAATGATTTCTGTCTATTTTAGTGTTAAATTTTTTTCCAAATTGGTGAAAATATGTTGCAAATTTTTTTTTCCGAAATAGGTTTAGAATGTTATGAAACGTGGAAATTTTAAATTTGAGCAAAAAAATATTTCGTCTATTCTGTAATGGTGATAAATAGATTACTAAAACATGTTTTCATTTTTTTTTTTTTTCTAAAACATTTTTAAATTTGTTTTAATAAATTTGGAATGCCACGGAAATGTGGAAATTTTAAATCGGAAAAAAAATTCCATCTATTTGTGGTAAAATTTTTTCAAAAATTTTAAAAATTTTTTTTATTTTTCTTTAAATAGATTTAGAACGCTACGAAACGTGGAAATTTTAAATTTTGAGATAAAAAAAAATTCATCTATTTTGGTGGTAAAAATTTTTTCAAAAATGTTGGTAAAAAATTTTCAAATTTTTTTTTCTTTTAAATAGGTTCAGAATGCCATGAAACGTGGAAATTTTAAATTTGAACAAAGAAAAAATTTTTTTTTAGTGGTAAAATTTTTTCAAAAATGTTTTGAAAATTTTTTTCAAAACATTTTTTTTTCTGAAATAGGTTTAGCGCGTCATGAAACGTGGAAATTTTAAATTTGAGCAAAAAAAAATTTTTTTCACTATTTATTCCGTTTAGACGGTCCACCCTGTATATTTTTCAGTGAAAATTCTACCAGTTCTTCGCTGACAGTAGGATTAACTACCTACCAAATTTGACTGTGCTCCGTCAAGTAGCTTTTTAGTTAATGCACCAACAGACAGACAGACAGACAGACTGACGGAATTGAAAAACCTATATTTTCGGAATCTACGTGTTCTGAAACGTCAGAATCCGAAAAAATCTCGGAGGGTGATTTTTTCTCGAATACAATACTTTCCTTCGGTATGCGAGGGAAGTAAAAATTGTTTAAGTTAAATGGTTTTATTGTGAAGAAACATAATAATGATGCAGATAATGTACTAAAAGCTAAAAAATAATTAGGTAGGTACCATTATACCACCCTCTTTATCAATCTAGAGCATTGATCAGACTAAAATAAAATCATGAGGCAAGTCGAATTCCTACTGTCTACAGTCAACTGCTCATATCATTATAGGTATGCTCTGGACGCATCTTTTCAATAGACAACTTATGCAAAATGCGTGTAAAAGTAAATCTGTCACTATCATCGTGCAACATCGCAGCACAATCATTTACGTATTTACTCAGGTTACGCTACGCACCGCGATTTTATTTTAGTCTGATCAATGCTCTAGATTGATGAGGAGAGTGGTGTGATGACTGTTACCTGGTACCTCCCTAATTATTTTTTAGCTTTTAGTACATTATCTGCCTCATTATTATGTTTCTTTACAACAAAACCGTTTAACTTAAACATTTTACTTCCTTCGCATACCGAAGGGTTGCAACCACAACTCCTCAGCTTCGTGCTGAGGAAGCTATGAAAGAGTAGCAACCGGTTAGCTCAGGGCTGGTTGAAGGTCACTCGGTGGCGAGAAGAGTTATATATATATATTTTTTACAATTATTTGATTGTCAAATGGCATTCAAGAAAAAATCACCCTCCGAGATTTTTTCGGATTTTCACGTTTCAGATCATGTAGATTACGAAAATATAGGTTTTTAAATTCCGTCAGTCTGTCTGTCGGGGTCCGTCTGTCTGTCCGTCGGACTATTGGTGCATTAACTAAAAAACTACTTCACGGAAGACAGTCAAATTTGACAGGTAGCTAGCGCCACTGCCACCGAAGAAATGGTTAGACTTTCACTGGAAAATATACGGGGTGGACCGGGGAATAAATAGATAATGGAAAAAAAAGCTTTCAAATTTTAAATTTATACGTTTCATGACATTTTAAACCTATCAAAAAAATTTTTTTTTTTTTAAATTTTAAATGGAAAAAAATTTTGAAATTTTTAAAATTTTTTATAAAGTGGGTGATGGAAAAAAATGTTATGCTGCAATTTAATATTTTCACGTTTCGATGCATTCTAAACCTATTCAAAAAAATATATTACGAAAATTTAAAATGGAAAAGATTTTTGAAATTTTGAGGTTTTTTTACAAAATGGATGATGAAAAAAATTTTTTTTGCTCAAATTTAAAATTTCGACGTTTAATGATATTCTAAACATATTTCAAGAAAGAAATTTGTTTCGAAAATTTAAAAAATATATATATTTTTTATACTTTTACCACTACAATAGAATAGATGATGGAAAACATCTTTTTCTTCAATTCTAAAATTTCCACGTTTATATTGTAATGAAGCATTTTTTAATATGGAAACCGCCGTTTATTTTTATATTTAGAATATTAAGATTTTATACTGCAGGTACAAAGTGTAAATAATTGCTGTAATTTGATTATTTACTTAGAGATATTAATTATTAAGTAGAAATCAACTCCGCTAGGTAGCATTAGTTACGCACTGTTAATTCGATTTGATTCCACGGAGACAAGCCAACGGCATTGGCCTCCTGGAGTCACTTCGCTCAGTTGTGTCTACTTTGTAGATATAGCTAGAAGTAGGCAGGAAACCGCTTGTCCACCAAACCGACTGTGAGGAAGTAAGTAGCTAGGATTTTGGTAAGCAACTTGGCTGGTGCGAAGTGCCGTAGTTATAAATTGTATCTTGTTTTTATTTTCCAGGTAAGGCGTCCGCCGCTTTGCAACGTTCCTAAACTTTCTTAGTTATTCAGTTAGTTGAGGGGACGTTGAATTTGGCAAACATTTGCCGGCCACAACTAAAGTGGACCGGTGTCACCGAGTCATAGGACTCGGGAGGTAGCTGGAGACGTCTAGAGGGGTATTTTGTGAAGGGAAGCATTCCCTGCGTACCAGTCGTTATTACTGGGAGTTTTTGGGTAAAATGTGGGTCCCGTGATTTCCCCTCTGGCCTAGTTATTCGACCAGTCAGTCACGTTGGACCCTCGGGACACCCAAAATATTGTCCGTACTGCCGACCTGCGTATTTTGAAATTTTATTTTCTTGGGGTTATTATTTAGCACTTGTTGTTACTACTGGGGGATTTTTGGTAGAAAGTGGGTCCCGTGATTTCCCCTCTGGCCTAGTTATTCGACCAGTCAGTCACGTCGGCCCTCTGGACACCCGAAACACCGTCCGTACTGCCGACCATTGTATTTTGTTATATTAGCACTTGTTTGTTATTACTGGGGAATTTTTGGTAGAAGGTGGGTCCCGTGATTTCCCCTCTGGCCTAGTTATTCGACCAGTCAGTCACGTCGGCCCTCTGGACACCCGAAACACCGTCGGTACTGCCGACCAGTGTATTTTATTATATTAGTACGTTGAGTGTTGGGGCACTAAACACTAGCCAGGTTACGAATAACGTATTCTTGTATAAATTGTATTGTATGAACTGCTGAATATTGTTTTCTCCCGCCTGGTAACCGTACCGTACCGACTGTATTATTACCCCTGCACTTCTGCCCCCTCTCGCTCATTGCCTCATTACTGTTAATAACCGTTTAACCGTCTGTATCACAGTAGCTAGAATCGTATCACCGTAGCCTAGCTTCCAGTTTTAACCTCTTGGTTGTCTGTATAGTTGAAGGTATAAATAGTATTGTAAATAGTAGGTTTAAAGGACAATAAATATTTTTTTTTATCTAAACTAAACCATGCTTTTTACTGTGTGTGTGTGAAGTCTACTATCCCAAGACCCTCTGGACATACCGTTTCTTCACTGTAGCTATCCCAGCCCTACTGCAACAGGCTGCTTTAGGAGGCTAGTGTGGGACCTTTACACCACGTAAAAAACTGTAAAGGTGGCGCCCGAGCTTACCGTTCACCGACAGCACAAAGCTCGAGTGTCAGAGTGTGACGGGTGAATAAAAACGTCACAATATTCTTGACCTATTTCAACAAAAAAATGTTTTGAAAATTTAAAAAATCCTACCACTATACAGTAGATGATGGAAAAAAATTATCAGGTTCTCTGTAATAAAGGGCTAACTACATGGCGATTATAATTCTCATATGTCATCTATTAATTAATAATTTTTTAGAGTGACCATCTTATATGAATAAAGAGGGGAAGTTCTGTGTAAATACCTTTACCGATTTTTTTTACTTATTTCATTGTCAAGTTTTTAGTTTTTTAGTTTTTTAATTTAGTTACTTCTAACGTGCACTGTGTTCTACTTGTCAAGCCCTTTCATTTGATATCCATATTAAGGGGATTGAAAAAAAAGTAATCCGTCATTTTGTAGTGAAGGCCATCTTAGATTTGAATTATTTCATGGTGTGCTGTATTCTACTGGTTAAGCCCCTTAATTTGATACCCATATTGAGGGGATGAAAAAAATATGTAATCCGCCATTTTATGGCGGCGATCATCTTGGATTTACAATGATAATTAATATATATAATTGTATTGTCATCAGAACTAAAGGTGTGTACCAAATTTCATATCAATCGGTGAACAGGATCGGGATAAAATTTCTATTACTAGATTTGGCCCAAGCAAGACACAAACAAATTAAGCTAAATAAAACCATTCAAAAAGGATTCGACCTTGCAAAAGGTCATGGTAGTTCTAATTTTTTAATATGTTGTTAAGACATGCCAATAGTAAGAATTCTGTAAGTCCAGAACTTTCCGAGATACACCTCTTCAAAAATGGGCAATTGTCTCCAAAATGTGAAAAAATTTCCTTTTGCTCATGTATCTTGCCAAATATCGGCTCATTCCACGAAGAAAGTCACAGGTAATGGATTTCTAGTAAATAAATTTACCTCAAAATCATTACCTATTGCTTTCCATGTGGGATAGGTATTTTTCCCGATATTTGACGAAATACATGACCAAAACGAAATATTTTCACATTTTGGAGACAACCGCCCATTGTTGAAGAGCTGTATTTCGGAGAGTTCTGGACCTACGGAACTCTATTTGGGCTTTAATTATAGAAAATTTAATTCACTTTAAAAAAGGAGTAATAACATTTTCTGTACAATGCATACTTTGGGAGATACTGAACAAGACAGAAACAACTGCACAGGCTCTCACAGGTGTTTCGAAGCTGCAAACTTGGTTTCTTACCACTGGCATAGGTCTTAACAACATATTAACAAATTAGAACTGCATAACCTTTTGTAAGGTCTAACCCTTTATTGTGCATTAATTTTACTGGCGTATAGACTTTTAGTGTGTTATTTATTATCTTTCAGCATGACATTCTCTGCAATTTAATACCACATACAATTCTTTATGAGATAAGACCAGATATTTACGTTTTGAGGTCCCAGGAACAAAATAAAGTAGGTTTAAAAAAATGTATTTGTGTATGTTACGTATGTATGTTGTAGCATTTGAAAAAGCTACATTAATAATTTCTTTCTTGATGAGGAATTATGTGTAGTAAACATGCTTTCTTTAAGTATGATTTCGAGTTAGAGGGGTTACTCACATATTCTTGTTGTTGGGATATTACACAATGGTGTAATTCAGTCTTTTAAATGCAAGGCCCTTTGTTGGCGCATTTTTATTGGCTGAACAAAGAGTTCTCTAGATGCTCAAGTTGGCAACACTGAGAACTGGAGAAGGACACTTCCGTCTGGGGGGTTCATTTTTCGACAGCGACGAGAGAGCTGAAGGCGGCGGTCCCGGTTTTGTAGTGAAGAATTTGGGTTTTACATCGCTGACACTGAAAAGGGATTTGATTTGATGTACCCAGTGTTTCTTTACCGTCCTGCCAGAAGCATTTTGTAAATTCCAAGAAGGAATTCTGTTGCTTGTCGTAATCTGATCGCCATGTGTCTCGTGAGGTTATGCAATACTCTCTATAGGAGGTGAGCTTTAATTTTACTTAGTTGGTGTTTTATTTAGTTCTTATTTATTGTAATTATTACAGAGTATTTTGGAGAGGCATATGTTTTGGAAAGGCTTATGCTTGGTATAAGTATATGTTTGGAGAGGCTTACAATTGGGATGAGCACATGTTTGGTGCTGTAATTTTGGTTATGTAAAGGGGCCCAGTATTTAGAGGAGTGATAGGAGGAAGTCTATCACTCAGATGTTTGGTTTTATGTGGGTTCCGCTGACACTTTGAGAAGTTTAGGACCTGCAGAGTCGTTCGTAGCAGTCTCCCGGAGATTTAGGTAGAAATTTGATGCAGCACGAAGCTGCAGTTGCAGCCAACGTCGAGAATGTCTATGAAATGGTGACAAGTCACGCTGCAGTCGTCACAGAAAATGCCAAGGCCTTGACCAGGTTTTTTTGTTCATTTTAGTTAAATATTTTAAAGAAAATATTATAGTTTAATTCAGTGATTTTTGTTCGTATATTGAAGTAAGTTATACTAGAATCTTGCAACTATAAATTAAGCACTAAGTTATGTGTAGAATGATGATACATTTAAGAGTTTTACTGTAAAACACTCATGGTACCGTGAGATGTTAATTCACCTACTATTATGTCACACATATAATATTCAATGCATGGTAATCTTTAATTCGTGGTTGTAAGTTATAACTCATAGTTTCATATTGGCAAACTCGTAGTTGCAAGAATATCTCAGTCAAAGATCTAAGTTTGAATTCAAATCAAGTTTTTTTATCAACGGTATAGAATTTCTTTAATACGCATAAACCACAATTAGGTAAAGTTTTTTATTTATTCTTTTTATTTTTGTGTATCTCACGTGTGCTGTAATAAATGTCTAATGTCTACATGTTCTTATTATTCGCACTGGTACTCCTGATATTTGTTTAAATTTTGAGATTTGAGAGAGTAAAGTAGAGTTTTGATATTACAGATATATTTTGAGAATTCCATCGCATGGTTGCTAGTAACTTAATTTTGTTCCGTGCTGGCAAAATTATTTAAATCATATTACGTAACATACAGCCGGTGGCGCCCTTTTTAGTGTCCACGCACAATCCTAACCCATGGCCCTATGCTCTCCACCAAAAATCGGCTGCTGTTCGCATCGGAATAACATGTTTTAATATTTAGGTATCAAAAAAATGTTACAATGTATTAGAACACGATAGCGTCGAAACTAGTGAATGTATTTTGATGGAATTTGATATAAGATCGATATTAGTATCGTACATGATTCGAAAAGGTTTTGGTGCAGATTGGGTGACATTTAGTGCCCTTATGACATATAAACTTTCTTATTTTCTAGTACGGTCTTTATTATACATTTCGAAAATTGATGTTATTCTTATTTCAACGGTATATCACACTTTACTCTTCTCGTTCATTTTCCGTTAAAAAGGGATTTTTTAAGTCCTGGAACGGCGGATCGTTTTGAATATAATGATCTACGTAGGCTACGGTAAACCATATACAGGAACGAGAAAGACTGAATGCGCCGCTTTCTAAAGATTCTTGTGTGCCACTAAACACTATTTTGTGGTATTTTCAATATTTGCGACAGTGACTTATTGATTTATAGAAGTCATGTGCGCACGACCTCACAAATTTTGACATTTGTAAGCTTAAGTACAACAAACCTAAATTCTCAAAGTGTTAAATAGCAACTAACCTAACTTTTCATTAAATTACTACTTTTGTGGACGTTATATTATACAATTTGCCAAGTTTTGGCTGTATTATTAATTGTGGAAGTGTAGCAAACGTATTTATTAAATATCATCGATGTATCAACTAGGAAATGTTGAAGTTGCAAGGCGTCAATTGATTGCAAGCAGTAAAAAGAAATGATTTTACAGGAGTATTCCAAGCATTTTGTTAATGGTAAATTGTTATATGTTAAAGTAAGAATTTTTATTTTTAACGTAGGTTTATATTGCAGGCCACACTTCTGTGTTACAACTCTAGAATCAAGTTAGGTTTCCTCTCTTAACATAAGATGCAACTTAAAACCCAGTTACGAAACTGAAAGTGGTTGGGATAAAATAGGTGTAATCTATAAATAATTTGGTATAGAAATTAACAGTTTATATTGGTTTGACTGATATTTTTTGTATCTAAACTTGAGTAGAGTGAAAAAGAGACTCGTGTCGAAAGAGAAAAATGTTACAGAGAAAACCGTTTTAAATATGGTGCAATTCTAGAGGAACTATGAGGAAAGCTACAGATTATATAAAATCTGATAAACTTAAATTAAGAATGAAAGTGTCGTCGATGATCTGGGGACTAAATGTATTGTTTTAAAGTATATATTGTGGTTGTTTAATATTTGAAAACTGAGTCTGAACGCTGACTTTAGCCCAATTTCACAGTTTTGTAATGCTAAAAGTAGTTTTTAAACATCACACGATATATCTTAAAACGATATACATTCACTCGCCAGATCACTCGAATTATAATTACTTAAGTACAAATATCATCTAAGTTATATTATGTTAAACTTGATGATAATAAATAATTTTATATTTACTTACTAGATATATTTTGTTTCATTCTCATTTACAAGCATGTATGTACTAGTTAAGCGTAGTCGACATTCAACTTAACTACCGATAGTAGTAAGTGATAAATAAAACAATAAAAGGATAGAAGAATATTTAATAACACACATAAGACAATATTAGCATTAGTACGACATGATAAAAAAAGTTCTTACAGAAATTACAATGGTTCGCATAGCTCGGTGCATAAAAAATAAATATACCATAGACGAAGGGTCAATCACAAGATAAATTATTGTGTCTACCTTACTATAACTTTAAGTCCTTTTGCTTAATTCGTTTCTTTTCATGAGTTACTATTTCACAAAATCTATACATTGTATTGCATAACGGTTAACTGCTTAGCCAAAGCCATTACTGCTAAAAAACTAAAAGGAGTGACGTCTCATCGTCTCACTTTGTACCTTATACATTGCAAGTTAGGCTGGCAAACGTGTTCTGCCTGTACCTGCAACACAGTCACAGTGAGTACTCAGAAATCATTCGGATCCGCAATAATCTAAGGAATGGGGCTTTTATTGACAATACTGAAAATCCATAACCTGAAAAATGGATTTGTGTGATAGTAAATATTCATAAAGCAACATTTAATTATGCAAGTACATGGCAAAAATGATTTATAATTTATAACTAATCCTTACCTTTGCAATAATAAGCTGTTATCCTGTAAATTTCTTAGAAAGAACTTGTTTCACCCAGCCACTAACAAACTGGTTGTAAACTTCGACTTTTGAATGCCTTGTAGTCGTTCTTTTAAAAAATCATGTAATAACAATATATGTGTATGTAATATTCGGAAATAGATCGACATCTGTACTAAAATCTTTATTTAATGTACAGGGATCTAAATTGATGGCACCATTTTTTTTCCATACACCTGTATATAATAGGACAATTTCGTAAAATATAAGCTCGTCTCCATTTTAACAAACAAAATTCGCCATATGAATTGCTTAAGGATAATTCTGGATGTTAAACAATTCAAAATTATGTTTTATAACATCACAAAATCTGCAAATTATACAATTAAAACAAGACGTTCGATTAGCTGATCACAGAACGCAAAGTGACGGCCATTTGCATTTCTTCAGAATTCCCTAAAATAGTTACATACGAAATTAGTTTAAATAGTATACGTAGAATAGAAATCAGTTTTAATAATTTTAGTAACTTTTCTGTGTCACGTGACGTTCACTCTTTCTCGATTGGACTGTAGTTATTGTCAGGGCTTTGAGGTTGACAATTTCAAGTAATAAGTAATATAATGTGTTAAGGGAGCGACCTTATTAGACGAATTTCCGGGGAAATCAATGAAATATTGTTTATGTATTTTTATGTATTCTGAGGATGGAGTGATAAAATTTCAACTTTTTCACCAAGAATGGGGGATTATGGTTGTTGAAATTTAGTTCTTTAGCATTGGATCGTCCATGTCGGGTGAAAATAGCCACACATTTTCTTATTACCTACTAAAGTAGAATGATACCTACATGAGTATTTACAAGATTTTTTGCAAGATTTTCTAGATTTTCACGTAAAATATAGATAACAACATTACAAGTTTTAAATGAGGCCTCAGTAAAAAATAACAACTCATCATCTCAAGCGAATTGGAAGTCTGAAATAATGCGTAATACGATTGGCTTAATCTTTACAAAATGTATAAAGAATCTCTACGATTTATTATTCTCATGTTAAGCCTTGTAATGCTTATTGAACTTTTCTATAATAGAATTAAATAAGTCAAGATAAAATTTATTCTGATAATTCTTTTGAACATAAATGTATATTTATATTTGCTGGAGGTTTTTTCGCTTGGAAAGCATTTCAATACCATTTTCATTATTTACACTTTGCGGTATCTCGTTAATATACAGCTCCTTCTTACACAAATCTAATTAGTTACTGCCTTAACCTGTTTATATCAAAATGCAGTATAAGCCACTGAGTGAACTGACATAATGAATTACTACAGATTTAATACATCCCAGAGGCATTGGTATTATTCTTAATAAGATAAAATACAACAGTATATATCTTTTACATTTTAATCTACTTTCTGCAGCTGAATGATTATTATTATTAGCATATTGCGAATAATGACTAGATTGGAATGGAATGTCATTTGTTAATCCGTTGTTTCATGTTGGTCTGCGTATTCCTATAAAAGCAGTATAATATTTGCTTATTATAAAGTAATTTCTAAGAGGATTCTCGGGGAAGTACTTGAGACTTTAGTATTTACAATTATTTTCAAAAAGATGAATTACCTTCGAAAAGCAATCTTCATAAACTAGGATATAAAATTTCACCCTGGTTTGGTTAATTGAACCTTATTGTCTAACAAGAAGTATTATGGCTACCAAGGTACCTATAATTTCTGCATAAATAGACTTTCGATTTTGATAGAGTTTGTTAGTATTATTTGTCATGTTTTGTTTATGAAGTTGTGAAGTTGCCTATGTTGAAACCATTTTACATTACAACATAAAAATATTGATAATTAATCCTGAGTGAATCAATTCAGTCTTAAACCTGAAATTGATAAATATAATTGAAAGAAGCAAATATTGCGGTAAAAAATAATATAGACGAAATATTTTCAATAGTTATTTGGTTACCAGGTACCCACCTCCAATAAACAGAATTGAGCAAAGCACTCTGAAAGAGTAACATATAAGGCACAAAATATTCTCTTAGTGCAAAAAGGCACTTATTCACACATAATTATTTATTGACAATAATTGACAAAAACAGCAAATATTTATATGGTTTATACATATATACTAAAATAACCCTATTTCTGTCGTATTAAACACCCAGAACTTCTCACAAAAAGTGTTTAGGTCAGGTCGTCAGGAATGTCAACCTTTGTCAACATTCACTCATTTGCGGAGAAAACGTCTTTAACAACTCTCCATTATATTCCCCATCGAAAACAGGATCTATTTATTGGACTACGGCCCTGCCCCAATCAAATCATGTGATATTTATGTTCTTCTTTTTAGTACATTTTACCAAAAGCTTGTATAAAAAAAAGTTTTTTTACTTATATTTAACTACTTAAACCACAAAATTACTCTTTACTAATCTCGAATCCAACCTATGAAAATGGAGTTTTAGGATTTAAAAATGAAAGTATTTTCTATGTAGTTTATATTATTATATTAAACTCTTTGACTTGCCTGTCGGAAGTAGCAAAGTATCACATTAAAATAATATGACTTAAACTTTTCAAGTATAAAAAAACTAAAATTTATTATGTAATTTCGGTATATTGTTCGCACCATGAAATAATTTCTCTTCAAATTCAGCTGTGACTTCATCACTGTCAGGATGGGCCTCCATTTTGACCGCTCGCGGCTCGTTTATTTTTGGAGCAGGACGAAAACAAAGAGATCGACTTTTAGATCATTTAATTGTGTACACTTTCGTTGGTTTCATAATAGAGAGATATTGCAACTTCGGTTTACAGATCCTTTAATAAAAGTTTCCCTTAATTTGACATGTACGCACGCGCATTCAAAATATCGTTAAGCATTTTCTTTTAATAAAATGCAGGCATCCCATATTTAACTTAAATACGGGCAAGGCTTTCTTTTATTTAAAGCACCTTAATTTTGACACATTTAGGAACTTTTTGCCAATTTAACGTCGAAACTTGCAAAAGACGAAAATTCTCTGGGGAATATTCTAACCTATACAACGTGAACGTGATACGTACCTCCCAGTTATCTATGGTGATACACGAGTGCCAGTGCAATGTATGCAATGTGCACTTGGTTTTGATCTACTTATTCAACGTGTAAATTCTTACTTTTTCTGGCGATTTTCGCAAAGCATTTCGCAATAACTCATTTTAAAAATGGATGATAAATTGGAAAACAGGGTACTTTATTTAAAGTTTCTTTTAATAAAGTCAGGCCTTTTTCGTTTTGCAGTAACTCTGTATTATTCCGTTCTAGGAGTTATGAAGCTTTAAAGGGAAATATGTATAATTTTCCGCCTTATACCGCTGCATATTTCGGCCTATATCTCCGAAACGAAGAACCGCAGGAAGATGCCGATGGAACTGAACGATCCGTCACGAAACGATCTTGCCCATGGAGATTTTCTATTTTCGAGCTAACTCCAACGGTTTCCGAGATATAGGCGAAAAACCGCAAAAATAAAACGCGCTCTTCGAAGGCAAAGCAAGTTCGAAAACGTGCGATCTTAAAACGTTAATATTTTTCGAAATACACCTTCGGAGGGACCGTACGGCATCGCGACGGAAAGAAGTGTTCTAGCTAATCCACATCGTAAATTGCGCCGCGCAAATGGAAAATTCGGTACCAGAGAAATTAACGAAAACTGAAATTATTTAACGTTTTAATCAAGTATTTGATGTTTCAACAAAATTAGTAGACGCTCGTCGAATATATATCGGAGCATCGCGAATAATTTTGCACGCTTAGAAAGAAATAGTCGAATTTAATCGATTGTACATGATTCGAAAAGGTTTTGGTGCAGATTGGGTGACATTTAGTGCCCTTATGACATATAAACTTTCTTATTTTCTAGTACGGTCTTTATTATACATTTCGAAAATTGATGTTATTCTTATTTCAACGGTATATCACACTTTACTCTTCTCGTTCATTTTCCGTTAAAAAGGGATTTTTTAAGTCCTGGAACGGCGGATCGTTTTGAATATAATGATCTACGTAGGCTACGGTAAACCATATACAGGAACGAGAAAGACTGAATGCGCCGCTTTCTAAAGATTCTTGTGTGCCACTAAACACTATTTTGTGGTATTTTCAATATTTGCGACAGTGACTTATTGATTTATAGAAGTCATGTGCGCACGACCTCACAAATTTTGACATTTGTAAGCTTAAGTACAACAAACCTAAATTCTCAAAGTGTTAAATAGCAACTAACCTAACTTTTCATTAAATTACTACTTTTGTGGACGTTATATTATACAATTTGCCAAGTTTTGGCTGTATTATTAATTGTGGAAGTGTAGCAAACGTATTTATTAAATATCATCGATGTATCAACTAGGAAATGTTGAAGTTGCAAGGCGTCAATTGATTGCAAGCAGTAAAAAGAAATGATTTTACAGGAGTATTCCAAGCATTTTGTTAATGGTAAATTGTTATATGTTAAAGTAAGAATTTTTATTTTTAACGTAGGTTTATATTGCAGGCCACACTTCTGTGTTACAACTCTAGAATCAAGTTAGGTTTCCTCTCTTAACATAAGATGCAACTTAAAACCCAGTTACGAAACTGAAAGTGGTTGGGATAAAATAGGTGTAATCTATAAATAATTTGGTATAGAAATTAACAGTTTATATTGGTTTGACTGATATTTTTTGTATCTAAACTTGAGTAGAGTGAAAAAGAGACTCGTGTCGAAAGAGAAAAATGTTACAGAGAAAACCGTTTTAAATATGGTGCAATTCTAGAGGAACTATGAGGAAAGCTACAGATTATATAAAATCTGATAAACTTAAATTAAGAATGAAAGTGTCGTCGATGATCTGGGGACTAAATGTATTGTTTTAAAGTATATATTGTGGTTGTTTAATATTTGAAAACTGAGTCTGAACGCTGACTTTAGCCCAATTTCACAGTTTTGTAATGCTAAAAGTAGTTTTTAAACATCACACGATATATCTTAAAACGATATACATTCACTCGCCAGATCACTCGAATTATAATTACTTAAGTACAAATATCATCTAAGTTATATTATGTTAAACTTGATGATAATAAATAATTTTATATTTACTTACTAGATATATTTTGTTTCATTCTCATTTACAAGCATGTATGTACTAGTTAAGCGTAGTCGACATTCAACTTAACTACCGATAGTAGTAAGTGATAAATAAAACAATAAAAGGATAGAAGAATATTTAATAACACACATAAGACAATATTAGCATTAGTACGACATGATAAAAAAAGTTCTTACAGAAATTACAATGGTTCGCATAGCTCGGTGCATAAAAAATAAATATACCATAGACGAAGGGTCAATCACAAGATAAATTATTGTGTCTACCTTACTATAACTTTAAGTCCTTTTGCTTAATTCGTTTCTTTTCATGAGTTACTATTTCACAAAATCTATACATTGTATTGCATAACGGTTAACTGCTTAGCCAAAGCCATTACTGCTAAAAAACTAAAAGGAGTGACGTCTCATCGTCTCACTTTGTACCTTATACATTGCAAGTTAGGCTGGCAAACGTGTTCTGCCTGTACCTGCAACACAGTCACAGTGAGTACTCAGAAATCATTCGGATCCGCAATAATCTAAGGAATGGGGCTTTTATTGACAATACTGAAAATCCATAACCTGAAAAATGGATTTGTGTGATAGTAAATATTCATAAAGCAACATTTAATTATGCAAGTACATGGCAAAAATGATTTATAATTTATAACTAATCCTTACCTTTGCAATAATAAGCTGTTATCCTGTAAATTTCTTAGAAAGAACTTGTTTCACCCAGCCACTAACAAACTGGTTGTAAACTTCGACTTTTGAATGCCTTGTAGTCGTTCTTTTAAAAAATCATGTAATAACAATATATGTGTATGTAATATTCGGAAATAGATCGACATCTGTACTAAAATCTTTATTTAATGTACAGGGATCTAAATTGATGGCACCATTTTTTTTCCATACACCTGTATATAATAGGACAATTTCGTAAAATATAAGCTCGTCTCCATTTTAACAAACAAAATTCGCCATATGAATTGCTTAAGGATAATTCTGGATGTTAAACAATTCAAAATTATGTTTTATAACATCACAAAATCTGCAAATTATACAATTAAAACAAGACGTTCGATTAGCTGATCACAGAACGCAAAGTGACGGCCATTTGCATTTCTTCAGAATTCCCTAAAATAGTTACATACGAAATTAGTTTAAATAGTATACGTAGAATAGAAATCAGTTTTAATAATTTTAGTAACTTTTCTGTGTCACGTGACGTTCACTCTTTCTCGATTGGACTGTAGTTATTGTCAGGGCTTTGAGGTTGACAATTTCAAGTAATAAGTAATATAATGTGTTAAGGGAGCGACCTTATTAGACGAATTTCCGGGGAAATCAATGAAATATTGTTTATGTATTTTTATGTATTCTGAGGATGGAGTGATAAAATTTCAACTTTTTCACCAAGAATGGGGGATTATGGTTGTTGAAATTTAGTTCTTTAGCATTGGATCGTCCATGTCGGGTGAAAATAGCCACACATTTTCTTATTACCTACTAAAGTAGAATGATACCTACATGAGTATTTACAAGATTTTTTGCAAGATTTTCTAGATTTTCACGTAAAATATAGATAACAACATTACAAGTTTTAAATGAGGCCTCAGTAAAAAATAACAACTCATCATCTCAAGCGAATTGGAAGTCTGAAATAATGCGTAATACGATTGGCTTAATCTTTACAAAATGTATAAAGAATCTCTACGATTTATTATTCTCATGTTAAGCCTTGTAATGCTTATTGAACTTTTCTATAATAGAATTAAATAAGTCAAGATAAAATTTATTCTGATAATTCTTTTGAACATAAATGTATATTTATATTTGCTGGAGGTTTTTTCGCTTGGAAAGCATTTCAATACCATTTTCATTATTTACACTTTGCGGTATCTCGTTAATATACAGCTCCTTCTTACACAAATCTAATTAGTTACTGCCTTAACCTGTTTATATCAAAATGCAGTATAAGCCACTGAGTGAACTGACATAATGAATTACTACAGATTTAATACATCCCAGAGGCATTGGTATTATTCTTAATAAGATAAAATACAACAGTATATATCTTTTACATTTTAATCTACTTTCTGCAGCTGAATGATTATTATTATTAGCATATTGCGAATAATGACTAGATTGGAATGGAATGTCATTTGTTAATCCGTTGTTTCATGTTGGTCTGCGTATTCCTATAAAAGCAGTATAATATTTGCTTATTATAAAGTAATTTCTAAGAGGATTCTCGGGGAAGTACTTGAGACTTTAGTATTTACAATTATTTTCAAAAAGATGAATTACCTTCGAAAAGCAATCTTCATAAACTAGGATATAAAATTTCACCCTGGTTTGGTTAATTGAACCTTATTGTCTAACAAGAAGTATTATGGCTACCAAGGTACCTATAATTTCTGCATAAATAGACTTTCGATTTTGATAGAGTTTGTTAGTATTATTTGTCATGTTTTGTTTATGAAGTTGTGAAGTTGCCTATGTTGAAACCATTTTACATTACAACATAAAAATATTGATAATTAATCCTGAGTGAATCAATTCAGTCTTAAACCTGAAATTGATAAATATAATTGAAAGAAGCAAATATTGCGGTAAAAAATAATATAGACGAAATATTTTCAATAGTTATTTGGTTACCAGGTACCCACCTCCAATAAACAGAATTGAGCAAAGCACTCTGAAAGAGTAACATATAAGGCACAAAATATTCTCTTAGTGCAAAAAGGCACTTATTCACACATAATTATTTATTGACAATAATTGACAAAAACAGCAAATATTTATATGGTTTATACATATATACTAAAATAACCCTATTTCTGTCGTATTAAACACCCAGAACTTCTCACAAAAAGTGTTTAGGTCAGGTCGTCAGGAATGTCAACCTTTGTCAACATTCACTCATTTGCGGAGAAAACGTCTTTAACAACTCTCCATTATATTCCCCATCGAAAACAGGATCTATTTATTGGACTACGGCCCTGCCCCAATCAAATCATGTGATATTTATGTTCTTCTTTTTAGTACATTTTACCAAAAGCTTGTATAAAAAAAAGTTTTTTTACTTATATTTAACTACTTAAACCACAAAATTACTCTTTACTAATCTCGAATCCAACCTATGAAAATGGAGTTTTAGGATTTAAAAATGAAAGTATTTTCTATGTAGTTTATATTATTATATTAAACTCTTTGACTTGCCTGTCGGAAGTAGCAAAGTATCACATTAAAATAATATGACTTAAACTTTTCAAGTATAAAAAAACTAAAATTTATTATGTAATTTCGGTATATTGTTCGCACCATGAAATAATTTCTCTTCAAATTCAGCTGTGACTTCATCACTGTCAGGATGGGCCTCCATTTTGACCGCTCGCGGCTCGTTTATTTTTGGAGCAGGACGAAAACAAAGAGATCGACTTTTAGATCATTTAATTGTGTACACTTTCGTTGGTTTCATAATAGAGAGATATTGCAACTTCGGTTTACAGATCCTTTAATAAAAGTTTCCCTTAATTTGACATGTACGCACGCGCATTCAAAATATCGTTAAGCATTTTCTTTTAATAAAATGCAGGCATCCCATATTTAACTTAAATACGGGCAAGGCTTTCTTTTATTTAAAGCACCTTAATTTTGACACATTTAGGAACTTTTTGCCAATTTAACGTCGAAACTTGCAAAAGACGAAAATTCTCTGGGGAATATTCTAACCTATACAACGTGAACGTGATACGTACCTCCCAGTTATCTATGGTGATACACGAGTGCCAGTGCAATGTATGCAATGTGCACTTGGTTTTGATCTACTTATTCAACGTGTAAATTCTTACTTTTTCTGGCGATTTTCGCAAAGCATTTCGCAATAACTCATTTTAAAAATGGATGATAAATTGGAAAACAGGGTACTTTATTTAAAGTTTCTTTTAATAAAGTCAGGCCTTTTTCGTTTTGCAGTAACTCTGTATTATTCCGTTCTAGGAGTTATGAAGCTTTAAAGGGAAATATGTATAATTTTCCGCCTTATACCGCTGCATATTTCGGCCTATATCTCCGAAACGAAGAACCGCAGGAAGATGCCGATGGAACTGAACGATCCGTCACGAAACGATCTTGCCCATGGAGATTTTCTATTTTCGAGCTAACTCCAACGGTTTCCGAGATATAGGCGAAAAACCGCAAAAATAAAACGCGCTCTTCGAAGGCAAAGCAAGTTCGAAAACGTGCGATCTTAAAACGTTAATATTTTTCGAAATACACCTTCGGAGGGACCGTACGGCATCGCGACGGAAAGAAGTGTTCTAGCTAATCCACATCGTAAATTGCGCCGCGCAAATGGAAAATTCGGTACCAGAGAAATTAACGAAAACTGAAATTATTTAACGTTTTAATCAAGTATTTGATGTTTCAACAAAATTAGTAGACGCTCGTCGAATATATATCGGAGCATCGCGAATAATTTTGCACGCTTAGAAAGAAATAGTCGAATTTAATCGATTGTACATGATTCGAAAAGGTTTTGGTGCAGATTGGGTGACATTTAGTGCCCTTATGACATATAAACTTTCTTATTTTCTAGTACGGTCTTTATTATACATTTCGAAAATTGATGTTATTCTTATTTCAACGGTATATCACACTTTACTCTTCTCGTTCATTTTCCGTTAAAAAGGGATTTTTTAAGTCCTGGAACGGCGGATCGTTTTGAATATAATGATCTACGTAGGCTACGGTAAACCATATACAGGAACGAGAAAGACTGAATGCGCCGCTTTCTAAAGATTCTTGTGTGCCACTAAACACTATTTTGTGGTATTTTCAATATTTGCGACAGTGACTTATTGATTTATAGAAGTCATGTGCGCACGACCTCACAAATTTTGACATTTGTAAGCTTAAGTACAACAAACCTAAATTCTCAAAGTGTTAAATAGCAACTAACCTAACTTTTCATTAAATTACTACTTTTGTGGACGTTATATTATACAATTTGCCAAGTTTTGGCTGTATTATTAATTGTGGAAGTGTAGCAAACGTATTTATTAAATATCATCGATGTATCAACTAGGAAATGTTGAAGTTGCAAGGCGTCAATTGATTGCAAGCAGTAAAAAGAAATGATTTTACAGGAGTATTCCAAGCATTTTGTTAATGGTAAATTGTTATATGTTAAAGTAAGAATTTTTATTTTTAACGTAGGTTTATATTGCAGGCCACACTTCTGTGTTACAACTCTAGAATCAAGTTAGGTTTCCTCTCTTAACATAAGATGCAACTTAAAACCCAGTTACGAAACTGAAAGTGGTTGGGATAAAATAGGTGTAATCTATAAATAATTTGGTATAGAAATTAACAGTTTATATTGGTTTGACTGATATTTTTTGTATCTAAACTTGAGTAGAGTGAAAAAGAGACTCGTGTCGAAAGAGAAAAATGTTACAGAGAAAACCGTTTTAAATATGGTGCAATTCTAGAGGAACTATGAGGAAAGCTACAGATTATATAAAATCTGATAAACTTAAATTAAGAATGAAAGTGTCGTCGATGATCTGGGGACTAAATGTATTGTTTTAAAGTATATATTGTGGTTGATTAATATTTGAAAACTGAGTCTGAACGCTGACTTTAGCCCAATTTCACAGTTTTGTAATGCTAAAAGTAGTTTTTAAACATCACACGATATATCTTAAAACGATATACATTCACTCGCCAGATCACTCGAATTATAATTACTTAAGTACAAATATCATCTAAGTTATATTATGTTAAACTTGATGATAATAAATAATTTTATATTTACTTACTAGATATATTTTGTTTCATTCTCATTTACAAGCATGTATGTACTAGTTAAGCGTAGTCGACATTCAACTTAACTACCGATAGTAGTAAGTGATAAATAAAACAATAAAAGGATAGAAGAATATTTAATAACACACATAAGACAATATTAGCATTAGTACGACATGATAAAAAAAGTTCTTACAGAAATTACAATGGTTCGCATAGCTCGGTGCATAAAAAATAAATATACCATAGACGAAGGGTCAATCACAAGATAAATTATTGTGTCTACCTTACTATAACTTTAAGTCCTTTTGCTTAATTCGTTTCTTTTCATGAGTTACTATTTCACAAAATCTATACATTGTATTGCATAACGGTTAACTGCTTAGCCAAAGCCATTACTGCTAAAAAACTAAAAGGAGTGACGTCTCATCGTCTCACTTTGTACCTTATACATTGCAAGTTAGGCTGGCAAACGTGTTCTGCCTGTACCTGCAACACAGTCACAGTGAGTACTCAGAAATCATTCGGATCCGCAATAATCTAAGGAATGGGGCTTTTATTGACAATACTGAAAATCCATAACCTGAAAAATGGATTTGTGTGATAGTAAATATTCATAAAGCAACATTTAATTATGCAAGTACATGGCAAAAATGATTTATAATTTATAACTAATCCTTACCTTTGCAATAATAAGCTGTTATCCTGTAAATTTCTTAGAAAGAACTTGTTTCACCCAGCCACTAACAAACTGGTTGTAAACTTCGACTTTTGAATGCCTTGTAGTCGTTCTTTTAAAAAATCATGTAATAACAATATATGTGTATGTAATATTCGGAAATAGATCGACATCTGTACTAAAATCTTTATTTAATGTACAGGGATCTAAATTGATGGCACCATTTTTTTTCCATACACCTGTATATAATAGGACAATTTCGTAAAATATAAGCTCGTCTCCATTTTAACAAACAAAATTCGCCATATGAATTGCTTAAGGATAATTCTGGATGTTAAACAATTCAAAATTATGTTTTATAACATCACAAAATCTGCAAATTATACAATTAAAACAAGACGTTCGATTAGCTGATCACAGAACGCAAAGTGACGGCCATTTGCATTTCTTCAGAATTCCCTAAAATAGTTACATACGAAATTAGTTTAAATAGTATACGTAGAATAGAAATCAGTTTTAATAATTTTAGTAACTTTTCTGTGTCACGTGACGTTCACTCTTTCTCGATTGGACTGTAGTTATTGTCAGGGCTTTGAGGTTGACAATTTCAAGTAATAAGTAATATAATGTGTTAAGGGAGCGACCTTATTAGACGAATTTCCGGGGAAATCAATGAAATATTGTTTATGTATTTTTATGTATTCTGAGGATGGAGTGATAAAATTTCAACTTTTTCACCAAGAATGGGGGATTATGGTTGTTGAAATTTAGTTCTTTAGCATTGGATCGTCCATGTCGGGTGAAAATAGCCACACATTTTCTTATTACCTACTAAAGTAGAATGATACCTACATGAGTATTTACAAGATTTTTTGCAAGATTTTCTAGATTTTCACGTAAAATATAGATAACAACATTACAAGTTTTAAATGAGGCCTCAGTAAAAAATAACAACTCATCATCTCAAGCGAATTGGAAGTCTGAAATAATGCGTAATACGATTGGCTTAATCTTTACAAAATGTATAAAGAATCTCTACGATTTATTATTCTCATGTTAAGCCTTGTAATGCTTATTGAACTTTTCTATAATAGAATTAAATAAGTCAAGATAAAATTTATTCTGATAATTCTTTTGAACATAAATGTATATTTATATTTGCTGGAGGTTTTTTCGCTTGGAAAGCATTTCAATACCATTTTCATTATTTACACTTTGCGGTATCTCGTTAATATACAGCTCCTTCTTACACAAATCTAATTAGTTACTGCCTTAACCTGTTTATATCAAAATGCAGTATAAGCCACTGAGTGAACTGACATAATGAATTACTACAGATTTAATACATCCCAGAGGCATTGGTATTATTCTTAATAAGATAAAATACAACAGTATATATCTTTTACATTTTAATCTACTTTCTGCAGCTGAATGATTATTATTATTAGCATATTGCGAATAATGACTAGATTGGAATGGAATGTCATTTGTTAATCCGTTGTTTCATGTTGGTCTGCGTATTCCTATAAAAGCAGTATAATATTTGCTTATTATAAAGTAATTTCTAAGAGGATTCTCGGGGAAGTACTTGAGACTTTAGTATTTACAATTATTTTCAAAAAGATGAATTACCTTCGAAAAGCAATCTTCATAAACTAGGATATAAAATTTCACCCTGGTTTGGTTAATTGAACCTTATTGTCTAACAAGAAGTATTATGGCTACCAAGGTACCTATAATTTCTGCATAAATAGACTTTCGATTTTGATAGAGTTTGTTAGTATTATTTGTCATGTTTTGTTTATGAAGTTGTGAAGTTGCCTATGTTGAAACCATTTTACATTACAACATAAAAATATTGATAATTAATCCTGAGTGAATCAATTCAGTCTTAAACCTGAAATTGATAAATATAATTGAAAGAAGCAAATATTGCGGTAAAAAATAATATAGACGAAATATTTTCAATAGTTATTTGGTTACCAGGTACCCACCTCCAATAAACAGAATTGAGCAAAGCACTCTGAAAGAGTAACATATAAGGCACAAAATATTCTCTTAGTGCAAAAAGGCACTTATTCACACATAATTATTTATTGACAATAATTGACAAAAACAGCAAATATTTATATGGTTTATACATATATACTAAAATAACCCTATTTCTGTCGTATTAAACACCCAGAACTTCTCACAAAAAGTGTTTAGGTCAGGTCGTCAGGAATGTCAACCTTTGTCAACATTCACTCATTTGCGGAGAAAACGTCTTTAACAACTCTCCATTATATTCCCCATCGAAAACAGGATCTATTTATTGGACTACGGCCCTGCCCCAATCAAATCATGTGATATTTATGTTCTTCTTTTTAGTACATTTTACCAAAAGCTTGTATAAAAAAAAGTTTTTTTACTTATATTTAACTACTTAAACCACAAAATTACTCTTTACTAATCTCGAATCCAACCTATGAAAATGGAGTTTTAGGATTTAAAAATGAAAGTATTTTCTATGTAGTTTATATTATTATATTAAACTCTTTGACTTGCCTGTCGGAAGTAGCAAAGTATCACATTAAAATAATATGACTTAAACTTTTCAAGTATAAAAAAACTAAAATTTATTATGTAATTTCGGTATATTGTTCGCACCATGAAATAATTTCTCTTCAAATTCAGCTGTGACTTCATCACTGTCAGGATGGGCCTCCATTTTGACCGCTCGCGGCTCGTTTATTTTTGGAGCAGGACGAAAACAAAGAGATCGACTTTTAGATCATTTAATTGTGTACACTTTCGTTGGTTTCATAATAGAGAGATATTGCAACTTCGGTTTACAGATCCTTTAATAAAAGTTTCCCTTAATTTGACATGTACGCACGCGCATTCAAAATATCGTTAAGCATTTTCTTTTAATAAAATGCAGGCATCCCATATTTAACTTAAATACGGGCAAGGCTTTCTTTTATTTAAAGCACCTTAATTTTGACACATTTAGGAACTTTTTGCCAATTTAACGTCGAAACTTGCAAAAGACGAAAATTCTCTGGGGAATATTCTAACCTATACAACGTGAACGTGATACGTACCTCCCAGTTATCTATGGTGATACACGAGTGCCAGTGCAATGTATGCAATGTGCACTTGGTTTTGATCTACTTATTCAACGTGTAAATTCTTACTTTTTCTGGCGATTTTCGCAAAGCATTTCGCAATAACTCATTTTAAAAATGGATGATAAATTGGAAAACAGGGTACTTTATTTAAAGTTTCTTTTAATAAAGTCAGGCCTTTTTCGTTTTGCAGTAACTCTGTATTATTCCGTTCTAGGAGTTATGAAGCTTTAAAGGGAAATATGTATAATTTTCCGCCTTATACCGCTGCATATTTCGGCCTATATCTCCGAAACGAAGAACCGCAGGAAGATGCCGATGGAACTGAACGATCCGTCACGAAACGATCTTGCCCATGGAGATTTTCTATTTTCGAGCTAACTCCAACGGTTTCCGAGATATAGGCGAAAAACCGCAAAAATAAAACGCGCTCTTCGAAGGCAAAGCAAGTTCGAAAACGTGCGATCTTAAAACGTTAATATTTTTCGAAATACACCTTCGGAGGGACCGTACGGCATCGCGACGGAAAGAAGTGTTCTAGCTAATCCACATCGTAAATTGCGCCGCGCAAATGGAAAATTCGGTACCAGAGAAATTAACGAAAACTGAAATTATTTAACGTTTTAATCAAGTATTTGATGTTTCAACAAAATTAGTAGACGCTCGTCGAATATATATCGGAGCATCGCGAATAATTTTGCACGCTTAGAAAGAAATAGTCGAATTTAATCGATTAATAAGAAGTTAATCCTCTAGTAATTAGCATCCCCACATATACGACGCAACGTCGGCCGTTGTCCCGCGTCGATCCGTACCGGGCGCGTGCCGTGAAAAATCCCGCCTAAAAAGCCTTTATCTAGTCCAGATCGTGAAGAGGAAGGGGCTCGCGCCGATAGGATTTTACTATATATGGATATCGATACGGAAGTAGGTGCAAAAATGGAGGAATATTATAAAAGTCCCGTTCAGCATTTCTATTTTATTTTAAAAATCAAAAGTAGAACACTTTTTAAGACAATTTTATATTCGAACATTTAAGCCCTTAAATAAGTTACCAAAGTTGGAGTGCACGAAAACGAGGCGGAGCTTTGCGCGACGTCACTTTCCATATGCTGGTCGGGTGACAGTCGAGATTTAATACAATTTTTTTATTTGATTAAGCTTGATGAAACCAATATGGGACTGCCGTCGAGTTATGCTCTATAGTTTGCAAAATATCCCAGAGCAGTTAAAGCACAAACTCGAAAAAAAAAATGGATATACCGGTCGAAGAATACTATCTTCGGAGTCCTTTCAGTTCTATTAATCTGCTGACTGATTTAGATTATATTATGATTTGGTACTGCTTAAAAATAAATGTTGGTCACTCTGTTAAGTTTTAGTTCTAGGGTTAACTAAAAGTTTTAATATGATTAGTTTAACATCTTGGACCGTCTTGCAATTTTAATTAATAATTCTTTGAGGTCGAAGATGTGCGAGTTTCTAGCGAGAGTGTTGATAATTTTTTATTTTGTACAATTTATCTAATCAATATCTCATTTAAATTACATAAATATAGGTAAAAGTAAACTAATGTATCACTTAATTAATGATAATGTTAATTAATATTTAAGTATTATTTCTTATTCAGAGTACAAGAAAACTTTTTAATAATTCTATGATACTGAAGTCAAGAAATCAATCAGTTAAAATAATTTCAAATAATTATTTTCTTAAAAGCTATAAACGCACGAAGAGAATTAATTAGTAGTGCCGAAACAACAAGAACTTTAGTAATCAGTCGCCAGACGACGAACCACCATATATATGTTTATATCTCCTCTCACTAGATCACACCTGGTCTTGATGACTTCATGTTAATTTCATTTATTAAACTCCTGAGAATTCCACTTAAAATTTTATGTCAAATAAATAGACACTCAAGCCAGAGGAAAGGGGAAATGGATAATTAAATACTTGTTGTCACTTTACATTATATCTATAATTAAGAAAGGGGAAAAAGGAATACTTCACCCAAGGACCTTTCATTACTCGTATATAACACAGTTAATAGAATTGTTTCTGAAATTTAATGGAAAAGTTCTTTAATGCTTGACTGTAGGTAAAAGTATTTTTTTAGTAGACTTTAGAACAAGAAGAGTGTTGTCCATAGTTGCTTATTTGTGGGATATTCAGATTTTCTTACTTTTTGTTGGGTATTGTGCCACTGAAAAATATTAAAAAATTTTTAATGAAAAAACCTCTACGCCAAACGGATCAGACAGAGGTTGGTTCTTGAATACTTGACTGTTTCAAAATGTCTCACATCTAAAAATATTTAAACTAGAAGAATGTTACAAACCAAAAAATGAAAATGAAAGCTATAGGCAGTTAATGTCCAATGGTTGACCACAACCATGAGTTTTGAGAACGGAAGTAGATTCTCTTCCGAAACGTTATCTACCTATAGCTTTCATTTTTATTTTTTAGTTTATAGCATTGTTCTAGTTTATATATGTTTAGGTGTGATATTTTTTAAAACAATCGAGTATTCAAGAGCCAACCTCTGTCTGATCCGTTTGGCGCAGAGATTTTTTCATTAAACATTTTTAAATATTTTTCAGCGGCAAATACCCAACAAAAAGTAGGAAGAGTTTGACACGTATGTATATTTATTCCATGTTTGATAATTTATCACTGTAGAATGGCTTAACCAATTCCTTTTTTAAATATTTTTTGAAATGAAGTACAGCTCGGCTTAGTTTAAATGCTTTGTATGATAGAATATGAGCAAAAATAAAAAGTCTTTCCTATTCGAAAATTTATCGAATGCGACAGTGACAAAATTGCGTTAAAATTGGTAGATATTTGGACTATCGGATACCGAATCTGATGCCAAAAGTTACAAATTCAAAATGGCAATAGGGCTGATATATTTGTACAACTTGCAGATTTGCATGGAATCCGAGAATACTGATTCTTCCCTGCTCCCATGCCGCTCAACCATACTGATAATGAAATAGTGTAACAGATCAAAGCGAAAGTGAATTCATCCTGGTTAAAATTATTATCATATTTTTGACAATTTCCCGAAAGTTCAATATTGGACGTGAATCAGGATATAGCTCAACCTTCGGCGACAGTGCCGGCTCGCCAACGTACTTGTGTATCTCTTCGATTAGAAGCTACCAGTATCTGAAAAGTATCAGCTTTCCAGGTTTCATATTTTTTTAGGTACATTTGATAGGACATAGATCAGAATACAGGGTATAGAGAATACGGAACAAAGAAGAGAGGACAAATGAAATAGAAGTGAGGAGGGGGGTCAGAGTATAGAGGGCAAAGATGATAGGGTGTAACAGAGGAAATATGAAAGAACAAAAAGGACAGAGGACACAGGACACGGAAGACAAGAGAGAAGACCGAAGCTATCTACTAATAATTATAATATATGTATATTGTTACTGGAGCATGAGTATTCTACCATAGAATTTTATTAATTCTACTTTTTAAACAAGGAAAGATGAAAGTGCGACTAATTACATAAGGTAGTCGAGGTTCTTACTACACCCTATTCCTAACCAAAGCGTTTCCACCATTTTGTGCCTTTCAGGAACGTTTCTATCCCGATTATTGTCTGTATGTCCAGACAGTAACCATGTGTGCAGCAGATAATCAATTCCTAGGGGAAAACAAATTTGTTTTCTTCAAAGATAATCCGCTACTTCCGTCACTTTTGAGGTGGACACTGCAATTTTCTCCCCCGTCAATAGCTGCATGATCCTTAGACCCATTTCAATCCTCAGTAACAGCAAAATGAGCAAGTATCTCGTCTATTAGTCAGTTGCCTATCAAGTGAGACAATTCCGGGTCGTCAATCCGCTTAGTTTTCCGGTGCTGGCGAATCAGGACCTGTCTTACTTAGGAGACCCCAGGTCGGATACTATGCAATTTCGGTATATGTAAGCATTCCCAACTAGCACAATTAGTCGTGGCAACGTAGCAATGACTATTGTAGGCACTTTAAAGTGTTTTGGTACTAGTCACAGGCACGTAATAGGAACGTTCCTAATACGTGTTTATGACCAAAATGGGGAATATTTTTTGGTGACGATAACGTTCCAGCCACGTTCCTGGAACTTGTCTGGCTACATTCCAATGACGTTGTTGCTCCGGAGCGGCGACGTGGCGGCGTGGACGCCGCAACTTTCAGAAAACTTTACCACTCCCTACTCTTTCAAATCGATGTTGCCCCTTCTTTGTCTTGCAACCGATTTTATTATATTTATGTTTCGTTCTTACATATGATTCTTGTTCATTTCCCTAACTCAGAAATTTAATAGAATATCAGAAAGTGATATTAGACAGCAAAACTTGTGCTATTTTCCAATGGTCTAAGGGTCACAATTAAAACGAATGCAATTTTACTGACAAACATAATGATAAAACGTCCGAATCTAATCACGCGCCTTTAAAATTTGCATTTTTAATGAAGATATTGTTTTTAAAATATGTAATGTCATGCGAGAATACGACACACTAGATGCAGAAAACCTATTTTTTATTGTTCTTCGGAACTTAACACTACTTTTCATGTATTCATTTGTTGTATTTGGTGAAGAAATGGCGATAAATTAAATTTATTAGTCAATTGTGAAATTATGGTTTATGTGTTATAACAATGGCGTCGATAATTTTGGCCATCAACATGGCGTATTTCAGAAAATATGACTTTAAGGTCGTTTTCCCCAAGAAATGCTACTTGAAATTCATTGCTACTTGGCGATAGTGACGAAAACTGCAAATACGTAATTTTAAAGTTATACTAACCACAAATCTGCGAATGGAACTGTAGCATCACTTCAAAGTAGTAGCAAAGTTGTGACTACCACAAATTACCCCTTCAAAGTTGCCGCTGCTACTTCATGGTTACATTTTTCCCGATATTGATTCGGAACGTACGTGTTAGCCGTACGTTGAGGTCTAGACTGAACACGTTCCTAGCTTTTGCTGTTTATCATTTACCTAACTTCACATTGAAAGACCTATCAGCTGTCGCAATTTACTTGTATGCAGCCATATATCAACAATAAACAATAATAAACATAAACCTTGTTAGTATAATATACTATTACAGTGATAGATAACATAGAAGAAAAGGTAGGTGTAATAAAACTGTGTTGAAATATTAAATTTTGTTGCCTTATTTTGAACATAAAATGTTGCATAGCATAATATAGCAGCATATAATTCTAGTCTAGGTTAGCCAAACATATTGTATAAGTTAGGTTTGTTGCATTAACTTTATCTATGGTAAACATTGGGAACTAGATGGTGAAATTTACTTCATGGTAAATGAAGGTGATGTGCACTTTGTAGTAGCCGTACACAGTTCTGTAGGTAGCAGTAACGTCATTAACACCTATGAATATTACTTACAAGTTCCACTACTTTAAAGAAATAGTGATGGTTCCCAGAACGTCGCGGCAACTATTAAAGCTACTTGAAGGTGATTGCAACTTTGAAGTCACATTTCAGTTATGCGAGTTAGTCGCTGCTACTATAGTTTACCACCTTCAAGTTCTGAAAACCCGAAAGTCGTCCCACAGGTAACTACCACGTTTCCATGTACCACGAAAGCTACGCCGCAGTTGCATAACTATAAAGTAATCATTAGTGGTAGAAACTACGAGGCAGGGACTGTAGACTTGTCAAATGAAGTTATTTTTACACCAAAGTCGTAAATTTAGTCGCAATTACGTAATGGTTACTCATGCGAAGTTCCTATCTCAGTTACTGTCACTTTGGTGCTAGTTGGGTTTGTTGTGAGAGGAGAGAGCTTACATCACAATACCTTTCCAAAAGGAACAAAAACAGTCTTCTGTAACTACAGTGACTACGCGGAGATGTGATGTGATCTGTCCTGCGTTGCCAACATTTGCTCTCACATTTCAATAAAAAAAAACAGCAATAGAATTATTTATATTTCATTTAAAACTAGTAACCAATCCTTAAACTCTGAATAATTACAAACACCTAATATATGATGATATTTAATCATGTAACATTTTCCGCAATTATTATTAATAAAGTTTATAATGAAAAAAGAAAGAAAAAAAAAACAGCACTGTGTTGGGATCGAACCGTCGATCTCTTGATTTGTAAGTCGACGCTTTAGCGCACTGGACCATTGACAACTTATGACGTATTTTTACATATGTTAATATTATAGAGACATTGAATTTTGTTTGTTCTCTGCAATAATTTGTATAAAAAACTGTAAGTATATAAAAAAAAGGTGCAAGTGTGATATATCGTTGAAATCGGAATTTTAACTGCTTTCCAATGGTTAGATTACAAATTGTAAGTAATAATAAAATAAACAAGTTGTTGTGCCAAAATGGCACTAAACGTAATCCGATCTCAACCAAAACCTTTTCAGATCTTCTAGAGCACTAAAGAAACCCTCATGCAAAGTTCCATCCAAATTCGTCCAGTAGTTTCGCCGCTATCGTGCTAACACACACACACACACACATACACACATACACACATACACACATACACACACACAGCATTTTTCAAAAACCACTTTTTTGGATTCCTGGGACCTCAAAACGTAAAGATTTGATGTTATCTCAATTTTCGATTTTGGACCAATTTTAGTAACCTCCCACAATTTTATTGTGGGGAGGTTAAAAGAGAGGCAATGTCATGATCGAAGGTCGTGCGCGGTGTATGGTGGGAAATGCGTACTGTCAAAACTCAAAATGTGAATTCTTATGACATACAAAATAATTCTCTGTTTGGTAAGGGGTAATGACATCAAAAGTCCATTTCAACTCGATAAATGGTGCCGTAAAACATCTTTTGACTGAATGGGTGGAAACAAAACTACAACGTATCTGGTGCAAATCAGTTCACAAAAGGATGTCAAAACACATGGGAACTTTAATTGCTGTCCCTGGAGATTCTAGTAAAAGTTTGGAGCAATAGAGAAAAGTAAATTTAATTTGTAATATAATGATTTGTTTGTACATAGCCTTTGTTTTATATATCGTACATTAGCAAACAAGTTATTTCTTAACTTAATTATAAAAACCCCATCTGCTAAGCCGAAGGAATTAGCCATGTAGTGAAGTTGACACTCTGTTTGATTGGGCATTTTATTCAGCAATCTGAAGGTCACTTAATCGTTGGCAATTAGTTATCGACAATATTCATCTCCATTCAATTGCTACACTATAAATAACGCAAAATTAATAATTTAATCTAGTGGATACATATCAGGCAACCAGCAACCAACTTAAATATCAGATTGCCTACAAGTAAATAACACTTTCAATCCTTCACTCGTGAATGGCCCAGTTTCCTCTTATTTACCAAGAGAAGCGATTTTAGGCGTGATATAAACGCTCCTAAAGTTGTAGAGTATGCTATTTTGGTTTTCAAGAGAACCCCGATCATTTTCTCATAAAAACATGCGCTTACATCATATCACATCCATACAGAATAGATGTCCTGGGCTACTGGCCCGCCAAAAAGTAAGTGAGATAATCGGGGTGGGTTAAGTTGGTATTCGAAGACCATAATTGGAGTATAAGCTAAACCTTAGATCCCTAAAGTACAATGAGCCCAAGTGACGTGAGCACCTAGTAAAAGAAAATCACTAAACTAACAACAAAATGCAGTAACACATTTCATATTGGTTTGGATTTTTTTTTTGTTTTTTTGGCATCTAAAGGAATTCTTTGCCATAGAATACTTTAGTTAATAGAAAATGCCTAAGAATAATTTTTATATTTTCTAATTTGCTTGTTTTAAAAAAATTATAATAGCAGTCATAATTTGTGGATTATTAGCACTTAGTAAATGAGTTGAGTTGGCTGGGAGTTGAATATTTAAACCCCTTAATTCGTTATTTAAGTTTGCAAAAGCTTGCCGATGGTTACCACAAAAATATATATCTTAAATTACCTAGGGAATTGTGATTACATGTGCAGCACGGCGACTCTACGAGTAATTTATAGAGATGTGACAGAAATGTACTGTGGTTTAGTATTAACCTAGTCATAGTAATAGAGACATATCTTGGTACATGATAATCGAATATGTGAGGAATGGAATTAGGTAAGGAACGATGGATGAGAGCATAGGGATTATTCGAAGATCTAACATATATTGCTCAAACATATTGCCAAACTGTTAATATAGGAGTTTAAGATGATGTTATCTATTTCGGAATTTTTAATAGCCTCTTTTGCCAATCGATCCGCTAGAGATTTCTAACGATCCCTGAAAATCTTTTGGCCCATATAAAGGTGACGGAAACACCTTTGCTCATTAACGTACGTAGTGTTTGTTTGATGTTGAAAATTATAAAATTGCTTCCTTGACATAGACAATAACGCCGCTTGTGAGTCAGATACTATTACGGGATTTCCGAAATTACCTTCCGTGATACCACCAATTACACAATCTAATGCTGTACGCATTAGATTGTTCTGCTATGAAAATTGAGCTTTGGTCGAGAATTCTATACGTAAAAGCTTGATTGTTTTTTGATACGTAAACCACACAACCTGTTCCCATTTCAGTTTTTGAACTGTCTGTAAATAATATTTCATTATTATAAGGAGCTCAATATGGATTTCATAATATTTATATTCTTTATGGGATGATTACCATACTGAGGGAAAATGAGGGTGGATTTAAACGAAAGAGTGTCATATTTATTCGTGAATATTGGGTATTTAGACGTAATGTTTAAGTTGTAAATGTAATTATTATACTTTTCGCAAGTACAAAACAAAGAGTATATTGCATTCGATCGGCATATTTCTAAAACCGGTAATATTGCTAGTAGAGAAAAAAAAAATTCATGTCACTGTGTTGGTGATCGAATTCTGAACAACTTTCAAAACGTCCGTCCGTCCGTCCATCCGTCAGTCCGTCCGCCCGTCTGTCCGTCTGTCTATCTGCCCGTGTGTCTGTCTGTCTGTCGGTCTGTCTGTATGTCTGTATGTCCGTCCGTCCGTCACGTTTTTGTAAGCACGATAACTTAAGAACGAACATCCGATTGTATTGAAACTTGGATAGTAAGTTACTGTCAGCTAGAGCAAGAACTCTATTGTTTTTGAACAAAGTCGATCAATAAATAAAATGTTACTAATTTTTTAAATGAAACGTTTTTTCTTATTTTGTAATTAAACAAAAAATGTCTAAAACTAATATCTCACAAAAAATACTGCGAAGAGTATCCTATAGAATGTGCAACAATTATATGACAAGTGTAGTAAATCGGCGAAGAGTATAATAGTTAGCTTGTTTGTTTCTAAAACAGCATCTACAAGAGGTGAATTATTTTTTAATTCCCAAAAACTATTAGTTAGACATTCTCATGTAAACGTACAAATACCTCTAATTAACATATGATTTTAACTATGCTTAGAAGGATACACGCTACTTTGATGATTTTTCCTTGATTTATATTACCTTTGATTTGTTTTTAGTTATATTGAACATAAGGGCACCTGAGCCTACAATCAACTATTTTACTTTGATGTTATAATAACATAAAATCGATTGTAATACTTTGGGTAAATCTCGTTTTCATTAATATTTAATTTAATAAAAGTTCACCAACCCGCATCCATTACCAAAGTTATGGATTTTCTTTTTGTGTAAAGCTCTCACCTAAGCCTTCTAATTTATGTTCCGTCTTACGTAAGCATGATTAGGGTAATGTCAGCTGCGTCTTAATATATTTCCTGTGTTAATTAATTTAAGTTTTACGCACCTGATGCCAGCATATAACAAATTATATCATTCCCTAATTTCAGTTGTATATAAAGTAGTCTTCTTTATGTGCCTTTCAGTAAAACGGTCTCCGATATTTTATTTGCTTTTCCCTTTCGCTATCGCTATTTTATTGTCCCTTAACCCTTACCCAACAAAAACATTATGAAGTCATCTAGTTGGCAACATTTGCGTTGAAATTTATGCAGTGTAATTTTTTTCTTTATATGTGCGATATATTCTAGATATTGTTAATTTTACCCTAGATTCATGAACTGGTCTTAAGATTATAAATAACTTATTGTAACCATTAAGGCATTGCCGATGGCGGAAACGGGTTTGGTACACGGAAAACTAAGACACTGAAGTAGTTTTCACACACTAGAACGCTATGCTCGACTCACATTTCACTATTCAAGGTGGCATAATCTGGAGGTAGTTAAAATTCATTTGTTTATAGATAATGCCAACTTAGTTGCGCGCGGCCTTGCAGTATTTGAGTTTAGTGCCGCGTTTTAGTGCTTGTAAAAATACTTCGTAGTCAGTATTATATCAAATAATTAAAGTAGAGTAATGATTAGAAAAAGTTTCAGATTAAAGTGAAAAATGTTTTCAAGTATAGTTTCAACCATGACAGCAGAGGTGGTATAAGCGCTTTGTGTGACAGACAACTCTGGCAGATGGCAATGTGATAGAGAACGGTTGTGTGTCCACCTTTTTTTCAACTATAAGCCGTTCGGCAACTTCTGCAATAACACCCAATAAGTAAAAATTAACTCAGGATAGCGATTAATGATATATAGAAAGTCATTGGGAAGGATATTTGTGGAGAAAACTTTCAAATGAAGACGTATGTCACTTGTCACTGATATTATTCAGAAATTAAAAAGAAAACTGTTGTATCAGTAAGGTTACAAATTATATCTTGCAATTTTACGCTGACGGTTTCATCCAATCTCTAAGATTTAATATGTTGAACCAGTTTTACTACAATATATCGTAAAGGGGACACCGCGTCTTCTTAGTTCGGACATGTCTGATTATGGTAGAATTGCTGAGAAATGTCTGGTTTTGGTTGACAAGAATATGGACATGTCTATGTTTGAATACTTTATTTAGAATTGAACAGAAAATAAACTAAAAATTCATATCAGACATGCATAGCACAATCTTTCTCCAGTCACGTTCCATTTCACCTTCTTCAGTACTATGATCTTCGCCTCTGCTTCCTCGATTTTTTTTTTGTAAAATGATAGTTCTGGCAAATTCTCCCATCTAACTTCAGAATCTTCTGAATTAAATTGATTTTGCAAGTAAAGTCTTGACACATTTCTTTTCATTCAGAGATTGGCCGGCCGGCCGGCTTTACTAGTAATAAACGTTTCTTTCGGATTATCCCCGTTTCACTAAAGATTTCCAAGGATTACCCTCGTCGAATCTATGAAATCTGCTTCCTTTGTATTTACTGTTTTCTTTAAAAGTGAATTATTATTTGTTTGCTTGTAATTGTAATGAAACACAGTCTTTATACGATTTTAGAAACAGCAGAAAGAACTATATATGAGAACTAAAAGGAAAAGCTATGTGTAAAAAAAATTATGAAGTATTTACATTCTTACTGTTTTCTTATGTTAAACATCAAATGTTTTTATTTCTATTATTTTCAAATCTTGTATTCCTGATAGTTTTGTACAGATTTTTAGCATATCCCTAATGTCGTAGTTGTGCCAATCTTCTCCGAGTTCTTTGACCTTGCCAACATTAGAAAAAAATGCCAATATTAGCATTTTCTGTCGTCCGGTTCGGTCCTAGATCAAAGTTCCAGAAATCCCCAAAAAGCGGATGACGGCTGGCCCTAAGGCCGAACTTAATGATGGTAAATGCTGGCAGGGGCATTTCTGTATTGCTTTCGACGTCTGATAACGTATATCACATTGCAAGCAAAAAGTCTCAACAAGGCATTGATGTGGAATTTCAATTAGAATTTACCAGGTCACATGACAGCTTACGCAGCCCGGTTATAGTAGACCTTGTTCACCCCCCTCCCCTACACCTACTGACAAACAGCAAGCAAATAAAGACAGGTATTTTTTTATATCGAACGGAGTGTCTGTAACAACGTTACTTAATTGGTTAATCTCAAACTTCACCAACAGATTTGCCTCATCATCAAGTGCCAAATCATCAGTGCCACCAAAGATTGACATAACTAATGGAAACTCTTTATATAAGCACAAAGTTAATGCTAGACAGGTCTACTTTAGAATAAACAATACATCTGTGCGATAAAAAGTAACAGTGGACATATCAGGTTATGAATGAATGAATATCTCTGAGGACTATTATATCGGTAAGTATGAACAGCATATGTCTGGTTTAGACTGAAAGCAGATGATTTAAATGAGGATATCAATAGGACATGGTGGCTTTTCATTGATTGTGATCAGAAATATAGAAATAGATGAGGGTGACTACTAAGGAATGATCATAACTCATTTATTTCTGGATCTGTCTGTTTTTGAAAGTTTGCTCCTCATTTGAGGCGGTTAAGGAAGGTGAGAAGAAGAGCTACTAAAAGCTTTACTACTTTATTTGCAAGTATCTTATAGAGGCAACAACACCTAGAACTTGGAATAATGCAGTCTTCGACATTATGCACGAATAGGGAAGTATTGCCGATCTGAAAAACTACAGACCAATTAGCCTGGCCTTGCACCTCTACAAGTTGTTCACTAAACTTAACTCTATATTATAAACTTTAATTTGGCTCTGACTGAAACGAATTCTAGGCTTGCAGAGTTCACCTATATTGTTCTTGAAATAAAGTGAAAAAAAAAGCGCTGCTGCGCGGTAAATTAATGAACACAAATAGGCTGAATAATCATCGTGTGTCGGAAATCGTCGTATCTTAGATCGACTCCTATGAGCAAGAATTCAATATGACCAGTTGATTTTCATCCACTGTGAAATTTGAATTTCAGGAATTGATAAATGGTAAATATCGAAAAAGTATAAATTCCAAGATAGTGGTGAACTTTTGTAGGAATTTTAGCAAGCGAATATTGGGGAGTTGTAGTGTGATGGAAAGTACGATAATACCCGCATAATTAGCTTATAATGGATTTGTTTCGGGTTTGTCTTAATTCTTCCTTAGTTCTCCTATTATGTAATATAAAAATACTATCTGAGATCGAAACTAGACTAAATGTTTACATTCTAGATGCCGTGTTACTAGTACTCCATATAAATAAAGAAAATGGTACATAAGGAAAACATCATGAACAGCAAACTTTAAAATAAATGGAAACAAAATAACATTATGTAGACAGTATCAACATGGTGACGCCTGGAATAATGAACATAAATTGAACTAGACGCAACCTAAATTTATTTAGAAAAATCGCTATTCTATTGGACACAAAAGCAAAACATGTAGATACTTGTAACTTTATTATTAATTTGTAAGTTTCTCGAAAACCGAGTGCTTGAATATATTTTACTCAGCTACAAAAGCAGTGGAAACTTTCAACCATACCGCTTGATATTCTAACTGGCTCGTTAAATTAATTTTTCCAACTTTAGATCAATAATAATTCAAACTAAAACATGATAGGTCGATCCTCAGTAATCTAAATGTGAAAATAGAAAAAAATAATCGTTAAGCATAAATATTGAGAAATTGAAATATTGAAATTTTAAAATAATTTTTTTAAATAATTTTTTACTTCGTCGGGACATAAGTAAAATATTTTGTGATATTAATAAAAAAATTAAAATGCGTCAAGTGATTTGCGCGGTTTATGATCAAGAAAAGAGAGACCGACTATTAGTAGAGGTCGCATCGCAAAATAAAGCACTTAGAAGACAAATAGAAGAAAAATCGATACAATTTACAATTTAAAATTTCATTTTTTTTTTTGTTTTGTTGAAATAAACTTAAAATGTCATAAAGCGCAAAGATTTCAAATTTGAGTGAAAAAAGAAATCTCTCTGTCAGTCGGTCGATCTGTTTGTCTATCTGTCAGTCTGTAACTTTTTCTTGTGCGCCCGTTCTCTCAATATACTGGCTTGAAATTTGGTACATAGATGTACCACGAATCTGGAACTAGATAGATAGGAGTAAATAAGCGAAAATAAGTAAAGCAAACTGGTAAGAGTACAGAAATTTAGGATTTGATGTAAATACCAAAATACTTTTTATAGTATTTAGTATTATTGTTTTATGAAGTCTCTAAAAATCGAAATAACAATAAAGGGGAAAGAGTCACTTTGTTTTTATTCTTTATAGTTATGTAAAAAGTGCATATTACATTTTTTTGCTTCAAATATAATTGGAAGGCTGAAGGACCTCGGTCGATGGCCTTTTGATATGTATATGTATATTGTATATATCAATAAAAAGCTTTTATTATTATAATTGGAGTTGGAGTTGGAGTTTGTGGGAGGGCAGTCACAAAGAGTGGCCGCAGCACCTAGGCCCCATTGGGCCCCTTGTACATCCTACCGAGGAATGCAAGATTCCACCTAGGCCTTCAATCATCCTAATCTTGTGAAGAAGGTGGTGATGGTGCCTAGGGGAATATCCCTCAAGTCGGCCAAATTAGGCAAACGAATATAATATAAATATAATTTTGATTCGATCTAAAAAAGATTATCCAATTCAAGCGAGGTATTAGTTAAAATTCAATATGGTGGACTTTCTCCCACTAATCTGGATGTGCACTTTATGGTTTCTTAACCTCAGTATAATGCCAAATAAGGTTAAGAAGTCCCTTTCTATATTCTGTATCTTATTCTACTTAGAAAACTTCTACTCTCTTAAAATAACGTTCTCTCAATTATTTGTCAAACCACCACCGAGATACTTGTTGAAAATCCGGTCTGCGTTTCTTTAAATTAAAAAGATCTTCAAAATCTATGAAATTAAATTTCATATATTTTGGAGATATTTTTAAATTTAAAATGTGCAGGGGGGTTCAAATTAAATGTGCTCTTTGTTGCTATCAAAATAATATTCACTTAATTATATTAATCTATGTTTAGATTTATAGCTGGGTGGCTGATTCTCTCAACGCGAACACCTGTTTCTATGAAGAATATATGAAACTGTAGAATGACAAAACCAGCATATTAATATTCTTCAACAATATTACCAGTCGACATCGTAAATACCAACAGAGATAGGGAGACAAAGAAAGAAACTAATTTCTTCACTTTACAACCGTAAAAATGCCCTTGTACAACTTATTTTTGTTAAAGCAATTAAGTACCAACAATATGATATTGCGAAAAAATATATATTACTTCCAGTTTCATGATCTTTACAACAATAACATACAGACACTTTTTTATTGAAGTGACCCATATTCGAAGGGCCTATAGCCCATCTGGTGGTCTACAGTGTCTCAGGCAACCCACAATTTAATTTTTACCAACGGTATTTTTTTATGTTCATGTGCCATAAACATCGGCATATGGGATACGGTCACGTATTGTTAACTCAACGTATTCTGTTTAACCCATTCGATGTGGTCTCACGAAATATTTTTAAGCTGCTTTTATTTTGCAGTATTGTTTTTTAATTAAACAAAAGGATGAACTACTTGAACCCTTTCCAGTAAAATAATTGGAATTTTATGTGTGTTAGTCAGAGACAAGTTGATGTTACATTACGCACAATTTTCATCATCACAAATGACACACGTATATTAGCAATCCTGGTCACTATTAATAGTTTGGACGATATTCGTGACATTTGTTGTTGAGGGTGTGACATTTTTATGCAGAAATCAGTATCCTAATGAACAAAATTAAATTTAACTATGATATTTTAGCTTTTGGCTAAAACTAAAAAACCAAATTTTAACGCGCCATTAGCTAAAATTATGTTGATTTATATATTATTACGAAGCTTGTTTAATGGGAATTCAAGTTTATTGTAATTGAATTTATCAATGTTTGGAGAAAACTAAGTATACGAGCGTTTATGTTACATGGAATAGTACTGAACTTTTCCTGTGAAATTAAATATCTAGGAGTAACTCTGGATCAAGAACTTATCTGGAACTCACATTTAGAAAGAACACTTACCAAAGCCACTACGGCTATTTTGTCGTGACGCAATCTCTTCAATAAGACTTGGGATCTAAAACCGAAAATAATCTACCGGTCTTATCTATCGATTATGAGATCATTGGAAACCTATCATCATGTGTATCGTGGCCAAATGTAAAATTAGCACAAGGAAAGTTACAGAAATTACGACGCCTTGCCTGCTTAGGAATTACAAGAGCAATGTGCTCCTGCCCTACAGCAGCTATGGAAGCAATGTAAGACCTACTTTCTCTACGGCTACAGCAGGTACTCTCTCTCTCTCAAACCAGATGATCTGGTTGGTCACAAGGATCCTGGAGTTAATGCAAGTGAAATCCAAGATCAAACTCCTGACTCAATGCCAATCAAGAGAAACTTTGACTGTCCATTTGATGTGCTGATTGAGAGCCGTCAGACGAGCAGAGTCGAATCCCTGCAGTTGGAGAAAAGATCACTCATCTGGTATACAGATGGATCTAAGATGGCTGGATGATGGGGCTGGCGGGAGCGCAGCGGATCCTAATTGCAGGCTAGCCAGAGCCCTAGGCAAGATCCCAACCATCTACCAAGCTGAAATTTATGCTATAGATTTATATGCTCAGGAATGCATAAATAAAGGTATTCATATAGCCAGGCAGTGTTAGAAACTCTCAAGTCTTACACCTTTGAGCCTAAAATTGCCTAGGAACTCAGGAACTCAATCCTTGAAGTAACTGGCAAAAAATCAACAAGGTTAACTTGATGTGGGTGCCGAGGGAATAGGAGGAAATAGGAAATGAATTCGCTGACGCCTTTGGAGGAAAAGGTGCTGAAGCCCATTTCTTGAGCCCGTACCGTATTATGGTTTATTTAAGAGGCACATAACAGACTAGATCCTAAAATGGGAAAGGAACTGAACGAGTCTTACTGGAGAAATATTCCAGGCCAAAGGCAAGCGTAAAACTTCATAACTTATTCGACAAAGAATGCCACAAGGCTTCTCGAACTCAAAAAGTTCAACTTAAGGCTGATGACAGGCCATTGACCCTTGAGATATCATCTTAAGGAAATGGGCAAGGCAGATGATGATACATGTAGATACTGTGATACTGCAATAGAAACTGGGGAACATATTTTTTGCAAACGCAAGATACTCCGCACTGGACTAGAGAACCTAGAGAAGGTGAAATTAACGCCTTAAGACATTGACCACCCGGAAAATCACAAGCTTTTCAAAAAGTTTGGTAGACTTGGGTGACAATTAATTGTAATTCATAAAATATTTTTTAGGTCGATCTTCAGAACCGAGCCACCACTTAAACAATCTGCAATCAATGTTTAGCGTTGCAGACCATGCAATATGGATTCGAAATGGTTTATTTAGGGTAAAGCACAGACCAAAACTCAGGATACTTTAAAGTGCTATTGTTGATGATCTTCGCTACGAATCTGAAGGACAAATCAATATTTGTTCATATTATAAAGGGTGCCAGAAGTGATTTTGCAATGGTAAGTCGATCTGCCCATCTTAGGTGGGTTCGTCTCAACTTGAGTTATAAAATATTTACTTACCGTAGATTACTACTAACTGCTCTCCGTCGTCTCTCAAAGTGCTACGATGCACTTTGGCTTATCTAAGTTGTCGTTTTAAAATTAACATTGTATTTACACTTCTTGAAAGAGTCGAACTGTGAAGAATCAGCCTTCTGAACTTTCAAATGTTAATGAACTGCGGGAGATTTTTTTTAAGTTCGATCGCTGCTTACGTCTCAGAATTAAACGAAGGTGGTAGAACTTAAAGTAAGTGGTCAAATTAGAGACTAGAGTTCAGTAACATTTTGTAATTATTGATTCTTTAAAATGCAGTAGTTACATATAAAATAAATGTTCAAATTCATCTAATATTAAAATGTATATAAAACGACTTAGTTTCACCTAACCACACATGGCTAGGAAACACGCCTCAAGGGCATGAGTTTCAAAGTCCAGACGATGGTGAAAGAAGATTGTGACAATCGACTGCGCAAAAGGATTCGGAATCCTGGAAAAGATATTATTTGTAAATGTTTAACATGGGTAAGAAGATTTAAAGAGACAATGGAAATTTAAGTTCGCTTGATTAACTTAAAACGTCCTAATAGTCGATTTCATTACTCAACAGGTTTACCTCAGTTTGTGTTTTGAAGGTGTTTATGAGTTATATGTGCACTCTCACTGTTACCAACATACTGACAGCTATTTTAATATACTTTTTAATAGGCTATCGGTGAATATTTTTAGTGCGTTCTTCGATACTATTACCACTGATTGTTAACAAAATTTTTAAGTGCAGGGAATAAGCAAATTCCTATAAATTGAGCTAAACCAACTTTCAACATAGCTAATTAGTTACCACCGATCGTATATTTATAAATTACGGAGCACATTTTTGCATAAAAAGAATAGCAAACAAGTACAATATTTACGATATGTTACCATATCTATGGCGTTAGGGATTGTGTAGATTTGCTAGCATTCGATGAGAAGGAGATAAAAAATATCAAAAAATAATCGGAGTATCGAATTTAAATTCGGATTGTAGTTCTTCATGACTTCGTTAGTACTGACAAAAAAGGTCTGTCAGTCCTGTGCTGATCCGTTTCGCAAGCAGATTGCCACAAAGATACAAAATAGTAACAGAAATCTATCGGTAAGAGATTGTTGTAAAGAAGTTGAAAATGTTACAGTATCTTCCTATCAGATAATTTTTACCGGAAATGAGGTCTGTAAGGTTCATGTTACTGCCACCATAACTTTTAATGATACCGTTTACATCCGTTTCCTACGCCTCGCATCTAAAAACACTGATAATAAAGGTCGCCAGAAGTGCCTTCTGTAACAGTCAACGTTTTATCTCCACTTTTAGGGTGATTCGTCACTACACGTAAAGGCGAAAAGGAGAGAGCTAATGGACCCCGCAATAATCTTATGGAAATTGGATTTCGGCCAAATTTGCCTATTGCAGGGATTTATAGATCTTGGCATCCTGATCAAAGTTCTCATGGGCATAAGTTCGGAAAATAGACAGTTTTCCAGATATCGGGAGTGCAAAAGGGATGCTCATTTATTGTGGGAGGTGGCCCCAGTGAAATTCGCTGGAATCGATATATGTCATTCTTCTCGAGCACCTGTTCAAACGTTCTCATGGGCACATGGTCGAAAAATAGACAGTTTTCCAGACATAGGGGATGCAAAAATGGTGTCCAACCCCATATCTGAAAAACTGTGCATTTTCCGACGTTGTGCCCATGAAAACTTTTGAACAGGAGGTCGAGAGGTATAACATGTACCGATTCCAGCGAATTTCACCTCGGAGCACAGTGGCAAGAATCTTTTTGGTTCAAAATTTTCAGCATTTATTTCGCAACCGATTGGTATATTTTTTTAAACACTCGTTAATTAATTTCCAAATAACGAAAGGGAGCCGATTTTTAAATTATGCTAACCGAAATTATTGAGCTTAGTTGAAATGGTCATATTCTATTTAAATCTTAATAAAACATTTTTCTTATCCCATTAACATAAACCTTGCTACTTGGGGATCATTGAGGTCGCTGGTTGCGAATGTCATATCTAAATTATCAAAAGCCAGCCTGCAATATGGCGGAATCAATGATGGCTATAAAATGCTAAAAAATGAAATATCATTTTCTAACATTTTATAGCCACAAGAAATGAGCACCCCTTTTCACCTCCTCCGATATCTGGAAAACTGCCATGAGAACTTTTGATCAGGATGCCAAAATCCACAAAATCCTGCAATATGAGCAAACTTGGTCGAAAGCCAATTTCCATAAGATTAGTGCAGGGTCCTTCCTCCTTACTTTCAATTGCTACTGTCTACTCCCAGTCATATCTTGTAAACCAGTGATTCACTTCACTCCTCTATCATTATCATCATTGGTGGCACTACAACCCCGGCAGGGTCTTGGCCTCTTCAAGGATTCTCCGTCATCCGTCCCTATCTTGACCTCAGTGTTTCCAATTGTTCACTCCTATGCTCCTCAAATTCTTTGCTACCCCATCTATCCATCACAGTTTAAGTCTGCCTTTTTCTCGATTTCCATCGGGCCTTGCTCTTAGTAATCGTTCATTCTTAGTATATGCCCTGCCCATCTTAATCGTCCTGGTTTTATTATTTTTATTCCCTGATGGTTATGTTAAAATTGGTTCCACGGAGACACTTTGAAAGTTAATAACCTTGCTCAAGTGTCTTGAACAGATGTGGAAGGATAGTACGAGATCCTTTAAACTAAGATGACGATTCTAAACACAGAATCACACGAAAGCAGTCAAGCTTAAATTAAGTAGTCAATGATAGATTTCAATTTGGTTGATATACAAGTGGGAAGAAGGCACTGCCCAACAGTTGTAGAAGCCACCACTGATGCTCCTATCAACTAAAAAAATGTGTCGTTCAGGAACAAGGTGGTAAGATCGTCCACAGCACCCATGATATTTTATTCGCGCAAAATGTTAACCAAATAGGTATTCGCTGATCGCCACGCTCGACTGTAGCTTCTACTCGTTTAATTATGAAAATAGTATTTTTTTAAAACGCCACTGATCTGGTTAATATTAAGGTGGAATGAAATATGTTCAATAAACCTTCAAAAAATAATTTCTCAACAATTTTGTACTGCATTTATACTTTTAATTAAAATAAAAATCTGAAATATGTTGGAAAGAATATTTCATTTTAATTAAAATACAGAAATTCCGAAAATACTGCTGCAACACGAGTATTTAAGAATATGAGGTTATTTAGAACATGCCCGGGTTAAAAATTAAATTATTAAATGAAATTCCTTTATTTAATGACTGCTGGATCATCTCAAGGATAACCTATTTTATATATCTAAATAGATGTTTATTTAAATTATTAATAACATTGTTAAAGATATCGCCTGTATCAGGAATGAAATAAATTCCCCCTGAGAAAGTAGTTTAGTAGAAGTATTTTCTAATTATTAAACTGTAGGCAGCAATTCAATAATTTGCATATTTAAATCAGAGGTTCACCAGCCACTTTAAGGAGCTTTAAACAATTTGTATCCCGCAATTATTTACAGGAAAACTTTGAAACATTAGCATTTCTAAACTGTGAGCAGTCTTGATCACAGGTCTACGTCAAAATATGAGTACATATTGTCATTAAAATCTGCCATTTCAGGTGTCTTATATACGCTTAAATGTGAAAACAGTCTGTAACTTTTTTTAATTATGGAATGTTTTGGATATTTTTTATTTAGAGCAGTAAAGATTATACCTGAAAAACATATGAATTTTAGGTTACACTTAAATACGTGGTGTCAACCAATACTATTAAATCATATCAGAGTTATTTTACTTCCACATCCACGTAGTGGATTGGAAGTATAGTAATCGTAAAAAAAAATTCGAAATGATTGTTGTTGTAATAGGTATAAGATTTTAAATTTGAGCGAAAAAAATATTCTGTCTGTCGGTCTGTCTGTTGGTCTCTAACTTTTTTTTTTGTCCGCACAATATCTCTAGAACGGTTTAAGATATTGACTTGATATTTTATATATGTATGTACTATAACGATGTCTGGAACTGGATTGTTTTTTCAACTTATCCGGTGAAGGGTTGCGGGTAAATAGGGATAAATAGGAGAAAATAAGTAAAGCAAGCTGGTAAGAGTACAGAAACTTGGAATTTGGTGTATACGCTAAAAGCCAAGACCTCAGATTTTTTATAATATTTTTCAACTCCCCCACCACTCCCCACTTTATTATTAAATGGGTTGATAAAATAAAATTGAGATATTCACTTGGAATTTGGTACACGTATATATCATAACGACACCTGGAACTAGATTATATTTTGAGATGATTCCATTTAAAGGTTGGAGGTGAAATAGTGGTAAATATTGTACATAAGTAAAGCGGTAAGAGTACAGAAACTTGGAATTCGGTGGATACGCTAGAAGCTAGAGTCTCAGATCTTCTTTAATATTTTTCAACTCTCCCACCACACCCCACTTCAGTATTAAAGGGGTTGATAAAATAGAATTGACGATTGAATTCACTTGAAATTTGGCACATGTACAGTATATATTATAACGACATATAGAACTAGATTATATTTTGAGATGACTCCATTGAAGGTTTGGGGGATAAGTAGAGGTAAATAGAGGAAAATGGGTAAAGCAAGCTGGTAAGAGTATAGAAACTTGAGATGTGGTGTACATACTAGAAGCCAAATTTCTTTATAATATTTTCCATCTCCCAACCAGCCCATCCATTATTAAAGTGATTGGTAAAATAAAATTGAGATACTTGAAATTTGGTACATGTATGTACTATAACGATATCTGGATCTAGACTGTATTTTTGATGACATCTGCCTCAAGTATTATTAAATTTCTATGATAAATTATTGCCACATGCTAGAGTGCAAATATAGTCAAGATGATTTCCTTTAAAGATAATTGGATGGAAAATCTGGATATGGAAGTAGTGATTCCTTAGGAAGTGTTTTTTTAAATTGATTATTTTATAGTCTTTTCCAGCATCCCTTTACACGTTATGATACCAAGTTTAATCAAAATCCGACCACTCAAACACTGTTAAACTGGACAATTTGATATGTTCTGATTCCTGCTTAAAAGTGGAGCAAATGGATAACATTTTCCTTGCTAATCGACTTCAAATAAACAATTTCTTTTAATGCAGAGCAGGAAATAATCTCTTGGTGATATTACTTCGAGAGAAAATCGCCCTGCGAGATTTCTTCGAATTTTCACGTCTCAGACCATGTCTGTCTGTCTATAATATTTGGCATATAGTTAACATAATTGGCAAGGAAGGCACCTACAATAGTTTTATTGAAAAATAGACAAGGTGGTCATCCTAAGAGATAATTCAACTAAGGTGGAAATTTTTAAAGGTATTTGCGCAAGAATTCCATATTTGGCACCTTTTATTTAATCTTAATTTTTGCTGTCGGATTTTTTTGACCAAAAGTTAACAGGTTTTTTTTATAATAAGAGTGATAACTACATTCCAATTATCATTCTCATATGCCATTTTTTAATTAATAATTTTTTAGAGTGACCCAGTATAAATAAAGATGGAAGTTCTATGTAAATACCTTTATCGATTTTTTTTATTGTTCTTGGTCCCTCAGTGCGTTGTTTTATCTTGTCCTGTGGATGTTTTAGGTGCCACAACCATTCACTATGAAGGATTAATTAATAAGATTGGTTAAAAATACATCTGATTTTGTTATTTGTACATTTTTACACCGACCGCGACCTGAATTTTATTTAAGGTGGTTCGATTTTCCCAAAAATATTTTCATCTATTTTAGTCGCCTCTTATGTGGCGCAACTTCTACAGAGTAAATAAAATGTCCTAACATTCTTTATCAGACGATTGTGATAATCCCATAATATGAGGTTGGTTAGCGATGACGCATAATTGTGTCTATGTACAGAAACAGTTGGAACAATATTTTAAGCAAAGTAGCTTAATTCTAAGTCGAGGCTTTGATGGAATCACGTATCTTGTATACCGATTGGCAGTAATATCTATATGTCTGTCAATATGTATACATGTTTGTACACTTCAGTATCCAACTCATTTAAGTTATGGTCAGGCTGTAGATTTAATCGATTGACTTAGTCGATTTTTAGTCGAATTGGTAAACAGGGAGTACAAATATAGGCATGTGTACAAGGTCCTTTGGTATCATTGCAAACACTTCGATAATTCGACAGCTTTAGCTTTAAAGTAAATATGAAAACAGGAAAAAGTGCGAAATATTCATTCAGCAGTGCTGACAATGAGAAAAAAGCCACTAACAAGTCCTTAATTTATTATTGGCTCTTTGCTTTTATAAATAATACACAAGTACGATTGTATTGAAAATAACTTGATGTGCATATTGTACAGAAGCAGGTAGAAATAAATATTTGCGTTACCTATACTTAAGCCTAAATGTATGCCACTACAAAGCTTCGTCAATTTAAAATCAATCGGACGGATACCGCATCAAATTAGCATCTGCGTAAAAGATTGAACTACGAGAGTTAATTAAATTTGTCCTTCGTTCAAAGTTGAGAGTTTGTTGCTCCGACAAAAATAATTTACCAATATTTTAGTAATATTGATATTTACTTTATTGGGTTCAGGAAGTCTACTTTAGAGGGGTGACTTTCTAGATATGTGTTGTTAATAAAACGTATATCTGATATACAACCAAAAATAGCAGTTATATTTTTACAAATTACAATAATATATCATTTCGAGTGGCACACACGCTAGCACCAATATCGATCTAATTCCTTAAAAGAATATATTCTACGCGCTCAATTTTTTTTTTGAATTAAGTTTGTAATCTTACAAACAAATCTGTAACTACATTATCGAAATAACTTGTATTTAGTATTTAGGAAAATCATTGATGCCTGATGACTACTTTTGAATAGATTAACTATAGTGAAAAACGTGTATTCAGCGAGGATAACAAGCTAATTTTGGGTCAAAACCAATAGTATCGAAGCTAACTTGCAATTATCTGATACGTTTGTGTCAGCTAGAATGATTAATTGATCCTTTGCCTGAGAGTATGACAGAGAGCAGCAGTGATATGTTTTCTTAGTGGTGAAAAATTTATTTATTTAATAAAAATCATCTTGAAATTAGAGAGATTGTACAACTTCGGTTTACAGATCCTTCAATAAAAATTTTCCTTAATTTGACATGTACGCATGTGCATTTAAAATATCCTTAAGCATTTTCTTTTAATAAAATACAGGCATCTCGTATTTAACTAAAATACGGGCAAAGATTTCCTTTGTTTAAAGCATCTTAATTTTGACACAGGCAATTCGACGCCTGTATGGTTTTGCTAACTCAGGTTCAACTAAATATGTCTATAGTAAATGTAACTTTCTAAATATAAACCAGTTTTCAAAATGTCACATTGTAGGTTAGAATCAAATTTAACATTAACATAGAATCTTAGCATATACTCATATAATACGCGCCAAAGAAGTAATTTTGTACTGCAAACATTCAACACGCTATATGGGAAACATTGTTTTATGTACTACGCACAAAAATTATTCAATATGTTACCTAGCCAAGCGAAGTCATATAATACCTTGTCATCATTTAAAAAATATGTGAAAACGATGGTCCTCAGTTTATCAGATACTTGATACAAATTTCCTAATTTAATTATTCTGCGATGGAACAAAGTAGAATGAAATATTCATTATTTTCTTTATTTTTTACTTACACCAACCATTATTCTCTATGTATTTCATTTTCGTATTCAAGTTATACTATTTTTTCTTTATATGTATATGAATGGGTGATATATGTATATGTGTATATACATGTATATGTACATATGTGTATAATATGATATTTAATCTCTCATTGTGCGATATGTATATTATAATATAAGCCCTTGTAACGTGTCTTGTAGCAATTGATGGGTTAATAAAATGTATGATTAAAAAACATTTAGGAACTTTTTGCCAATTTAACGTGGAAATTTCTACCAGCCGAAAATTCCCTAGGGAATATTCTATCTAACCTATACAACGTGATACGCGAGTGCCAGTGCCAGCGTATGCAATGTGCATTTGGTTTTGATCTACTTATTCAACGTGTACATTGTTATTTTTGTTGGCGATAATGGCACAAGAAAAAGATAAACAACGTGTGAGATTCAAATATGAGGACGATGAAATTGTACTCCGAGGTAATATCACTAAATCCCTTTGTAAACAGACCTGATGTTTGGAAGGAAATAAAAAGTACTGTACTGCAGTTAACGCAGAAAACGTTTTCTATTAAAACTATTAGACTGCACCTCCAACAGCTGGTGGAGCAGTGCAGAAACAAAGAAGAAAAAAATTGAAAAACGTAAGAGGTTGTGTGTTATTTTTTGTGTCGATTTCTAATTTAGCCAAAAACTATTAGGTCTGGTGTAGAAGAACCATATTCAGAAAAAGATATCGTGCTTCAGGAACTAAGTGATCTCTTAGGAGAAATAGAAAACAAGAAAGAAGGGATAAAAAAATTATTGAAAAGAAAGAGGCCGAAACCTAACTGGCAAAGTAAGTTAGAGAGTGAGCGCTGCTTTGGACTTTAGGCATTCAGAACAAACCTTCCATTTTTTAAATAGTGAACATGATCATTCAACAGAATCTCATATAACAATTAAGAGCTACGGTAAGTTGCTTTTTCTTCACGTAATATTTTAACTTTTAAAGAAATTTTTAGTAAAAGTGTCTGAAGGTTGTGAAGGAGAAGAGGGTGTGCCAATTGTATACGAGGTGAATGGATATCGAACGCCAACAGCAAAACCGGTGGATTTTTCCAGAACCTATAAGAACGCGAGCAAGAAGAAATGAAACTATATGAGAAGAAGTGGGTTGAATTACCTGAAGGAAAAACAACAAAAGAAATCGAATTGGAAGAATGAAGATTAGAAATAGAGAATAGAAAGGTAGCAGTCGCGGAAAGAAACATTGCCCTTGCAGAAAAAAAAATTCTGTTCGATTCAGAACAATATAAAATAATATTTACTAACCAACAGGAAATCATTAATAACTTACTAAATGTAGTAAAAAATACAATTAATAAATTAGAACTAAAATCTACATGCAATCTATTATTAACATTATTATTGCATACTCGGCATGTAAGTAAAAAAAAAATTTTTTTGAAATGGCCTCGTATGACACTAAGTCTCAACCAATATACTCTTTCAAAATGGGAGGCAGAATGTTAAAGTATTCAGCAGTTTGACTTCCATACAAACAAGTGTGACAATTTGTAAGAACGATGCCATATTTATACAAAGTTTCTAGATCAATAAGAAGTAGTTTTTAATTTTTTTTTTAAATCTCATTGACTAAGGACTTTTTGGAATGCCCACTCAACTGCCACGCGACGGACTTTCATATTGTCATTAAACGCAATTTGATGGGGTAGAAAATTTACTGGGTGTCCAGGATATGGTGACAGCAACAGTTGTCTAAGTCCATATGCTTGATCTCCATATAAGACATCATTTCCTCCAGTTGGAAACATAGTATTTTGTTCCAACTGTTGATACAGATTGGTTTCCCGAAAAATTCCAGTATCATGTCTTCTGCCAGAGAAAGCACCTTTTAGATTAATAATCAATCCATTTGGAGTTAAAACTGACTGATACTTGACAGCGTGTACTCTTTTGTGATCATAGTAACATTCTTCCTGGTAAATAGATGGTCTGCATATAGCTCGAATGGTACCGATAAACCCCCAACAATTTTAGACACCTCCTTCCATGTGAGCTATACACTAAAAAAATATAGATACGCACATAATGAAATATGCTCACATTGTCATTGCGCATAAATTAAATTACCTGTGATATAGTTGGTATCTATTCCTGTTCAGCCATTGGTGAGTATGTAAAGAGTCTAAAAGATGTCCATGATTTTCGATAATGAAATTTGCAGCTGTGCTGATAATGTGTGATAGTGATTGGAAAGAATAGTTGAAAAAGCTTTCCAAATCCACTAATCGGTTGGGATAAGCAATTCTTCTTAACAACATACATAATGCTGTGGTTCCTGTAAAAGTTTACTTAATGTTGCATATTTGGCCTGTCATCCATTGTTTTATGTTGATCATTCAATTATAAATAATAATGTACCTACCATTTACATTATTCCTGGCAGATCTAATAATACGCTGTTTTATTCGCAAAGCATTTCGCATCTTTGCCATCTATCCCATCTTTGAAAACGAAAATTAACTTTTATTTCATCATCATCATATTATTTAAATCGAAGTTCACGGGGTCTACAGTGCTAATTTGTTCATTACCGTTATAAATACCAATTATGTTATGTAGAAGTAACATTTCAATTTCTTCACCATTAACACCAGCTAGGATAGCTACTTCTAATTGTCCTTCCATATACATTTTAAACTCGAGCAAATGATAATAATACCGGTAATGCCCAGCTTGGATTTTTTAGGTTAGGGATAATTGTCAAAATAAAGTATCAACATAACGTATGAGAAGGGCACCGTTGAAATAACTCACAAAAATGGATGATAAATTGGAATACAGGAAACTTTATTTAAAGTTTTATTAATAAAGTCAGCCCCTTTTTCGTTTTGCAATAACTCTCTATTTACTAGTCATGGCTTAAAAGTAAGCTCCTTGCTAGTTCAAAATGTCTGCCTTTGGGTTTTCATTAACCGGCATATATGTCGATTGTATTTATTTAATAACTAAGTAGTAATCAATCGAGAATAACGAAATTAACTTGATACTTGTTTGTCCGACTTAGTGTCATAGTTTGCAGGTTTAGAATGTTTGCCTCTAGATGTCCACTATCCAGGATGTACTAATTGTATATTTGTATTCCCTAAATAGTGAGTAATAAATGAAAAATTCGTTTAATACAAATACTTGCATCAATTGTAAAAGACATTTCGAATTATTTCGTGAACTTTTCACCACTAAAAAAATGTCTCATTTGTCTCAAGTTTATTGTCTGCCATATTCTAAGAAACATGATTAATCCAGCTTCTTAATGACAAATGTGTCACGTTCTTGCATGGAGCGCGCTGGTTCCTGTACTATAACGATAGAGACAATATTGCAACCGTAAAGAACTGTAAATGTATTTATTTATTTATTTATTTATTTATTTACACGACTCAACAGGATGAAAGTCCCAATTACAGAGTCGGAATACTAACAATAAATATTGTGCTATGATAGAAGTAGGTATTACAAATAATGTCCATATACAGGGTGATTCACGTAGGCCATTCATTAGAAGTTTTTCAACTTGCAGTTGGATGAGAAACATGAAATTTGGTATGCAGCCATAATCGATCATGCCCGTTCTCTCTAAAATATTTTCAGTCCTCCAACTATACAGGGTGTGCCAAAAATTGGTACCAACTTTCTTATTTTAAATAGAAACCTATATTTTTCTTTACATGGTTCGATTGGTCTTCTAATTCTGAGTTTAGAAAACCTAAGTTATGTCAACTTATCTATTACAATTTTTGACATATGTCCAATTTTTGGAAAAAAATTGCCGCTGTAGTAGTTTACGAACAAATTTGTATCTCGCAAACCTTTCAAAATTATGAAACCAAATTTGTGAAGCAGTTAGCTGGAAGTCCAGGCTAACTTTTCATGTCCCATCGGTGGTCCCGTTTTGTACTATATGGGCGCAGTCGATTTTCAAATGTCGCAGTCAAAAATTGTCAAAAAGTCAATTTTTTCAAATGGCACCTACTATTTTTTTTTCACACCATTCGAAAGAAAATTGAATTTTAGGGTAAGTTACTTAAGCATTCCCTATACCTAACTTCACCCCATATCGAGTTATTCAATAAAAATCAAGAAATACCTTATCTTGCCGAGAGATTCCTTACTTCATCAAGTATGCCATGGAAACAAAAGACAGTTGTAATCATTTTTAAAGAAAAATATGGATTCTTATTTAATTACACACAACACCAACAAATTATTATTAACGAACAAGAACAATGTTGACGAAATTCTGACGTAAATGTTCAGTGTGACCACCATATTTTTGTTAAAATATTCTATTATTCTACTTTCAACAGATTGCGTAGCACATCTTTGCGCCTACCATTTCTGACGCCAGAAATCAATGCAAAATTGAATTTTAGGGCCACTTTTATTAACATTGTGTATGTCTATCTACAGTCGTTTTTGAGTTATTGGCATTTTTTGAAAAAAATATTGTTTTTTTTTCTCAAGGGTAGTAGGCTTTGGAAACAATCATTTCATTTTAATTTTTATTCAAAAACCGTATTGCAATAATAAATAATAACAACAAAATAACAACAAATAAACAGATTAACAAAATAATTATTTCAATGCAAACGCTCAATGTGTGCACCGTTTTCACTGACAGAATATAGTCAACATTGTTCTTGTTCGTTAATAAAAATTTGTTGGTGTTGTGTGTAATTAAATAAGAATTCATATTTTTCTTTAAAAATTATTACAACTGTCTTTTGTTTCCATGGCATACTTGATGAAGTAAGGAATCTCTCGGCAAGATAAGGTATTTCTTGATTTTTATTGAATAACTCGATATGGGGTGAAGTTAGGTATAGGGAATGCTTAAGTAACTCACCCTAAAATTCAATTTTCTTTCGATTGGTGTGAAAAAAAAGTAGTAGGTGCCATTTGAAAAAAATTGACTTTTTGACAATTTTTGACTGCGACATTTGAAAATCGACTGCGCCCATATGGTACAAAACGGGACCACCGATGGGACATCAAAAGTTAGCCTGGACTTCCAACTAACTGCTTCACAAATTTGTTTTCATAATTTTGAAAGGTTTGCGAGATACAAATTTGTTCGTAAACTACTACAGCGGCAATTTTTTTCAAAAAATTGGACATATGTCAAAAATTGTAATAGATAAGTTAACATAACTTGGTTCTCTAAACTTAGAATTAGAAGACCAATCGAACCATGTAAAGAAAAATATAGGTTTCCATTTAAAATAAGAAAGTTGGTACCAATTTTTGGCATACCCTGTATAGTTGGAGGACTGAAAGTATTTTAGATAGAACGGGCATGATCGATTATGGCTGCATACCAAATTCCAAGTTTCTAATCCAACTGCAAGTTGAAAAACTTCTAATGAACATCCTACGTGAATCACCCTGTATATTCTTTATATCCTTTATTCTACAATGAACAATATCAATATTATTCTGTATATGATTATAATTCCTGCATATGACATTAATAGGTGAATACATTAATAGATTGTTGCGTGAAGCTTTGATATGAAATGTTTGGTGGAGTCGAGTTGATTTAGACTGAACTCGTAGGTCAATGAGTTTTAATAGATCAGAACAGTCGAGTTTACTTTTTAATATTTTAGATAGAGTTACAATTCCGTGTAATTCTCGGCGAGTTTGAAGTGAGTTAAGTGAGAATCTATTTAACAAAATATCGTTACTAATTCCAACAAGTGGATAGGTCTTGTCCTCGGTGTAGCTTAAGTATTTTAAAAATTGTCTTTGAATATTCTCCAGTTTATTAATATGAACGATGTAGTAGGGACTCCAGATTACGTCAGCATACTCCAATTTACTTCTGACAAACGAGTTAAATAGAAGCTTCATAGTTTCAACATTTTTGAAATCTTTGGAGTTTCAAATTATGAATCCCAATGATTTAAAAGCTGAAGATGCGATGTTATTTATGAGATAAATAAAAGTCATCTTGCTATCAATAGTAACACCTAGATCCTTAAATCTATCAACTCTTTGTATGACACTATCGTTTATTTTATACTCATTAATGAAAATATTATGCCTAGGTGAGTAGATGACAACATTACATTTTTCAACATTTACAAACAGTTTATTTTTATTGCACTAATTATCAATATTTTCCAAATCTGACTTGAGCAAGTCTATATCATCATTGCAGCTAACGCTGTAGTAAATTATTAGGTCATCGGCATAGAGTAGATATGGGCACTGTAAGTTTATGACTATGTCAATGATAAAGACATTGAATAAAAGTGGACCAAGGACTGACCCTTGAGGGACTCCTGATTCGGCATTAAATTCGACAGACTTGTGTCCATAGTAATAAACATATTGTAACCTATTACTTAAATATGAGGTAAAGAATGAAACAAACTCATATGATAATCCAAAATTTGTTAATTTATTTAATAAGATACCATGGTTAAGCCTGTCAAACGCTTTGTAGAAATCTGTGTAAATAACGTCGACTTGACCACCTCCATCCAAGACTTCACAAAGAGACTGAGTCAAACACAATAAATTTGAAGTCGTAGACCTACCTGGAATGAATCCGTGCTGATGGCTTGCAAACTAACTATTACAATATTTTTAAATATTATACGCAACACTAGCCGAAAATATAACAGCAACAAGCAATCGAAATTTGCCATGGTTTCATTTACTTAATTCATTTTTAATTGCGTATACATATGTGCAGGACATAAGGAAGATAACAAGTGAATTGAAACCCAAGAAAGATCTGTGTGTAGATACGTTAAAGCAGAAATATTAAAAGAAATAGCTGAGTACAATGTGAAACACCTAACTTTGATAATGAATAAATAGGTCTTTGGGAACTGGTGTAGCTCTAGTCGCTTTTAAAGTTGACATATATTAGACCTATATAAATTTGGTGATAAGCAAGAAATGTTGATTAAATATAGACTAATATTACTCATATCTAACCAAGCTAAAATCTTTAAGAAATTTTGCGGGTGCAGTTATTTAAAGAAACATAGTATTATGTCGGACAAGCAGTACGAATGTCAGCTCTACAAATAACACAATAGTAGATTTAACAGCCAAAATTTACAACAGCGTGAATGCTGTTAAGCAGTCATTTTGCGTATTGGTCTATCTGACCAAAGCTTTCGATACAAGAAATTACCTACCTAGATATATTAAACACACTCTATTTGGAATTTTATCTAAAAATTTAACGACTTATTAAAAAGCTACTTCTCGGACAGAAAGCAATTTGTTAGTGTAAACAATTATATACATTTTATAAAAACTTTAATGTTGGGGTTCGACAGAGTACTCTACTGGGGCCATTTTTATTTTCTATAGATGTCAATAACCTTTTTGATGCTTAAATAGGAAACATTGCTTACTTATTTATTTATTTATTTAGCATACACCGCTCAACAGGTATAACCCATTTACAGAGCAGGATGGATACTTAAAAACAAAATATTAAGTATATACAATATACATTAAAGAAATATAAAGTACTCCTAAAGATAACATAATATTATAACTAAAGGAAAACAGAAATAAAAGACAAGAAATATAAAAATACACATATGAGATAAGCATAATAATAAAAGTATATAAAAACAATACAAAGAAAAACAAATAGTCAATGACTATAAAAGTCTTGTATTGAATTAACAATGCAGCTGAAATATAAAATTTGTCACAATGTTTGTTGTAATTATGACACATTGATATCAGTGGAGAAAATTTAAGTTTACTAGAGCGCGGAGTGGGAAGAAAAAAGTTTGCATTATCCGAGTATTTAATGGGACATAAATTTGTAATTTATTTAAAAATTCTGGGCAATTGATCTTATTATATATTAGATTATGTAAAAATATTTGAGAGTAGCAAACCCGCCTGTTCTCAAGAGTGTCCATAGAGAATCTACTCTAGGGTTCTAGATGTGGAGAACCAATTGATGTGTGTACTCCATCACACTTGAACCACAATAATTTTACAAATCGCCTTTGTACTCTTTCTGGCCAGATGAGTGATGCGTATTCAAGTTTAGACCGGACAAAAGCAAAGTAAAGTAATTTTACAATATCAGTATTGGTAAACTCTCTGCTTGATATGAATAGAAATCCCAAAATCTTGAAAGATTCTGAACTTATGTTATTTATGTGTGGTAGGTACAAAGGAAAGTTCTTTATCAAAAATTACTCCAAGGTCCTTGAAAGTTACGGGTTTGTCTATGCTGTAATCAAACATGGTGGGCATGACTTTTGTTGTGTAGGACATAAAATTGAATTTGGACACATTTAAGTTTAACTGTTTTCGAACACACCAATTAGATACGTTGGAGAGGCTGTTTTGTAATAGATTGCAGTCCGCTATGGAACTAATAGTCCTAAAAAGTTTGAGATCATCCACATAGAGCAAACAGACGGCTTGAGTAACTTCCATTCATTTATAAATATATTAAAAAGCAACGGTCCCAGAATTGATCCCTGCGGAACACCTGATGTTGCCAGATACTCGACAGACCGAAACCCACTATAAGCGACATATTGTTTTGTACCTAAGAGATAGGATTGAAAAAATACGGGCAGAGATTGGGAGAAATCGAAAGACGACATTTTTTGAAGTATTATAGCGTTGTCAAGGATGTCAAACGCCTTAGAAAAATCTGTGTACATTACGTCTATTTGCAAGCGTTGATCAATGGAGTCAGAGATAGATTGAGTTATGCATATTAATTAGAGGTGGTAGAGCGTCCTTTAACAAAACCACGCTGGAAAATTGATAGCTGGCTTATGATACCTCAATATTATTTAAAGGCAGCATATGGATTGACTGCCTCAATGGTAGAGTATTAAAAACAAATATTAATAAAACACTGTACTAACCCATGTCAATGATGTATCGACATGTAATACCATTCACCAAAAAGCATGGTAATGTTGAATTTATTGTAACATATGCAGTAACCATAAAGTACTTGAGTATTATTATGACTGCCATCTAAGATGGGATATACCTATTACTAACTTGGTAAACATAAAGAAGCCAATTACGAAGATCTAGATAGTTTAAGAACATTTATTTAAAGAACCGTTATCCAACACAAACATAGAAATAATGTGGCTATTCCTATGGTGATTTTACATAAAGAATGTAGTGTATTACACACTAGTGAGATAATATTCAAAAAGTCACTAGTGAGAGAATGTAAAATATTAATTATATAACAAAACATTCATTCTAGGAGCAGCACTAATCATGTATGCTAATGATTAAGGATTCACTTAGAAAGCGGAAAATACATTAAATTAGGAACATTAAAAAATAATAATAAAGTAGGAAATACATTTGATTAGGGACATTGGAAACATGGAACCTTCAGATACATCTCTTCTAATTTCTTCCGGAACATACAAGTTTGATCTATTTCTTACAACTAATGATTATTTTTTACCTTTATTTCTTGTTTACGTATATAAACTAGTAAGCAATAAATAACAATCAACACCATCAACCATTCCATGGCCTTCTCAACTACAATGATTTTTACAAACATAAAAATTAATTAGTCAAATGAAATGTCTATATATAAAAGTATTATTCTGACAAAATTTCATTAAAAGAAAAAGAAATTATATCGAGATTGGTGAGAAGTCTCTTCTCAGGTCTAGCTCTGCAAGTATTTATTTATGCAACTGTGTGGGTCTGTGTGCGTATGCATTTTTGGGACTAAAGCTAGGTACTACTTACTTAGTTGTACATTTTATAATGCCTTGTTGATATATGTAATTTTAATTATTTTAATTCAGTCCAAGCAAAAAGTTTACCCTTCTGTGGACTTTCTCAAAGTTTATTGTAATAGTGTCCCTATACATTGTGTACTTTATTGTAAACAAATATTTCCACAATAAGCTTTACTATTAGTAAGTAATAACTCTAATTAACCATCTATATCTCCCATAAGTAACGAATAATTTCTTATTTTTTCCATATGTCTTAACACGATATCCCCATTATTCCTCATACTTCAACTCATCGTTTCACCAGGTAAATTTAAATAAATCTGTTTCATATTGCGGTGGTGGAGAATTAGTGCAACGTTCAAACCTTTCCTTCGGCGGTGGCAATAAAAAATAGCAGGTGTCAGCAGTCAACAGCCTCACCTGGCGTTACACCCAGACTGCAGCTTGTCCTCAAAAACAGCCAGTGCGAGAAGACGCCAGTGGTCTAACAAAATAATTGTTAACCATTTATAAAGGCTAAAGCGTTAATAGATTTAGATTTGAAAACGCGTTCAATATATTCACACTTAATTTTTTGACTGTTGTTAAGCTAAGGGAAAATGTCAAAATACATGAGGTGCCCAATGCTAATATCAGTTGGTGAAATCGCTTGCATGAATTTCCCGGTAATTGAGCAAATAATTTTTTGATAGCATTCAATTCAGATTGAAACAGTATTTGGGAATTATTTTGAGATCTCCAAATTTATGTAAATAATTAAGAAAATTATTGTTCAAATTTCAGGCATAGTGTTTTTTGAACTCTCACCATGTTTACATTAATTACAAGTTCTATATGCATCAATTTTTTCTTCCTAAAAGCTTACAAGGAAAAGTGTGGCTGGAATATGGAATGACTAAGGCTAAACATGGATTTTGCTAAAAATCAATCTAATATTTTGGAATTGCAAGTGATATCACGACATATAACAGGAAAGTTATATAAATATTTTATTGAATATATAACTCAAAGGTACGATTGTGATCGACTCGACATTTTTGTGAATGTCCTAATGGACATCGTAGAGTAGGATGTTGCTTCCACTTGGCCGCTACAATTTATTATTTATCCTACGGACGATACCTATCAGTGTCGTACCCTGTCCAGATAAAAAACGTTACATTAATATTATAATTACAACAAGCTAACCATTACACCCTTGGCCGATTTACTGCACTGTTTATATAATTGTTTCACATTCTATAGGATACACTTCGTAGTTTTTTTTTTTGCACACAGTAATAGTTTTAGACATTTTTTGTTTAATTATGAAACATAAAAAAAATATGTTTGTAATTTAAAACATTAATAACTTTTTTATTTATTGATCGATTTTGTTAGAAAGCAATATGTTTCTTCCTCCAGAAAGCATCAATTTACTATCCAAATTACAATACTATCGAACTTTTAGTTCTTAGGTTATCGTGCTTACAAGAAACGTGACGGACGAACAGACAGACAGATAGACGGGCGGACGGACGGACATACGGACGGACATTTTGTTAGCTGTTGAGAATTCAATCACCAACACAGTGAGTATAATAATAATAGTTATCAAAATTACATCATAAAATATTAGTGCAGAATTGCATAGTAATTTTGCTAATATTAATATATGGTCAGTAATTATATTTTTAGCACTGTTCTCGAAACTGTTTTACTTATACGAACATTTTGAAAAACAAATGTTATTGAGCATAGCACGGGGAATTTACGATGGGATCTGTCAATATACATGAAGTTTTTTTTTATTTTCAATTCCAATATTTTAGTATATTCCTAAATACTTAATAACAATTTTTAGTTTGATACGTCTTCGGTATATCGGTCATATAGGGAGATCCAGAGTTAAACAGCCAAACGTTCGTAATCGATTTTACAGGTTAAAGTAAGACTATTTTATCTGGGGGATTAAGCGCTTAGGAAATCTTGTGTACACCCTTCGGGGGGAGTTCACTAGGAACTCATAGGGAATTCATGAGTAATTCAGAGGCTCTCAGAACAACTCATGATAAACTCAAGAGGAATTCAGAGAAACTCTATTGGAAATTGTGGGAGCTCACGAGGAATTCAGGGAAGTCCATAGGAAGTCAAAAGGACGGACGTCAAAGTAACATCACATTTTATAACGTTACAGAGACTTCGTAGACAGAATGTTGTTATGCTTCATTTTTGTGACATTATCTGACGTCATACACTGAATTTAAAAATGACTTTAAAGCTACATCACATTTTAGATCATCACAGAGACGTCGTAGGCTCTACGTTGTTATGACGTCATTTTCAAGTCACGTTTATGATTTGGGTATTATATACAAATACCTTTTTTATATTTTAATCTTTTATAATGGTTACCTTTATATATTAGCTGCATTGAATCACAATAACTCCTTTGTTCTTACTCTATCGCGTAGGTAGGTACCACAGCTACATGTGAAATCTTTACCGCATATATGCCATTTAATTTTTATTCTACCTTTATTAGGTATTTATGAGATTTAAATTCAAACTATACTGCGTCTCCATCACAACTGCAGTATACATCTTTATCGATACCTTATTGGTAATAGGCCTAACATCCAGTAGCTGACCGCTAACCTATATTTCCCTCAACCTTGTATATATGTATATATGCACAGATTAATAATGATCTGTGTGTATGTATTTCAAACTGCAGGGCGAATTAAACAAAAGGGAGTGTCTACGCAACCGCCGCGGCGGATCTTTTCCACAACTTATTGAACCGCCGTGCAGAGAAATTGAATTATTTTATATTATTTTCTGTCTGCGACGCTAATACTGCCTGCGACGCTGATAGTTTATTAACAATTATTTAGCAAAATAAAAATCAACCTATCTAACCCAACCTCCTAACCTAACCTAAAAGAATCACATGAAAGAAATAAATTATTATATGAAAAAGAAGGAAAACATATTTTTGCCGTCAAATCCAACCAGAATTTGTGAAAAAGAACATTAATCGTTACAAAATGATAAAAAAAAAGTTCAGTGACCAGCAGTTGAACCCAGGACCTGTTGTTCCCCAACGCGAGAACGTTACGCAAACGCCAGAGATCCACCTGGTAAACACGTATGTAACCAAACCGACCGCCGCAGCGGCTATCTAAGTAGTTAAAGCAACCGCCGCGGCGGTTGCGTAGACAATTTCTAAAACAAAAAACGATTATTAAAATGGCAGTCTACCACCACTATAGCAAACATTAGAAAATTTACTCTTGTCTTTGACCATAACGCAAAATAGGAGTGCTGCCATCTACGTTAAGTGAAAAGTCACTTTTTTCTTTCAATTTTAAAACATCCAACTCCCTTTCGTGAATAAAGAATATTTTTAGCATCCATATGAACATAATATCCATTGCTTAATTAAACAACATTCACTATTCGTATAACGTGAGTATTTTATGGACATTTGCCATTGCACTTAATTTTATTAATGCACAAATTGTACATGGTTAAGGGTGAAAGGGAATATTGTTTAAACCGTATACTCAACTGCAACTAATAAATACACTCTTTAAAGTAAAATTTACATCAGTACAATAGCCCAGAGGGAAGAATACTGAACTACCAAACGAGAGGCCGATGGTTCAACTCCCACAGCCCGTGGATTTTTCAAGGTAAGTGTCTAATTAAAATTCTGTGACAGTGCTATTTATAATAATACATGTATATTCAAACCATTCCTAATTAATAAAAACCATTAGACCGTCATTTAGGCGTACATTGAACGTCGTTATGCTGGGACTTATGACGTAAATCATGACAAATAAATGACGGCAAATTGACGTCAGTGTGCTAGCTGGGCTATTTATAAAAGATTAGTTTACAATAGGTGAATACAATAATAATAATAAAGTACTCTATTGCCAAATAGAGCAAGGGGCCATTGACCGAAGTCCCTCAGCCCGTACAATAGGTGAAAATATAAAGAAAATTAAATTATCTCATAAATACAATATATAGTTCCTAAAGTTAAATTATCTTAATTTTTATAATACAGTACCAGTGGCGGAATGAAAACCATCTTAACATGCCCGAGGGTGGCCCCATATTTACCAAATGTACTATGCTACGAGCAATTGCAAGCTCCTAAAATGCACTTGACCGAGAGCAAATGGGCAAGCTGTTACGATAAGTATAATGTTACCAAAGTTGGCGACGAAAACAAAGCTTTTGAACTTTATGAGTACAATTAAAATTATATTAAGCAGTAAAGCCTCTAGTTAGAGTCATACAATTTTTATTTTGGATCTTATGTAGCCCTAATTATAAAATTGAATTTAAAACATATGTGCTTTAATTTACTAACAGTGAACAGGTACAGAATGTCATTTACCCCATAAAGCAAGATATCTTTCACCCTTGAACAATCGATCAACATTTTTTTTAAGTCGATCGATTACATTATTCATCCATAAAAAATAATGAAAAGGCACAAATATCCTTTTTTTTATAGTGTTTCCAATGACAGTTACACATTTAAGTAAAAATAAAATGCACCATTATATAGAGCGGCCAAAAATACATAAGTAAAAGAAATTGCTATTTTTAAGTTTCTGTACTTAATATTTAACTACTTCATATATTCAATAAGAGTCTTGTGTCTAGCACCTTCAAAGTAAAAGCAATATCCTAAAAAATATCCAAAGGTAAAATACAGTATTTTCTAGAGTAGAACACACTTTTATAATATAATTAAATGTGGCTTTATCACAGTAAAATATTACCCAAATAATCAGTGCTTGCGACCGCTCAATCACTAATACAAATTTTAGTTATCCATTGCACAATATATAAAACAAAATATATAGTATGGTTTATCTAGTGTCAATTTGAAAATCATAGAGAAACGACAAAGGAACAATTCATAATACCAGTGATGTCATGAGCGCCAACCGACAATTTTTAGATTCACTTTTTAATTATTGTAATAAATTGAATATTCTTTTACTACTTTATATTAATTGATGATGTAAGTTATAATACATTATTTATTAATAATAAAAGTAGTTTAATGAACAGCTAGATAAATGATTCAGTAAAAGTAAATAAATATCAATTAACCTAGGGCTTTGCTACCGGAAATATTAAGAATGAACCAAAAGCAGGTAACGGTCTTGTAATGTTCAGCCAGGTAAACAATCGACTATATTCGTTTGAGGTAAGCGCATAGCATATCTGGTTAACTATATTCATATACGGGTATCGTTTGTAAAATTCAAGGATGGTCTAGGTGTTATTCTATCACAACCAGGCTTTGTAATGATATATCCTGGTAGCAACGCCTTAGACCGAATTTCTCAATTGAAGATAGAAATACCATATTTCTGTTACTTTTGTAATATTAGAATACGGAAACTCTTGTAATATTTTGTAAAAAACAAATAATACTGATTTTGAAGTAACGTGTGGAATTGTGGCCATGGATTATTACCTTACAAAATGTCCTTAAAATCACATGCCATCGATTACATATTGTCTCGTTTATGTAAAAGTTATCTTTTAAAATCATTTTAAATATTTATGATATATAATTATTCGCTCTAGACATGTTAAAAATATTTCAAATTGATGATATAACACGAGACACCTGCCTTTGTCAATTAAATATTATTAAAATATTACATAACTCTTGAATAAAACAAGATATGTGTTTTTAACAGATTAATCAGATGAAATAATATACACCTTTTGAAATAACTACAACCATTAATATAGCCTGGAACTAAAGCGGAAGATAAGTTAAAACCAACATTTGAAGCGTTAAAACAGCCTCATTATCTATCAATTCACTAAAAAACTTTTTACACAAAACATCTGTTTTGAATTTCTCAAGTAGACATTTAATTATTCAGGTAAATTTTCAGCACAAAAGAGAGTTGTAAAGCAGATGTACAAGTGGAAAAATACAACTAAAACCTACAGCGATTCGCAAAGGTACAGTCAAAGGTATTATTTCGTATACTATATAATATTGTTCGAAAGGATGTCATTGTCCTGTAAATATAGGGTTTTTGTTACGGTGAAATCTATGTAATGCCACATATAGGCATGCATAATTAGCACATTAATGGTTTCTGTACTAGGTAACAAGGATTATTGAGAACTTAATAATAATAAGCTATATTTTTACAGAGTGTCTCAGTTAACCTGATTTGGTTTTTACTATGTATTCTATATGTTATTGTTATTTGTGTGTTAAGCCAAAAAAGTTACAATTTCCAATTTCAGGACAATGGTTCAATTAAACAATGTTTAAATGAAAATAGGATGGCAGAGAATACGCAAAAAAACATGGAAGGCATGAATCTGACCTATTCATTGGAGAACCTCATATATGTAAGAAACAAGCGATAGATAGATAGATAGATAGATAGATAGATAGATAGATAGTTCTTGACAACTATAGATTACTGGTATTAGTACCATAAGCCATGTAAATAATGCTGCATATTCTTCAATCCAGACTTCAGAATAATGATCTGTCTTGGCAAATACCTTCTGAGCAACCAGACTGCATTACAGGATGCTGATACTATAGAGCAAATACTGAACTTGCGACAACTTATCGAGAAGGCAAAAGGATAGTAATAGTAAATATATTACTCATCAGAAGATATCACACCTTATAGACAAGTCAAGGAGTAGAAATACTTGTTATATAAAGTTAAAGTGGTAAAATACAATACAATACACAGCAGTAAAGTACAGACAGTACAGAAAGTGACAAAGTTACACAAAATTACTAGCTAGAAACTGTTCACATTTTGAACAATCAACTGGTAAAATTCCTATATATTATATAAGCAATGGTCTCTTAGAATTCTCTTATGTTTACTTTTAGACTGACATACGGGAAGATTTCAGAAGGGACTAGGCAATATGCTGAATAAACTAATACCTATGGAATTATCTTTCTGGAGTCTATGCTGAGGTGTTATGAGGTTATGTTTATTTCTATGTCATGTTGATGTATCTCTAACTATATTTATTTATATTTCGTTTGATGTACATAATATTCTGATACACTATAAAGGAAAACAGAAACATTATCCCTAGTGATATAAATAGTGGACTGCAACTGTCATCCCATTTGGCACTGACTATACTTATTGCAGACTTCTGGATGATAATTACTCTTTGTAAATAAGTATGTACTGCATTCCCCTATGACAGTATACCACATAGTAGTTGCGAGTGGAACAAAGAGGAATTAGTAGTGACTGCAGCATGTTGATTAACCGTTCTTTTTGTTTACTTAATAGCAAATACATTTTAGACAGTTTCCCACCTAGTAAGTTAATGTGTACTACCCATGTTAATATGATATTGGTTTCATGATTTATGGCATTCATATTCACAATGTTACGTGTCTAAGTGCTTTTGCTTTGTAGACTTTTGACAATGTGAATTAGAACAAACTGTGGACTGTATTATTGATGACGGAAGACACCCAAACATGTGGATTTTATTATTCCTTGACTGTATAAAGAAAATTATGATTTGGAGAGAGTAGGCAACACTATTTTCGACAAATGTACAGGTGACCCTTGTGGACATTATTGACAAATGTCACTGTGAAGTTTGGAAACATGAAAAGGTCTGCAAGGTCGGCAACTTGCCAGATAAGAAACTTTGGCGTGACAAAAATAGCACGAAACGTACAAAAACCAGACTTGCTCTCCATGTGTCTTTTCGCTTCTCATACAAGAGCCATTAGGGAAGCAGTGAGATGCAGACGGCGAGTGGCTGACTTCGATATGTGGGTCTGAAGATATTTACTACGAATATCCTGGGCAGCCCATCACAATAATAGCTCGACTCTGCCAGAAATGTGCCCCCAAAAACACAACTCTCCAGCATCGCATGATGCCAAAATCTCTCATTTTTATCCATATTGACCGAAAAGAAGACTGAATGTAGAACATCTGATAGTTCTGGGAAAAGCAGGTGTTAAGAGGTGATGGGAATGCCCTCAAAAACGTTGGACTGATGTCACCGATAAGCTGAATAGAAACAGCCTTAGTGAGGCTGTGCGCATAAACCACGCCGAATGGTGTTAAATCATAAAATGTATATCAACACCTACACCAAATGTACTACACCACCACAGATTCCCTTCCTGTAATTTCTAAGAAGAACTGATCCAGGATTGTGCACCTACTTTGGACCTTCTTTGAACTCGTAAGGCCGAATGATGTGATGTGATGTAAAACGAAGAGTGATTTTGATCTATTATAATCTAATCTAATTGCATTAATAGTGCATAGAGAGATAAGAAAAGATATAAAGAAATTACGTAAATTTTTACTGGCGTAAACTTTCACTGGCAAAATAAAATTTGAAATTTGTGTTTAGGTATAGTTAAGATTTATCGGCTTTTAAATAGAACATAAACATCTTTTTAAAAGATTTATGTTTTTTGCCTTTCACATTCCAGTTTCAGGTAAAAAGTTTTTGTTGTTTGTCTCGTTTTTATTTTTTCAAGTTTATTATATATTTGTTTTATTGTTTACTAATATACTGAAAAGTTGCATTTTTCTTATTGTTCTGTTTAAGCATTTGTGAGGCACAAACATAATTTTTTATAATAATTGCTTTTTTCCTGCAACAAAAAGCGAAAATCAAACAAAAACCCTAAAATCTTTTCTTTTTCTAAAATCAAAGACTCACAGAAAACCACCCATTTTACCCACCGGATTTTTTTTATGGTGGGTTTTTGTGCCAATCCTAAACTGATCATACCATCTCACACTGGTACCAAGGACTCCTTCAGTACCAGTAAACTAAAACGGACTTCATAAAATTTAAATTGTGGATACTCATCCATATGTTAAATTCAATTAAAACCGTTTTAGAGAAAAATTGCATAATATTTAACCATGCTCCCACAGTATCACTATTTGCATATTCCAAGAGTAACTAGTCATGCTATCTCATACTATGTCATAGTTGTACTTAGGGAGTGTTCATCAATTTTAGAGATGGAACGTATCGGGTTTTGGTTGTAATATTGGATTGCCAAATTTCGATATACATTCCAAATCAAATTTCCGAAGGAGTACGGATTGGCCAGAACACTACTTTATCCTCCTGAATTATCAGCAGAACGAAGTAAATATAATGGCGGTTAAGATATAATATCAGTCACTTCGTCATGTTAGTACAGGCAAAATGCAGGTACTTAATTAGCAGAGAAGTCTGCCTACTGTAATAGTAATGTTTCGAACGCAATGAGACAAAAATCCACCCAGATCGAGATTGCGACATCGGCTGGAGTGAGTAGTACTGTCAAATTCCAGTCCATACCTATTAAATTTGAGAAAGAAAGAAAAATTGTTACAATGGTTTTAATTCTGGGAAATTTACCCACATGTCAGCAAATACATATATGTTAGAAAGGTGTTCTTAAATCCAAAGATAATTGGAGAAATGTGTCTTTTAACATTGGAAATGTTTGTTTTCTTATATGGGGTAGCGTTACCAGTTTTTGTTCAAGGTCAAAAGACAGCGGTGTCGCGGTCGACTGAGACTATCGTATGCAACGGCTGATATACGCAAATGTAATATGGGTTGCATATATCACAGGGGGTCAAGTTACCAGTTTTCATTTAAGGTGGAAATACAGCGGTGTAGTGGATCGTGCTGCTTCCGGAAGAGGCGAAGCCGAGTCCGGAAAAAGTTGAAAAAGTTTATGTTTTATGTATGGTGTTATCATTTCCAATGTCTCGATGATTGCAAGGACTGCGAAATCTGTGAATTTTTTATTAACACACTTTTACTAGCTTGACCTTTGCATGCAAGAAAATATTGCAACTCAATTTTCAACTACTTCCAGATATCGCATTGACTTGAAATTTTACATGTGTATATAGTTCACATAACAATACAACTAGAGACTTATTGTATAAAAATCCAAGATGGTGTACAGTATATTGCCATTTCATATCTGGTTTTTGAGGTCACAGTTTATAAATATGTGATAGACACTAACAAATTTTAAATAGTGGCGGCTACTGAAAATTGGTATTTGATAGGTTCTGTAATTTGTTTCGTAATCTGAGTCTTGTTTGATTCGTCTGAAAATCGATATCTGGGGATCCTCGAGATCGCAAATTATAAATATTTAGTCGAAAGTCAAGAAGAATTCAAAATACCGGCTTCAAGATGACTAATAGGTTGTGTCATACATGTGTAGGGAATTTTATCGAAGAGACACATTAGCCTAAATCAAATAAAACTTAGAGAAGAAAAAAAGTAAACAATTTAAAAATATTTTAAAACATGCCTTTAATACCAGCTGAAACTGTTAAAGAAATGTGCTAAAAAGAAAACGCTTAAAATACTTAGAACACAAAATTTTACTTATTTAACGGAATAGTTTTATTAAGATATATTAAATAATATCAATTTGACGTTGCCAAAAGGAGTGCCAATATTTTTTGGTTAAAAATCGTGTATTTTCAACGCTAAAATAGACCGCTACTTTTTGAATTATAAATTAACGATTGATTTTCTAACGTAACAAGAATAATTTTTCAACCAATGGCACGTTGAGAATACGTTTTAAAAACGTGTATGTGGTGTGTGTGTGTGGTTTTAATGGGATACTAAGGGATCATCCATGGGTTAAATTTTTGTGGTAATAAAAACATTTTGTTAAAAACTTTATTCAGCGTCTCTTTGTACATACTTCATCCATAGTTTCTATATATTAATTATTTTAAAACTAATTATAATTCTAGAGCAAGCATACATGCTGACCTATCCTAAAACAATTTGCGGTAAAAAAGATATATTTAAATAGTTTGATAAATATTTATTTGCCTTTATTAAACTAACCTACATAACTTTTTCTAATTGTTAATTACAGGATGATACATTATTCCATTACATTTAACCAAATTGTTTCAGCCATTTTAGAGAAAAATTTTAAGACTTTTTTCTCAAAACGTGACCATCCAAATGCGCATGTTTATTTTGAATAATATCTGAGTACGTCATTAAGAAGTGCAGAACAAGTCACTATGCACTAATTTACAATTAAGAGCTTAGCTCAATCATACTATCCCTAATAAAAATATTTTTTTATAATAGCTACATATGAATGTTTTCATTCGAGAGTAATTCTGGTAAATGTGTTTAATCCTTTTTATTGCCGATTTCTGAAAATCATAATTTGGACCCATTGTAATAGATCCACCTCCTAATTTGAATGGTACAAATGAAAAATAGATAATTTTTAATGCTTAATATAATATTTGTTTCCACTTATCTGAAAGTCTATCCACATAATTAAATAAATATTAATATTTCAATATAACATTTCGTTTAGATTACCGCACCCTTACAATAAAGTTTACTTTAATTTTGTTTCGTATCAATCCATCACAAAAGACACAGTAAATAAAATATAAAATGATGGATTTGTCACGTAGTCCCAAGGGGAGGGGAAAAATTCGATATTTGTATTAAAAGGGCCCAGGCTGTACCTGTTTTAAATTGAGCTGATGTCTGAGTTTATCACGAAAATATACAAAACCATCGCTTTAGATTTATCCTTTCAATAGCAGTTTTATATGTGTGTTTTATATATTCACAAACAGGTAGTAATATGGCGTATAAATATTCCAAACCGGGGTTTGACGTTTTAGCTCATTGTTCGAGTAGTTTAAAAACATATGAGTCCGTCTAATACCGCTACTTATCCTTGCGGGTGGTAAATTTATTACCGCACCTAAGTTCAATAATGGAAACGATTTTAATGAAACTTAATGTGGTTATTTTCTTTGCAATTTCTTCCTGTCTAGAGGTTAGAGGTGATAAGAACATGACATTTCGTGTGTATTCAATGTAGATTGCAATTCTAAAGTGCGAAAAGGACTTCACAAAACGAGTATGAAAGTTGGAATACGAATAAAAGCGAGTGTTCCAATCGTACAAATCTTTCTTTCAATGGCCTTTTTCATACATATGTTACATGCTATTTTCTCTAACGGTTGTGACCTTATATTTATTAAAATCAATATGTTCCAAAAGTTTCAAAATATCCAAAAGTTTCAAAATATCACTTAGAGGTGTGTTATTTACAGAATGTCCTAAATTTAAAGGGGTATATAATAGTGGAGGGTAGAAGTTACCTTGCTGAGTTCAAAAAACCCCCGAACTTTAAATGATAATTGTTTTTAAGATACAGAGTGTTTTATGATTCTTGGCTAATGCTTTATTGCACAGTATTTTTGAACGGCCGTGCATATTTGAATAAAATTCGGTACAGTTAATATATTATTCTCTTGGTATACTCAAAACATAATTTCTTTGGGAACATTTCCAGGACCGTTCTCACTTTTCATAATGTATATGTCAGTGCCTTTAACATCACGCGATATACCTATTTTTCGGAAATGGTTATAAACGTTTGAAAGTCCAATAAACCAGTGTGTAAGATAATATCATATTTGATGGTACGTTTGCGGTTATTCTCTAATAAATTTCATCATAATTTTGTTCTAAAATAAGGAAAATATAACAATTTTAAATCAGCAATTTTCGTTGAAATCAATAATATGGGATCATTTCATATTGCCTTTTTTAGTACGTTTATATGAAGTAATCTTGGAATAATTACGACACTGATAACTTGATATCAATGTTATGAGTAGTTTCAGAAATATACGGCTTTTAACATGAACTGATGCACAGGAAACTTTGACGTCACTTCCTCCCACAATTTATCTCGAAGATACGTTTAATGTGCGAATCCGATTATTTAAAAGCAGACTCGCCAACCAATAACAACATTTGATCAATAATGACAAGCAATGTCAGAGTTGTAAAAACACTAACGCATGGAGAATGAAGAGAAATGTAAATTTCATAAGAAAAGAATGTTCCAACATTATTAAATCATACACAGAGAGAAATCGTTTTGGAACATTTTGCACAATGTTGTGGAACAACGTCTTGTTGCATTTTTTTAAACACTTGTAAAATTTTAAGGCACAACGTTATATAGTTTTATACATTTTAATTGTGCATAATTCTTGAGCGTTTTATTTATCCAATATAAAGATTTAGTTACGATGAATTTATTGGAAACTTCGACCAACAAATTGGCGAAATTTAGAGTTAAATTTATTTATTTTTCTCAACAAATCATAGCAAATTTAACTTAATTAATTGTTAATAGTATCTTCAAACTATATATTTTGTTGCCATTCTATTTACAATTAGTTTTAAGTAATTGTTTAAAGGATTTGCACAACTTGTGTAACATAAAAGTTTGATTTTATTTTATAAACGGTTGTTGACAAACTTGTGAAAGTAGGTGTCCCAATATATTTATTTCCGCTAAACAATAATAGTAATCTATGCCGCCCGCACAAATTGCACAAAATAATGACATACTGTTCACAATCAGTTTGGTGATATTGTTTTAAAATTTTGTATAATTGTTTCATTTGTTTCACGTAAATTTTATTGGTTAAAAATTGTACTGACCGCGCCGGCCATGCTACGCATGTACGCGCAGGCAATTACGCATTAGATCCAGGTGATATTTCGCTAAGTGAAGACATTCACTTCAGCATTATACAAGTACTTACATTTGTGATGGAATTTGTTGAAAACTTATTAACCGAGTGGGGTTTCCTGGATCTAATCCCAGCATTTACATAGGTAAGTACTTCACACAGAGTTACAGATTTGCATATATGTTCTCTTAAATTAACTTTGTTCATATATAAATATAAAAATGGTTTCTTGTTTATATGCGAAGAATGCATGATACCTATCTTCTATGCATGATACCTATGATTTCGTTTACAGCTTGAGAATAATTTCGTTTTCTTATGCGAAGCGACAGAAAGCTGTTCCTAAACTACTAAACCCAAAAGGCAAACTTGTAAAAGAACTGCTTCAAAATGAAAATAACACTTCTGATGGTAAGCAATACATTTGATTTTGGTGATGAACTGATAAATGTTATTATTTTTTTAAGAATATGACGTGACTACGACATAAGATTTATTCTACAAACTGCGTTAATAGAAGCTAAAAAGAAGAAGCACTGGAAGCCTTCCAAATTAGAATTATTACATGGATTTATTTTAAGCATAAATGTAAGTCACCTACTTATTTCCAACTAATACTTTATGCATATAAAATTTACTTGTATTTAAAAAAATAGAAATGTTTTCATTTACCATATGATAATATATAAATGCATGCTCTATTATGTATTGTTGTTCTGTTAAAATAAAATATTTATTCTTTAATTTTTTTATTGATATCCTTTAGGAAATAATATTTCACAATCTGTGTTACAGAATAATACAATTAAAATTAAGTGGATACATATAGTGTGTGAAACAAACGGTGAACCAAAAAATATATACATAATTTGGAGATTATACAGTAATAAATTGTGCAAAACTAACCCCAGTTGATACATTACTGAATAACAGCTTCTTTTAATTAAGTGTATATATTGTGCAAAATGAATTATAAAGTTGACAAAATAAACATACAATTTGTGGATTTCTCATTTAGAAATTGTGGAAAACTAAAAACATATTCTCTTAAAAAACTATAAACATTGTGTCACTTAAGAGCACAATTTTTTGTAAATATGTTTTACAAATGAAGAGGTTTAGATGTGAATGTTTATTTAGGAAACTTTCAGAATATATTTAAAAATTTCACACAAATTGTAGAAACTAACTTAATCTGTTCAGAGATTTGTTCCACAAGTGGAATAAAATTATTATATTTTTACGCAACCATAATTCAAATTTGTAACGAATTCAATTTATGCGATTTTTAAGTTTGTACAAAAATTTCACACAATGTTAATGCATAAACTGTACAAAATAATTGCCTCAATAATGTATTATTTATTTGCACAAATTGCTCCTGTCACCATTTTAAGACCAATTTGGGGTACAATTTTCTACAATTGTGGTAAAATATCACACACATTTTTCTCTGTGTATGTATGGCAGTCCATATTATTCACACAATTCGTGTTACTGTATGTTGGATTTATATCAGCTATTAGCAAAAGCACAATTTGAAATATACTAAATTACCATATGAATAAATGACGTCCCATAGCTGTTAATATATGAGCAATTTCTTGGTTAATTTTGAAGTATGTAGAGATAGTAGATAATTCTATCTTTTTGTAATTCGCTCTAAAATCAAAAGATCTGACAGAAAATATAATTTAAATATATGCTAAATGAGCCCGTTAGCCCTAAAGTGTTCTTTTATGGTTTCTAAATATGTGTGCTATCACATTAATAATTTTTAGTTGCGAAAAAAAATGAGTCGAAAAAATGCATATTTTTAAAGCAAATACAATAAGGTTTAAAAAATTTCACAATTTGTTTTGTTTGTGAGTTAAACAACGTTATTTTACGATTTACGGCTCTTTGATTAGACAGTCGAGGAATCCATTTCAGTCTATATTATTATTTCGACTTGATATTTGGTATGGTTCTTATTTACTAGAAGCATATTTTTCTAAAATTCCTCTTAAATACATACATTGTTATTTATGTTGTCATCAATTATTTATTTGAAAATGGTTAATCTTAACTTATAATTACAATTTACTATGTTGGTTAAAAAGATTTTGATTTACTTACCGATTTGAAAAATCAATTTTTTTAGTTACTATACGAGTAGAGAGAAAAACAGCGAGGAAGTCCTTTTTTGAAAATAATTTTTTTTATAGGCTTCTGTTTCTATTCTATAAGCATTTTAAACTTAATATGTATTATCGTTCCATTTTTTTAATACAGTTCATGTACTTCAGTACTTACATACTTACTTACTTGTGTGCAGAGCCGCATTATCCATAAGGCAATATAGGCAGCTGCCTAGTGGCGCCGACGTCTTGCGGGGCGGGGCGCTGGCGGCGAACGAAAAAACAACAAATTTTTATACTTTAAAATTATCAACAAAAAATAAACATTTTCTTAAAAGCTATTACCATTTCTTTTCTGTTTGTTAGATTTGGTCACAGATGTGGGTCGAATACCGGACCACCTTAAATAGTAGCTTACGCGGCGTTTATTTTAATCCGCGTCGTTCGACTTTTTTCACCTCGCTCTATCACAAATTTTCATTGGTCTGTATGAAACTTTGTAGAAATGATCCTTAAACACAATATAACAATACTGTAGATCGATATTTGTCGAAAGTTGAAACTCCCTCGATACTTGCTTCCTGAGAAACACAGAAAACGTGGAATTTTTCGGCTATTTGTTTACATTAAAATAACTGTAAACACTGAATGTTTTTCTACATTTCCTGCAATCACATGGCAAAGCTAGAGTCTAGGAAATCGTTTGAGCCCAAAATCAATTGTTTTTATTCACATCCGGCTGAGCAATGGCAATTCATGTAAACATAACGATTAATTTTCATTAATTTCGAGAGTGAAATTTTTTTTGTTTTTATTTTTTATCCCGAAACCAAATAATTAACTATACGCTCATATTTTTTATTTCTTATTTTAATGAAATTTTTTTCCGAAATATTTTTCGGTGATTTTTCAAGATTTCCCTAGGTTCCGAGCGCTCAGCGAACGGCCAGTTATTGCACGCGGCACTTCAATCATCATGATTTAACTAGTGCGGTTAATTACTTCCATATCTACATAGTGGAGTGAAAGTATAGTAATAGTAAAAAAAAATTCAAAAATTTTTCTTGTTAAAATTAATTTAGAATGTCACGAAACGCCGAGATTTTAAATATGAACAAAAAAAAATATGTCTGCCGTCTGTAACTTTTTGTTTACTGATATTATAAATAGTTTCGCCAGTAATAAATCCAGAAAACGTACATAATAGTTATTTATGATACAAGTGGCAAAAATGATGTTTCATTTACAAAATATTTGTTTCTATTGTTTTGTCCGTACTCACAAAATAAAATATTTTTAACATTTAATCATAAATAACTATTATATCTACTTGTTTAACTTTTTCCATTTAATGTTTTTTTTTTCGTGTGTTTGTGAACTTTAATAACATTTTAAAAGTTTTGTGGTAGGAGGGGGGGGGGCGGTATAATATAGTTGCCTATGGGCGAAAAAAGTCGTAATCCAACACTGCTTATGTGTATTTATATTTCACATTTTTAAAAATACTCCTTTATTTCACGAACCCATTCTTTAAATAAGCAAAAGTGACTGTAGAGCGCATTTAACGTACCACCTACGCTATGAAAACATTTCAATCATGGAGGACTTGGTAGAATTTGCTAGAAAACTTAGCAGGTACAAAGCTCTGTTCATCGTTATCGAGATGTAGTGTGCAGCCCCCAACCTTCTTAAACCAATTCGCAGGTAAACGAGGCCAAGCAAAAGATAAAGTGGTTAGGACCGGAAGATCTTAAGAGCTGCGGTGCATCTTAAGGCGGCATGTGCCGGGCGACAGCTGCAGCCCTTGTCCAAAGAAATAAACACGCAACGTCCAGCTGGTGCATTGCCATCATTTACAAGCCAAGGTGGCGACAATAACAAGCATTTTTATCTTATATAAAACGATTTTTTTAAATTTTATTGCTGATACACTTGCAGTAGTTACACCCTTTTTCGTTTTGTCTGGTAAAAGTGTGTTATTGCGTGTTGAAACTTACAGGTGTTTTATAGGGAGCAAATTACCCATATTAATATTTTTTATAAATTATGACATTGTATGTTATGTAATGAAAGTATGCATATGTATGATAAACTGTCTTTAATAAATAATATGTTATGTCGCTTGTATACTGTTTAAACCAACTTAAATATATTCAAAATTATGAAAAAGTAGTGAATAAATGTATCAAGCTCGTTTGAAAGGAGATGAATTAATATACTAAGGTAAATATCACCTACGATAATAAATTTAGTTGCAAAAAACATCTCCAACATAAAAGTATTGGCAAAATAATTGAAAACTAAGTAAACATAACATTATTCTTAATTTGAAATAGAATTTGGTTTTTTTAAAAGTGAATTATTATTTGCTTGCTTAATTGTATTGAAATATATTCTTTATAGGATTTTGCAAATAGCAGAGAAAATAACTATCTATGAGAACTAAAAGAAAAGCTATGTGTAAAAATATTAATGAAATCTTTGCATTCTTTCGATAACCTGAATTCTGGTTATGTAAATTAAAATCCTAAAATAAATTCGTATGATTTCTTATTTGGAAATTCTCATTCAACAACTAGCATCCACACAGTCGCCTACGGCCGCGCAGATTAAACTAGTATCTGCATAACCCCCTACGGTAATGAGAATTCAGTTAAAATGAGAATTGCAAAATCCTATAAAGAATACGTTTCAATACTATCAAGCAAACAAATAATAATTCACTTTTAAACATGCATAGAGTATATAGGCTCCAATACTAGTAAGCTAATAGACAGGCGAAGATCTATTGTTTTCATCAGTCAATGTCAAATATAATTTTTCATACTTATTCAGAGAAATTATCTTGGTTTTGCATGGAACATATTTATCAATGGCTTTGTGCCTTTCTGATGAGCTCCAGAATAAGTGCGAAAAACATTTCAAAGGCTAAGCATTTCCAAAAACAGAATGATAGATTTCATGAAAATGTAATCCATTAGAATGAAAATTTTTTAAGACAAGATAGGTAAATAAATTAATGTTAGGCCTTTGTTCTCATTTTAACTGAATCTTCATTACGGTAGGGGGTTGTGTAGATACTAGTTTAATCTGCATGGCCGTAGGGGACTTCGTAGATGCTAGTTGTTTAATGAGAATTTTCAAATAAGAAATTATACAAATTTATTTTAGGATTTTAATTTCCTAGCATAACCAGAATTCAGGTTATCGAAAGAATGCCAAGATTTCACTAATATTTTTACACATAGCTTTTCTTTTAGTTCTCATGGATAGTTATTTTTTCTGCTGTTTACAAAATCCTATAAAGAATATGTTTCAGTAGAATTTGGTTTTATTTAGTAAGATCAATATAATTAGCTCTGATGTCATATTTTATAATTTAAACCCAACTTAAATTTTCTTCATGTTTTCGAGATTTGCCATCTTATACGCGTGAATATGTCTGTGACTGCTGTTTGTGACTGCTAGATATTTTCTTCACATTTCAGATCAGCCCTCTACATGTTCACGAGTAGGAGAAGGTAAATCTCGAGAATTAAAAAAAAAAAACTACCCCGATTTACTTTTACATTTTAAATGCAACATACATATAACTATCACGTATTGCCGTACCACAAGATCAATTAATCTTATTTTAATAATTTTTACTAATGCCCAATAAACACTTTCTTACATATGTATTTGCTTAATCCATAATCTTTGTTGTATTATGAAATGGATGTAATATTTATTTATTTATTTATTTAGCTACACTGCTAATATGAACCACATGCTGCACGACAGTCTCGCGTCGTTGCTGAGAAACAATAACAGTGAGGATTACAGAGCCTCACGTTCACAGTTCAGGTCCACCACTACGCCTCTGAAGATTAACTGAAAAAGGAGAAAAAAATTCTACGATGCTTAGAACATTCGAATATCTCAAATATTTAAAAAAAAAACTACCGTTTCCATATTTGCTGAGGATATGCAGCTCATTGAATGTCTACCGAGACGAAACATTTACCAAGACCTGTATAAATCTGTTAAAATTTGTATACAGACCTGTACCACTAAAAATATACCCGATGATAAACTGCGATTTCAATCACCAAGTTGTCATATCGGCTTAAAAAACAGAATGAACATCCTTGAGAAAATACACAGGATATTGAACAGGAAGTTCCATAGTATACTTTTTTCATCCTTATTAGTGATATGCAGTTTCCTAAAGGTCTACCGAATGAAACATGTTACTAACAATTTTCTCAACAAAATACTTAACCAATAAAAGAAAAACTCAAAATCTGACCCTCCTGTCGAAGGTTAAAAATGTAAAACAATAATACCAGAAAGAGTCCAAATAATTAAATGGTGTCACCTAAATAATACGGTGAGATGAATACGGGAATTATTTGCAGGCACATTTTAAAACAAGCTAACCATTATACTGCCGTGTTAAAATCAAACGCCATATCTACTGATGATAACAAATCAAGAGATTCTGCATCAAAGTTGTTTTGACAATTCTTGGTAAAATACAATATAATTTATTTTAAAAAGGGGATTTCTGATGTAATAGGACGTTAAAAATCGACTAGACATATTAAATTAAAAAAATAATAAAAAACGTTAAAAGCGTATACTAAAAAAACAGATACGACCTTTATTGTTAAAAATATCATTGTGTATGCTAAGACACAAGGCGGTATCATCTACAGTGTATTGATTTAAAACGCAGGTACTGAATTCCAGCTTCTCTTCTTCTTCTTCTAGCGGAGCAACGAAAGGTCACCGCACTTAGGCCTTGTGGCCCATTGTGCAACCGCTAAAAATTTTTATTGAAAACCCCCATTCAAGCCGGATTCTAGCCCAAAGGACAAAAATTTTCCCTATGGGGGAATTTCTTATTTCCTGGATGGAACTTTCCTTCTCGTCCTAGCAAAACCTGCAGTCGGGATGGTCCACCACCCCTAGGGTGTGCAGGTGTTTCCTGAAAGAGCCGTGTCCGGTCAAGAGACCTATCACGACACAGACTTGTTTCCTGCTTAGTCGCAGAATTTGTTTTGTTCTCTCCGGCAAGGGCCCTGGGATGAGGAGCTTCGCTTGCCGAAGTCCTGGGTAGGAAGCCCAGTAGTCAATGAACAGGGAACGGGTCCAGTCTTCTATTAACCTCTTGGTGTTGGATCTAGGGTAATAGGGTCGGCTCTGGACCCATTAGAGGCCTCCGAGAGCATCCTCTGGTCAGAGCGTCTGCCCGCTCGTTACCCTCAATGTTGCTGTGTCCAGGCACCCGGAGAAGCCTGACCCAGTTAGATGAGCAAAGTTCGCAGAGAGCCTGTTTACAGTTTTGAACCAATTTTGATTTGGTCCTTGTCGATGCAAGGGCCTTGAGGGCCCCTTGACTGTCACTGCATATGTGTATGTGTTTGTTGGATTATTCTCTTCGGATATTCTCCTGTGCACAGACCAAGACAGCGAAGATCTCAGTCTGGAATACCGTGGCGAACTTGTCCAGGGCATAGGAAAGCTCAGCCCTGGGCTTTTCCCCATATCCCCACTCCGGTACCTTCCTCTAGTCTCGATCCGTCTCTAAAACAGACGATATAGGCAGGCCCGAGCGTGTCCTCGAGTGAGTTCCAGTCTTCCTTTTTGGGGATGACCACCTCAAAGGGTTGTGCGAAGGAGAAGGAAGGCACCGCATCGTCACTCCTGGCCTCCAGGAGTAGGTGGGCCCCTATCGCGTCAGATAGGGCCCTTGTATGACCTAATTGCTATCCTCCGAATCCCCACTGACCTCCACATTTCAGTCTGTAGTCCGCTTTTCAAGCCTCGGCTACAATCACCAAGTAAAGGGGCACGAGGTCCAGAAGGACCTCCAGAGCTGCTGTGGGGGTCGTACGTATTGCTCCCGTGACTCTCAAATAGGCAAGTCTTTGGAGTTGTGTTAGCTTCTGCCATATGTTTCGCCTGATTACGGCAGGCCACCAGACGACAGAAGCGTACGTAATCATTTGTCTAACTATGACAATGTAGTATCACATTGTTACCCTGGGGTTTAACTCCCAAGTTTTACCAAAGGTTCTTTTACATACCCATAGGGTTGTAGTGGCTCTTTGTATTTGTCTCTCTATGTGATCTTTCCAGGTCAGCTTAGAGTTCAGGATAACTCCCAGATACTTCACTGTCCTTGATATTGTTAGAGTGGTATTGTAGAGCACGGGTGCGACGAAACCGTCTAGCCTGCATCTCCTTGTAAAAATGACCAGTTCCGCCTTAGAAGTGGTAACTTAAGGCCCTGATCGTTGCATTTTGGCTTAGTATCCACAGAAACATAATTAACAAAAAATGCCGTAATGGATTTTTTCTTATCTTTTGACTGTTCTATTTAAAAGTCATTTAAAAACACTTCTTTAAATTTTATTGAAGAGAAAAAAATGTAGATATTAAATAAACCTAGCTATATTCTGTTACAGAATATTATGTAATTAACAAAAAATAAAAAAAAATTGAAGCAACTTTTGGATTTAGGGATATTTGGGGTTCAATAGAGACTAATTTACAAATGTACGGAAATTATATACTTTTATATTTAATACCTATATAAAATTTCTCTTATATGCAAATCCATCCAAAATTGCCTATATATGAAATTTCTGTACACCTGTAAATTACTTTTTCTTTATTCACTGCTTGACAATGACTGTAAGTTGAAACTGTAGTCGCCATTTTTATAAAACATAGTGGTAGAAAACATACAGTAGTAGTGTGTTTCATTTATTTATTTTTACAAAATAGTAATTTTAATTTTACAAACAAAAAACAACATTTAAATTTTAAACTAATGAAACAAGTTGAAACAGATGCAACATTATTTATCTGAAAATATGAAACAACTAACAGCTTTTGTCCCAAAATCAACAAATACGCGATTTCGGATATTTTTGTAGATACGGCGTTTGATTTTAGCACGGCAGTATACTAGTCGCCGATTTACTGCACTTTTTATATAATTGTTGCACATTCTATAGGATACTCTTCGCAGTTTATTTTGTAAATGACATTATTTAGATAAATAGTAACTAGCTTTTTCATTTATTGATCGATTTTGTTAAAAACAATGGGGTTCTGCCTGTAGCTAGCACTAACTCTTGTCCAAATTTCAATACAATCGTAATTTTCATTCTTAAGTTATCGTGCTTACATAAAACGTGACGGACGGACGGAAATTTTAAAAGTTGTTCAAAATTTGATCACCAGCATAGTGATATGAAAAATTTTTCCTTACGAGCAATATTACCGATTTTAGAAATGTGACGATCGAATTTCAAGTGTTAGTAAACGAACTCTGAAGAAAAATTCTTATCATTCATTTATTTCTTGATAATTAATGTTTTGTTGGGATGGGAAAAACAATGCAAAATATTTATTCAACAAATCGACTCTGGCAAAATATGAAAAGAATTATTATTTTCAAGTGTACCAAGTATTACCTATCACTATTATACACTCTTCGTAAATACAAAACGAAGAGTATATTGCATTCGATCGGCACATTTCTAAAACCAGTAATATCGCTCCTAGGGAACAAATTTTCATATTATGAATTACACCCCCTTGAAACTGGAGATTGATACGCCTATGCCTAATAGTGAGTGACTGGAAACTTGTAGAAAGAGATAGAGTTTTCTAGAGTGTGGCGAGAGAAGATTCTTGATTGTGTTCTGGATGGATCTAGGGGCAATTTCAGAGTATATAAGGCGCGATTACCGGCGCAGAAAGAAGTTTTACAAAAGTGATATTAACAGCGAAAGTGAGGTTATAAATTCGAAGTATAAATATAAACATTGTGAAAGTTAGTTTGTGTAATCAGTAAATTATGAAATAAAGTTTTAGTGGTTTACCCGTTGTTAAAATTATTTAGAACCCACGGATTCATACAGGGTGTTTCCTAAAGGGTGGAAAACTCGTAACAATATCACTGTGTTGGTGATCGAATCCTGAACATCTTTTAAAATTCCGTCCGTCCGTCTGTCTGTCTGACTGTCAAATTATAGTAAAATTTGGACAGTAGTGTTAGCTGGAGGAAAAACCCTATTGTTTTTTTAACAAAATCTATCAATAAATAAAAAAGCAAATTATTTAAACTTGTATATTTATATTATATAATATTGTTACATTACAAAACCGGCTCATTAGGCAATAGTCCCTAATGCTTATCAACTTAACAGCAATAAAGTCACAATTGCGACAAGATTATGAACCAAGCTTTGGCGGCTTTCATGCATCTCGCAGTTTGACAAGGCCGTCACTCGCTAATACAAACTAACATTATTATATTCTTCGCAAATACTGTTTTATTTAAAAGTGCAGTAAATCAGCGAGGAGTGTAGTGGTTAGCTTATTATTAATGGGACAGGTCTGACACTCTACCGCCCAGAGCTTCTGCTCTGTCTGTACATTTCTCTCTCTCTCAAACTAGAATCCTAGCATAGCAATAAAGTCTGTAACGAGCCGGCGTCAATTTAGTATAATTTCTCTGCATATTAGATGTACACAATGTTCACGTTACGATGAACTAATCTGCATTAGATGTAAAATCAGTGACCATAGTATCTCGACTAATTGTTATAAGAAACTATTTGCTTTCAATCCCAATTATAGCGATGGGAGGTTATCAAACAATGCCAAATTAAAACTGAATAGATAGAAATGCATAGGTAAGTTATTTGGACAGCCAAGAACAAACTTTTTTCACGTCAGAAAATTTTGGGGCAACTCTTCTAAGGAATAAGTTTTAAGGCGTTTAAGAGCTTTTCTTAATAATCTTTTCACAAAAGTGGAATGACTGCATAATTTCTTTATCTGCCGAGTGAAACATAGCATGTGATTCTCGCTGTAAATATAACTTCTGATTATTGACTTTGTGGTCAGTGATATTGTAACGAAATTTGACATTACACTTACCCATTTAACGAAAATGGGCAAAAACTTACGTTCTACAATATCGCAAGGAATACTAATTACGAAAAAACGAAAAACTGTTTAAGAAAAGAAAAATTTAAAAGTGAGTTATTATTTGTTTGCTTATAGTTGTATTGAAACATATTCTTTATAGGATTTTGCAAACAGCAGAAAAAATAACTATACACGAGAACTAAAAGAAAAACTATGTGTAAAAATATTGATGAAATCCTTGCATTCTTTCGATAACCTGAATTCTGGTGATGCTAGCAAATTAGAATCCTAAAATGAATTTGTCTAATTTCTTATTTGAAAGTTCTCATTCTAACACTAGCATTTACATTCTACTCAGTCCTCTACGGCCATGTAGATTAAACTAGTATCTACAGCCAACTCGGTGGCGCAATGCTGAAGGTGTTTGGCTTGCTACCGCGGAGACCCGGCCTCGAATCCTGGCCAGGGTATGGATGTTGGTGGCGTTTTTTCATGTGTTACCGAGACGGTAGCAGTGACCTAGACCGGTGTTGTGTGGCACAACATGTCTAGTCGCTGTTATCTCTTCTGAGTTCGAGTCTCAGCTGCGGTAGATGGCAATATCGCAGGGAATGGTTGTTGTGTTGATGTCTATGTGTATGTGTCCTGGTTGAGTGGTAGAGCAGCAATAGCTGAACTCCGCCAGGACGTTAATATAAATAAGGCATTAAAATAAAAATAAAATAAAAAATACATAACCCCCTAAGGTCATGAAGATTCAATTACAAATGAGAACGAAGGCCTAAAATGAGTTTATTTACCTATCTTGTCTTACAAATTTTTCATTCTAATGGATTACATTTTCATGAAATCTATCTTTCTGTTCCGTATTACCTAATGTTTAGCCTTTGAAACGTTTTTCTCCTTTATTCTAAGAAATTAGACAAATTCATTGTAGGATTTTAATTTGCTAGCATAACCACAATTCAGGTTGTCGAAAGAATCTAAAGACTTCATTAATATTTTTACACATAGTTTTTCTTTTAGTTCTCATAGATAATTATTTTTTCTGCTGTTTGCAAAATCCTATAAAGAGTACAATTACAATTATAAGCAAACAAATAATAATTCACTTTTAAACATGCATAGAGTATATAAACTCCAATACTAGTTAGCAAATAGATAGGTGAAGATCTGTTGTTTTTATCAGTCAACGTCAAATATAATTATTTCATACTTATTGGTAGAAATTGTGTTGGTTTTGCATGAAACATGAGTGGCTTCGTGTCTTTCTGATGAGCTCCAGAATAAGGACGAAACACGTTGCAAAGGCTAAGCATTTTCAAGAAACATAATGATAGATTTCATGAAAATGTAATCCATTAGAATGAAAATTTTTAAGACAAGGTAGGTAAATAAATTCATTTTAGGCCTTTGTTCTCATTTTTACCTGAATCTTCATGGCCGTAGGGGTTTATGTAGATACTATCTTAATCTGCATGGCCGTAGATATGTGATGGTTTCTCTTTAAGTTCTCATAAATAGTCATTTTTTCTGCTGATTGCAAAATTCTCTAAAGAATATGTTTTAATAAATCGAAAAATGAACACAAAGACACAAGTGAGGCAAAGTCAATCAATTCATACAGTGTTCGACTAAATTTTAAATGACAATTGAAGTGAATATAAAATAATAATCACAATAAAACACGCGGAGAAAAAAGAAACGAATACCAGGCCGATGAAATAATTTTTGATGACGCTCACCCACACATTGACGCTAAACCTCCTCTGGAAACTTGCCTGTCTCTTAACTCGTGAATTTTCCTCCACCCAGCATTTTAAGTCATCTAATTAAAGAGTGATGATCTTAATTAAATCAAGATAGTAACTAAAACCTGCAGTTTTACCTGATATTTTAAATGATGCTGCATATGAGATTTTAAAATCAACATTTCTTTAATTTACCCGATGAAATTCCTTTAGCAGACCGGCACAAAATGATATTTTAGCACAATGGTTGTCCAGCATACTATCGTTGCGATGTTAGGGAATGATTTCATCAGCATTTTCTCAATCGCTAAATTGGCAAAGGAGGACCAATATTCTGGCCCGCCAGGTGTCTTGATCTCGCACCCCTAGATTTCTGTGTATGGAGGTACATGCGCAACAGAACATATCCGCAAGGATTACAAGGACTTCTATTCAAAATAATGCTGAATACTTTGATAATCAACTGTAAATGTTAGTTAATAAAAAGGAAATGTAGTTAAAGTTTGACTGTGTTATTTTACTTCAGAAATAATATTTTAATATATTCGAAAAATAGACACCCTTTAAGCAGAAGCATACTGATTAAGAATTGCATAGTGTTTACCTGTAATCCTGTACAAGTGTTCATGTGTAGGGGAATTTGGGGTAGAACGGGGTAGCATGGTAAAACGGGGTACTGTTTCTAAAAGAGATATTACTTAAGCTAGAGATGTACCGTAGTGAACACTTGGAAGCTACTGCTTTCCCTCACTCCATGCATTAGCGCTGGTCAAGAGTCAGGCTTTAGCAGATATGTTAGTCCAAGTTCATACTTGATGGTGTGCGTGTGTACGTGTATATTGCAAATATTAGTAGTTTTCAAAGCACGGTAAGTACTTTACAATAAAGTATTTTACTGGCTGAAAATGATGACTTCTAGCTCTATTATTGTCCAATAGAATTGCCTCTAATGATTTTTTTGAACATATATTTTTACAATTAAATAAAAATGGCGCTTGGGTCGAAATGGGGTACCAGTATAAGGAGCGAAGTGGCCCATGTTCTAGTTCTGAAAAATGTAATTTTAATAAGTAAGTACTGATTTTCTTTTTAGATGCGCGTGTATACAAAAGAAAAACTACAAAGTTGGTCCACAGAGAGTATGGAGCAAGCTATTGAGGTGGCTGCCAATCACGAAATGGGATGCAGAAAAGCTGCAATACAGTTTAATGTATCTTAGACAACTTTAGAAAGATATGTGGCTAAGAAGAAAAAAGATGAAGACAATTTCGAGATTGATAAGAGTTCTGGAAAGTTTTTATGTATTTTTGCAGAGTTGCTAGAAAAGGAATTAAAAGACTTCGCGCTAAACATGGAAGCCCGATTGTTTGGGTTAACAGTAACGATTTGAGACAGTTGGCCTACCAACTCGCCGCTCTAAACAACTGTAGTGAAAGATTCAAGTCCGAAAGCCATCTCGCTGGAAATACTGGGTCCAAGGGTTTTTAAAAGGACAACAAAGGCAACATCTAGAGCTCTGGCAATGGGTTTCAACAAAGTTGCCAAGTCACAGTTTTTCAAGTTGCTTGATATAAATATAAATTGACAGGTGACAGAATTTAAAATTTTGACGAGACGGACACTACTGTTAACCCAAAAGAACATTCTAAAATACTGTCATGAAAAAGAAAACGTCAGGTAGGAATACTTCAGCAGAATGGGGGAAGACAGTTACGGTTGAAGTATGCTTTTCGGCTTCAGGAGCTTATATGCGTCCTCTACTTGTGTTTCCGAGACAAGGGATGCAACAAGAATTTGAGCATGGTTTGCCGTTGGGATCGATAGTGAAACTATGCGATTCAGGCTGGATGAATGAAGAAATATTTATGGACTGGCTTAGAGAGTTTGTAAAGATGAATTATGCAACAGACAAAGGGGTAGTCTTAATTTGTTTTCCTCCCCACTGTTCTCATCTGTTACAACCTACCCTCTTTGGAGCAGCGTTTATAAACGCCGCAACGATGAAAACAGCTATAAACGCATTCCAGAAAACTGGTATTTGGCCTGTATATTCAGAAGTTTCTACTGAAGCAGATTATCTTCCTTCTGATACAACAGATATTCCAAAAGAGATTGAGCATATAAAAAACAATAAAACCTCTTCACAGCAGAGTTCAGCAACTTTGGAGAGGACTGCAACACCGCTAGTGCAAAGTACAAGACCTACAGTGCCAGGAGAATCGATAAATATTTTTGAGGAGCAAGCGCATTGTTCCAGATATCGAACTCCTCCGATACAGATGGGTACTTCCCTTCATTTGCAGCACCATCTGTCTCAGAGTTGTGGTACCTCAAATGACTCAACAAGAAATATTTCAAACCATTTCGTTCATGCCTCTCCTTCTGATATTCTACGCGTACCAAAAGTTGCGATTTATTCTAAGAGAGCCAATAACAAACGAGGAAAGACTGCGATTTTGACGTCGACGCCATATAAAAATTAACATGAGCCATCGAACGAAGAATTCTCAAAAAGCAACGGAAAAATCTAGTAAAAGGAAAAATCGAGTATCCCAAAAATAAATGCGTCAAAAAGAAACTAAAACAACAACCTCAGCAAAGTAAAAAGAAATTATAACAAAAAAAAGTTGTCGAATCATCAGAATCCTCAATTCGAATTCAAGAGAGGGTTGGATTTCGTGCAACGTTTGTCATAAGTGGGCTCACAATGCATATGCCGATATCAATAGCGATGAGGACGAAATTAGTTTTAGTTGTGAGTTTTGCAGATGAATATTTATGTGAAATGACATTTTTTTCTTACTTTGTATCCCCTAAATACCATTAAATTTTTTTTATTAACATTTCTTTTTTGTTTCAGTTCATTTTTAAAAAAGTGTCCTTAAATATTGTGATAAATATCAACATCACCGAGACACATTTTCATGTACCCCGTTCCACCCCACGTATGGAGCGGAACGGGACAAAATGTATTTTTTATTAAAATATGAAAATATAGAAAACTTACCTGATTTTTTTTTAGTGTCTTACTTATAGTATATAACTAATAAGTTAACCAATATATAGTCTATAGAAGTAGTAGTAGTAGTCAATTTTTTACCACTAACGTTAAGTACCCCGTTCGACCCCAAGTTCCACTATCTATTTTATAAAATTCAAGAAAAAAATTAGTAAGAAAATCATCCATTTATATACAATCATCTGAAGAATTTTTAGGAACAAATTTATTTCAGTATCTGTGCACTTATAGAAGAATATAAGTGATGAAAGAAGAGGATTCGGGAGAAAATAATCAAGATATATGGGAATGGGAAGAGAAAAAGAATTTATTTCGTATCGATTTGCTACAACACGTCGCCTGAACGCTTTTTAGTAAACCAAACACCCTTTGTGCACATCTCAATATATTGGATATTTATTAGTCCTCTGTATATATTATATATTTTTTGTTAAAATGCTATTTGAGTTTTCGTGGATTTCTACTTTGCAAGCTAATACTCTCAACAAATTGGTAAAGACAATGAATTTAAAGTTGAAAGCAATAAAAGTAGTGGATAAAAATATTTATGAGTAGACAATCATCACTATATGTTATATAGAATGTTTTCAAGCTCGTACGAGTTAAATAAATGATTTGCTCCTCAAGTTATTTCTTGAAAAAGTTGGTTTCTCCAAAGCTGTATCTGCTTTGTGACGCATAATGCTGAGAGAATCCCACCAATTAAAGATTATTTCTTCCAGTACTTATTATTTATGCGTATATGAACTTAGGTACCCCTATTTTGGATTAAAATTATTTTAAAAATTTGGAATGGTATTACCAGTGACGTAGATACGGGGTAGGGTGATTCAAGAAATATTAAAGCGCTAGACACACCTGATTTTTTATTTTGTTGTATTGCTGGTACAAAATTTCATCAGCCTGCTTCAAGTTGAATGCAGTGCACAATTTGTATATCGGGATAAGAATATACTGCAAATATTGACCAAGTACACAAAATTCGAAAAAAACTGAAACTTCTGTAAATATATTTGTCGAAGATGACAGTGATGAGGGGCGTTTTAGGGCGGATCTACTTGATTTAGGCCTCATGTTGATAAACACAATTTATTCACTTGAATTACAACCACTTAAAGAACAAAGTTATTTATGATTTAACTAAATTTACCTAAATGTCTAAATATGAAATATTATTGTTTATATCTTTGCAAACGAGAACAATACCACATAACACTTGGATCTAGCAGTCCACCACCACTAGTCCCGCGATTCGACACTATATCTACAAAGGTTATACTTAGACTCAAACTCAAGGGACTCTCAAGAGGTTTTTGTGTTCTGCACACCGCGGGGAGGGTGCCCGCGAGGGTACTCCAGGTGTCATCCTTTTAACATGACCATATATGCAGATGTTTATTCTTCACGTTCCTTAACGCAATCGGTACTTGCTGACGGCTGACACTTAGTGATGAATTATGTGGTTCTAGATGTTTACGAAAGTATCGGAGGGCCGCTACAAGAGGGTCCTCTGCGACACGGCCATCCTGACCTTGTGCATGTCCTCGAGCAGTGCAACTTAGTTCTTATCTGAAACGCAAATAACTAATTACCAATCTCAAAGTCGCTCGATCATCCTGACTATACACCAGGTAAGTATAGTATGACGACTATACTCAGGTTCATAGTACAAGACAATGTAATTTTGTGTATACACAAGGATGAATGGGAACCGCAGTGCTATCTTCTTAATCACAATCAACAACAATTATATCACAGAGCACCGCAGCGCTGTTTTCTCAACCTCAGCCAACATTAGCTATATTACATCATAATGGAGGACCCCCGCAGAGCTATTCTCTGAGCCTCAGCCAACACTGGCTATATTACATCATGATGGAGGACCCCCGCAGAGCTATCCTCCCAAACTCAACCAAACAGCTGTATCACAGAGCACCGCAGTGCTATTCTCTCAACCTCAGCCAACACTGGATATATTACATCATGATGGAGGACCTCCGCAGAGCTATCCTCTCAGCCTCTGCCAACTCTGGCTATATTACCTAAATGTCTAAATATGAAATATTATTGTTTATATCTTTGCAAACGAGAACAATACCACATAACACTTGGAGCTAGCAGTCCACCACCACTAGTCCCGCGATTCGATACTCTATCTACAAAGGTTATACTTAGATTCAAACTCAAGGGACTCTCTCAGGCGTCATCCTTTTAACATGACCTTATATGGAGATGCTTATTCTTCACGTTCCTCAACGCAATCAGTACTTGCTGGCGGCTGACACTTAGCGATGAATTATGCGGTTCTAGATGTTTACGAAAGTATCGGATGGCCGCTACAAGATGGACATATTTATTATTTTTGCCCATATTTTTTTTTTAGTACGTATATTAAAAAAAATTATAAGAGTACCTAAGTAGAACCATAACAAGACTATTACTATAAATTTTCACTCAATGCAAATGCAAAATCGCTAGATTTAAAACTACTAAATAGGAAGATTAACATCATTTTTAAATTTATATCTACCACTGAAATTATTGAGTGATAATTCATAGCAATAGTATTGTTATGGTTCTACTTAGGTACTCTTATAGTTTTTTTTAAATATACGTACTAAAAAAAAAGTTATGGCCAAAAATAATAAACATTTCCATATCGGATGTCCCTTTCTAGGGAATGGCCACCTTAAAGTTTTTCTTTAACATGAAATAACCCTATTAGCGTTCATGCCAAGATTATAATATTACTATAAAAACAAGTCTACAGCAGCTTATATTTAAACCTTTACATGGAATATATAAACGTTTAGTAATAACTTAAATATTTACAAGTTGATATAATGTTATTTGAATTCCCTCATTGTCTGGGATACCATTTCAATTTGACGGAGAAACCAGGCATCCTATAAGATTTCCGTCCTTTCGTTTTTGAGTATGGAACCTAAAAACGGAATATTGAAATTTAGTAACAAAAATACTATGGGATAGAGAGATTGAAAATAGTGTTTCTGGAATGGTATTTTACTGATATTTTCTTTCAACTTATTTACAACTGAAACAGGTTCATATTCAGTGTATTCTATTTATGTAACTGGGATTTATGTCACAGACAGGCATACCTAATGAAATGGAAAACTTGAAACAAATACCATATTAGTTTTTATCTAATTGATTACATCATGTTTCTGTAGAAAGTTTATATAAAAAAATTAATAAAGAAACATTAGGTGCAAAATAGATATCCTGATTTTTTCTGTATTTTGGTATGTGGCACCTGTACGTACATTTATGATTTCTACTTAACAATGTTTTATCTAAGAAATTAAATTATTCAATATTCATCACCAGTAAATATTAATTTTTATGAAGATTACAAATTTTTATTTTGGTCCCGCCACTGATTTGTTGTGATTGGAATTGAAAATGGGTACTACACGATGCAACCCTCGACCACCGACCCAGTAACCATCTGCTGCCTACGTCACGATTTCAACTTGCTGTGATCAGCTGTCACTGAGTTGTTTTTGATTTTTTTTCTACCCGTATTGTATCGAGCAGCAGTTGTACCGGCATATTTTGTGGTTTTTTGCAATATATTCTCTTATAATTATCCTACACAGGAACGTCGGAGGCACGAACCAGCAGAACTCCTTTATTGTCTGTTTACATTAATGGGAATTTTGTTAATATTGCAGGTTGTGGTCTTATTTAACTTTTGTTCGATATTCCACATCTGTTGTGAGAGTTTAACCTTAGGATCAAAGGCCCCATGGATCATTTTAAAAATATATTGAATATCTTTTAACAATATAAACAGGAAGCGCCTATGAGAAATTGAAAACCTAAATTGTGTTGCAAAAAAGTTAAGAAATCTAAAAAAGCAGAATATATTGAACTTAATATAACAACTAAATTGGCAGGAATATCCGTTATTAATTTATTATGTTTATTTAATTTAATCACGTAGTATATTATTACCGGATTATTATGTATGTAATATGTACTGTGTAATAATCAAAGCAAAAAAAAAAAATTGATTAGAAACCGATTCCATATTCCACTGAAGGCTATTATATAAAAAAATATATGCTTATGTGTATTTATTTATTTTTATTATTTAGGTACACCACTCAACAGGTTAACCAATTACAGAGTGGTAAACATTACAGTGACCTAATATGACATTAATTGAACTGAGTCTGCGGTAGGTTTTTGGTGGAATATACTAAATAGAATAAGTATTAAAAACATTTGGTATTACTGTTGCACAATTTTTACTAAGATTTCTCTGACATGTGTTTCGGCTGTTCGACCATTATCAAAGAGTTATAACAAGTAATCTCAAAGTGGCTATTACAGGATATTTATAGGATCTGAGAGGTATAGATAACCTAATTAACATTTTATTACTTATTTCTAATATAGCTACTACTAGGAATTTAATTTAAATTTTTAATTACTATTTCTGAGCCACATGACGCATTTTGTAGGAATATAGAATGGGAAGCGTAGGTGTTTGTAAGATGCTTCTTTCAAGTTTACATCTGTTATCATCTCCTTGTTTATCTTCTTCTGAATCTTCTGCATCTTCCTTTTCTGAATATAGCAGTGTGTATACTCTTGATATTTCTTTATGGAATTCCTTCTTGTGAGTTCTTTGTTCTGGAGCAGGGAAATGTTTCAGGTGTCATTATCTGCTTTTTTGTTGTATTCTTTGGCTAGCTTCCATTTTTATTTGACCATTTGTGGATTCAGGTTTTTTAGATGATGTTCTTCTCCTCATGTACTTGGTATATGTTGTTTTTCTGCGACGTTCATCTTCTTTAGACGTTCGTATGTATTGTGTGCTCATGCGTCAACGTTCTCTACGTCGCTATCTTTATTTTTTATCTCATTGTTCACCATTGTTCACCAGTTAAGTTCTACCAGTTACCTCCTGGTATTTATTTTTTATATTCTTCTTTCTATAGTAGGAAAATGTTCCAAGTATTATATGTTATATCCTTTACGTACCTCTACTTTCCAAATTTTAAACTATATGAGACAGACATGTTTTTTAACCGACTTGAAGAAAATGTCCTCAATATATTGCAATATTATATGTTTTTTTTTGTGTGTGTTGATTGAAAATTCTAGCTTAGTTTAAATGATTTCTATCAAATTTACTGCAAAGTGTCAGTTATGCTAAGTCTAGTGTAATGTGAACAAAAATCGACAAAAAATTTTCTATGTTATTTGCATATTCGCAAATTGTACGAGGTGATTTGAATTAAAAATTTTCTTTTTGGTTTATAGTATTGATCATTTATACTGCGCAGTGATGGCCACGTCTCATTTAATTTTTTGTCAAGTGTCCAGTTCACAGTTCCAGTTCACATTAGACCAAACTCTCAAGAACTGCACACATTAATTTTGTACATTATTGTCCCATGTTATTTTCTTTCGCTGGGTAGAATCTACGTAAGGGCCCACTAAGGATGAAAACATTTTTTTAAAAAGAACTAAAAGTTATGAAATAAAATTTCATCTAGTTGGACGGTTATTCCCGAATATAAATATTTAGGTAGGGGTAAAAATGAACAAATAACAAAATCAAATGTATTTTTAATCGACTCCAATATTGATATTAAGTCAATTTTAATACATATTTTTTTACATACAGAAGAAAAATACCACTAAAAACAACAAGACATTTGCGATATTTTAAAAATGAAACCCCATTAAATAAACAACAAGCAAATTGACGCAAGGGTAAAAACATTTTAAAATACGAAATGCGAAGATACATTTAAAAAAAGCAATCGGGAATGTGACACCAGAAAATTGGGATCTGCCAACAGGGATGTTAAGGAAGTGGAAGAGAACATGTTGAAATTAGACCTAATACCTAACAGAAAATCAAGTTGTTCTAGTCATTACTGTGCAAAATCGTTCATCTTATCCTCAGTAATATGACAGGAATTGAATTAAGTATCACACGCTAGTAATTTATTCGCCATCTGCTTCTGAGTGAGATGTAACATTTAAATATAATAGGATTATTTAATACAGCATTTTAGCAGCCAAGATGTCAATTACAAAATTAATGTATTAGCCCATATTGTATTATGTCTCTAAATATCTCTTCGTTAGTTTGTTTATTAACCACTTTCCAGTTCACAATGGTACTCCCTCTGGATCTTTTTGCAAATAGTAGAGGATACGAGGCCCTATACATAATAATAGATGTTGAAAAATGTCATAAATAATTTTCATTGAAATATTATAATAGCATAAAATTAATCAGAAAATGGAACAGAAAATTATGCACACAAATCTGCAACATAAAACCCCGATCTCAGATAGTGACTAAAATTACAGAAACATGTGACTACAGATTTTGAGACTGTATGGTTTACAGGGTGCTTTTTAAGTTGGAAGTAATTATCACAATTTAAATAAATTACATTATATATAATTTGACAGCAAAATGTTTTTTGATAGCATTGTTAAAATAATTTCGATAACAAAAAAAGAAAATGTAGTAAATAAATATGGTAAATATAATGTTGCAATAGTTAGAGAAGGGAAAATAAAAATCAATTTCGAAGTCAGTGACTGTAATCAAGCGGGGGAGGGCTTAAAGAACAGTTTCTTGCAAATATTTTGTAAACTACTGCTCTGGCACGAAGTATAAAATATACAATTTAAAGCTCACAAAATTATCTTCAAATTGAGGCTGGTTTCGCCTCATTTCTCAGAGATATGGTGTCTTTAAGGTTTTTTATGTTTTTTTTACTCTTTTCTAAAATTTAATTCAGACTTCAGCTGTCAACGCATGTTTTTCCTGATTTGCTCAAAAATTAGGAATCTACAGAAATGCATTTAGTACAAGGTTAAATTTCTGACAATTTGGTTCGTAGTACAAGCCTCTATGGTTAAAATTGGTCAAGTTTTGGGTATTTCTTGGTAAAAAATTATTAATTTATGAAATTCTAAGTTGCGAAATTCCTTTAAATTGCATTGTGACAATAAAATACATTATTTTAGCTCTTCACACAAATGACATTATTTTGCTTAAAAATAATACATAGCCTAAAAGAAATAGGAAAAAAACGTATATCTATGCGAATTTGTTATAAGCATTATCTTCAAACAACCAAATTATTTATAAAATATTTAAAGTTTACAAAAAAGGAAGCGAATATAGTAAACTTCCAATATCGTATTGACTTTATATGGTTCACATGACAATATAATTTGATATTTTTTAAAGAAAAATCCAAGATGGCAGACAGTCTATTGTTATTTAATATCCGATTCTATTAAAAATTAGTATCTGGGTATTGTTGAAGTTGTAGATTACAAATATGTGATCAAAACTCACAAATTCAATCTAGCGATGCCAACACAGCAGATAGATTTTATTATTTATCATCTGATTCAACTGAAAATCGGTATCTGATGGTTATCGAGGTTGCAGATTACAATTATCTGGCCCAAAATTAACAATTCAAAATAGCGGCTTCAAAATGGAGGATAAGTTTTGTAATATATAGTCTGATAAATAAAAATCAAAATTCAAGAATTCAGCGTGGCTGCTTTAGGATGACGAATAGGTCCTGTTATTTATAGGGATGGAATTTTATCGAACAAAGACATTATTCTGATTAGAAAAAACTAAAAATAAAAAATAAATTATGTTAATAAACATAAAAGCGTGCGGCGCCCAAAATATCTGGAAAACAGAAGTTTTTTTTAAGTTAATTAACATAATTATTGTTATTATTAACATTATTTTCTTCTTTTTAGTGCATTTTTTAACAGTTTCAGTTTGTGTTAAAAAGCATGCTTTTTAATTACGTCCACATCCACCTAGTGGAGTGGAAGTATAGCAATCGTAAAAAAAAATCAAAAATGTTTTTGTTGAAATTGTGACATTCAAAATTACCTGAATGCCACTTGTTAATTTTTATTCTAATAGCAATTAATTTTTGTAGTCTTAAACCACAATTCAGTAAACTTATTAATTAATTTTTCAGTTCAATCCTGAAGCCGTCCTTGTCTTACTGAATCCGGAAGAATTTGTGTTTATCATTCCAACTTTAAATTATAAATTAGCATACAAGCGCCATCTGTTACTTCTCTTGATATACACCTACGAGTCATCTGGTACAACAAATATTTAAAAGAAGAAATCTGTATTAAGTGAATAAATCCCAAATCAATAAAAAAAATTATAAATCGATAATTCTGATTATATTAGAACTCATGAATTCATATAAATGATACAGTAGAGTAATTGTGTAGATTTGTATTGTATTTAAAGAATGATTTATGTTACCAGTACCTGCGACACCTCGCGTAATTATGAGTAACTAGGTTTTTAGATCATACACGGTATCGGAACAGGTCGTCAGGGCCATTTTCCTGTCTACTTCGAGCAATACAGACGTATTTCGGACCGATTAACACCTCATCTGGAGTGGTATGTTAAAAGATACTTGATAATATGAATATAATTACCTTCTGTAGTATTTGTTGTACATGTATTTGTAATTTAATTGTTGAATTTATCATAATTAAACGCGATGTTTGTTGATCACAAATTATTTCATTCGCGGCGCGTGGCTTGAAAGATGAAGACGCGGTCATGTTAATATATGAACGGGGTATTTCGAGACATGTGTTTAACTCGGTATTAAGATATATTTAGAAGTAAATGTTATTAATGAATAATTGAGGTTTAATAAGGGTTTAAAGACAGTTCGAATTTAGTAAATTACATTTTCGTAACCTTATCGAATAATTAAAACTCAAAGGAATTTAACTCGATATTAGTAGGGGCGAGAAGGGCATGTTAATGTAATTTATTTAGAGAGACACCAGTAATGCATTAACGTGGGGATTTTATCAAACGCACTAAGAGTGCCCACTAGTAAGCAAGTAATTTCAAGTGTAGTAACAGATAATAACTCTTGTAGGAATGAGGTGTTAACCCTTAAATTTGGAGTTTTACCAAAAAATTGGCTTAACCTTGTGCCAAAGAACTGGGCTGCTGCTACTAACCCATGGGTTATTTGCCAAGAAGGAGTCTTTGAATCCAAATTGTTGGAGCGTCTTGGTAGAGTCCCCGCTGGATGAGAGCACCAAGTTAGAATTTTGGTAACCGTCCACAGAAGATTAAGTTCTGAGAGTCGAGGGATCTCTGCTGATGTCAGTAGTCGAGTGGTGGTAATACACAGGGAAGATTCGGTGAGACGAGGACCAGGGTTGGTTTCTGCAGGACGCAACCGGTGGTAACAGTATCACTTGAATTTCTCTTCATTGTTCAACTTTCAACATTCAGCTTTCGATACATTTTTAAACATTTCTAAATGTTTACTATTGTTGTATGTTATATATTGCCTTCAGCTATTTATTAATTTTTTACATTTAATTATTTAGTCACAGCTTAACGATAAATTGTCATATTCTGTATTTTATTGGTCTTCAACCGAACCATAATTATTTAAAAAATGTAATTTAAGTTTCTGTAAGGAAGTAGCTACATCCAACCATAAGGTGTAACATTTAAATTAATTAAAATCAAATCATTTCAATATAATAGAGTCAATAAACCAGATATATTTAACAGAGTAGTGTGTTTATCTGTGAGAATTGTATAAGTATCTATGACATTTTAATTATCTCTGAGTAGTCACAGTCGTACAGTTAGACAAGTACGTTGTAGATGTTTTTTTAATATGACTACTGGTGCCTAACCTAAAAATAAAAATTTTTCTGAATAATTTCCGAACCACGACCCAGTCTCCACAAACTAAACGAGAACCGGGCAACCTCAACTTCCTAACCTGCTGGGGGCAGAAGTTGGTGGTACAAAATAGGTTTATATGTCATAAGATGTCAAAATTTAAATTAAAGCGAAAATAATTTTCTGTGTGTTAATCTGTAGGTCTGTAACTTTTTTTGTGCGCATGTTTCAGGGACAGTTTAAGACGTTGATTAAAAATTTGGTACACATATGTATCATGACGAGGTCTGGAACTAGATTATATTTTTCGCTCATTTTAGTGAAGGGTTGGGGGTTAAATAGGGGTAAATAAGAGAAAATAAGTAAAGAAAAGTGGTAAGAGTACAGAAGTTTGGTGTGTATACTAGAAACCAGGCCTCAGATTTCTGATTAATATTTTTCAACCACCCACTACGTCCACCACTCCACTGTTAAAGGGGTTGATAAAATAGAATTGAGATATTTATTTGAAATTTGATACACGTATGTATTGTAATGACATCTTATTGAGATGATTCCATTGAGGGCGTGGAGGTGGAGGTAAATGGAGAAAAATAAGTAAGAGTTCAGAAACTTCATTTTTGACATATATGTTAAAAGCCAATGTCTCAATTTTTTTATGACATCTGGCTTAAAAATCGCACTATAAAAATTTTATGACCATTTATTTCCACATACTAGAGTGCACATATAGTCAATATGTTTTCCTTTAAAAAGACTTGGATAGGAAATCTGGATGTGGAAGTGGTGATTTCTTGGGCAGAGTTTTTTTAAATTTTTTATTTATGTACCGTTTAGTTTTTTGCCCCAAATTTTTGAAAATCACTTCCTCGAAAAACATTATAGCGTCATTCTCAATAAAATTATCTCTCAGTTGGATGTTTCTAGACGAAATCACAGCAAATTAAAGTCGTAGGAAACGAAATTTTTCCCTTCGAATTAGCCTATTTGAAATAATTAATATTTATATTTTTCAATTCAGAGACCGAGAAAATCATCATTGCAGGTGTTAGGTACAATATTAATCTTAAAAACGCTTCTTATTTCTGTCTTAATTTGACTGAAACTTACTCGAGTAATTTCAAAGATACTTCAGTCTACTTTCAAGCGTGATAAACTGCAATCCTAGTCAAATTCACACGTATTCCCACCAGACTCGATTTAAATGGAGGGTTCTGTGTAAAAAATGCAAAATTTAAAGCATATTTTTTTTATTTTTTCTATTTGAAGTCATTTCATGTATGCTTAATTTTTTTTTATTCAATTTAAATACTTTTAAATCTATTAATAAACTCTCGTGTTGTAGTAACTCTATAAAATGATTAATTTATAAATTGATTGTTTATTATTACTTATGAAATTTATTAATTTTTCTAATTTTTTGGTCTTAAATTCGGCAATTTTGGAATCCACCATCTAGAATTTTTTAACGTTATACTAGAGTGCACATATAGCCAATATGTTTTCTTTTAAAGAGACTTGGATGGGAGATCTGGATGTGGAAGTAGTGATTCCTTGGGCAGTGTTTTTTTAATTATTTAATAATATACCGTTTAGTTTTTTGCTCCAAATTTTTGAAAATAACTATTATAGCATCATTCTCAATACAATTATCTTCAATTTTCTTCCCAGTATGTCTCAGTTGGATGTTTCTAGATGAAATCACAGTAACTTAAAGTCCTAGAAAACGAGAATTTTCTCTTCGAATTGGCCTATTTGAAATAATTAATATTTATGCTTTTCAATTTAGAAAAAAAAACGCTCCTTATTTCGCTTTTAATTTGACTGAAACTTACTCGAGTAATTTGAAAGATACTTCATTCTACTTTCTAGTCAAATTCACACATGACTAGATTTAAATGGAGGGTTCTGTGTAAGAAATGCAAAATTTGAAGCATATTTTTGGTATTTTTTTTATTTCATGTATGCTTCATTTTTTTTTTTAATTTAATTTAAATACTTTTAAATCTATTAATAAACTCTTGTGTTGTAGTAACTTTACAAAATGATTAATTTATAAATTGATTGTTTATAATTACTTATCAAATTTATGAATTTTTCTATGGCATTATTTTGGTCTTAAATTCGACAATTTTGGGATTCACTATCTGGAATTTTCTGACGTCATGCTTTGATTGTTAAAACTATACTGTACTTTGATATAAAATCATTATTTAATATGTATAGAATTCTACGTTAATTTGGTCGGCGATTTTAAATCCCATATCTTGTATTTTTTATTTTCTTGGTATCACTAGTTATTAAAATTAGTATAAGCAACTATGCTGTGCTATAGTATTTGAACTTTGATATAAAATATTCATTACTTACTTTATCTTGTAGAACTTTGCACGATTTTGTTTTGAAATTCGGCCAGTTTATTTATTAAATTTAGCACCAGACCAGCGACCTGGAGAACTTCTAGGTGAATATTTTCAGGTCAATATAATCAGAATTTTCAAGGTATGACATTTTCAAAATAATCTTTCATAACGAGTTTTTTCATGTTCAAAAAAAATATGTTTCAACTAAGTGATAGGAAACATCATTTATGATTACAGAAAGACAAAGAAAGTTTTAGGCAAATCCATTCAGGTCCAGTTTTACTTATTTACTTACCTCTTCGTTTAAATGTGGCATATTATTCCTTATTGCTCCACTAAAAAATAAAGATTAGAAATTGAAATTTTGCTGGATAGGTTTTCGTGTTTAATAGAACGAAGTAGGGTAAGTAGTGTCCACCAATCGATACAAAGTGCGAATGCACCTCAAAGGCGAGATAAATTTCAAAATTTATTTATAAATTATCCAATAAAGTAATTTGAAATTATGTTACGCCGCACATAATTAGAATCAGTCCCCCACAGTCAGTTCATATTACATACGCTATTGGTTAATCGATTTGTGCAACGTGTTAATTGAATTTGCATGCCAATGCAGTGCAATGACGCTCTTATGCGGCGATTGGGGCGAGCTATTTTTGGCATTATCAATTTAGGGGCTGTAGCGTATCGGAAAACGAGAAAACTGCAACGGAAATTATAGTGGATATCCTTGATCTGTATTTTGCAATGCTGATAAATTTAATTAAAGCTGGATGCATCGATGCGGGTGCCTTCTTAATCCATGAATGAGTTTAATAAAACAATTTTGAAAAAGTGAAATGAAAGCATTTTTTTCAGTCTTTCGTCATTAAGCTATGATAAACGTAAATTTGATAATAGTGGTTATTCTCTCTAACAGGTTTAGAACTACACTGTTAATGGGGTCAATTCGGCGTTTTCACAAATTTTAAGATCTCTTTGACTATGGAGACAATACTTAACTATAAATAAAACACGGTAAATCCATAAACCTTGTCAGAAAAGTTTTCGTGGCAGTACCAAAATCAACAACGTAAAATAAAGTGGTTTATAGCTGCTATATAGATGTGATATACCGACGACTTATATTAAATAGCTCAAGAAAATATACTTTTGTCAACTAGAAGGAAGGATATGCAATGAAATAAAAAAAGTTTGTTGGGACAGGGTAGCTGCTTTATCCTAAAAATCTCTAAATAACGGGGTAATTTATATACCTGACGCAATTTTTAATTATATCTCAGTAAACATAAAAATAAGAGATGAAGAAATTTTACTCGTTACACTTTTCAGCCGTTTTATTCACATTATAAGTGAGATGTTTCCAGGTCGATGGATAGGTAGAAGAGGGTCAATCGAATGGCCAGCTAGATCTCCTGACCCTACACCCCTTGGTTTCTTATGAGGTCATTTAAAGGGTTGCTTCTAAAATAAAAGGCCAAATAATTTGAAGGATCTAAAAGATAGAATACTGGCGGAGATGGGTCGAATACCCTAAATTGCATTCCATAACTCTACCACACTTTCAACAGCAACTTACATATTGCATAGCTGTTAACGGAGCATAATGTGAATACCTATTAGATAATTTGTTAATTTTTTTTCAATAATGGAATTTATTATATTATATGTTTTTTTTTAAGGAATTATATTGCGTACATTCGGGAGACAAATTCCATTGACGGATTTCGATTTCCTTTATGTCGTTGAATAGACTATTAAAATACTTTTCTGTTGGGGTATCATTAAGAGTAAGTTGCTATTTGAAAAAAAAAAGTTGAGGATGGGGGTGTGTACAACTAAAAATTGTTGTCCCTGGGTTTTTTATACAATCGATATTCGGACTCTTACTAGCTTGTTTTACTTATTTACCCCTATTCATTCCCACAACCGTTCACCGGAATAAGCTCAATATATAAGTTGCACCTCTCGTTAACATACATAGTGTATCAAGCTTCAAGTGAATATGTTAAACCGTTCCAGAGAAAATGTGAGCACAAAGAAAGCAGACAAACAGAATCATTTCCCCTAAAGAAATCCTCCATATTTCAAAACATTTTAAGGTTATTTCCACAAAAAATATATTCGAAATTTTTTACTACCCTCGCATACCGAATGGAAGTATTGTATTCGAGATAAAATCACCCTCCGAGATTTTTTCGGATTTTCACCTTTCAGATCATGTAGATTACGAAAATACAGGTTTTTCAATTCCTTCAGTCTGTCTATCTATCTGTCTGTCGGTCTGTATGTATGTATGTATGTATGTATGTATGTATGTATGTATGTATGTATGTATGTATGTATGTATGTCGGTCTGTTGGTGCATTGACTAAAAAATTACTTGACGGAGAACAGTCAAATTTGGTAGGTAGCTAACGCCACTGACACCGAAGAAATGGTTAAAATTTCACTGGAAAATATACATGGTGGATCCGTCTAAAGGGAATAGATAATGTTAAATTTAAAATTTCCATGTTTCGTGACATTCTAAAGCTATTTCAAAAAAAAAAATTCTTTTTTTGAAAATTTAAAATAGAAAATTATTTTGGAATTTTCAAAATTTTGTATAAAATAGATGATGGAAATATATTTTTTTGAAAATTTAAAACAGAACATTTTTTGAAATTTTGAAAATTTTATACAAAATGGATGATGGAAAAATATTTCTATATTTCAAGTTATTGCAATAAGCCTCAGCAGAAAAAAATATCCTATGTAGCGTATATTATATCATTAGTATACTAAAGTTTCTGGTTTTCTGGCTTTCGTCAGCACGGACTTAGGTTACTACGACATCAAATAAATTTTTTTCTCTTGTGCAAGTTAAGTAAAAGTATTCACTTAACTTGTAAGGAGAGCCATCTACCAACCACTTATTACAATCAAGCAACGACCAAATTAGCAGAAGTAGGAAATATTAAAGATACCTCCAGTCCATGAAAAATATGGACAGGCTTCTTGAGAATGTATCATTGTTCAAGTGTGTTCTTAAAGCCTGTCCATGTCTTATGTAGATTACAAGTATTCTTAGTATTTTCATGAAGGAAATCTGACATACTTCTGTTAAACGTGACCATACAACAGAAACAAAATATTACTAACTAAAAGGCGGCAAAGAAAGAGAGGAATTTTACCCATATTTTAAATTTAATTTAAAACAAAAATAATTTTTCACAATATTTAGTGGCCAAATTTAACATAAATCTTTAAAAGTTGTGCAATTATGGCAACCACATTATATTTGCCTTTTTGAATTTTTAAATTTTGGTATCAGTTTCAGTATCAGGTTCTCTAAAAACATCTAATTACTAGAGACATCTTTTACCGACGTCTTCGTCAAAACTTGAATATTTTCGAACAGAAAAAACTAATATAGGTTCACCATCGAGCCATACTCTACAGATTGCAGATAATTTCCATACAAATCTCTTACACCAATTCAGAATAATGCTTGAACATATATGTAAAAAGCATAAAAATGAGTAAAATTGAAAACTTCCACAATTTTTACACTTTTAAAGAAGTTAAGAAAGCGCATTGTGGTTGGGGTGACCTCTTAGTAAGTAATTGCACGTGAATTAGATAACTTCAGATAAGCTGATAATAAGGCTTACCTTAACATAATGTGTCAGCAATTCTTTGATAGGTAACCTTGCAAAGATTTCAAACATATCTCTCGTCTCTAGATTCCAACCTCCTAAAACATTAATTTCTTCAATAATGTAAAAAGGTTTTTGATATCATTTAGTCATGTCATTCTTTATTTCTTTCAAGCAATATTCCTTCATTTTAAGCACAACGCAATAAAATGTAAGTCAGCTCAGTTTTACAGTATATTTGTTTTTCTAAGTTCAATTATTGCTCTGGTTTGTGTGCAGCAGTTTTTAGAAAATCTTTTATTAATGGTTGTGGTGTTTGTGGGTAATAAAAAATTTGGTACATGGGCATTTCAGAATTCTCCGGTAATGAGTCTAATATATAATATAGGTCGACGTAAGTACAAAGGAACAAATGATGAAATCAATTCTACATACTTGATTTATGAATCTATGTCATATGAGCATAGTAGTTATTGAACAAACACAACGCGTAACTATATTGCAACGCGCTTTAAAGAGAATGTCGTCATTCACTAATTAATTACGAACCAATTTATCACTCAATTCGAGAAGCAGGTGGCACTGTGGAGTTTTTAGATTTAACTAGATCTCTTCACAATATAACTCATGAGACTTTGGTATAGAGTTTTAGCGACATTGATACTCCAGACAAATCAAGTAAATATTGACGTTTACAAAATTAGTTCCTTGCCAGATATAAATATAGATTCTCGGATTACTTCACACAATATAATTATCTTATATTATCTCCAGTGTTTGTCGAATACTCGCTGCATTATATTCGCAACGTCTCGGCAGATATTTTGTGTTTTACGCAATAGTAGACTAGAGACGGCCACCTCTTCCAGCAAGCACGCTTAAGAGCATCTTGCTTTCTGGCTCGGTTACTTGTAAAGCTTACATTATTAGAGTTTGGTATACGAATTAGAAAACTTTAATCCAGTTTCGGGTCAGTTCTAGAGCTAGTGCGGACTGTAGTGAAAAATGAACAGCTTGTGATAAAATGCTGAAAGAGAGTAGGTAAATTACAGTAAAGTAGCAAAGCAATTTTCCATTGGAAATATGGACAATGAATTGCTGATATCAATTTCTAATACTTCTAATGGTAGTATATCCTAGTAGCATGTTTTATTCAATTATAGTTTAGTTATCAAAAAACTTGCATATCATTTCTTTGAACTAGTGACAAAGCATTCCTTAGAAATATAGTGGTCACGGAAACCTGTGCGCGGCTTACCGATATCCTATATTAAATTTGTAAACTCACTTCAAGCCAGTAGTTCATTATCAGCCAAACAAGGGAGACGTGCCAAGTCTAGCCCGGATCAAACTCAAACCAATAAGTATAAATATTAAAAGTTAATTAGTAGCTGACCATTCGGGTGAACACACGTAATAAGTATGTCAAGTTCTAAAAGTTCGAGAGACACGTGAACAAGTCCGCAATCTACTGGTATGCACAGGTTCTGCCACTTGTTCTACTTTGCAACTGTTCAAACTATTGCAGTAGCATATTGAAGATTACAAGACACTCAGTTCATCCTGACCGTCCTGCCGAACTAGTCATGCCCCTCCGCAATTAAAGAAAGTAAGTAAAAGTAATGACAACTTGACCGTTGCAAGAGACCGAGCAGTAATAATATTTTATCTTTCAGCTTTCTTCTTTGGCACACTGAACCATACATAGTCCGCAATCTGGGTCCATGCTATTAGTTCTTGAAGTTTCTCCATCTCCATGTCAGAGCTTGTATACCAAACAAATTCATCAATTTCTTCAATTTCCACATTGAGGATAGTTCCTTTAAACGAAGCATTACGGCATTGCCTTCTCAAGATGGCTGGAGAGGACATCACATGTGAGTGGTATGTTCTCAATCTTCCTATTGGAATGACTGAATAGAATCCGTTCCCACAAAGCTCGAATAATGGCACAATAACACTACATAACGCCGACGAACTTAATGGAAATCAGGCATATCAAGCGACAAGTAAGAGTAATTTTTGAAAGCTTCGTCGCCGATCCCGAATTAACTCTTTAACGTCCTTCATACGGAAAAAGACATATATTAAAATAAGTGTTACCATGTCCAACGTGTTAATGTCAATTTTAAAGCACTGCTAGCGTGTCAAATATGAAAAGATGAGTATCGATTGCTTCCTGGAAAGGTGGAGTCGGCAAACATCCTCAAAAAGGATGTGAACTACCGTCATTCAAGATGCAACGAAAACAATGTTGCAGTGACTACCGAAAAAGCTATACTGTTGATTGTTCGTTTAATTTCCATAGCTTTCTGAGGTTGTTACTTAATAACACTGATGGGATATGAGTTTAAAAGTATAAGTATACAACACGATTTTTGCCAATGATAGCAACCATAAAAATGTAAATTCAGTTAATTTATTTCTGTTTTTCCAGCATCCTACGGATATAGAGGTGGCATCACGCAACCCCATTGGGTGGTTTTCAAGCTCAGCGTCTTCCCACTTTCACACAGCCTAGGTGTTTCGAATTTTTATCGAAGTCGCTGTAACTTTTTTTAGTTAAATATTACATAGGGGGTGTTCTCCCTCTGAGGGTTGATACTGAGGACTTTGATTGTACCTAGTTCTAGTTCTATTTTAGAGTACTACGCAATTTCAAATTTCAATTTCAGCCAATCGTAGTGTCCATGGAAATTGAAAGCTTGTTCAATTCTGCGTTTTATCTTTTTCTTCCCGTGTTCCTTAAACATAGGAGTGGTTGTTCTCAACCCTATAGGGGCAGTTTATGAAGATTACATCGGACTTGATTCACTTTCATACACTTCAGCAAAACTTTTCGGCATTTCGAGCTTTTTCGGCACTCATTGCTTTATCGACATTTTTTTTTTATATATAGGGAGTAGTTTCGTCCCCCCCTGAAGGAGGCATATCTATTGTATGTACGCTGCTGTTTAACCTAAACTTGTATAATTCGATTGATTAAGATGTAACAGCTATTTTCGTAGGTTAATCTTCTTTGTATCCCATTCCAGGGTTGTCTTTTTGGATCTAGCTAATGATTTTGGCGGTGTACGACTTTTTTTGACCTCGGACTTGGATTTAGTGACCAAAAATACACATAGATATATGGGTCTAATTAGTCCCCTTAAACTGGTTACATAATTACTTTCTGGATTTTGATTTTAAGTGTGTGTACGCAAATGACGGCCTTTTACTTTTCAAGACTGAAGGTGAATCTTAATAATTCTTGGCTAAAATGAATCAATCAATTGAGCTAAAGCAAGTCATGTATGAAAACAAAAATGATAAAGTAATGTTTCTTGCTGGAATGTGTTCATAAAACTAGTATTTATTAAACTACGAAGTGTACCGTATGGATACGGGGGAAGTTGAATGTGAATTAAATGGCCTGGAAGACCAAGGAATAATTCAAAAGAGCGATCATTCAGAACGACGAATGCCCCTAGCAGTAATTTCAAAAAGGTATGATAACATTTAATTTGGATCTGATTAAGGGGTGACAGTGACCAATTAACAAATTCTAAAAATCGAAGGTATATTTAACAGAATGAAGAATGGCAAATATTATTACTTGCCTAGCATATTTAAAGCATACGTATTAATAACCAGAGTGCAAATATCCGGGCAATGTCCACCCACTGAGGTTAATATTACCTATTTTCCGATATTAACACGAACCAAATTAATTGATAATATAATTGATCAATTTTGTATGATCTAGGTGCTTCTAAAAATTAAGATATTACCCTGAAAAGCTGAGGTACACAATTTTTTCTGAAAAGAAATATACTCGAGACATAAAATCTCTTCTACCTATTGATGAAGCTGCTAAACAATTTTTTTTAAAGCACGTCTTCAACTATTGTGGAAAGCGGCTGATTTCAATAGACAACAAAAAACAAATATTGGTGTTTTAGAATAGGAATTTGTTGATGAGATTCTGAACTCCGTTGTTTGGTTACCTTCATGACTCCCTTGAATTTGTAATCGTCGCATATTTGCATAAAAAACTATATCTGTTATTCCAAAGCTCTGTCGATATACATCCTACTCTAAATTTTATCAAAATCATAATGAAATAATCCACACACCAAAGACAGTGTAATATTCAGCAACATAAATTGTTCGTTAGTCCAGATGGAAATGAGCAAAAATTACACCGGCACACAAAACAAACAAAGTTGCGTGAGTGAGAACGACGAAAGTATCTAATCTTTATGGTTTAAAGGGTGATGAAAACGAATGTGACCTAATTTACTAAAAAGGTCGCGAAAGGGACGTCCAGTACGTCCGAAAACGGTCGGAGAAAGGAACGAATGGGTGCGAACCGAAAGAAATGGAGGGAAACCGATTACGGGACGTTGTTGTGTTTTTTTCTTAAATGAAACTTTTCCCTCGATTCGGTCATCAGTTCCTGAAGGATTAACTAAAAATGAACATACCTGTATATTTTACCTTTATATTTTCTATTTATGTCGAACTAATTATTTTGAAAGATATACGTATAATAATAATACACAAGGTAATAAAAAATTAAATATGACATTGAACTGGTTACGGTTGCGGAAAAATATACTTAAATATTTTAAAAGGAATGTATTTTTTAGTAGAAATGTGCTTCTGATTTATGCAAAAGGTCACATCCCCGGAATAAATTTTATTCGCTTTGAAGTCGTGAAGTTAGTTTTACTCATTTGAATGGATCGCATGTCTTAAATTCGTAATATTTTATTATTTAGATTTTTGTTCGGAAAATTCTCTGAACTCGCTGAAAATTGTGAGAATACTTTAAAAAATGGTAGAAATAATGTTCAGAAAAGTTTACCGATTATACCCATGTACGTTTTTGCATATTTAACAAATTAAGTACACAAATAAGTATTTTGGTAGATAACTTTGTTTCATTTTCTCGATAAACAATAAGACAACAAGAATAAAGAGGAGGAAATTTTATGATAAATTTGCATATCGCACATATTTTTTTCATTTGTACGAAACTATAGGGGCTAGAAATTTTGCAACTACACTTAGAACAGAGTTATTATTACGCGAAAAGAAATTTGTTGTTTAATTTAGTTATACAGCTGCCATTTTTAAAATATTTTTTTAATTGGTATAATATGTTACAGAGTCATAACTTTAAAACACTAAATTGCAAAATGTGTGAAGTGAATAAATTTGCTATTATTTAAACTGTAACTTCTACAAAAAAAAGGAAATAATAATAATACAAAATATTCAGTGTCAGGATCTGGTAGTTAAGGGTCTACTCTTTCAAAACCTATATATTTTTATATATTGTGATGACCAAAACCCTACACGTTTATTGAACTGAGTACTGAAGTATAAAATTATGTAACAATTTAAAAATGGAATGGTAAAAGTAACTAGAAATGATCAAATATAACTTTGAGACAAACTGTACAGCTGAAATAGTGAATTTTGAGCTCTGTGAAGGCATGATGTCAATGGAAGACTCTATAGTTAATAAATTTTATATTGAATATGATGAAACTTTGATTAATTTTATTAAACGTTAGATATAAGTACCGACCGTGTGATAAATAAATGTTAATTTGTTATTAAGTTAAAAAGCATCGTTAATACAAAATTAGGTTTTGGATGAACCTTTGTGTATAGCATGGTAGCTGGTAACCTAAAAAAAATGGAAAATATTTATTGTTATTAATAAGTTATAAACTCTGTTATAAATAATTATGTTAAATTTAGTCATAGAAAAGCTATAAATAAGTGAGAAAAGTGCTATAAACTACTTTCATAATTTGAGTAGCGTAAACAATCCCGAGAACTGAGAATCTAATCATTTCCAACAATTTAGTGCATCGTCTATGAATAAAACTTTACAAAAGTGAAAAAGACTCACCTTATGAGCAAATATAATGATACATATCCTAAATACAAGGTCACAACAGGTATCAAAGACAGTGTAAAACCTAAAAAGAGAACAAATTTATTGTAATATTTAAATCTATTAACTTTGTTGTACATAAATATGTTAAATTTAGTCGTAGGAAAGCTATACATAAGATAGCTAATATGAACACTGTGAAAAAAGTACCGTAAATTACTTTCATATTTTGAGTAGCGTAAACAGTCCCGAGAACTGAGAATCTACTCAAGTCTAACAATTTAGTGCATCGTCTATGAATAAAACTTTACAAAAGTGAAAAAGACTCACCTTATGAGCAAATATAATGATACATATCCTAAATACAAGGTCACAACAGGTATCAAAGACAGTATAAAACCTAAAAAGAGAACAAATTTATTGTAATATTTAAATCTATTAACTTTATTGTACATAAATGTGTTAAATTTAGTCATAGGAAAGCTATAAATAAGATAGCTAATATGAACACTGTGAAAAAAGTACCGTAAATTACTTTCATATTTTGAGTAGCGTAAACAGTCCCGAGAACTGAGAATCTACTCAAGTCTAACAATTTAGTGCATCGTCTATGAATGAAACTTTACAAAAGTGAAAGAGACTCACCTTATGAGCAAATAAAATGTTACAGCCTCAAACTACAGGCATTTGTAGCAATAAGAGATGCAAAATTAGGTCAAGGGAGATATAAAATCTTGACAAATAGTTTGATTTGTTCCAAAATAAAGATTTTTTTGACGTTTTTCTTGTTGTATTTAAGGATAAATGTCCATTGATCGTTTCCTGTCAGTTGGTTTTATGATATTTTGCAAATTAGCAACAATTTCAGCAAATGACGCTTAGGCATTCCTGAAACGACATAATATTTAAAAAATTTGAGTCGAATGTTTTATAGCTACAAAAGATGATAGCAAATTGTTGTTTAGTTTATAAGTTATACACTGGTATGTGTTTTACTAGGTTTTAATTGGAAATAAGTGAGAAATTGTAAAAAATTGTTGAAACAAAAAATGTTTTTAATTTTCAAGAAAAACATGGTTGTGGCATACCAAAAGAAAGCTGAACATCTCTATATCATTATTCAAAAATAAATAAATAATAAAGTTTCAACATTTATTTCAATAAAATCAAGTGTCATAAAATTCGGATAAGTGTGGCCACATTTTAAAATCAGTCTTGTTTGAGCATTAGAGGCGACAACACGTCCCTGTTTAACAAAAATTTCGTAACCTCACAAATTTAAATATATGAAACAAGAATTTTGCAAGTAAAATTTAATTAACACTCAGCGTATGAGTAAATATTCAAAAGGAATTATTTTGTCCCATCGCAAGTGAGCATAATATTGAATTTTAAAAGTTCCAGGTGGAACAAATCTTAACAAAATCATTTCTCTATAAACTCTTTCTTATCAAATTATAAAGTTATTTGTTATACAATAAATCAAGAACATTCTGTCTATCAATTTTAACCTTTAGTGCGTGTAACATTTTTACTTTTTACCGTAAATAATAAATTAGTTTTCGAAATCTTAAACAAAGTAATACGACGATTTCATTAAACACATCAGATTAAAAGAAGTAAAAGAATTCCCACCAGATTGATTGATATCAGAAGTCCCAAAACTAGGGAATAATTTTAAAATTTCATTCAAGTAAGCATACAAATAAAAGTCCTATTAATTTTAAGTATTTCTTTATTGTTTCATAAATGATTATTGCGTAGAAAAAACCATACCATTTCACATCATTGAACCTGCTTTTTGGCCCTGAACGAGTCCAAACAAGTAAGGAAAAGTTATATATTTTGCGTGTAGGTGTGGTACTGTATTAATTGTTTCACACAATTTGGCGCCGGGCAACATTCATTTCAAAATTTCAATTTTAAAACATAATAATAAAATTTTTAAAATTCACTATTTGCCACACCACACAGAATAAAAACTAAAAGCAAAATAAAAAAAGCAAATAAAAATATATAATAGTATAGATATTATTACATTCGTCCCTACTCTCTATTTTGATAAATATAACAAATTGCCTTTGCTTACCTTGTTTTATAATTACTTAACTCCTAGAATGGGTGTAATTCTGCTATATTTTGTAAATTTAAACTCTTTTTACTTTAGTTATCTCAGTCGAGCTCTCATCTCAGGATTCGTTGTAGGTTGCTTTTAAATACTTTTTTTTATTAATTTTTTTTTATATTCTATATTTTACTTATGAATTTTTTTGTTATGCAACTGAATTGCCACTTTCAATGGCGTATTGTTAGTTGCCTAATCTACTTAATGTTCTTGTGAATTAAATGAATTTTATTTGAAATTTTTATAAGAAATTTTATTTTCGGAATATTAAATTACATATCATTGAAATTGTTAACAACTTATTTTTATGTCCCTAATTCCCCTTTTCCAGCTATTTACATTCTAATTACAATATGATCAATGTTATGGTTATTTATATAGGGGAAATCTTACTTACTAAATGCTGTTTGTCACTCTAATTTATTATTGTTTTTATGTTATTTTACCGTTGAATTTATTAAAAACTGTTCTTATTAATTGTTTTAAAGTTCTTACTTTGCGTTTCGATTGAACATCAGCCTTTTCCTTGGATATTTGCTGATATATTGCACAAAACTGTTTGCTTTGTTAAATATTATCAGGTAAGTGATATTGTTTGTATAATAACTTCATTATTAAACTTCTCCTTCCTTCTTGAATTACTTTAATTCAATATTCCTATTAAATTTCTTATTCCTTCAATACCTTGTCAAAAAGCCCGTCTCCAACTCCTTGTTAATATCTTCCTCCTTTTGTTTCTCTTTATTTTCTGGTCTGTTCCTAGGATCAAGAAACTTTTTGTTTCCTAGCATGCTTGTTGCAGTTTTTAGACACTATCGTTAGTCCAATAAATTATATTGTCATTCCTTAATGCCAACCTCTGAAGTATGTCCTGAATTTCAGTTTGTCTATCAAATTTTGATCTTGATTTTCCAAAGTATTATTATTTTCACTTTTTTGTTGAACTGTTATGGTGAATTTTGGCGTTTGAAACTTTTTGCTGTCCTCGTGCTCATTTCAAGGCAAGTTCCACTTCCGTCCGTTCAACTTACCACAAACACTGTCGTGGCACTTTAATCCCACTTGGGTTTTATATTACTTTTTTGTTTAAATCTTCACTAGCATCTTGTATTGTAGTCTTTGCTTCTCAATTCTTAGTCTATGTAATTTAGTTTTAACAAAGTCTAATACATAATTTAACCTACTTAAATTATAATGATATTTTTTCTTTTTCAGCATCTTTATGCCCTAGATTTGTATTCTTAGGCAGCAGATGAATTAAACCTGTGCCCTGAATCTGATTTTGTGATTTTAAAATAATTTTGTGAGCGTTTAATTGACTTTACTTCCAACAGCTGCAGCTGTTTATGTGTCTTTTTAGCAATGTGATTGTACTTTGAATTAATTTCTCTAAGATAAACACTCTTGTTTTTTATTTATATTTTTTAGCATTTTTAAAAAATTCTTTATCAACCATTTTACTAGTTAGAACGACTACGTTCTAAATTTCCTATTTCTAGTTTGGTCTTTCTTTAATTCTACTATTATTTTACTTTTTAGCTTTATTTTACTTGCTACTTATAAAAACACATTTATACGTTTTTATGTAGTACTCGACATTCTTATTATGCACTTAAAATTTCATTTTATTAACTTTTATCGTTCTTGAGATAGATCTAAGGCGTTGAAATTAGTAATAGCTGCAAAAACAGTGCGCCTGTTTGTGACGTCACTATACTCAACTTTGAACTCAGTAATCTACTGCGACATCTAACAGCCGTTCAGTAGTAAGTAAATACGTGGAGTTGAAGGACGTTTTAGGTGTCTATGGAAAGAGAAAGAGTGGCGTCTAGTTCTTACGCCAAAGTGAAGGGGCAACACCGGAAATCCGGCTTGACACGGGCGAACGAAAGATGGCTTTTCTGTTAAAAATTGAAAACGTATAAAGCCATATAAAAATAATATAGTGGAACAAGCTCATTGTCATAGCACAATTTTCTAAAGAAGAAAAACAATTAAAATGATATTTTCGGACTCGGACATTGTTTTAAACAAAATTTCAATAGGTAGTCTTTAATATTGCTGAAACTTTGGACTCTAGGTTTTTGGACAATTCTGAACAACTTTCATTAATAAAGTTTTTCGATAAAAAAAGGCCTAGGTAATATGATTTCTTTATATTTTCCATTTATTTTGGTACCGCAGGTGGCTTTGCATATGTAAGACGCGAATATTTTTTGCTCGTAAGTAGATCTTGATTTGTTCTACCTTTTGGTAAAGGTTGGTTCAAGTCCGACAAAAAAGAAAATAGTTATTAAGGTGCACCGCTTTTATATGGCTCATTCTGTATGATAGACAATTAGTAGTTTTTACAATAATGAGGTATTGAAGCAATAGGAAACTGCAACCTTCGCTTTGTGTATTAAAATGTGTAATTGTCGATGAACCTAGCACCGCGCGCCTAAAGGACACGACAAAAATTTATAATTATCTGGAGCCAGTCGTGCCTGTCAGAGGTCTATATTCCCTCTCAGAAAGGATTCTTAAGACGAAAATGATAAAGATTCTACTTACTGTGAACGCTGCAGTCTGCCTTCGGTCATATCCTGTTTTCTAATGGCGCAGATTGTCGACTTAGCATTTGAGAAATACTTCTTAGATTATAATAAATATTGATAGACTCTGTGAGTAATCGGAAACTGTACAGACGTGACGGGACCGAAGTCGACCCGCAAAAAATACAGTTATCCGATTCCATCCACAGAATCGCACGCAGGCTAGTTATCAATCTAAAGTTAGTGGATCAAAAAGAGTCGAATTCGTTCATTGATTATAAAATTCAATAAATATAAAAAATAGAAATATTGAAATTTGTAAGCTAATTGGATACAGTACAACTTAGATTAGAGGGCATCACTAATGACAAGACCTGGAATTCCCGCCCTTTGCCACTATACTTTAGTGCAGTATATTTAAATTTTAGGGTACTTTTGAAAAAAGTGTCTGAATGATGAAGTGGTTTTCGGGCGTTCGCTATCTGAAAAATATTTTAAAGTCAATTTTTGGGTACTCTCGAAAAATAAGTTCGAACGACGGTGCTCAAGGGTGGTTTTCCGTCGTTTTCGCAATCTGCAAAAGTCAATTTTCAGAACATTTTTAATAAAAATAGTTTTATGGTTATTTCGTCGAAAGACGAAAACTAAGGCGTTTTCACGTCTTTCCGCGTTCTATATTTTGGCTAAATTAATTTTTAATTTTTCTTAAATATTTATATCTTTTGTTTGAACGATTTTACTGGGTTCAAAACTTAATCATCAACCTCAAACAATCAAAAGTAATTTATTTTTATTTTCAGGTTATAATACTATATTCGAATTTCGAACTCAGCGACTTCAAAATTCCAAGTTTAGGACACCCGTATTGAATATACGATTATGATTTTGAATCAGCAACCTCAAGACCCCTCAATTTCAACGTTTTTATTAATTTTTTAACTGTTTTTTAGATGATCAGACAATTTAAATGGGTTATATTGTTTTCGAAATTAGGATGTCAAGGTCATAATCAGAGACATTAAAAACTCATGTGTGAATTTTTTGTATTTTTATCTCTTGAATTGTATGAGTTACAGTTTTCAAATACTTTCATCTAATTTGTTGGACTATTAATAAAGTAAAGGACTAATTATCCGTGCATTTGAAGGTTATTAAATCAAATTACATTGATTTAATTACAATGGGCCCTAAAAGACAAACCTAAATGGTTCCAACTTTTATTATGGATCTCAGACACGTGACTGCTTAAACTCATTAAGCAATATTTTTAATAGCAGCAATAAAAGATACTTTTACTTAACTAATACTAATTAATAAACGAAAACAAATTTTAGTGAACCCAGTAAATGCTTAAAATAAAGTTTTGGCTGAAATTAATTTCATTATTATGCCATTACATTTCTGTGAGTTCTTGATATCATTAGGGCATGTCATAATAATTTTGTCCATTAGATAACCCCGTAGAAAGAAGTCCATTGCCGTTAAATCTTGCGACCTATTTATTTTAGGCCAAACGTTTAAAACTGACAATATTGCAAAAAAGATTAGAAATTAGGACATCAAGATTTTCTAAAGAGATCAATAATAATATGTTGATTAAAAAAATTTATTCTGAAACCGCAAAAAATTTTGAATTAACGCATGACTCTACTGAATATGAAACTCTTTTTGAATTTTTAGAAAAACATTATGTCGCTTCATACACTGTATTTTTTTCCGACGCATTCCCATAAAGAAAAATTGGTACCATTAATGTACCTCTTTCTAATTTCACGAAATGTTTTCTAGACTTATCGAGTTAGATCCCTTATGTGTGCCAATGTTGTTACTTATAATTTTCCAAGCTGCATAAGATTTATTACTGGATATGTTGTAATGTTTGTCATTACACGTTTGCTTTTTGTGGTACTTGTTTTTAAACTTTCTTATATTTTCTAAAAGCATGGCTGAATGCATCAGTTTCAGATTTGGTTGTTGACATTTTTTTGTGTAAAATTGTGAACTGCTTGGATGAAATTTTTAAACCATGAATTAGCCAAAGTTTAGAGTTTCTTGTAGCATCTATTTTAATCTTTTTATAAGGAAAACTTACATTTACGCAATAAGAAAGATATTTCATAAGGTATCAAAAGCACTATTTACATCCTCACGCATATAAATGTTATACCAATCTTCTTCTTCTTTGCTAATATAAGATAGAAATGTTTGATAATTAGTCGTATGAAACAACCTTTTAGTAGCATAAGTAGGCAATGTTTATGCAATTACTTCCACATGTACGTAGTGGAGTGTTATAGTAATCGTAAAAAAAATTTAAATTTTTTTCTTTGCTGAAATAGGCTTAGAATATTGTTACGGATTTTCACCTTTTTGGGAAACACCCTGTATGAATCCGTGAGTTCTAAATAATTTCAACAAGAGATAAACACTACTAACACTTTATTTAACTATTTACTGACTACAATACTTCAAATTCACTTTATTTACTATTTATCTAACCTCACTTTTCTACTTGTTCACTTTTATAAACTGCTTTCTTCATAAAACGTCTCCCTCTGCGCTGGTAATCGCGCCTTATATACTCCGAATTTGACTCTCTAGATCCATCTAGAAACAATCAAGAATCTTCAACAACATTCCAGAAAAAGTCCATTTCATTCTGACAGCTCCCAGTCACAATTAGTAGGCATAGGCGTATCATCTCCAATTCCAAGGGGGTGTAATTCATAACACTGCCCCCTCATTAAGCCTAGATCGTCCCGATCAGGCAACTCAGAATCATCGATGTAGTTCGCCAGCCTGTCCAAATGCACGATCTTCATCTTGGACTTTTTGCTTCGTTGAATCCGATAGACGACATCATTAATTCGGGTAATAACAGTATACGGTCCATCCCAAGGCGGTTGAAGTTTCGGTGACCTTCCTTTCTTCCGCTGTGGGTTGTACAGCCAAACCAGGTCTCCTGCCTTGAACCCTTCTGAACTACCCTTCCGGTCGTATCGAGCCTTCATTCTGTCACTGGCTGGTGATGGCTCCGCTATATTGTTAGCCAACCTCTTGAAAGGAGCTCCGGCGCTGAACTGCTTCTTTTCACCCTTACTTCCAGTCTGTGGTCCCTTACTGGCTGCACAAATCTTGCATTTGCGACACCAAGCCTCCACATCCTGACGACTTCTTATCCAATAAAATCGTTCTCGTATTTTCTTCAGGGTCTTGTTCACACCGAAGTGTCCATCGGATGTCCCATTGTGCACTTCCTGAAGCACCTTCGCTACTCGACACCTGGGAATCACTAGACGCATAACCACCTTTTTTCCATCCGGGCTTTCCCATGCTCTCCGCAACAGCCCGTTCCTGACTTTCAGTGATTCCCACTGCGCCCATAGTGCCTTCAGTCCCACTCTTTTGCCCGAAGCATCCTTCCATTTTGGACGAGTTCCCCTTTCTTTGGCTCTCAATATAGGCCCAATTTCCACATCATTCAATTGCTCTTGTCTGAGCGCCTCATCTGTCCTGTCATCCGGCACCTCCACCTTGACAGTGTTGACTGCTCCCGTGACCTGCAGTTTTTCCTGGTGGTAGTACTTGCAATCTTCCTTGCACCTTCTTCCGGATGAAATATCTGCAATTTTCTGGGGTTTCACTTTACTTCCACGTCCTGGTAGTAGTGGACTTCTTGGAATGCTTCGAAGCTGGGAAATCTTTACTTCTCTCGGGGTACCATGTTCCCTATCTGTCACAGTCTCTCTGGTACCAGCTTCCTCTGATTTTCCCCTCAGCTTCACAGCATCTCCGGCCTTTACTTTCTCCAATCTTCTCCGTGGACATTCAAGCTGGATATGTCCTAGTTCTCCGCACCGGCAACATTTCATACTCCGTCGTCCACTTGGCCTTCCACTACTTTGTTTATTCTGTGTCCCTTCCATGTTTCTAACATTCACTTTCCTCGAGTTCCGATATCGACAGTCTTGCTTGATATGCCCTGCTCTGCCACAGTTGTAACATTTAGTACTCCTGCTTGGCTTTCCTTGTCTTCCCGCAGTATCCCATTGAGCCAGTAACTGACTAATCATTTTATTTACCTCCTGTATCTGGATTAAGATAGGGTTCTCTTTCTTCTTTTCTGGTTGAGATTCTTCGATACTCACAGCTTGTACTCTTGGACTCGGGGCATCCTGAAAGACAGCTTCCACCTCGAGTGCACGTACCAACGCTTCGCTGCTGTTCTGGTATCGAGATAACCTGAGGACTCGCCTGATCTCATCATCCTGTATACCATCCAGAAAAGCCTCTACTGCCAGTTGATCTTGGAATTCCTTCGGTACATCCGGTTAAGCCAGGTGAGCCAGTCTCCACACGGCAGCTTCAAACTCTTGCAAACTTTTCCCAGCCCCTTGAACACGTGATTTCAGCTGGGTCTGGTACACTCGGGCAAGGTGTTGATCGCCATATCGTAGATCTAGGGCAGCTTCTAAAACTTTAAAATCCCGTTGTTGGTCTACTGGGATTGTCTGGAGTATTTCCAATGCTTGGCCCCTTAATGCCACGATTAACGCCATAGCCTTCTCTTCGTCATTCCAGTTGTTTGCACTCGCTGCTGCCTCAAACTGCATCTTGTAAATGGTCCATGAACTTTGGCCGTCAAAGGAGGGAGGTTCGAACAGCTGATCTGATAATACCACTTGCTGGCTTCCTCTATCCCTCAACTGTTGCTTAAGCAGGTCTATTTCCTCTTCTACCCGGTGCATTTTCTCTTTGACTTCATTTACTTCTTCTCGATGCCTTCTTTCTAGCTCTTCCAACACTTTCTGGAATTGTACAAATAAGTCCTGTATTTGCTTTTCGGTTTCCATACTTCTGGTTGTTACAGGCATACGACTACGTTGAAATCAAATAAATTTAACAAAGTTACGTCACTATCGGTAATGGGACTGTCCAGAAAAACCTCAAAACGGCACGAAAAAGTCTTATCTAGAGTCTTCGTCACTTAACCTCTAATGTCCAAATAAAATGTTCCAAAAATGTCTCAAAAAATGCACTTGACACTATTTTCCAACCATCGAACAACGTCCAGTAAATTAGTCCTCCGTGTTAGCACCAACTTCGAGAATACACTGCCAAACCTTCTCGAACTCTTCCGAAAAATCCTCTTGTCAAAATTCCGCTTCCGACACCAAAATGTTACGGATTTTCACCTTTTTGGGAAACACCCTGTATGAATCCGTGGGTTCTAAATAATTTCAACAAGAGATAAACACTACTAACACTTTATTTAACTATTTACTGACTACAATACTTCAAATTCACTTTATTTACTATTTATCTAACCTCACTTTTCACTTTTCTACTTGTTCACTTTTATAAACTGCTTTCTTCATAAAACTTCTCCCTCTGCGCTGGTAATCGCGCCTTATATACTCCGAATTTGACTCTCTAGATCCATCTAAAAACAATCAAGAATCTTCAACAACATTCCAGAAAAAGTCCATTTCATTCTGACAGCTCCCAGTCACAATTAGTAGGCATAGGCGTATCATCTCCAATTCCAAGGGGGTGTAATTCATAACAATATCACAAAACGCCAATATCTTAAATTTGAGCAAACAAAAATTTTGGCTGTCTCAATCAGTCGATCTCTCTCTCTGTAACTTTTTGTGCGTACGTTTTCTCACCAACGTCTTAAGATATTGGCTTGAAATTTGGTACACGAGGGGCTGCAGAGCACAACTAGAGTATTCAGGAACGGCCATTGAAATTTTCCTGTCTCTCTTAATTTCTAAGATAAACTGATTTTGATCTAAATTTATTTTCGCCAGAACGTCCCTACCATTGATCGAATTTTGTTTAAGTTTTAGATACTATACACTTATCACAATTGATAGATTGCTATAATTTTTTTTTAAACAGAGTGCCCGACTTTTTTTTATTTTATTTTTCCGATTCCTGTAAAAATGATCACCCGCTAACATTTTTTTAATCATTCAGGTGCCAATTATAAAAGTCCATACATCACTAAACATAAGCATGTAATTCGATTTTTTGTAGCACTTTCGTTGATTTTTTTACAAGCTTTATTTACTTACATTAATTGTACAAATAATCAAACATTATCGCATTAGTTATTTTCAAAAATTATTTAAAAATATTACAAATAGTTAGAGCAAATGTTCAAAATGAGAACCTCTAGCTTCCATACATTTTAATTGGCGTTTATTTAAATTGCCAATAGATTTCTAATTTGTGCAGGATTGTTTCTACAGAGGAATATTCGCTGAAGTAACTGATCTCTAGTATTTACTGGGACATTGTAGACTTCCGTTTTGAGATATCCCCATAGAAAATAATCGACGGTGTTGAAATCTAGTGATCCAGCCGGCCAAGGATGAGGTCCCCCACGTCCAATACATCTGTTTGGATACTCATTATCCAAATGCCTTCTAACCTTAATACCAAAATGAGGAGGGGCTCCATCATGCTGGAAGTATTGTCTTCTTACATACAATACCTTGGATTAAATCAGGTAAAATATCTTGTAAAAATCTAAATAAACCTCTGTAGTTAGTCTTGCCGGAAGAATACCTATGTGGGCCAATCAAGTTGTTATTAATCATACCCCACCAAACATTCACTGAGAATTTATGTTGAGAATGGGCTTCTCTTATACCATGAGGATTGTTTTCGGCCCAGTTATGTGAATTTCTTGAACTAAATACGCCATCTCGTGTAAACTGGACCTCGTCTGTGAAAAAGTTCGATATGTAGTCGGTCTGTGGCAGCTTTTTTGTAAATAATATTAGTTTTAGACATTTTTTGTTTAATTACAGAATACAAAAATATTTAAATAATTAATAATTTTTTTATTGATTGATCGATATTTTTCAAAAACAATAGGGTTCTTCCTCTAGCCAACACTAACCTACTGCCCAAATTTCAATACAATCAGACTTCTCGTGCTTACAAGAAACGTGACAGACGGACAGACAGACGGACGGACAGACAGACAGACAGACAGACAGACAGACGGACGGACATTTTGAAAGTTGTCCAGAATTCGATCACCAAAACAGTGATATGAAATTTTTTTCTCTACGAGCAATATTACCGGTTTTAGAAATGTGCCGATCGAATGCAATATACTCTTCGTTTTGTATTTGCAAAGAGTATAGTAATATGGGCATATTCCTCATTTGTAAATTTATAAGGCATGATTATTTGTAGACAAAGTTAACCAAGCAAAGTAGTTCTACTGTTCATGACAACAAACAAGAAATGTCAGACTATTTAGGCCTACCAATAATTATGTAATAATAAAAAGAAAACTGCTTAATGATCCGTATTATAAAATGTACCTAGCTACACTTTCTTTGGAATTAAAAAACTGTATTAAATTTTTTGTCAATATTGAACATTATTTACCGTTCAAATTGACCATTTTCAATTATTTGGACAATTAATGTAAGTAAATAAAGCTGTTTTCCTTCAAATTCCCCTTTTCGCCAAATTCAGTCGCTCGTAAAAAAATCAACAGAGGTGCGACAAAAAGTCTAATTACATGTATTTGTTTAGTAATGTATGGACTTTTATAATTGACATCTGAATGTTAAAAATAATATTACAGGGTAATCATTTTTACAGGAATCGGAAAAATTTAGTTAAAAAAGTCCGACACTGGAATTAAAAAAAAATTATAATAGCAATCTATCAACTGTGATAAGTGTTTAAAGTGTAAGGACGTTCTGGCCAAAATAAATTTAGACCAAAATCAATTTATCACCTTGTATTTCAGAAATAAGTAGAGCTAGCTAATAAGAGTCCAGAAACTTCATTTTTGTCGTACAAGCTAGAAACTAACGACTCAAATTTTTGTATGACATCTGCCTCAAACATATTTTTAAATTTCTATAACGGATTATTTCCACAGTGCATATATAGTCAAGATGTTTTCCTTTAAAGAGCCTTGGATGGAAAATCTGGATGTGGAAGTAGTGATTTCTTAGGCAGCGGTCTTTTATCAAGTACTAACATTTCTGCAGAATGATCTGTGTAGAATAGAGCAAAATACATTGTTGCTAAAATATGAATAAAAGTATTCAATTTCAGACAGCCAAGCGGCTCTTAAAGCCCTGGATCCTACAGTTGTAAGTCTAAAACGGTTAGGAATTGCCAGAAATCTCTTACCCGAGTGAGCAAAAACAACAAACTGACTCTGATCTGGATACCTGGCCACTCTGGTATGGAGGGCAATGAAGTTGCCGATTCCTTGGCCAGAGAAGGTGCGGCAACCAAATTTATAGGTCCAGAACCGGCACTTGGCATATCCGCAAACTCTGCCAAGGCTGCTATCCTAGCCTGGGCTGAATTGAAAACAATCCAACACTGGCAGGAACTACCAGGATTAGTTCACTCGAAGGAGTTTATTACATACCCCTTGAAGTCAAGAACTAAAAAACTATTAGAGTTGAATAGGCTACACCTAAGAACTTTAATTGGCCACACTGGGCACTGCAGATTAAATCATCACCTACACAGAATTGGACTAGTGAAAAACGCCGAATGCCGTCTGTGTCTGGAGGATGATGAAACGGCAGAGCACATTTTATGTACCTGTCCTGCTGCAGAAAGCACCAGGTTCTCACTGTTTGGCAAAGGGCGACTGAAGCCAGAGGACCTGGACGGTTTCTCATCCAACAAGATTATCAGCTTTATTAAAAAGCTGAATCTGTTGGATGAACTATAACTAGGAGTGAGCCACAATAGACCTGATGGTCGCAGTGGAGGGTCTGACAGGAGCCCACTCACATATGAACCTAACCTAACCTAAAGGTATTCAGTTAACATTATTCTAGTAAGCTCACTTCTAAGTTCTGTATATTGTATGACAACAAAACATTAACAAGATCAATTTTTTGCACAGATTCCACAGAATAATTAATGTTTAAATCACCACATGAAGTTGCTTTCGTATCATGTCTCAGATAGATGCGATTTAAAATGACATCTAGATCGTGTCAAAATATATTAAAGTCAGTTTTATACGGCGATCTATACACTGTTAAAATGTTGAATGTTTATTTAATTTGAGTGCCAGCAATTTTAAACACTTTTTATTTACAAAATGATGTGACGAAACTTATTTCTTTTACACCTAATATCAAATTTCCTTGTACATAAACAGCAGTACCTTCATTTTAAAATGTTATCTATAAAATATTGAGGCTAATATATAACCATGCAGTTTAAAAGAGTTAACTTGCAACATGCACATTTAGCCAGTGTTCAGTAATACAGACAATATTTACTTTATATTTAGATAAACGTATCTCAAGTTGTTTTATCTTATTTCTTATACATTGGACATTTAAATGCCATATTATACTAAGCTTATTGCCTGTATTTTCACCTTTTTTTAAATCCAGTTACTATTTTTCTGTAGAGTTGTAACATGTAACGCTGTAACCAAGAAATTCTTAAATAAACTATTTATGTATTTACAAAACAGTGGTAGCAATTGTCGTTTATATTAAATGATCTGTGTCAATGTTGATGTTTTTTTTAAACACAATAAATCGAGCTCCTCCTACAATATGGTATCATGTACATATACGTCGGTAGAAGTTTGAATAATATATGTAACACATAATTTTCCATTAGATATATGCCATATGGTTAAGCTTGCCGAGTTCCCACACTTTCAGCCTAAAAAGAGTTTGCAATAATTTCATCCCTTCCCAAGCAACACAAAAACCCCGTCATCAAAGGGCTAGGTATATGTATGTATAAGAGAAATTATACAACAACATCGAGAATCTGATCTCAACTATATCAGAATTGCTTTTGAGTACTGTCGTCCTATTGACGACCTTCCGCCAGTCAGGTAAAATAACCTAAAAAGAATTTAATGTGAATTTAGGGATGGCCTATTTATATAAGGGTCGTTATTTGTAAAGGGCAATAAAAAATAATCAATATTAATTGGGGTTAGGAAGAGAGAGTTTCATTTATAAAATTGAAAATCAATCTGTCTTGATATAATTTATTATCGATGGGAAACTTCGGTACTAAATATGATAAATTTCTGTTTAATGTATGGTATAGTCTATATATTTTAAGTTTTCTATTTTCATCTTTAGGAGTTGCAAATATAACTTATTGATTTAATGATTATATAATTTATAACGTACTATATGACATAATATAAAGGTTCAATATTAACTTGTTACTAATGAATAGCAAAACTCACACTTTTTTGATTTTCCGTACTTTCCGAAGGATGGGCATTGGGCATATTATAACAAAAATTGGATTTTTGTTTTCAAACATCTATTTTAAACATCTGAAGTGAATGTATAATATAAATGGGTTTTAATAACGGTCTAACGGCCCTTAAAAAGAACCCCGCATAAAGTACGTGGAAATTAACTTTTGGACGAAATTTTTCGTAATTCTGAAAAAATGTTATTTAGAATAAGGTGATTAAAAGTTGTGATGGTCATGACCTATGTAACCCCATATTTCCGCTTCTAGAGAGTTGTAAACAAATAAATAAATAAATGCGATAAAGTGTTATGTAATATTATTAATTAAAATAAATAATCGTGTTTGTATTTATATATGTGTGTGTTATTGAGATTGTACTTATGTATGTATATAAGCAATTCTATCGTTTATTTTTAAAAGGTCGTTTTTTTTAAACGTAGGGCAAACCCCTTCTTTTGATTTTAAGGAAATTCTTGAAGAACATATATTAATGCAAGTGAAGAACAGTAGCATATTTACTTAATAGTTATTTATAATTTACCATGTTAAACGCCATATGACGAGTTCTGAAAATCACATTTATTTTAGTGCTTTAAACCCTCGTTCCTAAAATATGGGGTTTCATGGGTCACGACCATTACAAGTTCTAATTGCCATACTATAAATTATCCTCCCCATAATTACAAAAAATTTCAACCAACAGTGATAGTGATATCTTAGAGTAGAGATATAGAAATATTATTAGCAAAGAATAAGTGGATATTATTGATAGAAACAAAAAACAGAGCAAATGCTTTGAAATAGATCTTTCCATTCTTGGGTCTATCTAAATAAAATATCTAGATAATTCAATTTAATAGAAGCTTAAGCAATTTCTCTTACCAAGAGATAATCAAGTAATTTTATATTTTATTTTTATGTGTGTCATTTATCCAAAGCACCCCCTAACTGTTCACGTGACTTAAAAATCACAGGCGTAGTTATATCTCAGTAATATATTGAATACTTGTATTATTGTTGTTTGTGTTTGTTAGTTTGTGGAATTCTCTTAATTTTTCTACTTCTCGTCTTGGGACTTCCTGCCAAATATGTCCTTGATTCTAAATAACGAGGAATCTAAAGAATAATAAAATTATGCAATATATTACTGGGATATAACTACGCCTGCGATTTTTAAATCAAGGAACAGTTAGAGAGTGTTTTTGACGAATGACACACATAAAACTTAAAAATATTAAAACAATGTGTTTCGCTGCCATTTCGAAAACTTATTTATGTGTCCTATCTCAAAATGTCTTTTGAAAATATTTGTATGTGTTAAATAATAACTTTCAATAAACGCTTACTATCTGAACTTAAAATCTACTTTAAATTGTATAATTTTTGTTGAAATTTTGGGAACTAAGCTTAATAACAATATGGTCTTCGAATTTTAATACGGAATCCATAAATGTTCCCAATTACACTTGCACGGACTGGACTGGAAGTATAGTAATCGTAAAAAAATCAATTTTCCCTTTCCTCGTATATCGAAGGGAAGCATTGCATTCGAAAAAATCACCCTCCGAGATTTATTCGAATTGCCACGTTTCAGATCACGTAGATTACGAAAATATAGGTTTTTCAGATCCGCCAGTCTATCTGCCTCTCTGTTCGTCCGTCTGTTGGTCTGTTGTCTGTCTGTTGGTGCCTTAGCTAAAAAACTACCTGAACAGCCAAATTTGACACTATCGCCAGTGAAAAAATGGTGACATGCACCGGTAAATATACAGGGTGGAGCGTCCAAAGGGATGATGAGAGAATAATTTCTTCCTCTAGAATTTAACATTTCCACGTTTCATGACATTCTAAACCTTGTTCAAAAGTAAAAAGAATGGATTTTTTTGCCACTACTATTGTAGATTGTTTAAGGGGCCGCTCGGCTCTGAACACCCATTCTTCACATTTCGTAACATTCTAAAACTGTTAAAAAAATGTTTTCTTTTAACCACTACTAATACTTCCACTCCAGTACGTGCATATGCAACTAAGAATGTGTGTGACAGATGGTAATAATATTTGGCATATAGTTAAAACACTTGGCAAGGAAGACATCTATTATAGTTTTATTGAAAAATATACTGTGACCATCCTAAGAAATAATTCAACGATGGTGGAAATTTGTAAAGGTATTTACGCAAGCCTTCCATATTTGGCACCTTTTATTTAATATTGAATTTTTGCTGTCGGACGACCACATTGTACATTTCTTTGACCAAGAGCTATCAGATTCTCAGTGATAACTACATTCCGATTATTATTCTCATATGTCGTTTCGTAACTAATTTTTTAGGGTGACCGCGATGTGTAAATAAATAAGAAAGTTTTGTCTGTTGATATAGGTTTAATAGTAAAACTTCACTTATATTAATTATACAATTGTCATAATGACCCTTTTTGATTAACTTATAATACATTTTTAATTTGTCAAATTAACAATTAATAATGATAATTTTTTTTATTTCATGAGGTCAAGTTAGAATCAGGATAGTTTCGGTATAAAAGTTTTCTTCATAAACACTAAAAATTCGCAAATAAAACGAAGAAACCTTTAAAAAACAGAAAAAAACTGTCTAATAATAAATATTTGATGTAATATTTATTCTTTCAACGTTTTTTAGTTAACCATACGTACTATTAGTAAAAGGTGTTAGCCATAAAAAAAAATTAATTAGGAAAGTAGTGGAAAATATTATTTGCCATAGAGTTAACGCTACTTCCCATTAAATACTACTACATTGCAACTAAAAAATATACAGGATAGCTGTCTAATAAATATGAGGACATTTTTGTGGAAATTATGTCGTTATAGCGCCAACAGACAGGCAGGCATCAAAGAGTCAGACAAGCAGACAGGCAGGCAGACGGACTGGAATTGAATGAGTTTCTTTTTCCAAATTTAATTAGTCTAGAATGGGAAAATCCGGAGAAATCCCTGAGCGTTAATTTTCCACGATTACTATACTCCCTTTCGGTAAGTGATGGAAGACAAAAATAAGATAAAATATAATGTAAATTTTTCTATCGAAACTTTCTCACCTATTTAGATTTTGCATGTAAGTGTACCCACAGAACCTTCTAACGAAAAAATAATTTTTTCGTTTAAGCACCCGTGCTAAATAAATTTGAATTACCCGCCGAAATAACGACAGGAAGTCAACAAGTGCGCATACGCGGTAGAAGCATCATTTGAAATATCCCTGCTAGTTCACTTTTGATTTCGACCTAGGTGAGTGAAGACTGTTACTTGTTCTTTAACGAATTTTCACGTTTATTTCTTTAATCCTTTGATATTTTGAATATATTTGATTATTAAATCAAGTCATATTATTGAGTTAACGTTGCTGTATAGTTATTTTTGGGAATTAAAGGATATTCCGTATAATAATTAATTTTTATTAACACACATGTTTGTGTGATGTCGGCGTCCATTTGGACACATGCTAACTCATTAATTATCGCGGCAATTTTGTATTTTGTGGTCGCTTGAGACACAATACCGTGGTGTTTTGTCATTATTTAGATTATTTGTACGAGGATTAAACTCGGAAATTAATCAAAGGATAAATTAGAATCTTTGTTTCTTAATCGTGTGTAGACAATCTTACCTCATTAAAAGTCGAAACCTAAAGTCATTTTGTCGCATTTAGTTAACCTCGTGTTAGTACAAGAGGTTAATATATCATTTTTTATTAGTTAATTTTTTTTGGGAGATTAAACCCATAATTTTGTTTGCTATATTTGTTACAGTATTAGTTTTTTTCAGATAGTAATTCAGATATTTTCTCTCTAATTCTAACTAAATTTTGTTACCTTCATTCAAATTTTTGGTCATAACCAGTCAGCCATTTTGTAAACGGCTAAAATTTCATGAGAGTAGAGTTTTATTATTTATTAATTTCATATATTATATTAATCAGTAGTTTATTCATATATTTTCAGTAGTAGAGTAAAGTAAAATTTTATCAAGACTCAGGTTTTTTATTAAATTGCTGATAGTTTGGTTTTGCAGTGACCTTCGTCACCATAGTTTTTTTGTAGTTTTCTTGTATCCCTTTTTTCTCACAATTTTAAAGTTTTTATATTATCAACTGGTTCTTTACATTCCCCTTTTTCATGTAAAATCCTGGACCAAACCACCATTGAAGCAAGGCACAAGGCATAACTTGAATATTTGGAGTTATCCTAAAAGTATTGGATACTATTCCGACGCAGCGTCTCCTGGAAATCAGCGTTGTCAGGACCTGAATATTACGTCCTTCCCGGGTACCCGTGGCCATCTTCAGGAACAGACCTCGTCGGGATTCCACGTCTCCGCTAAGCTAAGTAGCCAAATTTATGTGCAAAATTCAACTTTTGGTCAGAAGAAAATTTGTAAACCAGTTGATCGTTTCATTGTAATTTTTTTGTTAATATTCAAATTTAATTTTTTTTCTAAACTAAATTTTTGTTTAACTAATTAAATCAAATTTCACCATTAATATTTCTACTAAATTGTAAAGTGTTGTAAAATGTTCACTCTTTTATACTTATGTTAATATATTATTTGTTTTATATTTGATTTTGATTGTTTTCTCCCCCTGATAAAGTTTGCAAGAGTGTTATTTACTGAATACGCTGGCGTCCAAATTTGTATAGTTTATTAAAGTTTTGTTTGGTAAATTTGACAAGCAAATAATTGTTAAGAAACAAAAATATATAACTCTTCTCGCCACCTAGTGACCCTCGACCAGCCCTGAGCTAACTGGTTGCTACGCTTTCATAGCTTCCTCAGCAGCCAGCTGAGAAGTTGTGGTTGCAACCTGTATTTTCTTTGTACAAATGGGATATTTATTAGGATTGAGAAAAAATTATTGCATTTGTTTTGTTAGATATCTGGTCAAAATACAACCTGAAGAACACAATATTCTTTATTGATGTCTGTATTTATATATACATGTTAATTTACAGCTGAATAATGTATTGAGTCTGTCGTTCAGGAATAAAGGCAAATTACATAATTTATTCCACGCCAATTTAAAATGTAAATGTTCATACATACGTTTGTTGTAATTAAATTCCCAATGATTGTAAGCCGTAAAGTGGTAAAAACATGGCTATAAAACAAGAATGTCAGAGTGGCAGTTAAACAATTTAATGCTATCGAAGAAATTACATCAACATCCAACAAGGGTCGGTAAAATACATTGTTGGTCGAACTACCCCATAGTATTCAATATGAGGAGAATATAATTAGGCCACGCTAATGAAATTCCTGTACAAGTCAGTATTTACTTAGTAGTCGTGGAATGGCACACTTAAGAAATTAGATTAGAGGGTATCTATACACGTACATATACAGGGTGTGGCACTGCATGCATTCAGACGTCTTTCCTTATAGTTACTATTACGCATTAAAATAATTAATCTTACAATCACAAAAATTTGTTTGTATAGCAATAGAAATTTTGTTTTCTTTGCACACATATAGTTCAACTTTCTAACTGAAATTTTTTACACATGATATGCAAAAAATCAGGAATCTGGTCCGACGATTCGAAAACCTCAATCTTGGTACCACTACATAAGATATAATTCACTATGTAATTGTAATTTACACTGAGACCATACTCAGAACTCATTATTTTGATGTTATAAAGCAGGTGCGTGAGCTCATCCTCGCTGGCTGCAATCAAAGTGGTATCGTCTGCAAACCTTAACTTAGGAACCTTAGTTCCCCTATGATTAATCCAACCTTCCAACATACCTCGCATTACGTGTTCACTATAGATGTTAAAGAGGAGTGGAGACAGAACGCAGGACTGTCTGACGCCTTTGCCAACTTTGCATTCGTCGGAGTTGGTGTTGTCAATCTTCACTAAAGCAAAGTTTTCTTCATACAATCGACGAATTATAGGAACTAGATTTTTGGGTGTTCCCATCTCTAATAATACAGTCCACAGATTACGCCATTTCACATTGTCAAATACATTTCATTATAAATATACGTTATTTCGGAAAATCAACTCTTTGATTTCTTTATTTTTGATTGAGAAACTTATATTCAGTTTATTTGCGAAATTATTTTCCGGACTTTTAAATTCTATCCCATTTCCGCTCATAAATGTGTTTATAATATCTAGAAATAATAAACATATTTATAATTATAAAGCAACCCATCATTGAATTCATTGGAAATCTCCATTTGCCTTTTTCAGAGACCACTGGCCTTAAGTAGGCCTCTACCACAACTCTTCCGACAGGCTCCCATTCAACTTAATCCAGCCTTGGATTTGATTATTATTTAAAATTTTAATACAGTATTTTTCGCTCTACGCTAAAGCTTAGTCAGCCTAGTGGCCAGTGGGAATAAAAAATATATGTACACTCATTGCTATCTATATATAAGAATACCTTTTATTTATTTTGAAAAGCAAAGATATTGTATATAATTAGAATCTTGTGCATAAGAACAATTGATATAAACTACCTAATGCATAGGCTAACTTTAGTAAAAAAAAAAATCACTTTACCTGTGCTTTAAACTATGCAAAATAATGGACACGAAAATAAGCCATTTTTGTTAATGAATCCATGCTCCTAAAAGAGCCCTTATGGCCATAGAGCAATTTAAATTTTCAAGTCATTTTTTTTAACTGCACGGATATATACAGTAAATCTGGAAAACCCTGTATTAATTGTTTTCTCTATAATTCACTATTCACTACCATGCTTCAGGGTGCCACTTTCTCGAAGAGGCGTTGAATATATGCCAATACAGCTTGGTCATTAAAACGATGTGAATAAAACAATTAATATGGGGTGTCCCATATTAATTGATATGTCCTTGTAGTTGAAGATTATTCAAAAATTTCATTTGCTCTAAGGCCATAACGGCTCCTTATGGGTACGGGTTTTTTTTTTTTTTTTTTTTCCAGAGCTCGTCTGTTAATAGAAAACTCCGAGGGCACTGCAGCCTCCTGGGCTTATTGTGCTCTCCCTGCCATGCTTCACTCCGCCCACTCCAGTACCCCTGTACCTCTAATCAGATGATACAGGTCTATGGTCGGACGGGTGCTGATAAGTTCCGGGTCTGTTCGTGTTTGCCCGTAGATGCCATATCTTCTGCGAGCCAATGCCTCGCAGTAAAAAATGATGTGGTCGACCGTTTCCGGCTCCTTGCTGCATAGCCTGCAGTCTAGGTTGCCGTCGAATTTGCCGATTGTATTCAGGTACTTCTTTACAGGAAAGTGTCCCGTCAGAAGTCCTGTTATTAGTCTTAACTGCGTCCTGTTCATTGTGAGCAGTTCTGCAGTTTGTTTTGCACATGGACCTTTAATAAGTCTTTTTCCATGTCGATTTCCTGGAATATTCCTCCAGTGATTCTTGTGTTTGCTCTTGACCCAGTCTTTAATCACCCCTCTGGCTGAGCTTTTAGAAATGCCCAGCACGGGTTCTGGGCCATAGAATATGTTAGCTGCCCCTTGTTTAGCAAGTTCATCAGCTTTTTCATTGCCGTCAATTCTGGAATGTCCTGGCACCCAGAGTAGTTTGACTCTGTTCTGCTCGCCCAGAATTTTCAGCTCTTCATGGCAGTCCCATACCAGTCGGGATGACACTCTGTTAGAGGCTAGTGCTCTAAGTGCTGCCTGACTGTCTGATGCAATGGAGATCTGCTGATTCACATATTGTCGGTTTGCATTCTCGCGTACACATTCGAGTATAGCCAGAATTTCTGACTGGAATACAGTGGCGTGTTGCCCAAGGGAAAGACTTATACTTGCCCTGGGTCTTTCACCATGTATTCCAGCTCCAGCTCCTGTGTTTGTCCTAGACCCGTCAGTATACCAGGTTAGGCCCTTTCGTAGTATGTCAGGAGCTTCTGTTGACCAGTCCTTCCTATCTCCAATGGTGATATTGAAGGGCTTGTTAAAGGTGATTTTTGGTACCATGTAGTCTGACCTCATATTCAATAGAGGGTCTTCTACAGTGTTTATTATCCTCAAATGTCCTCCCGATCTTAGATTCGGGGTATTTGAGTTTTGCAGCCTATATGCCCCCATTCTGGCCTCTCCCTGGATCACTATGCTAAGTGGGGGGAGGTTTAATAGGATCTCCAAGGCTGCCGTGGGGGTGCTCTTCATGGCACCTGTGATTCCTAAGCAGGCCAGTCTTTGTACCCGGCTCAGCTTATTCGCCGCAGTAGTCTGAGTTGTCTTTGACCACCAGACTAGAGCAGAGTACGTAATGGTGGGTCTTACAACACTAGTGTAAAGCCAATGCAATACACTAGGCCTGAGCCCCCATATTTTGCCATATGATCGCCTGCAGGTTGCCAATGTGGCTACCGACCTATGTATTATCCTGTCTAGGTGTTGGTTCCAGGTAAGCTTGGAGTCTATAGTGACTCCAAGGTATTTAACCTCTCCCGACATCTGCAGTTGTGTGTTTTGAAGAACTAAAGGACCTAGGCCCTCCAGACTTCTCCTTCTGGTAAATGGGACGATGTGGGTTTTTGAAGGGCTGACTTTCAGCCCTTCATCATCGGTCCATTTTTTAACCATATTCAGTGCCATCTGTAATCGATCCCTGACTGTGGTGTTAAACTTTCCCCTAACTATGATGACTATGTCGTCAGCATATCCTTGAGCTTCGAATCCCTCAACTGTGAGCTTCTGTAGTAGGCTGTCAACTACAAGATTCCATAGCAGAGGGGACAGAACACCCCCCTGCGGGCAGCCTCCTGCAACTGACGCGCCTAGGTTTTCACCCATCATAGTGGTGAATACCATCCTGCCTCTGAGCATGCCATCGATCCACCTGCAGCAGGTGTCCTCGATGCCACGCTCTCTTGCAGTTCTAATGATGGAGTTAAAGGAGGTGTTATCAAATGCTCCCTCTATGTCGAGGAAAGCACCCAGTGCCACCTCCTTATGTTCCAGAACCTTCTCCACCTTCTGAATTAGGTGGTGAAGTGCTGTTTCTGTAGACATGCCTGCTCTGTATGCAAATTGGCTCTGATGTAATGGACTTCTAACCAGAACATCATCCCTAATATGCCTGTCGAGCATTTTTTCCATCGTCTTAAGTTGAAATGACATAAGACTGATGGGTCTTAGGAACTTGGCTAGGGTGTACGAGTTCCGCCCTGCCTTTGGTATAAATACCACCCTAACTGGTTTCCACCTCATTGGTATGTATCCCAGCGCTAGGCTGGCTCTGTACAGTGTGCAGAGCTTAGATGCCAACAGGTCTATACCCTGTTGAAGCATTATTGGCAGAATTCCGTCCGGACCCGGAGATTTGTAGGGCTCAAATGAGTTTATTGCCCATTTAATTTTGGATTGATCTATCACTTTTTTGGTTACTGACCAGTCTGTCCTGGTGGCCCTGATTCCAGTTGTCACCAGTCCTGTTCTTAGCCACTCCTCAAGTGATTGTTCAATAATGTTAGATCCAGGAAAGTGCACACGGAGCAGTTCCTCCATGGTTTCTTTTCCTGTCTTGGTGTATTCTCCTGTCTCCGTTAGGAGGGAGTTTATTGAGCAATGATTGTCCTTCGAGAGAATTTTCTGGAGTCTGGCACTTTCCGGGATACTGTCAATACTCTCGCAGTGTCTCCTCCAGGATTCTCTCTTGGCCCTTCTCAGTGCTTGGTTGTACTCAGTCAAAGAGGTCCTGTATTCATCCCAGTTGGCTGATCTTTTTGCGATATTGAATTTTCTTCTCACTTCTTTCCTCATGTTGCTAAGTTCATTGTTCCACCAGGGCACATTCCTGGTGGATTTCCTTACCACTAGAGGGCAGTTGTCCTCATATGCAGAGATAATTGCGTTCTGTATTTGTTCCGCAGCCATCTCTACATCCTCTTCTTTGCTAATGTTCGTCTTTATCCTCTCAAGTTCCCGGGCGAGGTCTGTTTTATATCCTTCCCAGTCCGTCTTGCGGGGATTACGATACATTTCAGTTACACGGTCCAGTCCCGTTATGTTAAATCGAATGTGTCTGTGGTCTGAGCAGCTCTCTTCCTCAGACACATGCCAGTTGTTGACTAAGTTACACGCGTGCGTTGTTCCTATTGTTATATCTATCACTTCTTGCCTTTGTCTAGTTACAAAGGTCGGAGTATTGCCTACATTTGCTATGTCTAAATTGTATTCCATGATAAATTCAAAAAGTGACTCACCTCTTAAGTTGGTGTTGGTGCTCCCCCAGACTGTGTGATGCGCGTTTGCATCGCACCCGATGATGACCTGAGATCCTCTTCCTCTGCAGCTCCTCACCAGTTCCTCCACGGCCTTGGTTGGTGGTGGCTCAGGGTCGTCATATGGAAGGTACGCAGAGCCCAGAATTAACTCTCTCGGCATACCTCCACATGATCCTCTGATTTTGACTGCCACTAAATCCCTGGAACAGAAATTGGTTAGTGACATTACTGCTTGCTTACCTTTAACAAGAATACACGCTCTTGGAGTCTCAGTGGATCTACTGTAGATGAGTTCTCCACCGACCTCCTTCAAGCCTCTTACCTGACCCTTGTAGACCCAGGGTTCCTGGATCAGTGCAACATCACACCCCTGCATGACCTTAGCAAGGACCGACGTTGCCGCCTTGCTATGGTGCAGGTTTACTTGCACCACCTTCATCCGGGGTGTTGGTTTTCTCTTTTAGTTTTTTAAAAGAGACTCTTCCTAAGGAGTAGTAGGCCTTGAAGTCCATTCCTTCAAGTGCCTTCAACGACCTTTCGTCGATGGAGTAGGCCAGCGTTTGCCCCTTCTCCTCGACTTTGCGGCTCATCAAGGACCATTGTTCCGTGCTCAGGTCTTCGTTTTGTTTCCTGAGCCGGTCTCTGACCCTTGGTTCGTCTACTGTCTCGGGGATGTAGACGAGGACCTTCGGTCGCTTGGGAAGGTCTTTGGTGTCCACCACAGTGATGGACACCCCCTCCCCAAGCTCCTTCATCCCTCGTACTGCCTCCACGAGCCAGTTTTCGGTGGGGGGGTCTGCACAAACTACATTGAGGATCCCCCCCTCATATTTTGGAAACCGCTGGAACTTCGGGCCCGCCACCCCGCGAGGGATGGCGTCCAATGCTTCCACCAGTTTGGACTGAATCAGGTCTGCTTGTTCCTGATTCAGCAGGATGTCAGGATGGTTGACATTAATGACAGACATTCTGATACCTGTCATGGCATCCCTAAAAGAGACAGACGGCGCCGTGGCGCTCCTGACTCTCTTAGGATGAGGTTTGGTAGGGGAGTTGAAGTCCGGTCTAGGCCTCTTGGATGTGCCTGCCAGTTCGACCTCCCTGCCTTTTTTTGGCTGCGGTTGGTTGCGTGGTCGTGGTCTCTCGACCGTCCACGTACCTGCAGCCATCTTTGCCTCCTTCGCGAGCTTCCGTCTTTGGGCTCCCGAAGGACGCTTTGTTTTTAAGCCACCCGCCATTGTCAAGTCTGCCTGGGCTACTTGATTGGTGCTGGCTTTGTTGTTACCAGGGCAGTCCATTACTTCCTGCACTGTTGTTTGTTTCGAGGGGCCGCTCCTTGGGGAGACCCCCTCCTGCTTGGAAGGACCACTCCCTAGAGAGATCCCTTCCTGTACGGAAGGGCCACTCTCCAGGGAGATCCCTTCCCTTGCAGAAGGACCGCTCCCCAAGGAGATCCCCTCTGTTTTTTTTGTTTTAGATTTTTTATGGTCCATAATTGATCCCACGAGTAAGGGGGAAAGGGTGGTCGCAACGCACGGAGCCCCCTGCGTACGTGGAAGGCATTTATACAACGGGGTGCGCCCTGTGCCCCGAGGTTTGTCGCTAGTGGCCGAACATCCCTCCGACCATGCATCCCTTCGGCGCGCACAATACCTTGGGATTGGGTAAGTTTTTATAGTGGTACTTCATCCACATGGTCCGGCAATGAAGCCAAGGCCCCCGTGCCCCCTGGAGACACGTACCCCTGACCTTGGCCAGAGGGTCGTTGCACCTCCAGACGGTTTACGGTGTGAGTCGTGAGCTGGTCCGCGGCGTGGCTTTAGTCAGGATGGACTGGGTTATTAGCCCTGTCTCCCGACGGTATGGCCAGCGCTAGCCCTACTCCTTGCGAAGTCTGGCCGTTCTCCTATCCGCCACCTGGAGACGCGCCTGGTCAGGTAGCTCAACCCCCAACCAAGAAGGTTGGTGCCAGGTGGGTACGGGTTTAGTTACAAAAATTGTTTGTTTCGGTGTCGTCGATAGCCCCTACAAATTTGTCGGGGTCTTAACGGGATAACCTGTATATGGCCCGAATTGCATCCAACATGTTAAATCAAATGCTTATGTACACCGATAGATCCATTACTAAATATGTATTTTGATGGTGATTATTTTAAATTAAAATTAACTCTCGTTCCATTGTTGCAAATACAACATCTGTCTTCTGAATATAATATCATTTTAATTTTTATGAACCTGAACTAAACTCCCCTGCATATTTCGGTCTAATTACTTTGAAGCCACATTTCACAAACCAAAGCCGCACTTTATTTAATAGTGACTATTTATATCTTGTTTTATAACAATTAATAAACATATATAATGTATAGCTTTAGCAGCACATCACGGCATCAAATAAATCAGTTAGGCTCTAATTGCAATTGATGTTTCAATATCAGCATGGTGTATTGATGATGAAGTAAATTATTCTTCAAAAACCAGTTAGAATATGTCTTGTTAACTACTCATAAACGAAAAAATGTAACTTCCGGTACCAAGCCTTTAGTTAAGGCCATGTTTGCACCAAGGGCTCAAGTATACTGTTGATGGGCGTAATATAGCTTTGGCTTGGATGAAATACTGATGGAATAGAAAATTTTATTTATTGTTACTGCATAGTGAATCACTGTTTCCACATTCTGATTTCCCATACAAGTCTCTTCAAATGAAGACATCTTGGTTTTATATTCGCACCCAGTATGTAGAAATAAGATAATATTTGAAATAGCCTGTCATGGTGGTAATGGGTGTGGCGTCCACACACTAAATCAAAATTTCATTTTGTTATAATTTTTAACAATGGAGTTTATATGGATGGTAGGGGTGGCAGATGTCATAAAAAATTGATACCTTGGCTTCCAGTGTACAGATTCGGAAAATGCAGTTTAGGGTATAGGAATAACGATGTAATTGGCCACACCCCGCTACTTCCATAACTCGTGAAAGCAGAGACACACAATGAATTAAATTTAGTACGACATGAACTAAGGATGAATGCGGACGTAGGTAATAATTTCTATACGAAACGAGAAAATATCTCTTCGTCAAAAGCGAAGAAGTTATTTGTCACATTTTTGACAAATAATTTCTTCTATTGAAAGCATTTCTGCAGTTTCATTTTGAGCCGTAAATGCTATGGGAATAATATAATAATTCTTATTAAAACCGAAATGAAAATGAAACATTAAAAATAAAATTAAATAACTCGGAAACTAAAATCAACTAATAATTATCAAATAATAAATTATTCTTATTAAATTACAAAAATGGAACATTAAAATAAAATTAAATAACCCTCAGAAACTAAAATCAACTAATAACACAGGTCAACATTTGATCTAAGCGGGAACACCGCACGCAGTATAGGCTACAAGGGGTTTTTGGGGTCGCTGATTACGATGAGAGGGTCAGTTAACCGACATCACGTCAGGTTCAAGGACATTTGAAGGTCAAGTGCAGAAAAACCCACGGAAAAAATCTGAAAAAAATCATGCACATGTTTTTGAGGTCCAGGGAATCCGAATCCGAGGTCGGATAAGCTCTGTGAGGTCAAGGTCAAGGTCATTTGTAGGTTATTTGATATAAGCGGGAACACCGCACGCAGTATATGCTACAAGGGATTTTTGGGGTCGCTGATTACGATGGGAGAGTCAGTTAACAGCCATCACGTCAGGTTCAAGGTCATTTGAAGGTCAAGTGCAGAAAAACCAATGGAAAAAATCTGAAAAAATCATGCATATGTTTGTGAGGTCAGGGAATCCGAATCCTAGGTGGGCTAAGCTCTGTGAGGTTAAGGTCATTTGTAGGTTATTCCAAGATCACTTGAGGTGTTGTCGGCATTTACGGTTCGAAAAATCTGAAAAAAATTATACGTACCTATGTTTTTGAGGTCAGAGAATTCGAATCTGAGGTCAGCTGAGCTCCATTAGGTCATGGTGAAGGTGTTTATAGGTCAAGTGCGAAAAAAACGTTTTAACGGATGATGTTTTTTAGTTGTCACTTTTGATGTTTTTTTTGTATACACACCTTTACTTCTTGCCCGTGTTTATATATTTTTATGTATATGCAACTGTTTAACGAGCTGATATATGATTCACACCTATTTTACGTTTGGTTTACTTTGGTTACTCATCTGTGATATGTGCGTGAGTGAGCTCGATGTTTCGAGCGAAAGTGCGTAAAATAAGTATGGACTATATATCAGCTCGTTAAACAGTTGCATATACATAAAAATATATAGACACGGGCAAGAAGTAAAGGTGTGTATACAAAAAAAACATCAAGAATGACAACTAAAAAACGTTAACCGTTAAATCATTTTTTTCGCACTTGACCTACAAACACCTTCACCATGACCTAATGGAGCTCAGATGACCTCAGATTCGGATTCTCTGACCTCAAAAACATACGTATGCATTTTTTTCAGATTTTTCGAACCGTAAATGCCGACAACACCTCAAGTGACCTTGGAATAACCTACAAACGACCTTGGTCTTGACCTCACAGAGCTTAGCTTTTTATATGAATTATACCGTAAATTTAATTTTATCATTCATTTTCTATTAATATCTTTTTAGCCGACTTCGGATTCGGATTCCCTGACCTCAAAAACATATGCATGTTTTTTTTTCAGATTTCTTCCATGGGTTTTCAAATGACCTTGAACCTGACGTGATGGCGGTTAACTGACCCTCTCATCGTAATCAGCGACCCCAAAAACCCCTTGTAGCATATACTGCGTGCGATGTTCCCTCTTAGATCAAATAACCTACAAATGACCTTGACCTCACAGAGCTTAGCCCACCTAGGATTCGGATTCCCTGACCTCAAAAACATATGCATGATTTTTTTCAGATTTTTTCCATGGGTTTTTCTGCACTTGACCTTCAAATGACCTTGAACCTGACGTGATGGCGGTTAACTGACCCTCTCATCGTAATCAGCGACCCCAAAAACCCCTTGTAGCCTATACTGCGTGCGGTGTTCCCGCTTAGATCAAATGTTGACCTGCGTAATTATCAAACAATAAATTAATGAAGTAAGGATTCAAACAAACCACCTTCTTGTGCCAAACAATAGCCAAACCGATTATACAATGAACCTCTCATATCACTGAGTTGATTTGGAGTAATCCTTGCACAAAGTTGGATAGGTTTTTCCCGTAATTCAATTAAATTATTGGCTCGTTCAAACACATGTTTGTATGCAGTTTCCTTTAAAAAGCCCCACAGAAAGAAATCATGGGGTGCTAGATCAGGTGACCTGGGGGGCCATTTTATCATTCCCCTCGTAGCTATTAAACGATTGGGAAATGTTCTTTCCAGAAAATTAATAACAGTTAAGGTATTGTGACTTGGGCAGCCGTCTTGTTGAAACCAAATGTCGTCAAAGTTTACAGGAAGATTTTGAACTGCAGGAATTATTTGGTTTTGTAAAAGCTCTAAATATTTATTGCCATTTAAATTGCCATCGATTAGCAGTGGGCCTATAATAAGATTGTCTAAAATTCCCGTCCAAACGTTCAACTTTTGAGGATAGGAGTTCGCACAGCAGCACTCAAATGTTTATTTTTTCGAGACCAATATCGTACTACGGATGGGTTGTGTTCCCTATGTAATGAAAAGGATGATTGTAAACAATATATTCTTTAAGAAGTTTTCATTCTCATTCACTTTATTTATCATGATTTTACAAAATTCCGTCCGTTTGAAACTGTCCTCCGGAAATATTTCTTGCGTTGTTTGAAGTTTAAAACAACTGTACCCATTTCTTTTCAAAATATTTCTTACAGTTCTTTCCTTCAAATGTCAAATTCATCAGCAATTTGTCTGCTAGAACAAGGTTCACCAGTTTCAACAAGTACACAGACATTAGTTTCGCGAATTTTACGTTCTTCACTCATTTGTTGATGACGGGGTTTGGGTTGACAGAATTTTTTACAATAATTCACGACACACTCGAAATTCTCAAATGTTTTAATAATGTATGAAATTATGCTAGCTGAGGGGATTGGTCCGTCTTAATATGTCACAGTAAATAAATTTATTGTGTCATCAGTGGAGTGGCCCCCGAAGTACCACTTCACAATTTGCATGAAATTGAGATTATTTTATTCCCACACGTCTAAACTACTACGCTATTAAAAGCAGCGCTCGCGCTGTTCTCAACTCGTCGCGGTCAAGCGATGGTCCAATGCCCAGCATTGTTCTACGACAAGGCGTGGTTTATCTGCGCAGAAACAAGTTTACGTACCTAAAACTAAATTTGTTGAATTTGTATACAAAAAATCCATAGTTTCTGGTCTCTTACTAGCCTGCTTAATTATTTACCCCCGCAGTAGTTTTTTTATTGATGTCTGTGTGTTTATGTGTCTAGAGTAAAATTCTCCATTGATAAAAAAGCATATTTAGGACGAAATCGGATAAGCATGGTCTAGCTGTCCCCGCCATTTTCAACTAGACTTTGTAGACTTTTTTCTACATATAAAATACAAATTATCTGAAAATTTCAAGACTTTTTCATTCATTAGTTTTTGATGGAAAAATATATTTTAAATTTAGAAAATAATAGGAGAATAATAAGAAATATTTTTTAATTAACTGCATTGATTGGTTTGTCAAAAAAGTATGATTTCTAATTAAAAGTGATTTAAAAAGTAGTTTCAGTTATTTACATTGAGAGGATCTCTTAAAAAATATTATTATGATTTTTGCTAATAAAGGCATTCTGCGAGCATACCTTCAATACGTTTTATGTGTCATATTTAAGAGTCTTGCTTAAAATATTTTTTTGCCAAAGTGATTGAAGAGGTACGCCGTGGTAGAAAAAAATAATATCGATAATTTTATTATTTATTTCCAATTTAACCACTGAAGACTGAGAGTATTCACACAGCAGCATATTACATCATGGGTGTAATAAGATTACACTGAATTTAAAAAATAAACTCTTCATTTATTAATTATTAAATAATACACTGTGCACAAAAAATTAAGAAAATTGTAAATAACACACTTGAATTCGTCCCTACATTTATTCCATGTTGTGTGCTTCTGTACAATTTTTAGATGTCCAAAGTAAAGAATTTATGCGCCTTTTACTATCGCATTCTTGTTTTTTCTATTTTACAGTAGATGCAATGAATTCTCATTTTGTAGTTATTGCAAAACCATCACCATTTTAATCTTCAACTATTGATGCCCGCGCCTTCGCCATAACTTCAACAGGAGAATTCATTGCGTCTATAGGAAAATTAGAGAAAAAAAACGCTGCCCACTACTTCCACATCCAGATTTCCGATGTAAGTCTCTTTTGACGAAAACATCTTTGACTCTTGCCAAAAGAATTTTTTAGTTCATTTGTTCTCATACATACACTAAATTACAATTACTTCCACATCCGCATAGTGGAGTGGAAGTACAGTAATCGTTAAAAAATTTCAATTTTTTTTCTTTGTTGAAATATGTTTAGAATATCACGAAGCGTCGAGCGGAAACAAGAATTCTGTCTGTCGGTCTGTTCCTTTATTTGTGCGCACGATTTCTCTGGAACGGTTTAAGATGTTTAGAATTTTATACACGTAGGTACTACAACGAAAACTGGAAGGGGATTGATTTCTTGACTTATCCGGTGGAGAGTTGGGGATTAAATAAGGGTAAATATGGGGAAATAAGTAAAGCAAGCTGGTAAGAGTACAAAAATTTGGGATTTGGTATATACAGTGTGTCCCAGGATAGATGTAACAAGAGGTGTGATGGACCAAAAATTTTGGAATTTTGAAATGGTATTTGGGGGTATTGAGTCCTGCTTGTTGTAAAACTAAAGCATACAAAAAAATGACTTGATTTGGTGTTCTACAGGGTGTTTTATAAGCAAAGTTGTAAAAATCACCACTAATAAAGTACCTTTATTTTTCAAAATATGAAATACTCCACTAAGAAAAGTTATTTAGAATGCAATTTTATATCTTATAAATTTGGTACAGTGGTATAAAATTGCATTCTAAATAACTTTTCTTAGTGGAATGTTTTCATATTTTGAAAAATAAAGGTACTTTATTAGTGGTGATTTTTACAACTTTGCTTATAAAACACCCTGTAGAACACCAAATCAAGTCATTTTTGGTATACTTTAGTTTTACAACAAGCAGGACTCAATCCCCAAATACCATTCCAAAATTGCAAAATTTTTGGTCCATTACACCTCTTGTTACATCTATCCTGGAACGCACTGTACATATACTAGAAGCTACGACCACGGATATTTTTTATAATATTTTTCAACTCCCCCACCACACCCTCTCCATTACTAAAGCGGTTGAAAAAACAATATTGAGATATTCGCTTGAAATTTGGTACACATATATGTATATTATAACGACACTTGGAACTAGATTATATTTTGAGATGATTCCGTTGAAGAGTTGAGGGTTAGTGAATAGGTTAAAGCAAGCTGGTAAGAGCACAGAAACTTTGAATTTGGTGTATTTACTAGAAGTAAAGGCCTCAGATTCTTTTACAATATTTTTCAACCCCTTCACCAGCCCCACTTCATTATTAAACGGGTTGATAAAATATAATTGAGATATTCACTTGAAATTTGGTACACGTATATATTATAACGACACCAAGAACTGAATTATATTTTGAGATGATTCCATGGAAGGGGTGGGGCGGTAAGTAGAAGAAAATGAGTAAAGCAAACTGTAAAGAGTACAGAAAATTGAGATTTGGTGTATACTAGAAACCAAAGCCTCAGTTTTCTTTATAATATTTTTCAATCTCCCCACCAACTTCACTCCATAATAAAATAAAATTGAAATATTTACTTGAAATTTGGTGCACGTATGTATTGTAATGACATCTGATTGATTGGATTCCGTTATAGGTGGGTGGGGGGATTGCGAAAATTGGAGAAAATATGTAGAGTAAGTTAATAAAAGTCCAGAAACCTAATTTTTTTGCGTGCGTGTTCGAAACCAACGTCTCAGAATTTTTTATGACATGTGCCTCAAATATTATCAAAATTCTATGGTCAATTATTTTCACATACTAGAGTGTAAATATAGTAAAGATGTTTTCCTTTAAAGAAACTTAGAAGGAAAATCTGGATGTGGAAGTAGTGATTCCTTAGGCAGCGATTTTCTATTTTTTTTAACTCCTTAAATGACGAAGTGGGGATATTGGAGGTGGTGGCGAACGTCACAAGAAAAATGAAGACCTTGGCTTCTAGTGTATATACTGAATTCCAAGTTTGTGGACTCTTAGTAGCTTGCTTTACTTATTTACCTTTCATCTCCTTAAACATAGTAGGCTTAAAATATAGTCTAGTTTCAGATCTCGTTTTAATACATACGAGTTCTAAATATCTTGTCAATATCTTAATTTTATTTGCTGACTCCTTTAATAGTGGAGTGGGGGTGGCAGATTTCATCAAGAATTGAGAACTTGGCTTCTAGTATATACACCAAATCACAAGTTTTTGGAGTCTTACTGGTTTGCTTTACTTATTTTCCCCTGGTTACCTCCTAATTCTTCGACAAAATAATTAAATCACTATGTTTTTACAATTACGCTACCAGAAGCAATGAAATAAAATATATTTTTTATAAATGAAACTTTACTTTGAGATGACATATATTAGTGTTATGGCCAGAATTAAACTTTAGTAATCACGACATTTGTTGCACCTGTTTATTAGACATTTAATGAATGATATGTGTTAGTTAATGTGCACTGAAAGTTGACTGATTGATTTATAATTTGTTTTATAGTTCTGTATAAAATGAAAAATATTAATTAAATGATTTTTGAACTGCATGCATGCAAATAATAATATTATATTTTACAATAAAATAAAAATTTCCTTGTTTACTTTTAAATGACTCTTATCCCATAATAAACTAATCTTAATCTATTAAATTAACAATAATTTATAAAACATTTTCGTAGAACTAACTCGTTTTAAATGTCAACAATTTAGTAATCGTGTTTTATGTTAAAATTATGTCGGTATTTGATTTGATTTAAATTAATGTGTTTAAACAAATATCCACTAACGCGTTCTCTGGAAAGTACCTACATGGAGAGTTATCATTCTAATTAAAAAACGAATAAAATAAGTCCCTTTATAAAGTAAAATATCACAAAAATAGAGCAATATACTTCTTAAGCTTCAATATAAAAACTATATATGTAGGCATATGAGTTCAGAAGTGGCAGGAAATGAAAAAATAACTAACCTAAGAACAGATCTTATGTTAGGAACGTTCAAGGAAACAAAATGAAAAAGTAAGGTCAAAGGTTGAAAAAGCAATATTTCTAATATTGTAGCATAGAGAGTGTGTTCCTGAATGTAAACTAAATGAGAACGATTCGCACAGGATCTGATGATCAATTTTAGTAATTAGCGGATCCATTAAAACTTAATATTATGTGTTTATATCAAGGTCATGTCTTTCATACTTAACCCAATCCCTCTTAATGAAATATGTTTAAAAGTTCACAGCTCGGAAATGTAATGCAACATTGGGCTAAAGTGAGCCCAAATTGCAGATGTATTGTGCTGAAGACATTGGGACAATGTACAAAAGGACTTTGATTTCACTTTCTCTTCATGTTTGAAATAAATGACCACTGTGTGGAGTAAAATCTGTTGCCTTGAGCCACCAAAATGAATAATTTTCACTGAAGTCCATGTGGCGCATCACTTCATTATCCTTTAGGGCTGCTTCTTTTGAGGATAATACATTACTTATCCTGATGTAGGGTTCTACCTTTATGTTGCAGCATTTTTTTCAAATTTAAAAATAATAGCTTTTAAGGCTTTCAGAATTTATAGGTTTGATTACTACCAGAGGAATGGCCAATTTAAGCGTTTTCCTCTCAATTTAAAACATGTGATGACTCTATAACCTCACTTTTCTAGAAGGTATTAAGTGAGCTGATTTACTTCATAAGCAAAATCTCAAACAGCATTCATAGCAATATGTAATTAAATTATACTTACCAGGACTAGGACTGATTGCTGCCGTGTGGCACTGTGTAATGTATTATATATTTATTATTAAAACATTAAAATCCATATGGAAGAAGAAGCGAGTTGTTAAAAACTTTGATTATCACTTCACAATTCAATTTTATGTCGTGCCACTGAAAATAGGTCGCAGGCAATATATTTGTTGTCTTTATTGTTGTACTTGCAAGTTTTATTGGTTTAGTATTATTCTTATTAAGAATACATTAGTAATATTTTGAAGTAAAATTGATACATAATAATAATAATAATAATAAAAATAATAATAAATTCGACTCGGTACAGTCACTAACCCCACAGGTCGTGGGGAGTGGCTGTGATTATGGTCGGTGCGGCTACCGCGTGGTACCAGTCGAAAAGCATGGAGGCCCTGTCCGGCAACGGATAAACCGGAAATAAAATATAAAAAATAAATTCGACTCGGTACCACATAACTGGCTATAGAAAGTCCTCGAAATCTATAAAAACCACCCCAGCATTCGGAAGCTCTTGAGTTCATTAGTGACTCAGTGAAATACCCACCTCTATATTGGTAAGCAAATGTTAGGACAAAACATATCCAGGGGCATATTTCAGGGTGACAGCCTTAGCCCTCTTAGTACTTAATCCTTTATCATCACTACTGAATGCTACGCCATACGGCTATCGTCTGAACATGAGACAAACTACTAGAATAACCCACCTGATGTTTATGGATGACATCAAACTATACGCAGAGAGTAAAGAGCATATAGAATTCTTAATTCGAATTACCCGTGAATTTAGTGATGATATAGAAATGTCATTTGGCCTAGAAAAATGTGCAACTATTAACATCCGCAAAGGTAAAAGCCACGACCAAGCCGAAACAATTGAAAATATTAATGCACTTGATCCGAGCGAGGTTTATAAATACTTAGGCATTGCTCAGAATCGATGTATCGACCAAAAAGTTAAAAAAAGATTTTACGCAAAAGTACAGGGCCAGACTTATCAAACTATTAAATAGCTACCATAACTTTGAAAATTTAACCACGGCCATTAACACATGGGCAGTGCCGGTCCTGATTTATTCTTTTGGAATCCTCAAATACTTGGACTCAGATCTGGATGAATTTGACAGATCGACACGCAGACTGCTCATACAAAAAATAGAAATCCTCCAAACGTGCCACATAACGAGAAAATTCTTTAGCGGAGCAGGATAGAATGAAGTCTTTCCCTGACTCTAAGGATATACCTACCAGCTTACCAGCTCAGCTGAGGCAAAGTAGAGAAATAATAATAATAATGTTTATTTAGAAAAAATAGAATAATGCATTTGCAATTTCTATAAATATCATAGTTTCTTATAATTTGAAATATTTAAATGATATATTTATACATTTTATTAAATAAACATGATAGAAGACACATAAATAGTTAAAAACTATTTGTATGTGCATAAGGCATCAATTTTGTTACAATTATTCTAGTCGACTTGTGTTATAATCAAGAAATTTGTCATTATTTAGAAGGTGCATCACAATCGTATAATATTTTGTCTGATCCGGTTGATTTTTATTGATTATATTTTATTGATTGATTATTGAGAATATTTCTTTTTGGATGTACTTACCTGTATATTGTGATTTTAGTTGTTTACTTTATTTTATTAAATTATGAATTCTTTCTCCGTCCAAATGTTTTAGCCAAATATTACATTTATTTTCAAAAATGGGAATATTGACACTAGATTTTATTTCTAAACGTAGAATATTTAAAATTAGCTGTCGTAATTGTGATTGATGTTGGAATGCATAATCTTATGTTTGTAGGAATGCATAATATTGTTAAACAGAATAATTGTTTTGGATCAAGTATTTAGCTTTCTTTGTACAATGCTTCTGTAGGATAATTATATCTTTTACTAAAAATATTAATTAAGTTTGTTAAGTGGTTTTTGTTTGCTCCTCCCCATCCTAGTTTCCCATATTGAATTTGTATTTGTATCAATGAAAAGTACAAAGTTTTTAAGTGTTTCTGGTCCACATTTTTTTTAAATATTTGATTTTTGGAAGAAAACCCCTGATCTCTTTTGTGATATTATCCACTTATTACCTAATTAATCCATGTAAATTCGCCCAAACCTGCGAGACACACTGTACGAATATTGTAGTTTCGATATTTTATAATCTCCATATATTTTCTGCTCAATAAAAAATTTTAGTATTTTTCTAAATAATTATGACAGACATTAACATCAGATAATAATTTGCACACCTCTAGCGATTACTCTGTAGAATACAAGTAGCCCTATTTTCATGGGAAAAATTCTAATATCTACCTAGATGGTCCAAAATTGTTTGCCGATATTTCTGTGACCGATAGTACATTCAAAAATTATATATTTATTTATATAAACTTATTCCGAAAATGAATAATAAAATATCAAATTCATATATTAAATTCAAGGCGCTAGTTTACATGGTATCAGTCAACCCTCTCTTCTTTTTAAGGTGTAGTTAGCGGGTGATTGTCAATATTTTCCTAACAACTTTTAAATTTTTTTCAAATTTCAAAAAATTACTGTAAAAACCTAATTTTCATATTATCATAAATAAAACATAAAAGTACTCTTATTGCATTTCGATAAACCAAACTATTCTCGGATAATTTATTTTTCAAAGACAACGTGCATGTACAATATTTTATTAATAAATGCTTTGAAATATTACTTTGACATTTGTGTTATTTACTATAATTTGATTATTTTCTTTAATTTACTCTTAGTATTATTTAAACTTGGGTGATTACACGTTTTCTGAATTAACAGACGTAAATTTTACTTTGGGAGAATGTTGGTAATGTTGCTGCAACTGTAAACTGTTATAAAGATAAGTTTCCGAACAGAAATAATCCTGATGTCAAAACTTGTTTAAGTACAGATCATCGACTTAGAGAAACAAGAAGTCTTCAAATGGAAAGAGGGACGCTGGCCGCCCAAGAAACGCAAGAACTATTGACGATGAAGAAGGAATATTAGATACTGTAATGGAAGATCCTACGATAAATACTAGATGATTAGGGTTAAAAATGGATATGTCTCAGAAAAGTACTTTAAGAGTACTATATGAACAACAATTGCACCGCTTCCATTACTGAAAAACTCAAGAATTATTACCTGAGGATATACCAATAAGAGTTGATTTTTGTGAATTGTTGTTTGAACGAACGCAAAATGCTCCAATTTTTTAAGTAAAATTATTTTTATTGGCGAGGCTACATTCACACGCATGTTTAATTCTCGGAATAGGCATTTCTGGTCTGAGGAAAATCCTAATGCGACAATACAAACAAACCCATTTTCTACTTTCTTTCAAAATAAAAAATAAATATATGGGCAGCAACTCTAGGCAATCAGATTGTTGAATACCATATATTTCCTGGAAATTTAAATAGCAACATGTGTTATGATTTTTTGGAAACACCTTGCATGAAATATTAGGTAATGTTTAATTGCCAAAGGGAAGAAATATGTTTCTTATGCATGACGGCACAACACCGCATTATACCAGAACATGCAGAACATGGTTACACAACCACTATCCTAATAGATGGATCGGTCGGGGTGCACACGCACCGATTAAGAGGTCTGCTCAGTCTCCTGACGTAACTCCCCTTGAATTTACCGTGTGGAGTTATCTAAATCCACGAGTCTATAATGCTCAAATTAACACGATTGAACAGTTGAGAAAAAAAATCGATCAATAGTTTACAATGCTTCAAATTGATGAAGGAATTTACAGGATTTTCAACGTTCCCTAAAAATAGACTCAAATTGTTCTTAAGGGAAAATCAAAGACATTTCGAACAATTCTTGTAATTGATAATTAGCTGTTTTCTACGTTTAGTAATATTACATAGCATTCTTTATGTGTAAAAGAATTTATTAGAGTTTAGAAAACAGCTCCAAGATTTATAACTGTTCAAGGCTATGAATCTCTTGCTTGAATTTCTCTATTCCACGAATGATCCTCGAGTACTATATGCTAGGAGAAAGAGCATGATGACGATTTCAGATCTACAGAAACTGTCTGTTGAATGTTACATGATAGAATTAGATAGCATTTTGAAACTAAGACTTCTCATCAGGCTCATTCTTTTCTTCATTTTATAATTTTTCTGAGCGAGAATAGATCTATGTATTTGAACTGGTTTGACCATGTGGTATGCAAATGGATAAAAGTTATATGTCAGACACGGACTTCAATTTTTTCGGAGTGTGATAACAAGGAATTTACGGCACAAAGTTATAAATAGTACCAGTTTTCAAGAAAACACTAAAAAGAAAATGATTCCGATGAGGAATAATTTAATTTTGAATTTAATTTAATTGTAAAGAATTTATACATAGTTTAAATTTATACGTTGTAACTCTTATTTTTTTTACCATTGAATGATATCTAAAACCCTAGAATGCGTTGCAAAAGTTTACCAATTGTATATAATTTTGAAATTTGTCATTTTGAATATCAATTTCACGACGTCCAGTTTGTAATCGGCAATCATTTGGATACGTATTTTCGTGGCTAAATTACTTATATTGATGAAGTCAAACCCATTTATACATAATTTCGCGAAAAAAATTGTGAACATCACACTTTTGTAATGAACAAGTCATTTTCAGAACACTGCAGTTTTCATCAATATGTGTCCACTGTACAGTGAGCCAAACTCTCAAAAACTGAGCAATACAATATTTCGTTAGAATTATGAGGACAATTTGGTGAAATTTTATTATAACATTTTTAGTTCCCTCTATTAGAGAGAACAGTTCTTTATCTTCCAACGTGTAAGCTACAGTTAACAGATTTTTAAAATATTATTGTTAACAATGTTAAAATTTCAATAGTGTACAAGTAACGTCTCAGTTGCCAAAAAACTATAGTTTTCAAAGTGAGAAAATACGTCCCTCATTGACAGATCATATATAAATTGAAATATTTCGTATGTCTGATTAGTTTTGATGCAGTTTATTACATTACAAATATCAATTTGATTAACGTAAAGCTAAATTAGACTAAACTCCATTCTATGTACAACTTCATTACTTGAATATTCCTCTCCAACAAAACAACCACAACGGTATAAAACGCAGAGTTATTTTTATTGAATAATATGCTCAAAAACTCTTCTCACCACAAAAAGGTAACGAGAGAACATGTCTGCATAGAATACGAAACGCGAAAATGTATTGATCAATATGACCTGCAAAATTAGCTGTTCTTCATGTAGACGTACACTCACCCCTGCAATAAGAGTTGTAGTCTGCTTTGCTGAGTACGGGTTTAGAATTATAATGGTTTATTGCTCTCTACCTCCCTCTCTGTTTGCTTTTCGAGACGGGAACGAGGAACAGGATAACAGGAACCTCTCGTCTGCATCCCAACTGCTGGCTCATCTGCAAAGTTGATTTACCTTACTTGAACTTTAGACTTATATTTAATGTAAGCTATGAAATTTTAAAACCGAAGCTTATAAGAGTGTTTTTAAGCGGTGAAATATTGGAAATAATTTATTTATCTCGCAACTTTTTATGGTAATACTTTCGGAGCAATGGATTCGTTTGCGCCTTAGAAACACATTAATAGTGGCGGATTACAGTTTTTCTGACATTTATAAATAAGCAGTAAGAGAAATTGTATTTAGATATGATATTTAATAATAATGATAATGGATGAAACTAAAAGATGTATCAGGTATGTCTCATATTTAGAGCAATTATTATTATCAAATGAATTAAAACTGTTGTCACTGATCAAAATGTTATTTCATTCATTTGGAAAGTAAGCATTATATTCCTCGATTGTTTCTCAATTAGTTGTCTTTTTTAGGATGACCAACTATTATACTATTTTTTATGATAAGTATATGGCAGTAGTACCCACTATAATCCAAATTTCTTATGCCGCCAATTATTTTTTAGGATGAACACTATATATATTTTTCACTTTACAAGGTATCAATATTAACGATTATGTTAGCTACAAGCCAAATCTGACTGCTCCGATACAGTTATTTCATTTTTAAAAGTGAATTATTTATTATTTGTTTGCTTGTAGTAATGAAACATATTCTTTATAGGATTTTGCAAACAGCGGAAAGAAAACTATCCATGACAACCAAAAGAAAAACTATATGCAAACATATTAATGAAATCTTTGCATTCTTTCGATAACCTGACTTCTGGTTATGCTAGCAAATCAAAATCCTAAAATCAATTCGTCCAGTTTCTCATTTGACATTATAACACTAGCCTCCAACATAGTCCCCTACGGTTAAGCAGATTAGTAGGTAAGGGCTACATAACCCCCTACGGTATGAAGATACCTTGTCTTAAATACTTTTCATTCTAATGGATCACATTTTCATAAAATCTCTCATTCAGTTTCTTGGAAATGCTTAGCCTTTGAAACATTTTTCGCCCTTATTCTGAGCTCATCAGAAAGGCACAAACCCACTCATAAATAAGTATGAAATATTTATATTTGACATTAACTGATAATGAAACATATTCTTTATAGGATTTTGCAAACAGCTTAGCCGTAGGGGACTAGGTTGGATGCTAGTGTTATAATGAGAATGTCAAATAAGAAACTGGATAAATTGATTTTAGGATTTTCATTTGCTAGCATAACCAGAAGTCAGGTTATCGAAAGAGAGCAAAGATTTCATTAATATTTTTACATGCAGTTTTTCTTTTAGTTCTCATAGATAGTTTTTTTCCCGCTGTTTGCAAAATCCTATAAAGAATATGTCTCATTATTTATTTTTTTTAGAGTACACTCTACAGGGTGACTAAGAGTTAAACCGCCAATCGTCCATGATCTGTTTTTCAGGTTAATATGAGTTAATATTTTTCTTATTTAAAGTTAAAGAAGGAAAGAGAGAAAAATGCGTCTCGCTTCATGGCATTTATTACAAAAGGTTAAATTTTGAAAATTCACAAAAACTGCTCGAAATGACTGCGACCATCTACAATACAACGCTCACATCTACGGACGAATGACTAAGCAGCACTTTGATGTGTGATCTCCAATACTGTTTGAACAATCCTTTGCTCAAAGGCAGCTTCGTTATTGGCGGACTCCGCATAAACCTTGTTCTTTATTGTGCCCCATAGAAAAAAGTCCATAGGAAATCATCATAGAGTAAACCATTTAGGTGTGGAGGCACAAAATTGGACCGATGAGTGAGTCGTTGCATCCAAACGTGGCACGAATATTGATATTGAAAATAACGACTCTCTCGTATGGCATTAGGATTTCCGTGCTCCCAAATGTGAGTGTGAAGCTGATTAAATATAGCAGCGCGGGTGAGAGTTGCTTCATCTGTTCTGTTCTTTCTTCATTCTGAAGAAGTGCTAAAATTCCATCTGCTGACGATGAAGTTGATCCTGCCTCTCGCAGACGTTCCAAATTATTGGAAATCACTGATCTGTTAGGCAACCTCTTTAGTCTATGTCGTCCCTCGTTTCCATTCTATTTCCAATTAGTGGACTCTCACTACCACAGCTAAAAAAGTTTTACTTCATAAATATATTTTTGAAAATATTTCAATACTTTTAATACGCGGTTCAGTCTCTAAACGCTTTTGTTAAGCATTTAGCATATGTATGCCAATTAATGCAAGCAAATTGGTTAAATAGATTTCAAGTTATTTAAAGGTCACTAGACAGCAGTGGCGGCCAATTTGATTACGTTGTAACTATGTATTTGACACAATAGTAACAGCAGGCCATTTTTGCATTAACCTTACTGACAATATTTTTGCTCGTTGTACTTCTATTCCAGTCCAAGGAAAATCATTATTTGACGAGTTATTTAATATTGGCCTCGCTACTATATAGTCTATAGCTTTACTATTCTCCGTGCAGGTTCACATCACATTGGCAGTTTTGTTTTCTTCTAGTATAACGGTAAAAAACATCTCTTTATAGACGTCGCGTCGCACGTCGTCGGTTCAATGATAATGCATTTCAAAGGTACATGTTTTCTCATACTTCAGAAACTTATAAATGAATATCAAATATCATGTTAAGAAATGTGGGGTCATTAATTGTTGAACATTAAACAGAGCTTAATACCATAATAGTACTTTCCTTTCATTGAATGAACGCATGAGTGTCACCTAAATGACATACCGTATATAAATTTCTCTTGATCAATAAATATACTTATATTATAACCAAAGGGAAATAATAGTTCTGTAATGAACAAGTCCAGAATTAGCTTAGTAGAAGTGGGTCATTCCCATAGGGGAATACCTAAGAGGCCGGAAATTTCCCAGAGCCATCTTTCTAGTAAGTGAAATCTCTATTGACCTTTGTTGCTCGTCTGTCTTGAATATACATATGCTTTAAGTTTTAAGTAATACAAAGTACTATAAAATTGAATATATGTGAAACCTTCAAAGAGGTAACATTGCTGCAATTTGAATACTACAGTATAAGAAACTAAGTAGAATATTTTGCATCTGATAAATTTTTCAAGATTTGAACGGGATAAAACCCATTCTAAAGTAGGCCAACGTATAAAACCAAACATGAGCTAATTACTTTATCAAGTATCACATGACTGATTACTATTGACGATGTAGCCGACTGCGACTACACATTTGATTACCACTTTTTTCAAACAGGACACAATTCAGTTTTATGTGAGATAAGGTACACATATTTTAATCTCCCTACGTCCCCACCTATAGAAATTGGGAGGTTACTGCCATTGGTTCAAAATCGAAAATTGAAATAAAACCAGATATTTATGTTCTGGGCTTCCAGGAGCACAATACCTTTTTTAATATTGTAATGAAGCATTTTTATAGTGTGGAAATTGCACCCGACACCGCCGTCTATTTCTCTATTTAGAATGTGAGTATTTTCTAATACAGGTATTGGGCGTAATTTCTGGTGTGGAAATTACACCCAAAGCCACCATCTATTTTCGTATTTTAAATATTAATATTTTATACTGTCCACACAGAGCATAAATAAGTACTATACTTTCATGTATCAAGTAGACATACACGCCGCCAGATGGAGCACTGTCTCCATCACTGACACTATTGGCTTCACCGTTAACGAATGCTTGGCCCAGCCAGCCAAATGATTGTCTATTAACCTGGGTCCATTCATTTGGACCGTTACCAGGCTGATTGGAAACCGCCGTCTCATAGGAGAGAGAGAGTAAGTAAAACCGACCGTAAATAAGCAGCTTGGCTGAGACTAAGTGCCATCCGTTGCGTCGTCTGGAGGACAAGCGAGCACTTGGGAAGCTTGGGGCTTTCTGGTCTAGGTGCGTCGACTGGAAAGTCTCAAAGCCTTCTAGCACACCGAGATATCATCCCCGACCAAATACCGCCTACCGGAGCAAGCCAGTGTGCAAGTTGGGAGAGTGTGTGGCTGGGAAACTTTCCTCTGGTAACAGGTCTCGTGTTTGCCCTCTGGCCTAGTTGCGTCGTCTGGAGGACAAGCGAGCACTTGGGAAGCTTGGGGCTTTCTGGTCTAGGTGCGTCGACTGGAAAGCTACAAGGACATCCACCAGCGCAAAGTAGCGCCCGTGAACCTCGTTGGGTTTAATCTCTCCTTTGGGGTGATTACACGAACAAGGAACCGTGACCGGAAGTGTGTACTAACCTTAGGCTCTGCGCCTTAGCCAAGTTGCCCGAGTATTTGTTTATTATTGTTTATTGTGCTTTTGCTTTCCTCCGCCTGGTATCTGCTCTGTCCGCTTTTATACCGATAGTAGTTACTCCGACTTACCGTTCCGTTTCTCTAAGCTCGTATCCTGCTTGTAACCGCCCTCTTGCTTCGCCACCGTCACCGTTAACCGTAGTAGTTATAGGTTAGGTATAATTATATATTAGGAGTAATAAATATCTATGTATAGGATTTAAACTGTGCCTTTTATTTTGGTGTGTGTGAAGTCTACTACCCCTAGACCCCTGGACGTACCGTATCTCCTCTGACGCTATCCCAGCCCTACTGTAACAGGCTGTGTCAAGAGGCTAGCGTGGGTCCTTTACACCACGAGAAAAACTGTAAAGGTGGCGCCCGAGCTTACCGTAACCGCACCGAGCTCGAGTGCCAAAGTGACGCCCCTTCACTCAACCGACGAGTGAACCAAACGTCACAATATATGTATATGTGCATGTGCGTATATGGATACGATGGCGTCGAAGCGAACCGTTTTGATGAGATTTATTTCAAGGATAATATTGGTACCGTACTGAAAACTATATACTTGTTACATTTATAACACGAAAGAAATTGTGCAATACAATTTATCAGTTTTTTAAAATTAAATAAGAAAAAAATACAGTATTCTGTAACCACTGATCAGCATAGCTCAGCGGTATCAACCGGTCATCATCCAAATTAAGGTATTTTCATAAACAAATATTTGGTGGAGAGATTAGATAGAGATACTAGAGACAGATACTAGCTACCTCTAGTATCTGTCTATTTTCTATTGTTGGAACTGGTATCTAATTCTGTCTTTGATAGGCAAAATTAAAGTTCAAAAATCCAAAATATATTTGATATTTTGAAACTGAAAGCAGAGTACCTTAACATGGTGTCAGAAATGAAAAGCGATGAATACCACAGCGATGTACCTGATCTATCAACATCAACAAGATCGAAATGAGGAAATTTCCAATAAGCATGTTATGGATAGGTCTACAAGGATACCAGATTAAAAAGGCACCGGGTACTTCTACCGAGTGGTGGTGCGGAAACAAATATTTCAGCTAAGCAGTTAGGTGTTTTCATTATATGCAATTTGGACTTTATGATGTTATTATTATAAGGTGCGTATTACCATCAAAATTTCAAAATATTCAGATATCACATGAACGAGATATGAAGGTTGCGAAATTACGTAGTACTACATGAAAAGTGGAACACACATACAGTGTGTTACAGGGTTAATATAATATAAATATAAATGCTGCTCATAGACGGAATGATCGTGAAAATACATTATATTATTTAAACAATGTTCTTGTCGTACAGCAACTTCAAGTAGGTACCTTTAACAAAAAACATATCCTTTTAGAACTAACGAATTTTACTGAAATGAAAAAATGCAGGTGTAAGATTTTCAATATTCTACCATAATAGTATAATAGACAGTGAAATTTTAAACAACTGACTTTAAAATAATCACGTCTGTACTCTATGTACTTACAGCAGATTCAAATCATTTTATTTTACGCTGTTTTGTTCTGATAGTCACGAAAATTTTTTCGAGTACATTTTTTGGATAAAACAACATTTGTTTTTCATTATAAATCGTTATAATTTTGCAAAACAACATGTGTTTATAATAGATAACGATGTTTGTTTATAAACAATGCAATTGATGTCATTCATTAGTGGTGGTAAAATTTCAATTCATAAAGGCTTATTTTAAAGTGTTAATTGCATGGTTACGAAAATTAAAGTCGGTGTTGTGCGAATGGCTTTGCAGCCACAGCCATAGATTATGAGTATAGATAGATAAAGATAAATTTAAAGTGTTCTTGAATAAAAGTAAGTATTATCTTCACAGGCAAAGTGATTTTAAAATTTGTGTAAACATTATAGTCTCTCTGCCATGAACACACGTAGCGTTCATACACGGCGCGGATGGAACACACGATGAATTGATAAAAGCCAGGTAAGGTAACTGGGAAAAACTTGAAGTTTTCAATGTTATAATATGTGCATCAATTACACAGCACCAGAAAAGAAAAAAGTTTAGACCAGCGAACCAGATCCATGTATTCCATGCATCAATCTGAAGTAATCTTCATAAGCTGCCACTATAGGGTTGGGAACAACCACCCCTAAGTTTAAAGGACAAGAGAAAAACAAGAAAAAACATAAAATCAAACATGATTTCCATTATTATGGATGCATAGTACTCTAAAATAGAACTAAAAACTTACGCACTATCAAAGTCCTACAGTGTCAACCCTCAGAGGGCGTAAGAACTACCCGCTATGTAAGATTTAACTTTAAAAAGTTACAGTGACTTCTATAAAAATTCGAAACACCTGCGTTGTGTTGCAGTGAGAAGAAACTAGACTATGTTCTACGCTGTGCTTGAGAACCACCCCCATGGGGCAGCGAGATGCCACCCCTATATCCGTAGGATGCTGAAAAAACAGAGAGAAACTAACCGGATTTACGTTGTTACGGATGCTGTGATTGGCAAAAATCGTACGTTTAGAGATTGAAACTCATGTACTATCAATGTTATTAATTAACACCCACAGAAAGGATGTAAACTACCGTCATTCAAGATGCAACGAAAAAAATGTTGCAGTGACTACTGAAAAAGCTATACTGTTAGTAGCTTATAAGTATAGCTGCAAGTTACTGCAACATTTTTTCGTTGCATCTTAAATGACGGTATTTTACATCCTTTCTGGGAGTGTTACTTAATAACATTGATAGGACATGAGTTTCAAACTCTAAGTATACAACACGATTTTTGTCAACCATAGCATCCATAGAAACGTATATCCGGTTAGTTTCTCTCTGATTTTCCAGCATACTATGAATATAGGGGTGGTTTCTCGCAACCCCGTGGGGGTGGTTTTCAAGCACAGAGTCGAACATAGTCTAGTTTCTTCTCACTTCAACACAACGCAGGTGTTTCAAATTTTTATGGAAGTCACTGTAACTTTTTATAGTTAAATCTCTGAGGGTTGACACTATAGGACGTTGATGGTGCGTAAGTTTCTAGTTCTATTTTAGAGTAATACGCAATTTCAGCCAATCATAGCATCCCACAGTGGGCCAAAATCCAAAATTTCTGGCCAAAATCTAAAACTCTGCAAATGTACTTATTGTGCATAGGTCATTAAGGGGTTGAAAATGTAAACAACCTTCGATATTTTTGAAACTCAGTTTGCGTACTTTGGATACCTAAATTTCTATGAGAAAAATAATGAAAAATAATTATGATCCCCTGGAGATGAGTTATAAGGGTTGAAATTATAAATATTCCTCGATTTTTATTAAAACTTGGCATACGTGTTGATTGCACTTAGGTATTTATGAGAAAAATATTTTTAAATACTTTGGAGTGACATGTAAGTTAAAAAAATTGTTTAATCAATATTTTTAGAAAAAGATTCAAAAAAATTATATATTGTTAACATTGTGGAATAAAAAGAGATAAAATGCATTCAAAACGTAAATTTATTATAGATATTCGTACAGAAATAATAAATAAAGTAAGACCTATAAAAAATACATACTTGTCTACCTACACTACTGTTCGAATCGATGTCATCATCAGAAGTTGAGGTTTCGGAGGTGCTTTCCTGTGGTGTTTATGTCATCGAAGTCGCTGAAGGTCTGGGTACTTCTGGTATTGCTAATAGACTTAATACTTCAGAGAGTAATGTTTTTGACCTCTTTTGGGGCAATTTTTTAAGTTCTGTGATGAACAGGTCGGACGAAATTAGCAGGCAATGAAGAAGATCTTCGTTCGTTAGTTGTCTAGATGATTTTCTGGTGTGGCTTCGCCTGTATTGTTTAAGATCCTTATTCCTAGACTCCTGAGCTTCTTCTGAGAGCTGACCGATTGGTAAGATCGCAGACTCAACAATTTCAGCTTCATGCAGGAGGATTTTGTGCACAGATGCCGGTATGTAATACCATCCGTAATTGGTGACAAATAGATTAAGTAACGCCCCTAAGGACGTTCCACTCTGCTAGGCGGCAGCTCTCGTGTCGGAGGCAAGGGGTGTGGGTAAGGAATCTGTTGTTCCTTCAAATTATTATTATTATATAATAAATGGTGGTAGTAAGGGCGCCACTTAACCTTGGTGAAGCTAAGGTCAAGAAAAAATGCCAGCCCTAGTTTCTGTGGGGTGGTTATAGCCGTACTATAAATAAAAAAATAAGTCGGGCTCTCAAAGTTATTTACTCACTTTTATAATTATCATTACAACGTTGCATAAGGGTGAATAGACTAGAAGAAAGTAGATAATGGTACAAAAATGTCAACCCCCATAAATAGTACTATTTTAGGTTCACAGTTTGTTAAGTTGTATGATATATGTATATATGTTATATATAAGTTCACTTAAGAAATTTAATCAGTAAAATAACGTATTATGTATGATATATGAATTTAATAGTTTTTATGTGAATATTAATTAACGTGACTTTACAAAAATGGTTCACTCTGACCTTTCTTATGTTAGGACCTGAGAGACAGGGAGCCTGGACATCCTTAACCAGCCAGCATTACATAACCAGGGCTGCGTCCCTCGACGGCGGTATATTTCGACGACTGTGAATGCGGGTGACTAGCAGGTACAACTCGTGCGGTTCAACGACGGGCAGTTACTTTCCTAACGACGGCAGCAAATACTATGTTTAAAATTATTCCTTACAAGACAATACGTAGTGGATTTACGCTATATACTTCCATGACAAGAAAACCCAACATACCTTTCGCTAAGAAATAGCCTTTTTCTTAAACAAATTACGAACACTCTCAACTCTTTTGATACTGGGATGCTATCAGCTACCACACGCGTGTTTTGTCGATCATTCAAATGGCCGCTAAACCCCTTTGATTCCCTAGTCCTTCCAAATCGAATCCACTTTGCTTAAAAATCTATATTAAAAAAGACGACTTAATGAAGACTCGTAAATCGCGCAGTGACGTACGCCTGACGTACTTGCTCGCACGCTGTTATTATCCATAGGTGACCAACAATACCGCTAAAGTTTTAAGACCAACATAAACAGGTGCCTAACACAATGTGTTCCAGTGTGCATAAGCAATTAATCACTCAAACACACACAGTTCAATCTTATGTAAATGAATACGCCTTTAATATCTGTTTTGTGTGCCTATTGTTTGCATCATTTTCCAAAATGAGCCACATAGAGGGAGAGCCCAATAAAGTACAAAATATGCGTTACAATTAGCCGTCTCTTTTGCATAGGTTTAGAATTTTTCACTATTTAATTTTCATCCTGATGACAAGGTTTGCAGAATCACTGCAAATCTTTTTATCAAAGAAACGTCAATTCCCGTAATACGTGCAGCTGTTTCAGGGTCTCTAAAAAATCTACCTACTTCCGGGTTTGACATGGTCAACCAATAGTCCTATTTCTTCTTTAAATTTCATTTGATTTCCATTTTCTTAGCCAACAATGCAGTTTTATTTTTTCCACGAGCTTGCCATTGTTTAAACTCCAGCCTGTATGATACGTGTAACAAATTCTCGAAAAATCGAATCCAAGCGTGAAGAATTGAGAGGCCAAAACAATAAGTGGTGATGTCGACATCTTTTTCCCCAACTGCATTGAAATTGTTCATTTCAGATGGTTTAGCACCACATACGTAGCAGGTTTGAGCCGATTCTATAGATGTAGATCTTTCCTTCAATCATTGCTAAAACCAGTTCATGTTTTACTAATATACATCCCTCCATTGTTATTTTTGTCGCCTCTAAATCCTTTATTTGATTTTCTATGTATTCTTTGTCAATTTCAGCGTTTCCTTCGCGTTTTGAATTTTAATTGGCCTGCAGTATCTGGCTGTGGAAGGTCTTGGATTTTATCATAAGATCCATTTTTTGAGTTTTCGTTGAGTGCAAACAATTGAAGTGGGATGAGAAAACTCAAAAACATGGCATTGTCGCTGCTACTTTCTTCAATTTTTTGTTTATACTCACTGTGTCCCGTGCTTCCATCACAACTCCATTTTGAAATTATTATTACTTCATGTGGCACAGTTTCAGTACTTCCAAAAACACATCTTTGTGATTCTACTATTCTCGAACTTGTGTGATCAAGCAAAGCCTGTAGTGTAACTTTTGTCATCAAAGCGGAAGCAATAATAGATGAACGATCAGGATAGCATTCTTCTTAGGCTCATTTGATACTGTGGTTACTTGTTTATATGTTTGTTCGTTTCTCCTTCGCCTGCAGTCGCAACTTCATGTACTAACTTCTAGTTAAGTTAGTTTCTACAATCAAGCATAATGCTTCTTTCGGAGTGTATGGGATGGGCTTATGCTTTAATGGTGAATCCACGTTTCCTGATTCTCTTCGCTCTAGATGGAGTTGTATCAATAGCTTCGCTCAATAGTTTTGCTGCATGCATTTTACTTTCTGAACGTAATTTCATTTTAGTAGCATACGTCAATGCCTTCGGGTCTAACTTTTTACGCATGTCTTCAGTTTTTTTTTACGCTCGCTACTGTCTTCAAATGACACGGCAGGTCGACCAGCGCTTGAAATTGAGGGTTTTTCAATATCAGTTTCATGACCAGACACTTTCAAACTAATTATCTCGTCTAATCACATTTTGTTGTTTTTCAAAAAGTATTCTTTATTTCATTTAGCTTCCTTCCAACCTTTACCAAGTTTGCTGCAAAATCGGATTAAATCTTTTCTAATTAACTTAACATCGACTTCAGTACACTCGTTGTCTTCACTCAAATACGACTCAAAACTACTGTTTGCACGTGTTGATTACGAATTTGGTTTACGTTTCCAGCTTTTTCATGCCAAATTTGGAATAACTCCATTATGGTGCTGATGGATTTTTTTTCTGTAAAAAAACAATTAATTAATTATTGAACTGATTATAATAATACCTCTTCTTCTTATTTTGCTGGAAATAATAAAATACTTAATTGTTTAAGGGTATTATTATTACTATTATTATTATTATTATTATTATTACTTTAGGGTTAGCATTATTATTTAATTACATAACAACAACACGTAATTGCAAATTTCCTGTTTTAAAATAAATGTTTCACTCACTACTTAAACTTATACGCCACAAAATCGTAACATATCTGATTTTTTTTAAATTATCAATGGTGTATAAAAAAATCTAAGTTCCTGGAATAGCACGTATTAAAAGCCATTTTTTTTGTGTGCAGATGCTAGCTTCCATGTCTAATCAATTGATGTCAAAAACACAGGGGTGTATAGCGGGTTTCGATTTGTAGCTGGACAGAAACATTTATTTTTCGTGAATTTTAAAAGCGTCGGCATCAAATACTCTTAATACACGTTTGATAAATTAAAAGTGGTAGGTTATTTAAAAAACATGTAACTGTGACGTACTTACCCAGAGGAAGATGCTCCATGTTATGTTTCTTTGATAACGTCTTTCAAATTCACTCACCATACAGCGAAAGTTAACTTAACGATACAAACTGCCGAACTCCTCTACCTGTACAGGGCAAATTTGCCTACCTACCACCATAAAACCCTTTGTATTTTGTGCTCTGGAGGTTTTACTTTCGTGATATAACTTGTTTGGGAACCTTCTGAGAAGTTGATAAGTTGCAATTTTGTCCAGCTTTTAAAAATTTTGACACACTATGCATCCCTATGCATCCATGAAAGTAGAAATCCCGTTGAATTTTCCATTTTTTCTTATTTTTCTCTTGTCCTTTAAACTTAGGGGTGGTTCTTCTCAACCCTATAAGGGCAATTTATGAAGATTACGTGGGACCTGATGCAGTTTCTTATCGCTTTAACAAAACTTAGACATTGCGAGCTTTTTCAGCAGTCATTACTGTTTAGGATCGAATTTTTTATATATGGGGGTAGTTTTTGCCCCTTTAATTTTAACGTAATCTTCTTTTTACCTTATTCCGGGGGTGTTCTTTGGTTCTAGCTAATGATTTAGGAATGTGCCATTTTTTTTACTTCAGACTCGGATTCACCGAAAATACATAGGAATACATGGGTCTGGTTCGCTGGTCTGAACTTTTTGTTGTGTGGGTCCTACCAATATAATAATGCAGGCAGTAAAGGAGTGAAGATGTAAATCTAGTGTGATAATATATTTATCAAAATCTATAAATATACCGAATTTTAAAACTCCGAGACTTATTGGTAGATAGACCCAATTACTTCGAACTGGCACGGCACATGACTATTATTAGTCTAGCATAAACTATCTGTGTCGGCTATTAATTTTTTATATTTTTTATATTTCTGTTCTTTTCATGCTACTTGTATATGCAACTAACAATAAAGTATTTTGATAGTCATGGTATCGAGAGAGTAGTACTACTCTTTTAAATAGACTTAAAAGAAATTGTTAACACCAGCGCCTTCTCCATAAATTAGAATGTAACCTAATGTCAATAATAAAATAAAAGTGATGAAACATTGTCATGAAAATGTAAATAAATAAAGTTATAACTCTATAGGAAACCAAATAAAACACTCAAACATCACTAGAACTAATCGTAAAGTTATATTTAAAGAAATTGTCCTTAAATTTTATTCAGTAACTTAGATGTTTTGTTAAAAGAATACAAAAATGATTCAATATTCAAACTGAATATATCAAATACAAAAGTATCAACAGAGTTTCCAAATCCATAGCTTTACTGTTAGGAAGCAATTTAAATTTTTAGCTTTAGGGGATTTGCAATTCAAGTAAGTGGAGTGTCTCTGGTGGCGTTTCTGGTAATAATACTTTAAGAAGATAAGTTCTGCACCTTTTCGAGGCGGTGTTTACCAACATAAAATTTAATTAAAGTTCTGCTAACAAGCACTTCAATGTTGAACATTAAAAAATATCTTTTTTTAGAATTTAAATTTGTATTATTTTTATTATGCTTTATTTATATAAAATACATACTTAATATACATTATACTAAGTAAATGTATTTATATCAAAACTGATAAAGATATGTTGAATGGACAAGATGATATTTAAAAATTATGGATTGGTCGGATCAGATATTTTTGTGAGTCTAAATTAAAAAAACAATTATTGCATTTTGGGATTTTGTGGATTCATTGTCAAAGAAAGAAAGACAGAAAGGGAGACAGGAAATGAAAAGAGGAAGAAAGAAAATACGATTCTGCTACTTTACATACAAATGTGTTTTTATAGCAAGTCTATGGTTCAAAATACAAAGTATTGTGTTTAAACGTCATGAGGTAAACAAGACTTAAATGTAAAAAATCGGCAGCTACTGGAAGCAGTTGGAACCTCCCCACGGTGGATCCTTGATGCCGAACAGAGCACTAAATTGGGTGCCATAACGGCACTAAACGTAATCCGATCTCAACCATAACCTTTTCAGATCTTTTGGATCACTAAAGAAACCCTCACTTGCACCACATTATATCAACATATTGAAATTTATTATTTGCTGTTCTTCTCTTATGTTTCAGGGCATATTATTCCTCTGCACGTATAATGATGCGAGTTGAATACTATATTATGTCCACGACTCTTAAATATTTAATATTTATTTAATTTATTTTCATTTGGTTTCTCCAATTAAGAAAGATTCATATGCCATCATATATAAAATTTTCGAGCAAAAAGTTTAATGAGGAATGAGGAATTCTCGCTTTCACTGCCAGTATCCATTTGTTTAATTATATTACCCTTTTGTATAATATGTAAAATTATTATAAATAAATCGCACAAATTTTGACGTTTCAAATCAATGACAAAATTACGCTTTGAATAATTCGATAACACTGTATTTTGTAAAGAGAAGTATGACTAACATAACCTCACATATTAAATTTTTGCAAGTTTATACTCATTTTTAATATTTTTATTCACATTTTTAGATTGGTACCTGTGCACTATTAATGAACACTCTCGGATAGGATGCATATATTTTTTTTTTAATATAATAATTAGAAATATACTGAAATCTACAGTTTGGAAATCCAACTAATAATTCTTTTTTTAATATACCATTGGTAAATCCTGAACTCAATAGTTGTTGAATGGAAACTCACGTGAGGTGTCGAAAAGCGATTTTGTGCTTCCCATTTGCTTTGTTTTTAATTTTTTTCGCGGAAACCTAATCGAAAGGGTGCAAGTGTGATATATCGTTGAAATCGGAATTTTAATTACTTTTTGATGGTTCGATTACAACGATCTCAACCAAAACATTTCAGATCTTCTGGAGCACTAAATAAACTCCGGTTCAAATAAAAATAGAAGAAAAAACGATAATTTTTTGTATTTTGATTTACATTACAAACATTTTTAAAAGTGCCTTTTTTGCAGCCCCTTCAATACTGTGTAAAAATGTTCAAGTATTCCGTAATTTTACATGGTGATTAAAAATACAGCCATTCAAATATTAATAGTTCTGAAAAAGAATTGAGAAACAAATGATATTTGGTTGTTACTAAGTTTACATAGGGTACTTATAGAGGTACAGCTCCCATCAAATATCATCAATATAACGGAAACTATTGGAATTTTTTTGTCTGTCTGACTTTAAGAGAATGTAGTTGCTCAGGGATGCATTTTTGGACTAAGGTAAGTCGGGTTGTATGAGCCCAATATAGAATCACAGGTTATCGCCCGGGAACTCAATTCTGGGACACCCTATATAAAAATGAAGTGATTTTCGAAACAATATATATTATATATATATTGATGATGGTGATGGTGGGATTTCCAACTTTAAAATGATTTCTTAGTTTTTTAATTTGTATGAATTTGTTTATCCAAGCAAAGGGTTTTTCGCGCGCCAAGTACTGCAAAACGTACGGGCAGACTTGCTCCGCGCTTCATTCAGTATCTCCACTTCACTAATGTTTTATGGAAAATCCGTGGCATTAGACGAAATTATTGTAGATACATATTTTTTAAGTGAATTATTTATTATGAGAGATTTTATGAAAATGTAATCCATTAGAATGAAAAAATGTTTAAGACAAGGTAGGTAAATAAATTCGTATTAGGCCTTAGTTCTCATTTTTAACTGAATCTTCATACCGTAGGGGGTCATGTAGATACTAGTTTAATTTACTTAGCCGGGGACTATGTTGGATGCTAGTTTTATAATGAGAATGTCAAATAAAAAATTGGACAAATTTATTTTAGGATTTTGATTTGCTAGCATAACCAGAAGTCAGGTTATCGAAAGAATGCAAAGATTTCATTAATATATTTTTCATACAGTTTCTCTGTTAGTTCTCATATATAGTTTGCTGCTTGCAAAATCCTATAAAGAATATGTTTCAATACATTTTTTGTGTCATACAAATCCGCTCAGTAGTTTCTCCGCTATCGTGCTAATACACATACATACACACATACACAGACATTTTCTGAAAACCATATTTTTGGGTTCCTGGGACTGTAGATGAACCTAGTATCGTTTGGTCTGATGGACACGACAAGGATTGTAGATAATTTAGGCCGGAGCCGTGTCGCCGCTACGATACTGATCAACTCTACTCACAAGGGGGATTCAAGATACCCTTTAGACTCCCCAAGACGAAAATAGACAATATTATACTTACTGTGATTGCTACAGTCTGCTCTCTCCGTCGAACTCTTATGTCGGGTAGTGCACTTTTAATGAATATATCTTATAATTAGCACTTTCTCAGAAACACTTCTTAATAGTTAAGACCGTCGATGGATTCTATGAGTATTCGGACAAGTACACAGACTTGGCGGGATCAGAGGTGATCCGCTTAAAATAATTGTCCGACTCACGCCACAGAATCGCCCGTCGGTCACAAATCTTATAATTAGTGGATCAGTAAGAAATGGAATTCAAAATATATTCTCATTTATTGAAATAATTCATAAAATGTACAAATATGTAAATATTCAATACTTAGCTAATGTGCTTAAGGCAAACATCAAAGGGCACCACCACTCGGCAAGCCGTTACCTCCCGTAGGAGTGTAACTCATCCAGCGTCGAGAGAACTATGACAATCGACTGTACAAAAAGATTCAGACTCCCAATTAGTAATATTTGTAAAATGTATGCTAAACTTTTTGAAAATTATTCACTTTGAATTTTGCACTAAAATTATCGAAATTATTGTCAGGGTGCTTAAAGAAGCTATCTATGTGAGGTCGATGGTTTTCCTACTTTTATAAACGTACTAACGGCATCGAACACAAATATACTTTTTTTCCGCCGACTCGCCTTCGAGCGATTAGTATGGCGTTGTCCGCCTGAGCCGGGATAAACAGTATTTTGGGTTCGTCGGAATAGACCCTCCGACTTTGAGTTCTTTAACTATTTTTCTGTACGTTTTAGGGGTTTTGTTTGAGGATTGTGCGCCAACCCTTTGAAGAATACTAAGTGAGGATTTTGGCTTTTATTGGAAAAACAGTCTCATCTATTTTTTCCTAAATTTTGACGTTTAAAATAGCTACTCGCTACATCTTGACTGAGGATTTCAACTTGTGAACCACCAAATTCGTGGTACTTTCGAAAAATTCGTCTCGAGGAGCGGTTTTCTGCTTTATTTACGTCTTGTTATTGTATTTTTATAAAGATAGTTTTTTGAAATTTTCATAAAATTAAATTCATTGTACTTCCGAAAAATTTGTTGTGCGGAGCAGTTTTCCGTCTTATGCGATTTTATTCGTTGTACTTTCGAAAAACCAAATTCGTGGTACTAGATTTAATATGATGCCAAAGGTGTTTAAAAGTCTTTTTTCTGACTTAAATATTATTTTTTCATGGGATTTTTGTTTGAATTTACTTAGTTAGTAAATTGGATATTTTTTCAAATGGATCATTTTACTTGGTTCAATAACAGGACCTCAGAACGTAAAGATTTGATGTTATTTCAATTTTCAATTTTTGACCAATTTTAGTAACCTCCACAAAAATGTTTCTTGGGGAGATTAAAAAGTACAGAAATGCTAAAAATGAAAAAATATGGAAAGAACCATAACAATAGGCTTCAAGTGTCACAATATTGTCTAAATGGACAATTCATCTACTATAATTGGAAATTAGTCTAATTATATTTGTTGTTATAGATTTAGCAACTGCAGCGTGAGATATTTGAAAAGAGCTTGCATGGAAAGACTAAATTAAGGGTATATATAGTTGTATAATACTATACAATATCCTGGAGTGGAGATGTAATTAGAACATTAAATTATTAAGGACACAAAAAGAGCCACCCACTAAAGTATCAACCCGAAGCCCGCATTCATTAAAAATTTAAACTTGAGGTATAACTGAAATTTTACTCGGATAATTTCTAAGGCATAATTATACGCGGCACTAAATTTAAATAAAATGTGGGACAAGGGGCGAAGACGTATTACTTACAGGGTAATTATCTATTCAAGGCAAGTACACCCCTATTTTAATATTCAGTACATTTTGCACATTTCAGACGTCACCGGGAATGGTTTCTCCTGCCGTTATTAATCAAGTTTCTTAATATCCGTGTTGTATTTCTATAGATTTCGCAATTATCATCCCTGAAATTATCATTACAATTTCGTTTGGTATTTTAACTTGTGAGTGAATTTGTTTAAAAATGCATGGGTAAAGAAAATTAACTTCTAGTATAATTATAATATAATTACACTTCTGTTAAATTAAAAGTATCTAAAGTTGGCGGTGTCTGCCCATGTTTGGTTGGAAATAAGGAGTTCACACAATAACCCACTTTAAAGATAGAAATAGTCAAAGAATGTTGATTAAATTGGAAACAACCTGTGTTGCAATGCAACAAACCGCTAGAAAATTAATTTGATTAATTCGAAGAATTATCTCGAATATTGAATGTTATATAGTGAGGATGCTTTACATAAAATACATAGACCAAATCAGTAATTTCTATGTAATAAGCTTTCCATACTCCCTATAATTCAGCGTTCGTTGCAGACTTATAACGATAAATAGCTTCTAAATATTATTTCGTTCGTTCTTCCTTCTATGCGTTTACAGCCTGAAATATTGAGGTTGATTGATTGATTGATTTGCCAGCGTCGGAAGGGAGGTGCAGGCGTTTGAAAGATATTTTTTTTTATTTTCCATGCTCCTTTTAAGTTTCCATCTATTATTATCTCCTTATGTATTCTTCTTCGGTTTCTTCGGTTTCTGAATCTAGCAGTGTACACCTCCTTCTGCCCGCTTGCGTTCACGTCGTTTGTCTACCAAGACAATGTTTCTCGCCGCAGGGAGATTTTATTATTAATCGTTCCACAGGTAAATAGCCATTTACGGTGGAAAAAAGTTCTCTGACTCGCGGTAGAAAGAGCTCTTTACAGCGGATTATGAGAAAGAGGTCTGAGACAATATTTTCCACACTCTGTTTGTTAGTTTGTTTTTGTAGTAACTTTCAACTACCGCCTTTCAATTTTGGGTATTCTTCTGTTTCGTTACCTATGTTTAGCACCTTTTCAATTTTAGTTTTAAAATTCATTTCAATTTGAATAAATAAACTAGTACATTAATAAACTAAAAATACAACTTAAAACTTATCTTTTTTCGTTGACAGCTGGTATGTTCAGCCAAACCCACTTGAGAGGTGCCTTGAAGGTCGATATCACTAAACTAACGACACCGAATAATACTGATCTAATGCAGGTTAACTACTCTGCACGAAGCTATTACAACAAAAGAAAGTGTGCAGACTGCATATTTCCTTAAAGTTTTCGGATAATATCTAAACAACACGTTTGCTTCAGAACCAACCAATACCACCGCAGATACTGTAATTCTGAAGTAACAAAATAGTTTGATAACTCAGAATCCAGAACATCATCAACGCATTTAAAGGGTTATTAAGACTTGAATACTAGAAATCCCTAAGTATAATCTATATAACTATATTGTTTCAGAGGCAAATATATTTGACTATCATCCAGAAGCCCTGGGTTCGATTGCCGGATATGGGACGAGGATTTTCCCAGAAGAAGAAATTAACTCAGTATATTTGGGTATTAATTATATATCCTTTATGTCTAAACGTGTAGCGCCTCCCGCGCAAACCTCTCTCAGTACCTTCGGAAATAAATGAGGTGATATACTCGTGGCGTGGTGTGTTTCGACAATATTAGGCAGTAATTCATTATCTAAGGCCGAAATTTGATTTCGATCAGGATGAAAAATACCAGAATAAAACCATTTTAGAACAACGTAATTTGAATAGGTCAGAAGAGGAGGCAAGGAATTTTAAAAACTGTAAAGATAAACCAAAAACTGTTATGTACAGGTAAAGTACAAACACAATGTTAAGTAGGTAGGTGTCTGATAAACTTAAATAGCATTGAGATATAGTATAAAAATGGTGAGTAAAGGAACACAGTGCTCACAAACTTCATAGACTGGCATTAGGCCGGCAAAAGTAGAAGATTCAAAACTTTTTTCCTCCGATTGCCAGAAAAATTTACCTTTGCCAAAATTCCAGACAATGCGTATTACTTTATAATGTAGATAAACCCCTATTATTTTACGGAAATTCAAGAATAAAGCTGGATCTAGAAACACTGCTGTTTTTTGTGGAATGAAGCCGATTGACAACGAAGTGTAAGCGAGATAATATTAGAACCTTATTTTTTTAATTCCTGATTACCCCTGAATCTCCACGACTAGTAGAGTAAGAATGTGTGGAGAAATGACATAGGATCACGATAGGAATTCTTTTTTGTAGCTTACGTTGCTGTGTTCTATCTGCTGAAATAGTATTTCCGACCATGGGACATTCACTTTTGCTTCGAAATAGATTCCTTGAACTCATCGAAAAATTGGATGAATGTGTCATAACAATAGTGTAACTACAGTAGTATTTTATTGTTATTAATTATTTAAAAAATAGATCTCAACTGGTAATGTATGGATGAGAATCCTCAGATATGTTAACCATTAGCACAGGTGTGCCACAGGGGTCAATTTTGGGTCCTTCACTTTTTATAATCTACTCGTCTAACTTTTCATCCATTTTTCTCTCATGTAAACAACATTATTACGCAGATGAAGCACAGCTGTATTTGTCTTTTGACGCGAGTGAAAGTAAGCAGGCAATCGCTGCCATAAACTATGATCTTATCTCTTTATTTGATTTTTCAAGTAAAATGTGTCTTCAACTTAACTCTAGCAAATCAGCTGTGATTGTGTTCGGCAGAAAATCGGAAATAAATGAATTCGCTTTAGAATTTAAGACCAGTATCAAAATCAAAGATGAGCCTATTTTGTTTCAAAATACTGTGAAAAATTTGGGACTCATTATGGACCAAGAATTGAGATTCACGCCACATATTAATAAATGTCTACAAAAGGCGTACTTAAATTTAAAAGTAATATATCAAAATAGATTTGTATTGACCAAAACCTCTAAATCTGTACTCTGTGATTCTCTAGTATTGTCAGAGTTGAATTACTGTGACACAATATATGGACCTTGTTTAAATGGTACTGATAGTAATCGAATTCAAAAACTTCAGAACTCCTGTTTGCGGTTAATTTTTGGTATAAGGAAGTTTAATCGTATTAGCCACACACTATACCTAAATAACTGGCTTAACATGAAAAATAGACGATATTTGCACTCTATCTGTCAGTATTTTAATATACTGACTAACAAGATCCCGCCATACTTGTATTCTAAAATACGTTTTCGGACTGACGTCCACAGTTTAAACATTAGATTTAAGGGTCCCTTACTCCCCCCGTTCATCATACCCAATTTTTTAAGAGGTCATATTCGTACAATATTAGAAATTGTATTAATGAATTACCCCAGGAATTAAAAACTAAAAATATATCTGGTTTTAAAAAACATGTGGTTGAGTTCATTATGAGCAAGCAGTGATTTCACTCAAAAAATTGTTGTATTTTTTTTTTGTTGTTTCCTATATTTTATGCCCACTGTCCAGAACTTAGTTTTTTATTCTTTCTTTCTTGTAAGCATAAGTTAGGAAAATTTAGATTTTATTATTTAGGCTAAACCATATAGTCTTGGGTTAGATGGAAGAACAGGATGCCTTTAGGCTTTACTGAACCTCGCCCAGTAAAATCGTTATTATAAATTGTAGTATTAATTTGGTTAATAAAGTCCTTCATTATTATTATTATTATTATAAATAATCAAAATTGAATAAGTATAACATTGATCGACGTAAATTCCATTCTCTTTCAAAGAAAGAATTCAACATTTTGGGATTAACCTTTGATGCGGCTCTTCAATACGACCACAAATAGGGCTTTCGTTTTCTAAAATCAACTAGAGAGGAATTCTAGCGTTTCCTTAGGATAATCCGCTTACGTTGTTACGAGATGTGCCCCTCCGGATTCGAATAAATAAATAATGTAGGTGGCTTCCAATAGTGCGTAGCAATGATAGAGTGTTTTAATTTATTCACTAAATTCATTGGGTATAACGTTTTTTAAACACAGCTTAGAAGTATATTGTACGTTCAATTCCTGTTAACGATTACAATAAATTTTGCTATGAGCGGAATTGTATTTCTGGTACATTATTTCGCGCAAAATTTATAATTCAGGTATTACTTAAAAATTATAACTCTTAAATATTGACCAACATAACAGTAAAGATAATAACTATTCTTGTTGTGACTTTCGTATGCACTTTTTTGTTAAAATGCAGGATGACCCAGAGTCAAACCGCCAAACGTTCAGGATCCATTTCTCAGATTAAAATAAGACTTTTTCATCCATAATGTTTTTTCCAAAAATGCACCCCCTTCGGCCTAAGGCAAAAAGGGAGCAAGAGAGAAAAATGCGTGTCGATTCCCTCGGAGAGTAATTGATGAAGCAGCTTTCACCCGCGCCGGTATCTTTAATCAGTATAACACTCATGTTTGGAGGTACGAAACTTCTCATGCCGTACGAGATTGCCATTCTCAATATCAATTTTCATGCAACATTGGATGGGATTATGTGCAACCACTCACTCATCGGTCCAACGTTTCTGCTTCCACTCCTAAATTGTTCAGGTTTTCTTCATTTTTTGGAAAATGATTTTTAAATGGTCTTAGACGACATGCCTCTAAATGATAAAGTAAGTAGATGGTTCCAATTCGATGGATAGATCAATCAAAGTAGGAAAATTTCTAAATGTAATTCGCATGAAATAAAACATTAGGATCATATTCAGTACTTGCGAAGTATAAATTTTCATACCAGTGCATCCAAAACAAAGTTGCAGAAACAAAATGGCGGACGTTTTACGTACGAAAAAAAGGGAAAATCGAAGAAAGATTCAAACAGTACCCCTGTAGCACAAACTGATTGGATCAATATAGGATTCACATATTGGGCCAATATAACGAACGTCAGATTTTTGCAATAAATGTCCAATATTGTAAAAACATATTGGTGTCATATTATATACCAACATAGATGCCATATTGAATCCCAACATTGGTGCTATATTAGACACCAACATTGATGTTATATAAGATAGAATAGAATAACAATATAGGTGCCATATTCTATATCAATATTGGCAATATATTGGATATCAGCATTGGTAGCATATTGGATAGCAGCACTGGCGCCCCATTGCTATACAATATTTAAAATATATAGAGTGTGCCAAAATTCTCACATTTCCCTATAGACACTGATGCTACATTAGTACAGGCAAATTAATAATTTAGGGTAACAAAAATTAACAAAAGGATCACCTCTGGGATTTAAGTAGATAATAACCGGGAGAATAAGATGATGTATTCTTTGCACTTCCAAGTTCCGGGAAAATTCAAAAAAAGTTTGGAAAAACTTTTTGATTTTCGATTTTTTTGCTCTAGCGGCCAAAATAATGAAAATAGATAAAGAAGTTCCCAACAAAAGTTGTAGCTCGTCTTTTTCTCTACAAGAAAAGGTCTTTACAAATTTTTGTCTTACTTAAGACGTTTAGAAGATAAATGGAGTTTTCCACTTATAGTTTTAAGCCGCTTCGAAACGCGCGAAAAATGAGAATTCTCCAGGAGTTTCGTACGACCGGGTTCATCGATCGATAATTCTTACTATTCAGAGCCCTAAGAAAATGAAAATAACAAAATGTAGAGAAAAGTATCAGCTTTAATGTGGAACTATTCACAAAATTCATAAAAAAATGTATCAAAGAGAGAAAGTGTCAGAAGATGGCTTAGTAAAGTTTGTACAGTTGATCCACAGATTTATTCATATCTTTGCCGAGAGTCGTTAGAATGATAATTTATTTTGTTTATATATTCTTATATAATGATATATTAATCCAATTAACATTTTATTACAATTACTTTTGTTGGGAAAAATATGCCTTGCGATTAAAGTAGAGGGTATATTTCCCATCGATCAATCAAATTTTGGAGTTCAATTCGCTATATCTTAAGTAATAATAATAGCACAGTCTTAATTTTCGGATTATAAGTACAACAAAACATATTCTTTCGAATGACTTTAGAGTTTTTTAAATGCGCGTAGTACTTTTGGAATTTGTCTACATTATTCATACCCGTTCAGAAAATGCACAATTATACAGTAAAACATATACAACTTATTTGTTTTCTAACATTCTTCAATGAAATGTTTACGAAATATATATTAAAGTACGTGGAATCGAATCCATGTAGTAAAAAAGCACCCATTGTTGCGGGAGAAATAGGCAGGATGCATAAAAATCAAAGATGTGAATAAATCAACTGTATAAAGTTTACTAAGCCATCTTCTAACACATTTTTCTCTATGATAAAAATTTGTAAGAATTTTGTGATTAATTCCACATTAAAGCTGAGACTTTTCTCTACATTTTACGTTGTTTTCATTTTTTTAGCGGCTCTGAATAGTAATAATTATCGATCGATATGTCCGGCCGTACCAGACTCCCAGAGAATTCTCATTTTCCGCGCATTTCGGAGCGGCTCAAAACTATAAGTGGAAAACTAGATTTATCTCCTAAACGGCTTAAGTAAGACAAAAATTTGTAAAGACCTATTTTGTAGTGAAACAGACGAGCTACAAATTTTGTTGAAAACTGTTTTTTGTATTTTCATTATTTTAGCCGTTAGAGCAAAAAAACCGAAAATCAAAAAGTCTCTCCAAAATTTTTTGAATTTTCCCGGAGTGCAAAGAATGCATCATTCCATTCTACAGGTTATTATCTACATAAATCCCAGAGATGATTCTTTTATTAATTTTTGCGAGGTTTTTACACCATTTTGCCTTCATTGCCTGTACTACATGCAAAAATACTAAGAACATTTCCTGTCTCTGGAAATGTTTCCTAAGGAAGTTACAACCCTCAGAGGATGACGCCCAAGTATAGGTTTTTACTGCTTTTATTGGGATGACTTTTTGAGACTTGGTTCACTATTTTGCATTATTAAGGCTTATTTCTGCACACTACTAACCAAGCCTAATTTTATTCATAGGCGGAGAAACGAGGGATAATCAATCTTTGTCTCATTTCTTTATAACACTCATTACCAAGGGAATCATCAATATTTCGTTTAAACTACTTTCCCTTGAAAACGGAAAGTCATATATCTAATTATATAGATAACCTTTTTCATGTATTTTGGTTGATATTGTTCAAGAATAAACCTTTATAATGTAAAATCGACTTTCATAAAGTTAGGTGCCATCCTCAGAAAGACAGCTCCATTAAGAAGCATTTTCGAACACATGTTTAAAGGAAGTTCTCTTACCACTGTTGCATGTAGAGTCAGAACCTAAAGGGGAATGCAGGAATTTCGGGACAACCTGATAGTATCAATTTTTAACATAAAAAATAGCTAAAAAATTGCCTATATAAAATAGGGCGGTTTTAAGGTGTGCAACAAATGCCCCCACTCTTGGAATTCAAAATATATTCGATGTATTGGTTATGGGGGGTATAGAAATAAGATAGTCATAGTTCATAGGACCCCAATCCCCCTCTCCATTCCCGTAGGGTAAAAAAGAGGTTATTTTGGTTTCTATTTTTTTTCTCAGGCTACGTTTACGCCAAAATTCGGAAAATAATCATGAAGGTAGTTGACCATATTACTTATTTACATAATTTTTTTCAAGGTTATTTTAGGTCACTAACTCCATTAAATAAATTCTAATATGTTAAAAATGGAATTTTCGGCCAGAAAACGCAGGTGTAACATGAATTTTTTTTTATCATCTTGTTCTAACTATGTAATGCTACCTTCTGGAATATATCTTAAGTAGCTTCCTATGGTGCGCCATGCTTGAAAAATCCATGTTTTAAGTAGTTTTAAAAGTTATTTGAATTTTACAAGAATTGGATTAAAGATAGCAAAAAAACTCAAATAAAATTTTTTGTGGATTTTATTCAGACGAACAATTTGTTTTTTGATTTTTATTCCTATCAAAAATACTCGCAAAGTTGTGACCATTAAAATAATTTTCTCACAATTTTCGGGCCAATTTAAGTCATTTTAAGCTGTTTTTCAATTTAACAGAGAGGTTATGGTTACCAAAAAAACTCATACGACATTTTTTAAAACGAAGGATTTGCACTTTGATCAACAATCAACAATAACCCCAACTACACAAACTTTATCGGAAAACACACTGTCACAACACACAAGTGATCTCTCTGGTAACGCTCACGTTTTGAGACACACTATAATTTAATTTGTAAATCTCAATTATGTGTGCCAAAGCGATAAAGCGCGCGGTTATTCCTTTTACTATATAAATTTAAATTATAAGATATTGATCTTAGCGTTATACGAGTTTAAATTTTATCGGCTAGTCATGAGAAATGCTTGACCAATAGCGTGGTAGCTTGTACGACCAAGTTTAGCCAATAGTAAGCGGGCATATTCCTACGCCAAGTGGGCAACGAGCAGGCGCTAAAAGGATGGCGTAGAGGCAATTTGCCGGTAGGCCGTAAGAATTAAAGGGCCGCCATAAATTTGTAAATACCTATATATAGTGAATATTAAGTGCGAATAGAATCAGTAAAGTGGTTATTTTAGTTTATATCTTCTGTATTATAGTGTAACATTGCCCATAGTAACACCAAGGCTTTATATTAAATTATGCATCAGAGTAATGTGTAAATCACGAAGTGCAAATATTTAATAATCAATTAAATGACAGAATGAATCTGTATTAAATAGCAGCAAATTGCGAGATTAATCTGAATTAGTTGCTTTGATGCCATCCATGATTATTGGTGATTTTAAGTACCTGGTTTGTAGTTTGTACGTTCATTGTTGTTGAGTGCCATACGTCCATTGACCTTCATGTGTCCAGAAATGAATTTGTAAGTTTTTTATTTTATGTGCTAGTTGTGGTAGCTCAAGGCTACATGCGTGGAGAAATAGTATTTTTGGTGCGGCCAGGAAATGGTTTCGTAATATATTTTTCCTTCCCGAGTGAGATCGGTAGACAATTTGACCGCTTTCATGTTAGTGGTAGACATTGTCCACAATAACGTGATTTGTTGACAATTTCAATGCTCCAATGGCGTACCTAGTGGCTTAATTAGTGTGTGCTCGCTAGCAATATTTGAGGTTGTCCAGAAACAATAGAAAAACCGTTACGCGCCGAAAGCTTTTTGTATGTCTCCCCAATTTGGGTATTCGGTTGTGAAACCTTTGGAGGGTTAAAATGTAGAGTGCCATGTCAATTTATGTAATTACTTTAACTGGTTAATCCTTGTTAAAATGCTATTTGTTGTACAGTTCCCAAAAATTTTAGTGAGAAAGTTATAAGTTTTCTTCGAACGGTCATTGAGCTCAGGCCGGGCGATACAAAATATTGTATCGATTAATCTCTGTAATACTATATTTGACTGTAGCATTTTGTTTGTTTTTTTATAACTCCGAATGTTAATTGATTATTTGTTTTAGTAGCTGTTTAATTTCATTAAGCTTGCAGTCATTTAAACTGGGATAGCTCGGTGTTTCCTTATTTTTCCGGTCCAATTTTAGTTTAAAGTGAGCAGAAATTGTGTATTATTTCATTTCCAGTAACCAAAAATAAGGTGGCGTCCAACTATCGTTTTTTGTTGAGCCTTGTGGAGCTGTGTATTTATTTTTTGGTAATTTCCTGTTATTAAGTATTTGCCAAGGTAAGTGATAACCAATATTAAGCCAAGCTCTCAAGAATAATCTGCCTCCTGAGGTCTTATGTTCTATTTTTAATTATAATTATGATTGAGGATTTAATAAAACTAAACTCACTCTATTTATGAATCTTCTGGATTAAAGGAACCCCTACAAACAGTACAGCTTAAACGAATATTTTCTACTCACAAATTATATTTCATTTGACGTGCCCTTTGAGGCTAGGATTCAATAGCATAATGTCAAGTATGTCAAATTCTGAAAATCGAAACGTACTCAAAGCGTTAATATTTTTATTTAAGTTAAGATCAGATAATTTAATAATAATGATATGGAAGTAAGCGAAAAGGACAACGATTCGATCATTCTGTCTTGAATAGTTTTCAAAAAGGAAATTCTTCCAGTACACTTTGGCATCGATGCTAAATCGAGAGTTTATTCTAAACTAAACAGGCTCCCATACTAAATGTACATGTACGTAAATAGCATGAAATATTAACTAAAACCTACAAGTCCCGTATATTTAATTAAAGATACGTAGACCAAATAGAGTTTCTTATTAGTTAGCCCTAGTTCTGACAATCGCACCCCATAAGGACACAGTTTTCAATCTTCCAACATCTACACTATGAAATAAGAGTTATAAAAATACATTAATATTCACTGATCATATTTAATTATTGCAAGAAACTCTTTAGGGTACCTTACACGATTAGTAATAATGTCATCACCTGAAAATAATTACATTATTAACGAACCAGCAAAGTTATAAAAGTGGAATCATAACAAGTAATGAAGCAGTAATGAAGCGTATTCGGATATTTTGATATTCAAGTATCGATCGGCATTAGCAGGCGCAGGGGACACTGTCACAGTGTTGCCAACTCCGTTAGGCGAAAATACTGTAGATGATTAAATAAAGAACAGAAAACGGGAAATTCATTTTAGTGAAACAATAAATATACTGGTTTTTTTTTCAAAGTGTGCTTTTGCTAATGGCTGATATAAACGTAATGTAAAGTAACACGAACTGTGTGAATAATATTAACTGCTATACACATGATTTAATAATGTTAGAATGTTCTTATGAAATTTACTTTTTTCTTTATTTTCTTATGTGTTAGTATTTTTTATATAAAACAAATGTTTGTTTATATCTTCATGTTTAAAGAAGTATACTTCTAAAGCTACTTGTCAAACTGATCTCGAATTTTCGTTGTTGTAATTATTCGATGATTACCTCGATAAACGTACTAAAAAATGCAATATGATATTTGACTAAATGATCCCATTATTCCAGTGGGTGCGGCGTTTTTCCTTGTTGGTGGATTTTAAAAAATTCTGGTAATACCTCAATAAAATAATTGATCCATATGCAAAGAAAACTGAATTTAGCAGTTCGAGCAAAAATCAGAGAAGAAAACCAAAAAACTCTAGATCTGCTGAAAAAACAGTAGTGTTGGCAACCCTGTACTGTCAGTAATAATGATCGTGTACGTGAAAGAATCATTATTTCCTCATTTCTCAGTTTGCATTGTGGAAGCGCGATGAAGGGAACTGCCGCTAGTGAAACTGAAAGTCAACACCCTGAAAACGCCGTGGTCGACGTGCGGGCAAGCGAAGCCTCTGCTGAACAGCAGGCAGAGGAGATATATGATTCGAGCGAGGAAATTCTCCGTAATTTCATAGAAACTTATGAAAGTCTTCCTGAATTATGGGATTCGTCACTTGATATTTATAAGAACAAATTAAAAAGAAGCGCAGCTCTAAATAAGTTGTTAGTGATTTATAAAAAATTAAAACCAAGAGCGAGGCTTCATGACGTCCGGAGAAAAATAAACACGTTGAGGTCGAATTACCGAAAAGAATTGAAAAAAATTGTGAGATCTAAGAGATCCGGGATTGGTACGGATAAAGTATACCAACCGACATCATGGGTATTCTACGCTTTGCAATTTCTTTACAAACGGGAACAACCTGATGATGCAAGCACTCCATTCAATGAGGTGAGTGCAAAAAATTGTATTTATTATTTCTCGTGAGAATATTAATATAAAAAAGGCGAGATTAGTAAATTAAAGCAAATGGCGTGGCAAGGAAATTGTCTAATAACATGAAAATTTCTTAATTCATATTTTAATTAATTTACACAAAAATGTAATAATATAGACGAGTCTGCCTTTGGGTAAAAGAGAGGTGATTTTACAAATTTTGTATGCCATTTGAGTTAGCAACGGATTCCTCTAGGAAAAATTCCGCGGAACAAGATTTTCTTATGAAAAATTTTCCTAAACCGCGAGCTTCATGGTCAAATAATTGTTTAAACAAAATTTGTTTAGTTTTTATTTAATAAAATAAAAACGGTTTGTCGGATCCGAAAAAAATCTTGACTCAATCGAGAGATATTTTCAATACGCGCCGTTTGGCGTCAGGCACAATTCATTTTGTCAACCCGTTCATTTGTTATAGCCAAAATAAATTTCATAATTAACAAATTCCAAACTCCGAAACTAATGAGTTCAGGATATTGTTTTTTTGAAAATATATGCCTATTATACCAAAGAATATAGCACATTTTTTTGCCCCGATATCTTCAATACTTCTTGATTGTTTAAACAATTGGCATAATCTGCTAATTTGCAAATAACTTTTTTTAGAAAATATGACCGACTTCAAACCAACTTTAAAGGATAAATATTGATGTCGGGCATAACCCTCATAGAAGTCTGCACGAATGCAACTTTTTGCTTTTGTTTATTTAAAGTTTGAATTAATTTTGCAAATTACCAAATGGAATATCTCGGCTCTGGGTAAGCGTATCGAAATGGAGTTTTATGCACATGAAAGTGCTTGCAAAAAGGAAAATTTTGAGGCCAGAAAGACTTTGATTGGATATCCGGAACCGGAAATAAGTGACATTGCGTGAGAGGCTCTAATTTGTTTATTAACAACTTTTTGGACAGGAGGTTCAGTGCAAATGAAACCGAACAAGTTTTTCCCTCAACCACAAAAAGTTCTACAAAAAATATGCAATCCCTGAAGAGTTATACGCGTTTCTGACCCTTAAAAAATCTCTCCCGCAATAGTAAATTTTAATGCGCAATGGGGTGGCGGGTTCGATCCTCGGTGTGGGTAAATTTTTTTTGTTGTCAAATTCACTTTTTTTTCGTGCAGTAAAATATTTCCTATAATAAAATAATTTTTAAGTTGTAAAAACTCTAAATAATTATTATACTCTTCGCAAATACAAAACGAAGAGGATATTGCATTCGATCGGCATATTTCGAAAACCGGTAATATTGCTCGTAGAGAAAAAAATTTAATATCACTGTGTTGATGAACGAATTCTGAACGACTTTCAAAATGTCCGTCCGTCTGTCCGTCCGTCTGTCTGTCCTTCCGTCACGTTTCTTGTAAGCACGATAACTTAAGAACGAAAAGTCCGATAGTATTGAAATTTGGACAGCAAGATAGTGTTAGCTAGAGGAAGAACTCTATTGTTTTTAAAAAAAGTCGATCAATAAATAAAAAAGTTATACATTTTTGAAATAAAAAAAATTGTTTTGTAATTAAATAAAAAATGTTTGAAAGCAATATCATTTACAAGAAAACTGCGAAGAGTATTCTATAGAATGTGCAACAATTATATAACAAGTTTCGTAAATCGGCGAAGAGTACAATGGTTAGCTTGTTTATTGTTGAGAACTTCATTAAATCCGTAACTCTCGAGCTGATGCTGTGCACCTGCTTTGTATGCTCTACATTTCTTATAGTCGAAATCATGGAACGGTGGAATACTCTAATAGTTATTAGCGTTAATGGTTATTAATTGTAAATACTTGTAATTAAAACAATAAAATAATAATGCCATTAAAATAGTTAAATCTTTTAATTATTTCTCTTTACAACTAACAAAGTGTGTGCTTTTTCCATGAGACGTGAACTTTTTTTCATTACAAGAAAAAAGTGAAAAAAACTGTTGTTTCTTTTTTATTCTTGGTCTTTTTTCGGCAGGCACCCCCCTCAAATAAAGTAAAACAACCCTTCTCTTTCACAAAATGCAGTAAAAAAAACAAAAATTACCGACAATCCCTCGTTGTACAAGAACAATCATATGTTTGTTGCAAGATAGACACTTATTTAATGAAAATTGCAAAAAAAACTTATTTACGACATTTTTCAAAATTTCTCAGAAAGTACATACATTTATTATCATAAAAAATACTTGGTTACATAAAAAAAAGTAAATTTGACGAAAAAAATTTTTTCCCACATCGGGGATCGAACCCGCCACCCCATTGCGCGTCAAATCTTACTATTTTCACGTTGCGGAAGAGATTTTGTTAAGAGTCAAAAACGCTTATAACTCTTCAGGGATTGAATATTTTTTGTAGAACTTTTTGTGATTGATGGAAAAACTTGTTCGGTTTGATTTGCACTGAACCTCCTGTCCAAAAAGTTGTTAATAAACAAATTAGAGCCTCTCACGCAATGTCACTTTTTTTTCCGGTTCCGGTTATCCGATCAAAGTCTTTCTGGTCTCAAAATTTTCCTTTTTCAAGCACTTTCATATGCACAAAACCCCATTTCGATACGCTTACCCAGAGCCGAGATATTCCATTTGGTAATTTGCAAAATTAATTTAAACATTAAATAAATGAAAGCGAAAGGTTGCATTCGTGCAGACTTCTATGGGGGTTATGCCCGACATCAATATTTATCGTTTAAAGTTGGTTTGAAGTCGATCAAACTGTCGAAAAAAACAACTATTTGCTAATTAATAAATTATGTCAATTGTTTATACAATTAAAAAGTGTTGAAGATATCAGGTCAAATAAAACATTGTATATTCTTTGGTATAAAAGGCATATATTTTGAAAAGAACAATCTCCTGTCCTCATTAGTTTCGGAGTAATCAATTTGTTAATTATGAAATTTATTTTGACTATAACAAATGAACTAGTTGACAAAATGAGTTGTGACTAGCGCCAAACGACGCGTATTGAAAATATTTTTCGATTGTATTAAGATTTTTTCGGATCCGTCAAACCGTTTTCATTTTATTAAATAAAAACGAAAAAAATTTGGTTTAAACAATTATTTGACCATGAAGTTCGTGGTTTAGGGAAATTTTTCATAAGAAAACCTTGTTCAGCGGAATTTTTCCTATAAGAATCCGTGGCTAACCCAAATGGTATAGAAAATTTTTGGAAGAAATCTCAGGCAGACTCGACTAATAGGTAAATATTCAGTTTCAGTAGGATCCCATGGAAGTACCTACAACAACTTTGGCTGTATTGTTGTAATATGTACAAATATTTTCTCGATCTGTTGTAGCGTTTAAGGTACTATTTCTATTCTGTGTGCTTCGTAAATTTGCAATTCAATCGGAGGTAATCTTATCCGAATTAAAATACGATTGTTTCTGTTCTTTTATTAGAAAATTACGTAAATAACAGCAGGCTATTGTAACTACAGTGGCCTTGTTTGGTTTGATATTTATTTGTTTTTTGGAATATTCCGAACTTGGAAGCTAGCATTCGAAATAAATTCACTACAATAACACGAGCACGTGATATTCTATTATTAAATTCTTGTTGAGCTTCATTTAAAAAATTTTGAGAGTACGGTTTCATTAAATGCATGCCTAAAGCAAAAACCTCATCTGCAACAAGAGCAGACGGAAAATCTTCATTATTGTTTGGAAGTGGAGTCGGTTTTGGTAAGTTGAGGCGATATTCATTCAAGATTTGAAGAATTACGGCAATTCTTCAAATCTTGAATGAAGCAGTACTCCTCCATCAGACCATTTACTCCAACATCTACCATGATGAATTCCCTTTTAATATTTACAATGCTAAAGAATGCTTTATAATTGTAGTATGATCCTTACTTTGCTGGTATTGTTATAGCAATATGTTTTCCTCAATCGATCCAAAGCATTTCTAAAATTGAGGTTTCCAAAGTCACTCGCGATGTTAACCCACTCTTAACTCTTAGTTGTAAACTGAATAATAAGTCTAATTAGATTTTTTTTTAGCCCATAAATAATAATGAGTCAAAAAACGTGGATACAGATATTGAGACTCCATCATCAACATCAGAGAATGCAGGACCATCTCAATCATCAATTATGCCGATGCCATTTGTATCACCAGCTAAAAAAGCTCGAAAAGTTGGGCACCTTGCCAAACAAAATGAACTCTTAACCATGGCTTGTACATATCTTCAGGAGTCAAAACAAGCCCCTGGAGATAGTGGCTATGCAGTAGCAAAAGTTTGGGGCGAAAAGCTAAAATCCCTGGAATACCAACAACGTTTATATGCTGAAAAGGCCATAAATGATGTCTTGTTTGAAGCTGCTATGGGAAATCTACACAGATGCTCTTTAAGAATTAATGAGTACTCTTATCCAGAAAGAAATGCCTATATTCAGTCATTTACCTCAACTTCTCAGAGTGTGACTTCATCTCATCCATCTCCTACAAAAGCTGAATAAGATTTCTCAAATGTTGGAGAGGAAATAGCGACATTTCATACTAATTTTACAGCCCTATAAATTTTATTTCTTTTTTGCTTCTATTTATAAATAACAGCAACAGTGTTTCATATTAATACATTACTTTCAACTATTACTTCCATTATAACTTCCTAATTTCTTTATGTCTACCAGTAGCGGATTTAGCGAACGCTCAGAGAGTGCACGCTCCCTCCAAGCTAAGAAAACATTTTTTATTATTTTGAAGATAATGAATGATTTCTTATATTTTATAACATTAAATATATATAATCAATATTAGAATGTGAATGTATGAGAAATATCTTAGTAAGGGAGGTTTGCTTTTTTGGAAGCACCTGTGCTGCAAGAACAACTGTACTTATTGAAGTCGGTGACACTGCAACTGAAAATTTCAAACTTAAAAGCTTCTTCCAGTGGCTAGGTATCTCAGAGTTAAAGCCAGTTTCTCATTAACCGGTAAACTGTTATTTATCACTATGTATTTATAAAAATTGCAACTGCAGTCTCGGCTTACAAAGCCATTGTCAAGCAGGGAATCAAAAATGACTGATTTACAGTTGCACAGAAATGTTATATATATAGACAATTTTGGATGGATTAGTATATAGGTACTATAAGGGCTTAGGCAGGTAGATGACAATAATAAACTAATTTCCAGAGATTCTAAAATGTTTAATTTGAAGCCATTTGTTGAGAAATGTAAAATATCAATGTCATCTACCCACATAACGTCTCGTGGATATGTACATCCATAACATATGCATTAGATGCTGGAATTTGAATATGTATTTTTAAATATCTATATGATTTGAAATGTATATTCAGCTACTGACATCGATCAGTGTCATATGCAGTGTATATTGTTGGAGATATATACATAATAATTTATACATAACATGTCCATTAGGATACAATTAAAATATACATGTACTCAAATTGTATATCATTTTCTGATGCGTATGCGCCACTAATTTGTGGCGCATCATTCGCTTACGGATTATAATTCTCAACAGCCGGCAGCCATTAAGCCCTATAGTGTTTTGTGCGTAGTGTTTATATGTGATGGAAGTTAACTCTTTCTTATTCTCTGGATTTTATATTTACTTATTACTATATTATGCTGTTATATTTGCATGAAGCTCCCATAATGTAAGAGTATATTTATTATAATGCAATTCTTTAGATTTGTAAATATATACTCTTTCAGGGTTAGAAAATTTGCTGTTATATCAAGTCATATTGGGTATGTATTTTATAAATATAATGAATAAAAATTACATATGCTTATATTATATAACTTACTGATAGTTGAGAATGTTTTAAACACATATATATGGGATATGAGTAACTATAGAATTATACAATTTGTTAAACTACCAGAAGGTATAAAAGTATACGTAAATATTGTGTAATAATTAGCTTAATTTGTAAATGTAAAATTTGTATATGTGTAAAATAGTTATATAATATATATTTCCTGTTAAACTATCTGTGTTTTATTACTTATATGGATACCTCTGAGTAGTTCCCACGAATATCAAAACACTTGAACACTTTCATTCGACGTGTGCTGAACCAATAGTGTTGATATCATCGAAATAATTAAAATTGTTCGTTTTAGTCATCTCCCGATGATGCCAACATGTTTGACGCAACACCCGTCTAGTGCAGTTATCAATAAGTGTTTTGATGTCCGTGGAAACTACTTCAGAGATATATAATGTATATTCATAAAATATGCGATTGTGTATATAATGTGTGTTTCATATCCAGTGAATGTATATTGCATATGTTTATGTACATTCATTGGATATAAAATAGATATGAAAGTCGGCGACAAACGTATATGCTGGGAATGTTAATTCCACATCCATTAGATGTACGTTAGATATACTTTCTCCATCTTGTGGATATACATATCCATAGATTAAATATACAGTATGTACATTGCATATCATTTTGTTATGTGGGTAATTCCGGAAAGCTATGGTTGTTTTCGAGGCAGCGGTTCGCGAAAGATGAATCAGTTTTTTGTAACCTATATGATACCGTGTTTTGAAATTTTTACCGCTCTGCCCTATATGGATACTATTACACTCTGTACATTTTAACTTATAAACTCCAGATTTGTTAAATTTATGTGTTGGCTCTTTTGCATTGTATAATATGTTTGATAATTTACTCTGTGATAGCTTTTAACTATTTTTAGATTGTGTTTAGAGAGAAAATTAGCAATTTTTTCGGATAAATAATGAACATGTAAGGTGCCTTTTTTACTAAGTATAAATAGATTCCACTTCACCTCTAATGGATACATTATTACTAAACTGTATACAATGTAATTTTATAGCATTTCTATTAGATACCATAAAAATCCCTATCTGCGTAATATAAATGAAATTTTTAATAAAATGAAATTCTCTCTTGGAACAGTAAGCAACAAGAAATAATTACGGAAGTTCTTTTCCTGTGAAAATTCAAAAGAAAATGTAGAACAAGAAGCGAAGAGTTTATATTTACGGCGTCCTAGAGCTAGGTTGAGAGTAGGTTTAGTCGGTTACTTGATGTCAAGGCCTGCATCCGTGCATACTACGGTGTACGACTGGTGGTGTCGTGATGCTGTTCCAGCCGGGTCGATAAGACGTCGAGTTCGGAGCGATGTTGCCAGATTTTCGGCAACCATTCATACAATATGAAAATAATTCAAATAAAACTTTCATAGTGTATATTGTAGATATACAACAAATAAAAAATTGTTAATTTCCAATACAAGCATACGCATATAATATTATGTTAGTATTATAGACCATAAATGGCGACGTTTAGCTCAATAGCTATAATACCAATTATGAGCTTAAAAAAAAAACGAGAAAAAAATGCTTGTGTTAAGATAGATACTTATATAAAACTGAAATAAATATTTAAATTAACAACAAAATGATACACGACTGAAAATAATTGACAAAATTATAAATAGTCTATCCACTTTTATAATGAAGTATTCGTGAGACGGGTTTATATAGCCGATCATTGTTCAAGTGGTCTGTGTATGGGTCATAAATTCTGTGAATTGTACTGTGAATTTGCATCGCATTTTGGCCAATAGGAATCTGGAAAATAGCTCTCTGAAACAAACTCTTAATTCTTAAAGTAAATGGATTATAAATCATATAAGAAAATTAAATGTGCAAATAAACGAAAGGAAGTTTATACATACATGCGTGCATAAATACGTAATTATACACTTATTCTTGAAACATACATACATTTTACATAATTTTACACATAAGCACATTGCATATGCATTGTTGGTAGAATACAGTTTGTGTTTTTTTTTTACCAATTTTTGGCTTTGGATGAATTCCATCAGCCAACTACACAAATGAGGGAAAAAGAAGAAAGTATTAAGGATAATAAGGATACACACATTTCACGTCCAGGGGTTCATCAGGACTACTTAAAATTACACATAGACTGAACCGCGGATAGTAGGTTAAACCACAGAGGATATAAATACAAAGGCATATTAGGAAATATCACAAGCAAATACTGACGACCGACCACTACTGTTAAACCACTATACCACATCGAGATAAAAAATTATAAATTGCCCGGTAGGCATTTACATTTTTGCTTGAATGAACATAGTTAAGATTCATTGGTAGCTGAAAACCCATATCTCTTAGTTCACTTATCGGGCTCATTGATTCAGGGATGTGTAAAGAGCAATTGAATAAAATATGATTAATATTCCCTTTCTGTCCACAAGCACATAGATCGTTATTTAGAATTCCAATTTTAAATAAGTGATCTGGAAGTCTACCGGGACTAAGTTGCAGGCGTGTGATAGTAGAATAAAATGGTCCCGAAACTGGAAAACTGTCCTGCCATCTAGATTCAGCGATCAGAGGGTTTAAGAGATAATAATTTGTACCTCGCTCCGTGTACTTCTGATCATATTGATATTGCCATCTCTTAAGGAGCCTTTTCTTGTATATGGTAAATAAATCAGTAGCAGGTATTTTATCTGGAAGGGGAATACCACTTATCGAGGCTTCCTTAGCCATTTTGTCGACCATTTCATTTTTATACAGGTCACAATTTGCTTTAATCCAGACCAGGTTGACAGAAACCCCCCGTTGTGACAAGGAAGCCAGTTTAGCAACAATATTCACAATCAACGGTGACGATTGTTCTTTACAGTTATCAATACTACTCAAGACACTCTTAGAATCAGAATAAATAGTTACATTCGGAAAGTTAAGGGAATCTGCGAAGTTCAAAAATTCCTGAATAGCTACGGCTTCGGCTGTAAAAATGGAGGCCTGTGTAGGAAGCTTAAATTTGTGTTCTATATCAAGGTCAGGGATATAAAAGGCACATCCTGTGCCTATATTGCTTTTAGAGCCATCAGTGAAGACTGGGAGGTTTTCTTTATAAACATCAAGTATATAATGAAAAATGTTTTTATTCAGGATAGGTAAAGTTGTGTAATGGGGGAATTCTATTTTAGGAGGATATTGACTGACATCAAGATTGCAGTTGAAGAGTTCTGTGGAGCATAGGTTGTATATTAAATCGTCGAAGGTAGCTGTATCAGAAAAGGCCACAGCGAGCGGAGGGTTCGCTTTCTTTCGCCAAAAGAGATTAGTGAGGTCTTGTTTACAAAGATCTGATATAATATTGCTTATGTTAGCCATGCTTTTAAAACACCGGACTTTTAAGACAAATTTAGCGCTAAGATATTCTCTTCTGATACAGTTTGTTAAATTTTATATTTAAAAGTATTTATGGAAAGATGTTTCTAATAATTTTCAATCAGATTAAATTTTGATATAGCGTTATAGTACAAAGGGCGTAGAAACATATCAGTAAAGTATTTCTACTGTCAATTTGATAATTCAGTCTAAAGCGTTGCTATCAGGATAAATCATCACAAAGCTTGATGTGATAGCATAATAGCCGAGACCGTACTCGAATATTGCAAACGTTATCCGTATACGAATATAGTGAACCAGATATGTTATGCGTTTACTTCAAACGAAAGTAGTCGATTGTTTACCTGGCCCGCCAATACAAATCTTAGGTTAAATGATATTTACTTTTATTGAATCATTTATGGAGTTGTTCATTGAACTAACATTATTTATTGTAAATAGATAATATGAAGTAGCAAAATAACATTTACAATAATTAAAAGGTGATTCTATAAATTGTCAGTCGACGTTCATGACCATCGCTAGTGTTATGAAATATTCCTTTATCGGCCTTTTTTATGATTTTCTAACTGACTTTGGATGCCCTATATTGTTACATATAGTAACAAAATATCAGTAGCTATTATATTTACACTATGTTGTGCATGTTTCTTCGACTTTACTTTAAATAATTCGGTACTAAAGTAGAGTAGTATTATTATGAGAAGATGCTCGCAAAAAATGATGCGCAGAAACGAGTTTGTGTGCATCCATTGATCTAAGCCAATGATAGCGATTTGCGTTATATTTGACGTCGAATCCAGTGGCTCCGTCAACCTGCAGTCACAGGGTCTGTGCTGCAGTATACTTGTTGTGTTCGCCGTTTCTGATTAAATTAAATGAAATAACCTTATTATCAGTAAAAAATGTCTTTATCGTAAACACCAGAGTGTGACAAAGTTTTAATCTACTGCATTACACAGCTCCTCGACCTCGAAAATTTGATTACAATTATTATACATCCTTTCTACCCCAGATGATGCTGTCACTGGTAAAAATATTCGCGCACGTTGGCTCCGCCCCAAGCATCTTCTCATAATAATACTACTCTAAAAACAACTTTTTAACTGAATTTAAAATCGGTAAAACGGAGGAAGTATACACCAGAGAAAAAATGAGAGAGAAACATGAGAATTTGGCAAATGCGGCTGGAATAAAATTGTGTTAAAATTGGTCGTTCAACGTTCAATTAACCGAACGACCTTGAAATTTTATTTCATAATTTTTGTTTGCCGTTTAATGGATTTTTTTCAAACAATTGTTTCAACCCTTTCGGTAGTTTCTACAAAGTAAAAGAAATATCTGCACATTCGAAATTGAATATAAATCTGGGAATGTCATGCAATTATGGTAATACTATTGAAATCGCCATTTTGAATGTTTAACTTTTGACATAAAATTCACTATCACCTAACTATCAATTTTAGCACAGTTGTTATACAGGGTTGGGATAAGCATGGAGTAATCGCTAGAAATCTGCCTGTAGAAGTTTGTGATATGACGTCATAGATTTCTTTTAAATGGCGACCTATATTCGTTTCCTACTTTCTGATGCAGTTTTTTATTCTCCTCTCAGCCATATGTTGTATAGGTTGCGTAAGAAAAATTTTGAGAAAAAAAAATAAGAATCATTTTATTTCATTAATGCGACAAAACTTGTCAAAAATTCTAACAAGTAACAATAAGAGATGAAAAGTAAAGTTATTTAAGAGAGAATGAACAGAAAACAAAAACGATTCGCTTACAGCAACTGTTCAAACTGTTGACTAATTGACAATAACCAAGCTAATCCACAAAGATTCTTGTCTAATTTACCAGAACATGTTGGGGTATTTGCATTATTTCATAACGTTTTCTTTATCTTTGGGAAAAAATATAGGTTGCCATTTAAAAAAAGTCTATGACGTCAAATCTCAAAAACCGCTGACGCAAAAATAAATTAGAGGGCACCAAAGTATACGCAAAAATAAAAATCGCTACACCCCTAGTAGAGGACTTATACCGGAGCTGGATACTCCCCCCACCACTTTTCGTGACGTCATAGGTGGGCGGGGCCTATGTGGTGGGGTGGGGGGTAATAAGAGTGGTGGGGGGTAATTAGAGTGGTGGGGGGTAATTAGAGTGGTGGGGGTAATTAGAGTGGTGGGGGTTAATTAGAGTGGTGGGGGTAATTAGAGTGGTGGGGGGTAATTATTGCAGTGGAGGGGGGTAATAAGAGTAATTGCATAACGAAAGTACTTACTGTAATTATTATGATGGAGGGGGGTAATGAGAGTAATTGCGTAACGAGAGTACTTACTGTAATTATTGTGGTGGAGGGGGTAATACCAGTAATTGCGTAACTAGAGTACTTACTGCAATTATTGCAGTGGAGGGGGTAATACCAGTAATTGCGTAACTAGAGTACTTACTGCAATTATTGCAGTGGAGGGGGATAATAAAAGTAATTGCATAACGAGAGTACTTACTGTAATTATTGTGGTGGAGGGGGGTAATGACAGTAATTGCGAAAAGAGAGTACTTACTGCAATTATTGCAGTGGAGGGGGTAATACCAGTAATTGCGTAACTAGAGTACTTACTGCAATTATTGCAGTGGAGGGGGGTAATAAAAGTAATTGCATAACGAGAGTACTTACTGTAATTATTGTGGTGGAGGGGGTAATACCAGTAATTGCGTAACTAGAGTACTTACTGCAATTATTGCAGTGGAGGGGGGTAATAAAAGTAATTGCATAACGAGAGTACTTACTGTAATTATTGTGGTGGAGGGGGGTAATGACAGTAATTGCGAAAAGAGAGTACTTACTGCAATTATTGCAGTGGAGGGGGGTAATAACAGTAATTGCATAACGAGAGCACTTACTGTAATTATTGTGGTGGTGAGGGGTAATAAGAGCAATTGCATAACGAGAGTACTTACTGTAATTATTGTGGTGGAGGGGGTAATAAGTGTAATTGCATAACGAGAGTACTTAGTGTAATTATTGTGGTGGGGATGGATAATTCGCATGGTAGTGGGGGTAATTAGAGCGTTACATACACTGGTGGTGGGGGCATCGCATAGTGGGTGGTGGTAATAAGAGTAATTGTATAAGTGTAATTACAGTGGTGGGAGGCAATTAATGTGGTGGGGGAAAGGAAAATTATTGTAGTGGGGCAGATCTATTACTATAAATGGCCTGTGATAGTATGACAAAAGTCAAATCTATCTCTGATTACTCAATAGTTAACAAGTGAGTGTAGTGCAACCACCTCAATTATTTCAAGTGAGCAATAGTTTTATATTACTTTTTGCGGTTCTTTCACTGTACACATCCATTTTAACCATGGAAATTTCGGAACAAGATTTATTAGCACTTAATGCAATAATTAGTGAGAGTACTGAGGTTTTGGAGCAAAAGCCTATTACATCATTAATTAAGGACAAAGCCTATGTCATAAAGAAAATGTCAGTGGTCAATACACGGTTTGGAAAATCAATCATCGTAAATTTGTTTGAGGAAAGTACAATAACAACTTTCAAATCATTTTTACCCAAACGAGTTGTAGAAAATATAAGTGAAGATGTAATCAATAAGATTAATTCATCGGGTGGTAAATACACGTTGACATATTTAGGTCAGCGTCCTCCAGTATATGTGGGAGCGCAATCCAGTGCAATGATACGTTTAGGTTATTAATTTAAAAACAATAATTGTACTAGTTACTTTTTAGTTCTTAGTTTTAATTTTCTTCTAGATAATAAAATACAGTTAGAAAGAATGGTAGGAGTACTATAAAGCGTAATATTGCTATCTCATTCGAAAATATGGGAACGTTATTATTTTGGTTAATGGTAATAACTTGATTTGTACAATATAACTCCATCAGTTTTAAATAGCGCTCACACCCTACCTAAGTAAGTGAATAATTTAGAGTTTTTATATGCATTTCTAATATATTTGTTTGCTTTTAGTTTAACCGATACCAACAAAATATGTGGATGCAATATTCAGCTCAACGATGGGTGAGGGCAGAAGACATTAAATCAGCCATCGAAAGCTTGTCTTGTGAACTATGGGACTTAAGGAGGGATGCACAGCATTCGTTAGTCTACGATATAAATATCTGCTGGGATGTTGAAGAAGTTCGACGTGTTGAAGAAGCTTGTAATACATATGAATCTGGAGCAAATTTATGTGACAAATACTCTCGAGGCATTTTAAGTTTAGATGAATTTTGTGAGTCTATGATTAGAATGAAATTAAAACGCTTCCTGTATGACCTAGTGAAGTACCTACCAGTTGGAGTTATTGAAAAACATCAACTTGATGATGAAGACAAATAATATTTATTTTAAGTTATATTATTGTAAATAAATAATTGTGTAATAAACAGTATAATATCTCATTGATATTTATTATTTTTACAATTATATCATGAAGTTAAATAAATAAAAACCACATTAAAAGATTATATTTATTTTATTGCCTATTTTTATTACATATCTAGAAAAATATACCTTACACTTAAACAGTCTCACTGTAATTTTATATTTAAATCTATAATACTTCTATTAAGAAAATGAGCATTTGCAAGAGCACAATGAGTAATATTATTGTACTGAAAATGTTCTAGACATTTTGGTATGTTCAATGATTTAAGGCTGGGAGCATGGGGCAAATAGTCATCTAAGTCTATAATCTTATTCCGACTTAGATGTTGCAGTAGAAAATTCCTCTTCATTCTGCCTTTGCATACAATTACGACATCCTCTAATAGTAATTGACATTGATAATTATTAACTACATTCTGGCAAAGTCGCTGAAGGATCAGTGGTAATTCTGTCAGTTGAATGTATCCGTGGCTCCATTTTAAACCATGGTATTTTTTCTCCAACCATTGGTATTGCATCTTCCTGTCACGTGCAAGTGATGAGAATGGATATGGTGGTTTGAAAAAGTAATGTGCTTGTTGTTCAGTATTACAGCACACAGCAGCCAATTCCTTCACTATGAACTCACTGTTTTTACATTGAAAACCTTGTAAGTCAACTATCAGCATAGGAACTGTATTTTTTGTTTGCTCCATAATAAATATTTTTTTTACTTAGCAGCAAGAAAACCGTTTTGAACTGAACCATCCAATGCACTGTAGCTTAAATATGTATCGTGAAGTATAAGTGCATACACACGAGTTTGTTCGGGGAACTTCGTCTTTCGGGTTTCAAATTCTATCTTTATGTCGACGGTGGATGATTTCATTGCATCCGGTTGGTGGGAGCAATCTATGACAAATAATGGAGATTTTCTGAATTCTGCAAGATCCATCATAGGTTCACTCATATCTTTATCATAATAACTACGCTGGAAGTTCTCATAGGCATAGTAAGCTGCAGAGTCCAATTTCTTATCAAAATCTAAGTTCCAGCGCTCATAAGGAAATACTTCGGCATTTAGATATAGTCGAATATTATTAATATCTGCATGTATAAAATTTGTCACATCTTTGCTTCTATCATTGGAGTGACTATTGTTTTGAAATCCAATAATTATGTATCTAGGTCTCTCAAGACTGTTAGTGGTTTTAACGGCCCAAACATCAGAAGCAGTATCGCGCAGAGTAGGTAGCTCATAGAGATCCCACATACGATAAGCCATCTTAACTTTAGCATTATTACTACTTTTATTAATTCTGTTTAGTAGTTTAAGCTTTTGTCTATCCTCAGGCACAATATGTCTAATCTTCCATTCAATTTTGTTAATTTCTAAATCTGCATCAACTTCCCCAATGTAGGAATCTTTGAATGAGCGAGCTATTATTAAAATTAATTCCTGCTTGACATTTAAAATACCTTTGGTGTAATCTTCTGCAAAACCCATAAGGTATTTAAGGGGTAGTCTACCACTAAACACATGACTAGTACTATCTAAAATATCTTGTTTCTGTTCGTTGAGGCCCCAACCCGTAGTTAATAGTGATCGCAGATGTGTCTGTCCATATGATACCATAGTCTTCATTGTGGTAGTGATGCCAGGCTTCCTAACTACAGCCACTTGCTCGCCACCCATTTCATACCTAATCTCTTCGAAGAGGAAAGCTAGAGCATTATTGGATAAATAACACCGCTTGGTAACATCGCTAGGTGTAAATTTCCCTTCTATATAGATGTAGCTTTCTGCAATGTCGAGTATAAGGTCATGAAAATTGATACTGATTCGTATTTCATCAGAATTTCTATAATATGGTGACCCATATGGTTTATACGTATGCTCATGTAAACTGATAAGTGACTGATCAAACACAAGTTCGTCGAACACTTCAAGTTTTTCACTAGATGTAGTAGCTGTCATTATTATTTAATTTTCTCTCAGTTCTAACCCAATAGATTGAAGAAATGCGCGTTCCTTTACCGACAATCTATGTCTTAACTGTTTAAGAGGTATACGCTGAATGAATGGGTTTCTACAATCACTCTTCTTTTTATCGTTAAACACTTTATATCGACAGTGTGCTAATCGTTCCTGATTATATCGAAAACCCATTTTTTTTGCTCTTAATATTAAAATTGTTTCAATTCTAGCTTCACAATAATCTTTTCACCTCGAAAATTAATTAAATCTCCGTTGTCATCCAATATGCGTAGAGTAATGTTGTCGATAAACTGACGTCCTTCAGGTCTAACAGGTAAATATATTATGTTAGCTGGCTCCCTGGTAAGTTTGTATCCAGGTTCAACATCAATATCAAACTCAAAGAGTGTGTGGGATTTAAGAGCGTTCAGATACGCTCCGGAAATAATGTTGCAATCTACACGTATCATTCTTACTTTCATTATATCAATGGGGAGTGTTGACTCATGAGTCTTGTTTGGTTCTAAATATGTCGGCTGAAATCCCAACAGACTACCAATAGAGTTTGCTTGTGTAAAGTCAATTTCGTATTTTGATCTTATCTCGCATTTCATTGTGTTATTGTTTGCTCGCAGTCGAAATAATTTTTCTTTTTCTTCATTTTTGTTAGTTGGCATAGCTTTCAGTATTGCATTATATATTTCATCAATTTCATAGACTCCGTACGGTATGTGGAGAAATGTGGGAGCTGCTTTCGGTGAAGTCCTATAACAGAAACCATTGTTCGTCTCGTCTATATTAAATATAGAGTTGTATGAATAAAATCCGGTTAATCCCAGACCATATCGACTGCCTATATCTAGTTCAATCGGTGGATAAAACTCTGCACCGAGCACGCTTGAGCGGCTTGATAAAGTGAAAGTGTGTGACATGACTGACGTTTTTTGGAGATTGTTGCATGTCTTTATTGCGATTTGCAGCAATAGTCGTGGATTAATCTTCTTTTTTTGGGCGGTGATGGAGATATACTCACATCATTTTTTGACGCCACGTTCACCTCGTCCACTTTACAGTAGCAGCAAAATATTTTTCGAGGCGATGGACCATCGTTAACATCAATATTATTTTCGTCTTGATTAGAATAGTGTTCTTGACAGTACTGATATTTTAAAATATCAATGTCATCCTGAAGATGTTTGGGTAATTTATCCCACACTAATGCAATTTCATAAGGGACACATGCAATTATTACTTCTTTAGGCATATCTGAAAGTTGCTGTTTACTCATCTTAAGCAAGCTGCGTAGTCTAGAGAAAGCAATCAACGAGTGGCCCATCCGTTTAATTGCTTCTCGATCCATTGATGGGGTCACACATGCCATTTGAAGAGTTTTATTTAACTTTTGAAGAAAGAAACTTTAAGCACAAATGGCCACACCACACTGTGTTGAAATTTTGTTGGCGCTCATAATTATAGTAGATTTTATCCGTAAACCTTGAACCGTTGCGCAAGTACAGGACTAATTCTCTTGGTGGGGGCAAATCTCCAAAACTATCGAAATATGTGATCAAACTACCTCGTTTTTTATATGCCACCCAATGCGTTCCCGGACCATCTATAGTATCCAAATTTATGATGGCGGATTCATTACGATGCGGTCCGGAATTTGGTAAAGTGTCGCGCATAAATATACCTCGAAAATGGGGCACCTTCATCTTCTCAACATAATATTTGAGATCGATGTTGGTGAGAGGTTTTCGAGGTAGGGTGTCTAGTAGTTTTTTGAACTTTGTGATTTTAGATAGAGACCCAGTCCTTTACGATATGGTTTCAAATAAAGCCCTTTACCACTTTTCCCTATAGCAATTGCCTCCATATGTCTATTATGGCGGCTTTTTTCTGCCAATTCTTCTCTGCTAGTTTTCACATCATTTACAGCTTTAGCTATACCAGCTGCAGATCCTGCCAAGCTACCTAACGCCGATAAACCCGCAAAAATAGGTATTAAAGGTAGAATTCCACCAACTTTCGGAATCGGTTGTCCACGTAAGTAAGCCCTTTCCGTGGCGTACGGCTGTGATTCGTTACGTGCAGTAATGGGTGGCCGGCAATTTTCTTGCTGCCGGGTAATGGAGGCTAGGTTTGAAGTGGTCAGAGCCAGGAGTTGCGCTAATTGTTCATAGCTGGGTAGTCCCAAGCTCGGTTGGGGTTGGTCCGTTATGGCGGCAGAGGGGACTGGGATCGTTCCAGTCGTTTGGTTTTGGAGCACTATTTGTCTTTGGGGCGTAGCACTAGGTCTTGCCGTCTGGTACGGCGGGGTGACGTGGTAGGCGCCGGCCGACGAGGTAGGCGTGACGAAGTACTGTGCGTTGGGCGGCGTGCTTGGACTTGGGCTGGTTGCTGTTGGTGGTACCATGCAGTGAGGGGTGGCCAGCTGGCGGCGAGGTGTCAGCGAGGCGTCGCTGAAGAGTTGGGGCCAGTCGGGTGTGGCAGCGATGGTGTACTGACCGCTGGGCAGCCCTGAGCCTGAGTGGGAGGCTTCCCCATGTGTGGAAGCGAATCCAGCGAAGCGGCGATCTCCCAGCGTCGAGGAATCGTCGTTGGCCCGGGATGCTGTTGGGTCCACCATACAGCGAGGGGGCATCACCATGTCATCATCACCATCTAATCCCTGTTCCATCGCCGAGTTTTCGTGCCACGATGCTGCGTTGCGCTCCATGCAGTAAGGGGGCATCGCCTGGGAATCGTTGCTACTCCATTCCATATTTGTTGCCTGGGTTCCATGCCAGGTGGCTGCGCTGCGTGCCATGCAGCGAGGGGGCACCGTCGTGATGACGTCATGCGTGACCCCAGTGTCGTGTCCTATGTTGGTGGCGAGTCCTGCCTCGCTATGCCTAGGCGCGGAGCCCGGCGACGCACAGTAGGGGGGCGCCGTCGTCGCGACGCCATGCGTAGCACTTGTGCCTGTGGAAAAATCAGAGGACATGCTTACCTCGCCGAGCCGGGTTGCTGTGTTGCTTGCTGTGCAGTGTGGGGCCACCGTCGTGGAGACGTCGGGCGTGACCCCCGTACCCCTTGTCAGGGCGTCGTGTTGGCGGAGCACTTCGTGGTCAGATGCTGTGAGGGGCGTCGTGCAGTGAGGGGGGGCCGACGTGGAGACGTCGCTCTCGACCCCAGTGCCTACTGCCTTGCCACTCCGGGTATGCATTGCCACTTGACACTCAACACAATAAAACTCAAATAAAACACACTGTCTGGTTACAACACAAGAGGAAGGGATGACCTCGTCAGCATTGGCGTTGGCTTCTGTGCTCAACTGACTTCTGTTTCGGCAGAAGACTATTAGTTGCTGAAGGCTGGAACATTACTACTTGAAGGACCGATCACTACTTCCTCGCTGAGAAAAAGTGTTTTCTTATATAGACTTTTTTTGTGCTCAAATGACTTCTGTTTCGGCAGAAGACTATTTTTTGTGCTCAAATGACTTCTGTTTCGGCAGAAGACTAAAACATCAGCACAGCGCGCTAGACAAGTCATAACTTGTTCGCGACGCCGACGCCGATGACACCACCCCCCTTTTTTGTGACTTTATTGAACATTAATAAAGGCATACAGGTTATGTTTCAGTTCAATAATTTCAATTATATAATGTAAGAGTGAGTGGATACAATATTTTCAAAACTATAAACTAAGAGTAAGTGTTAAGATATTTCAACAACTAAGATATTTTTACATATATAGACTAAGATTAAGTGTGGTAAGATATTTTATATAAGTAACTAATAATAGGTCCATTAAGATATTTTAGGTAAAACAAGATATTTAAAATTAAAGTATTTTATGTGACAAATCATAAATGCATTCTAGTTTGAACAAAGTTTTCGCCCTGTGGCGTTGAATTATTTACATTGGTATATTATCGCAAGTTTCGCTCTTCTGGACGTCGTCTCCGCGACGCCCGGGGCTGCCTAATCCTGTTGTGAATTGGGGGCTGCTAAGTCCTGCTGTGTTGCTTGCTAAGGCAACGGGATTCTGGAGCGAACCTGTGAGGCTGCAACGTCCTGCTGTGTTGCTTGCTAAGGCAACGGGAGACTGGAGCGATTTATTGAGGCTGCAACGTCCTGCTGTACTGCGGGCTAAGGCAGTGAGATACTGGAGCGCCTCGTGGGGGCTGCTAGGTCCTGCTGTGCTACGTGCTAAGGTAGCGGGATCCTGGAGCGGTGCGCCGGAGCCGGCTGAGCTCGGGCTGGCGTTCGAGTTGACGAATACTCGTGTCCGGACTGGGACAGGCATCTGGCTGGCGGATGGCTGCTGTCGGTCGTGGCCAGGCGTGGTCACGGCCTTCGCCCAGAACGGCATCGGGAACAGTATGGGCGTCGTGTCGAGCGGCTGCTCTTGTCTTGACGTAGAAGGCCCAGGGTCTGCTGGCGGCGGCGGTGCGGCTGACAGCGCCGGGGACTTCTCCTTCTTGTTTGTTTGTTTCCTCTTGGCTGAGGTGGATGGGCCAGGCACGACTGGGGGCAGTCGGCGGGCTGGTAATTTTGGTTTAGCGGCGGCTGTGGTGCTATGTCCACGTAGATAGTCGCCATGTCCACGGAAGTAGGTACCAGATCCACGGATGTAGACTTGTGCGTTGGCATCTGGCTTTGGGGAGCGGGCACTACTGATCCTGTGATAGTAGGCGTGACTGGCTTCTGGGCAACGGGCGCTACTGGTCCTGTGACAGTAGGCGTGGTTGGCTGTTGGGCAGCGGGCACTACTGATCCTGTGATAGTAGGCGTGACTGGCTTCTGGGCAACGGGCGCTACTGGTCCTGTGACAGTAGGCGTGGTTGGCTGTTGGGCAGCGGGTGCTGCTGGCTCTGGGGCAGCGGGCGCTACTGGTCCTGTGACAGTAGGAGCTGCGAGCCTTGGTGGGGCTGGATGTCCTGGATCCTCGGGATCGTCATCCTCGTCGTTATCTTCGGTATCGTAATCTTCGGTATCGTCATCTTCGGTATCGTCATCTTCGGTATCGTCATCTTTGGGATCGTCATCTTCGGTATCGTCATCTCCGGTATCGTCATCTTCGGGATCGTCATCTTCGGTATCGTCATCATCGGTATCGTCATCATCGATGTCGGTGGTCTGTTGCAGAGATTGTCTGAGTAGGTCAGTCTGGCTGGACTGAATCCTGGGAGGCGGCTCGGGGCCTGGCAGGCCGAGTGGAGGTGACCTCGGGGGAGATGGCTTCGTGCTGACATCTCGGGTATGAGTTGGCGGGAATACCTTGTCCAAAAATACAGAGGCTATTAGTGGGGCAGTGGTTGGCAATACTGACCTTTTATCCTTCCGGGAAAGTCCAGCGTCCTGCTGCTCCGGGAAGGCGTCCATACTCGCTACTTCCTTGGGTTCCTGTTCACCTGGCTGAGGCTGAGGAATGAGCGTGGTTGACTGGTCTGAGCTGAGGGAGGTAGCATCTTGCGTCACGGTGTTGACTGGTGACCGCCTGTCCAGGCGGCCCGGGCAAAGGAAAGCAAAGGCGGCGGCTCTGTTGCTTTGTTGCCGTGGTGTCAACGGGCGTGGTTGATACGTATCCTGTTCCTGCGTGGCTGTAGCTTCGTCAATCTCATTCTCCTTGCTCGGTGGTGGAGACACCAAGGTTGTGGCTTGTAGTTGCAGCACTGCGTCCTCTGTCTTGGTTGGCAAGTCTAGGCTGTTAATTTCCAGCGGTGGGGCCGGGCGCCCTAGTTCTGCCCGACCCATTGGGAGTTTCCCGATGGCGGTGCATTGCGGGGTTCTTGCCGTGTGGTTGACTGGCTTCTTTGCCGTGGTGGTGCCGTGGATGTCTGTCCTGGGCCTGGGTTGTTGGTTGGACCTGCCTGTTGGCTAGGGTTGTTTAGGTTGGTGCCATGCCCTCGGAAGTTGTTACCCCCTGTCTGGACATTTTGTTGGCGGAAGTTAGGGTTTCCCTGTTGGTTGGAGTCGTGTCCACGGAAATTGGGGTTGGCTCGCTGGTTGGAGTCGTGTCCGCGGAAATTGGAGTTGCCTTGCTGGGGCTCTGACTGAGTTTGGTTGGTGGGGCAGTCTCGGTGATAGTGAAATCCCGGGCACTTGCGGCACTTTGGTAGACTATTGGTAGTATTACTCGCAGGCGGGATGGTGGCTGGCCTCGGCAGCGGTCGGAGTTGCCTCTGAAATTCCCTGTAGTCACCCTCGGCGTTTTCAGCCACTCGGCTCAAGCTTTCCATCGTGGCCACTGGGACATTTCTAGTTGCGAATCTTAGTTCCGGTCGCAGGAGCTCGCGCACCTCCATAACCATCTCTTCTTCCGGCGTATACCGTTCTACCCTCAGCCAGAGTCCAATTTTGCGTTGTATAAAAACGGCGGCGGGTTCGTCGTCTTTTTGTCTCTCCCCGTGTAACCTGGAGCGTAGCTTCCCCAGGGTGGCAGTGTCGTTGAACTGCCGCAGGAGCTTTTCCTTTAGGAACTCGTATGTGATGTTGTGGGACTTCCACATCTCCAGGGTGCGTCTGGCTTGACCCTCGAGCTGTTCTATAGCTACTCTCACTTTATCCCTGCCGTGGATGTCTTCATGGAGCATCGCCTCCTCGAGCTCATCCAGGAAGTTGACTGGATCCTCCCATTCCAGGCCTGAGTAAGTGGGCAGCGCTCTCGTTCTTCTTGTGGGCATCCTGTGATGACCTTGTATTGCGTGTATTGCGGCTTGAACGCTTCCCTCCATTAGTCTTGTCATGCTCTCTGCTAGGTTTTGTGTTGGGCGCCACTGGGGGTCCATTTCCCCAGAATCTGTGTAGTCGGGTCGTCGTGGATCCTCTTCCCTCAGGAAAGATCTGGCCTCACGCTGTTGGTCGCCATGTCCACGTAAGTAAGCCCTTTCCGTGGCGTACGGCTGTGATTCGTTACGTGCAGTAATGGGTGGCCGGCAATTTTCTTGCTGCCGGGTAATGGAGGCTAGGTTTGAAGTGGTCAGAGCCAGGAGTTGCGCTAATTGTTCATAGCTGGGTAGTCCCAAGCTCGGTTGGGGTTGGTCCGTTATGGCGGCAGAGGGGACTGGGATCGTTCCAGTCGTTTGGTTTTGGAGCACTATTTGTCTTTGGGGCGTAGCACTAGGTCTTGCCGTCTGGTACGGCGGGGTGACGTGGTAGGCGCCGGCCGACGAGGTAGGCGTGACGAAGTACTGTGCGTTGGGCGGCGTGCTTGGACTTGGGCTGGTTGCTGTTGGTGGTACCATGCAGTGAGGGGTGGCCAGCTGGCGGCGAGGTGTCAGCGAGGCGTCGCTGAAGAGTTGGGGCCAGTCGGGTGTGGCAGCGATGGTGTACTGACCGCTGGGCAGCCCTGAGCCTGAGTGGGAGGCTTCCCCATGTGTGGAAGCGAATCCAGCGAAGCGGCGATCTCCCAGCGTCGAGGAATCGTCGTTGGCCCGGGATGCTGTTGGGTCCACCATACAGCGAGGGGGCATCACCATGTCATCATCACCATCTAATCCCTGTTCCATCGCCGAGTTTTCGTGCCACGATGCTGCGTTGCGCTCCATGCAGTAAGGGGGCATCGCCTGGGAATCGTTGCTACTCCATTCCATATTTGTTGCCTGGGTTCCATGCCAGGTGGCTGCGCTGCGTGCCATGCAGCGAGGGGGCACCGTCGTGATGACGTCATGCGTGACCCCAGTGTCGTGTCCTATGTTGGTGGCGAGTCCTGCCTCGCTATGCCTAGGCGCGGAGCCCGGCGACGCACAGTAGGGGGGCGCCGTCGTCGCGACGCCATGCGTAGCACTTGTGCCTGTGGAAAAATCAGAGGACATGCTTACCTCGCCGAGCCGGGTTGCTGTGTTGCTTGCTGTGCAGTGTGGGGCCACCGTCGTGGAGACGTCGGGCGTGACCCCCGTACCCCTTGTCAGGGCGTCGTGTTGGCGGAGCACTTCGTGGTCAGATGCTGTGAGGGGCGTCGTGCAGTGAGGGGGGGCCGACGTGGAGACGTCGCTCTCGACCCCAGTGCCTACTGCCTTGCCACTCCGGGTATGCATTGCCACTTGACACTCAACACAATAAAACTCAAATAAAACACACTGTCTGGTTACAACACAAGAGGAAGGGATGACCTCGTCAGCATTGGCGTTGGCTTCTGTGCTCAACTGACTTCTGTTTCGGCAGAAGACTATTAGTTGCTGAAGGCTGGAACATTACTACTTGAAGGACCGATCACTACTTCCTCGCTGAGAAAAAGTGTTTTCTTATATAGACTTTTTTTGTGCTCAAATGACTTCTGTTTCGGCAGAAGACTATTTTTTGTGCTCAAATGACTTCTGTTTCGGCAGAAGACTAAAACATCAGCACAGCGCGCTAGACAAGTCATAACTTGTTCGCGACGCCGACGCCGATGACACGGTATTATGCGAGGCGTACGAATATTTCGTTTTCCACCAACTGATCTCATGTGTCGCCGTGCAGCTTGAAGCGCTATTTGCATAACTTTTCTAGTATCCATAGCTGCAGATCGCTTACCACCAGTTTTACGCAGATCATCACGAACCTTGCGTACTATCCCAGCACCAAAGGCTACCTTTCTAACGTTCTTCCTGTTTTTATTCTTCTTTTTAATTATATTTTTTCTTTTTGTACTACGAGATTTTGTTGATCTACATCCCATTCCAAGACGCTGTTTTCCCTTCATTATAGTCGTAACCAACCACGCGGCAGCCTTTTCTTTTAAACTTGCTTCTTTGGATTTAACTCGATTCCACACAGCTTGTTCAAGTTGATAGTCTGCTCTATGTCGAGCTGATAAATCACCCGAGTTTTGGTCGTATGCAATATCGTGCTGCTTGCATGCAGCGTCGAGCTTGTTTATACCTGGATCGCCTCGCGCTAATCTTTTTTTTAATTTGGTGCCTGGACCACAATACTGGTAACCACCGGGTAAATGCAGTTCAAATGGAAGCTTATTTATTAGGGAATTTACTACCCCCTTACCGACCTTTAAAAAACGGCGGTTCTTACTTGTGCGCTGCTTGACTGACAACATTTAAATAACAATTGTAATGCATAGATCTATTTATATAGTCTTCAACCGTGGTACAATGCGTATTGTAAAGCAGAGACAGAAGTTTCCTATAGACAATTTAGACGAAAAAGTAGGATGTGGATTACAAATCGAATCGCGCCATGGGTCACTACTTCCGTCAACTGTTCGTGGACTTCTAATTGGTCCAAGTAATTGTGGCAAGACGAACTTAATGATATCTCTAATTACTCACCCCCTTGGATTACGTTTCGCAAATATATACCTATATTCAAAGTCTTTAAATCAACCCAAGTATGAGTACTTGCGCAACATATTAACACCAGTTAAGGGATTGGGGTTTTACACCTTTAATAATAATGCGGAAATAGTGCAACCATCTGAAGCCAAGCCTGATTCTATATTTATATTCGATGATGTTATATGTGAAAAGCAAGACATAATTCGCACCTTTTTCTCAATGGGTCGCCATAGAAATGTAGACTGTTTTTATTTGGCACAAACATATTCTCGCATACCTAAGCAACTTGTTAGGGACAACGCTAATTTTATAGCGATGTTCAGACAGGATGATATGAACTTACATCACATTTTCTCCGACCATGTCTCACCAGACATATCTTTTAAGCAATTTCAAGAAATGTGTGCAGAGTGTTGGAAAGACAAATATGGGTTTCTTGTAATTGATAAGGATAGAGAGGTGAATGAGGGTAGATACAGGAAAGGACTTGATAGTTTCATATATCCGTAAAGTATTAGAATTAAAGATTCAATCGGCCTGTAGACAGCATCGAGATTACATCGGTGAGGTTAGACACTGGAAATGAAGATTAAACACAATAGCAATATCGATGGAGACATGGCAAGGGAAGTAAACCTCAAACGACAACTAGTTGAAGCTACTGATTCTGTGCGTAAAAAATTTAATTCACTGAAGCGTAGAAATGTTGAGAGTCAATTAGCACTTGAAAAGGTTTATGAACCCATAACAAAACCTTTAAAAGTAATATCTGCCTCACAGGTAAAATCACATAACCAGGCGCCGCCAACACCGACACAAAAATCAACGCAATCTCAAGGCAGTGCAAAAGCTAGTACCAGTACGCTTAACGCGACATCTGAAGGTAGCAGTGAAGATGGGGAGAATAGTGCAACTGAAGCATATTATATGGAAACACCACCAAGATCGTCATTAATGAGTACCCCAGGTTCAGAAAGATCCGTTGGTAGTGCAGAAAAGAAATGTGACGTGATCAAACAACATTTAGATAATTTAAAGTCCGGTCACTATAAATATGACACTGTATACGGTGTACGTCTAGATCCCCATACAGGCAAACTACGAATGGGTAACGCCGAGGTGCGCTTTTCTAATGGGGACATTACATTGTGGTATGGTACTAAGGCATTGGGAACGTATCCTGGCAGTCCTAAGTTGTACGATGTAATATTTATGAAGTATCCGTCAATACTACGCAGTGATGAAGTATCTATTGGTGACGAAGAGTATCAAATATATGGTGAAATATTAAAAAAGACAAGAGCGGCATATAAGAATTATGATGCAAAAAATGGTTTGAATAAAACTAAATGGAGGAAATTCAGTGATATTATAAAACCACTAACATCTTCTACAATAGTGACGAGATCGAGAACCGGTTTGGGTTTTCCACAAATGCCACTTCAGAAAATATACAATAGTAGAGGTGTCGATTATGTTTATTGGAATAAGCCAAAAGAGCTGGTAGATCGTCTACGTCTGCTGTATAGCTCAAAAATGGCAGGTAACAGTGGTGTTAATAATGAAATAATTAGTTTGTTGGAGGAAATGAGAGAAGAAAAAATAATCTATTAACAAAATTATAATGGGGAAGTATAATATACTGTGAAATGCTTAAATCAGATCAGATGTAATTAGAAATGCTACCTGGTCACAACACAATTGATAAATTTGGACGCAGAAGAGGCGGCGCTAATAAATCATTAGTCGTGCGCGGTCCACCAGGTCTTGGCTTTAAGCTCACTGCAGATAATCACTTCGATATTCAGAATAAACGTTTAAAGAACATTGGAGAACCGGTGGATAGTCAGGATGGTGTAACACGTAACTATGTTGAAGAGCGACTTACTACCTTCTTTGCAGACATCCGCAAGGCTATGGATGAGGCCACTAACTTAATTATTACGGCAATGGAAAAGTACGTTAATGGTCAAGTTTTGTTAGCTGTTGCTACTGCAAAAACTTATGTAAATGAGGAAATTCCGAAAAAAATTGATAAAGGAAATGTACGGGTTGTTGCAGAGATGAAAAAGTATATTAATGAACAAATACGAGCGGATATTGATAAGGAACATAAAACAGTGGAAAATTCAATTTCTCAGCAAGCTAGAGAGCTTCAGAAAATAATTGACAAAATTAATAAATTAGAAGAATTAACTTATTAGAAATTAGTCTATCGGCAAACATGTAACAGCTTAGTGTATTCTCTGCACACCCATTGGATCCAATAAGTTAACATGGAAATTAGTGCTACAAAGAAGGCCGTTGTGCAGGAACTGCACAGGTTACCCCGAAAAAATTTTCGTAGAAGAAGAACAATTATCAAGGGCTATGGCGATTTATGGCAAATGGATTTGGCTGAAATGCAGCCATTTGCGAACCTTAATAAAGGTTATCGATATATCCTCGTAGTGATCGACTGCTATTCGAAATATGTGTGGACAAGACCCTTAAGAAATAAAACGGGTATAGAAATTACGAAGGGTATGAGGAGCATTTTGCAAAAATCGAACTACTCACCTAAGAATCTTCAAAGCGACCAGGGTACGGAATTTTACAACAAAAACTTTTCTACTTTAATGAAAAAGCATGCCATTAATCATTACTCTACATACAGTACGAAAAAGGCTGCAATTGTTGAGAGAGTGATACGAACATTAAAAAATTGGTTATATAAAGAATTCTCAGCTAGGGGTAAATACAAATGGCTCGATATTCTATCCAACATTACAAAAATGTACAACAATAAAATACATCGCACGATTGGTATGAAACCCGCTGATGTTAAGCCAACCACACGTTTGGATGCATATAATCACATTAGGATTGCTTTAAAACCCAAGTTTCATATTGGTGATGTAGTTCGAATAAGTGCATACAAAGGTGTATTTGAAAAAGGTTTTACAGTCAATTTTTCAACTGAACTTTTCAAAATTGTCAAAATCAATATAACTAACCCAACAACTTACCAGCTTGAAGATATGTATGGACAACCAATTAAAGGATGTTTTTATGAAATGGAGTTACAAAAAACTAAATATCCCGATATATATCTAGTGGAGAAGGTTTTGAAAAAAAAGAAAAACAAAATATTTGTCAAATGGCTTGGACTTTCCAAAGAACACAATTCTTGGATTGACAAATTGGATGTTGTATAATTTATTAAACTTTAAATAATGTAAAATATGTATAATCATGTTATTTACTTATGTATCAGTAATACAGAAATAAAAATATTTATACTACACTAATGTGCTTTATTTAAGTGTTTAATATTCATTATTGAAATATATTTTATTTGGAACAACAATAATACAATAACGATCAAACACCCTAATTAAATCCCTACCTCAAAAACTGAATTTCTTGATTACACACCCAGCATTTTCTATTGTGACCCGCTGAGGGAAGTGAGGGTAAATCCACTTACAGCCTCATGTACTCTTGTTTATCTTGTTGATGACTGATACTTTAAAAAATCGTCTGTAAGAAACTTACTACCCTACTCTTGTTAATGTAGGGTTTGTTGGAGTGGGGTGCGTTAATATAAGAAACTCCTCGTCTCTTGAACCTCAGTAAAACTGCAAAGCTTGTGAAAACAAATGGCTTCCCAAGACAATGCAGTTAGTTCCAGCGATTCCACAGAGTCAACAACACCTTTTTGGGAATACGATGTGATGTTGGGGCTATCATATAACGGACAGGGCCCAGATAGTAGCAATTGGGTGGTACAAACGCACTATCTAGAAGATCTGGAACACGAAGAGGGTCCAGATAGTAGCGATTGGTGGGGGACATTACCACCAATGGATGCAGAGCCGCCGAATAGTCCATCCATGGAAGTGGAGCCACCAAGCAGACCCTCTTCTCCGTCAGCTTGGTCGCTGGAGACGGAGTCGATGAGTGCCAGTGACTCGGATTACGAGACTGATGAAGATTCTCCCGAAGAGGAAGAACTGGGCGAATTTGTGTTATAAATTATTTACTATATTAGAGTTGTAAGTAAATAAATATATAGATTAGTTCTTAGGTTATTTCTCTTGTACATAATTTATATAAATGTTTTTATTATTTGTAAATAAATAGATCTATTTATGAAAATGTTTGTTTTTTTTACTTTCTATTTTAAGCGTAAAATAAAGTGGACGAGAAACTAGTATACTTCTCTTCATTTGAGTTTCTGCGTTTAATATGTAACTCTGTAACAAGGAAAAATTTTGGAAGGGGTGGTAAAGGGAGGGGTGAATGACTACAGTAACAAGAAAATACATATTTTAAAAATTAATTTATTGACAATTTTAATTATTTTACACACATTAATAATAAATAAATAGATAAAGTAATGATACTCACAACTAAATAGATTTTGTTGGGTTTTTTATTTTTCTATGGTCATTAATTTTTTTCTCTTTTATTATTTTTTTAATATTTAAAAAAAGAAATTTTCACACACTGATATTGCTTACAATTAAACAGATATAAGAACTTACACTAATGATACTTATAACTAAACAGATTTCTTTTGACAAAATTATATATAATTTTTATAAAAGATGTACCACTATCTAATAAAAAAAAAATAAACCTAATAATTACTACATGTACAATTTTTTTTTTATAGAATTATAAAATATAACCTCTCTGCCTTTATTTATATGTTCTGGCCAAGAACTTTTAATTTATTGTCAAGACCTTCCAGCTCTCGACGGGACTTAGCCGCAGCGTTGCGGCGATTATTGACGCCCTCCATTATATGTTGGGCATCAATCCTCTCTGCATTTGCGCTAATGATAATTTGTTCCCTTTCTAAACTTAATCGTGTAATTTGAGATTGCAACCTCTCAATTTCCAAGTTTAAATTTTCAGCTTGCTGAAGCCGCTCTTCGACGTTGGCTTCCTGTGCCTTAGCCTGCTGTTGCAACAAATCATCATTAGCGCACGCCGCTACATCTTCATCGTACTTTTGTTTTTTTTGTGCCCTTAAATCTTTGAGATTTTTAAAGGCACTTCTAAACAAATGCCGGTCCGCCACCTGCGAAAGAAAATCACAATCCGAATCAGAATCTAAGGGATTCTGAATAGGTGGAACTGGTGAAAGGATATTTAATAATGCTTCAATTTGAATATCATCCAGTTCTGCGATTTCCTCCACAGGTTCGAGCTGTGGTACCGCCCCGAACATTATGTCAGAATGTGTAGAATTCTGACTTGGTGCTCGGAGTGGTGATGGCACCGATGCGTTAGAAGTGCCAGCTTCTTCTAACGCGTCGTTGCCACCTGAGGATGGTTGTGGCGGCACCGCATTAGAACAGCTTGGTTGTTCTAATGCGGCGTCGTCAAATCTACCGCCTAAAACCGGACTATTGGCCACGTCGCGATTTACCTCACCATTAAGGCTCATTAATCTACCCTTTCCTCCTACACCTCTGCCTACAGTTTTTATCACAGGCCTAGGAGGATCGTTGAGGATAGGGATTAACGGTTCGGGTAAATTTGTATTTAAAGCAACCATATTGTATTGAATAATATTACGTGAAGCGTCGGAAAAGTCCGGTGTTAGTGGAGTAGCCACCTTTCTTTGACCACGGCCTGATGCCGATGACAACGACTTTGTGTTGGGGTTTGCACCACGTCGACCCCTGCCCCGAACACTCCCAGATGCCGTCGATGATGACTTTGTTTTACGGCTATTAGATTTCTCTACTTTACTATTTTTTGCATTAACTTTAGGCTTAACAACAAAGTCACTATCGGAGTCATCGTTATGAATAGCACCCCTTTTGGGCTTTTTGATTCCTGACGGTTTCACAAAGTCGTCCTCAGAGTCATCACTAGTAACCAACGATATAGATGCACAAGAGGGTTGGAAGGTAACGCGACGCCCATCCAGACTCCTCGATGCAGAAGCTGTCCTTTTAGATGCTTTCACTTTTGCATCTAAACGAATGAGCTCCTCAGCATCAAGAAAATCGCTTTCACGATCCTGTAAATCATCTGCGAATTCGGAATGAATTCCTCTAGCTTCGTCGTCGGAGATATGAATTACAGGATGAATGTCCGCGTCAGGTTGGTTTACAGCGTGCCTCTGTTGACTGCCATGAACTGACCAATGAATACCAGTGCTAGTACTATCGCTAGAGGTTGCATTAGGTGTGGCTTTTGAAGATGATGCGTTTGGAGCCGGGATTCTAATGTCGGAAATTATATTTATCCCCAATCCCGGCCTACCTGCTATGCTGTATGTCGGGCCCATACTTCCAGTACCAGGTTCTAGGGGTGTCGGACCTGCTGCGCTACCACTCGGTGTCAGTGTAACATTATTATTAGAAGACCCAGCCGCTGGAGCTGCAGCATATACAGCATTTGTTGTCGTTGTAACTGAAGCACCTACTGTGGTAGCAGGGCCCGATACGAAGTTTGTTAAGAATGCCACACCTTGTAGCATCCTCTGAGCATTACTAGCCTCGGACTCTTTGGTCTTTTTACGGCTACCACCAGAAACAGTATTTCTCACCATTATGAGATAAATGATCGGAATTGAAACAAATAAATGTACTTACAATTTAAAATTTCAAGTGAAACTTGGCACAGAACACAACAACACAGATCACACAATTGAACCAGTCAATAGTTGAAGGCAAAGAGAACTTTGGAAGCGTCCAGAAAGTATAAATACACCACGCTCGCCCCTCCATTTCCACCACTCTTAGAGTAGGGGAAATTGTGGTTCCTGCTCATTGGTTGAAATGTATCACACCACCAGGCCAAGTGCCGCGTCATCGTAAGTCAAGCACCACGCTGGCTATAATTTACTTTCAAATAGGAATTCCGGTGTAAAGTATAATAGCAACACATAATTATTTTTTACGAATACTTTATTACAATAATAGTTACAGAAATTAAAACAGGGTTCCCATTTATTTTTAATTACATATAAGTACACATACATTATATAATTTCAATTACATGTTAAATGTGAAATTAACTTATGATGTTTTTTTTTTACATACATAAAGGTAACAACTTATAACACTTTGGAACTGAACGTTAATTAAATACGATTTAATGTTAAATTACTTGCCTAACAAAACTTAGTTTACAATATCTCTATGAAAAAATACATATACAAACCTAATTTAAAATATTCTGGACCTTTACGTTAAACAAACGTTCGTCTTTTAATCACATTACTGGCTTAACTCCGCTATTGTCGCAAGTAATTCATCCGTCTTGTTTATTTCAACAGAACTACTTTGGACGTCATTAATAGCAGCCATTAACCACCGAACATTTTGTTCCTGCTCAGTTTGAAAAAATTGTATGTCAGAGTGACCCCACGGTAATGTCTTTGCTGTGTTGGGAATCACAAAGCGCTTATCATCACGATGAGACAAAGCCACTTTGTTCTTTACTTCGGTAAAGATATCATGCAATTGACTTTTAAATGTATTCATTTTTCTGAATATTAAGCCACCCTGTTCAACGATTTGTCTGTAGTCATCTATTGACAACTCTTTTTGAATAACGGATCTCTTCACACCTTTTGCTTTTTTTAGCTCATTACCCACTGATTTTACACAATAAGCTTTTGCTCCAGTGCCATAAAAACTAATTATTGGATCCGCAGGGAACTCATCTTTAAAATTACCTAAAATCGGCGGGCCTTTAGGTACATTAAATGTATTACCATGCTGATAATTCGAAGTATCGAATTTGTCTTGGTTATCTATCATAAAATCATAAAAATTGTCTGTTAAAATTTTAATAATCAGACTATCAGTATCAGTATACAATAATGAAGCCTTATCTCCAAACTCTCTTTTAATTACATTATAAAAAAAGTTGTACAGCACCGTTTTAGACAATTCCAGGACGCAAAAACCAACAAAAATTGGTTTGGTGTATTCTATCTTTTGCTTACCCATATGGATCGCTACAAAATCTTCAGTGAATATCGAACATGTTTTAAAATTTGGACGAGCTATTAATGCATTTGCACCCATACTGCGCCTAATACTCTCCCAATGAGTAACCAACTTTATATCTGTTCTGTTTTCCACATTTTCCATCGTCTTACCAAACGCCGCGTTATTCATTAATTTATATTGATCTTTTTCAAATTTATTTGTCGCTTTATTTCTCATCTCGGTGTTTAAGTCGATATATTTCTTTAACCACTTAGATTGATTAAATTTAAGAACTCTGTGGATTTTCGTAACCACCAACCCGTTATTAATAGCCTGCTTTAAATTTACGTAGTGCGCCACATAGTTTATTTTATCATTTAAATTTGGTATTAACTTTGTTAATTTTGATTTTGATTCGGGGGGTACAATATTTTCAACTAAAAAGGGAAGGTCTGAGTGCAAATCATGTAAGTGTTCTGGATAATGTATGTCCACCTCAAAGACGTACCCATGGGGGTTGTTATCCGAGATATCCATAATTTCTAAATCACCGATTTCCTTCTCAGACAACCACGTAAAGTCCCCCGTGGGCAACATCTGTGACATACTATGTCCGTATAAATTCGTGGCGTCTAGATATGTGATATATGACGATGGCTCATTGGGATCGTAATTAGGCAGAAACTTATTATTTGCTAAATGTTTTCTTTCTGAACACTGACTTACTCCACCCCTTATGCCCCTTTTAAAGAAATGAATCATATCGATATCCGTTAACAGTTCTAACTCTACTCCGGTTAATTTTAACATTGCGTCCCATGATAGTCCCGGCGCTGTATAATACTGGGCAGGATCCAGTTTATATTTGTCCAAAGAAATTCTCCGAAAATTTTCAAACACATCGCATAGAAGAAGCACGTCTGATTTCAAATAAATATCTGAATAATCGCCAAGACTGCGACATTCAAACAACCTCCAAACATCCTTAGCCCGCAAATAATCAACATCTGATATGGGCTCTTTATTTAAATTATCATAAAATTCCTCTTTAGATGGTAATTCAGTTCCATTCAATTTCTCTAAACTATCCATAAAACTATATGGAAATACCCCCTTCTGTCTCATTAAATTAAATTTATCATTATCACTATAAAAATTGCGCGTTGTTTTCAACTGATCGTCATCTAAATTCGCGCCTAAATTTTGTAATGAAGCCGACAAAAATTTAAAACTATCGATAAATCGTAACTGTAAATATTTTTTCTTTGTAACCCCCTTCTTATCAACATAATCATGCATATAAAGATGTTTCGTAAAGGATATGTATTTTTCTTTATTTTGTGCTATAACATCAACCTTATCCTTGTATTTGCACAACTCTTTGATGAACAGGTGACTATCGTATCCGCTCATATTGTGAAATATAATAGGTATGAAATTGGGTAACTTGTAATTCAAGTTACAGACAGAATGTGCAGCACCGAATCTTACTTTACCCGTTAAGTGACAATGGTCTCGAACTTTAACATCCTCCCCCTCGAAAAGCCCCCCACATATACCACAAACGGTCGCATTCTGAAAGTCTTCGTTTTCTTGCGCTGTGAGTTCAACCATTGGGACTATATTTTTCATATGTGTATTATATATATTCCTTAAGTCAGCCTCTATATGCGCTACAAAAACTTGAGCTGCATCAGATCCCCGATACAAATTAAATTTAGATAGAGAATTGTCAAAAGAGCACTTAATGTAATATGCAAAAGAGTAAGGCTCATGTTTAAAAGTCTTATTCGTGAAAGAGCGTTCGGGGTTTGGCTCACACGTATTGATTGGTTTCAAAATAGACTCAAAGTCAGCATATACTACGAATGGTACTCTCATTTGTTTCTCGATGTTTTCAAATTTTAATATATTCTCAGCAACTTCTTTCCCAAATTTATTAATTCGATATTTCGTTGTGGGTGTTGTTGCGTAAATATGGTTACAGTCATTTCTCTGGTGTTGAAGTAAGTGACGTTCATTATTAAAGTACAGTAAACAACCGTCACAAAAATGTTTCTTATGGTCGCTACCGGAAACTTGGGTGGAGACTAACTTAGATAAATCCTTTATCCAACAATAGTGACTATTAGCACAATCGTTGCTACAGCGGTGATTCTCATCCCCAACACATTCACTCGAAATTAGCAATAAATTTACGTGGGTATACAATTTTCTACCCGAGTAACGTAAAGGTCCAACAACTTCATACTTAATTCTATTATTTTCAAACATCTCTTCTAAACCATATACATTAACGGAAATATTATTCATTTCCTCAAATTTCGATATATCTCGTAATTTTATCGGAAAATTCATACCTGTTACATTTAATACTCTCGAATAATGTGGATATGATGATGTGTGTGATACATTGTGATTTGCGGGATATAACGCTGACGTCACAGCCCAAGCAAAGCAACATTGATCTTGATTCTGTACATTCACTACCGCCTTCTTATTTTCAATATATTTCGGTAATTTTATGTACGATGAGCCACCCAAAGGACTGTACTTGTTAACATTAATTTCAACAAAAGTAATTCGTTCGAGGGCCCAACCTAAAAAGTAGATAATGATTAGTAATTATTTTTTATAATTTAAAAAATATTAACATACCTGAATCACGTTCTTGGAACTCAGTACTTTGCATAACCATAGAATCCACAAAACTATCCAAAACATCATTCAGATTCATGGATCCATCCAAAATACTATTGGGAGTATTAAACGATTTCATTTCAATTAGATCTTGTGTCGGTAAAATGTACTTGGCGAACGTTTCCATATTTACTTTCACTGTTTTGTGAATCCTCAACACTTCCTCCAGCAGGTTTAGAATCTTTGGTCTGATTTCGTTGAAGAACAATGTAAAATCTAAATAATTATTTTCACAATGCACTCGATATGTTATAATTCTATTTTTAAAAGCTGATTGAACAATAGCTACACCATCTACCATAGGGGCACATGAATTTGTCCTATGTTGCAATGTTCTTCTATGCGATTTCATCTGAGCTGCTGTTAGAGTCACATTACAGCAATCACATGTTTGCATATTAGTAGAGGATGTTGAAGGAGTTGAATCGATTCTGGGCCGCTTGGCGAAAGGTCCATCATTCCTACACGATTGTCTTTCATGACGACGTAAATTGTCGACACGCGTAAAACTTTTACCACAAGACGTACACGAATGCATAATAATATTTACTATAGGAGCCTAGCCTATTCAATGATCAAACGTTAACTCCTCTTTTGCCTTTATACGGATAGGGTTACCCCCACTCCCGTGAATAAGATTACAGCGTCACAGCCTTATGTTCTACTTACCACACAAATTACCCCCTTCCACAACAATAATTACGCTAAGTACTCTCGTTATGCAATTACTGTTATTACCCCTCTCCACCACAATAATTACACTAAGTACTCTCATTATGCAATTACTGTTATTACCCCCCTCCACCACAATAATTACAGTAAGTACTCTCGTTATGCAATTACACTTATTACCCCCTCCACCACAATAATTACAGTAAGTACTCTTGTTATGCAATTGCTCTTATTACCCCCTCCACCACAATAATTACAGTAAGTACTCTCGTTATGAAATTACTTTTATTACCCCCTCCACTGCAATAATTGCAGTAAGTACTCTAGTTACGCAATTACTGGTATTATCCCCTCCACCACAATAATTGCAGTAAGTACTCTAGTTACGTAATTATTCTCATTACCCCCCTCCATCACAATAATTACAGTAAGTACTCTAGTTACGCAATTACTCTCATTACCCCCCTCCACTGCAATAATTGCAGTAAGTACTCTCGTTATGCAATTACTTTTATTACCCCCCTCCACCACAATAATTGCAGTAAGTACTCTAGTTACGTAATTATTCTCATTACCCCCCCTCCATCACAATAATTACAGTAAGTACTCTAGTTACGCAATTACTCTCATTACCCCCCTCCACTGCAATAATTGCAGTAAGTACTCTCGTTATGCAATTACAGTATGTACTCTCGTTATGCAATTACACTAAGTACTCTCGTTATGCAATTACTGTTATTACCCCCCTCCACCACAGTAATTAGAGTAAGTGCTCTCGTTATGCAATTACACTAAGTACTCTCGTTATGCAATTACTGTTATTACCCCCCTCCACCACAATAATTAGAGTAAGTGCTCTCGTTATGCAATTACTGTTATTACCCCCCTCCACTGCAATAATTACAGTAAGTACTCTAGTTACGCAATTACTCTCATTACCCCCCTCCACTGCAATAATTGCAGTAAGTACTCTCGTTATGCAATTACTTTTATTACCCCCCTCCACTGCAATAATTGCAGTAAGTACTCTAGTTACGCAATTACTGGTATTACCCCCTCCACCACAATAATTACAGTAAGTACTCTCGTTACGCAATTACTCTCATTACCCCCCTCCATCATAACAATTACAGTAAGTACTTTCGTTATGCAATTACTCTTATTACCCCCCTCCACTGCAATAATTACCCCCCACCACTCTAATTACCCCCACCACTCTAATTACCCCCACCACTCTAATTACCCCCACCACTCTAATTACCCCCACCACTCTAATTACCCCCCCACTCTAATTACCCCCAACACTCTAATTACCCCCACCACTCTAATTACCCCCCACCCCACCACATAGGCCCCGCCCACCTATGACGTCACGCAAAGTGGTGGGGGGAGTATCCAGCTCCGGTATAAGTCCTCTACTACCCCTTCAGGCATTTTTTCAGGAAACTTCAACAGACAGATTTATAGCGATTATTTCATACTTTTGCCTAACCCTGTATGTCGATACATTCGTAAAATTCTTGAATAGGATAACTTTTTCTAATCTTCGCTCAATTTATATTGGAAAGGTTCATGAAACTATAAGACCACTACCGACTCATATTCTACACCAATTCTATGAGGCAAAGTAGATGGTAGAATCAGCATCATATTTGTTAGTTTCATATTTCTCAGTGGTGATCGCATTTAACAGACAAATTAGGGATTCGTTATTTCGTGATTACTGATGGCAGTGTTTATATAAGCATTTAAGAGCTTGTGTCCTTTCGTGAGCAATTGGTATTGGTAGTGCAAAAAGGCCAACGTCAACATTAAATAAACGATTAAAAATAAATTTGAAAATATTTAGTTTGAGCATAAAAAACAATTTTACTGAAATTTCGAATTTTTTGTTGGTCTTTTTCCATAATTTAGTTAGCCACAATCACGTGATTCATTAGTTCTCCATTCCACTAATGGCCATGATTAAATATAATAAAGTTCTAAATCTGTTCCTGCTTTCATTAATTATATCCTGCTAATCGCCTGACACGAAACACGGAATGGGGAGTTCGTGTTGGTTTCATATGAAAACTTAGGAGAACTACGACATTGTACTTATGCTATTACACAAAAATTATATAATTTCTTCAATTATCTCATAAGGCTTGTAGAGTGTTCAGGAGTATCACTAATATGATTCACGCAATTCGGGATGATGTGCAGGTTACATAATTTTTAAATTATTAAATTCTCGGTACATAGTGAAGTCATTGTAATGTGCCTGATAACAGAAATCAACATTTTCAACATATTTTTATGTTTTAAGGTCACTACAGTATTTTCCAACTATTTCTAAAAAGACGTATGCGTGTGTATGTACACACGTGTGTAAACATTTCTTTCCTGCACGAAATCTCGCGAATATAAAATGATAACGCGTACTAACGTCTACATGATCTAAAAGAAATTTCGTCAAATTCGGTGCAACCCTTTTATTGTTGAAACAAAAAGACTGCAAAAAAGTGAGATTTTATGATTTCTTGAAAAAGACTTGCTGATCTAATTTGTTCTGGTGGCAATCGATACTTTGAAAGATCAGATATTCTGATTCTGAGTCCTTATCAAATATCATCTTAAAGTTTTCTATAAAAGTAAAAAATAGTATCAAAGCAATAAATATTAATAACGAATAAAAAAATAAAATGCCTACTTTTTTGTATTGATATTATTGATTGATTGATTGATTTGCTAGCGTAAGGTGGGCATTGCTGCCGATTCCGGGCATCCATCGAGGTTCGTTCCAACACGCGCTTGGTCGTCCATCGAACACGGCTACATACGCCGGGTGGGACATTGGACATGCTTGTTGTCAGCAGCGAGAGCCGCATGACGCATGGGGTGAGAATATAGGATGGGAAGTATAGGTGTTTGTGAGATGCTTCATTTAAGTTTCCATGCTTCTATTAAGTTTCCATGTCATCATCGGTTGGGGTGTGCAGGTATTTGCGAGATGCTACTTTTCAGTTTCCATGCTTCTTTTAAGTTTCCAGTTATCATCATCTCCTTATTTTTTTTCTTCTGAGTTTTCTGTTTCTTCTGTTTCTGAATCTGGCAGCTTTCATTTTTATTTTTTTTTTGTTTTTATTTATTAACCGATCCACAGTTAAATATCCATTTACAGTGGAGTTGTTGGGAAGAGCCATATTTCGCGGTAACAATTTTTTTTGCGCGTTGTGAGAAAAAAGAGGTCCGGAGGGATAGCCTGCTCACCCTGTATGTCGTTTCTTTGAGACAAACCGTTTCAATTTCCGCCTTCCAAATTAATACTAAAATATTATGTTTTTTAATGAATAAATCGAGCTGATAAAAATTAAAATGGTAAAGATCAGATAGGAAGATAGAATAGAATAATACCAATTAAATCAGATAAAATAAAATAAATTAATTTATAGCTTATCTGTCTTTCTGCAGCGTCTTGTGATTGCTGTTTTACTCTATTGCCTTTCTTTTTCTTTCCTGGGTTGCGTTGATTTTATCCATTTAAAAACTTTCCGTCTTAAAACACGTCTGTACACGACGACACTTAACTCACCATGTTTTTTGTATTGGTATTATGATTGATAAAACCATGCTGGGACGTTGGCCGTGTGTACCTCAATGACCGCAGTTAGTTACAAATGCCACATTTGTAGAGTCTAAATAGACGGTCCAGTAATGTGATACCTGAAGTTATACAAACCCCATATTTTAAAATTGAATATGCCACGCATTTAATAAATATGTTGTCTAAATGTTATTTGTGGCATTATCTTAATTTTCTTTTTCCTTTTTCAATTCTTTGGGACTTCCTGCCACATGTATGTTTTCTTTTTAAGCGGTGCTAGGGGAATCTACAAAATATATCACAATTAACCAGTATGATACTGGTAAAAAACATCTACGCTGGTTTTTTTTCAAATAAACAACACAAATAAGTATAAAAACTGGAAATTAAATATTTTCTTTTTCAAGGCTTTTTTGAAAAATCTTTTTTGCTGTGTATGGCAAATACACAGCTCTAAGAATGTTTGTTATATTCAATTTTAACAAAAGAGGCAGATAGCAAAAAAAAGAAAAATTAAAGAATCCGCGATAATATTATTGAATGAGGATAGTTGCGTGTCGAATTGTTCCGTAGATGTCTGTACAACTTGGCTGCCAATGTTAAAAGAAGAACTTCACAAACTTAACATTGAATAAAAACTAAAAAACTGTTAACTATATCGACAGTTCTATGTAAATAGTAAGTATCTATGGATATTGAATATAACAAACATTCTTAGAGATTTTTCAAAAAAGCCTTGGAAAAGGAAACAGATTAGATTTCCGAAACGTCGGCGAAATATTTAATTTCAAGTTTTTATACTTATTTGTGTTGTTAATTTGAAAAAAACCAGCCTCTGACTGATCCTTTGACGTAAACGTCTCAGGCGTAGAGGTTTTTTACCAGTATCATACTGGTTAATTGTGATATATTTTGTAGATTCCCCTAGCACCGCTTAAAAAGAAAACATAAATGTGGCAGGAAGTCCCAAAGAATTGAAGAAGGAAAAAGAAAATTAGTAAATATGTTGTAAATCAACTTACTTCTAGTGTAGTGTAAGCCAACTTTTTTTAATCGAGAATGTTCTCAATTTGACGCGCCCCCAGAGAAATTAGCTTAAAGGAGTCAAATCTGGTGAACGAGCTGGCCAGTCCATCATCTTCTGCCTATCCAACGACCAGGGAATGTATCATTAAGAAATTGACGGACACTGACAGCAAAATGTAGATTAGCTACCAAACTTTAGACCCCACATCATATGCATTTGCAATTAACTCTTCGAGAGGAAATAATGGCCTAAAATATGGGGTGTTACATTTAATAAAATTGTAGGGGTGGCTCTGAGGGTGAAGGAGAGAAGCTAATCCTAGATCTATTCACTTTTTTGCAAACATCTGTATGTCCAATAGGGTGAAGCGAAAAAACCTATGTTTGTATTTTCTTCTAATACCGAAAAAAAGTTGTTACTATAGTTCAGTTATTACCATGATTTATTTCTGAAAAATCCGATTATATCTTCTACCTCTACGCACCCTTAAAATATAAGTGATACTGAGAAACATTAATTGGCACCAACCGATGTGAAACGAGTTCATAAAGCAGCTCTTTGCTTTCTCAGGTAAATAATCAGAATTCACCACGAAAAGGTGTCTCCTAAGTGAGTCTCGTCCCACCCATCCCTTAACCCATTTGCCACTCTGAATTTAATAGTAATTCTACTAAAGCCATCTCGAGCTTGGAAGCCGATCACATTCTCACAAATCCTTCAGTCATATGTTTCCACCGCCTGGGTATTACAGGGAAAGGGGACGATTTATACCAATTTTTTACTATTGATTGAGCTTTTAATTTCGTCATCGGGAAGATTAGATGAGAATGAGTGAGGTTTTTAATATAGTAGCTTGCCAATCGGTAAAGTCGATATAGTCGTTTGATTCAAAATTTATTTTTACAATGATTTATATTCTCTTCGGGGTTCTCTTCGCGTATCACAGAGGTCATTCGGGCCTTTAGTATACGTCTTAATACCAGTTCTTGGTCATGCATTCTGTCATTTGGAATCATACCTACTGATTGTTTTTCGGGCTGAATGAAAAAGTCAATGCGTTGTATCACTGGATCAACAACAGTTCTCTCTTTTGGTTTGAAGTATCGACATAGCTTAATTGTTTTTCAGAGATCATTTTTGCATGGTGAGTTAAACTTTATCCCAAACAACATTGATGCGTAGACCATTTGAATAAACTGTCAAGCCTTTGAAATTGGAAGCCATATTCTTTATGCCAATATAAAGTCGCAATATTTGGTTATCCACTTGAAATAAGCAATGCTTCTCAGGGTCCATTTTAGATAAATCTAAGGGGCAGTTACCATTAGAGATGTCAGAACATATTTGGTACAGATATTTTTGACCTGTATTTAACTCAGAAACAACTACATCGCGTCAGGCAAACTGCAAGCAGGGGTTTTAAAATCTAAAAATGGTAATTTATGGCATGTTTCCAATTCTTTACGTCGAGCTACGTCGCCGTCAAGAAAGTGGAAAATATGTCTTAAGGGAAGCTCGTAACTATGCAGATGACAAAAAACTACTGCAGACTACGTGTTAACTGTGCCTTCATTTGAGATATCGCTTCACTTTTTTAATCCAGCATTTACTACTGTCTCATCAGATCTCCTAGTTGCTAGCGAATCGTCGAAGTTAAAGTTAAGTGATTTCTTTTGCAACGTTCTCATTGTTGCCTCAACATGCGCATTGTTTCAGTGGAGTACATCAACCTTTTAATAAGCCGGTAGAGCCGGTAGAGGGCAAAAGTTGTTAATGTATTTCAAGAATATATTAGGGTTTTACTTTCTACATGGTTTGCTTGCAAAACGGTTTTGGAGTAATATTTATAATCTACAATAGCACCTTTCTTTACTATTACAGTTTTCAATAGTAAAAATAAGAATTCCCTCCTATAGTAGCACTCCACCCTAATGTCCAAATTTATTTAAGGTGTAGAGTTTTCATTGAAATGCGTTGTATATGTTCAATTATTATTACTCTGGAAACAAAATGTTTTAATCACAAATTTGGCGAATGCGCCAATGATAATAAAAAACGATTTATAACATTAATATATTTTTTGCAGTCAGGAGCGTATTATTGCTCAGTAGTGGTCCTATTGCTGTTTTTATATCAAGTTACAAATAGACCGGATGCCCAAAAACGAAACAAAATTAAATATCAGCAGAATTGCATTAAAATTTGCAGTTGTGTATTTTTTAAGTAGTTAATAGTTAATAGTAGTTAAGCATTCAAACTGGCAAGTCAATATGGCTACCATAATGTAGATTTACATGACACTGGGTAAATTGGAATATCAGAATGTTGTGATAACGAGTCTGATGTTAAAGCTAAAAAAATAAAAACGACGGATACTTTAATTTATGTGGAAACCTAGAGGCCACTAAATAATTTTTGTAAGCTACACTGCCTTCAGAATAACGTTCAGTAAAAATTATGAATTATTTCACCATCACCCGCTAAATTGACCTTTATTACCTGACATCGATATTGATCTCGATGTTAATGTGAACAAATAACAAAATTTGATGTATTTTCAACCAACCTCGACATCGATATTAGGAAATAGAGTTGAATCAGCTGAGTGATGCTGAATTTTTTTTCATAATTATTAGTGACTATATTTTTGAATCCTTACTGCATGGCATATCTATCAACATTTGGTAAAAAATGGTAAGATGCGAGAGGGTGTGATACTAGAAAGTCGTGTTAGTGAGCCTATTTCTTGGGAAATCGAGTTATTGGTGTGATGGGCAAGCAATTCGTTACATATATACCTAAATCCGTATCTCGAAGACATCAATACGCCATCTATCTAACTCCCTAACTCTCCATGTGTCAGACGCATAAAGATGAAGAAGACGGTGAGTTAGAAAGCCCATTCTTTGAACATTTCGTGATATATTTATATTTCCATTATTTATTATTACTAGGTACTGTATTATTTGCATTTTTGATTTATGTCATAAGAATTAGCTAAAACATGCTAAGCAGTATTACTTCAAATCGATGTCGTAGTTTAGTTGTCCTAGGCCTTAGTTAAAATAATCATATTATAATCACTTATAAAGAATACAACATTTTTAGTGTTTCCGGATTTGCAACTATAGATACCGTGTACTTAGTTCTTCATTTACTATGAATGAACCCTTCCTCCCCACTAAACATGCTGCTATTTTAATCTATGTCCTCTTTGTCCACAATGAGTTACATTGTTAGATAGAACACTAACTGCCTCGAACATTTCTCCATTTTAAGCAAATATCATTCCATGAATTAAGACATCAATGCAGGTATCTGAGAGTGGCTTGATAATTCATAAAGTATTTGGCTCGAAATTGTTAAAACGAGGTCTGTGGATACAATTCTCCCGAAGCCCAAGTCTTTGTATTTAAAGTAAACCATGTTTTTACAACTTTATACGAGAATATTACTAATATGTTTCTAGGTTAGACTAGATATGTCGACATTCAGCAATGACCGACTGCAACCTTTACTTGTTAATATACATTTTCAGACAATAAGATAGATACATCTTATACGCTGATGAAGAGCTTTTGACTAATTAATTTTTCAAATGGTTACTAACTCAGCAAGACATACCTATTTCAGAAGAAAATTTAATAATATAGTTTTGATTTATTAGGTATTAATTGTATTAATACCTTATTTCAAAATAGTTCTTACAGACACATTACATCGTTACACACTTACAATGTACATATTGTACATGTAGCAGTTATATGTATATGAGAAAATGAGATAGTGCTGGAGGTGCGTGTCAGCGATGGCACAACTGAACATTGATCGCCGGGGTTCTTTGACAGATCAGCCAGTTACGTACGGTCGATTTAGTCATCATTGGACCTACCGATGCCACGTCGCATGGTCATCTGATAGATTAAATAAGAACTTAATTTGCACTCAAGTGCGGCCATTTTTTATTTATTTATTTTTTTTGGAAACACATTTTTGATACTTCTACAAATAACTTTACCGACGTTATTTTATGTCATAATAGTTTTCAACGCCGTTTAACATGACGTTTCATACTTAATGCAATAATTATAGCCAGACATGCTTTTTTCTTCAAATCCATTCTCCGACAAAACAAAATCGGTGTACTTTCTACCGCCACTTGAAATATAATGACGAAGAAATAATATCAGTAATAATGAAGATGCAAGGTACGAAAAATAATGACAGGGAATAATGGGAAAACTTTCAGTAATAATGTTTCTGTAACGATCTGCTGGAATGGCACTATTACTGAACGTGTAATGTGCTCTTTACATATTTTAAATGAAATATCAAACATTCTTGCATATATTTCTATTTATCTCTTAATTGTCTATCCATGCATATATCTTTTTGATTTACTCTGCGGCGTTGCCATGTTGTTCGCCTCTTTCCGATTAAAAATGCATTTGCAGAGGTCAAGAATAAAATCTCCAAAAAACGAATTTTCATATATTTTACCGTTTACTTCATTTTGACTCTTAGTCAGTTCATGTACTAGATTCCAGACCTTTCAAAGTTGAACCTAGTTTCTCAGAGTATTCTCTAGGATTTTTCAAATTGTTATATTTTTAAATCGTCATGACTCAATTTTTCCAAATTTCATTATTTATTTAATGTGCAGCATCCAAACAGGTCTAAACGACATAATCACAAGTAACAATAGTATTATTTCTTATTGTTTTCCTAAATAAAACTTCATGGTCTTGGAGTGGCGCGTGTTATTATTAAACAAAATTGTTCTTTGGATATCAGTTATTGGAGATTTCGTACTAGATGTGGGACAGAAAAATTCGAAATTACTTTTCAAATGTATTTAGAGTCACCCTAGGAAAATGTTGGCTAAACAATTTTTGTATCTCAAGTAAACTATATTGTACAACAGCTTCATATTAGACAATGAAGATTTTCACTTCTTAATTCTCAGCTACAGCTCCGATTTTGATAATTTTTTTTAATTGCGTGTTTTTTAATATTATTCAAAATCAGAAACTAAGTGGCGAAAGTAATTATTTATATTGTTTGCAATAATAACAATATTTAAAGGAAGAAATATTTAAAAAAAACTGTTTTCACGATATTTATAAAACATTGAGTTATATTTATTGAAAATTTAATTTGAGAAATGTTTCTCACAGTCGGGTTTAATAATTATTTATATTGTTTAAACAACAATAACAGGGGGAATCTATTTTTTATGTTTGTTCGCTATATTTAGAGAAATGTGAGTTGTTTTTATTGAAAATTTAGTATAATATAATATATTTTGTGTTTCGCACAAACTGAAAATTGTTTTTAAGATATTGTCCGATGCTGCTGGTTGCATCATTTTTACTGGCGTCAAATAATTCTCTTTTTTCCAACCTGAAGCAGAATATGCCTAAACTTGTGGGTTTTTAGAGCCAGAAATTAACAGATGTCAAATATAAATTATTTTATTTTTTATTCAACAACACTTTCTTAGTTACGGAGCTAGTACAATCACAACAATAACTAATATATAAAAACAATGCAAACAACAAATAAATAAGTAAACAAATCTTCGTTTCCAACACTCCCCCTATTTGTTTACTGATTTAAAGGTACACAAAGTGAACTACTATTTCTGATGAATTGTTCCTTTGGTAAAGCCTTCGTGAGAATATCAGCAAGTTGTTTTTTAGATTCAACATAGACAGTTTCAATGAAACCCTTTTCTACTTGGTCACGTATATAATGGTATTTTATATCAATGTGTTTGGTCCTCTTATGGTGTTCTTGACTCTTGACTAACCGAATGGCACTTTGATTATCTACGAATAGCTTGGTAGGTTCGCATACATCTACATTAAGCTCCTGAAGTAATGTTCTCAACCAAATAACCTCTCTGGCTGCTTCTGAACCTGCCACGTATTCTGACTCTGTAGTAGAACGGGAAACGCACTTTTGAGACTGTGACGACCATGTAACCGGTGCCCCAGCTAACATAGTCAAATAACCAGTTGTTGACTTTCTAGAATCAATATCGTTTGCAAAGTCAGCATCGGAATATGCAACAAAATTTAAATCAGTTCCACAATACTTTATTCCATAGTTCTGGGTTCCTTTTAAATACTTGAATATCCTTTTTACTGCTATCCAATGCTCCAAAGCTGGACTACAAAGGTATTTACTCACTTGAGACACAGCGAACATGATATCTGGGCGTGTGACGACAGCGAGAAACATTAAACTTCCTACAGCTTCTCTATAGGGCACACTAAGCATCCTAGTATCTCTTGTAGATGCTTGGTTTGCATGAAGCACAACATTTGGATCGGCAGGAATTGCTTTGATGTTACAATTTACCATGTTAAATTTCTCCAAAATTTTGGCAACATACCCTTGCTGGCCCAAAAATATACTTCTTTGTTCTCTATTGCGACTGATTTCCAATCCAACATAACATTCTGCAGCACAAATGGTTATCTCGAATATTTTTCCAAGTTCTGTCAAAAATATGTCCATAACCTTTTTAGATTTACACATAATTAGACCATCATCAACGTACAACGCCAGGAATAGTTCATAATTTTCAAAGAGTGCATAAAAAATGCATTTTTCAGCATCTAACTGCTTGAAGCTGTATGAACTAAGAAACTCCACAAACTTCTTATTCCAACATCTCGGAGACTGCTTCAAACCATATAGGCTTTTGTTGAGTTTGCATACCAGAGTACAATCTTTTGTATTAAAGCCTTCCGGCTGCTTCATAAAGATTTCTTCTTGTAAATCTCCGTTCAAGAAAGCCGTCTTTACGTCAAACTGACAAATTTCTAAATCACTGACAGTTGCAATTGATAATAACGTTCTAACGGAATCATACCTTACAACTGGTGAAAATGTTTCAAAATAGTCTATGCCAGATTTTTGACTATAACCTTTTGCACAAAGTCTGGCCTTATATCTTTCAATTTTACCATCCGCTTTATATTTTATTTTAAACACCCATCTGCACCCAATTGCTTTGCGATCCGCTGGTAAAACTTGTAGTGACCACGTCTCATTTTTCATCAGCGACTTAATCTCATCTTCCATTGCTTTCTTCCATTCTTCTTTTTCTCCACTTTCCATAGCTTCTTCGTAGGTCTGAGGTTCACCTAATACTGCTGCACATGCTTCATACCAAATTGGTTTCTTAATATCTTCACGGTGTCTTAAATAATGGCCATTTTCTTCTGAAGCTTTATCCTTAGGCTGATTAATTTCTACTTCTATGTTTTCTGACGTTTGGTTTTCTTGATTAATTTCTACTTCTATGTTTTCTGACGTTTGGTTTTCTATTCTGCCTTCTGATTTGGTGTCTACGGACTCTTCTTGTAAATTATCTTCATCTTCCATCTCAAATATAACGTTGTTTTGACATGACATATTTCTACTGTCTTTATAAATACATCCATTGAAATTAACATGTTTCACGACGACAACTTTCCTGGCAGCCAATTCATACAATCTGTAATTGGAACTGTTGCCGTCATATCCCACTAATATTTGTTTCTTGGAATTTCTCTCGAACTTATTTCTGAACTGTTTAGGCACAAGTACGAATGCTTCAGATCCAAACCTTCGTAAATGGCTAAGATTTAATTGTTTTCCTGTCCATTTTTCGTAAGGAGTAACATGCTTATCTTGTGCACACAGGCGACGATTTAATAAGTATACGGCCATATTAATTGCTTCCGCCCAAAGATTCATCGGGAGAGCAGTACGATGCAACATACTTTTGGCACTATCAACTATAGATCTCAAATCTCTCTCTGCCCTTCCATTTTGCTCTGGTGTATATGGAGCACTGGTTTCATGTATTATTCCATGTTCTTTAAAAAGATCTTTAAAATGATGGTTAACAAATTCTGTTCCATTATCACTTCGGAATATTTTTATTTTATTACCAGTTTGTCTTTCTGACATTTTCTGAAATTCCAGAAATTTTGTGAAAACGTCACTTTTATGTCTTATGAAATAAACAAAACGATATGAAGTACAATCATCCTTGAATAAAACGAAATAATTAGCTCCTCCTAATGAAGTACTTGATATTCTACCGCAGACATCGGAATGAATGTATTCACCAGGTTTTTCAGCTCGTCTATTCAAATTAGCATTAAATGATTGCTTATGTTGTTTTCCATATTGACAACCCTCACACTGAATACGTGTGACTTCTTTATTTGAGATTTTGATATCAGGTATCATTCCTTTGTCAGACATGTCTTTCAAAGTACGAAAATTAACATGACCCAACCGTTCATGCCATAGCTGAACAATACTCGTTTCTGCGGAGTTTCCTTGAATTTGTAGGATTTCAAATAACATTTTATAGCATTGATTCTCCAGCTTCCTTCCAACAGCAACTACACCATTTTTATTTCTAACTTCTATGAATCTACTATTAAATTCGACCTGCAAACCTTTGCTCGTGGCTGCTCCCACTGAAAAAAGATTTTTCTTCAACTTTGGAACGTATAAGGTTTCTACCAATGTACGAGGAACTCTTCTACCATTCACAACAGCCATTACACTAATTGAGCCAATTCCTTCAGCGGTAATAAAAGAGTTATCTCCAATTTGAACATCTTTGTTCTTTAGTGGTGTTATTTGTGAAAACCACTCTTTGTGCGACGTCATATGCTTTGATGCTGCACTATCAGCGAGCCAGATATCTTCACATCCATCAGCAACTATATTTTTCATCTCAGCACTAAGAGCTTGATTTCTGTAATTTGGATCACAGTTTTGCTTGCTGTAACCAGGTTGAAGTTTACTAAGCCTTATTCTACATTCAGATTTGAAATGCCCCTTCTTGTTACAGTAGTAGCACGTTACATCTTTTTTTAGAATACTTTGTATTAGGAATAAAATTACTTTTGGTATTAGAAACAAAATTCTTTTTGTTCGAACTATGAGGATACTTATTGAGTTTAACAGCAGCAAACGCAGTTGTTAGCTCGTCTGCCTGAGTAAGCCTCAATTCTTCTTTGAGAAGTCTTGTTGTAAGATTTTCAAATGTTTGTTTATCTTCGTCGTATGAGTCCCATGCAGTTACGAATGATCCATACTTGTGAGGTAAACTTTCTAAAGTTTTAGCTATTTTATCTATATCGCTTACTTTTTCTTCAACATCAGCTAGAGCTTGTGACATTGACTCTATGTTGCTAATATGCTGTGCAATACTGTCGGTTTCTGACATTTTATAACTGAAAAATTTTTGTTTAATCATCACTTTGTTCGCGGAGGACCTTTGTTCGTGAATTATTTTCAGCCTTGACCACATACTGGCGGCATTATCACACGTTATTACAGTCTGCAATTGACTAAACTCCATTGACATAGATATTAACATCATCCCTTTAGCATTTAAGTTTTCCCATGATTTCTTTACGTTTTCTTCATCTGTTATTACTGGTTGTTTTGCTTTACCATTAATTAAATCCAGCAAACCCTCTGCTCTAAATATTATTTCCATCTGGTATTTCCACAGTGAAAAATTCTTCCCATCGAATTTCTGAATATTAATATTCTTGAACTTGTCCATCTTATTACCTTTAGAATACCTTTAACTGGTATGTTAAATTTGATGTGACTTGACACGAAACTAGTTTTCTTCTATTACTAGAGAACCACTGACCCTTCTTATTGTACTGGGTGTGCTGGGCCCATAACCTGAAGCAGAATATGCCTAAACTTGTGGGTTTTTAGAGCCAGAAATTAACAGATGTCAAATATAAATTATTTTATTTTTTATTCAACAACACTTTCTTAGTTACGGAGCTAGTACAATCACAACAATAACTAATATATAAAAACAATGCAAACAACAAATAAATAAGTAAACAAATCTTCGTTTCCAACACAACCCCATTGTCTGGGACGTATTATAGTATTATTTTTCCATTGCTGAACTGAACAAATACACCCGTTTGATATGCTGCTTAGTTGCATCTTCTGTTGGAGTTTGTGAGGGAATTTGTACGCTCTTAGTTTTTGAGGCGAGTGTTATAAACCGCTCATGCGTTAATTCATTTTTTACGGACGTTTTTGCTCCATACAAAGCAAGAATAGAAAATATACCTTCGCTAAAAAGTATTTCTTCACGTTGATCTTCAACCATAAAAACTTCAACAGCTGCACGTAACTTTTCATCAAATTGCAAAATGATTTTTACCTCTCCTACAAATAGCCGATGTCGTATCACGTCCTGTAAATGCATGAATGAAAAGAAGATGCTCCTTTTTGATATTTGTAAAATCATTTAAGTCTGTCTTTGTTGAGTAAACTCTCGGTAAAATATTGTTTTTTTGTTGTCTAAAAAAAATGTATTTTTTTGTTATCTGGTGATAAGCCAGCAATAATACCAGAACAGCTGTCCTCAGCTACAAAAACTACATGAGGCAAAAGGCAATCTAGAGCTGTTTGAATGGTTAAAAACAAACGGCATCGCTTTCTGCTTGAGTACACTCTAAATTATTTTTAATCAGTTTCTTATGAAGAAGATTGATAAATCTATTTTCATTTTTCTGTTAGCTAAAAATCTTTCCTTAGTTGTCTGCTAAGACATATTTTCATGAAATAAATAATAATCAATCGAGGCATTACCGATATATCTACGATTTCTCTCTGACGCTTTAGTACTATCAGTATTGTATTCATCAACATTAGTGCCATGGTTATTACGTAAATATCTGATATGACAAATGACAAATTCTAGAAAACTTTTCATTTTATTTCCAGTTTAATCTGTTAAGTAACATGCCACCATCAATGACGTATAAATAGTTATTTACGTAACCAGTTATGAAAAGACTAACTTTACTTGACGAATGTAATATTTGCCAAAATGAGCGAGCAAAGCGAGCGAGTTTTGCAAATTACGTGAGTCAAGTAACATTACTCTATCATAACGTGTTAAGTACAACATTTTATATAATCCCGCTCTAAAACAGAAGAGAAATTGCAATTTATTTTGATTTCTATTTTACGGTTCCAAACATAGCTACGCAGTCGTACAACAAAATCTTGTATTTATCTCTTTACCTCAGCATTACTACGGATTGACATTTGTGTAGACAAACTTCAGTTGTCAATCTACTAAATTTTTTGCAGCAAATTAAGTCAAAAATGGTTGATTCAGACGTGGACATTCCATCTGATATAAAGGAATCGGCTAATTTAGCAGTAAATTCAATAACACCTGGTAAAGTAAAAATATATATGAAGAAGTATATAGATACGAAGGAAGGTGTAGGCAGATGTGTGGAAAAAATTGGGGGTTAAATCCCAAAATGACCCTATGGTTGTATACTAGGGTAGTAAGACCCATGATAACTTACGGATCAGTAGCATGGTGGACTAAGACAATGCAGTTGGGAGCCATAAGGCTGTTAAGTGGCGTACAAAGGCTTGCCTGCCTGTGCGCCACGGGAGCCATAAAAACTGCTCCAACGGCTGCATTGGAAGTCCTTCTGGACTTGCCACCACTACATATATTTATCCAAGGAGAAGCTCGTTCGGTGGTGCACAGGCTAATGCAAGACTCTACACCAATAAGGCAGCAACACGGAACAGAGCACCAGAAGTTCTACTTAGAGCTGAATGCCCACGGACACTACAGTCCCAAAGTATAACTTTAATAAGAATTTCAAAATTAAAATACCAGACAGGGAAGACTGAACAAACGGTCCTCCAATACCGGCACAAACAATCTGGTATACAGACGGCTCTAAGACAGAACAGGGAGTCGGAGCTGGGATTTATGGGATAAGGCCAAATACGAAAATCCCAATAAGTCTAGGAAAATACGCCACAGTATTCCAGGCTGAAGTGGCCGCAATACAGTGGTGCGCAAAGGAAATTACCAGGCAAGGAACTGTTAATCAGTCGATTGCCATTTTTTCCGACAGTCAAGCTGCTCTAAAAGCAATCGGTTCCATGCAAGTCGAATCGAGACTTGTATGGGACTGCATAAATGCCCTTACAGACCTAGGAAGTCAAAACAAAGTGACCGTGGCGTGAGTACCAGGACATAAGGGACACAAGAGAAATGAAAAGGCCGATGAACTGGCCAGAGAAGGCGCAGGTCACGCCCTTATAGGACCCGAACCCTTTTGCGGTGTGGCCATGCATACGAGCATCCATTAACAAATGGGTCCAAATTAACCCTAGAACGCTAAACATATTTCTAACGCCTCTTAAGACTAAACAGTCGTAAAATTTACGAGACCTTCATTTTTTTTTATTTTTATTTTATTTTTTTATATTATTTTCTCTGAAATCAAAACAATACTAACTAAATATTATTAAGTACATGATTTACAAATATCACCTCGGTGTTCGTTACAAAATGCTTTATTACAGTTTAAACAATAGTGGGTGGTCATGCGTCTTTTTCTCGAAGGACAACTCGCACAAATCGTCCTTTTTGGCTTATCAGGCACTGTTCTTTTTTCTAGGGGATCCTGTTTATCTTCTGGAACTACCTGATCCAGTATATTGCCAATATTTTCACGGAGTAAGCGTTGCAAAGTGGGTACTTTAATTTTTTTTAGCGTCTTCTTTTTACATTGGGAAAAACATAATCGTTACTGCTGTCATCGTCTGAAGGTACATAATCAGTATCATTGTCCTCAAAATCCTCAAACTCTACAGCATCCTCAATTTCGCTTTCACTTTCCTGGGTGCTTTCGTCAACTGATTCTATAATCAAGTTTTCAGCCATTTTCTCAAGTTCTGCTTGAGTTAGTGGTTTGCTGGCTTCCCAACGTTAAGACATACTCTTTAGTATAAGTTTCCAAATACTACAAGATAGATCTGTACACTAGTAATCTAAAAAATATTGTTTTTTTTGTTCTGTGCAATACTAAACACAATTACGTTAAGACTAACCTTTCCTAAAATTTACGACATTCGTCTTATAACTGATTCTACGTCACGCTAAAATATCGACTAACACCATCAAACTATTCAACACTACTGCTGAGGAGAATAGCTAGATGCTCAGGTCGATACCTACCAAATCCCATCGATGATAGCCGAAAATGAAAATCGGCGTCGTAAAATTTACGAAGCTTAGCTTTGTAGGGTTAAATCTCTGGAATGGTGGAAAAATTTCCCATGACAGAGACAGGCTAAAGAGTTCATTAAAGAACGATCAGCCAAATTTACAGAGGATCTATTAGGCCAAAATAGAAAGGCCATTAGAATAATAGTAGGTCTTCTAACCGGTCACTGTCGACTAATTAGACATCTTAGTCTAATGGGTTTGACAGAGGACGCAACGTGCAGATTCTGCCAAGAGGCAGAGGAAACCTCAGTCCATGTATTGTGCCATTGTGAAGGCCTTGGTAGACTGCGATTCCAACTACTTGGTGATGAAAAACCAAGAGCTGATAGCTACACTAAGGAGCCCCTATCACGGCTGTGGAGTCTGATACAAAGGACAAAGCTGGATAAGGAGCTCTAAGGAAAACAAACAGGAGCACCACAATAGATCCATGGGGGTCGCGGTGGTCAAGGCCAATTGGCCAGCTCCTTCTTCCTAATCTAATCTAATCTAATCTGATATAGGTACGAAATTTAAAAATGGGTGTCAACAAGAAGGAATAAAAAGATGTTCTCATAGCGTACTTCGAAATGATGAAAAACTATAAAGCTTCTACAATATGACCTACCAACTTATATTAAAGGCGGAATTAAATATAAAAAGAAACACCGACATAAAAAATATATCACTAATAGCATTTTTGAAGGTTATCACGCTAAAAAATTTAAGAGAAAACTTTGAAAGTTTTATTAGAAATGCTGATGACGGGAAGTTTTTATTAATGAAGTATTTTTTGTGTCTTGGTCTTAACGTTCTCTCTAAATAATGGGTTTAACAATAATCAGTTACGTAAAAATTCATTACATCACTAGTTATGTAATGAAACTGACTGTTATGAAAAATGTGACGTTTCGTAACGTCAAAAATGTATTTAAAATTTGACATTACATAACGGGATTAGATAAAATTTATTAACATAATTAACATCCATCAAATCGTTAGGATTTTAACTTTTACTGTAAATGTTTGCACAACAAATATTTCTTAACAAAATTTTCAATAAAAGCATTTCACTTATTCATGAATATCGTGATAAGAAATTTTAAAAATAGGTTTTCTCAGTAAAAGTTTTTATTACTGTTTAAACAATATAAATTATTATTAAGCCTGACTGACTAAAACACTTTTTCTTGTATATATTCTTATTATATTGTTTAAAAAATATAAATAATTATTTGCGCAACTTGGAAGGTTTCTGATTTTGAATGATATTAAATAGCACACATTTTAAAAAAATGATCAAAATCGGAGCTGTTGATGAGAATTAAGAAGTTTTGACGATTTTTAGGCTTCATTGACTCGACTATATGAAAATATTACTAATGTGTTTTCAAGAAGCAAGATTTTGGCAACTGTAATGGCCGACTGCCTTTTGCTTATTGATAAACATACCTACATAAATACATACAGGTTGCAAAAATTACTTAAATTGTGGTAATAGATTTCAAAGTATATCAAGTCAACCATTTTATAATAAATATGTTTTTTCTGTAATGGGAGAAAAGTTTGACATTTTATCTCTCTTGACAGGTAACAAAATGTCACTTTTTATTAAATTACTTTTTCCCCGGAAAAAAATGAATACTTTTTCCCGGATATGTACACATAATTCAGCAAATTAGCCATTTAAGGTAACAAAAATTAATAAAAGCATCATCTCTGGGATTTAAATAGGTAGTAACTTGGAGAATGAGACGATGCATTCTTTGCACTTCCAATTTCCGAGGAAATTCAAAAAAATTTGGAAAAATTTTTGGATTTTCGGTTTTTTGCTCTAGCGGCCAAAATAATGAAAATAGAGAAAAGTTCCCAACAAAAGTTGTAGCTCGTGTCTTTCTCTACAAAAAAGTCCTTTACAAATTTATGTCTTACTTAAGCCGTTTAGAAGATAAATCGAGTTTTCCACTTATAGTTTTAAGCCGCTTAGAAATGCGCGAAAAATGAGAATTCTCCGGGAATTTCGTACGACCGGGCTCATCAATCGATAATTCTTACCATTCAGAGCCCCTAAAAAATGATAATAACATAAAATGTAAAGAAAAGTCTCAGCTTTAGTGTGGAACTAATCACAAAATTCATAAAAAATGTATCATAGAGAAAAAGTGTCAGAAGATGGCTTAGTAAACTTTTTACAATTGATCCACAGATTTTTTCATATCTTTGCCGGGAGTCGTTGGAATGATGATTAGGTTTGCTTATGTATTTTTATATAATGATATATTAATCCAATTAACATTTTATTGCAATTACTTCTGTTGGAAAAATATGCCTTGCGATCAAAGTAGAGGGTATATTTCTCATCGATCAATCGCCTCCGAATTTTTAAGTTTAATTCACTATATCTTAATTAATAATAATAGCACAGTCTTAATTCTTGGATTATAAGTACAATAAAACATATTCTTTCGAATGACTTTAGAGTTTTTTAAATGATTGTAGTACTTTTTGAATTTGTCTACATTATTCATACACGTTCAGAAAATGAACAAGTATACAGTAAAACATATACAACTTATTTGTTTCATAACATTCTTCAATGAAATTTTAACGAAATATAGATTAAAGTATGTGGAATCGAATTCATGCAGTGAAAAAGCACACATTATTACGGGAGAAATAGGCAGGATGCATAAATCTCAAAGATATGAATAAATCAACTGTATAAAGTTTACTAAGCCATCTTCTAACACTTTTTTCTCTATGAAAAAAATTTGTATGAATTTTGTGATTAGTTTCACTTTTCTCTACATTTTATGTTGTTTTCGTTTTTTTAACGGCTCTGAATAGTAAGAATTATCGATCGATATGTCCGGTCGTACGAGACTCCCAAAGAATTCTCATTTCCGCGCATTTCGATGCGACTCAAAACTATAAGTGGAAAACTGGATTTATCTCCTAAACGGCTTAAGAAATACAAAAATGTATAAAGACTTTTTTGTAGAGAAAGAGACGAGTTACAAATTTTGTTCAAAACTTTATTTGGTATTTTCATTATTTTAGCCTCTAGAGCAAAAACACCGAGAATCAAGAGGTTTTTCCAAATTTTTTTGAATTTTCCCGGAACTTGGAAGTGCAAAGAATGCATCGTTCCATTCTACAGATTAGTACCTACTTAAATCCCGGAGATGATCCTTTTATTAATTTTTGCGAGATTTTTACAAATTTTGCCTTCATTGCCTGTACTAATAACATTTATCGAGCAATAATTTTAGTGATGCTACTTTCGCTGCTTCGACTAATTCCGGTGCTGTAAGAGAAAACTCTGAATCAGAAATGTCCGTTTTTGAACTGTGAATATTCAAAATATCTAAATAACTTCGCTAACTAAACTCGCAAATATTTAAACCCAATCACAGAATTAAATTGACAATGTCGCTACAAGTACAACAGCATACCAGTTTAAAACTATGTATTGTAATAATATGTTTTTTCATTAACTCTCGAGCTAAAATCTAATACCTACTTTTTTCCCTTGTATAATAAATAACCATTTTATTTATTAGGTTTTTTAAATGTGTTTTTAAATTAAATAATTTAAAATAGTACATCTCACCGTTACACATTTCAGTCCAATATATACATTTACCGGTCATGTTTGGCATATGATCGGAGGTGCGTGTCAATACTGGCACAGCTGAACATTGATCGCTTGGGTGTTGTGGCAGATCTGCTCAGTCATGTGCGGCGATTTAGTCATCATAGGACCTACCGATGCCGTGTCGCAACGTTTCGTCGCGACATGTCGCACGGTCAGTCATCCGATGGATTAAATATGTACGTCCGCAATTTTCCAAATTTGGGGGGTTCGGATCAGTTTTCAAGGCACCTCCATTTGGCACTGCAGTGTGGTAGTTCGCCATTTTTTTGGAAAACTCAAATTTGTTCATTATTGTACAGGAGAACCTGTGAACGATAATTTTTAATCGCCGAGTGTTGAAAATGTATTATTTCTTAAAATACATGAAAAAATCCGTTATGTTCTAGTATTATTAATAATATAAAAATAAATATGATTAATAATTATACAGTAGTATAGAATTTAGTTCCCTTAGCACCATAGTTAACAATTTCTGTTACCCCATTGGGTGTTATAACACATACAGGGTGTCCACTCTTTCAATGGGATTGTATTGGTAACTTCTAAACTGTAAGAGACAGAAGGTCGGTTAAATTAGAGAAAAGTTGTGCATTTTAAAGCTCGTTAAGATGTCTTTTTCAGATTTGAAAAATGTTCAGTAGTTTCAGAGATATCCTGAAAATAGTGAAAATCGCAATTTTTAATTTTTGCTAATAACTCGCAAATGATAGGATTTAGAAAAAAAATCTTTAGATAAAAGTTGAATGGTGTTCGGTTGTCTATTTAAAATTCTCAAATTTACGTTTCTATCATTTCAACGCTAGGCGTCGCGACGCCCAACTTTTGTTTTTCTTATGGACGCCTATCCTTTTTTAAAGGAAATTGAATTGGCGGCATCTTACTTAATATGAAACGGTAGAAATTTCATTTTTAGCACATTGGTGCCGGGCGTCGCAACGCCAAAACTTTAAAATTTGACAACATACCATTTATGTCGATACTTAATTTCTAATTATACACTAAAATGTAAGAATACATTCTTTACTGAAGGCTATCTTGCATTTTTTTATTGAAAAATGTAACTAAGTCAAATAAAAGATAGCTTTACTTGACATTTTTTTTGAAAGACAAAACAATAACTAAATACGTAACAAACGACGAAAGACATAATTACCGGCTACATTAATTGTTCATAATGTGCACCGTTTTGTTCAATACATGTTGACGTTCGGATGTCCATTTGGTGAATAGCGGCTTGAATTACCTCAGGTTCAATTGTTTCAAATGCTTCCATTATTTTTTCTTGCAGTTCTTCTATGGTCTGACAAGACCTATCATACACTTTATTTTTAAGATATCCCCACAGATAATAATCCAGAGGATTAAGGTCCGGAGACCTAGCAGGCCAAGACACTGGTCCTCTTGTTCCCATCTAAGAAGCGGTAAATGTTTCGTTTAAATAATTTCTAACATATGCCGCATTGTGAGGAGCAGCTCCATCCTGTTGGAACCAGACCCGGTTTTGTCGAAATTGTAATGGTAAATTGTCAATCATGTCTTCAAGGATGACAACATATTTTTGGGCATTGAGGTTGCCTTGAATAAAATAAGGACCCAATAGTTTATTGTCTAAGAGACCACACCATAGATTTAACGAAAACCGAACTTATGGTCGTACTTCTTGTATGAGGTGAGGGTTGTTAGTTGCATAGAAATGCTTATTTCTCCGGTTAAACGTCCCTTTATTTGTAAATGATGTTTCATCTCCCCATATAATCTTACAGGAAAAAATATTTTCGTTCCGTAACTTGCGCCTGAACCAATTACAAAACTCCAGCCTTCTTTGTGAATCATTAGGGTGTAAGTTTTAGACCGGTTGATACTTGTAGTCATGGTACCCATATTTTCTGATTATTTGCTGAACACGACTTTTAGATAAATTACATTCAGTTGCTATTTTTCTACAAGAATTTTCTGGGGTTATGTGCATTTGCGCTAAAACATTAATATCATTTACAGGTTCTCTTCTTGTCACATAGTGATCTCTACTTCTATTGAAAGTACCGCGTTCGGCCAGAGTTTGGGATAAACGACGAAATATTTTAATATCCGGATGATTCCTCTCAGGATACAATTCTACATATCGTTCTTTTGCTCGTAATGAATTTCTGGAGCATTTAATGCAGAGCTCGAACATATCCTTCCTTTCTTCTAGTGTATATCTCACCATAATTAATTTGAAAAATTTGTTTAATAGTAATAACAATTTAAATAATATTATTATTTTTTTCTATAATTTAAAACATAACTAGAACAACTGAAATTTCACAAAAAGAAAATTGACAATACTACGAGTAATGACATTTATAGAACAGTCAATTGTTTATCATGGCATACTTTGGATGTACAAGAATATTAAAAAAGGTTGTGTGATAATAACACCTGTACAGATCCATTTTTAAATAAATTTCTACCGTTTCATATTAAGTAAGATGCCGCCAATTCAATTTCCTTAAAAAAATGATAGGCGCCCATAAGAAAAACAACAGTTGGGCGTCGCGACGCCTAGCGTCGAAATGATAGAAATGTAAATTTGAGAATTTTAAATAGACCACCGAACACCATTCAACTTTTATCTAAAGATTTTTTTTCTAAATCCTATCATTTGCGAGTTATTAGCAAAAATTAAAAATGGCGATTTTCACTATTTTCAGGATATCTCCGAAACTACTGAACATTTTTCAAATCTGAAAAGGACATCTTAACGAGCTTTAAAATGCGCAACTTTTCTCTAATTTAACCGACCTTCTGTCTCTTACGGTTTAGAAGTTACCAATACAATCCCATTGAAAAAGTGGACACCCTGTATGATTACATTTTGAATGCTGTCTATTTTCACTCACGGAATTGGGAAACACTTACAGTATTTGCCAAAATGAACATTAACTAAAACTGAAAATAATCGTGTATGCAATGGAGTCATATCTCAAGAGAAGCAAGCTAGGATGAGCTCGTACATCTGCTGGCAATCTTAACTAAGGTGATATAATCCTCAAATTTCAAGTTAGAAATTTTGGTTCTCCTCAAAACTCTCTGCCCTGCCACTATATCCGAGATGGTATGGAAATGGCTCATGGGCCTCATGCAAAATAACTTGACAGATCAGTAGCGACTCAAAGAACTCGATTTAATTTCATTGTTTTAAACAAATAGTAAATACCACTTATTGTTAATTTCATTAGTTGAAAAATTAATAATGAATATTACTGATATCGGAACAATGGATATATTTCCGATAATCGAGAAAAAATTTTAAACTTAGAGCTGCTATAAATTAACCAGTTGATGTGGGAAACATTTTTTCAAGTAAAAGTTTTTGAACATTTTACAATCTATAGTATTGATACTAGCTAATATATAGGAGCGACGGAGACAGTGATAATTATTGCAAAATACTGCAGCGAAGCAGTAAATCATAAATTATTACCAATAGAGATAAATATTTTAAATAAAAGTTGTACTTAGCCCTTTTTAATCAGTACAATATTGATAATAACTAATTTCAGGTTGTGCTGTGAGTCAGGAATACCTCTCCTAAAATATCTTCTACAGCAGTTACTAGCCTCTTATGGAGCAACGATTTGGGCACACCCGTCACACCCAAATTACAAAATGATTTTTAATGACTCTCATCGACTTTCGTATGAAACGAGGCCAACTATAAGTAGACCAGTGATAGTTAGACTAAAGGAAATTATGGAAGCACTTGAAGAAAAGTAGCCATATGTACATGAAATAAATCAAGGCGAAATTCCTCCATGAAATTTAACAGCTCCATATATATTGTTTTAAAAAATCAATCAAATAAAATAAAAGACACCAACAGATAGCTACTTGTTTCGAATTTTAATACTACAATGGGCTTGTGCCATGATATTCTTTTTATATGGTTTTTATACTTTTTCATATAGTACTCGATATTCTCATTATACACTTAAAATTTCGTATTATTAACTTTTTCCGTTCTCAAGATATAAGGAGTTGAAATTAGTAATAGTTGCAAAAACCGAGCGCTCATTTGTGACGTCACTATACGCAAGTGACGTAAAAAATGGCTTTCTGGGACCTTTCAAATTTAACCTGAAAAGTAGAAAAACATGGATTTTAAACGCTGGTAACTAAATAAATACGTCGAGTGGAAGTTGGTTCTATGTGTCTACGGAAAGGAGAAGGTCGGCGATGAATTCTAATCGTAAATTGCAGGTTCGAAATCGAAAATTCGTTCCGGCAGGAGCGAGAGAAAATTGTAATTTTTTGACATTTCACCAAATTGTACTCCCCTACTGTCAAGTAGTAAGCAAAACAAACAATACTTCGAAAACACTTATAATTATAACCAATAAGGAGCATCAAGCCTATTGAGATCGCCGAGTCTATGCGTATAGTGACGTAGCGCCTGGCCACGCCCCATTTTCGCGAGATGGAAATTTGTAATAGTTTTTAAGATACTAAACGTGCGAATAAGATTCTGATTTTTTGCAGATCCATTAATTTATACTTGCACTTTCGATTTATGAAATAAAAAAAATGCCGAACAAGCCCATTAACTCATTTAAAGGTTATCATAAAATTTTTACAGATGGATCCAAATTAGATAAGGGAGTGGGATGTTCCTTTTTTTCATGAGAATCAAACACAACGCTGGACACTGCCAAACGCAGCTAGCATATATACTGCCGAACTTCATGCAATATGGCAATCATTAAGATATATAGAAATAAATCGTTGGAATGATACCTTCGTATGTAGCGATTTTCTTCTTAGTGCTGTGCAAGGATTGTCCAATAATACCATTACTGACCCTCTACTGCAAAATACTCTTGCATTAGTTCTCTGGCTGGGATCTCCGGGTAAAAGAATTGCTTTTATTTGGACTTCTAGTCACGTAGGTATTCATGGAAATGAACTTGCGGATAGAGCGTCAAAAGAAGCAGCTTTAGAGAACAATGAAGATAATATTACAATTCGACATATGCGCATAAAAATATACCTTAAGGAAAAAATTATAGATCAATGGCAAAACGAGTGGAATAATGGAATCGCTAAACTAAAGAAATTATACCCAAAGTAAGTAAATGGAAAATAACATCTGTACTTTCAAGAAGGGAACATATTGTACTCACAAGCCTAAAAATAGGCCACACTAATTTAACAAATAAAAACTTATTAGCAGGACATCAACAACCAATATGTCAGGTATGTAATGTAACGTTAACAGTCAAACACATAATACTAGAATGTTCAGAATGTGATCACCATCGAAGGTGATTAATAATTCCAGATCTGATAAAATTATGCTTCGGCCAGTCAACTGGGAATCTGGAAAAAACAGTGAAATTCTTAAGAACTATAAACTTATTTTCAAAAATTTAAAATAGATATTCATGATAAATACAACGGCACGTACAGAAACAATAAAACACTTATATTGATGAGATTACAATACGATGTCGATGCGGCTAATGAAGATAAAAAAAAATCAGGATTGAGCTTAACAAAAATTCAAATAATTGAAGAAACATGTTTCTCTTCTTTTCGCAATGGCGGTCTCAGGAGCAATGATATTTTTGTGAAAAAATTGAAATAATGATTATGCAACACCTACAACATTACAAAAAAAATTAAATTTCTTGTACGAATTATTTCCCAGGCCATATGACAAATTGACTGAACTAACTAACTTCTGAATAATTTTATAATAAGCATAATAACCATAACCAACGAAAAACAGCTAAAGAGCAGTTCATGCAACAAAAGTATTCTACAACGCACATTTTAGCATATCTGGGCTTTAGAGTGCGTTAAATGAAACTCGATTATAGGCCAGTATGGTTAGATAATGAAACGGAACTAATTCGTTAGGGGTTGAAACCTGCACCAATCGATATCGTTGATAACTCTTAATAACAGACAAAAATACTCCATCAATATTTTGTGCCCTTCATAAAGAAATTTTCAAGAAAATTATTAAAATTTTGTTTTTATTTATACTTTCGCCGCTGATATCACGGAAACAACGCGGGTTACAAAAATTGGAGATTAATAATTATATTTAAGTCGGACCATTTCTGCTATCAAAGTCAATGACTGACGCCAGGAGATTAGCCCATCAATTCTTGCGTAAATACTGGCACTCTAATCTGAAATTTAAAAAAATATGTATTATTCCAAAAATTTCATAAAATTGATACTGGTTTTAACTAAATAGTATTATTTTCAAGCCAGAATGTTTACTACACTCCGTTAAATGTATTTATTTAGATTAGAATATTTATTATATTTATTTAGATTAGAGTACATAACGACACAGTGAACCTTGTTTTGATATGCCTTATTCGTTAGTTGTTTTTTAATTTGTTTGAAACGTTTTTAAAGAGGAGGTTATGAATTAGACCCATATGTATGTTTTCTGTTGTGCTTGTTTAATCACCACTCTGGATTAGCTTATGGTGACAGGAAATCCGGTTTAAAGCTTGAAAGTGACAAGTAAGAATTATAAAATAAAGAAAGAGGGAAAACTTCTCAATCGATTGGAAAGAAAATTCTTAGAAAATTTGGAAGGAAACAAGATTTTAACCACCGTACATAAACAATCGTTACGTCTAATTAGGGGCATGTATGTATTATCAAAATCACAAAACAACATTTACAGGAAATATAGAATAAGTGAGTTTCCAAAAGCTGCAGGATTTTAAGAGTCACTATGTACTTACAAGATGAAGTTTTCTCTCACACTTGTAATCTGGAGAATATGTCGGGCATTTTTGGTGCGATCTACTGTATTGCGTTGTGATAAGCATGGGTAGTTACTGAGATATGAACGAAAATTTCAATCAGAAGCAAAAAGACTTGAGAAAAGCGTACTTTTATAGCTGATAATACATACATTTGGACTCGTAATGATTGTGGATGGTAAATTAATAAATCGGTTACATTCGAGACATGTTTAATATATAAAAGGAGCACATTAAAATCAGTAACGGTTGAGGTTCCTCTCAATACTCAAAGATGTTAAAAAATTATTTATAATTTTTCTGCAGCTTATTAAACAAGAGGAGTAGCAGATGTCATAAATAGTTGCACTTCTTTTACAAAATGTGCTATTCTAATGAGAGAAGCATTGAAGAAGCTTGAATTTGGACTCAATGATTTTCGCGATGCTCAGAAATGTCAGATCTTAAGTGTGAGTGAAAATAACATCTTATAAGTAGAACGTGACTTTTTTAAAAATTCATTTTTTAGGAACCGATTTATTATATACTTCCCATAAATGTGATTATGTGATTTCTGACTACAGATAAAACATAAATGAATTCCGTTAGAGCAAGGCATGTTTGAAAATTATGGTAAAGTGCTCATTTCTTTCAACATATTCCAAGACTTCTCTCCATTTTGTCTTCATTATCTAATTTTCTTTTCTCACTTTTAAGCTTCATAAGAGATTTCTTATGACAGTATTGTTTGTAGCATACATTATTCATATATATGATAGTAAACAGTTAGTAACAATGTCATTTCCCATTATTGCAGCAGTGCTCCTTACGATTTTCGGTACTTAAAGCACCATAGACATTGGTTGAGTCAAGTAAACTTTGAGCATCGAAAAACTTAGTTTTTGTGGAGTTAGGGGAATACCGTTGTCTCTGTTAAAGTCATATCTGGAGAATAGGCAGCAATGCGTCTCACAAAACAATATGACGTCTCGTTTTAGATCAGTAAAACATGGAGTGCCTCAGGGATCTGCACTGGGACCTCTATTGTTTATATTTTATGTAAATGATTCATTTTATTAGTTATTCCCTAGCAGTATAGTTATGTTTGTGGATCACGCAACTCTTAAAGAGTGCCAAAAATATTAACAGTCTACAAAATACCACTGATGAAACTGAAAGTCGAGCGAAACTTTGGTATAATGCTAATGCACTCAAACTAAATCGTGACAAAACACAAAGACTAATTTTTTCTACTAGGTATGACGTAACGAAGGGAGATAGTGTCAGTTTACTCGGTATAGTTATCGATGATACTTTGTTGGAGCCATCATATACATATACAACAACTTAGCAACAAGCTATCAAGCTATTTATTTCTTCTACGAAGATTAACAACAGTTCTACAACTACACACATTGCTCTCAGTATACTATTCACTAATCCACTCCCACATAAGCTATGGGGTAATACTCTGCGGGAGGAACTCGAGCAGCGCTGCAAAAATTTTTCGACAACAGAAAGAGTCTATAAGAATCATAGCAAGAGCAGGTTTCGGGGAACACTGTTAACCACTATTTATTAAATATGGTATAATGCCCTTTCCTTGCCTATATATTTACTACTCTCTTTTAGAGATTCATAAAAACAAGAATTTGTATGTAACTCCATTTGAGCTACATACCCACACAGCACATGACATCCCTAGGATATCCTCATTTGGTCCCGTATATCCCAATCGAGGACAACATTCCTCAGGACATCCTTAGGATATCCCAATAAAATACATACAACCTGAGAATATCCCAAATGGAGATATCGTAGACAAATCCTAGCAGGATGTCCTAGTAATATCCTGCAAAGATATTGTAGGTATTATTATTTTGGAGATTTCAACAACAAAAATAATGAAAAGTATATATATTTTGAGGCTATTTATTTATAGTGTCTTTAATTGGTTTCTAAAATTTGCTTCTAAAAACTTGTTTGTTTGTTCTATTCGATAATCGCCTCCAGTACAAATAATTCATTAAAAATGTATATCTTATTTAAATAGCAGTTATTTTTAATTTGGTTTTAATACATTTACTGTGTTTTGAATTAGCCGCCTTTTTGTTAGAAGTCGAAAGTTCTAAGAAATCCGCCGGGCGTCAATGTCTTTTCCACGTTCATTTTAAAGCCCTTTTAATAAGATTATGTTAAATGTTTCATAAATATAATGCTGCTATGTTATATATTTCTATTTATTATATTATCTAAAAGGGGAAAATGTGATTGGTTATTGTCCGCAGATGTTATTGTCAGATACGTTATCCTTTATATTTTTCAGAGTGAACAAAATTTTTTAAAAATTCATTATAACGTTTCAGCACGCTATGATTTTTTAAAGTTGTATATATCATCCCTTATAACTTCTAACCACCCTGAACTCTGTTGATTTTAATAATACCAAAAAGGCAAGAGATCATTTTTATGTAATATTTCATGCTTTTACAATTTTTGTCTGAAACTTTTTTGCTATCTTTTATACATTTTGAGTAATTTTGAAAACACACATATTTTTTTTCACCCCTTCTCGGAGTTGAAAAACAAATTTCTTTCATTAATCGTGTTCAAATAGTTTAAAGTAACATATCAAAAATTCAAATATTTACCTTAAAATTTTGATTTGTCAACCTATTTCATTGGACTATATATAACCTCTATCTATTAGTTTGGTAAATTTACTTTTAAAGCGATATAAGCCAATTGATAGATACAAATATGTGTATGGACTTGTACACATATGTATCTCATTTTTATTAGTCATTTTACCTCTGCCATTATATAAACTTGTATTCCTTTGTCTTCGCTTATTGGCTCAGTTTAAAAGTAATGAACTTATAAAATAATATGTATTTTTTGCTGTCTTTAGCAATATCCAATTAACCCTAAAAGAACTGGGAATGTCCTATATAAAGTCCAATCAATGTCCTCAGGTTGTTCATAGTAAAGCCCAGGCATAACCCATATAAGAGCTGATGATGTCCTGTACACACCCATACTGATGTCCTGAGGACGTCATCAGCAAAGCCCGAACTGTCCCATTTGGATATCCTACGGACATCCTAAGGTGATATGGGATCGTCCCAGGATATCCCATATGTCCTGAAAAGTTGTCCCCAGTATGGTCTGAAGATGTCCTTTTGCTGTATGGGTAACCATAACACAAGGTCGGCCATTCTGTTATAACCTCCTAAATATCGCTTAACAAAAATTCATTAAACTTGAACTTATATAATAACTGCTGTGTAACTTACGTAGTACGCCTCAAGGCGGTTTTCACTTATTATGGTATCCTTGTTTTTTACTTATGTCTGTTTATTAATTTGTTTCACATTGTACAATTCATCTTTATTTATATGTATATTAGTCATAGGTAATAACAATGTAATCACCTGCTACAAATGTATTTGTATACGTAAAGTAGTCAAATAAACGTCTGTCTGTCTAACTTGTCTTGTGTATGAGTTTATAAATGCTCGTACGATTTCATTTTCCCTTGCACACAGAGTTAAAGCAATAGCCTAAAAACATTGTTCAAGTATGTCGTAGTTAACAGTACTTACTGTCCTAATTTCAATACAAACAGACTTCATTGTTAAGTTATCCTGCGTAGGTACAAGAAACGTGACGGACGGACAGACGGACAGATGGACAAACAGACGGACGGACATTTGAAGAGTTGTTCCGAATTCAATTACCACAGTGACATAAACACTTTTTCTTTACAAGAGATATTACCGGTTTTAGTAATGTGCCGCCCAAATGAAATATACTCTTTGTTTTGTATTTGCGAAGAATATAATACATACCTATTGAATAAAAAATAATAATATAAATGTAAGAAATACACAACTTTGTAATATTCGTTTACAATTCCTCTGCTCTTGTCCTATATTTTAATTCTTTTTTCTTTCCGTGGCCCAGTGTTGCGATGTAGAACAAATGACGGGCCCCTTGGCAAACCTCTGGTCCTCGTTAATATCGTAAAAAGAAAACAAAGACAAAAAATATTAAAAAAATTTAAAAGCAAAAAGAGTACCTAAGAAACCTATCGATGATAATAGATAGAAAAAAGAGAAAAGGAAATAAAAGGTATATACAATTAATTAATTATATGCAGAAATTATTTATTTTTGTCATAGACATAATTTTGGTAGATTTATAGTTATTTTTTAATATTACTACCTACCGACCGCATAGAGTTCGTGCTGCATAACAGATACAGAACCCATGTTTTAGATAACTCAACGCTGGCTCTGTACATTAATTATTATGTACGATTCGTTTCTTTAGAGTTAGCACATTTTTAAGAAATACAGTTACCAACATTTCTAATAGCGCTTGCAAATATAAATATTGATATTTCAGTTCAAAGTTAAAAATGATTTTATTTACATAAAAAAAAATCGTCAATTCACGTAACAGTAGGAATATTTTCAAAAATAGTCCGCAGTCGGTAGGATTCGAACCTACAAATATTGATATTTCAGTTCAAAGTTAAAAATGATTTTATTTACATTAAAAAAAAACCGTCAATTCACGTAACAGTAGAAATATTCTCAAAAATAGTCCGCAGTCGGTAGGATTCGAACCTACGCTCCCAGAGGGAATCTGATTTCTAGTCAGACGCCTTAACCGCTCGGCCACGACTGCTTGCTTAAAAATATTGTTAATACCGTACACTAGATACATATCTGAACATTTCTTTGAATGAAAAATTATTTTTTCTTTTCTTTTAAACAAATAATTTTATAAAACGTTATAATGTAAAATCTATTACACTACGTTCAATAATGCTTATTATAGGTAATAGGGACATTTATTAACGATACTTCATTATTTGACAAAGTAATGAAAACCTATTAAAAGATAGGTAGGTACTTGTATACTACAAGAAAATGACCAACAAATCAATAACTTCTAATGCATTTCTAAACAATAAATAATTTATTAACTCTAATATTACTTATCAGTATTAATCATTAATAATATCAGGTAACGAGTCTGCCGACTCTGACCCTAATAAAATAATTTATTTATGGTAGATACATCATTGTAAAAGTAACTATAACGGATAAAGATTATAGTCAGGTGTTGCCGGCTGCAAATATTTGTATGACAGATTCGGGTGGTAGACAATATATCTGAAAGTCAACAATACAAGGCACCAAACAGTGGCGCATTTACAGGGGATCACGGGAGTCCGGATCCCCCACTAAACATCAGATACGCAATTTTTATAAGATAACTGGAATAACTATTACTGTTGGGATTTAATTTTAACTTACACGTGCAAGTTATCCCAGAAATTCCTACCCATGTGAAATAGAATTAGGTACTTGATTATCGTACATAAAATCATTGTGTCTTTAGTTCCTTCATGATTATTCTATAATAGTAAAATGTGGGATACCATTGTATTTCCAAGCTGAGCAATAATTCTATTTTTAGTTCTTGTAGAATGTCCAAAATATTATCGTTAGCATTTTCCCTTTAAAAACCCATTTTGTACAAAAGTCATTTTAGTTTTAAAATAGAAGTCATCAATAACAGAAACAAGACTTTTTAAATATTAGTTCTGTAAAACTTTTTTTAAAAAATTTTATTAAAGAAATTTACAATCTACTCAACAAACTGTTCAATAGCGTAATTAGTAAATACCTAATATGATAGATTGTTGTCTTGTGTTGGGTACCATCCATCAATGGTTCTCCATATCTACCTATTCAACAAGGTCTTCGGGCCAGGATCTCTTGAGTCTTCTATTTTGTAGAGGGTGCTGGTAGAGTTGACTCACAGTTTGACTTTTGTGTCCATAATTTCTTTGTTTTGCTTTATTAGCATATGCAGTTACGACAACCTTTTATAAATGGAACTCTCAGGTCATTGTGGAGGGTTGCGTTGGATACATACCAGGGAGCGTTTGTAATCATGCGCAGATACTTTGACTGGAATGTCTGTAGAATTTTTGTGTTTGAAGGCTTGCTGCATCCCCACAGTTCAATTCCATACGTTCAAATGGGTTTTAGAATGATTTTATAAATTAACAATTTATTTTCTGGTGATAGCTGAGATTTTCTGTTGATCATCCAATTCATCTGTTTAACTTTTAGTTGTAACTGATTTCTCTTGGTTTGTATGTGGCTTCTCCAGGTTAGCTTTTGGTCAAGATGGAGTCCAAGATATTTGACTTCAGTTTTGACCGGAATTGGCGAATTATTTATTTGGACTTGAGGACAAGTAGTTCGCCTAGTAGTGAAGGTGACTTGCGTTGACTTGTCACTATTTACTTTTATTTTCCAACGATCAAACCTATTTTGTAGCTCATTCAAGTGATCTTGAAGTTTTTGAGAGGCACTGTCGGCATCTGGATCCGATACCAGGATAGCGGTGTCGTCGACAAATGTGGCCATTGTGATATCTTCAGCAATGGGAATGTCGGATGTATAAAGTAGGTAAAGGAAGGGTCCCAGAACGCTACCCTGGGGGACACCGGATTTGACAGGATGATATTCGGATAGTGAGTATTTGACTTTGACTTGAAAAAATCGGTCGCTCAGGTAAGATTTCAGAATTAGATATATTTGGCTGGGCATATCCACTTTTACTTTATACAGAAGACCTTCGTGCCAGACCTTATCGAATGCTTGCCGTACGTCTAGAAATACGGAAGCGCACATTTCTTTCTGTTGTTCTGTAAAACTGATTTAATTAATTTGACCCCAGTCCTATTAGAAAAGTTTGAAAATTAGCACCAAAATACTGCTCGTTGCTTCCAATGCAACTCGTTAATATGGTGTCATTAACTAAATGCAATAAGTCTTTCCTAGGAACTGTTCTGGGTAGCTATTCCGTAATTTCAGTGAACGTCAGCATTTGTCGTGAGAGGCGAGAGGTCATATTACAGTCCCTTCCTAGGGAAACAAAAATACTATTCTGTAACTACAGTGACTACTAGGGAAAGTGAAGTGATCCTTCCAGCGTTGCCAACAGTTGCTCCTACATTTCAACCAATAGAATTGCCGTAACGCCATGATCGAAGGTCGTGCGTTGTATGATGGGGAATGCATCTTGTCAAAATGCGAGTTTCTGACATCCAAGATGAGTGTAATATCTGTTATTTTGTAAAATTGACATAATTTTCTGTTAGGCTAAGAATAATAACATAAAAAATCCGTTTCAACCTGATGTATAGTGCATTAAAATAAATTTTGATTAAATGGGTGGAAAAACAACTACAGTTTCTATGGATCATTTACGAATCAGTTCACAAAGAAATGCCAAAAAATGTGGCAAAGAGTAACAACCACTTTAAATGCTGTCCCTGGAAACTACTGAAAATAATTCGGAGCAATGGAGAAAAGCAATTTAATTTGTAATATAATAATTGGATTGTACATAATCTGACTTGTATAATATATTATATAATATTATTTACTTAATTATAAAGGCCCTATCCCCTAAGCCGAAGGGATTGCTTATGCAATGAAGTTGTCATTCTTTTTGAGGGTTTTTCCAGCAATCTGAAGGTCTGATAGTACATCGATGATAATTTAGTACATCGGCAATATTCATCGCCCTTTAATCCCTACAGCTTAAGAAACACGTAACTCATTGTATGTAAATATCATGCCACCGACATCCCAATAAAATAGCAGTTTGCCCCAAAGTGAGGTCATAGTTTCATTCTCTCACGCGTGAACGGTCCCGTTCCCTACAATTTACCAAGAGAAGCAAGTTTTTCGTGATGTGACCGTTCCCACAGTTACAGAATACGCAATTTTGTTTTTCAAGAGAACTCCGCCCACTTTCTTATGAAAGCATGTGCTCACATCACATAACACCGATACAGAATAGCTACCCAGGGGTAGAATACAGGTTCCTATGTTTATAGCTGTAGTATCAAACATATGGCTTGCGTAAAATCCTGAAAACCCAATTTCGAACTCCAATGAAGGAACTCCCCATAATTATACCATAGCTCCACCATTGATGGCCACGGGAAATAATCTACTGTTTCTTTTCCGATCAGCGATGACAGCATTTTCCCACTTCAGTTAACAACGACAGATTTTAGTTCATCTTCGTTAAAGAATACATTTTGCTCAAAGAACAAGCCAAAATCCTATATTCAAGTCAAAGACTCGTTCCTTGAATAAACCCCTCCCCCCTTATGGGAACATTTGTTTTTGATCCTATCCCATAAATCTCAGCTTGGGCTTCCTGTTCTCTCTTGGAGCCATCTGTATACTAGACTGCTTTTGTTGATATATATTGGAGGATCGGCTCTGAGTGTAACATCTGTGCTGCTACTTTATCGGCATTGAGCTTTACAACCTGTGCACCAGCACACGAGCTTATATAAATAAGTATATGGTGATCTCAACTTCAGAATGTTTTCCAGTGTAGCTATGAGAGAAGTTTTATGGCCTTGTTTCTCCAAACTGCACTGTCTTAGTCTACCATGCCGCTGATCCATAGGCTATTACCGGTCTTACTATTCTGGTCTATAATGATAAAGTTGTCTTGGGATGGAGCCTCCAATTTTTTTCACACTTGACCTTCCCAGGACAATTGCTGCTTTTTGTTTAACTTTTTGAATGTGACCAGCTTAGCACGTAGGAAAAGCTTTTTGAGCTATAAGGTAATGTTACCTTAACCTAAACATTCAGGCGTATTCATCGATGGAATAAGAAACTACAGATAAAAGACAGAGGATAAAATAACACAGGTTTACAAATATAAAAAGTTGTCTATATCTGGGGTCAGACCATACGTTTCTTACGTATTTTTCGACGCTAAATTAGAGTCTATTTTTAGTTTTGCTCTATCACGTCAGCATTTTCAAATATTCTAACCTAAAAGTTAGACATATTTGAGGTCGTGTAATTTCGGGAATTTTCTTCTCAAGAAACCATGTGTGGGATCGATATTTCAGCGAAAAAAAATAGTTGAGCAAACTCTACGGCATTTTAAAGAGGAAGATTTGTACTTTAAGATCCCATGCATGGCTTTTCGTGAAAAGAAAATTCGCAAAACTACATGACCTCAAATATGTCAAAATATCGTGTTTTTTGCACTTTTAGGTTAGGATATTTCAAAATCCTGATGTGATAGAGCAAAACTAAAAATAGATTCGAATTCGGCGTAGAAAAATACATAAGAGACGAATGGTCTGACCCCAGAAGCAGATTATTATTTCCTTAACTAACTTTAACTGAAACCGGGTACAATGAATTGGTCTCCAATTGATATCTTCTTTCTCGACATATTTGTTAACAAAATATGTTAATATTTTGGTCAAATTACTTAAGCGAAAAATACGGAGTTTTTTCTAAGTTAATAAAATATTGAAATTTGCAGGGGCAAGTATAGTGAGCGAGAAACAATTTAATCTTCGAAATATACCTAGTACATTTCAAGAAAATAAAAATAAAAAATAGAGGGTTTTTATTTCAAACTTTTCTTTAGATTAGTAATTTTCAAGACCATTGCAAATGAAAACACGAAATGCTCTTGCATACGAAACAGTACAGAAAACCACGTAAAGACGGTACACAGACATTGAAAGTAAACTTGCTTAACTTACTGTGACTGCGACGCTCTTGGAGAAGACTTTAGTGATATTGTTGTCAACAAAACGTCGATTTGGAATTACATGAGGCGTTTATTCAAAGAGCGCATCAACGATTCAGATTTTTTGCTTGATTTTTGCGCAAAGAGCATTTCCAATGAACAATTTTTGTTTTGTAAAGGTACTCTGAATATCACCATCACCGAATAATAAAAACTTTAGTAGCGACATTGTCATTACCTATCTCTAAGTTTTATAATTAGTATTGTCTAAATGTTATTTGTGGCATTATCTTAATTTTTTTCCTTCTTCAATTCTTTGGGACTTCCTGCCACATGTATGTTTTCTTTCTAAGCGGTGCTATATAATTAGTAGTAATAAAAATGCAACTGTTACTCTTATAAACTTTAAATACAGAACCTCTCCTTCTCGCTTTTTCTTTCACCACAAACTGCTTTCTTTGGTTGTTGATGCTGAAATTGTTACATCTTCCTTTCTAACAACATGGAGAGTTTTACTCTGTATAGGAAATATATATGTATCAAATTGTAAATGCATTACACTTGACTCTTATGGCAAACATGCCTATGAAATTTTCATGCAAATGCATTTTTACTGTTAAATTGATATTTGTACCTCAAAAAAATAAAGGCGCCACCGCAATTATTATATATATTTAAAAATTTTAACTAAAAATACATATTTTTTAATTTCTGACAACATTCGATTCTTCATAAAAAACTGCACATTTAACTTATGGTACATACTTATATTTAAATAAAATACAATATTAGCTGAGTATATTAAACATTTAACCTGGTCTTCAACAGTTTTCTTAAAAGTATCAATTTGGTGTCCACTGACAGGATCAAAAATACGGCATCCATATTGAAAATACCAAAGGAACACCATATATCTAAAAAGAAACTTTTGGAATTCTTATAAAACTTCTGTGTCTCTATATAACCAAGAATGCGAAGTTGAATTTTTCTGCAAACATTTCAGGGGTGGACTTGAATAAATTTATTAATACCTAATAAAATGTATCAATTCAATTAATTTATTACAGCGTTTTCTCAAAAATATTTAACGTCAGCGATCCTGCTACAAATGTTACTTCGTGGATTGACAAAGCATAGGACAACGATGTGAAGTATTAGTAATACTCGTTAAAATGGAAGAAAAATCGTCGATCTTTTACTGAACGCCCGCAAACAGAACTGCAGATATCATGCTGCAATTTCAAATGCTATTAAAATGTGTTTTCATTTATAGACTGATGTCCAGGTTTACCTAATTATGGGTATTTACGTACATATAGTAAAGACAGTGGTTAGGTGTAATTTTAAAGTGCAGCTTTTAGATTGCTGTATATTTTAGATATTTATTGTTAGTAAGTTTTGTGAATTATTTCATTATTATACTTATCTCGATCATTATTTTGGGATAAAAGGATAAAAGTAACCCTGAAATGAACCATGAAAATTCAAACTTTGACCGCTAATTATAAGTTGAATTTCCAACCTGTAAAAATCAACAATATTAAAAATGTGTCTCTTATATGAGAGAGTTCATTAATGTTACACTGATTCTAGTTTAGAAATGCGAATAATAACATTAAATAGGAGACTAAATTTACAAAAACGTAGAATTTGAGGTTGTGTTAACAGTTATTGTTTTTATTGTGGGACCAAGGAAGTTTTATATTCATCAGGAATTGAACACTATTAGTTTTATAAATTTGTGACTGCAACTTCTATAAAAACTCTTTATATAAACTAAGGTAACAGTTAATAAAAGTTGTATGAGTCAGTGATGGAAACGTTTCCATTGCCATTTTATAAAACCTAAGGTTTTAAATCTTTTAGTAATTTTACATACCCACTATGCAACTTTAGTAATATTATAAACCACTTTCAAAAACTCACAACCTTAATAAACCACTTATAAAAATAACAGTTACTTTAAGTAAGCAAAATTGTTCATTGGGTTCTTTAATGAAGATGAACGAAATTGCTGCCACCACTGACCGGAATAGGAACGGTGGATTCCCGTGGCCATCAATAGTGAAGCTTTGGTGCGATTATTGGAAGTTCCTGCACTGGAGTTCGGAATCGGAAGGTTACAAGCAATAGCAGTTCATGAAGGTCTTTGCGATTAGTTTCTTCAGGATATTACACTAACAACTTGTTCTGATACTACATCTACAAACATAGGAGTTTTTAGTGGAACCTGTATTCTATCAGAACAGTTCCTAGACCGGTTGCATCTAGTTTAATGACTCCGCATTTCCGAGTTAGTCCTTAGAAGGGCATTCGATGAAAAATTCAAGATAGCACGCAGTATCTTGGTACCAATTTTCAAAATGTTCCAATGGGACTGGGCTCAAATTAGTCAAATTAATTTTAGAGGATCAAAAATGGAACATCTAGATGCACTTATATTTTAAAAATCTACGACTCATACAAATCGATAAGAGACTAATATTGCATGTGAATGTTCTTATAGACCTGGGATGTTAAAATTTTAAGGTGCCATGGTCACTTTATTTTTAAAGTGGAAGATGGAATAGTTTACCGTTTCCGAAAAGGCCAATGAGTTCATCAAACATAATTGATGAATTCTTCGGAATACCTACTGAACCAAAATAAAGAGCAACTGATTAATGAAAGGCCTTTTAACCAGTCTCTGTCTGCTCCATAAACATATGAATCTAATGAGTGACAAAGGACACAACTCGCTGATTGTGCCATGAGGAATACGAAATCTCGCTCCACGCGCTATGCCACTGTGAGGGCCTATCTAGACCGAGATTTGAACTATTTTGTGAGTAAAAACCAAGGATTTGCGGCAGAAGTTAGATACAAAGAGACAAAAATGGATAACAAGCCTTAAGATAATTAGAATAGGAGAGCCACCATAAATGTACAGGGGATCACGGTGGTCATGGTCAATTAGCGAGCTCATTCTTTCTTAATCTTAATCTTAGAGCAGCCGCCTTACTAGTTGCTACCAGTAAGTGACGATGGAGACTGCGGTAATCGAAACTGTGCGCAAGAGCTCATCTCCTCATAGTGTATATATAGTATTCAATTTACTGTACTTATTTCGAAGTATTGAAGATAAGCGAATTGAAAAATCACATTATGTAAAAGAACTTGTATAATGCTTTCAACTTTTTTACTTAAAGTTTAAGCACTACTTCTTACCGAGTGATCGCCTACCACAAATTTGTATAATACAATGTTACTTAATTACTAAACAATATTTTAATAAAACCGTAAATTTTTATTGACTATAAAATTTCCGTCAAAAGCTCCAAAAGCGGTATTTAAATTTGGGAAATTAAAACAAGCTATTAGCTTTATACCGGATTTAATGAAAAGGTAGATTTAATGAAGTTGTAACATTTTTGCGTGGATTTCACTTTGTCAGGTTTACCAATGATGGTGACCAGAGTTACCCCAAACTTTATATCCATTTTTATTACTTTATTTCATGAGTCTATAGGAAATATGATTACCCTAGAGAGTAATTGGTTATATACAAGGTAAGCCGGATGTACTTGATTGTACGTTCGTGCGATCCACATTTACAAAGGAGGGTGTGTAAAATGCGTAGGTTTGTATATTCACATTGGTTAAATATTTACATAGGGACAGAAAACACTTGATGAATTAGAACGAAATAATTGAATAAATGTTAGTTAGGAGTAATCGAAAATATTAAGTTTATTTCCCTGTTTGTATTTCGATACTCCTCTCGTCATTATTACATTAAAACATATTTGTTAAAAAATCTATAAACAATTGATCAATCCATTTCCCTCATTGGATTTTATAGTTTTGCATCTACACGGTGACTCAGTAGTGCGTGGAGAGTCAATATTTCTTTAACCATCGAATATTAAAATATAAAAGTTATAGGAGATCATCAGTGCCATACTGTAAAATTATTTTTAAATCTACAGGGTGTTTTGCACAGTGGTGGCAAGCTAATAATTTGGTTTTATAAACTGGGACACCTACCAATTTTTGTATATTTATATTTGACTTTTATTTCTAATTGGGCATATATTATTTATCGTTCTACCCTACAGCGTTACTACGCTATTCCACTGTTTCCGATAAAAAATGCATTTACAGCAGACAACAGTAACATCTACAAAAAACTTATTTTTAATTTGACCGTTTTGAATATTAGTCAATACCATGTACTAGTTTTCAAACCTATCAAAGTCGAAGATAATACTGCGGTGTTCTCCACGATGATTCAAATTTCTATATTAGAAACTCACTTTTTCTGTATATCTTTACTTGAAATGTTTCAGCAATCAACTATCCATAGTGATTATTACGTTTTTCGACTCTAATATTTCAAAAACGGTCGAGAAAAAGTAGTCACTTTCACATAACAACAAAATGGATTGTTTTTGGTTAATTTTAGTATGACATATTTTAACCTCCCCCCAAAAAAAATTATGTGGAGGTTACTAAAATTGGCCCAATATTGGAAATTGAGATAACATCAAACCTTTACATTCTGAGGACCCAGGAACCCAAAAAAGTGGTTTTAAAAAATGTGTGCCTGTGTGTGCGTGTGCGCGTGCATGTTAACACGATAGCGGCGAAACTACTGAACACGGACTAAAATTTCCACGGGTTTCTTTAGTGCTTCAGTGGTTGAGATCGGATTACGTTTTGTGCCGTTTTGAGGTGTTGATTTCTACCATATACGTTAAAAATGAAGTATCCAGCTTGGTCTACTTGTTTTGCGCTAATCACAACCTACCACCTCCCACCATTTCAACGGAATCATCTCAATCAGATGTCATTACTATACATACGTGTACTAACTTTCAAGTGAATATCTCGGGCGAGAAGAGTGTGTCCAATGTATTCCCCGCCTTCCTCGTATTCCCTTTCTTTGTGAACGGTATTTTAACAAATCTACGTGGCTAATGGCAATTAGCTGAAAGCCATTAAACAAACAAAAAAAAAAGTGAATATCTCAAATTTATGTTATCAGTCCCTCTAACAATGGAGTGGAGGTGGTGAAGGTGGTATGGTTGAAAAATATTAGAAAGAAATCTGAGCCCTTGGTTTCTAGTATATACACCAAATCCCAAGTTTCTGTACTCTTACCAGCTTGTTTTACTTATTTTTCCATTTACCTCTACTTTCCCCACACGCCTTCAACGGAAACATGTCAAAATATAATCTAGTTTCAGATGTTGTTGTAATACATATGTGTACCAAATTTCAAATGAAAATCTCAATTTAATTTTATCAACCCTTTTAGTAAGGAAGTGGGGGGATGAAAAATATTATAAAGAAACCTGAGGCCTTCACTTCTAGTATATCCACTAAGTCCCAAATGTATGTACTCTTACTAGCTTTCTTTACTTATTTTCTCCTATTTACCCCTATTTAACCTCCAATCCTTCAAGAAAACCATTTCAAAATATAATCTAGTTCCAGATGTCATTAAAATTTGTACGTGTACTAAATTTCAAATCAATTTTATTTTATCAACTTCTTTAAAAATGGAATAGGGGTGGTGGGGGTTGAAAAATATTATACAAAAATCTGAGGTCTTGACATCTAGTACATACACAGAATTTCAAGTTTCTGTACTCTTACTAGCTTGCTTTACTTATTTTCCCCTATTTACCTCTATTTAACCTCCAACCCTTCAACAGAATAATCCCAAAATACAGTCTGGTTCCAGATGTCATTCTAATATATACGTATACCAAATTTCAAGTGAATATCTCAATTTTATTTTATCAACCTCATTAATAATGGAGTGGGGGTCGTGGGGGGATGAAAACTATTACAAAAAAATTTGAGGCCTCGGCTTCTAGTACATACACAAAATTTCAAGTTTATGTACTCTTATCAGCTTGCCTTACTTATTTCTCCCTATTTACCCCCCAACCCTTCACCGGATACGTCCAGTTCCAGATCTCGTTATAGACAGACAAAAAAAGTTATAGACAAACAAAAAATTTATTTTCACTCAAATTTAAAATCATGACGTTTCATGGCATTCTAAGCCTATTTCAAGAAAAAGAAATTTTGAAATATTTTTTGCGATTACTATACTTTCAATCCACTATGGACATGGAAGTAAAAAAAAAGTTTCTAGCTTGCTCTACTTATTTTGCGCTATTCACAACCTACTACCTCCCACCCCTTCAACGGAATCATCTCAATTGCAATACATACGTGTACTAACTTTCAAGTGAATACCTCAACTTCATGTAATCAATCCCTTTAATAATGAAGTGGAGGTGGTGGGGGTGGGGAGTTGAAAAATATTAGAAAGAAATCTGATGCCTTGGTTTCTAGTACATACACCAAATCCCAAGTTCCTCTACTCTTACCAGCTTGCTTTACTTATTTTTCATTAGTTACTTTTACTTACCCCTACTCCTTCAACGGAATCATGTCAAAATATAATCTAGTTCCAGATGTCGTTATAATACAGACGTGTACGAAATTTCAAGTGAAAATCTCAATTTAATTTTATCATATCTTTTAATAAGGGAGTGGGGATGGTGGGGGAATGGAAGATATTATTTAAAAAAATCTGAAACCTTCGCTTCTAGCATATACACCAACTCCCATATTTCTGTACTCTTACCAGCTTGTTTTACTTATTTTCCCCTATTTACCCCTATTGAACCACTAACCCTTCAACGGAATCATCTTAAATTATAATCTAGTGCCAGATGTGGTTATAATACACACGTGTATCAAATTTCAAGTGGATATCTCAATTTTATTTTATCAACCCCTTTAATAATGGAATAATGGAATGAATGAACGGTGGGGGGGATTGAAAACTATTATAAAAAATCTGATGCCTTGGCTTCTAGTGCATACACCGAATTTCAAGTTTCTGTACTCTTACCAGCTTGCTTTACTTACTTCCCCCTATTTACCCCTATTCAGCCCCAACCCTTCACCGGATATGTTCAAAAAAACATCCAGCTCCAGATCTCATTTTAATATATGCCCACAAAAACAAATTCTCTGTAAAGAAAACAGCGCCAAGTACACTTTGTCCAAAAGGATATCTTTCCTCTCTACTAAAACATAAAATAAGAAAATGTGATCTCACCAAAAATATTTGAAATCAATTAAAATCGCCAAGTCCAGTATTTATAAAAAAAAAAAATTTGCAAAAATTTTTTTTCAAATACAAAAAAACATGGCGGGTTTCACTTTCCATGTTTCCGCAGAGCCGGCACATGTTGATAATCGAAGATAATATGTAATACTACAGTCATAGGTTGACGGAGAAATTTGTATAAGATTAACTGAGTAGCACTAGTGAATCCAAACATTCTTTTGCCTCTTGGTGAAACGCGCCAAGGTTTATTGTATTTGAAAAAATTTTTGTTTCATAAAATATATGCATCCTATCCGAGAGAGTTCATTAACGTTACACAGGTACCAATCTAAAAATGTGAATAAAAACATTAAAAATGTGTATGACTTTACAAGAATGTAATATTTGAGGTTATGTTAGTCATACAATGCTCACGCTCTGTTTACAAAACACAGTGTTATCGAATTAGTCAAAGCGTAATTTTGTTATTGATTTGAAACGTCAAAATTTGTGCGATTTAAACGTCAGATATTTACAATAATTTTACATATTACTCAAAAAAAGTAATATAATTAAACATGTAGATACTGACAGTGAAAAGGAGATTTCTTTGAAACCGCCAGAGGGGAGGAGAAATCAAATGAAAATGAATTAAATAAATTTAATATTTAAAAGTTGTGAACAAAGTATAGTATTCTACTCGCATCATTATATGTGCAGTGCAATCCTATGTCCTGAAACATAAAATAAATTTCAATATGTTGATATTATGTGGTTTAAGAAAGGGTTTCTTTAGTGCTCCAAAAGATCTAAAAAGGTTATGGTTGAGATCGGATTACGTTTAGTGGCGTTATGGCACCCAATTTAGTGTTCTCTTCGGCTTCAAGGATCCACCGTGGGGATGTTCAAGCTGCTTCTAGTAGCTGTCGATTTTTTTCTTATAAATAACCATTTCGGTAATAGAAAAATTACTGTATTCAACTCATGTATAACATGCTTCTTTTCACACATGTGGCTCTTATTGATCAATTTCTTGAAAAGTAAGTACATATCTGTGGAAAAATAAATATGTTACGAATTTCGTTTTTTATTTTGCAATTTTTAAATATTTTTGCGGTATTATTAAGAATAACTACTGCGACTTTTTATGACCGTTGCAATAATTTAAACGTGATCATATTTCGTAATTCAATTTCAACTCGAAGGCTTCTATCTTTTTTATTAACTTTAATGCTTATCTACTTGTAATCAATATTAGTGTTGTTTTCATTGACAATTTGACAAAACAGTCTAGATCTAGCAATTCAGGCATTGTTTACGTTACACAGCTTATAGTTCATATTACTGGTAATTTCATTCTAACACAAATATTCGATTACAAATAAAACGTTTAACAGAAATAATAATTTTCGACATATTTTACTATCAATAAAAATGCATTAAAATAAGAAACAACATTTAAGTTTTACACCTATATAATTACTAAAAGCACTCAACCAACCGGTTCAGATTTTTACAGTCGTGGCAAAAATGAATATGTCTGAAAGGGTGAAGGTTTCATCCCCAGATAACCCTCTTTCTGGAAATAAAGTGCGTATCTGTATAAATATTTGAATATTTTCACCGTAATTCCCATGTGTCCTATTCAGCTTCTAGTAAGGGGGAACGTGCAGTCATTTCAGTCTACTTCTAGTAAAGCATGAACACAAGAAAACAAATCTACTGCAGTCATAAAAACAAAAGCTCTTTGCAGAATTTGTACTTACTTTCTGAAAATCAATACGATTGCTGACTGAGGATAATATGTGTGGAGATCTGAAACTAAACGGTTCTTTTGTGATGGCTGTAGGATCTGTCCTACATTCCCTTTTCTATCATATACAAAAGTATAACTGATTTCAATGACGTTAAGGTCTTTAATACCTTTATGAATAGCAAGTCGTTAAAATATAATAATTATTGTTCAACCCAAATAAAAGTGTTTTTTATTCTTTTAAAGTAATGTTGCTCTATACTTTCTGTCCTCTCAAGGTTTGTGGAAGACTGTATTCGATTCCCCTGCGTCTGTGGCAGGATGGATCGTGGTTCGACAGTTATTGCACCAAAATATGAGCGCCGGTAACCACCTACTAAATCCCTGTGATGTACATTCATACATTTTGTACCCAATTGTGGATACTCGGTGACCTAAAATCTACACATTGAAACAAAAAGATAACTGTTTTTATTAAACAATTTTATTGGCATGAGTTCATAAATGAGTGGGTGTAAGTATAAATACACATTTGCAAATGTACCCTATAGTACATATAATGGATAGATTGTAGTGATCGATGGGGATCTACGTGGTTAAATTACAAATTACTGAAAAAAAAAACATTTATATACCTGACCATCAGAAAATAACTATTTTCCTCACATCTAATTTATGAAAGAGCAGTATTCCAATTTTGATCGTACAAATGAGTAGTATAGCAACTTCATAATATCAGTATTGCTGATTGCAGTTTCGTATTACAAAACTCTTTCTAATACTGATGTTACAGTGTAATTAATATCCTCCTGAAAAGTTAGATGTTTGTCAAAGATAACTCCAAGATCATTTGACTGTTTATGTGATAATTGTTATGCATTTTAGAAAAAGTAAATGTTGTACATTTAGATATGTTGAGAGGCAAGTGATTCGATAGATATGAGTCATTAATTATGTTTAAATTATTTTCGAGTTTTTCACAATCTCGTTCACATTCTATTACACAATAAATTTTCAAATCTTCTGCATGTAGAAGATAGTTGAAGAGCATAATGCGCATTTACCTACTACGTAGGATGTTTTGTGGACGGAAGGTGCTCCATGTAACTCTTAAATGGTAAAAAATACGTAAAAAATGATAAGAGCTATTTGTTCTTTGGATCATCAAGAGCAGAAAACGTTTTATGTAGATTTTGTGTATGAGCACTCTGGAAGGAGTTATTCTTGATGTAAAGAATAAATGTCACGCATGGCGGCCATCTTGTATGTATAACGCCATAAAAAGCATAGAGCGCAATTTTAAAGTAAACATCGGGTACTACACCATTATCTAGCATATGATAACGAGATTCCACATAGTCGCACCGTCCCCTCACAAAAATTCCCACGGAATACATTTTGCCCCAGGACTAAGGCTGTCTACACTTAAATTAACAAAATCATTTATAAATAGAACGAATATAAGCGGACCCAGTATAGATCCCTGGAGAACTCCTGATGTGGCCACAATATCAAATGACCTAAAACCACGGTATTTCACATACTGGCGCCTATTCTCTCGATACGAATAGAAGAAATCTAATTGTGCTACTGATAATACAGATTTACTAATTTTTTTAATAGAATGCCATGATCCAGCTGATCGAATGCCTTGGAAAAATCGGCACACATGGTATCAATTTGCTTGTTTGCATCTAATTCTTGAGAAGTGAATTGTGTAATACACACAAGATTGGTCTCGGTAGATTTACCAGAAACACACCCATGTTGATTATTTACAGTTTGGCTCTGCACATGATTGGATAATGATGTATGCAAAGTGATAGTTGTTAAGAATGTATAGTTTTCAGCCATGCTCTTGCTATCTTTTTCAAAAACAGAATATAAACGAGAATATTTCAACATATGAGGAAATGTACGCGTTCCTAATAATAAATTTAATATTATTGTGAGTGGACCAGCAAAGACGGCTGCGCAATCTTTTACGATAAATGCGGGAATACTATGCGGTACTTTGGTACCCTTTTTTTAACGAACTGAGTACTTCCATTTCAGAAAACGCTGTTAATGATAAACTGGTGCTGTTACTGTTATCTTCATAGGGATGGTATTTATCTTCGTTATAATAATAACGGAAACCTAGTAAGGTTTCAAATACGCAGTCATTATATGCACTATTATGGGGAATGGGACCGGTTTTACTTTTACCGTTAACATAAGCCCAGAATTTCTTTGTATCATTTTGTATGTTTTCTTTTATGTATATTTAATAAATGATACTTATGCAATTGTCTTTACATTTCTCCTTATTAGTCCAGTCGGTAAAGTAATAATTACGCCAGAAGCTCGCAAAAATGTTATTTGAGATTTTCCTTCACTAACGGTTACTGGGAGGATTAAGCATCACAAATCCACAAAAATCAGTTCTGGGGGTGCCCCACAACTCCCCCAAAGAAACACCCATTCGGTGAAAAAAGCCTTATTTTACTGATAACTCGTTAACCGTTGAAGATATAAACAAACTGCTCGTCATAAAAAAGAAAGCTTAACTATTTGCCTAAATAAAGTTCTCCTGTATTTTCTTGTATATGCCATGGTTTTAGAGAAAAATCGATATTGACGAAAATTGTAAAAATTTGCATTTTTAAAGCGCGCGAATTTACGTTTACTTGAAATTTCTTGCGCGCGGGGCAATAGAAAAAATGGAATTGCTCGAAAACCAAACAAGCTAGGAAGGAAAATCAAAATGGGTTTTAAAGAGGATATAAAATACTTTCTTGTGATGCCATTTTTGATGGCTATTGATATTTATTAGTATAAAAAATAACAATGTAATTACCAGGATGTTGAAGTTAGCCAAAAAAAATCCAAAAAAGGCTGCATATTCAGTTTTTTTATGATACTTTTTTATGCATTTTTTAACTATTAAATGATTAGAAACAATAGTTATGTGACACATAAACTCAATTTTTTTTAATGTTTTCAAGGGTCTTTTTTTAATTTTAGGAAACAATAGAAAATTGGCCAAAATATGGCTAACTTCAACGTGGTGGTAATTTGCAAATGTGAATATTTTTATTCCTAACTTTTTCTGCAATGAAGCACTAGCTTCAACTTAAAGATAGTTAAAAACGTAAAAAAGTAATTATATTATATTGTTATTTTCGCATACTAATAGATATCAATAGCCATCAAAAATGGAAACACAGTGGATAGAGTATTTTATATCCCCTTTAAAACTCATTTTGATTTTTCTTCCTAGCTTGTTTGGTTTTCGAGCAATTCAACTTTTTCTATAGGCCGCGCGTAAAAAATTTGAAATGAACGGAAATTCGTACGCATTAAAAATAAAAATGTTGTATTTTTTTTCGATATCGATTATCTCGAAAATCATCGCATATAGAAGAAAATTACAAGAGGACTTTCTTTTAGGAATGCGGTCCAGCTTTCTTTTTTATGGCGTACAATTTTTTATATTTTCAACGGTTAACGAGTTATCAGTAAGATAAGTCTTCTTTCACCGAAGGGGTAGGGTTGCGCGGCACCATCAGAACTGAATTTTGTGGTCTTGTGGTGTATAATCCCTCCACTAACAGTTACTGAAGGAAAATCTCAGATATTTTTTGTTATGGAAATCTGTATAATTATTGGACTATATGTCCTAAATGCCCTATAAATATTATGCTTTTCCATGGAAAACCTTTCCCCTTTATATCTTTATTTGTGTACCAAGGTGGTTATTTATGTTCCCTAGGAACATTCTTGGGCACATTTTCATAAAAAAAATCTGTTAGCTTACATTTAAACCCAGTGCACGCAATGTTGACATTTGGTTTATTCAGAATTGACCAGTCTGTTTTAAATAAAGAGTCCTATAGTTGAGAACAATCTGCCTTTTTGAAATTGTAAATTTCTGTTCAACTACACGAGAAATTTTCCGAGTAAGTGTTGTATACTGCTATTGATATATCCAAAGGTGGATGGTACAAATTTTCATTCAATGGACGTCTAGAAATCCTGCCACATTGCAATTTTTACTTGCTAATACTAGATGTTTGTAACAGAGTTAAATTGTGTGTCAAGATATTCAGAAAACTGTCAGAGTTTTCATGGGTGCTGGGAACAATATTAACTTTATTATATTCTGGGACATTGAAATCTCCAATAAAATAAATATCACCATGGTTTAAGTAATTTAAAGATTCATTCATCTCAAACAGAACTTCGGAGGAACCGGGTGGATTGGGTGGCATATAAATAATAATTAGACAGTAGACATTCTATCTAGTATCTACGACATCAATTTGAGGAAGAGTACACACTACAAAGATGCGATCGCATATTTCGATAATGTAATTAGAGGGCAGAATATCTGTATTTGAAGTATGTACACTGTACACCTAACCACGTGAGATGTAAATATTATTGTTTGTAACTCTTGCAATTATGTGTTTAGTCAGCGCACATTGTGATAATATATTTCTATACATCATATAATATTTTATATGTCATGTAATATATTTATATGGTAGAATAATTTTAAATAGTTCTTACAAGTAATTGTCATTGACTCAATAACCAAATCAGAACATATTAAACTCATTCAGGACAATTATTTCATGCAAAATCGACAGCATGGTTTTGTGGTGGAGTTTGAATGTGCAATTTGATACATTCTTGCCAGTAATGTTTATGAAAGTGTTATAAACAGTAGCATTCTCTCGAGTCTAGAGCTATTGTATAGTTTTAATTGCTTGACTTAATGAGCGTATAGAGTAATTAAAGGGAGTAGAGAGTGTGAATTATGGACCATACACCACCTGGTGCATCTTTACAAATGGGTCCGACGCCCCAATTCGCCCTAACTGCTGTGTAGTGGCGTGATTATAAACCCCTATTATACCATATATTTTGGATAACACTTAAATTACTAATACGATTCGAGTGGTCGTGATCAAATGATAATGTTCAAAAATAAACACTGTACAACGTGACTTTGCTCTAAACATGATGAAAAATAGTTTTGGATTTTGTTTCGTTAAAAAATATAATAATTAAATATATTTATAATAATGTACCAAGAAATTAAAAAATATTTCTTATACCCCGTTGTAACTTTTTCAAGGAGTCGACGTTTCGTCTAATTTATTGTCATCCTCAAAGTGATTTACATATGTTTTCTCTTGTCCAAATTTCAAATTTAAAAAATAAGTCACACATCGAGCTTGTATTATATTTGTTTGTCTCAACCAATGTGTTACGTACTTTTTAAATTTGAAATGTGTACAAGTCACATCACTAATTAAATTCTGAGAATACCGATATATTTTGGAGAAACGTTGACTATTTAAAAGTTGTTCTCATTGCACTTATTTGTCTATACCCGTTAACATTTACCATCGCAATATTTTGCATTAGTATAGATTGAATATAAAGCAAGATACATTTTTTGGAATGCAATAGTATTTCATCCTGATCTAATCTAACTTCAATTTCATCCATTTGAAAAGCTTGTAATACAAATATGCTGAATCTGAAAATAAGTGCCACCGATGCGAATTTTAGATAGGAACCTCAGATGGCTGTCGATACAAATGATTAGGATATTATTATAAGTAGGGGACTGAAGTTGGTGTGCATTTTTGAGATGGTTATAACCAGTGTTTATAATAGGTCACAGATAGTAACGATTAATGAATACAAGTTACCTCCATATATAGTTATCTAAGGAGTACCCCGTGGATGACACCTTGATCTGTTGCCATTTTGATTTATGTAAATAATGTTCATATTTGTTTCACATATTTGCAAATTCTTGTTGTACACGGACGACCACAAACTATACTTGCAAGTAAATTATATAATTACCTACAACTAATTCCTGGAATAATAATATTCTTTTTAAAAATACTGTGCATATAAAACTATTCTTAAACCTAAGAAAATGTCACTATACCTGTTTTACGCACATCTACTGTACCTACGATTATAATTTCAACGAGAAAGCATCAAAGCTAGTACAGGAAATTAGAGATTTTGGACTGATTCTTTATTATTATATAATATAATTGAGCAAAAAGGCATCAAAACAAGTACAGCAAATTAAAGAATCTTTTTTTATTGGAAGAGGCCCCTCCCTTCACATGAATATTACGTAATATCAGACAGTAACGAACTGCTGGGTTTTATCATTAGGATATAAAAAATTTAAAGCTATAATTAAAGTAAAAGCAATTAATTTCTTTCTTGTGCATAGTAACTTAAATTTTCACCAATATGATCTGAAACACTCAGTATTTACTTTATAAATCTGGATTAGAGCCAGTACAGATCCGTGAGATATTCTAAGGTAACCGGAGGATACGCTTTCCAGAACAGCAGTTTCTTGTTAAAATAGAAACATTAAATTGCTAGAATATTGAATATTGGTTATTGATAAAATACTTTTACACAAGTTAGCCTATGCTTTAATTGATTTCACTGATTTATTTGTAAATTTTCACATCCACCTTCGTATTCTGTTTCATAAATCTTATTATAGAACAAATTGCAGACAAGACTCCCCTTTAAATACAATGTTTAGGACCTACACTACAGATTTTTTCAAAATTAATATATTCTTTATGTTTATAAGTGCCTAAAATGGCTATAAAAACACTAACATTACCTGAATGTTCTTTGTAATTACTTCCTCGTTTATTGTGAATGCATTAATCTTAGTTTAAAATTTAATTAAGTTGTTAAGACAGATTTAGTGGATATTTCTTTGGACTGTCTAGCCTGTAAGTACCTCTTTTGGTAAGAAATAAATAAATAAAAAATCGTGCATGTGGCTAAAGTCTGTGTGCAAATTTACACAACTAGCATTTTTGAGCAGTTGCTTCAAAGTAATGTATGCTTTGCTTTTAAAGAAATGCTTCGAAAAGGTCAAACGTTCTAAGGAGGAACAGTTACTTTATAGCTGTTTAAATTTGTTTGTTAATTAAACACTGCATTGTCAACAATTGCAACTGGTCCTAACGGTGGTAAACCAGGTGGGAGGACCTACCCAGTGCCCACGCTCTGTATAATACTCCGATGATTATAATACTAATTGCTACTTAAAACGTGTGATGATCGTTTGGCTGAACTATGACTACTAAATTTACCCTGACAATAATAATACCAAGAAAGAAAATACTTATAACACCTGCAGCTCTCTCTTAATGTTTGATACATCTAAAAACTTCGAGATGACTTGTTTAGTCGTAATAATTGATGAAAATATGCTACTCAAGATGTCTCTGCACAAACAATTTTAAAAACGTCTGCAACGGGTGTGATTTCGATGGGACATTTCAAATTCCTTTCGTCCGTATGTACATTCGTCTGTGCATTTCAAAGCCAATAGCCATATTAATATGTTTATTTATATAAAGATCAAGAGATAAGGTAGTGTCTAACACCAAGTACACTCTACAAAGATAAATAATAAATAAATCATCCGCGCTCACTAATAAGCTAGCAGTCGCGTTTCTTTACAGGAATAATATCTATTCCTACCTAATTGTTGCATTGAAATTCCTCAAGAATATACGGATTTAACTAAGAATGTGCTTAGTTACACTATATAAGTCAATAATTTTGTGTTAACTAAGACCATAATCAATTATATTAATTACATATTAAAGATGATGTACATAGCAACGTGCAGTCACGTAACCAAAACGCTTCACGCACACCAAGGTCGATAATTCCATTTTTTGTTCAAATATAGACGAGTTGCACCATTAATCCGGATTTTGTCGGTGATATTTTACATACTTAAAATTATACAACCCACATTTCTCAGTAATGTATTAAATATTACATATCTGTAAAAACATTAATTTCTAATCTTTGCATTCTTTCGATAACCTGAATTCTAGTTATGCTAGCAATTAAAATTCTAAAATGAATTTGTCTAGTTCTCATTTGTCAATTCTCATTGTAACACTAGTATCCACATGGTCCCCTGCGGCTATGCAGAGTAAACTAGTATCTACATAACCCCTTACGACCATAAAGATTCAGTTAAAAATGAGAACAAAAGCCAACATATTCAATAAAGAATTAAAACCTACTGAAAACAACACTTTGTCAGAGAAATCTCTGACAACCTACATCTGTTGTGCTAGAGACCAGATAGTCCTAAACTGAATTTATTTACATACCATGTCCTTAAAAATCTTCATTCTAATGGATTACATTTTCATGAAGGATTGGTTATCTATCATTTTATTTCTTGGAAATGCTTAGCATTTGAAATGTTCTTCGCCCTTATTCTGGAGTTCATCAGAAAGATCAGCCACTCATAAGATCTTTCATGCAAAAACCAAGATAATTTCCACAAATGTGAAGTTTTTTAAATTAATCGTTAGATGTTTTACACTGACCGATGGAAACAACGAATCTTCACCAATCTATTACCTAATAGTACAAGCAAATTAACGATTTAGGGTAACCAAAATTAATAAAAGGATCATATCTGGTATTTAAGTAGGCAATAACCTGGAGAATCAGATGATGCATTCTTTGCACTTCCAAGATCCGGGAAAATTCAAAAAAATTTGGAAAAACTTTTTAATTTTCGGTTTTTTTGCTCTAGCGGCCAAAATAATGAAAATAGAGAAAGAAGTTCCCAACAAACGTTGTAGCTCGTCTTTTTCTCTACAAAAAAGGTCTTTACAAATTTTTGTCTTACTTAAGCCATTTAGAAGATAAATCGAGTTTTCCACTTACAGTTTTAAGCCGCCTCGAAATGCGCGAAAAATGAGAATTCTCCAGGAGTTTCGTACGACCGAGCTCATCGATCGATAATTCTTACCATTCAGAGCCCCTAAAAAAATGGAAATAACATGAAATGTAGAGAAAAGTCTCAGCTTTAATGTGGAACTAATCACAAAATTCATAAAAAAATGTGTCAAGGAGAGAAAGTGTCAGAAGATGGCTTAGTGAACTTTGTACAGTTGATCCACAGATTTATTCATATCTTTGCCGGAAGTTGTTAGAATTTTGGAGTTCAATTCGCTATATCTTAAGTGATAATACTAGCACAGTCTTAATATTTGGACTATAACTACAATAAAACATTTTCTTTCGAATGACTTTATAGCTTTTTAAATGCACGCAGTACTTTTTGAATTTGTCTACATTATTCATACACGTTCAGAAAATGCACAATTATACAGTAAAACATATAGAACTTATTTGTTTCTTAAAATTCTTCAATTAAATTTTCACGAAATATAGATTAAAATACGTGGAATCGAATCCATGCAGTGAAAAAGCACCCTTTGTTACGGGAGAAATAGGCAGGATGCATAAAACTCAAAGACGTGAATAAATCAACTGCATAAAGTTTACTAAGCCATCTGCTAACACATTTTTCTCTATGATAAAAATTTGTATGAATTTTGTGATTAGTTCCACTTTAAAGCTGAGACCTTTCTCTACATTTTACGTTGCTTTCATTTTTTTAGCGGCTCTGAATAGTAATAATTATCGATCGATATGTCCGGTCGTACGAAACTCCCAGAGAATTCTCATTTTCCGCGTATTTCGGAGCGGCTCAAAACTATAAGTAGAAAACTGGATTTATCTTCTAAACGGTTTAAGTAAGACAAAAATTGACAAAGGCCTATTTTGTAGAGAAAGAGACGAGCTACAAATTTTGTTGAAAACTGTTTCCTGTTTTTTCATTATTTTAGACGTTAGAGCACAAAAACCGAAAATCAGAAAGTTTTTCCAATTGCATCATTCCATTCTAAAGGTTATTAACTACTTAAATCCTAGAGATGATTCTTTTATTAATTTTTGCGAGGTTCTTACAACATTTTGCCTTCATTGCCTGTACTATAACTTGTGGGGCCTCTATGCATGTTTAAAAATGAATTATTTTTTGCTTGCTTATAACTATAATAAAACATATTCTGTACAGGATTTTGCAAACAGCAGAGAAGTCTATTTATGAGAACTGAAAAGAAACACTATCTGTAACATTTGTTTTTAATCTTTGCATTCTTTCGATAACCTGCATTTTGGAAACGCTAGCAATTATTATTCTAAAATAAATCTATTTCTTATTTGACAATTCTGATCTGATATAGTTTCGATTAATATTCAGTAGAATGAGTTTTCTGAATCTTGCCGGTTGCTCCTGTTCTTAAAAACATTTACTGGGTAAGCTGCAGGCCTACTAGTAATAATACAATATGATGGTACAAATGGCAAAACGAGATTATCGTTTTTAGAGGAATTCCAAGAATCTGACCAAGTACAAATTCAATTTGATATCCACGAACCCGACTCTAAGAGAAAAGGACTAGCAGAATTAAGAACTGGTGCATGTCTGGAATAGGAACAAAATTTCTGAATACATCTAATTTTGTTTCTTTGGTTTAAATTGGTTATTGAGAGTATTGTTAAATACAGTTTATTTCAATTTAATGTTATTTATACAGAAAAGAGATTTTTTTATATTATATCAATTACAGGTTGTATTAGTTCAAGGGTTAGTTTAAAACGCTTTGCACTTTACTCTGGAAACATCGCTTTACGCAGTACAGCTCAGTTTCATCAATGCATGTTGCTATTATCCCTGAAACCTTCAGTGTGACGCTGTCTCTGGACATGTAGTTTTTATAACAGAATTCTTGGACACTACGTTAGCATCATCGGAAGATGAGGCTAAGGCAGTTAAAAGTAAAGTAAGAGCATGCCTATATTTACATTAAAATATTACATGGTTAATCGAAATAAACTAATACCACCATACCTACCTAAACCTCTATCATGGATCGACGAATCGCGACCTGATAACCAATAAAGCGAACTGTTTGGGATTGGAAGCATAATTCAATTTAAAATATAAAATAAAATACTCGTAAAATCGTATAAGACATAACACTTACATATTAACAAACTACACAAAAAAACATATATGTATATAAACTCGCAATAAATAAATAAATTTATAAACAACCAGACGGTAAAATTCATTAACAGCATCCAAGCATTTTTCAATTAGTAAATTTTTTAACCTCTTTTTGAAAGTGAATAGGCTGTTACAATTTTTTAGATCAGTGGGTAAGTGATTGTAAATTTTACAGCCGTTGTAGAACACACTTTTTTGACACAATGCTGTTGTATGCTGATGATGAATTAACTGATATTTATATCTTGTTTGATAATTGTTGTATGTTTGGTTAGTAAGAAATGTAGATTTGTTTTTAAAAACATAGCAACATACTTCATAGATTTAAACAAAGCAGAGTTAATATTTTTAAGGCCTTAAAAGATCCTCTGCATAAATCTCGGGGACGTTAACTCTCCATAATCCTAATGTCACCTTTTTGAAGAATAAATCCCCGACGAACATAAGTAGTACTCAATCCCCACAGCATAATTCCATAACGTAGATGAGAGTGTATGTTAGCGTAATGAAATGTCTTTAAAGAATCTTTACCACATTGACTTTTTAAGTTGCGCATACCATAGCAACATTTACCGAGCTTCACACACAGGCTATCTACGTGAGCAGCCCACGTCAAATTTCGATCGAATATAACACCCAATATTTTAGCAGAATCTGTTATTAGGAATTCGTCGTTAGAGTTCTGCTCGATATTATACCTAAATGATGTAGTAGTTTTTTCTTTATTAAGCGCAAGCCGATTTTTCTCTGATCAAATTATAATGTCTTTATATAGATCCTTAGATATATTTTTTACTGCGTCAGGACTTTTTTGAACAAATAACCATCACCATCGGTGAAGCACGTAATGTGAACGTTGTATTTGCTTTGAATGTATAAAGCGAGGTCGTTGGCAAAGATGAGGTAAATGAGTGGCCCTATTATGGAGCCTTGTGGTATACCGGCATTTATTAGACATTTATTGCTTTTTGTCCCATGCACATGGGCGTGGGTTTTAATATAGCTGGATAAAAAATCTAAGACAGGGCCCCTAATACCATATTCTATTCTGTCATAATCTGCGCAGTCAAAGGCACGTGTATAATCTATAAAAAGTCCAAAAGCAAATAATCCTTTATATATCTAGGGCGCCTACTATCGAGCTATGAAAGTTTACTAATGCAGTGTCTACACTTTTAGTTCTTCAGAAATCCTATTGAACTGACGATAAAGGTTATTCTTGAAAAAGGAACCACTCAATTGTTCTAAAAATGCAAGTTCCATAACCTTAGACATACCAGAAATTATGCTTATCGCTCGATAATTATATTAAGAGTTCTTGTCTCCCTTTTTAAATAGTGGAATAACTTTACTAATTTATAAGTTGTCAGGGAAGATTCCATTTACAAAGCATAGGTTAATTACGTAAGTTAACGGTAGAACGAAATTATTTTTACATTTCTTTAATAAGTTGTTGGTCATATTATCCAGACCACTGGAGTGAGAGGACTTTAACCTGCTAATAAAAGATAACGTATCTATTTCAGTGACTGGTTGAAGAAAAAGAGATTGAGAAAAAAGTGGTATGTTTGTGTTTAATAAATTTAAATCGATGGAGTCAGCATGGACATTTATATGACTTGTAGTAAAGTGAACACTGAAATTATCTGCAATAACCTTATCTGGCAAAAGGGAACCATTCTCATGAACAACTATTCTTGTCTGTGAAGCAGAAGATTTCCCTACCACCTCATTTATTGATATCTATTCTGTTATCAAAAGTATGCTGGGTAACATTGCAGTTTTCAGCTTTTCCGTGTTTGAGATGGATAATATGTTCTTTGAATCCCGTCTTAATTACACACTCCGTTTGCTAAACATTCCTTAAATTACAATAATTGCATATAATTTCCTTTACTTTGATTACATTTTATCCTTTGACTTGCCTAAAAAATCTAGCAATTTATTTTCCGATATATGAACATCTAACATATTTGATTTTTTTTTAAATTCTGCTTAGACCACCGGTACATCGTGGTTCATGGGGAATTGACCAGACCAGAAATGTTTACCTTACAAGTAAACTTATTAATATTTATTGGTCATTTGATAAATTTGACATATTTCTACTTGTTTTTCAGATCAATTTTAACAAATCTGGTCCGTAATTTCTGTTAAAATCGAGACCGCTAGTTGGTAAATATATTACAATGTGTTCAATATATTTGATTGTAGATTTTTTTTAGAAAGTTATCAAAATGTTTTAAAAGATTTACTAGTTGCTAACTGCATAATTTTCTACTTATAATACTGGTCTAGAACTAAAATATATGTTAAGGATCTATATCTCATCTCCCATAAAGTTTACTCAGTAAATATATACATGGAATAATTAATATTGGTAGAACTGTGTATAAGGGAATGAATTGCCGAATATGTTTATTGCGAAATGTAGAAATTAGTCCTAAGTATACAATATGGTGCCTAAATAGAGATTTTAACTGATTTAATTTTAATTTGACAGAACTTTGTTTGCGATTTTGTATCGTTAAGACATGTACGTGAACGGCATTAACTAAAACTAATTTTACCCCCAGACGGAAAACGAAGAATAATTAACCTTTTAACATGTTTGATCGCGGGCATTACCAAATGAATCAACAGTATTTCGTTCAAACTGCTTTCCTTCAAATACGATTTTCCATACTGGTAATTGCCAAGTATGTTTTTTAAGAGTAATGTTAAGTAGGGAATCATAATTAAGCCTAAAGCGACTAATAATATAACATTTTTTAAAACATCGTTCTTTTTGGTACGCTGACCGATCCAAGGTGGATAGAGGAGCTGGAGCAGGAATACGTGTAGAACTATCAAATGCGTTCCAAACAGAAATTCTCGCTATACTTGAACATGTACGTGAGAATGTTAGTCTCTGACATCTCCATTATTTCAGAAAGTGACGGTACTAAGGCCGTCGGCCGCTAACAAGTTATCATTCAGACCGCCATGAGCTTAAAATTATGGGACAACTGATCAGAGAACACTCCGGGTACCGGAATCTGGAATCCGAAATAGACTTCAATAAGAAAACTGAAAAACTTAATACATGAGGAACAAATAATACATTTTATGATGCAGAATCTGTGCTTGAGTGCAGTAATTTCATAAAGACTAGAAGAAATTATAATTACGGGCAAATAGGGTAGACCTATCAGTAGTTGGCACCTGTACTAGTTATTGCCATAGTTATACAGGGTGTAATTAGTTTCATGTCATTAAAAAAACTGGTGGTAGGGAACGACAAGACAAACAAAAAAACCTTATATAACATGGGGTCTAAAGCTCATAGTTTTGGAGAGAAAAAAATACACAAAAATTTCGCAAATTTTCAATAAAATTTTTTTAGAGCTGCTGGAATATTGAGGTAGGTTTAGATCTAGATCTGATCTGAAGAAAACTATACTCTAACTCTCCTTTGTGCAACATTTTACTTACTGTTGGTGTTTGGTTACGTACACACGTCCAACCCCCGTTCGTTGTTTTTGTTATTTTTGAATTTCGCGTCATTGTGTATTTATAGTTTGTATGTTTATATAGATTTATTTTATTGACTTACCGTTCAAGTTGTCAAATTTTTGATTACGTACAGACACAACTTACTTGTTCGTTCTTTTTGTAATCCTTTTTGGCTTTTGTACCAAGTTTTTATTTCATTTTTCTTTATTGACAACGTCAGTTGATAGTTTAGTGTTTAGTGTGGAACGAAGTGCGTATGTACTTAATTCGACGTACCGAACTGTGTATTGATACAGATGCAGAGATTTAGGTAGGTAGTAAGCTTTTAACCCATGTTATGTTACAAATGTTAATAAACCACATTTAAATTTTCTAAATTATAAACAATCCAATATTTTGTTCCGAATTAAAAAACACGCATGTAAAGAAATGCTCTGTTTAAACCTCTATGGCCATTATTTGCTTGCAATTGTGCACGAAGAGAGAACGAATTATTTACCTCTTTATACTTGCCTCAGTTCAGCCGTCTATCAAAGGCGGTCGATTGTCCTTTGACAACGCGTGTGCCGGCGAGCACTTTTTTATGACAATTTAAAAGTTGTATAATTGGGAAGTACAAGTCCATCGACCAAGAAAAGCAGTGGTTCTCAATAGTTGTCTACCATAATATTAAATATGTTAACCTAGATCAGTGTTTTTCAAAGTGCCCCTAGAGGAAAAAGTCATAAAGGTTTTTTGTTTGTCTAGTCGGTCCCCATTACTAGTTTTTTTTAATGACATGAAACTGATTACACCCTGTATATTTTCGCTTTGTCAGTTAAGATTTTTAATTGAACCTATCTAATTCCAATATATTTCAGGAAAGGAATGATTCATACGGAAAATGCTGAAAGTAAAAAGGAATACTAAATTGTATCGAAAACAATATTTGGGTGAATATACTTAGAAAGCCCTGTAAGCAATCAGGAACGACATGTCCAAACTGAAGACAGCAAGTTAACGTTTCACGATCAGTTTTGTAGCTTAAAGTGTCTGAAATAAAAAATAAGGCATGCCTCCATGGATTTTCACCAGCATTTTTGGAAGAAAAGAAGCAAACTTTGGTGGAGTGGATTTTAGAATCCCAAAGAAAGTGTTTCCCGAGACAAAATATTAATACCAAACCATTTGTTAAGAAATATTTTGACAGGGTCGATAGAACAACTATATTTAATTAACACCTTTTTGAGTCGTCATTTAAATTTAGGGATACGAATTTCTGAAGCTTCTACCAGTGCCAATAGTCAAATCTCTGCAAAGGGTGTCAAATCTTGATTTACAAATGTAGAAAATTGTTTGAATGGGCTTAATATTAGACGATCCGACAAGAACTTTTAATAGAGACGAGACAGTTGTCAGGATTTGTTCAAAGCAAGTAATAGTAATGGCACAAAAAGGAACCAGAAATGTCAACGAAGTTAATACTGTGCCAACTACAATACTGCGTTCTAATAAACCCGAAAATGTGAAAGACATGACGCGAGAAACCTCTGCGAGAACGAGACAAATCACGGCACATCAAAAAAAATTCTGAATTTGTGCGAACTGGAAAATAAAATAACGAGACTGACGGTACAAAAAGTGAATCTGAAATTCAGAACATGGAATCACAAAATCCACTCAATACAAAAAGCTTCTGGGCTATACCACACCTGAACATTTCATATGATGACCTTAACGGTCATCATATAGAATCAGAATGAAAAATGAGTTACATAAATCAGCATCTAAAATTTTGCTTGAAAAAGAATAGAACTTACAGCAAAGACTTACTTAACCTGTGTTTGAAATGCTTGAAAAACCGATTGTAACATTTAAATAGAAATGATTTTAGTTGAAAAGAATCGTCAAAAATTTAAAATTAATGCATGATTATTATCCATCTAAAATAAAGTTTATTTTTCTATAAAACATGCACAATAATTATTCAGATTTGTTATCGCTGGTTGTAATGATATATCAATTTTTAGGATGGATGGAGCAATTTATTTTCTTTCACAATGAATTTTGAAAAATAACGTTCAATACATATAGTAATTAATCCCATTATATAACATTATTTTATTACTAAGTCTTTAGATTTTACAGGTGTTGAAATCAAAAGTATCCGTAAAGATACCAATAACTTATAGGTTTTTGTCACACATATACCCAAAAATCACCAACACTCGCCATATCACAGACCTCTTATTAGCGACACAGTGATACTCAAATGAGAAAGAAAAAAAATGGATTTAATTACAAAGAATCATAATATAATTTTCGTTAATTCTGTATTTGAAAAGAATTTATTGTATTATATTATAAAAGACTTTATTAAAATGCTGCATATTATAAAGTAACGCTTATTTAGATGATTTAATTATAATTTTTACTAAAACAATGATTAACGATGAAGTATTCACGTCCATTAAATTACTGAACTATCCAACTATAAGGTTGGCCTAATGTGCATAAAGAAATATTTTATGAAAGAAAGTTAATTTTTTGAAACACAAAATTAAATAAAACATTTCAGTAATTTCATAAAGACTTTAAGTAAAGTTAATATAACAAGAACTATTGTATGTAGATACTACGGCAATTTATCTGAAAATATACTATGGTCAGCAGAGAAGTCATTTTACAATTTTAACTTGGATTAAATGTTTCTTAATTATACGTGAAGAAGGCCAGAATGATGTATAGGCATTTTAAATTTTAAAGAAAATATTTTATGCAAAGGTCGATTTTCTATCTCTTCTATATATTCTTCTAAACGATACATGACACTACATTAGTTTGTATGCATCATATGGGTAGGACCCGCAATAATTCAGTACTGTATAACTGTCATCAGATTCGGCATATCTCTAGATTTTCTTTTGTATAATCCATTCGTATTGTATATATGTATTTTGTAATATTCCTAAATTATTGTATAATGTTTGTAATTTATTGTATTTTTTTACATATTCCTACTTGACTTATTCTATCCAATTTTTGTAATCACACAGAATTATTTATTTTATTTATTATTATCGCGCGAGCAGATCTGTGAAATCCGCAGCACTCAGGCCTGTCGGTCCATTGCGCATTCGCGTCATGTGCGATCTTCTAGAAGAGACCAGTGCTCTCCGCAAAGAATAGCAGTCAATTCCATGGTTTATCCCGTAACTCCTCCGGCTGTAAAAATTGCCTTTGGAGATGCCTATACCTTAACGCACCTAAGGGTGCGCAATTGCATAGGATATGAGTGGTGGTTTCATCCTCCACTCCACACATCCTACAAATAGGGCTGTTTTTCAACCCCATTGTGTGAAGATGTTTGTTCAGAGGACAGTGTCCTGTTAACAAGCCTACTATCCGTCTCATTTTTTCTCTATCGAGCCCAAGCAGCCACTTAATGGTTGAGTCAGTCGATGGCCCCTTTATATGGAGCCTCGACTGCCTCATTCCAGGGACCTGAGTCCAATAGTTGCTGAACCTTGCAGTGGCCCAGTCTCGTAACTCTGATTGAATCAGACTTCTTGGCAAACCGAAGGCTGGCTCAGGGCCAGGAAACGGACTTATTGCTTCTTCTCCCGCCAATCGGTCTGCTTCTTCGTTGCCCTCCACACCTCTGTGACCGGGCACCCATATGAGTTTGACAGAGTTGTGTTCGCACAGTTCTGTCAAAATATTCCGACAGTTTAAAACTAGGCTTGAGGTCACTTTGTTTGACACTAGAGCCCTCAAGGCTGCTTGGCTGTCGCTACATATATAAATATGTTTGTTGGCGATACCTCTCCTGAGATTCTCGCTTGCACACACCAATATGGCATATACTTCTGCTTGGAATACACTAGGATACCTTCCAAGTGGCACCGATATACGACCCCTTGGTTTGCAGCCGTGTATGCCAGCACCAGTTCCCTCCTGAGTCTTAGATCCATCTGTGTACTACTTGAGACCTTTGGGACTCAGAAGACGGTTTTTATCGCGCTCCCAGTCCTCTAGACTGGGAAACACCTCTGAGTATGGAATAGTGAAATTATAAACAGGGAGACACCGGTCATCCTCCGCTTGGGTGATGACCCGGTCCCTTACCGGCAGATCCAGGGCCTTTGTGTGCCCCCATCCCCGGCCAATCCTATTCCACATTCCATTTTTGAACAGTCTATTTGCTGCTTTTTTAGCTTCCAGTTCCACCTCGATATGCAAGGGCGTGAGTCCAAGAATGGCCTCCATTGCTATCGTTGGAGTGGTTCTGATAGCTCCTGTAATTCCAAGGCAAGCTAGCCTTTGAACTTGACATAGGCGAGCCCTAATCGTGGAGCGCTCCTGGCATCGCCACTACACTAGTGCCGCATATGTTATTAAATAACACAGAATTAAATATATATTTATCTACCTGTCTACCAGTGGCACCATTCTTTATATGGATGAAACTTCATTATTTGAAGGACTCGCTGACATTTCTTTCAGAAAATTGTAAGTATTGGCGAAGTATCTAATATTGCTTGCTTGTCGCATAGAAAGAGTGACCACAAAATTCGCAAAATTTGCAACCTGCTTAACTACGAGACAGGAAAAACAAATTTAACGCTAAAGCTAAGTAAAAATCTAGACAAACGTATTTATCCATTCTTTTATTTAGGAGTTGATAATCTCTATTTTGGCGGTTAAACCAGTTAGAATAGATACTTTTTAATGGGAAATTTAAAAAATATTTATGATGTTTTATTCATGAAAATAGGTCAAGAGTTTCAAGTATTAACATTTCTTAACCGAGTACTGTATATATAAAGGAGCTACAATAAGTAGGGGAGTCTGCTATCCTTGCAAACATGAATCCTAGCATGATATGAAAAAATACAATAAAATAACTAAAATACTGAGAAAATACCACGAAACTTACATAACTCCCAAACCGATCGCTTGACGATAACCACTCCCCTACAATGGTGGGTTGGGGGGTCTTGAAATGCGTATTAGCGCCATATTAACACTGACGAAAAATCCAGATAAATAAGAAAGATACTAAGAAGACAATGCAGGACATACAGGTCTTCTAAACTTACCATTAAGCGATAACTACCATGAGGGGAGTTGAAATGAGTATTGGTACCATTATAACCGAAAAAATAAAACTCAAGTCTGGGGAAAAATCTGGAAAAACAATCAAAATATTAAAAACATACCACGGACCCTATTTATTTTTAATTAGATTTAATTTAATACCTTTAACGTTGAGTTTGCTTTTTTCGAGATTATGGAGGTTGCAAAAACGGGCTAATATTTACACTTTCTGCGGACATCCCTCCACTTTCTGGAGTATGTGCTGACAGCCACCGACCGGTATGCCGAAAGAAATTCTCTTGTTCGACAATGTTAGCAACAAATATTAAAAATAACGGTTTTATTGGAAACATGTAAACATACATATAGAAGCATATTCCATATAGTGCCTTGCAAAGAAAATTTTTACACTAAACCTTATAAATCACCTACGTAGAATTGTATGAAACCAGTCGTAGAGTGCATGTTGTCGTTGCACGTGTATGATTTGCACTCAGTGTTGTTCACTGGAAAATGTTGTTACTATTTTCATTGGCGTATGGCAGTTAAATAGTTTTGTAGCATGATGTGTTAATAAAGAAACATTTTGCTCGATGTTATTGATTTAGAGCTTTGAAAGAAAGATATAAGTGTTGGCCGAAGAAGGACGTTATTAACATTGCAAATTCCTCTAAAATCAAATTGAACTTAAATAATTAAATAACAGTTATTTCTTGCAAATTCTTCCATGTGAAACACCTGCTACTACTTTTATATTTGGCCAACTTTCAACAACTAAACAGAAAGTGCTACATTGTAATAAAATACATTCTTTATAGGATTCGGCAAACAGCAAAAAAGGTAATCTATGAAAATTAAATAGAAGACAGTTTTTCTTTCTTTTCGTGGCCGTAAGGGCCTATGTGGATACTAGTCTACTCTTCATGATCGTAAGGGGCTATGTGGATCATCATTCACATTATCCACATTATCATCAATCAGCCCAATCGCGTCCACTGCTAAACATAGGACCCCCGTAGTCCATTCCATCGTCTGCGATCACGTGCTGCGTTCATCCAGTTCCTCTCTATCCTTGTCATATCATTCGCCCATCTTGTTGGTGGGCGTCCTCTATGTCAAGAAGCGCCTTGCTATGTGGGAATGAAAATTGTCAAATAAAAAATAGATAAATTCACTTTAAAATTTTATAATCGCTAGCACAACCAGAATGTAGGTTATCGATAGAATGTAGGCATTTTCAGAAAAAATAATTGGTACCTATCAAATATTAATTCAGTTATCAAGCGCAATAGATAATATTATTGCAAGTTTGCAATAATATCATCTATTGCGCTTGATAACTATATTAATATTTGATATTAACTATATTAATTATCAATATAATTGTATGCAAATGCAACTTCCTGGAACTGTAAAAGCTCTATAACAATAGAAACAAATGAAAATATATTACCAGAAAATACTAGTAATTATTCAAACTTTTACAAAATACTTATCACAAATAAGTTTAAACTTATTTGTGATAAGTATTTTGTAAAAGTTTGAATAATTACTAGTATTTTCTGGTAATATATTTTCATTTGTTTCTATTATACCAATTATTTTTTCTGAAGATGCCTACATTTTATATAATTAATTATTTTATAAAAAAATTTAAATATTTATAAATTTTAGAATAGATAATTATGAAAAAATTTCCTCGTGTAAAAAATGTCGTGCTTTATCGGTATCTAAAGTAATATTTACATAGGATTTAAAACTGGTATGGTCAAAATTTCTTAAAATGTAGGACATTTTTTAATATAACTTAGTAGAACTTCAAAACTGTCTAAATATTCAAATTTCAGTCAATTATTTAGAATAGACACATACTGAACACAAAATATTTTAATTTTTTTTCGCTCCATTTCTGAAATATTTTCGATATTCGACGTGAGGGGTCAATACATTTGAATCATATATTAGTAACATGATACATAATACGTAAAGTTTGCTATTCCCATTGCAATATGAGCTCTGCTAAGTCTATCTGCACATTATAAACATTGTCACATTCTAATTCATTCTAAGTACTGAAAATTGTAATACAATTCTTCTCTAAGTTTAATCAAATATACGGAGATATGGATGGCTCTTGTTACTTTGGGATCCAACATGTTAAAACTAGTGACAATCAGTAACACAATGTATTCAGTTAAAGGATCAATCCCATGTTATACAACCAATGACTTTAGGCATTGAAGTTTCGAATTAAGTTAGATGCCATCAAAATAATGTCCTAGGGAAATAGCATTTAATTCAAATTAAAATATTTGGAGTGTGACGAAAGTTTCCATCTTGAAACCGAAGTTGTGACTCATGATTTATTGTTCTTGGTAGTGTAGTTAGAGTGTCTGATGGTTTTGAATAATGATATATAGTGTTCATTCTCTTCGGTTAAACTTTCGGTAAGGAAAATTATTTAAGAATAATATTGTAGAATACTCAAAATCGAAAATGAAATCATACCAATAGTGGAACATGCAAAAAACTTCTCATTTTGGACAACAAATTCAAATTTATACCACATGTAAACAACTTAATTAAAAAAATCTTATATTTCTTCCAGACTGCTGTATGCAAACTATAAAATTAGAAAGAAAATCTGCGAGTCGGTAGTGCTCCCTATTTTTCATTGCTGTAATATTATATATTACCCTTGTTTAGATTCGGTCACAAGCTGCCGTATGCAAAAGTACAAAACACTTATCTGTGGGCTACGTAAATTTAATCATAAAATTCGATCTCACTTGGAAATACCATTTTTTGGTTTTTGTTCACCTACTTATTACTCCTACACCTATATATCTTATAGATAAATTAATACATCGCAATCAAATTCATGACGTAAATATAAGAGGAAGTTGCACTTTAACCGTGCCATACCATACGACTGCCATGTTTCAAAAATGCTTTACCTTTAATGCTGCTAAACACTACAATGCCTTAAACAATACTCTTAAAACATGTTATTCAATAAACTTATTTCATCACCACCTCAAACTTTCCTTACTAAACTCGCAATAGTGTATTATCGTTTTCTTTTTTTTTACTCGCTTCTATCGCATTTTCGATCAAATATTGTAAGAACGTCAATATCTTTACGTTCTTTTTTCATCTCGTTTTGTACTGTTAAATTATGATTAGGATTATTATTATTATTATTATTGTTACTATTTTTTATTATCATTATCGTTACGTTATTACAATGACTAGGTACCACTATTTCCGTCTCTTAGTATTTAGTGTTAGAATGATCTTATGTTATAATAACATAGGATTGAGGTTAAGTGTAAGAGTAGCCGCGCAGGTTAAACTTCGCCTCAAATATAAATAAATGTATGTTTATATACATTTACTGAATTCATTATTATTATTATTATTAATTTTTTAATTTTAAAGTTTTAAAAATTAGAATGATTACCTGCTCAACTATAGGGGCTTTTGAAGAGCCCAAGAAGAAAGGAGGAGATAATATCTCAAATCTATAAATCACAAATTTCTTACACTCATGTTTTTTGCTACAAACTTTCTGCAAATATCATTAGCAGTGCCGATGTAAGGTTAATTAGTCATAGACCTAGTGCAGGTTCTTTTTCCACATTTTACTTCCCTCGCTTATCGAAGGAAAGCGCAAAGTATTGTGATCATGAAAAAATCATTCTCCAATATTTCTTAGGATTTTCATGTCTCAGACCATGTCACAGTGAGTCATTCATGTATTTTTGGCCAAAATTCAAATTAACCGATTTTAACACATTTCCGAAAAATGAGTAATAAACAAGCTTCTTGGTAAGGGTGACCATTATACCTAGGGGAACAGAAGACTCCGAACCCTATACCTGCTTCAGCTACGGCTCGAGAACGAAACATGCGTTACGTGTTAAGATTATACAGTGAATATTTAGTGTTTTTTGAACTGTGAATTTTTTGTTTTTTGTCTTCAATTGAATGAATCGGTAATGTCTGATATAGAACAAGGTAAGAACTTTATTGTAAGCAGTGACTTGATTTTGTTTGCCATTTGGGGCCTAAGTTATAGCCTTTTATCAGGTAAGCGGTTTTCCCGTAAATTTTTATGAAAATTAAACGTTACGTTTTTGCTACGCTTTACTTCCCTAAGCTTCCACCTTGTATTTTCATTATGATATTGAATGCAGTGTTCAATACATGCCCTGTGAATTTCGGCTGCCTATAGCTGCCTTTTTTGAGTTAAGGCATTTTGAATATGTTGATACAGGCGAAAAACATTAAATTTCAGATGTAATAATAATTTATTATTGATATTGCAGTCTCTGATTCCATTCAATTCATAAATTTGTTCACTAGTCACAACATCTCTAATGTATACCATCATTTTCTTCACAACCCCTATATTCGATAAGTAAGCATATGAAATTGGCAAACATTATCATACCTCCTCTTTTGCGTTTTTTTCAGATTCTAGCTCCGATGTTCTATCTTATAAATCCAAGCGACTTAATTCATTCAATATTTGGAGAGAAATATCTGAAAAGTTCCAGTGAGAAATGTCAATAAGGAATTGCGACCAAGGAGGATTGGTTGTGTATGCTTTTGGTTTCACAAGAAATGCATTTTATGCCGAAGTCTTGCAACTAATTGCTGCCCCAGATATTCTAAGTACTTCGACTGGTAATATAGAAGTGGAAATCTCTGCTGATTGTGAATAAGTACGATTTCCGCAACCCGAAACCCAGCCCTATTTATCATTGAAAGCTTTCAACACTTTTTCCTTCAATTTGATTGATTGATTTGCCAGCGTAAGGTGGGCATTGCTGCCGATTCCGGTGCAGGAAGATTTGTTCCACCACGCAGCCCGATCGCCCACCGATCATCCTACCGTGTGCCGGAACAAACCCCCGGTGCTTTTATATACCGCCGGACCAGCTGCATACGCTGGATTGGACATTGGACATGCTTGTTGTCAGCAGCGAGAGCCGCATGACGCATGGGGTAGGAGTATAGGATGGAGCGTGTAGGTGTTTGTGAGATACTTCTTCTTGTTTTCCTTCTGTCTTCATCGGATGGAAAGTATAGGCGTTTGTAAGATGCTTCTTAATATTCTATTCAAATTCTAAATTTCGCAATTTTATACAATTATTTCTAGTGCCACCCCCTGAAACCCGCCCCCCATTTATCGATGAATTTTTTAAATTATTTATCCTGTAATTTCCAGCTGATATTGGGACATGCATGAGTTTCAGACTGTTGGCCAAAAATTTTTAAATTTGACCCACTGTAGCTATGCAAAAGAGATGGCGAATCTATTTGTCACCAATTATGGATGGTATTACATGCCGGCACCTGTGCACAAAATCTTCATACATGGAGCTGCAATTGGTGAGTCTGCGATGTTACCAATAGCTTAGTTCTCAGAAGAAACTCAGAAGTCAAGGAATAAAGACCTTAAACAATACAGGTGAAGCCACACTAGAAAATCATTTAGACAACTAACGAACGAAGATATTCTTCATCGCATGCTAATGCCGTCCGACGCAGGATACAGAAAATTGCCCCCAAAAGAGGTCAACAACACTACCCACCGAAGTATTAAGTCTACTAGCAATGCCAAAAGTACCCTTCAGCGACTTCGATGACACAAACACCACAGGAAAGTACCTCCCAAACCACGACTTCTGATGATTACATCGATTTGGACAGTAGTGATTAGGTGGTCATGTGTGTATTCTTGATAGGTCTTACTTGATTTATTATTTCTGTACAAAATTCTATAATAAATTTATCTTTTGAATGCCTATTGTCTCTTTTTCTTCCACAATGTTAACAATATATAATTTTTTTTAATCTTTTTCTAAAAACACCGATTAAACAATTTTTTCAACTCTTACATATCACTCTCAGGATGAGAAGGTATTATAAAAATACTTTTCTCATAAATACCCAGGGGTTGATATTTGTTTTCCTTTATTTTTCTCACAGACATTTAGGCATCAAAAGTACGTAAACCGAATTTCAAAAATATTGAAGGTTGTTTATATTTTCAACCCATATATCTCACCCACAGACGGTGTCAATTTGTTTTACTATTTTTCCCTTAATGGCCTATGCACAATAAGTACATTTGCAGAGATTCAGAATTTTGGCCAGAAATTTTAGATTCTGACCCACTGTGCATGTACATTACGAAAATTAAGGTCTTTCAATTCCGTCTGTCTGTGTCGGTCTGTTATCTCCTTGTTGGCGCATTAACTAAAAAACTACTTACCACTTGATGGAGAAATTTGCTAGGTACCTGTCGCTACTGTCGACGAAGAAATGGCTAGACTTTCCCTGGAAAATATACAGAATTAACCGCCTAAAGGGAACATTTAATTAATGAAAAAATGTGACAGACGTTAATAATATTTGACACATAGTTGAGACAATCGTCAACGAAGACACATGTTATACTTTTAACAAAAAACATGGTCAACTCGCAGAAAAAATAATTAATAAATAAAAGGTGAGAATGAAAGATGTATGTATGTATGTAAATACGTTCACTGATTTTTGTAGTAAGTAAATGATCTGTTCGTTACACATAAGTTAAACTGGTATATAAGCGTACCTCCGCCAGGCTTTGACAGATCTGTGGGTTTACTTAGGGCTGTGATTCCAATACTTTCGAGAAAAGTGAAGTGAGGTGTTCTTCTTGTTTAGCTTATGTTGTTACGACTATAAGCCAAGATAAATCTAACGAAATTATCTGCTAAATGACTGAAAATACCGCAGTAATTATTCTTTTACAATTGTTTCAATCTTCAACCAAATACGGTAAGTTTTAGAGATCCATCACAGTCCATCATTGCCTCGTATCTTCGAAATTATTATAGTTAAAATCATGAAAATATACATGTAGTTTGGTTAAAGTAGCTGTTAAACCATCTCAAGAACTATTAAATCTATTGTGTAACGCTAAAGATAAGATACCAGAACTTAAAAAATCGAGAGACTATAAGCTTAAATGTTCAAGATGCAATAGCTATACTTATGCCAAACTGGAAGAAACTTTGCAACTAGCTTTATGGAACATATGTCACCATTTCAGCATAACAAAATAATCTCTAACTTCTAACAATCATTTTCTACAAACAGGACACACATTTCCGCATAACTCTATTGAAATATTACACACCTCTAGAAAAGTTCATAAAGTAAATTCCCTAGAAACAATAGAAATTTATTAACATAATAAATACAACAATATGCATCTACTTAACGATCAATTATTCTACGTTATTTGATGTTATTTGTCCTGCTGTAGCAGGGCACTTTAATATAGGTACCTATATTTTAATATATAATCTCAAAAGGGTTATAAAACTAAATTCCCTAGAGGCAATAAATAAAATAAGTACAATAATATGCATCTTAATGATCAATTAGATTATTTGACCTGCTATAGCACTTTAATATATATTCCTTGCATTATAATTTAATTTCATTGTGTTTGATGATGTAGTGAAACTACTACACCGCAGTAACACTTCTGTCTTTCCAAAATATAGTGATCTGTTTAACAAAGTAAAACAGTGTATTATATCAATTTGTTAAACTGACTATATTTATTCGACACTATATAAAATTATAAGATCTGGGACGATATAAGCGTACTGTAAACTTTCTTCAATTTCGAATACAATTGAAGATGATGACTTCTAATGAGTATATTGCTTTTTGTTAGTAGCATATGTTTACATACAGTTATTGTTCATGATGAATAAATAACTAATGCATTTGTAAATTTGGAATAAAAGGACTGTATAACGTATTTTTTGTTATTATCTTGATCAAATAATATACTTTAATATTCTTTTAAGTTTCGAAACTGTTTAACTAGGCATTAGATGGAATGACTAAATTCTCCTAGAAAGTGAAGGGAAGGATGTTAAGGATGGAACGGTTTAAATGTCAATAATAAACTACACTGCAGTGCTACAATTATTATCTAATTGAGTTACTGAGTAGGTCTAAGTGATAAAGTTGCTTGAGAAACCATCTGAAGATGGGGATGTAACTTGTGTAAAGGGCAAACTGTGAGTTAGGTAAAATGCTTCAGGTTAAGTTGCATATATTTATGAGACGTTGATTCCTACGATGTTAGATATTAGTAGCCCAAGTAAAGAAATGATAACGAGCAGAAAATTATCCATCTGAAAAAAAAACGATACAAGTTAAATCAAAATGTAGTCAACTGTTTCAAATAATGTGTAGGTAAACGTGCTTTGTGGTATTCTCTTAATTTTTTTCTTCGTTTTGGGATATCGTACAATGTATGTATCCTCTTCCAAAATTAATATTTCACTAAATTTCTAAAATAAAAAAATACGCCAAATAATTCAGTAATTATATTTTGACACTATAAAAAATTATGAAATGTCCACTATAGGAATATTATATATTATCTTCAATTTTGACTATAGTTGAGGATTAACTTCTAATGAAAGGTATTTTCTTTGTATCAATGGCACATATACACTTAGTTACAATTCACGGCATTGTATAAATTTGTAAATTCAGAATAAAAGAACTGTATAATGTATTTTTGCTACAATTATTGTCTGAGTTAATGAGTAGGTCTAAGTCTAAAGTTACTTGAGAAACCATCTACAGATGAGGGTGTAATTCATGTCAAGGCCAACTGGGCGTTAGATAAAGTTTTTCAGTAAAATTGCATAAATTTACAAGACACTGATTGCTGAGATCAGAGAAATTAGTAGCCTAAGTAAAAAGATAACAGCAAGCCAGAAATTATCCAACCAATGAAAAACAATACAAGTTGATGCAATATTTAGTCATTTTTTAAAAATAATGCGTAAGTAAATGTTTTTTGTAGTATATTTTCAATTTCTCTTTTTCTTCTTCATGGAATTTCCTAAAATGTATGTATCCTGTTTCAAAATTAATGTCTCAAGAAAAAGATATACCCAATAATAATACACTGAATATATTTTGACACTATAAAAAATATAAGATTGTGTCCGCTACAGGAGTACTATACATGTTCTTCAGTTTCGATTACAGTTGAAGATAGAGACATCTAATACTAAGTATTTTATTTTGTATCAGTAGCATACATATATACTTACTTAATTACTATTCTAAGTATTGTATTTTGTAAAATTAGGGTGAAAGAATTGTAAGAATAACGTAATTTTTTTAATTTTCGACAATAAATAATATATTTGCAGTTCAACATAGTTTAACAAGGTAGAAGATGACTAGTTCCTTCTAGAAAGTAGATGGAGGAATGTTGAGGATGGTATATAAGGCTTAAAAGGTAAATAATAAACTAGATCCCCTACAATATCTAATGAGTATAATGTGTAGGGGTAAATGGTGAAGCAACTTGAGAAACCGTTTGTGAAAGGAGGTGTAACTCATTCTCAAGGACAAATTGGGGGTTGGATAAAATTTGTCAGGCTAAGTTGCTTATATTTACAAAACGCTCATTTCTAAGATAGAAGATATTAGTAGCCCAAAACAAAAACACAATAATGAGGAAAAAAATATCTACCTACAAAAAATACAAGTTCAAACGAAATATAACAAAGCAAAATGTTTAAATAATGTATAAGTAAATGTTATCTGTGGCATTCTCTTCATTGCTCTTTTTATTTTTGAATTTTTCTACTACGTATGTAGTAGTTCCAAATTTAATGTCCAAGGAATCTATAAAATCAACAAAATCAAAAATCTATCACTAGATTTTGAAACTAAAAAAACATGTGACTTTGCCGGTTATGATAGATCTTTGAAGTATTGAAAACGTTCCTCAATTTTGACCACCGTTGAAGATGGCCGTCTACTAATAAGTACTTTGCTTTGTGCCAACAACATATTATGTAGGTACTTACTTACTGATCATTGCATAAAGTTAATTAAGGGCAAAACGACTGTCTGAACTATTTTTTTGTATTTTCTTAATTAAACAATGTATATTTTAATATAATTTTAAGTTTGGGGATTAAAACTGTGCAACTCGGCGTTAGCATCTTACGCGACCTCCTCCACTTGCTGCACTCCTGTTAGATTATTAATGAGACCTTGAGGTACTCGACTCCCATTCTAAAATTAAGAACTGCTTCTAACATAGTAAAGTCGCTCAAAGGGGCTTTATAATTTTTACCCTTGATTTTTTATTTCAACAGGAGATATTTAATTTCAATATACTGATCGTATGACGCTTATCATTTTCTAGGTATTTATATCCAACGATACTATAATTTATCTTATCACAATGTGAAATTGAATTTTCATTATAAAGTTTGCAACAAAATTTTGATGACTTATATTCCCAAATACTGAAAATTTTGAAAACAGCTTTGGAACTAAGAACCATAATTTGAAAATACACATGGTGAAATGTAACGGCCACTTTTGAAAGAAAACAATATGGTCACAACGAACTTACTTTCTTGCATAATTGAAACATCTTTGTTGATCAGTAAGCTACCTGTATGTAATTTTTTTCGGGAAAACCAATAGTAACATATTGTTAGAGTTATAATGTACTATTATCTTACAGAATTTGAGCTAAAGCGTTGAGGCCGTTCTCGAGGAAGTCGAGATGTATTATTTTCTGGCATCAGTAAACTAAGCTTATGTAAACTTTCCAGAGTAAACTGCTAATGGAATTTTGTTAAGTTTGTACTGTACTATTAACGTACACAATTTGAACAAAATCGTTAGAGCTGTTTTTGAGAAAATCGTAATTTTCGATATTATCCCGAGGGGTTACCAGCGCCCCAAAAATACTGTACAGCAGATTTCATTTTCGGTAAAGATTTCCCCTGATTTCCTCGGTAGTTTCTTGAGATTTTCTCTCATTTTCTTTTGGATATTAGCAAAATTTGCTTCGCGGTTTAGCCCTCGATTTTTTCGGTAATAATCACTAACGACATATTTGGTTTATAATGTGCTATTGATGCATAATATCTGAACAAACTCGTTAAAGTCATTTTAAGAAAATCGAGAGCGTAGGTCAAAAATGAAAACCACTTTTGGAGATATTTGTAAGTCACTTTAAAGGAAACAACTTGACTATATTTGCACTCTAGTATGTGGAAATTATTGGTCATAGAATTTTAATAATATTTGGGGCAGATATAGAAAAATTTGAGGCGTTGGTTTCTATCACATACGTTAAAAATGAAGTATGGTCTACTTATTTTGCGCTATTCACAACCTATCACCTCCCACCCCTTCAACGGAATCATCTCAATCAGATGTCATTACTATACATAAGTGTACTAACTTTCAAGTGAATATCTCAATTTTATGTTATCAATCCCTTTAATAATATTGGAGTTGGGGTGGTGCAGGGAGGAGGTGGGGAGGTTTCTAGTATATACACCAAATCCCAAGTTTCTGTACTCTTACAAGCTTGCTTTACTTACTTTTTCCTATTTACCTCTACATTCCCCCCACTCCTTCAACAGAATCATGTCAAAATATAATATAGTTTCAGATGTCATTATAATACATATGTGTACCAAATTTCAAGTGAAAATCTCTATTTAATTTTATCAACTCTTTTAATAAGAGAGTGGTGGGGGAATGGAATATACTATAAAAAAACCTGAGGGATTCGCTTCTAGTATATAGAGCAAGTCCCAATTTTCTGTATTTTACCAATCCCTTCAATAATGGAGTAGGGGTGGTGCAGGGTTGAAAATTATTATAGAAAAATATGAGGTCTTCGCTTGTGGTACATAGACAGAATTTCAAGTTTCTGTATTCTTACCAGCTTGCTTTACTTATTTTTCCCTATTTACCCCTATTTAACCCCCAACCCTGCAGCGCAATAATCCCAAAATACAATCTGGTTCCAGATGTCATTCTAATATATACGTATACCAAATTTCAAGTGAATGTCTCAATTATATTTTATCAACCCCTTTAATAATGGAGTGAGGGGTGGTGGGGGGATGGAAAATATTATAAAAACATTTTTGGCCGCGGCTTCTAGTACATACACAAAATTTCAAGTTTATGTACTCTTATCAGCTTGCTTTACTTATTTCCCCCTCTTTATTTATATTGATCCCTCAACCCTTCACCGGATATGTTCAAAAGACAATCTAGTTCGATTTCATTATATACGTGTACACTATTTCAAGACAATATCTGAAACCATTCCAGAGAAAACGTGCGGACGGAAAAAAGTTACAGACCGACAGACAAACAGAATATTTATTTTCGCTCAAATTTAAAATCTCGACGTTTCATGGTCGAAAAATATTATAAAAAAATCTGATGCCTTGGTTTCTAGTAAATACACCAAATTTGAAGTTTCTGTACTCTTACCAGCTTGCTTTATCTATTTACCCCTAATTTAACCCCCATCCTTTCGACGGAATAATCCCAAAATATAATCTAGTTCTAGTTGATGTCAATATAATATATACGTATACCAAATTCCAAGTGAATATCTCAATTTTTTTTATCAACCCCATTAATAATGGAGTGAAGTGGGTGGCAGGGGAGGGGAAAATATTATAAAAAATATTGAGGCTTTGGCTTTTAGTACATAAACCAAATTTTAAATTTCTGAACTCTTACCAGCTTGCTTTACTTCTTTCCCCTATTTTCCCCTATTTACCCCCCAACCCTTCACCGGATATGTTCAAAATATAATCCAGTTCCAGATCTCGTTTGATATATACGTGTACAAAATTTCAAGCCAATATCTTAAACCGATCCGGAGGAAACGTGCGGACAAGAAATAGTTACACCTATTTCAAGAAAAATAATTTTTGAAAATTTGTTTACGAGTAAGTACTTTTATTTATTTATTTAGGTACGTCATCCAACAGTCAGAGACCAATTACTGGATGTGAATAAGTGTTAATAATTACATGTTACTTAGATTAATAATACTGTAATACAGAGATTATGGAGACAATAAAAAGTCACACAAAACATAAAATAGTAAAATAAAAGAAAAAAAGTACACTGGCATATCTATATAGAAACAAAAAAGTAAATGTAAGAATATATACATATATACAAAAAAAACAAAAATGCATAAATGATTTAAAAAATATATATAAAATATATGCATATACAAAGGAGAAAATATTAGAGTTCCAGTTTTTTTATAGAGGCAACAGAGCAATTAAATATATCAAGTATTTCTTGTAGGTAGTTGTACGTACTGCACATAAAATACAGGGGGGAGAATGCTAAAACGTTTGTTCGAGGTGTGGTAAGATAAAAAGTTGTATGATGTCGTGAACCAGGATGTGGTACATGAAACGGTAGTTTTATCGCAGGACAGTTTATGTTGTTATGAATTATTTTATGCAAAAACACCAATGCATGTTTTTTTCTGCGGCTCTCCAAACTGTCTACTGAGAATCTATTTAAAAGTACGTCTTGGGAATATCCAATTGGCGGATATACCCCATTAACTTTATAAGACAAATATTTTAGAAAACGCCTTTGTATGCCTTCGAGTAAGTTATAGTAAGTATTATACCCCGGGTGCCAGATTATGGATGCATATTCTAGTTTAGATTTAACGTATGTATTGAATAAGAGTGTTAGAATGTGAGTGTCAGTAAATCCAACCGAATTTCTAATAACGAAACCAAGATTTTTATTAGCAGATAAAACAATATTTTCAACATGCTTATTAAATGATAGTTTGACGTCAAATACAACGCCAAGATCTTTAAAAACTTCAGCTCTTTTTAGTGTTGTGAGATCTAGTTTGTAGTCATATAGCACAGTTTCCTTTTTCCTAGAGAATGACACAACATTACTATACTTCTAATCCACTACGTGGATGTGGAGGTAAAACTAAAAATTATCAGTCCCCATAAATTGTTATCTCCATTCTATTTGAAATGTGTATGTCACATTCCAACTTTGAACTCTAATATTATTGCTCTAGTTATCAAAATTCACTCCTGATTAGCTCAATTTTTACGTCTCCTCATCATTAGAAGATAGGATTTATAATATGCTCCTTTAGATGTATAAGCAAAAATTTTCTCTAATTTAGACTTGACGGTGTATGAAATGCGAATTTATAGCTCCGTTTTTGGAAATCAGTTATTATTTAGAAGCGAATTATTTTTTGTTTGCTTATAATTGTAATGAAACATATTCTTTACAGTATTTTGCAAACAGCATAAAAAACTATGTATGAGAACTAAAAAGAAAAGCTGTATCTAAAATCATTGATTTCTATTATTTGCAATCTTTCGACAACATGAATTCTGGTTACGCTAACAATTAAAATCCTAAATTGAATTTGTCTGTTTCTTATTTAACAATTACAGATAGTTTTTCTTTTTATTTCTCATAGATAGTTTTTTTCTGCTGTTTGCAAAATCCTATAAAGAATATGTTTCATTTATTATTTAGGTTTAAAACATCTAAAGTTTAATGGCATTTGAAAAACTATCAAATCAAACGTAAAACATTAACAGACTATTTTTATTATAAACTAATAGATGTATTAGAAATGATACGAGATAAGTAAAATACTAAATTTTAGAATTTTGAAAATTATGTATTCACCATGAAAGACAATCGGTCCATTATAATTGAGAGTAACTTTTGCATGTAGGAGTAGCCTCATACAACACATTGTAGCTTATTATTCGTTTTTAAAATCTACTGTGCTTAAACTGTCACCCTTCATATTTTAGGAGGATCTAATCTTACCATATAGTAATGGTATTATGGGAGTATTCATGCGTTAATTTAGTCAAAACCATTAGTAATTTTCCACTTTATTCTTTACCCCCACAGCCTCTTACTCTACATTTTCTAGTAGACACTAGTTATTTAATCTTGTGCTGGTACCAAGTAATATCTTTTTTTTCAAAATGATTAAAGCCGTCTTAGAAAAAATAAATTACTTTTAAAATCACCCACCTCAACATCCCGCCCCGAATTCTACAGAAGAACCTAGCCAGGCCATCTCATATTGGTACTAAAGGGGTATTCATGTGTTAAATGTAGTCCATATTGTTTAAGAGGTTGGGGAAAGATATTCTTTAATTGCTAGCCCAACTACTTTAACCACATTTGAGGTAGATCAATTTTATAATTTTATTTGAGGTATTACCAATGGCCATTCTGGAGAGGCAAGCAATATTTTAGCAATATCGGTACTGTGATTTGGGTTCCAGACGCGATAATAGGCAGATCACAAACAGGCCGACATAAGACAGACAGATTTTATGAAACCACTTTGTTGGGTTCAGGGAATTTGAAAACCTGTGAATTGATAAAAACCTAAAATATAATTCTTGCACCATCAGAATATTTTCCTGGATGTTATTCAACAGTGGGAAAACAAGTACACTTTTTACAAAAGAGTATGAAAAATTGAAAATTCTTGCGCTTGGTTTATATTTGATTTGTTAAAATTTGATCATATTTCTTATAAAATGAATAAGCTTGATTCATTAAATATGTAACTCAGAATAATCTTAATAATTATGTTCATAAATAAAACTGACAATTCACAGAAGTGGTAGTATTGTTGACAAACTCGCAGAATGATCACATATCTGTTAATGTCAGACAAAATAATAAGCTCACCAAGATAAGATTAGGAGCAGCCATGACTAAATTTCGCATTCCGACTGCCCACAATGGAATTAAACTTCCTTTTATTTAAATATTGTACAAACAAGGTACCCATCATACTCTTCGCCGATTTACTGCACTTTTTATATAATTGTTGCACATTCTATAGGATATTCTTCGCAGTTTTTTTGTAAATAATATTAGTTTTAATTTTTTTTTTGTTTCATTACAAAATATTAAAAGAAAATTGCCTTTTAGTTAAAAATGAATACCTTCTTTACTTATTGATCGATTCTGTTAAAAAACAGTAGGGTTCTTCCTCTAGCTAACACTGACTTGCTGGTCAAATTTCAATACAATCGAACTTTTCGTTCTTAAGTTCTCGTGCTTACAAGAAACATGACGGACGGACGGACGGACGGACGGACGGACGGACAGACAGAAGTTGTTTTGAATTCGATCACTAACACAGTGATATGAAAATTTACTCTTTACGAGCGATATTATCGGTTTTAGAAATGTGCCGATCGAATGCAATATACTCTTCGTTTTGTATTTGCGCAGAGTGTAATAATAAATTGATTGAATATTACTGATTTATCAGCATCGTTATTGTTTACGATGTGGATCATGCTGTATTTATATTACATTTTAATTTGCTTAGAATATATCTTGCATCTTGTATAATTTCATGCTAAACCAATAATGTGTAGGCATTAATTGTTTTTGGTAATTTAGCCAAAATATTTTCTTTCTCTAAGAAAATATATGTTTTAGTAATTGAAAAGGGTAGGTAATTTGCAACATATTTTATTAATGGCGTGTTGTTATTCTCCGCATATTTGTATGTAAAGTTAAATGGGGCGTAATATTTATTAAAACGGAATGTCTAAAGCCCTCGGGTTTCAGTCATTTTTAGCTTATTTTGAGGCAGTGAAGTATAATAATTCGTCAGCAGCATGTAATCTTGTGTCCTGAGATGTCTCGCAGGAATTCATGGTGTGAGTCGGCGACCTTGTGTTCCTGCGGCCCCAGCAGGATTCCATAGCAACCCTGACTAAACGAGATAACGTCAAATCAAACAGCAGTCTTGTAAATACTTGTAAGGAGAACCTATTGCTTTTTTGGCAGAATGATGTAAGTTTATTTGCAATGTTATTTTTACACTTCAACATAAATTCTTTGCACACATGACGTAAAGTGGATTCGAATTTTGTTTTTCTTTTTTATGGAAAGGCACCGCTTAGGAAATAACAGTTCCTTATTTGCTAACACTTGAAGTGTTAGGGACAAACTTATGTATTGGCATATAAATAGATTTTATTCTATTTACTCACAGCGGTGATCTTTAAATAAATCGATACTAATTCATTATAAAACGTAAGTTTCAGCATTTAAAATAACAGAATCAGCTTTCTCAGCGAAGTGGCGGCTGATGTATTAGCAATAGCGTAGATTATCTGTGCGAAGGCGCATGTTGCATATTTTTGACGTCTACTTTTACAGTGTACAGTGAAAATTTAAACTGTGTTTTTTCACTTTTTTATATTAAAATATTTACTATCTGATTTAAAAAAAATTCTAAACTACTAATGTTAAAGATGTGGTAATTATCTTTCACTCTGCACATTACTGGAAATGACTTCCACATCTAAAACTTTAAGTTAAAAGAGCAGTTAGAAAACAGCTATTCTAATCTGTTGAAAAAATTGACTTATTTTGAATGTCATTTCAGTTTTAAAAGACTTTTATCTTAGGATTGATTATAAAATGAATGACGTATCTAATTCTCATGGGAAAAATTGAATGCCACAGTATATTTTAGTGACAGCTAACAACACTGAGTTAGATGCTAGTTGCAGTCGCCCAAGAAGGATAGAATGAACGAAGTGCTCAATTTAAACTTTTGTTAGATAAAGACAACGAACATTTTGTGATATTATTGTAGACATAATTGAACAATGAGGCTGAAAATTGTCATACAATCTATTTAGGTTTATTAGCTGATGTGTTTTTCCTATTTTATTCTGTTCAAAAACTTTGTAATTCATGATTATAGTGTTAATTTTATTATGTTTAAACTATTTTCTTATTCATATGCAAATAATAGTCAGAATAGGTATTAAAAATATCTATTTTGCCGTGATTTCACTCGCTTTGTTTTAATTGTCTCTCACCCTATTGAGCACTCCGTGTTGTTTAACCTTCTTGGTAGCCCCTCAATGGACTTGTTCGACATTTTTTTTATCCATAAATCGAAAGAACAAGTATAAAATAATGGATCTGCAAAAAGTCTGAATTTCGTTCGCACGTTTAATGTCTTAAAAACAATTACAAACCTCCATCTCGCGAAAATGGGGCGTGGTCACGCGCTACGTCACTATACGCATAGAGTCGGTGATCGCACTCCCGTTGCTATTTAGTTGTTATTTATGTATATACTAGTCGTGTTGACCTTTGCCCCTCTAAAATTTCGGATCGGATCTATCAAAAGCTTTTCGTGGAGGCGGTTTTTCGGGACGCGGTCGGTGTCATTTGATTCGAAAATGAATTCTACATTGTATAGGATAAATTCGGAGACGTTCTTTTTAATGGTTTTTGAGTAATTAACTCGCAAAAGTCGGCTATATCTCTCATCTCTTAAATTTAAGAACGGGCAGTCTAGGGATTGTAGGGGAAATTGTGATTTGGAGAAATGTTACCAGATGTCAGGATTTGATGTTTTTGAATTTTTTACGTTACGCTTTACTACTTCTAAAGAAGGCATTATTTTCTCGCTCTTGCAGAGTTTCGAATTTCCCTGTACAATTTGATATCAGGAGGAAGGACCAATCTTGTTCTTTTCATAGAGACCTAGAATGGACTTCCATTTCACGTATTTACTTAGTTACCAATTTTTGAAAATTCGATGTGTTTCAATTTTTAACAGAGAAGCCATCTTTCGTTCGCCCATGCCAAGCCGGATTTCCGATGTTGCCCATTCACTTTGGGATGAGAGCAACGTCACTCTTCCTCTTTCCATAGACACCTAAAACAGCCTTCAACTCCACGTATTTACTTACTACTGAACGGCTGTTTGTGGTCGCGGTAGATCTCCGAGTTCAAAGTTGCGTATAGTGACGTCACAAACAGGCGCACTGTTTCTGCGACTATTACTAATTTTAACTCCTTATATCTCGCGAACGGAAAAGTTAATAATATGAAATTTTAAATGCATAATAAGAATGTCGAGTACTACATAAAAACGTATAAAAACCATATAAAAATAATATCGTGGAACAAGCCTATTTGAGTCAGACCACAGAGTCACACAGACTAAATGTCGGACGCTACTGTTACTTCACAGACTTAAAACCGTGATAGTTGCTTCGTAATAATTAACATAAAGCTGAGAATTGGTACATACCTTGAATACACATTACAAATGAAATGTCAAAAGTCCCCACCGATCCCATGTCGGCTAAAAATTTTATTCAAGATCAAAAGTCACAAATATCATTTTTTCGCAAATATTATCGAAAAATAGGACATTCAATGTTTGTAGATCATCCAATTATCTACAAAAACTGTTTCAATACTTTTTTCCTACGAATCATCATTCATGAGATATATTTTAACCCCAGTTTCTTCTGGTTGTAAATCGATACAATTTTATACAAACTGACATTGTCTAAGATTACTGCACTTCCACAATTAACAGCAGCAAATATTTTGCATTTTGTATGGTGTATGGTCACTAAATTATTAACATTGTAACGTGCCGAATGAAAAGTATCTTTCGTTGCATTTCTAATAATTATTACAAAAATTATTATTAATTATCGAAAATTTTATTCTCCTATGCTCTGGTACTATTACGAAGTATTCTTATGACAGATGAGAAATTATCAGTAGCTTATGCTTACGTCTCAGGATAATAAATAGGGCACGCTCTATAATATTCAAATTAAATTAAATAAATAAATCAAACTAACTTTAAAATGAAGTTGAGTAAAAATTACTATAATTATAATAAAGTCTGTTAGCCACATTAGAATGTAGAATTATCAACACAAATATAGATCCTTCATTTAATTTAATATTCCCTTAATAAAAGGGAACTACTTTTTGGGCGGGAAATATTTAACGATACGCCGTGCTAGGTTAAACTTTCTCCCTTTCACTCGAGCCGTCAATCGAGATGGACGTATTTGAAATTTTGTTAAACCTCTAAGGGGGATATTAAAATGGAGAAACCTTATAGACATATAAGGTAATAATATTAAATAATTATATATCGTTAAATACCATCTAACGTTTAAAAATATTGATTTGGGTTTTTTAGAATACTATGATAGTTTATTCATTTAAAAGGAATTCCGATGTTCGGGGCGTTGTGAAATGGGTATCTATTTGCTAGGATCGAGTCATAGTATTAATTTTTGTAGTTATATAACTTGGGGTGTCGCGCATTTTATTTGCTAGAGATAGGTTCTAGCACTATTTCTTTGTGGTTATATAACTTTGGGTTGTCCCGTTTTAAGCATTTGGAATTACGCAGCGGGGAGGCTAAATACTGGTAGGCTCAAATAAATATCAGGTTCGAGCGAAATTGCATATCTTTTGTTATGTTAAGTTTTTATTATCTTATCGTGTGTATGTGCTTTTGTTAGATAATATGTCTTATATCTTTATTTCGCTGTAATATATTAATTCGCTATCTTATCTTCTTACGTTGTTATATAATATTTTGTGGTTACCTTTATCTTATTTCGTTGTATATATAGTATTTTGTCGTCTTGTAATATGCTTTTGTTTAATAATTGAGACAATTTACGAGTCATCTATTTTATAATATATTTAATTTAGCTCTTGTAAAAGTCTCAAGCTTACCTTGAACTTCGGTTATTATAATATAGTATCTTGTACATATTTCTATTTTAATATCGAGTTTTGCTATGCAGTATCGTTGATGCTGTGATAGTTTATTCCAGCAATATAATAATTTTTGTAATATGATTCTATTTTATATATGTAATATGTGTCTTTCATTTATCTCTAGCTTTTCTTTCCCTTATCTACCCTAGTTAATCATGGCGCCCAGGCCTTGAACTCATTGCCCTTTGTGCTCTCCGTATCTTTACTCTGCTAGCCGGAATAAACCAGTGACGCTAACCACGTCGCTCGTAGGGTGGACCACACTTAAATAACTTGAGCAAACCAAAATCTTCCAAAACACCACAACATTTCGAAAAGTTGGTCAAGCGTTGTGAAGTATTCGAGTGCTTTCGCATGCGACCCGACAGAGGCGATGCTGTCTGTGTATGCCAAGCTGCCGCTTTAACCAATGCTCCTTGATTTAAATGTCAATAAATTAATAGAACATAAAGCTTTGTTAAAGTATAAAGTGTAGATAAAATATTAGTAGTGCTGCAAGATAGGTATGCAATGGATAACATAAGCTCTTTGGGCATATATGTTACATAGTATAAGAGACCACGAGATATAACAGGATCCATCTAGCGGCCGATATCCATTGCAATCAAAGTGGAATCAGCCCGACCAGGCTATGGTGTCATAGAATGCATATTTATATACCATTCAATGGTCTGGGTGAAATTATAAATATTTAAATCGTTGAAAAGATGTAAATTCCACCCTAAGCTAATTTCTAAGTATTTTTCCCAGTTTTGAGATGTGATGTGCCTTTCTATGCTATTTATTAATACTAAAGTACTTTCCTCTCTCGAGGAGCAAATAATTATTACTGCAGAATTGGCGAAAGAAAGTTTTATTATTATTGAGTAGCTAGGTTCTGTAAAAAAAGTGTAAGAAATGTTATGTGTTTTTAGGATCTAATTTATCTATGTCGCGTAAGAAAATTTTAATCCATATTTATGTAACTACAAGCGGTTACCAGTCACCCCATCTTAACTAAATTCTTACTTCATGCTACCCTCATACGCATTTTCTACGGAAGCACGAACTATTCCTATTTCTGCAAATGACATTGATGGATGTTTCTTGTTTCGGTGGTAATTTGTTAACTAACTAGTTTAAATACATTGTCTAAAACACTCTGTTCAAGCGAATGTTTCAATGGGGAGTAATGAAAACGTGCTGCTTTAAGATTACTATAATTTACACTAGATATGAATGTTAATAGCACCCTAATAATTTAGAACAAACTATAATCGCTTAAGTTTTCGGTAAAGTCAGTTTAAATTGATTTTATATATTTAAACCCACGGTTAGGGAAATCTAAAGAAGTGTTACTGTCCCTATAATTGAGAAAAGACATTTTCATTTTGCAGGAACAGTGGACAAAAAAATAAAAGACACGTGTCAGAAGATCTATAGTAACCAAACACCTTATCAAGCTAATTTTTCTAAATTCTTGCAGACTTTATCAATAAAATCTTTAAAATAGTACAGGAAAAAACTGAAGATGATAAAATTTTCCATCGTACAGTGTATGCCAAAAGTCGTTAGCTTCAAATAGCTTTAAATGTGAGTTAAATATTAAAACTGAGGGAATTGTTAGTTTTCTGGGATCATATTAAAAATTTACGAAAAATTACAATTTTCAGGTGGATGCCTTAAAATAACCTACAGCATTAACTTCCAGTTATACATTATAAAAGTGTTGACATGAGAAAAATATAGAGACTATAAATTATGTGACCATGATTCAACTTATAGTTTACTAATAAACCTTCTCCATTTTCTTGTTAACAATTCCCATTTACTTGTATAAGATCCTTGTACTTCCAGGTTCCCTACTTTAGTACTACTGGTGACTTACAAGAAAGAAAGTTTCCTGGTAAACCAGTAATTTTATAATTAAAAATATGTTCAGGTAGGACACGATCAAGGTTATATGTTACAGAAACACGAATTGGAAGGCATACCTAAAAATAGCAAATGAGCACCTAACACTAAACAACAAAATTAACAATGTAGCAATATTCTAAAGTGAAGCGAATAAACTAATCAGGTTGTTGCAGAATGCTGAGAATGATGTCGCTAAAATGATACCGATAAAGTCACATAGAGACCAACGCAATTAGGCAGCTATAAGGGACAAACATAGAAAGAACGCAGTGCGAATTCGAGCTACCATCAATATCTCTAGAAACTGAAAATCTAGTGACAAACTAAACGTCTTGAATCTTCCAGATAATTCACTGCAGAAGCTGATGAAATCTTTAAAATGTGCGCACATGATCGTTTTTAAAAGCTTTTATTTAACTTCACTTGTTTGTATGTTAATTACTTAGTTGGTTACAAGAGAAAATTAAAATATTCGTGCAGTTATTATAGTCAGTCCCAATACCTTCCAACCCGAACCAAAGTTTACAAATATATCCTTCTGAAATCTGAGTCTCTCTGTGCCAGTCGTTGATTACAATCATCTCACCGTTGTATGAGGTTGTTATCATACGTCATCGAGGCGTATCCCACTTACCATATGTGGTGTACACTGATCTAAGTCGCTTTATAAAACTCAGAGAGAATTTGAATATTTTTACTGTATAATTGTTAAATTTTCTACAGTCAATCAATACAAATATTAGTGAAGGCAAATCATTCATTATCTACTCAATATAACGCAATTTAACTTTAAGAGTATCTTTAGTGTTAATTTTAAGACGATGCTCGACGATCATTAAAGTAAAGTGCATTTCTGATTTACAAGGTACGATAGAGGGCAGATAGTAGTAAACTAACATAAGTAAAATTATCCTTCTCTCGTCTTTAACGTCTTTGCGTCCTAGAGAAAATATTTAGTGTGGTCTAGATTCCAAGGCTGATATACAATCCACCCAATACAATTTTCCTAGGTACATTGTCCAACTGTTATGCTCTTACTTAACAGGCAGAATCCTGCAAGTGTAGGTGAACAACAAATGCTCCTTTAGAAAGATTAGGTGCACTGAAAGCATATCGAATATTTTTTTATCCAAAATAACAAAAGTACCACTCTAATCAATACTCAATATATACTCATTCTCAACAAATTGTGTTTATTTTGATATCATTAGGAAATTCTTGGATTTTGAAATGAGAACATTAAATAAACAGCAAATCATAATAAGCTTAAAAACACAGACTTGCTATTCATCATATTTAAGTCCGTTTTGTGCTCATCTAGCATATGAAAATAGCTTTTTTGAGATGAGAATTCATATAAATATATTTTATTGATTTAGCAAGACGAAGAGCTTAGCGTATTAACTTCTAAACTTATTTATAGCATATACTCATATTTACCATTTGATTCTGTCCGGGCAGTTTTGGTGTTTAATAATACAGAATTCTAAAAAATCGTTGAATATTCACGGTAACTAGTTGAAATGGCAATGAGACGTTGTTGACTTACCACTTAATTCGAATACGTTTCTGATATTAGGTACAGCGCCTACATCTATTTTCTTTTTAAAATCGCTGATGTTGATCTGTCGAAATGTTTGACGACGAATTTCATATGAGATTAAGTTCAAACTTAAAAAGCAATAGATTAGAGAATTACTCCGAAAATGTCAATAAACATTATTTCGATGCGTTAAATGACACATCAGTTACAATGTTTAATAGTGTGAGTTTCACGATGATATACAGTGTGTCCGGTAAAACATGGATAAATCTAAACCTGGTGTTAGACCTATCAAAATATCAAAACTTGACTTTGAAAATTTCACGATTTCTAGGCACTTTTGAAAATTTATGGCAAATCTTAGGGCAGTTCCTTGTGCATCTTGTCTACAAATGGAGTTTTATTGTAATTATTTTTGTACTAGGAAATCGTCGCTGATATTCCCTAACGACATTCCTTGTATTGCCATCGCAAAACTAATACACATAAATGATATTAGTCAAGAAATCTCGAAACAATTAGAACATTAAATTATCAAAATAATAAATAATTGTTGTCAAAGTACTGATAAATTATAGGTTACTATTTTTTTCAGTTTCAAAATAAAGCTGTCTAGGTATCTTTCATATATTGTGTTTTCTTCTTTTTATCTACCACAGAAAGGTTTTTTGCTATGTATTATGAGAAGTTATAGAGGGGATATGAATATGAAACATTTAAATATATACTCTATCAAACTGTTGTATGAATAATGCCTGGTCAAAGTGTTAGTCGTAATGCGCTAAATTATTTTGTGATTTTCTTGCTGAAACGGTTTAGGTGTGCCGTCAAACTTGAATCGCGATTCAGATAGAATTTTTCCTGAATTTTTCGAATCCTCTAATAGTTTTCCAGAAATGCGACAGAAAAATAAACTTTTTGTCAAGAACGAAGAGGGCACATTTTTTTCGAATCCTGCCTTGGATTTTTCAGAACCAAGTAGGCTATTCTGACAAATCCTAGCTGAGGAGTATTGCTGCTAAATTTCATTCGATTACATCCTGTATCTTTTTAACCAGTGGCCAAAAAATTGTTTCCCTCATTGATAAAGACTTGTCTTGAAGTTCTCTATCTGCCACTAGGCTATGGCAAATTGCTCGCAAATTACCTGTATCTTCTATGTTAGAAAGTGGATCCTTATATGAGTTGATATTATGGCGCGGTAACGCGGAGAACTAATAATGTCTAACGCGTTCTGAGTTTGATTCCCAGTCATGACTATGACAATGTTGGTGGGTAATGGATGTTGTCTGCGTTTTCTCAAATGTATAACGCCTTTTCGGTCAGCCTAGGCATTGGATTTGGGGGGGGGGGTTGTCTACTATGTGTGATGTGTTTTTTTTATTTTGAACTTACCGTAATGAAATGAAATTAAATAGCCATTTTTTTATGCTTATTTTCAACCGACACGGTAGCGCAGTTGGTTAAAGCATATTAATGGCGAGCGTCGATGGTCCCACTGTCTGCCGTGTACTTAATTCTGTTCTCTCCAGTTCCAGTGCTAGCAATATCGGTGGGTAATGGCTACTGTTGGCTGAAATGCGTGTCCCCCCTTCTGGATAGTCTAGACTTTGCATTTGTGCAGTGTGTTATGTTAATCACTTCGTAATAATCATATTAAACTTAAACACTAGTAAAACCGATATACCAACTAATCTACATAAAGTTCGCACTGTCGTAATATATTTAAATTTATATTACAAAATGAATATTAACCTTCAAAAATATGTATCTCGTCAAAATTAACGAGATCGCAAAGTGTTCAGGCAGCAAATGTATCATTGGATTTCCGTTGCCTGATGTAAATAAAAAAAATCTACAGAGATGGATTTCCGCTCGTCTTCCTTTTCAGAATTAAGAAACCTAAAGTACATCCTTCCGGCCCTAAAAATATTCTGAACCCTTTTTGGGGATTTGGGGGGCAGTTCTAGCCCCATGCAGGGTGCGGTTAAGGCAATTGAAGGAGATTCTCGTTAATGCACTGCGACCTTTCTGCAGTAAGAACAAGGAACGCTTGCTCTCCCAAATCTCCCTCCACCCCTGTGTTCCTCATCCAGCAAGGGGTAGTTTATACCCGTCTGGAACCTTGCCTCCGGCATTTACCCTCCATCATATTTCCCTTGCGTTTTCAAGAGCTTGCAAGGTAGAAGCTCTCATGATGCAGTTCTATATCCAGAAGGGTGTAGAGGGGGTGCAGTGGGCGTATCAACCCCTTCGGGAGAATTGTTGAACCCTCGCTAAAGCCGATGGCATTAAAGAGGAAGAATACGGGAGATAAAAACTCCCCATTCATTCCTGAATGATAGGTACTTTTATTCATAAATTTACCTTATTGAAGGGATGTTTTTGTCTCTACATGAAAATTTAAGGGGTATACGAATTCTTTTGACCTCGGGTTCGGATTCGGCGTCGAAGAATACATAGGAATACCATGGTCAGTCATCCGGATCAAAGACTTTTTTGTGGGGCTGTGTATATCCTTACCTAAGTTCAGTTGAACCTGAGGGTCAAGCAGTTTCGATATTTTGTGCATCTTCGTATTGTCGCGTGTTTCCGCCCCTAGGAAACACCCTGTAAAATTCGGTAAGTTCTAAATAATTTTAACAAGGGGTAACCACTAATACTTTATTTAATAATCTACTGATTACACAATACTTCTAAAATGACATTTACAATGTTTATTACTTCGGATTTTCAACCTCACTTTTCGCTACCAAACTTAACCTTAATAAAACTTCTTCTTCCGCCGGGAATGTCGCCTTATATACTCTAAAATTGCCTCCAGAGTGGTCTTCAACACAATTGGAATTTTCTTTCACCACACTCCAGAAAAATCCATCTCTTTGTATAATAGTCATGGGCGTATCAGTCTCCACTTTTTTAGGGGTGTAATGCATAACAGTATTTTTGTGAGCATAATAAAAAACATTTTCTTTAAAATTATGGTAAAATATACAAATTGAAGTGTCATATAATCTATCTCAAGTTTATTAAATTCCAAGAGACACATTTTATATTACTATTTCGATATGTTGTACATTATCATATTTTTGTGTCCTTAAGCAAAAATATTATGTGGCTCTAAAATTTTAAACAATAAAACATACTTACATACGTGTGGATGCTGGTGTTAGAATGAGATTTGTCAAATAAGAAATTAGACAAGTTCATTTTAGGATTTTAATTTGCTAGCATAACCAGAATTCTGGTTATCGAAAGAATGCAAAGATTATAGTAATATTTTTACACATAGTTTTTCTTTTAGTTATAGATAATTATTTTTTCTGCTATTTGCAAAATCCTATAAAGAATATGTTTCAATACAATTATAAGCAAACACATACTAATTCATTTTTAGACATGCATAGAGTATATAAGCTCCAATACTAGATAGCTAATAGATATGTGAAGATCTGTTGTTTTCATCAGTCAATGTCAAATATAATTATTTCACACTTATTCATAGAAATTGTCTTGATTTTGCATGAAACATCTTTATAAGTGGCTTTACGTCTTTCTGATGAGCTCCAGAATAAGGGGGGAAAACGTTTCAAAGGCTAAGCATTTCCAAGAAACAGAATTATAGATTTCATGAAAATGTAATCGATTAGAATGAACATTTTTTAAGACAAGGTAGATAAATAAATTCATTTTATGCCTTTGTTCTCATTTTTAACTGAATCTTCATGATCGCAGGGGGTTATGTAGATACTAGTTTAATCTACATGGCCGTAGGGGACTGTGTGGATGCTAGTATTAGAATGAGAATTGTCAAATAAGAAATTAGACAAATTCATTTTAGGATTTTAATTTGCTAGCATAACCACAATTCAGGTTATCGAAAGAATGCAAAGGTTATATTAATATTTTTACACATATTTTTTCTTTTAGTTATAGATAGTTATTTTTCTGCTGTTTGCAAAATCCTATAAAGAATATGTTTCAATATACTTACATAAAATACAATATGGAGAATTCTTTTATGATATTTTACAAATGTTCCAAATTTTAAACAAAAGTTTTAAGTCTAGCAGAAGTTATTGTGTTTACCAAAAATATTTTATTCACTTAACACAGTATGTAGTGGTTTTTCGGTTAAAGAATTCGCTAAATGGATGTAACGTATTTGAAAAATGGCGAAGGCGGCGGTAATAGAGAGATATAATAAAAATTACGATATTTATTTAAGATTACGTATTTCAGTAGATTTATGGTGCTTTTACCATTTTTTGGCAGTCTACGTTACCATTGAACGTGCTTTACGGTCTAAATTACGATATGTAAAATTTCCCAATCATCACATAAAATGAAAGTATAAAAAATAATGTAAAATAATGTAAGACAGTCCCACAAAAAAATAAAAAAAGTTCTTTACCAGAGACGTAAGAACATAGATTTTGTGTTTTTTTATGTTAAATCCGAATCCGCAGCCCAAAAACCAATCATCGGGTCCATATTTTAGTAAAACGCAAAAACATGTCCTAAAATAGAGTGAAATAGTGAGGATAAGGTAAGGCTTTTAATGAAATATATTTATAGAATTTCGCAAACAGCAGAAAAAACTATCTATGAGAACTAATAAAATAAAAACAATTTGTAAAATTTTTGATTTACAATCTTTACATTCTTTCGATAACCTGAATTCGGTTATGCTAGCAATTAAGATCCTAAACTGAGTTTATCTTTGTTATTGGACAATTCTCACTCTAATACTAGGTTCTACACAGTCCCCTACGATTATGCATAGTAAACCAGTATTCAGATAAGTCCTTAGGCTATGAAGGTTCAGTTAAAATGAGAACAAAGGCCTGAAATGAATTTATTTACCTCGTCTTTTGGAAAAAAAATGTCATTAAAATGAATTACATTTTCATGAAATCTATCATTTTGTTTATTTGGAAATGCTTAGCCTTTCAAACGTTTTTCATTTTTCGCCCTTATTCTGGAGCTCATCAGAAAGGCATAAAGCCACTCACACGATGTTCCATGCAAAAACCACGACAATTACCAACTTTTCTGACATTTTTTGACAGTGACTTAATGTTAAAAAAAACATATTTTCACCTGTGTTACCTAGCTAGTAATGGAGCCTATATACCCTGTACATGTTTAAAAGTGAATTATTTTGTTTTGCTTATGCTTGTAATGAAACATATTCTTTATAGGATTTTGCAAACAGCAGAAAAAAAATCTATCTATGAGAACTAAAATAAAAACTATTTGTAAAATCATTGATTTACGATCTTTGCATTCTTTCAATAACTTAAATTCTGGTTATGCTAGCAATTAAAATCCTAAAATGAATTTGTCTTTCTTATTGGACATTTCTCATTCTAACACTACTTTCTACAGAGTCCCCTACGGCTATGCAGAGTTAATCAGTATCCACATAACCCCTTACGGCTATGAAGATTCAGTTAAAATGAGAACAAAGGCCTGAATTTATTTATATACCTCGTCTTATTGGGAAATTTTTTTCATTCAAATGGATTACATTTTCATGAAATCTATCATTCTGTTTTTTGAAAATGCTTAGCCTTGATTTTCGCCCTTATTCTGGAGCTCATCAGATAGGCACAGAACAGAACTGTTTTTAACCCCCTCGTAGGAGTGGATGTGGATTTAATTTAGATGTATTTCTTTGTAATGTTCAAAATTTTATTTTAAAATGTTTTCTGAAGGTACTGACAAATTGTTGCATTTCATTATAAAGCTTTACCTTATACTCACTATTTAATTCTATTCTAGGGGATGTTTTTCCGTTTTACTAAAAAATTACCCGGTAGATCGGTTTTTGGGCTACTGATTCGGATTGAGCATAAGAAGACACACAAAATCTATGTACTCATGTCTCTGTAAAGAACTTTTTTGTGGGGCTGTGCAATCGTAGAATAGATTTATACATATTTTAAACTTTCGTAAGTTGTTTAAACACAACGACCACAGACTAAAACCAATAGGATTTATCTTTTAACGTTTTTAGTATTCATTGGACATTGAAATTTCATGCAAAATAAAACATTAATAATAAATTTATTGCTTCAACCTCAGCATAGCAACGGGTAGCACAATGCGTTGTGCTTGCCAATACGATAGAGGATAGACGTCCAGGGTCGAAAAGCCCTGGCTAGATTAGAGTGAGGACGGTAGGAAAACGGTAAAATATGTGTGTAGTTAATCCTGTCTCAGGGTATCGTACTGTCGGTTTATATCCGACACCACAGCTTCACTGTTAGGCTGGGACCAGTGCCGTCGCTTTATCAAACTGTCTGCAGAATACTGTCAGAGGAAATTTTACATTTAATGGAAAATTGTTAGCGGTTTAACATACTGGATGGGTAGAATGATTATTGTTATTATTTAGAACGGTTAAAATTTTTGTCGTATGTAATATTATTAGTACTTAGAATTTGGTCGGTAAAATGTTTTCAAGAGCGGCATGGACTGGTAGAACGAACAGTTCAAATTAACACTTAGTATCTGATAATCCCATTTAATCTTTGATAGTAAACCACCAATTAAATAAACTATACGATATTTGGCATCATTAGGTTCTGAGAAAATGTATAGATTTGGAACCTGTAGACAGCGCCAAAGATCTTGGTCTGATAAATAATAGATAATATACTAAAGTTCGCTGAACACGCACGCAAAGACAAAAGTAAAAAAAATCATAGCACAAAAGACGAAAGTCAAAGTGAAAAGGCAGCAACAAAGAAAAGTTTTTCAGTCCGGAAAGTTAATCGAGGACAATGTTTGTCCAAATTTTCTTAAAGACCAAAGGTCGAACATTTGCAGAGTCTTTCATCAAAAGAGAATGAATCGAAGCAACGAAGTTTGTTGCAAATTTGATTCTTTGTTCCCAAATTCTTGATGATTTTACTTGAAATATTATGTCTTATCTCGGAATTCTTTTACTGACTGAAGAGACGAACTGAAGTCGAAACAAACTAAAGAACACGTACTTGACTGGATTTTTCACCATAGCTTTGTGTTATGTACTAGATCTCATTGCGTATTGATAGCTTTCGAACTTCTGGTTCTCATCAGTTTGACGATGCAGCCAAGGAGCTATTTGAATGTGAAAAATAGTCCAAGAAATGGTTATTATGAGTAAAAACATTTATTCCATTATAAATCAGATTTAGATACCAAGATAAGAATTCCGCTAATTGAATCACTAGTTCTCTCAAATTTAAATTATTTTGTCGCCGTAATAAGGCCTTGTTTCCGAGTAGATGATAAAAACAAATTACGAAAACTACAAGATTTATGTATGAAATTCATTACCAATATTCCTCGGTATGCTCATGTGACATCACATATTCGTCAATATGAACTTCTAAAACTGCAGGAACGAAAATTCCCTCATATTTGTTGTTTATTATATAATATTTTAAAATTCAAACTATTCGCTTATTTAAATAGTAAGCAAGTACACGCAATGAAATTCACGAGCATCTTGTAAGACATGCCCATAATATCTTCGACCTTCCACATCGCGATGTGAAATCACTACAAGCCTTCCTCTTTCCGTCGCGATGTCGTACGGTAACGCCGAAGGTGTATTTCGAACCATATGAACGTTTTAAGATTGCACGTTTTCGTACTATTTTCGGCATCGAAAAGCGCTTTTTATTTTTGTGGATTTTCGCTTATATCTTGGAAACGGCCGGAGCTGGCTCAAAAATTAATAATCTCTAAGGACAGGTTCGTTTCGTGAGGAATCGTCCGGTTCCATCGGAATTCTCCTGCGGTTCTTCGTTCCCTGGATATCGACCGAAATATGCGGCGGTGTAAGGTGAAAAGTGGGACGACTTTCGCTTTAAACCTTCACAACATCTAAACGGAGGTTCCTGGAACAAAAAATTTCAGCCTAACTAAATCGTAGAGAAATAAACGATCTAAAAGCCGTTCTTTTATTTTCGTCCTGCTCCAAAAATAAGCGAGCTGCGGGCTGTCAAAGTGGAGGCCTAATTCCTATTTTGGCGGTTTAATTTTGTAGATTATACTATGTAATTTTGGCACTTAAGTTTTAGTTTGAGATTATTATTGCTAATTCCTCAACTTCTTCGTTTAAATTCTCAAGTTTTTAAAACTTCTCATTGGTTTGAGTTTAATATCTAGTAATGCATCAAATCTAAACAATATCATATATGAAATTATGTTATTTCAACTGTAATACAAAAATCTTTAAGTCTGACTAACGCTCCCTCTACTTGAATTTTTCAGATTTTGTGTTTTCCCATAGCTTTCACAACGAATTTCAGTTATTGGGAACACCTGGAAGTTATTTTTTATCTCAAACAAACATAATAATATATTCAGCTTTGTTATGTGTTATTAAGCTTACACATTTTAAATCCATTTCGGTGTAAAGGACTACGTCAAACCTTCATTAATATACGTCTCCGCCTCTGGCGAATGCAAACGATCACAATTTATTATATACTCTCCTTCTTCATGCCCAGTTTTTGTGTTAATATCCGTGTTTAATGTCCGAGTTTTTATGCTAACAGATTCACTTGTTATTTTTTACTCAAAATAAGAGAAACGGTCTAGGTGAAATGTGTGCGAAGATACTTTAATATATTAAATAACACAAAGTATCATAAGGGTTAAAGAATTTGTAAGTTTCAAAATTAGTATAGACCAAGTAGCAAGCTTGGTTATTTTAATCAAAAGTTACTGTATATAGAGGACTACAGCATTGCCGTCAAAAGTCAAAAGAGGCAAAATTTTAGGGTATTGTATTTTCATCATTTGGTTTAAAAAAGTACATAATAATACATTGTTGTATTTTGCTCTTTTAAATGGAGATAATAAGACGTTAATAACAGTAACTGTTACAGAAAGGAGAAATCCTGTTTGTTGATTGATGTGTTCGACTAGAATGACCCCAATGTAATGTTGAAAGAAACTGGGAACTTGAGCCAGTACAAATGCTTCCAAATAGCAGTAATTATAAGAATCCTTAAGACTTTTAAGAAGTGCAGACGACCGTACTATTGCACATTCGAAGGTAAACCCAAGAGTAGGAGTGATTCTGTGGATGATCTTCGCTATGCGTCTAATGTCAATGTTTTTATGTCACAGGGTACTAGATGTCCCTTTTGAAACTATAAGTTATTCTTTCTGAAAGAGTTCGTTGCAAGTTGTAGAAACGTTAAAGAAGAGAAAGAGAAGATATTTACTTATTGTAGGTTACTACTGTCTACTCTCTCTCTCTCTCTCTTATCTTGTAGATCCATGATGCATTTTCCTTATCTAATTTATTAAAAACTAACGCTTTGTTGACACTTTTTAAAGAAAAATATAACACCGCTAAACTCGGTGAGGAATTAGCTTCCTGAACAGCCATGAAGGAACCGTATGAGATTATTTTTTAAGTTCGGCTGTCGCTTGCGACATATTCAAACTAAGGTCGTAGAACTTAAAATTGATTAATGTTATGAAAATCCAATTAATATTTGTATTTACATAGAAATAAATATTCAAATATATCTAAAACTCAATTGTATACAAAATGCGTTAAGTTCACATAACCACACGTGCAAGTGGAAAACAACTCGAGGATGTGAGTTTCCAAAAAAATTGCAACAATCAGTTGCACAAAGAACCATGTTCCTCAAAAGTATATGTTTGTACATTTTGAATTAGGATAAGAAAGTCTTGGAAATGACAATGAATATTTTGATTTGCTTGTTAATCACTTAAAACTTTCTAATCACGGAATTTGTCAGGATAGGCTTTAAATTGCTTAAAAAACGTAAGTTATGTGCAGTTTTTCTGCTGTTTCCAACGTACTGGCAGAATATAAACTACTATAGAGGAAAAGCCTCGGCTCCATATTCGAGCGACTCCATGACTGCAAGGATATTTTTTTAATTCGACTTAGCGAAATTTGCATTAAAAGTGAACATTTGGCTAATCAGTACAAGGAAATCTGGAGTTAAATGACATTGGATTTGGCTCCTCAAGGCCCCTAACTGTGGAGGAATTTGTTTCTTGTGAAATATCAAACCACCTTAATAACTTTTTCTATTCTAATTCAAACAATTGCATTTGACAGTATATTAGTACTGTCACTTTTTGATTGCAGTTTCGAAAACTATTTTTTCTCACTTTTCATGGTAGTTTTTCGAGACAATCTCCTTTTCAAGTTTAATGCTAAAGAAGTTTGATGCCCTTTATATAATCAGTCTAATTTCTTATCACTTTCTAAATTAATTATTAGAGAACGTTTACTGCGTTCTATGACAATCTCTTGTCGAGATCTCCAGCCTGATCTATTGGAGGGAGACACAACGAATGCCACCGAAAGACTCAAAAACTTGGGACGGGCTCCAAAAGAGCTAAATTCCTTGGCGTAACGCCAAGAGACGAAAATTCCTCAGTAAAAATGAGTGCACCGAACTAATAACTATTATTGCTATTACTAAATTGACTAGCATGATAATTAAATTAAAATTTAATTACTTTTAAGCAGAACGATTAAAATTGAGCTCATTATCCTATAAGCAGACAGCAAAAGTAAACATATGAAGTATACTTCTTTGATTTTTTCGCTTTACGGCACTGCAGTCTGTCCAAATAATATTCAAATTTTCAAAAGGGTTCAGGTCAACAGGTGTTCGAATATGCTTTCTGAAGGGACTACGATAGTTTCACGTTCCTTTTTTATTCCAAAAACTATTTTAAGCAAGACAGTGACATCTGGTACAATGGGTGATATTGATTTCTCGAAGAATCTAACAGTTCTATCAAAATACTGTAGGGGATCTTACTAAAATACTCCCCAATTACGTAGTATTATAAAATATAACAGAGAATATATGTATATAAATAAATTCAAATGCAAATTCCCTACAATGTAAGTTTGGAGTATTCTAAAATAGAACCTAAGGAAATAAATATATTACTAGTAAAAGGATACTAGCAATTATTTCAATTCTTACTAAAGACTTATCCTGTCCAACAAAACCAAAACCATTTCTCAGGCAAATACCTCTGCAATAATTATTTATTTTTCTAACGAACAGGATAATCCAAAATAGATTTCGGAGAATTACCAATACAAGTATAATCATAAAATATAATTAAATGCAAATGCAAATTCCTTACAATGTCGGAGTACTCTAAAATAGAACCTAAGGAATTAAAAATATTTCTAGCAAAGAGATACTAATATACGATTCAAATGTATTAACCCCTCACTTTAACCGCGAATATCTCAGAAACGGTGAAGCAGAAAAAATTGAAAAAATTATGTGTTTATTATGAATCTATTCTAAATCAATCACTGACATTTGAATAATGTACATTGGACACTCTTGAAGTTCTACTTTCTAAGGAAATTTTGGCAATACCAGTATTTAATCTTTTATATCTTGGAAAATATGCATACTATGTAAATAATGTTTTAGACACCGATAAAGCACGGCATTTTTTGTACGAAGAAATTTTTTCATAATTTTTTATTTTCAAATTTTGCAGTTATTCTCAAAAACGTGACATGGTTCTTATTCGGTTATTTATTAATGTATTTAAAAGGTTTTTGTTAAAATAGTTAATTTTATAAAATGTGAGTATTTTCAGAAAAAATTATTAGTATATATCAAATATTAATTTAGTTATCAAGCAAAATATATAATATTATTGCAAACTTGCAACGATATTATCCTTTACGCTTGATAACTAAATTAATATCTGATATATACAAATTATTTTTTCTGAAAATGCTTACTACATTTTACATAATTAACTATTTTATCAATTTTTTTTTAAATACATTGATAAATAACCGAATGAACATGACGTCACGTTTTTGACAATAAATGCAAAATTTGAAAATAAAAAATTAAAAAAACATTTCATGCAAATGCCGTGCTTTATCGGTGTCTAAAACATTATTTACATAGTATGCATATTTTCCAAGATATAGAAGATTTAAAACTGGCATTGCCAAAATTTCCTTAGAAAGTAGGACAGTTTTCAAGAGTGTCCAATGTACATTATTCAAATTTCAGTGATTGATTTAGAATAGATTCATAATAAACACATAAATTTTTCAATTTTTTCTGCTTCTCCGATTCTGAGATATTCGCGGTTAAAATGAGGGGTTAATACATTTGAATCGTATATTAGCATCTCCTTGCTAGAAATATTTTTAATTCCTTAGGTTCCGTTTTAGAGTACTCTGACATTGTAAGGAATTTGCATTTGCATTTAATTATATTTTATGATTATACTTGTATTGGTAATTCTCCGAAATCTATTTTGGATTATCCTGTTCATTAAGAACCATAAATAATTATTGCAGAGGTATTTGGCTGGGAAATGACTATTCAGTCCATTTTACTTTGAAAGAAGTGTTTTTGTCTTTAGTTGTTTCTTGGTTTTGTTGAACGGGATAATTTAAAATTAAAAATAACGTTATTTTGACAGTTATTCTGTACGTAATGTGCATATTTCTTTCTTATAATCCAATGTTGAACATGGCATATAGCCGGAAAAGTATTTTTTTTAGAAATATATATGTTTCTGTACTTATTTATGATGTCTTTAGTAAAAGTTGAAACAATTACTAGCATCTTTTTGCAAATAATGTATTTATTTCCTTAGAATCTATATAATGTTAAATGCTGAAATAGGTTTAGAATGTCACGATATATGGAGATTCTAGATTTGAGCGAAAAGGAATCTCTGTCGGTCTATAACTTTTTCTACTCACTATTACTAAGTCAATGGCAACTGTTGTGGTGTTGCTAGAATTTTTCAAAGCTTTCGATTATGTTAATCATGAGTTGCTATGCCTTAAACTAAAATACTATGGCCATGGTCCCAATTTTTTTATGATTTCCCATCTCCACCACCATCTCCACTCCATTAAGATATAAAATTATGATTTGTGACTTAGTGTGTGTACGAGAACGGAAATTCTCAAAAAACTGTATTTCATCAGCCACTCTCATTACCACTTTGGTACTGATGGTTTGAAATATTTTATTATCATTTCCACATACTGAAGTGTAAATATAGTATCAAGATGTTTTCGTTTAAAGAGACTTGGATGGGAAATCTGGATGTGCAAGTAGTGATTCCTTAGGCGGCGGGTTTTCAATGTCTAAAAGCAACAGGAACTAAAGATACAAACATACAGATAACAGAATAGCTGAGAACTACTCCAATTAAATTCAGTATGAAGTTATATTATATGATTTCCATCGGAATAAAGCGATGTTTCACCCAGTACCTTCCTATTACCACTGACACAGCATAGATGAAATGCTTGACTTAAAATTTAAGTGGAAATTGATTTTTAGATCATTATAACTTTGAAATAAATTTCAAGTCTATTGGATAATAGTAAGATTCTAGAAAATACGCGTGCAAGGAAGTGGAACGCCTTAAATATTCTTATATATTTTATATTCTTTTCTACTTCCAATTATATCATTTTTATCTCTTGTTAATTTTTAATCCTTTTCATATAAAATTCAAGTATATTTCGTCGAAAAACGTGTAGTTTGAAATTACAGACACCAATTAACGTATAACATAAAAACGGCACACATTCACAAATTTCCATACAATGCAATTAAATTTCTACAGATATTAGAGTCCTCAGAGGCACAGAGTGCATGTTCAGCACAAACCAAGTTTTTAATGAAGATGCATTGTTTCACAAAATGTTACTGAATAATATAGGGTTAATTATTTATTCATCATTTTGTATTACTTCTGACTATGATCATTAAGATTAGATTAGGAGACACTATTAGAGTATAATAATCAAAATACAGACTGACTCTAAATCATTGCAGGAAGTTTTAGGGCACAAAGTTCATATCAACATGTGTATGTACTAAGCGGCCATTTTTTCAGAATATATCTACATCTAGGCTATATCAAAAAATTTCGTAAAATGTCAAGACATTTTTCTGAAATATGGTAATATTTTTAAAATGTTTTAAGGGACATCTTTTTCGTTAACTTTAAATTTTTCTTGCAACGCCAGTGGCGTACTTGTAGACATTGAAGCTCACCTTCCGAATGTCTTAGTTTTCTTCTTAAGCGGTGCTCGGAAATCTACAAAATATCACAATTAACCAGTATGTTACTGGTAAATAACCTCTACGCCTGTGACTTTACGTCAAAGGATCAGTTAAAGGTTGCTTTTTTTAAATAAACAACACAAATAAGTATAAAAACTTGAAATTAAATATTTCGCCGACGTTTCGGAAATCTGTTCTGTTTCCTTTTTCAAGGCTTTTTTGAAAAATATTTTTTGTTGTGTATAATAAATACACAACTCTAAGAATGTTTGTTATATTCTGAAGCAGAATATGCCTAAACTTGTGGGTTTTTAGAGCCAGAAATTAACAGATGTCAAATATAAATTATTTTATTTTTTTTATTCAACAACACTTTCTTAGTTACGGAGCTAGTACAATCACAACAATAACTAATATATAAAAACAATGCAAACAACAAATAAATAAGTAAACAAATCTTCGTTTCCAACACTCCCCCTATTTGTTTACTGATTTAAAGGTACACAAAGTGAACTTCTATTTCTGATGAATTGTTCCTTTTAAATACTTGAATATCCTTTTTACTGCTATCCAATGCTCCAAAGCTGGACTACAAAGGTATTTACTCACTTGAGACACAGCGAACATGATATCTGGGCGTGTGACGACAGCGAGAAACATTAAACTTCCTACAGCTTCTCTATAGGGCACACTAAGCATCCTACTATCTCTTGTAGATGCTTGGTTTGCATGAAGCACAACATTTGGATCGGCAGGAATTGCTTTGATGTTACAATTTACCATGTTAAATTTCTCCAAAATTTTGGCAACATACCCTTGCTGGCCCAAAAATATACTTCTTTGTTCTCTATTGCGACTGATTTCCAATCCAACATAACATTCTGCAGCACAAATGGTTATCTCGAATATTTTTCCAAGTTCTGTCAAAAATATGTCCATAACCTTTTTAGATTTACACATAATTAGACCATCATCAACGTACAACGCCAGGAATAGTTCATAATTTTCAAAGAGTGCATAAAAAATGCATTTTTCAGCATCTAACTGCTTGAAGCTGTATGAACTAAGAAACTCCACAAACTTCTTATTCCAACATCTCGGAGACTGCTTCAAACCATATAGGCTTTTGTTGAGTTTGCATACCAGAGTACAATCTTTTGTATTAAAGCCTTCCGGCTGCTTCATAAAGATTTCTTCTTGTAAATCTCCGTTCAAGAAAGCCGTCTTTACGTCAAACTGACAAATTTCTAAATCACTGACAGTTGCAATTGATAATAACGTTCTAACGGAATCATACCTTACAACTGGTGAAAATGTTTCAAAATAGTCTATGCCAGATTTTTGACTATAACCTTTTGCACAAAGTCTGGCCTTATATCTTTCAATTTTACCATCCGCTTTATATTTTATTTTAAACACCCATCTGCACCCAATTGCTTTGCGATCCGCTGGTAAAACTTGTAGTGACCACGTCTCATTTTTCATCAGCGACTTAATCTCATCTTCCATTGCTTTCTTCCATTCTTCTTTTTCTCCACTTTCCATAGCTTCTTCGTAGGTCTGAGGTTCACCTAATACTGCTGCACATGCTTCATACCAAATTGGTTTCTTAATATCTTCACGGTGTCTTAAATAATGGCCATTTTCTTCTGAAGCTTTATCCTTAGGCTGATTAATTTCGTTTCTGCGGAGTTTCCTTGAATTTGTGGGATTTAAAATAACATTTTATAGCATTGATTCTCCAGCTTCCTTCCAACAGCAACTACACCATTTTTATTTCTAACTTCTATGAATCTACTATTAAATTCGACCTGCAAACCTTTGCTCGTGGCTGCTCCCACTGAAAAAAGATTTTTCTTCAACTTTGGAACGTATAAGGTTTCTACCAATGTACGAGGAACTCTTCTACCATTCACAACAGCCATTACACTAATTGAGCCAATTCCTTCAGCGGTAATAAAAGAGTTATCTCCAATTTGAACATCTTTGTTCTTTAGTGGTGTTATTTGTGAAAACCACTCTTTGTGCGACGTCATATGCTTTGATGCTGCACTATCAGCGAGCCAGATATCTTCACATCCATCAGCAACTATATTTTTCATCTCAGCACTAAGAGCTTGATTTCTGTAATTTGGATCACAGTTTTGCTTGCTGTAACCAGGTTGAAGTTTACTAAGCCTTATTCTACATTCAGATTTGAAATGCCCCTTCTTGTTACAGTAGTAGCACGTTACATCTTTTTTAGAATACTTTGTATTAGGAATAAAATTACTTTTGGTATTAGAAACAAAATTCTTTTTGTTCGAACTATGAGGATACTTATTGAGTTTAACAGCAGCAAACGCAGTTGTTAGCTCGTCTGCCTGAGTAAGCCTCAATTCTTCTTTGAGAAGTCTTGTTGTAAGATTTTCAAATGTTTGTTTATCTTCGTCGTATGAGTCCCATGCAGTTACGAATGATCCATACTTGTGAGGTAAACTTTCTAAAGTTTTAGCTATTTTATCTATATCGCTTACTTTTTCTTCAACATCAGCTAGAGCTTGTGACATTGACTCTATGTTGCTAATATGCTGTGCAATACTGTCGGTTTCTGACATTTTATAACTGAAAAATTTTTGTTTAATCATCACTTTGTTCGCGGAGGACCTTTGTTCGTGAATTATTTTCAGCCTTGACCACATACTGGCGGCATTATCACACGTTATTACAGTCTGCAATTGACTAAACTCCATTGACATAGATATTAACATCATCCCTTTAGCATTTAAGTTTTCCCATGATTTCTTTACGTTTTCTTCATCTGTTATTACTGGTTGTTTTGCTTTACCATTAATTAAATCCAGCAAACCCTCTGCTCTAAATATTATTTCCATCTGGTATTTCCACAGTGAAAAATTCTTCCCATCGAATTTCTGAATATTAATATTCTTGAACTTGTCCATCTTATTACCTTTAGAATACCTTTAACTGGTATGTTAAATTTGATGTGACTTGACACGAAACTAGTTTTCTTCTATTACTAGAGAACCACTGACCCTTCTTATTGTACTGGGTGTACTGGGCCCATAACCTGAAGCAGAATATGCCTAAACTTGTGGGTTTTTAGAGCCAGAAATTAACAGATGTCAAATATAAATTATTTTATTTTTTTTATTCAACAACACTTTCTTAGTTACGGAGCTAGTATAATCACAACAATAACTAATATATAAAAACAATGCAAACAACAAATAAATAAGTAAACAAATCTTCGTTTCCAACATATTCAATATCCATAGGTACTTGCTCCTTACATAGAACTTTTCAAAAAACCCTGGAAAAAGGAAACAGAATAGATTTCCGAAATGTCGGCGAAATATTTAATTTCAAGTTTTTATACTTATTTGTGTTGTTTATTTAAAAAGAAGAAACTTTTAACAGATCCTTTGACGTAAAAGTCACAGGCGTAGAGGTTATTTACCAGTAACATACTGGTTAATTGTCATATTTTGTAGATTCCCCGAGCACCGCTTCAGATCGGCGCACATGGCCTCTGCACTGATACAAAGATACCAATTTGGTCCAAATTATAAAAAAAAAATTGGCCTAGAAGCAAACCAATCTACGTCGCCTGGCAGTTAAAGTGCTAATTCTCGTAATCTGCGCAGTCTGAATAGAGAAAATCTAAACAAATCCAGCAGGATGACTTTCTCATGATTATAATAATCCTTTCCATCAGTAAACGTATCCACCTCAAAATCAAGACCAGGAGTGATATTTAGTATGACGATTCCTCAAGTGTGTCATTAATAACAAATTGTCTTACAATGATTCTTTTTATGGTTGCCATAGAATTGTCAGTATAATTTAATAAAAATTGCCTCATTATTTTTTGTTGTACACAAATTGCACAAAAATGTTCTAAAAAATGAAAAAAAAAACATACATTGGGAAAAATGTATGCCTTTATTCATTTAATTTGTTAGTTGCTGATTTTGTTTCCAAGATTAAGTAAGAATAGTCATAGTAAAATCTGTGCTATTTTTAAGTATTTATTATACACAGTATGTCCAAGATTAGAGTGGATAAGAGTGTAAACTTTTTTATTTCTTATTTTATGCAGAAAATTTATTCCTAATAGAAAGTTTTAAATTTGTTAAAAATATGATTGTCATGGAGTAACTTAACGTGTAATGTACAAGGTGTTCTGAAAATTAAAACATCTGAAAAGTATGTAAGATTAAACTACGCTACTTTTCTTGTCTGCCATGATCTAAGGCAAAGGACTGATCACGTTTCTAGCTTTCAGAAACGTGTCATGTAATTACGTGCTAGCTCCAGTACTAACAGTGTTGGCCACTGAAAAAATCGATGGGTAAATATAAAATTTATTAAAAATTGTATTCCAAAAATTTACATGAAAATGGTTAGTGAAAGCCTTTGACAATATTCTACAAAAACAAGAATATTACATAATATATTTGCGAGCGTTTCGTTTATCATGCGAGGCATCATTGGAAAATCACTAAATTTTAAAATATGCATATTAAATATAATTTATTTATTTTATTTATTTGATACACTATTCAACAGGTTAAAAACTCAATTACAGAATAGGAGATAAAAACTAAAATTGAAAATAGTACTTGAAAAATACAAAAAGATACATATGCACACATATATACATGAATACATGTGAAATAATCCAAAAGACAACTAACTAAACTTATATAAATACATTTTAGTATAAATATACATATACAATATACTTACATACATAACAAAAAGGAACAAAATACAAAATTTAAGTTAGAGACAGATTCTTTATGTCTGTAAGACTATCTAATACTCTAAGACTATAGAATATATCTAATCGATTATTCGAATTATTGTACTGTACATACTGCACATCTGCTGGATACAAGAAAAATTTTTACGTTTATCCTTGAGAAAAGCAAGTGAAATAAATTGTTGTGTCTAGATGCCGGTCTAGAAATTTGAAAATTAAGTATACTTAAACTTAAAATATCTCCACAGTCGATGTTATTGTGTAAAATATTATATAAAAAAGTTAATTGCGATCGGTGTCTACGGATCTAGGCAAAACCTAGAGAGCTATTGTTCATGTGGATAACCAATAGCTGGATACGTCCCGTCAGCCTTCAAAGTCGCTAGGTAGTATAGAGTTGCTTTAATATGCGTACATTTTCAAAATGTACGGAGTTTCTAATAACAAAACCCAGCATTCTATAACTTTTAGTGACAGCAAGTTTGATGTAGTTTAAAAACGTTAGTTTTTTATCAAATGTCACACCCAAGTCCCGAAAAGTGTCTGGCCGGAAAAGTGTATGATTGTCTAATTTGTAATCGTACAGGATAATATTTTGCTTTGTTGTAAATGTCATAACGTTACATTTTGTTTCATTCAAGGGTAATTTGTTTATCACACACCATGTATTAATACGATCAATATTGTTTTGAAGTTCATAGCACGCTTTATCACTTGCAATATTACAAAAGAGCTTTAAATCATCCGCATATAGAAGGCAGTTAACAGTTAGATTATCTACTATATCATTTACAAACAAGTTAAAGAAAAGTGGACCTAAGTTTGAACCTTGGGGGACTCCTGACGTGGCTAAAACCTTAATAGATCTAACACCATGGTATACAACATATTGTTTTCTATCAGTTAGATAGGACTTAAAAAGCTCAATAATGTTGTCCGAGAAGCCATAACATTCAAATTTTTGTAAGAGGATACCGTGATTCAGTCTATCGAAAGCTTTGGAAAAATCAGTATATATAACGTCTGTTTGTACACTCCTGTCAATAGAATCAGAAATAAATTCTGTAATATTAATTAAATTGTTAACTGTTGAACGGCCCTAGAAGAACCCATGTTGAGCTATTGATATTTGATGGTTACGTGGTTAAAAATATAATGGTATAGGAGAATTTCAAATGCCTTGGTGAAATTATTTATTGTTACTATCGGGCGGTAATTAAAAATTTCGGATCTGTCACCCTTCTTAAATACTGGAATTATTTTTGATAATTTCCACCGCGACGGAAATTTGGAGGACCTCACTGATAAGTTGAATAATATAGTAAGGGGTTTAGCAGAAACAGCAGCACAGTCGCGTAATATGAATGCGGGGATACCATCAGGTCCAGAGGTTAACTTAGGTTTGATTTTCTTTAATACATTCAATACTTCATCTTCTGTAAAACAAAGTATATTTAAAGGTGAACTACTCTTAACAAACATAAAATTTTGGGTGATATTTTCAGATTCAGAATAAGATTGGAATACATTAAGAGTAATTTTCTCACCCTGTAACTAATTGTTTGTTGGGTGACTGTCTGCAAACAAATATAAAAATTACCATCTTTCATATGTTGACCAGTATAAATGCAGTATAGAGACGCTACGTAATAACGTACACTTAAAACATGCACATGCAAGTTCTTTATGAAAAAATGACTCCAATTTAGTTATATAGGTCAGTTTAATGTTTGTCTCTAATTTTAATAGCAAGCGTGCACGACTTCAATACCAGCAAACCAACTATTAAATAATATGCAGCACATTTGCATATCAAAACACGAAACGTATATATTTAAAACAATTGTAATGATTCTACTCTGAATCACCAAATTTTTTAATTTCCGAGGGTAGCAGTTGTAATTTAGGTTCATAATTAGATTTCTAAAATGACTAAGCAGTATTTTGTAGTTTGCCTAACCAAACCAATTACTACAAGACTGCGTAGGTAGTCCTTTTCATGATTTTAGGATATCTATAACAGTTTATATATAGATTACTTACAGCAAGCAAATTAAATCATTTGACATCCAAAATTATACACACCGGCAAAAAAGGAACGGATACTAGCTGACATTTTTCTCTACATAATTTCTTTTCTCCTAACAAAGAACGGAATTTCTCAAAAGCTAGCTAATGGCAGTTTGTTTTGCAAAGCTCCATGTCATATTGAAGCTTACTTAAAAAACACTACAAAATAATAGCGTTTTCGCAAAAAATTAATAGTATTTAAAAGTGAATTATTTTTTGTTTGCTTATACTTGTAATGAAACATATTCTTTACAGGATTTTGCAACAGCAGAAAAAAACTATCTATGAGAACTAAGATAAAAACTAATTGCAAAATTATTGATTTGCAATCTGTGCATGCTTTCGATAACCTGAATTCTGGTTATGCTAGCAATTAAAATCCTAAAATCAATTTGTCTTTCTTTATTGGACAATTCTCATTCTAACACTAGTGTCTACACAGTCCCCTACGGCTATGCAGAATAAACCAGTATCCCCATTGTCAATGTCAAACAATGTCAAAAAAGTTGATAAGTGTCTTGGTTTTTGCAAGAAACATCATATGAGTGGCCTTGTGCCTTTCCGATGAGCTCCAGAATACGGGCGAAAACGTTTCAAAGACGCATTTTCAAAAAACAGAATGATGGATTTCCTGAAAATGTAATCCATTTGAATGAAAAATGTTTCCAAAAGACGAGGTATGTAAATAAATTCATTTTAGGCCTTTGTTCTCATTTTAACTGAATCTTTATAGCCGTAGGGGGGTATCTGGATACTGGTTTATTCTGCATAGCCATAGTGGACTGTGTAGAAACTAGTGTTAGAATGAGATTTGTTCAATAAGAAAAACAAATTGATTTTAGGATTTTAATTGCTAGCATAGCCAGAATTCAGGTTATCGAAAGAATGCAAAAATTGTAAATCAATATATTTACAAGTAGTTTTTATTTTAGTTCTCATAGATAGTTCTTTTCTGCTGTTTGCAAAATTCTATAAAGAATATGTTTCATTATTAATAGTATATTTTGACTTCTTTCAAACAGTCAGTTATCAAAGAAAATTACACACAAGCGAGCGTAGATGACTCTGACTATACTCGTATTTCGATTCAAAAAGGCAGTAACTCGAAGCGCTTAGTACTTGGATGGAAATGCAGAGAAATACAGCTTTCTCGCTTCACCATCTAACGAACATAACATTCTTCGGAATTTCCAACAACAACAGTTAATAGAACGTCAGTTACCAGCAACAACTTGAATGGATTACAGTTTATTTCAACATTTAATGACATTAAGTGAACCTTTAGGACAAAATCTCCAAAATCACAAATGTACCCATCTGACACTAATAATTACCATGTTGTAAGTATGGCAATGTTAACACTTCGAAGGCTAAACGAAAAATAGCTTATTCTTTCCCGAAATAACTTGCACAAACATTTTCGAATTTTTATGAATTAAGGCGAGATTATGAATTAAGGCGGACATGCCCTTTTTTAGTACACTTAATTTGACCGGCATGGCAACTGGTGTTGTGTACTACTGTACCATACTGGTCCATATTGTACTCAACATGGACCAAAATAGCTTCCCATAACTATAAAACATTCTTATAATAATGACTTAATCTATTGAATATACATATATACAGCTATCTAATTAAACTGAGGTGAAGAAACCCATTTTTGTGGTTTAAATGACTTCATCAAATTCGAAAAGGGAAAACCGCGCTGGTCAGTAATAATTTTACAGTAAGGCTGGAAATCTCTGGACCAATTAAAATATTTATTAGTCTATAGTTCTCTTTACATATTTAAAGCAAATAAAAAATGTCGGGGCATTTGGTCTTTATCGCAAAGTCAAAGGCGCCGACACTTTTTATGTGCCTTAAATATATAAAGAGAACTATACCTGTGCCCTAACATAAATAATCTAGCAAACGGTGTCATCTTACACCGATCTCGGGTAATTAACCTCTCGTTTGTGACATTTTCAATAAAAACAATTTGTCACTGACTACTGAACTTTCCCAGGCTTCGGCATTATTGGTTCTTGGAAAGGCCTGTTGGGGGTTTGCGGGCTTGCAATGAACATATTCCAATTTGGAGAAATATAGTGCATAATACTTTATAGGTATTGCTGAAAAGATTCTTGTCGTTGGGACATATGCATGTGAAACTATAAATTTATACAATCGTATCTACTTTTAATGATCCTCTAATATTACGTCCGGCAGACTACTTTATGATTTTTAGGACCCTTAGATTTGCATTCCAATTTTCTATAAAATACCCCGCGACTTTATGGAACATAGTTATAATCTCTCACGCCTTTATTACATTTGCTACAAGTAGCAGAAATAGGCTCAGGTTAAGTGAATATAAAAAGCAAAATTACAAGGATTATTTTTGCAATAACGTGTGGCTAGTTCTCCGAAATTTCAATTAGAGCATCTCCCGCTTTTTCTGTGTTTTGGGCAGCAAGAATTCTCGACCCATGTAGTCTGCCTAGCTTGACTCACACATGTTCAATTGTATCCAAGACCTGAAACATGCAGAACAAACCATTGTTGGTATTTTCGCTCTGTTTGAAAAGTCAGTTACTCATTGAGTGGTGTGCGAGCAAGCATTGTCTTCTCCCATATGTGGGGCATGATCATGCAAAACATCTCTTATGCATTTATCAGAACCTAGTTAAAGTGTCATTATCAATCATTATCCTAAATATATGCCACCACACACCATAATTGCTCAGTTTATTCTCCTGGTCGTCAATACACGCTTTCTCTACTATCAATATAATTAATGGTTCTCATCTGTGAACAAATCTTGACCCAACTGATCATCATTCCAGTTTTGGTGTCCTCGATCAAAGATTGGTCACGGCTACGTCTCTGGAGTTTTAGAGCTTTCTATACGACTTTAAACCAACTTCGACTCTTATTTTAATTGTACGCTCACTTACTCAGGTTCCACGAACTTATTTCTGTTCGTTTCTTGTTTAAACTGCTGTTCAATGACTATTTCGGAATGTTTATAACCTTATACATCGATCTTCAAGTTTCAAGTTTTTTCTGTCTTGACCTCGATATCAGTGTTGATATTACTCTTGTCAAATCTGCAGCTCATGAGGAAGAAAATAAGCCCAACCATGTTACGGTACGGTATCCCTAATCTGTAGAAATTAATTTTCATTGAAGGTGATTTTTTAAGAAAACAAATGCTTTTTTGCAAAAATTATAGAAGTACACATTAAAAAAAAATAAATAAATAACAGTCATTCTACACAGCAAAACCTATAATTTGCCAAAGTTTGTTACATCTACGTTCATTGCTTGAAAGTTAGAAATTAAGTAAGAAGTCTTTTAGCAGTATTTTGCATTTTTTTTAGCTATAATTAACCGACTTTTATGCAGTTGGATTCATTTTGTCGATATTTTTAATTCCTACGACTTCTTCCACAGACTTACGTAAAACTTAACGATAAATTTATACAAACCAAAAACTCATTTTCCGTAACTTTACTTATTAATTAAACATAGGCTAATTTTCAGCTGTTGGGTTTTAGGTATAGTGTTTACAGTCAAATGAAACAGGTAAGTGTTAAAGCACAGGACCGTGCGCACTTAACTTGATATTTTGTCCTATGTATTTAGAAATGGTACCGAGAATCGAATAGTAGTTGAAACTGTGCAGACGAGTCCGAGACTAGCAATGTAATCAGCCTGAATGAACCATCTACGACTGCACTGGTTTAAAGATAATAAAACGGACAAGCCGACTAGCATAAAAAAACTTGTAAATCGTTTCTCAGCAGTCAACGTGGACTTGTGAGATGAGCTGTCATTGGCCTGGGTTTGAGGACGGGTAGCGACGATTGGCTGGGACCGGGTATGCCTCAGTCCGATTGGTCGGTCGGTGTTTGAGTTATATCAGTTATTAGTCAACGTGGACTCGATATATCACCTAGTTCTTTATAACATTTCTCCAGTGCAGTGCGAAAAATGGTTTTCAGAACAGCTTTTACCGCTTTACCGCTTATTCCGCCTAATTCGGTAATTGTATTAGATAATGCTTCTTATCTCCCGCGAGTATTAAATAAAATACCAAACACCAGTACAAGGAAGACATTTTAAAATTCATGAGAGAAAAAAATATGGAAATTCCTGTAGTAGTTCCAATAAAGCGCGAATTAAAAATACCAAACACCAGTACAAGAAAGACATTTTAAAATTCGTGAGAGAAAAAATATGGAAATTCCTGTAAAAGTTCCAATAAAGCGCGAATTACTGAAAAGAATAAAAGAACAGAATTTCAAAGGGGAATATGTTGTTGATAACTTATCCAATATACACGGTCATACACTTCTGCGGTTACCTCCGTACTATTGCATATTTAATCTTGTCGAGATGGTTTGAGCAACTTTAAAAGATCATTTGCGAAAATGTAATGACTATCCAACGTTAAGCGCGGTAGTAGTTGAGTAGTGATAAATGACCTCGACAATACTGATTTATGGAAAAATTGCGTTAAGCATGTAATTAAAAAAGTAAATCAATATCCAACACTACCCCCCATTGCGCCGATTATGATTCAACCGAATAATGGTTCCTCTTCAGAAAGTGAAGATTCGGACGCGTCAACTTTTAGTATTTAACTTTTTTAATAAATATTTTCAGAACAAAATATTTAGCTATTGAAGATAGGTATGAAGTTTACTTTTTTATTGTTACATTTCTTGGAATATATTTTATTTAGTTGACAAGAAATTTTAATTTAAGTTACTTTATTCTAGAGACATATTTTAATTTTGTTTTTATTTGTTTTATCTATACAAATATTTATTTTTGTTTCACTAATTCTTTGCTTTGGTTAAGAAACTTACATTTTTATTTTTATTATAGAAGAAACTTAAATTTTATTTTTACTATATAACATCCTTGCCCCTCGCCAATCTAAACTGCCCCATCCCCTCATCCCGGCAAGGATATGTTCATACTTTCTCGTTGGTCCTTGCTGAGCAATAACATATTTCAATATAGTATGGGATAACTTTAAAACTAAACCCAATAAATTTAAATATTTAGACTTTATATCTAAAACTGATATAATACTTCAAAAATATGTTATTGGATAAATGAACAAAAATGGCCTATGTAATAAACAAAAAATTATAAAAATTAATACAGTTTCTTATGACATTCATTTCTATTTACCTCCGCCTACGTACAATAAAGAGTTTCCGACTGTTCTCGTCGGCTTTTAGTTTTTATACGATTTCAATTGTGCTCGTATACACTTTACAATAGCTATACATACTGAGAGGTACATATTTCCGCTGAAAAAACTCGGTTGGCATTTTTCTTTTCTAAAACTCCGTATTGCCTAGGCTAATTTGAATAAAATGTGTACCACCTCGTTTGTTTTTATCATTGAAACTCATTGAGTTTAGTAAATACGACCCTGAAGCAGCGAGTCATAATTTTTAATTTTTTACATGAAGCGGTCTCGTATACGTAAATTTCAATGTACTTTCACCAATTAGATATGCAATATTGCGTGATGCAGCGCACAGAGACATAAAATACACATAAAAAGTGCCTTCCTGCACATTGTATTAGCCAACAGCTTAAATAAATCATAAAGTTAGGGTAGATACAGCTTATTAGAAGGGTGGAAACGAGATGCTCAAAATCTACTGCTTCTGAACCAAGTTGGATCACTAAAACGCCAGTGGTTCTACTTCAGATCTGTGTGATATTATTTTAATTTTCTCATTTCTATCTTCAACTACCAAGTGCTGAGTTTACATTAATAATGAAATCGAGTAAAACACTACTATGTTTTTTAGCACTGTATTTGCACAAAACGAGACTGCAGTTTCAACCCTTTAGGTAATTTTCAAACGATGATTCAACTAAGAATGAAATACAAAAGATTTGGTCCATATTTAAATATGTTTCTAGAATTAAACAGATTAGAGAATTGTCAAAGTACACAGGTAGTTTATGATATCCTAACTATCCAAGGTTGGATCCTTATTATTGTATTTGTATATTTCCAAATTAAGTTTCAAACCTTTGCTAGCATAATGTAGGATTTCCATATTAATAATATCTGGGAAGTTATGTCCACTCTGTAATATGTGATTAGAAAAAGCAGAATCTGTTTTCTGTAGTCTGAAGGACCTATCATGATCGAGGTATCTGGTTCTAAAATTACGTCCGGTCTGTCCTATATATATGCTATTGCACTCTGAGCAATTTAACCTATAAACTCCAGATTTTTCGTATCTATTTGTTTTATCCTTGGCGTTGTAAATTAAATTTGATAATTTTTGTTGGGGTTCAAATGCTATCTTGATATTATATGTTTTGAGAATATTCGATATTTTCTCCGTTAGTTTATCACAGTATGTGATGATAGCGTAAGGTGTTTGTTTTTCTTCTCTAACTATGGGATAAATTGCTTTAAAAGTATACTGGTTTTGTTTTTTGTTTATTAATTTGGCGATAGTTTCTGTGGGGAAACCATTGTTCTTGGCTATTTTTTGAATCAGTGAGAGCTCTGTTTTTATTTGTGTTTCTGACAAAGGCAGCGAAAAACCTCTATGTAGTATTGAATTATAAGCTGCTAGTTTGCGTGCGTATGGATGGCAAGAATCAAAGGGGATAGTTATATCATTATATGTAGGTTTTCGAAAAATATCAAATTTGAATTGGTTATTTTTATGTGTGATAGTTAGGTCTAGAAAATTTATATCTATACCAAAAATGAATGTGATTCTTGCCTGGTTGGGGATTTGGTACACTTTCCTCTAAATTAGACATAAAAATATCCGCTAATAAAGGGCTTAGAGGTGATCCAATCGTTAGACCGCTGTTTTGAATATAAAATAGATTATTGAATTGAAAGTAATCTATTAGAAATGAATTAGGTGGCTCATGTGTATTTTTTAACTTCTCTGCTAATTCTAAGGAGTTCCTTATTCCATGTTTAGGTTTAAAATCTGTATGTTGTTTAAAAATTAAATTAAATTTTTTATCTAGTTCTCCAGTCGGACTATTGATATATGATACTACAGGCCTAATGGGGTTATCCGATTTATGCGTTTTAATTAATCCAGATAATTTTGGAGCTAAGGGATTCATGTTAATTATTTTTCGTTTTTCGTATTCCGAAAGGATTATTTCTATGTTTGCTACCGATTGTTTTAATCTGGTTTGATATTTTTTGGTGGGGTCTTTATTAACACGAGTAATATCTTCTGACTGAATGAAATTATTTACTTTATTTGTGTAGTCTGTTTTGGTGAGAATTACCGTGGCATTTGATTTATCTGCTTTTGTTGCTACTAGGTTGTTGTCGTTGATTTTGGCTGTGATTGATTTTATAGTTTGTATGTCTATTTGGTTATTGCATTTTGTATTATTAGCATTTTTTAGAAGTTTTTTTTGTTTTCGCTGAAGATATGTCTTTATTTTCTACATTTCTTAGGGCAATTTCACTTTCAATAATTAAAATATCTATAATATTTTTGTTGTTTAGGTGGGGGGAAAATTTTGGGCCTTTTGATAGCAATTCAGTTTCTCGATCGTTGAACACTGTATCAGAAATATTAATGACTCTTTCACTACACTGGTTAACTTCTTTCTAGATTCTATTAATAATATACACCCCTAAATTAAATTTACATTAGAACGAGAAACAAATCATGCAATAAATTTTCTAGACCTAACTATCACACATAAAAATAACCAATTCAAATTTGATATTATCCCCTTTGATTCTCGCCATCCATACGCACACAAACTAGCAGCTTATAATTCAATGCTACATAGAGCTTTTTCGCTGCTTTTGTCAGCGTATTTCGGAATATAATTAATTACTAATTATTAATTATTAATTGTGTTCCGAAATATAGTAACAAAATGTATAGAAAATTAAACAATTTAGGTATCTCTACGATAAGGGTGAACAAAACAAATATAGGAAACATTTTGGTTAATAACAAAGAAAAGCTAAATAAAATGGATAAATCTGGTGTATATAAAATTAATTGTAAAGATTGTAATGCTGTCAGAGCGGTAGAATCGTTGTAAACAGGGTAAAAGAACATAAAAAATCTATCTTAAATAACAATAAAAATACAGGAATGTCAACACACTGTATTGAAAACAACCATTTCATAGATACTGATAACATAAATTTACTTCATTCAGAAAGAAAAGGTAAACGTTTAGATCTGATAGAACAACTAGAAATCAAAACATTTTTCAAGTACAACCCTTGTACCACGAACGACCAGCAAAATTTCTTGAATACCCTTATAATAAACAAATTGATAAGAAGTATCCATTGATTTATATAATCAGTTTAGGTCCACTCCAAACTTTGCCATAATTAAGAATTTTAAATTAAGTCTTAAATAGATTAAGTCATAAATAGATTAAGATATAAATACTTTTAGGTATAAATTAGAATAACCACGTCGGAAACTTTAGTATTCACTATGTAATACTCTTGATAAAGGCCTAATAAGCCGAAACATATGTAGAGTATTTATAATATATAGATTGACTCATCTAAAAGCAGTGTTTAATTTATAATTACCAATTATTTTCAAGATGTTTCACAAGGTACCTACCACAAGTTCAGTTCAGTGTACTTTGGGGTAGAAATAATAATTTGTTAGTAGTCATTTTACTTTTGTTCATTGAAAGTCCTACATGCATTAAAGTAAACATTAACTCTAAGGCTATTTTAACACCAAATTGTTGTAGTCATTATATCCTGAAATGGTACACATATTACTCACTAACCGCAAGCGTTTTTGAGAAGTCTACAGATTTAATTTTCAATGCAAGTGCTTATTAACATCAAAAGTTTGAAAATCGCTTTCGCAAAATAGTCTTTGAACTATAAATAAATAGCTATTTATGGTATAAGTGTTAAATGGAGGGTTTCATTTTGTTATAAGGGAAATTTGGGACACGACGAAGTGTTTTAATACTCCCCTTTGAAATTGGTGCATATTCGCAAAACAATATCGCCATATGAGTGTAGACTATCGCGTTCTTTGTGAATTATGTTTTATTATAACTTTAGAACAAAATGCTACTAAGGCTATTGATTAAGTGCACAAAAATGTAAACGTTTTTACGACCTCGAAATTGGAATATACAGTGTGTCACTCAGGTTCGAACAAACTCTACGTACCTCTACTCCTTTGTAAGTATTAATTACAAGCAAGCAATTACGTGATGTTAAGAAATATGTAGAAACAATAGGAGTAATATTTGAAAAGTTAGATTCTCTTTTCTTTCTTAATTGTTCTTTTGGTAATTGAAATAAAAGCATTATTTACATCTTTCTACTATGTTATAGTTCGTACGATATCAATTGGGACAGCATAAAAACTAAAACTCGGAGTCTACGGTCCACGTGAACTTGATCCGCCTGTCACATTATGTCACTTGTGTTGACAAATCAAACTAGCTAGGCATCTAATCCAGCCCACATTTCTGTGTCAGGCGGATCAGGTCCACGTGGACTCCGCGTTTACGTTTTTATGCTCTCTCAATTGAGATCGTATGAAGTATACATGAAATGTTTAAATACATAATTTCATTCATAATATTTAAAAAAAATTATATTACGGAGCAATAACTGAAACAATCAAACGGAATATTAAGATATCTTCAGATATACCAGGCGATTAAAGAAATTCACATTTAATTACTAAATTATTATTATTGATTAAAGCTTACAAAATTTTATAGTCTTTCTTTTTTAAAATAATGATATTCTGTCGGTGATATCATCTTTATTAAACAAGAACTCATTCTTATTCTCCCTAATTTATAAATAACAAATTGTTAAAAAAACATGGAGTTGACTCGGTATATTTTCAACAATTTATGTGATTAAAAAAATTGTAACTGTTGAGACAAGATTTTTGGATCAAGGGAAATACTCAGTAAAAATTTTAAGCCATTATGTCACTCAGTTTGCTTAGATTGTTTCTTTGTGTTTGTTCTTAGACGGTGCTATAAACATTTCTAATTGAATTCAGGACTGTGGAGAGATAATGATAAAAGCAAATCCAACTTTCGGGCCCCTTATATTTGAATGTACTTCTACACATGAAGCTTAGTCCTCAAGCTATTCATACATTTTAAAGAAAATTAATTATATAAAATATCCAGATTATCCGATTTTACTATAAATTTAAAGAAAATATAAGGGCTTTTCGTAAAAATCTTTCAACGGACCCTTCTGAAATGTTCGGGTCTGGGGGCAAATCCTCTGTTATGCTTCCTCTCGTCGGCCTAATTATGATTAACTCGACTAGTTTCGTGCGTATGTGCATTGTTATTTAAGTTTTAATGATTTTTTTAATAGTCGTTAATGTGAATTGTTTTAATACTATTTTTCAACAACAAATTGGTCACAGAACTTCAGAGCGATTTAAATTTCCTCACTATTTCATAACGAACAATAACAATATTCCTTGTTTAGTTGCAGTAGGAGATGTACAACCAGACATATTTAAGAAAAATGAGGCAATATTGACTTATTATGTACTGAACGAAAAGTTTAAATATTTAAAAACATCGTTATTATATGTATTCTTTTAATTTATAAATTTTTTCAATATTTCTATTACTATTTTTGTGTACAAAATAATCGACAATGTTAATTAATATGTTTGGGTAGACGTGTTTCTTAAATTAGTAAATTAAGTCATAAACATGAAGTTTTTTGCTATATTCTATTTAGGCTCCAAATATTTTTTTCTTTTCAGTATACAAGCCAGAGGTTGAGACAAAAACTGCTTTGGTCTCGAGTCGTTTAAAGCTTACATCTTTTGTCATAAAAACCTTCGGTGGAGAAGCACTTCTACTAATAACATGAGTTTAGGAAATTGTGAAGCTAGCTAGTTTAAGATAATTTGATATTCCTTCGCCTGTATCCTCTTTATTGCCTCTTTTATTTCAATGTTTTTAGGTATTCCAAATACATTTCACCTATTTCTTTTCACAGTTCTTAACTTTAACGATGTGTGTGCGGTACGTTCAAGATCGTCTTGTATTATTGGCCTGACAATATGTAATAAACATTGGCAAGAATAAACCAGGTGGTTTAAATATTCGTATCATTTTTTCTTGTCTTTATTGGCTATTTTACCCCTTTTGTACATGTATCTAAAAACTTTATTATAAAGACCTCTGAATCACACCGAGGTTGATTTTGAATACTTCTTGATTACCTATTGTAAGAAAATGTTCCACACCTAAAAATATATAAACTGAAACAAAGTTGTTAAATACACAGGCACACAAAAAAAATCATTCACTTTTAAGCACAGTATGATAACCCCCCCCCCCCCGTATTTTGAGTGACGAATTTGATGCTGCCTTAGAATTGCTCCACCAAAAATTTCTAAAAATCAGTGAAAATCTTAATTAGGAGGGGATGATGAGAAATCCTGACGTGATGGAGTCATTTTGACGACGACATCGGATTCAGCGTCTCAAAATACAGGGGGGGGGGGGGTGTATCATGCTCTGCTCAAAATACATGACCATATTTTTGTGTGTCTGAGTTATTAAATCTTAAACAGTGCACAAAAAAGGGCCCCGCACTAACCTTCTGAAAAATGGTAACCCGTGAAATTCGCTGGAATCGATATATGTTATTCTTGTATAATATTTGGTAATGAAAACTAAATGCTGGCAAAGTTTCGGAAACATGTTTGCTTTCCGTTATAAAAACTTTGAAAATATCAAACATTATAGTTTATCTAATCCCGTTATGAAATGTCAAATTTTAAATGCGTTTTTGACGTTACGAAGCGTCACATTTACATAACTAGTGATGTAATGAATTTTTACGTAACTCATTATTATTAAATCCATTATTTAGAGAAAAAACTTTTGACCTAGACACAAAAAAACACTTTATTATTAAAATGCAAATACAAACTTCCCATCATCAGCATTTCTAATAAAACAAAGTTTTCTCTAGTTAAATTGGTAGATTTTTTAGCGTGTTAACCTCGAGATTTTCTCTTCAAAAAGAATATTAATATGGTACATTCTTTATGTCAATGTTTCTTTTGACATTTAATTCTGATGCATTTAATATTGATACCAACTCAATATTCATATTGCAGATGCATTATAGTTTTTCATCGTTTCAAAGTACGCTAAGAGAATTTTCTCGTCTTTTTATTCCTTTTTGTTGACACCTGTTTTCAAGTTTCGTACATACTTCTTCATATATGCTTTTTGATTTACCAGGTATTATTAAATTTACTGCTAAATTAGCCGATTCTTTTATATCAGATGGAATATCCATATCTAAATCAGCCATCTTTGACTTAATTTGTTTAAAAAAATTCAGCAGATTGACAACTGAAGTTTGTTTATACAAATGTAAACCCATAGTAATGCTCAGGTAAAGCGATAAACACAAAATTTATTTGTACGACTACAAGCGTGTAGCTATGTTTGGAAGCGCAAAATAGAATTCAAAGTAAATTGTAATTTCTTTTCTATTTTAGAGCGGGATAAGATAAATTTTTGTACTTAACACGTTATGAAAGTGTAATTTTACTTGACTCATGTAATTTGCAATATTCGCTCGCTCGTTTTGGCAAATATTAATTGGCTTTTTCATAACTATTTACGTAAATAACTACTGTTGTTTAAGTATTTCCATAGCTACGTGAGACATTAAATTATACTTATTTTACTAACCTTTCCACCCATTAAAATGGAGAAGTTACTGCAAATGATAGAAATAAAGTGAAATAACACTCTTTATGTTCTGAGGTGCCAAGAATACGAAATAGTCGTTTTAGAAAATATTTGTATGTTCTGTAACGCCGTAACTAGCGATATGATTTTAATGGAATTTGGTATGAGTGATATTAGGATCGTAAATGAGCTGGTGCAGGTGCAGGCCGTGACGCGTAGTGCACATTTGACACATGAACTTTCTTATTTCCCACTATGGTATGCACTTTTATTATGCTTTTCGAAAATTGAGTTTTGACTGTTTAAAAATATTATAATTTGGATAATCGTTGAAAACACCCTGTAGAACTAGTTTCAACTTTGTACCCCTGTATGTTTTGACTTAAAATGTTTTAGCAATCAATTACCTACACGTTGAAATTCATATGACAACTTCTCTTCGACACTAATTTTTCAAAAACCGTCGAAGAGAAGTGATCGCTACAAGGTATACAATTGAAAATCGTCAATTCCAGTTCTTGGAAGTTATATGCAAAGTGTAAAGATATTATGAAAAATTATGTATTGTAGAAAAGCGTTTATTACACTTTTAGAGCGTCAAGAAACTAGAAATTGGCGATTTTTAAAAATAAATAACAATGAAAATATCAACTTTGTGAAAAGAAATTATCGAATATTTAAAAAATTTGCTTCATTGAAAAAAATTTAATATTTTATTTTGTTAATTGATTGATTAATTTGCCAGCGTAAAGTGGGCATTGCTGCGGATTCCGGGCATCCATGGAGGTTCGTTCCAACACGCAGTGTGCTCGTTCGTCGAACACGCCCAACGGACGGCCAAACCGCGTGCCGGAACCAAATCTCGGGTGTTTTATACACCGCCGGACCGGCTGCATACGCCGGGTTGGACATTGGACATGCTTGTTGTCAGCAGCGAGAGCCACATGACGCACGGAGTTGGAATATAGGATGGGAAATGTAGGTGTTTGGGAAATGCCTCTTTTAAGTTTCCATGCCTCTGTTAAGTTTCCCTCTGTCATCATCGGTTGGGGTGTGCAGGTGTTTGCGAGATGCGTCTTTTCAGTTTCCATGCTTCTTTTAAGTTCCCATCTATCGGCATATCCTTATTTTTCTTCTTCTAAGATTTCTATTTCTTCTGTTTCTGAATCTGGCAGCTTTCATTTTTGTATATTTTTTTGTTTTGTTTTTATTTATTAACCGTTTCACAGGTAAATATCCATTTACAGTGGAGTAGCTGGGAAGGGCCCTATCTCGCGGTAACAATATTTTTTGCGCGTTATGTGAAAAAAGAGGCCCGATTCCATATGAACTCTGTTTTTCTATTTTATTCTTTCATTTCACACAGAACTTCTTAATCTACCGGTGAGTGAAATTTTTTCGAGTTCGGGATTTTTACGGCTTTTTTACCGCTTTTTAGAGAGCATCTTAAAAACACGTCTATTCTATTTGGTAAGTATGGGAAAGCCGCCATATTCGCTGCCACCTTGGATTGACTCTCGAAATCTATAAAATGCATATATTGCTCCGATTAACTTCAAATATATATCCCAAGTCAAGCAAATAAATCGGCTCTGACCAATTCCGTGTAGACCAAAGTGGAGAAATGTTAGATAGCTGCAGCAGAAATACCACTTTCTGATCCACTCTATGTACTCGATGGAGGTGCTTTACTGTATTGATTATCATGGTCGCTTGGTATGCTGTTCTCAGACATCCATAACAGTTATACAAACTACGTTCTTACAAGATATGGTAAATCGGTTGTGATCGTGTTTGGATATTTGGATGGTCCTTCCATTAAATTACCACTCACATTAAAAGAGGTGAAGGTAACGTTTTATTTTCTATGGACATGAAACTGACAATGAAGACGGATATTTTTCTATCAAACAAAACGAATAAACAGCGTTTTTTAATGATGCTTAGTGAAAGCTTTGAAACTGTTGGATGTCATACAATACATGCACGAGGAGACACAGACCTTCTGATCACCCAGACAGCAGTTGGCGCGTCTGAACAAAGAAATGTTGTTGTCATTGCAGACGACACTGATGTCCTGATACTTCTGTGTTTCTATGTTAAAATGAAAAATAAAAAAAGTAATATCCAAATCAGAACCAAAGCGTGGTACAACCGACATTCGACAATAGAACATTCAAACTACAAGATCGTCATTGCATCATTTATGGAGCATGCTAAAGTATTCAACAATGCAAACGGTCTGAAAGAGGACATAATTACTACCGGGGAAAATGCTTTTGTTGCCGTATATAGAACAAACACATCTTACACGTTGGATGAACTACGATACAGATGTTTCCGTACAAAGGTGGCTAACAAAAATATGATTCAAGCTGTTCAAGCCATTTCCACCGACTTTAGCTGCTGCTATATTCCATAATTGACGAGTCTACTCAGGATTGTAAAGGAAATACAGCTCCTCTACCTGAGGATTGGGGTTGGCAATTACAGGGTGGTCAACTCCTACCAGTACTCACTGACCTTCAACCAGTACCACCAGTTGTGCTCGATATCATAAGATGTAAATGCAAGACAGATTGAATGTCAAGGTATACTCTGCAATAACTTAAATATAAAAGATGTATCTGATTATGGTGTTTCTTATGGGGAGTGGTACATGTTGGAAATGACAGTTATGTTTTAATTGTGTTATTAGTTTCAAAGAGTGCATAGTAATTTAACCGATTTTGTACAAGTTTAATACAGTTATTTCAAAACTTATACCCTATCATTATAATGTTCGTAAATTACCTACCTTTATTATTAACACTTTGTAATAAATGGAACATGATAGGAACAAAATTAGAGAAAGCCTTTATATGATTCCTGGTTCAAGTAACTTTCTATTTGGTACATATTTGTAGATAATCGGAGCAATATGTGCATTTTACAGATTTCGAGAGTAAATGCAAAGAGGCGGCCAATATGGCGGATTTCCCATACTTAGATTTTTCTAGACTTTTGATATGTTGTTGGGGATATTATTCCAAGTATAAAAACCCTCAGTTTATTTCTTTTACAATTAGTTTGATGTTTAACCTATTATTCACCTAAAATGACTGGACTATAGGGTACGGATATTCAGGGGCATTTTTATTGTAAAGTAATAAATTACTCAGTCAGGATCCTGTCATGAACGTACTACTGTTGCTATTGAGATTTATGGATATTATACCTGAACTGGAATAACAGCACTATAAAAAACACTGCACATTACATGCTTTTTTATAATTTTAAAGAGTTCTAAGCTAGCAAATCTCTCACAATTGTTAGACTACACAAACTTCCCAAACCCGTCTATGATGTTTAAAGAGCGACCGCAAAAAAGCTGTCTTTTCGCTTGTTTTTGGGTAGCGGATTGGTGGCTTGGAAAAAATCGTAAAAAAGGTTTAATTAGTCTGAAATTAATCCTTATTAAAAAACAAGAGAGGCACTCTTCTTGGTTTTTTGAAAATGTTCAGTAATTACCCCTATTCAGGGGTCGAATTTTAAAAAATATCAATAAATTTAAAAACAATTCTATTTGTATTATTTCTATCAAATTATGGATTTTCTATCAAGAAAGGTTAAAAATTCACTGTCTTGGTTTTTAATAAGGATCAATTTGAGATCAGCTAAACCTTTCTACGATTTTTCCCAAGCTCGCAATTCGCTAACCAAAAACAGGCGAATTTTGGCGTTACTTTGCAAATGATAACTGGTTACAAGGGATACCATCGATACCTCCAAAGTCAGAGACAAGTACAGATCGCCAGAGATTGAACCGAAGAAAGTAGAAATGTCATCATTATCGATACCTCCAAAGTCAGAGACAAGTACAGATCGCCAGAGATTGAACCGAAGAAAGTAGAAATGTCATGTTACGGGTATTTCGAACAAATTTTCTCAAAAAGTACAGTTCTGCAATATAATATAATATGTGATGGTCAAAAATTATTAATAAGCCCTCTGCCTATCTTTTTATAGGATCTGCATTTATAGCGAGCGTTAATTATTCTCTTTAATTTTCAAATATACTTTAGTTGCAGTTATCTCTCCTGAGTTCGAGTCTCAGCTACGACAGATGGAAATGTCGCAGGAAATGGTTGTTGTCTTGTGATCTATGTTGTATGCATGTTCTACTTGGGTGGTGGAATAACTATAGCTAAACTCTGCCAGAGCATTTAATACAAATAAGGCATTAAAAAAGCCATAATAAGCGTCAGAATAATGTAATACTCTCTTGTTGCTCTCATGAGGTCCTATTTGGAACCCTATGAAAGAGCACCATGGGGGATTAACTTGAAAAGGAATTATTAGTTGTTTCTTTGGACAATTCTGAAGATGATAGATTTATGGAGAAATATCTTTTTATCATAAAAAATACATGCAAGATTCACAATCTCTCAGGTACGTGCTAAAGTTAACCGATTTTGATCAAATTTAGATTACACATTTTTTTTTATTTGACAGAAAAATCGAAACTTTTATTTTCACTAATACAAATTTGAGCAACACCCCTCTGTAGAAAACGGAGTTTCTTCAAACCGAGGTTGAGCTCTGAAGTCATTTGTAATGGTCTCTTTTAAAATTTTGTATACCTATAAAATTGATATAATATAAAAGGATACAAATTTCTTATTAATTTTCTTCAAAATTATTTTTTTTTATATTTAATACCTACGAATTTATTTAAAAATAATATAATCAATATTGTACATTACTGTGTCCCATTATTCACATGTTTCTTAGAATTATTGAATAAATAGGTCAGTAATAAATATATTATACTAGTCTAGTTCCTAGTAGATTATAATGGTTAGTTATGTTACACAAGTTTAATTTTTTAGTATTGCTTATTACCTGAATACTATAAATTTAAACGAGTAGAAGTTGCAATGGTGCGTAGTCGATTGTGGATTATCCGTTTTCTGCAGTTAAGGTCTTTTTTGTTTTTATTGTTTCAGCTATATCCTCTACAATAGCTAATATCGAAGTTTAAGCATTAAAGATCTATTTGATATTTTGGAAGTGATAACAGAAGGCGTAAAATAATAATTGGTAGATAGCTGAAAAAAATCCTTAAATGCTGATTTTAGAAAATGTTTTAGCAAACCTTTAAAGGATTATACCGATATATCGTTCTGCTCGTCTTGATATAGAACCTTCAGATTAAAAGAGAAATTCCAATATTATTGAAATTTGGACAGTAAGTTAATAATATCTAAAGGAAGAACCCTGTTTTTTCTTTTATAGATAGTTAATTTTTCTGCAGTTTGCAAAATCCTATAAAGAATGTTTCAATACAATTATAAGCAAACAAATAATAATTCATTTTTAAACCCTGTGGTTTCTCGGGGAATAAATGATCAGTTAATATAAATGTTATAAAACATTAATTGATTGATTAGCCAGCATAGGGTAGACATTGCTGCCACTTCCGGATATCCAATCTGGATATTTTTATATACCGGACCGGCTGCATACGCCGGATTGAACATGGAACATTCTTGTTGCTAGCAAGGAGAACCACATGGCGCATGGGTTAGGAATATAGGATTGGCAGTGTAGGTGTTTGTAAGAAGCTTCTTTAAGTTTCCATCTATCCTCATCGAATGGGAAATGTAAGTGTTTGTGAGATGTTTCTTGTAAGTCTCCATGTTTCTTTTAAGTTTCCAGAGTTTTCATTGCGTTGATATATGCCTGGGATGTTATATTTTCTTCCTCCAGTTGATGGGTTAATGCTCCGTATTTGTTTTTCCAGACATGCTAACTAGCTGTAATAGATTTTTTTACATTATTGTTATCTGTATCGCGGTGAAAAAACTTTTTACAGCGAGTTGCAAATGAGAGATTTGAGAGAATGTTTTGCATATCCCAGTATTTTATCGATTTGTTGATGTTTTTGCAGTCATTAATTTCGGTTGCTGTTTTCCAATTCCAAGTATTTTTCTATTTTGTTGCCTGCCTTCTGTTTAACACAGGTTTATGGTTGAGATTATTGACATGCTTTTTTTAAACAAAAGTCCCTTTTTAACAATGCTAAAAAAAGGGATTGTTTGTCCCATCCGTGGTAAACTGTGGAAACCAAGTTTTGTTACTTATTCTGTGGTGCTGAAGAAGAATCTGTCATCCGAATTGGCTAAAAACATTGGGAAGACAGTAAAAAATAACGGTTAGTTTGGGGTGGCATTGAAATTGATATTAGAACCTGCAACAAAAGAAATTATTCTTTAGTCCAGAGAATTCTTTCAAAATACTCAGTATCGTTACATAAGTAGAAAAAGAAGTAAAACTTCTAAATTCAGCCCCCCCTCCCCCTCGTTTCCCTCACCATTCATCACCCATAAGAGCGGTGTAAGTTACAATATCTAATATACGGTTGTTTATTTATTTTTAAATAAACCAAAACTCCTCGTTAAATTACTATTATCAGGTTATAATGTAATTACTTATGATTACTCTTACACCCATTCCACTGTCTCCCCCATATAAGGGTTATCTTTTAATGTGTAGCCGAGAACTTTCGCCAAAGCGGGTGAGTCAGCATCCCAAAATTAGTAAAAGAAGGTGGCTTCCACATTTTACGGATGCTGCAAAAAAGACCCTTTCTTAACATTGTTCTTTGCCCACTGCACCTAAAAGTTTATTATTTATTTACACTTTCCAAGAACAGTTCAATAAACACTTGAAAGGGTCTTGGGTATAGGTGGGTCCGTTTCAGTCGACGGCCAAACTAAGGCACATTGCACTTGTTTATTTTTGGTACTATTAAACAGCTCCCTACCAGCTATTTTCAACTATTAGTTTGGTATGTACATTGCTATTCTATTATGACACTTCAATTTACGTGGAAATTTTTTATCTATCGATAGCTCAAATTGTATCGAGTTTAACGGAGTTTTAACTGATTCTTTTTGCGTTTTCTTCGAGAGCGTCTTACGGCATGTGTACCCTCGACTTTAGTCAACTCGAGACCACCAGTATAAAGGTTATAAAAATAAAAATGCCCTTGAAGAATATAATAGGATTCTATAAACAGTAAAATACTGAATAGTATACTAACGAACATTTTACCAATCAAGATGGGGAGATGATTAAACTTAAAAGTGTGGTAACACTACTTTAAAAAATTACTCAGTTTCAGTATACAAGAGACAGGAAACGTAATGACCGGAGAGACAGATGGATACAGTGATGATCGCAATCTCTTTCCTATTTGACTAAAGCTAACGAATTGTGCAAATTAGTTAAGTTACAGACTACACAAGCACACAAACACTGTATCCCTATTTTGACCCGCTGAAACATAATTTGATTTCAGACAGAGTCAATTGCTCGTATTTGAACCTCAACAAACAAAAACATTTCTCCACGGAGGACGTCCGGAAAACTGAAAGAGGGGGTGTGTCGAATTTGTGGGGATGAGTTCAATATGGGCATCTCGAGTTTGATGAGATCGGATGCGCCGCCCCTCGATTATGAGGATCCCGAACCGACATGATATCGGGTAGTGCGGCGGCAGAAGGGGGGTCAGATGGAAGTATAGTCGGCTGGGGACAAACTCTACGAAAGTCGTCACGAGTCGTGAAAAACTACTACTACTTCATTTCGTCGAATCTATGGTTTCAGAGATTGGAAACGATATAGTTCGAATTTTACTAACCCCAAAAAAACACACAGAACCCGTATATGTCGCTATTTATCTATACTACTTTCTTTGATCTCCTCTCCCATATTTTTTCCGATGCGAGATTCAAAATCTACCTCGGGTTAAAAACTACCCGGTCGCCGCACCCATACCTCCACAATGCGCCCTAGGCAAGTCTCTCTTCCCTAATTTTACTTATATTTCGACGTAATATCCATCCCCACCAACAGTTTTACCGCAGCCTCCAGCAGAGCTTCTACTCGCGTTGCTCGTTAGTAATAAAATTTGAACTATAGTCTTGTCGAGTTTATCGCGCCTCTTCCCATTTTTCCATTACGGCCTCCCGCTTAATAATGTTGGGGGAGAGGTGACCTCCTCACCTAACCTCCTTCTACAACCCGTTACATACAAGCCCGACACGTCCATATAGAACTCGTTCACATGAAGCCGATGCAACCACCCTTCGTTATGTACTCGAACCATTTACGACCCTACTGGACTTGAAATTTTTAATTCTTCTTTGTGGTTATGTTGAAATAGTGGCCAATTGATTAATTAAGATTATGTGCAAGGGATACACTAGTGTAGTATACTGGCCAATCCAATTTTTGCGTCTGTGCGCCTGTGCTATAAGTTGATTTTAGCTTAACCTAAGATGGTCTAGCCGTTTATCAATGAATCGTCGCATTTGTACGCGACTAATCTCACTGCATTACAATATCGAGCAAAAGTGTTGCCTACTCGTAGCTTAAATCGTTCAATGATTTATAAGGTAGATAATGATGTATCTAGACAGATCAATTTATTCAATGGCTCCTTTTGTCTAGTATTTTAAAACCAATCCATAAAATATGTGGTGACCCACTAGCACAGTATGTAGTTTCCCTTCAATTAATTATTAATCTAACTGAAACTTAACCCTCTTTACTGTATACAGTGAAAGGGTGGTGCTCACCCTTCTCGATACTTTCTGTCAAAATAATCTAAATTTATTGATTCTACGTGGACTAAATTTCCAGACTGTATTCCAAATATTTATTTAGTATGCCAATATCGCTTATACATATGTTTCACTCCCTATTGGAGGGAAATGTTATATATCTAATTAATAACCTAACAATTTGATTCGACTGCTATCCGCTGTGACAGACTGATCTTACTTATATAATGTTGCACTTGAATCTAAAAAATATAATTTAATGGTGGTATAATGGCGTAACGTTAAGAATCTTATCTATTACGATTCTAACTTGGTTTAAATCGAAATTAATTTTAGACTTAACATTTAGGATGTCTGAAGTAGAAAGCTATTGAAAATTAACGAAGTCGGTGTGCCATAGGCGGCTCCAAGGAGGGTCCAATACAAATATTCTTTGAGTCTAAAAATATTTCAAACAAAACTGTTTAGGAAAGAAAACGGTATCGGACACGGCCTTTTTAAAGAGTTTGACAGGGTAACAATGGGTCAGCGGCCCCAGTCTAAATTCGTGTTCATATTCTTGTTGCTATCCACATTACCTAGAATTTTGCCAAATATTAGCCCTTAACACCCACAGCCCCACAACCACAACGTACTTTCACTGGTCAACCAGTGCTGTAAGCTCGGGATCACTATAATGATTTACGTTAATTGCACAATACCTTTCCTTGAAAGGTATTTGATACCGTACTCGATACTGTTTTTCACGGTGATTTATTTTTTGGTAAGGTTTGGACAGTTGACAATTATTTAAAAAAATTCTCTTCTCATTAGTAGAATGTCATGGAAAATAATATTATTAATGTCATTTTCTGCGTGGTCGTGTTCTAAGGTGTTGGATACTTTCACGTTATGGATGTTTTGATAGCTATCTGCTAGTCTACTTTGGCTTCTTGCACGGTGTTATTGCCAGCTGTCAGTTCATCCCTGTCAAAGTGAGAATGGCCTCTTGCGTATTTCTTAGAGCTCTGGTCAGCCTCCACGGCGAGTTGTTCAAGGAGTCAAAGCTTCTCACTCCATCTTCAATTTCATGCTGTGTTTATGGTGGTTCGAATCTGCTTTTGCAGTCTGCCGATTTCAATATTTGCGTCAACATTACTATTTCGTTGCCATCGCCGCCGCGATCTAATTATTGTCCCATTCGATCGCTTTGACAAGTCGGTCCCCGTAAGAGACAATTGTTGTAGTTGATGCAACACTCTGCTTGTCTCCATGCAATACTCTCTCGAATTACTTAATTAGCACACCTACAAGAGGTGTTATCGTGTCTCATCTCTTCTCTTGACATATTATTTAATTCTAGCAGAATTGAGTTCTGGTCAGATGTGAGTTCTTCCAAGGTCACCGGCGACGCTGGTTGTCCACACTTTTGTTTACCATCAAATCAATGGTGGTTGGTGTGCCACCGTTGTTCGGAAATTGACTTGTATCATCCGGATATTGTAAAATAACATTGCGAGGCACAAAACTATTTTGGGTGATCCACATAAATTTAAATTATTTAAGGAAAGTGATAGATAATTTACTTTTATACAACTAAAAATGCTTATGGGCCTCTTCGAAATCTGAAACTCGATATATTACTCGATCAAATACTGTAATTTCCACAGGTACACAAAAGAAAAGAACTTTTTCTCTACTTCTGAGCAGAGTATGATACCCCTTTGTATTTTGAGCTCGATTACGTCGGAATTTTTCCTATTCTCCTCCTAAGTAAGGCTTTCACTGGCTTTTAGCACTTATTTGAAGTTATGGAAAAATTCTGATGCGGTCTAGCAATTCTGACATCGGAATCAGATACAGGGGGCAATCATACTCTGCTGAAAAGTTCATGGCCTTTTTTAATATTCTGTATAGGTATCTGTGTTATAATCATAATTATATAAAAAAGTGGATTATAGTAGTTTTTAACTAATAATCATCTAGTAAAGTAATGTTTCTAAGCTGCTATTTAAGTACAAATAATTACTATTCTTAAAGTTTTACAAGGAGTTTAAATTCTGACATGCTCCAAACGATAAAGACAACGAAATATCTTATATTTTATTTATTTATTTAGTTCGTAAAGCTGTTGATATATATTGTTACATGCTGCTCTAAGAGTATTATGAAACAAAAGTTAGAAAGTGTAAGTCGGGAATTCACTGCCTACTTAAACAAGAGCGTATACTGTTTACAACTTTTATACTTTCGCTGTATAACTTATAGTCTTTTATGCAAATTTTTACTGCTAAGACCTTTTAAGCTATTCAGAGCAAATTGTTCTATCTCTCCTCGGTCGGACACAAAGGCTGGGACTAATTCCCATCATTGCTACTAATGTTAATACATCCTAAGTCAAGGTTGAGTGGAAACCCATACCAAACTTAATCATTGCCTATTAGTGTTGGTCGTCAGGACAGCTTCAGCAAAATCCAAGCGGTCTAGTTCGTAATGACCAATAAAATTGGTACTACACAATAACCAAACATGAAAGTTGGATTTAGATATACTTAACGTTTAAGCCAGTGAATGGCTTGTACGTTTAATGAAATTATTTGTAAAGCCATGATATGTTTCATATGATACTTATAGTGATCTATATTTATAATTTCTTAACGGTTGATATCAAATTATACGAATATGAATCCTTGGATTTTTTAATGAGGTTGTATGAAAATTATTACATTTTCGTACGTTTCGGTTTATTAGACATCGTCAGAGAAAAGTATTGTTGTTGTTAAGTTCTTATACGCTCTCTTTATATTTCATGTCTATTTCGGTTGAAAAGTTTGAGGCAAAACGAATATGAAACGGGATTAAAATAATAATAATAACAATAATAAACACACTACATATCATAGACAATCCCCAAATCCAAAGCCTAAATTGTCCGGAAAGGGCACATTTCAAAAACTCGAACACGATCCATTACCGCCACATTGTCAGTGTTGGAGCTGGGGATCGAACCCTGTACACGATAGACAGTGTGATTGTTATTGATCCCAGTAAAACGATTCCTTTGAAAAAAATCGGCAGCTACTGGAAGCGGCTGGAATCCCCCCCCCCCCCGGTTGAAATTAGTGATGGGCTACTAAACAGCAGTCTGCTACTTATTAACTTTAATTTGATTCGTAGCAGTAGCAAATGCTACGAGATCTGATAGTCAATTCAAATCAGCCGTCATGACTTTAAATTAAATATGTTATTGTAATATGACCCATCTATATTTATCTAATTTAAGACGTCGTATGTGTTCACCGCCAAAACAGCAATAGAATTATTTATATTTCAATTAAAACTAGTGACCAACACTGAATATTTATAAACACCTAATATATGATAATGTAACATGTAACATTTTCCGCAATTATTAATAAAGTTTATAATGAAAAAAGAAAGAAAAAAACCCACTGTCGTATGTGTTCACCGCCAAAACAGCAATAGAATTATTTATGTTTCAATTAAAACTATTAACCAACTCTGAATAATTATAAACACCTAATACATGATGATATTTAATCATGTAACATTTTCCGCAATTATTAATAAAGTTTATAATGAAAAAGAAAGAAAAAAAACGCACTGTCTTGGGATCGAACCGTCGATCTCTTGATTTGTAAGTCGACGCTTTAGCCCACTCGACCACTGAAAACTTACATAGTTTTACATATGTTGATAATATAGAGACATTGAATTCTGTTTTGCTCTATATACAATAATTTGTATAAAAAAATGTAGGTATGTAAAAAAAGGTGCAAGTGTGGTATACCGTTGAAATTGGAATTGTAACTGCTTTCCAATGGTTAGATTACAAATTGTAAGTAATAATAAAATAAACAAGTCGTTGTGCCAAAATGGCACTAAACGTAATCCGATCTCAACCAAAACCATTTCAGAGCTTTTAGAGCACTAAGGAAACCTCCATGCAAAGTTGCATCCAAATCCGTCTAGTAGTTTCGCAGCTATCGTGCTACCACACATACACACACACATACACACAGACATTTTTCAAAAACCACTTTTTTGGATTCCTGGGACCTCAAAACGTAAAGATTTGATGTTATCTCAATTTTTGATTTTGGACCAATTTTAGTAACCTCCCACAATTTTATTGTGGGGAGGTTAATATTCAAATGCCTAAGAAATTAAATTCAGACAAAATCCCATGAAAAAATCATCTCAGAAACATTAAAAAGACTTATAACCACCTTCAAAAATGACCAAAAAAATGGACTTTTTCTTCTCGACGACGACGACCAATCGCCTTTGGGCTCCGTCGTTCGAATTTTCACAAGTACTGAAAAAATTTCAAGTTGCACGGAGCGAAAAACCGCTCCATCCAACAAACTTTTCGAAAGTACCACGAATAAAATCGCGCACTGGGCGGAAAACTACTCCGTCCAACAGATTTTTCGAAAGTACAACGAATTTGATTTTTCGAAAGTACCGCGAATCTGGTTTTTCGGAAGTACCACGAATAAAATCACACATGGCGGAAAGCTGCTCCAACCAACACATTTTTCGAAAATACAACGAATTTAATTTTTTGAAAATACCAAAAATTTAGTTTTTCGAAAGTGCAATAAAGAGACTTGCACAAAGCGGACAACCGCCCTTTGAGATGAATTTTTCGAAAGTACCACGAATTTGGTGGTTCACAGGGCGAAATCCCTAGTCAGGGTGTAGCGAGTAGCTATTTTAAACGTCAAAATTTAAGAAAAATTCAGTGGGACGGTTTTTGCAATAAAAACCAAAATCCTCATTTAGTTATCCTCAAAAGGAGAGAGCATAATCATTATCCAAAAGACTAGAACGTAACAAAAAACCGCTGCCTAAGGAATCACCACTTCCACATCCAGATTATTCGTCCAAGTCACTTTAAAGGAAACATCTTGACTATATTTGCACTCTAGTATGTGGAAATTATTGGTCATAGAATTTTAATAATATTTGGAGTAGATGTCATAGAAAAGTTTGAGGAGTTGGTTTCTACCATATACGTTAAAAATGAAGTTTCTAGTTTACCGTACTTATTTTCCACTATTTACAACCTACCACCTCAATGGAGTCATCTCAATCAGATGTCACTACAATACATACGTGTACTAACTTTCAAGTGAATATCTCAATTTGATGTTATCAATCCCATTAATAATGAAGCGGAGATGGTAGAGTTTGAAAAATATTAGAAAGAAATCTGAGGCCTTGGTTTCTAGTATATACACCGAATCCCAAATTTCTGTAGTCTTACCAGCTTGCTTTACTTATTTTCCCCTATTTGCCCCTATTTAACCCCCAACCCTTCAACGGCATCATCTCAAATTATGATCTAGTTTCAGACGTCGTTATAAACATACGTGTACCAAATTTCAAATGAATATCTCAATTTTATTTTATCGACCCTTTTCATATTGGAGTAGGGGTGGTTGGGTTGAAAAATATTATAAGAAAATCTGACGCTGTGGCTTCTAGTACATACACCGAATTTCAAGTTTCTGTAGTCTTACCAACGTTTTACTTATATTCCTCTATTTACCCCAAATTAACCCCCAACCCTTCAACGGAATCATCTCAAAATATAAACTAATTCCAGACGTCGTTATAATACATACGTGTACGAAATTTCAAATAAATATCTCAACTTTATTTTGTCAACTCCATTAATGGGGTAGGGGTGATGCGGGGGTTGAAAAATATTATAAAAAAATCTGAGGCCTTAACTTCCTGTACATACACCGAATTTCAAGTTTCTGTACTCATACCAGCTTGCTTTACTTATTTCCCCCTATTGACCCCTAAATAACCCCCAACCCTTCAACGGAATCATCTCAAAGTATAATCTAGTTCCAGATGTCGTTATAATTCATACGTGTACCAAATTTCAAATGAATATCTCAATTTTATTTTATCAACCCTTTTAATAATGAAGTAGGGGTGGTGGGGGTTGAAAAATATTATAAATAATCTGAGACCTTGGCTTCTAGTACATACACCGAAATTCAAGTTTCTGTAGTCTTACCAGCTTGCTTTACTTATTTTCCCCTATTTACCCCTATTTAACCCCCAACCCTTCAACGGAATTATCTCAAAATATAATCTAGTTCCAGATGTCGTTATAATACATACGTGTAGAAAATTCCAAATGAATATCTCAATTTTATTTTATCAACCCTTTTCAAATTGGAGTAGGGGTGGTGGGGGTTGAAAAATATTATTAAAAAATCTGACGCTTTGGCTTCTAGTACATACACCGAATTTCAAGTTTCTGTACTCTTACCAACTTGTTTTACTTATATTCCTCTATTTACCCCAAATTAACCCCCAACCCTTCAACGGAATCATCCCAAAATATAATCTAATTCTAGACATCGTTATAATACATACGTGTACGAAATTTCAAATGAATATCTCAACTTTATTTTATCAACCCCATTAATAGGGTAGGGGTGGTGGGGGGTTGAAAAATATTATAAAAAAATCTGAGGCCTTAACTTCTAGTACATACACCGAATTTCAAGTTTTTGTACTCTTACAAGCTTGCTTTACTTATTTCCCCCTATTTACCCCTATTTAACCACCAACCCTTCACCGGATTTCCTCAAAAAACAATCCAGTTCCAGATCTCGTTATAATATATACGTGTACAAAATTTCAGGTCAATATCTTAAACCGTTCCGGAGAAAGCGTGCGGACAAAAAAAGTTACAGACAGACCGACAGACCGACAGACCGACAGACAGACCGACAGACAGAAAAATTTTTTTCGCTCAAATTTAAAATCTCGACGTTTCATGACATTCTAAACCTATTTCACGAATAAAAATTTTTGAATTTTTTTTTGCGATTACTATACTTCCAATCCACTACGTGGATGTGGAAGTAAAATTAGTCAAAAAATTGAAAGTCGGAGGGTCGATTCCGACGAACCTAAAATAATTTTTGTCCCGGCTCAGACGGACATCGCCATAGTAGTCGCTCGAAGGCGAGTCGAAGGAAAAAAGTATATTTGAGTTCGATGCCGTTAGTACGTTTATAAAAGCAGGAAAACCATCGAACTCATATAGATAGCTTCTTTAAGCATCCTGACAATCATTTCGATAATTTCAGTGCAAAATTAAAAGTGAATAATTTTCAAAAAAGTTCCTCATACATTTTACAATCATTACTAATTGGGAGTCTGAATCTTTTTGTACAGTCGATCGTCATAGTTCTCTCGATGTTGGATGAGTTACACTCCTAATAATAACAAATAATTCACTTTTAAACTCCTACGGGAGGTAACGGCTTGCAGAGTGGTGGTGCTCTTTGATGTTTGCCTTATATACATTAGTTAGGTATTGAATATTTATATTTTTTATATTTTATGAATTCTTTTTATAAATGAAAATATGTTTTGAATTCGATTTCTTATTGATCCACTAATTATAAGATTTGTGACCGACGTGCGATTCTGTGGCGTGAGTCGGACAATTACTTACTGCGGGTCACCTTTGATCCCGCCACATCTGTGTACTTGTCCGAATACTCATAGAATCCATCGACGATCTTAATTATTAAGCAGGGTTTCTGAGAACGTGCTAACTATAAGATATATTCATTAAAAGTGCACCACCCGACACAAGATTTCGACGGAGAGAGCAGACAGTAGCAATCACAATAAGTATAATTTTGTCTATTTTCGTCTTGGGGAATCTGAAGGGTAACTTGAATACCCCTTGTGAGTAGAGTTGATAATTATCGTAGCGGCGACACGGCCCCGGCCTAAATCATATCAAATCCTTGTGGTGTCTATCAGACCATACGATACTAGGTTCATCTACATGATCAAGCGCGCCCGCTACTAACTACTACTTGTTACTAAAATTCTTTAGCCCACTGCCCTGCCGTGCCAGTTAATAATAATGATATATTTTTCTGGTGACCTGAACGTAAGAAACTATGATCATTTGGCATTTATAGAGGGATTAGTACAGGATTTTTCAGAAGTACCTTAGAGAAAAAATACAAGTCCAATGAAGTTAATTTTGTGGCCCAAAACCTGAAGACGAAATTGCGGGCTAAAGCGCCAAGATTTAGGATATACACCAAAAGAAGTATCCAGACCAACACAAGAAGCTCTTCGAAGAGGATTTTAGTATTCCACGCCAAAACTCATCGGCTTGTTGGCGTAAGGGCGGTCTCTCTGGTACGGTCCATAGCCATTCATTTAGCGATAAAATTTTTTGAAATTATGAATTTCTTGTGTGGGTCACAGTGAGAATGCTCCGTGAATATCACAAGATAGTACCGAAGGAATGAATCCTAGGCATGGTTAGACCCAAAATGGCAGATAAAGAAAATCACATGATTGTGTTTGGGCTCGTCATTTAGTATTGTTTTTAAAAATAATTAGTTACAAAATCAAAATTTATTTAAAATGGATTAATAAACATTTTTCTTATATAATGCCAACTTTATTGATGACACTGTATACGGCTGTTACAAAAATTAGCAGATTGAATCATGACCCAAGAATCATAAAATATCCCGTATTAAAACGATCATCAATTCAAGAGTAAGTTTGAAAGTGTTTTGAACTCAGCTTAGTTACATGATGTTCCTGTAAGTCTGAGATACCCCATATTCTAAAATAGAAATAATTAAAATGTTCACGAAAATGTTCACATTTTTGTATCGAAATTATTACACAATGTTTATAATTTTAGCGTATAAACATTCTTCCCAATTATAAGCGATGGATAGTATAATTACAGTCATAGCAGAAATTCTGGTAATTTTAAGCAACAACGGAATTGCAGTTTTTCTGGTAGTGACGTAGTTAGTTCATATTTGTACCAAAACTATTAAAGTTAATCAAAATGTCTACCATACATAGAGATACGTATAAAATAAATTGTAAGTAGCTTTTTATTCTAATGGTGATCGGTGTTCCATTCTGAATTTTATGAATTTTCCCACTATACTCGTATTATAGAGGCCAGCGCCGCAACGCACTTTGAACACCCCTCAATAAATGCATTGAAAAACAGTAACCATTTACTTTCTATAGAATCTGCTTTAGAATCTACCCTACACCTTTTTACGAACATTTTCACTCTTCGCCTTATTTAAATTTCAAATTAATGATCGGCTGATAACATTTTTTGTACTCTTGTCAGTTTCAACAATGAAATCAAATCTTCCATGTAATATGTAATTATTAAATTGTAAATAGGAATTCCAAATAGTTAGTTTTACAAATCCACATATACTTTATTGAATTAAATCACATATATGTATTACAATGGTGTATAAAAAAATGTACAGAAATCCGTTTGATAATTTTAAACATATATAAAATATCTGTCATGTAGGGTGATCGCCAAGGCATGCAAATTATCATATTATATATAAACTACGTTTGAATAAAATTTGATAACCAAATGTGACTAAGACTTAGACAAATGACAGACAATTTTTCTTAGAGTTGAATTAGATGCAAATTGTGCCACAAAATGAAGGAAAGAAATCATTGAATCATTGAAAATTTGAGTGACCAATAACAGGACAATTTTTTTTGGAAAAGTGAGCGGTACGGAACTGATATTTTGCTATTTTTAAATATCATAGATACAACGGTTTTATAGAGTAGTTAATATTACTGACTCTTGCCAATGTTATACAATTTACAATTTTCTCAAAATTAGTCGTCGCCTTTAAATATCTTGTACCGAAATACTTTTCTGTATTTACTTACATTTTACTTCCCTCGCATACCGAAGAGAAGTATTGTATTCGAGAAAGAATCACCCTCCGAGATTTTTTCGGATTTTGACGTTTCAGATCACGTAGATTACGAAAAGATAGGTTTTTCAATTTCATCAGTCTGTCTGTCTGTCTGTCTGTCTGTCTGTTGGTGCATTAACTAAAAAAACTACTTGACGGAGAGCAGTCAAATCTGGTAGGTAGTTGACCCTACTGTCAGCGAAGAAATGGTTAAACTTTCACTGGAAAATATACAAAGTCTAAAAGGAATAAATAATGAAAAAAATTTGTCATTGAAAAAATTTTACCACTAAAGTAGATGGAAATTTTTGTTCTTTCTTTCTCCACTCCATTTTGGAAAAAAAATTACCACTAGACTAGATTGAAAAATGTTTTCTTCTTCAAATTTAAAATTTTCACGTTTCATGACATTCTAAACCTATTTCAGAAAAAAAGAATTTTTTTCACCATTTTTTTAAAAAATTTTACCGCTAAAACAGATGGAATTTTTTTTTCTTTGCTCAAATTTAAAATTTTCTTTACCAACATTTTTGTAAAATTTAAAAAAATGAAATGTTTTATCCACCACTATATTTCCACTCCACTACGTGAATGTGGAATTGAAAATGTGACAGATGGCAATAATATTTGGCATATGCACCTATTATACTTTTATTGAGAAATGTACAGGTTGGTCATCCCAAGAATTAAATTATAATTATTCATGTACTCAAATTTTATATCATTTTCTGATGCGCATGAGCCACTAATTTGTGGTGTGGTGCGCCGACGCATCATTCATTTACGGATTGTAATTCGCAACAGCCGGCAGCCATTAAGCCCTATAGTGTTGTGTGCATAGTGTTTATATGTGATGGAAGTTAACTCTTTCTTATTCTCTGAATGTTATATTTACTTATTTCTATATTATGCTGTTACATTTGCATGAAGCTCCCATAATGTAGCGGTAAAATAGATGGACATTTTTTTTCTTTGCTCAAATTTAAAATTTTCTTTACCAGTATTTTTGAAAAATTAAAAAAAGAATGAAATTTTTTATCCACCACTATATTTCCACTCCACTACGTGAATGTGGAATTGAAAATGTGACAGATGGCAATAATATTTGGCATATGCACCTATTATACTTTTATTGAGAAATGTACAGGTTGGTCATCCCAAGAAATAATTCAGTCGTGGTGGACATTTGTAAAGGTATTTGCGCACGCCTTCCATATATGGCACCTGTTATTTAGTATTGAACTTTTGCTGTTGGATGAGCACTCTGTATATTTTTTTGACCAAAAGTTATCAGATTTTCTTTGTAAATAGTGATACATATATTTCGATTATTATTCTCAATGTCACCTTGTAATTCATATTTTTTTAGAGTGACCGCCATGCACAAATAACTAGGGAAGTTCTGTGTATATAACTTTACCGATTTTTTTCTACGAGTGTAAATATCATTATTCTCGAAAATTTCTCAATGAAGTCGCAAATCTATAAAACAATTGAATACTTATCGTTAATGTATCATAACAAATCTCGAATTGTGTGAAAAATCATTAATTTTTTAAATATCAAACCCTTATAGAAATCTGGATGTGGAAATAGTGATTTCTTAGGCAACGGTTTTTTTCTTGTTTGATATGTATCTCGGAAAATACGCGTTTTTTAAATTAACAACAATAAAAATTATTTTTCTTGAAATTACAAAAAAATCTTTTTTTAGTTAACTTTTACAGAAATTTAATACCGCGCAATTAAAACTACTGGAAAATGATATAAACAATAAAAAATTTCATTACAAAAGTTTTTGTGGAAATCCATCTTTTTCCGATAAACTTGTGGTTTAAAAACTAGACCCATCGCACTATATGTATACAATAATAATTGTATAACTATTTATAGAAATGAAAAATATTAGCAAAATACATTTTAGACAATTTTGTTTATTTTAGACATGTAAAAATGCTAAATAATTTAATTTTTTATAGCAATACAGCTATTACAACAAATTATTGTGTAAATAAGTGGAATCTGATATAAATAAAAACTTCGGAATCCCTAAGGCGAACCAAACAACTTCGAACATTTATAACTTATAAAAGTGCAAATGGAAGTAAGATGATATAAAACAAAACCAGTAGGAACATCAACACAAATCATACATGTGTCTTTAAATCCCAAAACTTACATTTACAAGAATCGAATGACACCAAACAAATTGAACGAAAAAGGTAATATAAAGAAATATAAGATGTGCAAGAAATCGAAAGTATTCGTAAATAGTGTCTATCAGGTTCAAACGAACTTTGCATAAATTACATGAAATATTACTTTCACATTAAAATATTGATAGGTTAATTAGTTCCACGTCCACGAAGTGGAGTGGAAGTATAGTAATCGTAGAAATTTTAAAAAAATTGTTATTGTTGAAATAGGTTTAAAATGTTATGATATGTCGAGATTTTAAATTTGAGCGAAGAATAATTTTCTGTCTGTCTATCGGTCGGTCTATCTGTCTGTAACTTTTATTGCGCGCATGTTTTCTCTGGAACGGTTTAAGATATTGACTTGAAATTTTTTACACGTATATATTATAACGAGATCTGGAACTGGATTGTTTTTGGACATATCCTGTAAAGGGTTGGGGGGTAAATAACGGAAAAAAAATAAAGCAAGTAGGTAAGAGTACAGAAACTTGGAATTTGTTTAAGGACTCAGTTTTTTTTATCGTATTTCTCAACTCGTCCACCACCCCCACAAGGGGCTGATAAAATTAAATCAAGATACTCACCTGAAATTTGGTACACCTATGTATTATAGCGACATACGGAACTAGATTATATTCTCAGATGATCCCGTTGAAGGGGTGGGGGGTAAATAGGGGTAAACAGAGGAGAATGAGTAAAACAAGCTGGTACGTGTACAGAAACTACGAATTTGGTGTATATACTAGAAGTCTAGGCCTCAGATTTTTTGTAATACTTTATTTATGATTATTTATAGGGCATTTGAATTTCCAAAATGTTTGAACTTCCGGTCACTGTAATTCTACAGGCAGAAGGAAGGCATTAAGTCATTTTTTTCTTTTGACATTTTTATTCGTAAGCACTTGAACTACCTATTTCCAATGTTTGAAGAAAATTCCACCAAAGTGATTTTTCCAGTGCTGATGGTGCGGGGTCCTTTATGTCCGGATTAGCCATCTTGTATTTTTAAATTTGGAAATTCGGTCTCCATTATTATTATTATTATTATTAATAATGCACTCCGGTCCTGTTGCCCCCACCTCATCAGATGCATTTTCTGGCTGCTTCACTGGTTTGTTTCTACTCGTTTTAGGTGCTTTTGTGAGAGCTTTCAAGTTCTTTCATCGGAAAAGTTTAGTTGGGGAATTATATAATTACATTAATCCGCTACACGAACGTGAATCAAAGGAATGTATAGAGGGTATTACTTGTTCCATCAATCGAGTTCCAGCCGCAAAGGCGGGATGAAATCGTTGATATGGCCTGTTTTTATAAATTGACATAGACGAGACATTCGATACCAAATTTTGACTAATTTTAGTTTTAACGAGGAGAATCCGTATTGGGGTGTGGCCGACTTTGAATACCTATTTCATTAACATGACAATTCACTTTCTCGTGACGCCACTGAGACTAAATAAACCGGTTTAGGAGACCAGGTACATCCTCACTAGTTTCTTTATTTTTCAAGATTAAAATTTGTAATTATTGTACAGAATTTGGCATAGAAGAATCTTGAAAAAATGAATTTTATGTAATTACTCATTGGGTACATAATCATATTTGAATTTATAATACTTGATATGTGTCCATAGTATTTAATCAAAAGGTATTTTTACACATTTTTCACCCAAAACAAATTGTTTTGGCAGTGTCTCATGAAACGGATATCCGTATAGTTTTTTTTCTATGACAATTATTAAAAAAATTTTGTCTGGTTCAACATATAGCTATTTGGTTAAATAGGTATAAAAACACAGCCATATACCGGGTGTAACAGGATCATGGTATACTCCCCTTTTCTCCTTTAGTTTTGAAAATAATTGATTAAAATTTAAGATACATACTACATACATAATAAGCGACACTTTTTGGCATACAATTGATTTTTTTTCACTAACTTTCGATTTTTAAATGGAACATCCTATATATTATGGCATTTTTTAATTCTGTATAATTTTCTGAATCCAACGATGCCAAATAAGTGACATTTCAACATCAATTTTTTTTATAATACAATTTTTAGGTTTCCATTTAAGTGTGCCATGATGGTTCCGATTTATTCTAAATCACCCGTGTAATGCTATCAAAATCGAAATCCTGTTAAAAACACTAAATTACGTGATTTATGAGCAAATAAAATTCACCAAAATTGTTTTTGGGGCAAAACTCAATTTTTTTCAACTAGAACCATATGGGTACCGTGGTACCATTTATTAGTACTATTAATAAGGAATTTATTCATATGTCGTATTAAAATGTGCGATAAATACAAACAAAATTACAGCTTTTCGTAAAGAAAAGATGTTCATGTCGCTGTGTTGGTGGAATTCAGAACAATTTTCAAAATGTCCGTTCATCTGTCTGTCCGCCTGTCTGTCAATCTATCTGTCTGTCTGTTTATGCGTGTCACGTTTCTTGTAAGCAGGATAACTTAAGAACGAAAAGTCCGATTTCATTTTATTGAATTCGAATAATAAGTTGGTGTTAGCTAGAGGAAGAACCCTGTTGTCTTTGAACAATATCGATCGAAAAATAAAAAAGTTATTAATTATTTAAATAAAAAAATATCATGTTTTGTAATTAAACAAAAAGTGTTTAAAACTAATAGTATTTACAAAAGAATCTGCGAAGAGTATCATATATAATGTGCAATAATTACATAAAAAGTGCGGTAAATCGGAGAAGAGTATAACGATCAGCTTGTTTAAATTTAGCATTTTTACGACTGTTTTCTGCTTTGAATGCTTTGCCTTCTGATTATTGAAAATTTTATATAGTATTATTTTCAACTAATAAAACAAGAGAGGATCTCCCTGTTTTAATTACGCTTTATTACATAGATGTTTCAACTTCCATCGTATGGGCCGTTTGGAAACCAAATATAAAACGTGAATTTCGAAACTAAAAGACATGGAAAACATTCATCAACATCAAAATAGAAACAACTTAACCATGAAACATCATATCTTAGCCTAGCCCTGTAATTATATAAATATGAATCAGAGCCGTTCCTAAGCACTGTGCTTAGTGCTTGTCTAAGCACTATAAGAACATTTGTGCTCGGGAGCACTGTGCTTAGGAGCACTTTTTAAGATCGGTGCTTAATGCTTAAGGCTTTGAGCCTTTTGATAGAGCGCTCAGTGCTTAGTAATCCCGCAAAGTGCTCGTGAGCACTCGTAAAGTGCTCGTGAGCTCTAAAGTGTTGCGAGCACTTCAACATACTCGCAAGCAAGGAATCATTTTTACATGAAATTTGTGAATTCACACCCCATTAAAAAAAAAGATTATTAAAAAAAATGATATTATGATGAAGAGAAAATATATATTACATCAAAATGTTATTTAAATGACATTTCGTACAATAACAATAATTCTTAAGAAATTGCTTTATAACAAATTGCTTTCCATCAGTAATTTGTCCTATATAGTTTCAAATAATTTTCTATTCATTTGGGTATGTGTTCCAATGATGGTTTCCTTTTTCCTTTTTGCTCGAAAACGGTTGAGATTGTCAAATTCATTCATAGATAATCGTCATTCATCATATTGTTATATTTAACATTACAAGCACAATAAGCATACCAAATTCACGTAAAAATGATATCTTTACCCTTTATGATATTATCTATATTCTATATCTAATCAGAAGTAGAAAAATGGGGTACCTTCTATCTAAAAGCATAATATGAGAAGTGATGGATAGTGGTAAATTGTCGCATTCCTTAAAAAAATAATTCTTCATCAAGGCGAAAATCAAAATAGTATATACTATTATTAAGTTGGCGATTTCATTAAGAGAGACACCCGATGGGGACATATTTATTATTTTTCGTCATAACTTTTCTTTCTTAGTACGTGGGAGTTCTAGTTGGGATGCGGTCGAAAACGCACGTGTGTGTTAATGCTTCCGGAGAAAACACGAAAAGAATCAATTAAAACTTCATTAAATTCGAAAAATTTAAGTCAGAGGTAAATTTAAAAAATTCTGCGTAAAATGAGGTGTAGTGGTGGAGGAGCAAAGCACTCATCTAATTAATATTAATAATTGAAAGTTAATGAAACGCGTTTGCTAATAGTCCCTAAAAATAAAAATAAACAGAAACAGTGTCTGTATTAATGCACTATAGTTGGAAGGTCGTAGAATTTATACTACCTGCGACCCATCCCTTCTTCAAGTGTATTGTGTATAGAGAGCAACATGGGTGATATAAAGAGCCATTCAGTCAGATGTGAATGAAGGCAGATAAGTTTTTTTGTTTGTTTATTTTAGCATTAGCATTGGTTTATTTATTTATCTCTTTGTTAAAATTTAAAGAAGAAATGGAGATTAAAATTGAAAAGGTATTAAACATAATATATAGGTGATGAAATGGAAAAACTGCCCGCAATTGGAAGGAGGAAATTGAAAAAGAATTGTTTCAAAGAAACGAGATACCTACAGGGTGAGTAAACTGTCCCTTCTGACCTCTTTCCTCATATGGCGCAAAAAATATTGTTACCGCGAGATAGGGCACTTCCAAGCAAGTCCACCGTAAATGGGTATTTACCCGTGGAACGGTTAATAAATAAAAACAAAAAAAATAAAAACTGTCAAATTCAGAAACAGAAGAAACAGAAAACTTAGAAGAAGGAAAATAAGGAGATGATGATAGATGGAAACTTGAAAGAAACATGGAAACTGAAAAGAAGCACCTCACAAGCATCTGCACACCCCAGCCGATGATGACAGATGGAAACTTAATAGAAGCATGGAAACTTAAAAGAAGCATCTCACAAACACCTACACTTCCTATCCTGTATTCCCACTCCATGCATCATGCGGCCCTCGCTGCTGACAACAAGCATGTCCAATGTCCAACCCGGCGTATGCAGCCAGTCCAGCGGTATATAAAACATTCAAGATTTGATTCCGGTACGCGGTTTGGCCGTCCATTGGACGTGTTCGACGGACGACCAAGCTGCGTGCTGGAACGAACCTGCATGGATGCCCGGAATTGGCAGAAATGCCCACCTTACGCTGGCAAATCAATCAATCAATAACTTTTTTTCTTAGTGCGTATATTTAAAAAACTATAAGACTACCTAAGTGGAACCATAACAAGACTATTACTATTAGTTTTAACTCAATAATTTCAGTGGTTTTCAAAATAGTTATATTTAAATTTAAAAAATATGCTAATCTTACTATTTCGTAGTTTTAAATCTAACAATTTTTGGAAACGACTGGAATTATTAAGTGAAAATTGATAGCAATAGTTCTGTAATAGTTTTGCTTAGGTAGTTTTACAGTTTTTAAATTACACGTACTAATAAAAAAAGTTGTGGCCAATAATAATAAAAATTTCCCTATCGGATGTCTCTCTCTTGGAAATAGCCACCTTAAAGCGTTTTTTTTCCAATAAAATTTACCTGTTTAATTTTTACCATAAAGTTTTTTCTAAACCCTTGCAACTAAAGATTTAAAAGCTTAAATTTGAAAATTCATTAAGAATTAAAAAAAGTTTTCAGTGAGCAGCTAGTCAATTTTAATCTTTATTGGTATTTAAATTTTTGACAAGTGCTTGGTGCTCCTGAATTTAAAGCACTCTTTCAGAGTGCTTAGTGCTTGCCAGCATTTTACTTATTAACAATGCTTAGTGCTCGAAAAATAAAGCATTATTTTTGAGTGCTTAGTCCTCGCGAGCACTTTTTATCAGTGCTCGCCCAGCTCTGATATGAATACACTGTACAATGTATGGTAATGTTATAAGTTGTGTTGTTTGTGAACACCATCTTATTGTCAGTCTTACTAAAAGATTCCAACCAACCACCCTTCGTGACACTTTTCTATATCAATCAACTGTTATATCTGCTTTTAAACTACATCATTCCTTGAACATAAAAGAAAGCTTTTAGTATATATTCAGTTTCTCATAAATGTGAATGCTTTAATATAAACATTTTTAAAAATAAGAGAGAAAGTATTCAGATTGAGAGCTGACAGTAGGTAATTTCATGCTGATATGTATTTTAATCTATCAAGACTATTTGCAGAGGAATTAAAATGTGTTATACATTGTGTTTAGCTCTTGAGTATCACATACAGCCAGCTTCTAATCGGTAATAAATTGTAAATAAAAAAAAATTCAAGCTATTATTTAAATGTATTAAAGCGAAGAAAATCAATATTACGTGAATTGATGAGCAGGGCCGTAGACCAATAAGTGCGCATTAGTACTTATATGTTAACAAATGCAAGTAAAAAATCATCGAATTAAACAAATAATATAATTTTATCAATGTTGATAACTTGAGCATTTAGCCTAGTTGTCAGAGACAGAAATTGATAAAAACCGGTCACTAAATGTTATAATAATAATAATAATAATAATAATAAATGTCTTTATTTCCCAGAAAGATGAACAATGAAAAAGAATACAAAAGAATACAAATTTTATAATAACGTTAAATGGGAAACAAGGGGAAGTTCACTCAAAATAGTGCTCTAACACAGAACAACAGAAAACAAAGAGATAATATTACTCAAGCCAGATTTTGTTTGTTCATGAAAAGTTTCCTGATACATTTTTTGAACTTATAATTGCTGAAAGTCTTAAAATCAGTAGGAACAGAGTTGTACAATTTATATATCATGAATTTAAATCCTCTCTCAAAAAATACAGTTTTATGAGCAGGTGGAGTTAGCAATCCTCTGCTCCTTACATTAATATTGTGAACGTCAGTCCGGTATGATATTTTATTAAATAAATATGATGGTATTTTTGTCGTGATAATTTTGTGGTATAAGGATAGAGCGTATATTTGAAATCGGTTTTTCATGTTGAGCCATTTTAATTCAACCAACTTATGCGACACATGGTCAAATTTTCTGATGCCATATATAAAGCGTATACACGAGTTTTGAACACGTTGTATTCTAATTGTGCAATCATTATCTAAACAAGGTCCATAAACAGGAGCACAATAAGTGAACTGCGATAGTACCAATGTTTCACATAACATTTTTTTTGTCTGACAGTTTAAAAACAATCTATGCGGATATAATAATCGAAGTGCTGCATATGCCCTTTGAATATTTTTAGAAACATGATCTCGAAATCTGAGAGACTTATCAAGAATTAAACCGAGGTTTCTTGCGCTATCAGTTATTTTAATTTATATTTCATTGATTTTAATATTGACAACTTGTCGCAGGTTACTATAATCTGCTCTTTTACTAAACAAAATAACAGCTGATTTTGACGGATTTAATACTAAAGAATGTTCTGTTGCTACGTTTGATAATTTTATTAAGTCATTATTAATTGCTGTTACAGCATTGTGATATTCAATGGGATAAAATGAGTGAAGCAGTTGTGTGTCATCGGCATACATATGAACTGCACTGTTTTCAACAGATTTAGGGAATTGGGTGGTGTAGACCGTGAACAACAATGGCCCAAGGATAGAACCTTGTGGAACACCTCTTGTTAAATATCTTACATCTGACATAGTTCCACTCAATTTAATCCTTTGACTGCGACCCTCTAGGTAGGACCGAAATAGCAAAACACCCTCGACATCAACGCCACAAGATTGTAAAATAGCCAATAAGATATCATGGTTTATGGTGTCGAAAGCCTTGCTGAAATCAAGCAATACCAGAGCCGTACTTTTACCATCATCATATGCTTGAATAATATCATAATTATATGGCTAGATTTTTCAGAATAAGTAGTTTTGTTGGTGTAGAACATATTCTACATCAACAAAACTATTTATTATTATCACAAAAAAAAATACAACTGTAAGATGCCGGCGACCTCTAAAAAAATCGAAAATATTGGCCGAAGTTCGGTTTTTGGCCAATTAGTCGAAAAATAAAAAAATGTATCAAAATAATAATAGCATTAGGCGATGGAGGGGGGAATTTCACATCAAAAACGTATATAAAATATTCTTGTACGATCAAAAATGTAGGTTTCAGATTTTTTTTCGCTCGAGAATGGACCGTGGTGACACATAAGTACGGCTCGCGTAGCGTGCGTGGTCACCGACGCGCTACACTAAATTTGTTGTAACTTTTGAACTAGTTAATGAAATTGAGCTTAAATGAAACGAGAAACATGTGGCTATTGGATTATTACATTTTCAAATATAAAAATGAATGTATGTAGGAATAGTACATATATGAGGTCGAAACGTAAAGAGATTTCCGATGAAATCGGTAAAAGCTCTACCACTTTTACAATTTATAAGGTAAAAATCTGAAGCTTTCATATATTACTCTGGAGATAATGTATAAAAAATCCGGTGGATAGGTATGCCAAATAATTTTTGTGATAAAAGATATTAACATTTATTTTAGTTTCACGAATTTTGGAGCAAAGAGAAATTTTCTTTTTATTCTCGTAAAATAAAGAAGGTTAATTCAAGTTCTAACAAAAATCCTTTTAAAACATCTTAATGTACGCATTTCAAACTTTAAAAACCGCACCTACAGAAATCTAATAATACAAACCAAAGTAATAGGTGGTTAAAATTCATATCAAATTTTATCACTTTCTCAATATTTTGGAAGTGTACATGTTCAAAAATAAATTTTTGAGATTTTTTTCACTCACTGAATCTTTTTATACATTACTTTAAGAGTAATATGTGAATGTTTCAGATTCTTATCTTAAACATTGTAGAAATGGTAGAGCTTTTACCGATTTCATCGAAAATCTCTACTTATATGCGGTTCGCACGATTCGTGAACCGTACTTATGGAGCCTACATGTTAGATCGTACACAAAAATATCATATACGTTTTTGATGTGAAATTTCCCCCTCTGTCGCCTAGTGCTATCAGTATTTTGATTTATTTTTTTTTATTTTTCGACTTATTGGCCAAGAACCGAATTTCGGCCAATACGTTCATTTTTTTAGGGGTCGCCGGAACCTTACAGTTGTAAACTTATCGTATTCTACATCAACAAAACTACATATTTTGAAAAATTCAGCCATATAACATTTAGTGATATCTTACGAATGAGCTAATTCAGCTCGACAGAATTGGGATTTTTCAATTACAAACAAGACACAGTCATCGATATTACATATATACGCAAAATTTCAGATTTGAACTAAACAGATACCTGACAAACATGTGAAGTTGAACAATAGCTTGTGAAATTAATGCTGTCGAATTGATGACATAATTCTTACTGGTATTCAGAGTGATCGATATTGTCAGTTTCCACTAGGGCACCATCTGAACATAAATATGTTAAAAATCTATCGTTTTACTTAGTGCCACCGTAATTTTGTTTGTAGCAGTTATTTTTCCATTATTATTTAATACTTTTTCAAGTAACTGTAGAGTACGGCAACCCTGAAAACAGATATAATGTATTTGGAATTTCGACGAAACATTTTCACCATTTGCAAACTGATACTAAAACTGCGCGAACGTCGAGTAATTATCACGTTTGACTGCAGAAGTTTCGGACGTATTAGTTTACCTTCAGAAAGTTTGAAAATAAATTTTGGTTAATTCAGCTACTCAAAGGCGCCTAGTATAAATGAATGTTATTACAAAAAGTTGATTGAGGAAGCCGACCGAAAATGAATGACTGTAGGTTCGACGATTCATCTCATTATCAAATAATGATTAATTTTAAATCACTGTTTGATAATGACGTAAATCGTCGAAACTGCAGTCACAACTTTATCTAAGTGTAGTATGTAGTGGTAAAAACATAGTACCTGGAGTTTTATTCATACTATTTAACTGTACTGTTTGATATATTTTCTCTATTTTGGTCATTGATATAATCTAGTGTTTGGCTCATGACTTCTAGAGAAAACTCTTTGAAGCTGGTAAAATTTATAAAATGAAACACTGGAAATATGAATGTATTTTTAGATTTAGCTCCAGACCAATGGGTTACTGATACCAAGCCCTTTATAAGAGAAGATAGAAGATATTTTGCATATAATAGTTTGTAGATGCTTTAATGTTGTGGTTGTGGCTACAATTCCACCTTCAACTGAATTGGAAGATGGAGAAAATATGTATAAAATGGACGAAGAAAGTGAATGAAGAAAGAAAATGAACGTGTTGCAGACCCTTTAGAACTTTTAAGCATAAATAACAGTTTTAAAAGTTATTTTTGAAGAAGTCAGGATATGATAAGTCATCATTAAAAAGTAATATCCAATAAATATTTTAGTTAACAAATATATAATATAATAATTAAATTATTATAAAATTGTGTGAAACTTTTATCTGCCTTTAATAAACTATTTACTGTTAAATAGATTTATTTTTTTAATATGAATATTTCAATCGTGTATTTAAAACAACAATAAACCAAAAGCTTATTACTAGTTATTATTATAGTTATTATATACATTTAATAATGATAAGTTCTTATATGTATAGAAATTAATTCTTTACTTTAGTGAGACAGATAAAATTAAAAAAGGAAAAAATTGATCATTTCGAAAATATTTCATTTCAATTTATTTCATTTTCAACAATAACATAAACTCATTTAAAAAATGTAAATACTTACTTTGATAGATATTTTATTTTAGAACCAAGTATGTTAAGTAAGTGTAATTTTTAGATAATGTCAACAGAAATATGGCTATTTAGCAAAATCTGATTTTCCACCTCTAAAAGAGGGGTGGGAGAGGCAAATACAGGCTTTGAGCCTGATGCCTGATGATGTTTTTGAACATTAATTTTAATACAAAATTACTATCGTATTACGTTGAGAAAACTATCCCTAATTATTGATTAATGAATATTGTCAATTAAAGTATTCCATATTTATCTCTCAACTGTGGACATATTCTGCTATAACTCTGTAAACTATTTTCTACATAACTATTATATTAACTAACATTTTCCCATACCTAGTTCTTTCTTATTATTATCTGTTTGTTAGTCCACAGTATCTTATATGTAATAATTGTATTGATTTTTAAATAATGATTTCTTTTAATAAAGGATTTTTTACAGCTCGCGCCGCCTCACAGTGGGCCAGATAGCAATTCTAGCAAATAAAAAATTAAAATACTCGGATGCAGCATTTTATTTGCAATGAAAAATTATAACATGTATCCAACATCGTAAATATGATACACTTTCACAGATAATAATAATATATAATGTATAAAGTGATTTAATTAATTGCATATTTTGGGAAGAAAGTCAATTAGTTTACTTCACACATAATGTTTTATTCAACAAAAATTAAAACACATAATTTTAAACGAAAATTTTCATATATTACAACATTTATTTTGATTCTTATCTGTATCGGAGTCTTAAGAAATGTTAAAAGCATCGTTAACATCACGATCGGAGTCAGAATCGATAATTTCAGGCATATGTATCTGAAGTGCTGGATCTACTAATAACTTAAGGACATCCTTCGGTAGTACATTTTCTTTTTAATAACTTGGAGATTATAGGATCTGAAGAATACAGTAAAGCGTGAAATAGATCTTGCCGAGTTTTTTCTCTGGACGATTTCTGTGTATATAATTACATCTACGTTTGTCGGCAAAGTTATTATTTATATTTTTGATTATTATTTTGGTTGTGTCCTCCTCATGTTCCATTAATTTAAAGTGCAGAACTTAAGCCAATACTGCAGCATTATGCTTGTTACGTCAATTTCTTGACGCCAAATATCAAAAAGTTCTCTTTGTGACATGGAGATGGCACTGCAAAAAATGCACTGTATTAAATATTTGCAGACCTTTGCAGCTAAGTTAATAGGGAAACGAATTAAGATGAATTACAATACTTGGAAAAAATTAACAGAACAAATCTCTTCAAATCTGAGAATTGCGGGTCCTTCAAATTGATACAATATTATTAGTTGGTGTAATATGTCTATAATGACAATTAAACAGTGTTACTTAGAGTTTACAACAAAGTTATTAAAATGAAATGCGTTAAGCAGACAGGTAAGAGAGCACTGATGAAAGCAGGCAGATTATGTTCGCTTTTATTATATGTTTGAGAGGGCACACAGTGGGAAATTTAGCACTTTCCTTGGACAAAAGTCCATTTGACGCACAGTTGTTGACCGATTTGAATATTTTTTTCTTTTAAATACTAGTGAATGATTCTAGTTTACCCTCCGATTGCTACAATTTAAATATCTATTCTTCTGATGAACGTATCTGACCCAACATCGGAACATCAGCGCGCTGATGTTATCATATATATAATGTAATTAAAAATAGCTATTATTTGAATTAAAAAGTAAGGTAAAAAAAGTAACCAAATTTCAGTTTTGGAGCTAAAAAAGCATAAGAAGTTGGAAGTATAAGAACTCCATGGATATGCAACCTCAAAGTTGCTTATCTGCTGCTTAATTGTAAACACAAATACATCTATTATATTTCATATAGCTTGAATTTAACGTCATCCTTGAGTAAATCTTCTTATTTTTTTTATTTGTTAGGCTTTTTAAAATTAATTTTCATACATACAATTAATTATGTATCTGACTTTGGGTTAGATACATTAATCAGAAGAATATATATTTAAATTGTAGTAATTGGAGGGTAAACTAGAATCATTCACGAAGATTTAAAAAAAAAAAATTCAAATCGCTCAAGAACTGTGCGTCAAATGGACTTTTATCCAAAAAAGTGCTAAATTTCCCACTGTGGGGCATTCCGAGAAAACTCTTACATTAGGGCATTAGATATTGATATTTGGAAGATGAACAACTATCTGAGAGCTAAATTAAGCAGAATGTTTACGATTTTGAGAATACTTTTAATTTTGTGATTTATTATTTCCTCGAATTGCTATCTGGCCCACTGTGCGTCTCTCCGATTTGATATCATAAATTAAAATGTTTCTCTTATATAATATAATATGCAATGCGGTTTCACCACAAACTGCCCAGATAAACCGCTTTCAAATTCATTTGCTTCAAAAATTTAGATTTCAATATTTGTCCCTTTTCCGCGCAATACACTTTTTGAGTTTAACGACCACCAATTCGATGGGGTCTGGCGATTAAACAAATTTCAATATAATGATAAAATCTGTCACATGCAATTTCACTTATTCCAATGATGATGTATTGCACTATTTACTTAAACGACTGAAGTGTTGATTTGTCAAGTAATTTTGTTCCGGAACTCCTGCCAGATTATCCATTCCCAACTTCCTTTCAAAGCGAGTTCTTTTATTCGATGGAGTAAAGTTCCAGTGAAGAAATTAAAAAACAGTGTCATTTATTTTTCCCTTGAATTAATGTGAATTAAAATTAAAGACAAGGATTGAAAGAACCCTGAACGCTAGCTGTGGCGGCATGGCGTAGCGAGCGGCAGAGGGGCGCAATGCGCAAGCCGGGTGCAGTGAAGATCGATCCTTGCCGCCGCCCGACATCGGTCTGGGTCGCTCCCGGTCGTTCACCTGCTTTATCCCTGAACCACCCCCAGCACTAGTGTATACGCTAAAAAGCATAGTGTGACTGTAAATATAGGCTACGCTAGCGGAGTTCAGATATTTCCGCATTTGTATTATCTACGGGGAATGACAAACGCAGTGAGTGAACAGATCATAAGAAATTGCAAATTACCAATAAATCAGGCAAAGTTGTAAATAATTGAATTATTACCAGTTTAAACTATTTCAACCTCCTCACAAAAATTGTGGGAGGTTACTAATATTGGTCCAAAATCAAATGTTGAGATAACATCAAATCTTTAAGTTTTGAGGTCCCAGGACCCAAAAAAGTTGTTTTTGAAAAATGTCTGTGTGTGTATATGCGTGTGAGCACGATAGCGGCGGAACTACTAAACGGATTTTGATAGCACATTGCAGGAGGGTTTCTTTAGTGCTCCAGAAGATGTGAAAAGGTTTTGGTTGAGATCGGATTGCGTTTAGTGCCGTTTTGGCACAACAAGTAGTTTATTTTATAATTACTTACAATTTGTAATCGAACCATTAAAAATCAGTTAAATTTCCGATTTCAACGACATATCACACTTGCCCCTTTTAGATTTGGTTTCCGTGGAAAAAATTAAAAAACAAAGCAATTGTGAAGTATAGGACCGCTTTTTGTCACGTCACGTGCATTCCTATTCAACAATTGTTGAGTTCAGGATTTGCCACTGAGGTGCTGGTATCATCAGCATTATGGCCGCAAAGTAACGCAAAGTCGCACCATTTGTTTACAAAACACAGTGTTATCGAATGGATAATCGTGGTTTTCTTTAAAATTAATTAAGCAAATTAGCAAAATGACTGTAACGCTCGATAAAATTATGAGTTACGTTTAGTGTGCAATCTCCTACATTGTTTTTGAAACAAACTGTTTATCTCCGTGCCTCTAAACTGCATTATTTTATTAGTCAAAGCGTAATTTTGTTATTGATTTGAAACTTCAAAATTTGTGTGATATAAACGTCAACGTTATGTGGAATAATTTTACATGTTACTTAGAGTAATATAATTAAACAAATGGATTCTGACAGCGAATACAAAATTTCTTTGACACCACCAGCGGTAAGTGAAGCTACAGAAATCGCCTCATTAAACTTGTTACCCGAAAAATCGATAAAATTATATATGAGGGCTATGAATGTTTCTTAAATTGGAGAAATCAAAATGAATTAAATAAATATTAAATATTTAATAGTCGGGGACAAAGTATAGTATTCTACTCGCATCATTATACGTGCAGTGCAATCCTATGTTTCGAAACATAAGAAAAGAACAGGAATATGTTGATATTATGTGGTGCAAGTGAGAAAAAAGTGCACAAGTTTTCATGAGGGTTTCTTTAGTGCTCCAGCAGATCTGAAAAGATTATGGTTGAGATCGGATTACGTTTAGTGTCGTTATGGCACACAATTTAGTGCTCTTTTTGGCTTCAAAGATGCACCGGGTGGGGAGGTTCTAGCCGCTTCCAGTAGCTGCCGGTTATCTTTCTGTACTTTTATTTTCTTGGCACATAGTATATGCAGATATGAAATTTTATTTTTTTTAGAATTAGAAGTACTGATACCTTTAGATATAATTGGAAAAAATCTTATTTAGAAGATCTGGAAGCTCAAGTTTATAGCGACAGAATGTGAACTATTTAATTGAATAAACATTATGGCATCTTAAGTATTTTTGTCGTTTTTAACTGCTCCTTCGCCGATTTATAGCCCCAATCGAAGACAACCTTATATGGAGCCTTGAGTGCCTCATACCATGATGTGAGTTATTAAACTTTGCTATGGTGCAGCTTTTGATGAGATCAGGCTTCTTGTCAAACTGAAGGCCAGTTGTAGGCCATAAAAAGAAGTTACGTTTTTGTCCCTTCTTCTGCTAAAATGTTTGCTCCTTCATTGCGCTTCACGGCGCTGTGAATACCCATGTGAGGTTGATTAATTTATGTGCAAATAGCTCAGTCATAATATTCCGACAGTTCAGCACCAACTTAGAGGTCACCTTGTTTGATGATGCAGCCCTGAAAACCGCTTTACTGTTCCTACACGTATAAATATTTTTATCCATTAAACTTCTTCTCAGATTTTCTATTACACACAATACTTATTATGCGGTAACCCACTTTCACAATACTAGAAGCCTGAATAAGGAGGAATATACCTCTGTTTGGAATGTACTACTTGTTTTACAACCCTGTATGTAAATATCAGTTTCCTCCTGAGCTTTTGATTCATTTACGTACAGTTTCAAGTCTCCGGAGCTCAAAATATGCCTTTCATCAAATTCCCAGTCTCGACTTGGAAACATGTTATCTCTGGAATCATAAACTTATAGAGGAAGAAACCGGAGCCATCCTCTGACTGAGTGATGATTTCATCCCTTAGAGGTACAGCAAGAGCCCTTTTGTGCTCCAGCCCTTAGCCCATCACATTTCACCTCTCATACTTGAAAAATGTCTATGTTCTCTTCCTTACTTCCAGTTTCAAAAAGGCGCAACAATGACCTATACAGTATGTCTCACTTTTCATGACTGCCATATCGCAGCTCTCTTATTAACAATGCGATTTTTTCAAAATTTAGGTGGAGGATATTCTCCCATCAGGAGATTGTTTCACAGTAAAAACATTTAAAAATTCACCGGCGTTCGTCTTGATAAAAAAAAATAACCTAATGTTTCAAAAAAAAAATATTAGGCAAAGTTTTATTTGTGAAATAATCTCTTAATCTTATTCGTTGTTATCAAAAACTCACTAATACCGAAGATAGTGTACTTGGTGTTCATGTAATAGGAAAATAAAATATCTCTTTTTAAAGTACCAGAAACAGTCATAACTTTATTTTCGAAAGTAATGAAGATTTAATTAATTAAGCTTAAGGAAGACAAGCTTTCCATGTATAATCTTATTACGTGACTCCAGTCAGTTTACTTAATAGTCTAAATCATACATTATTTCACTCGAAGAAAAAAGTTAAATTTTATAAGAATTGGTTGAGGAAAAATTCCACAAATAATAACACTTACATAGATACACTTGTACTTCCTTCCTACTCTTATATAAAATATTATTGGAAATAAAGGTATTTATTATAGTTATTATTTTTATTATTATAACTAAATCGCAATTTGCTCACTAATTGTCACGACCAAAATTTTTAAAAGGTAGATGTTATAGAAATTTAATTCCACTGAAATTGTGCTTTGCTATTATCAGTATGATTTTAGAAAATATAAGAAATTAGATGTCAATTAAATCTCGTTAAAGTTGCACATACAGTACTTAATATTACATTAAGAATGTTAAATTTGTTTGAAACGAATTGTTTTTAAAAATTTCCGCCAAAAAGCGACCGTTATCTTTCGTCTGACATTTTGGTGGAGGGATGTGGAGACGCACTTTCATAATACCGCGGTTTCGTTCCTCACTACACTTTTTTTCTTTCGATTTTTACCCCCCTCCGTATCTTCGCTTTCGTCCATTTCTGAGACCTTTCGTAGAGGAAAATGAGTTTCGAAATCAACTCAGTAAACCAAATACCAAATGTCAGACATAACTATAATCGTTAATCCCACTGTGTGCCATTGCTCTATTTGTTTACAAGCCCTCGTGAGAGCTAGGAAATAAAGATCTTATGCTCCCCGTTTTAGAGGGCGGCCGAATACGAGGGTGGTAAATAAAATTGTCCTCGAGATGGAGAAATATCCTTAAAATGTGAAACATCCCTTTTTAAGGGCTTTTTGAGTTTTTTGCTGTTTTAGCATAGAGAGGTGCGAATTATTTGTTACCTGTCAAGGGGATTAACCGACAACCTGACCACCGTTGAAACACCCATTCAACCACTTCTAGAGAGTTCAAATATGCAATAATATACCCAATGTTCTATTTAAAAAGACGTTTATGTCGTCAGGCCTAAATTGCGTAAATTTTAAAACAGTTTCAAACTATGCCCTTTTATGTCCTCTACCACACTATTTTTAAATATATTCGATATATTTTATAAGAGAGTATTCGGACGATACATGTATGAGACATCGTGAGACATCGTATATAAAAAATCTGCTTATTTTGCCAAGAACAATTATAGTTTTTCCATAAATACAATAATACAAAATGGAATGTGTAACCTTCTTGCTATTCACATCTCACTAGACGTCCTGTGTTCCATATATTGTCCAAGTTGGCCTCTGATTGCTATACAGCACATCTGATGGCATCATGCCTTCTATAGCGGTTGCCTGCCGTATTAGGGGACGCCCCTTTCATCTCTCTGCATCTGGTTCTTCCTCAAACTATCACCCGTTAATGCAGAATCGAGCTATTAGTATGGTGGGCTGTCCAAGGAATTCGTAGCAAACATCTCCAGACTCACAACTCAAAAGCATAAATATGTCATATATCTTCACCATTAACGGTCCATACTTCACAGAAGTAAAGAAAAAAATGGAAAGAACTAGAGCGTTAACAAGTTTGATCTTAATATATTTCGGCTTAAGTTCTGTTGCCAGTGATTGGTATTTTCTTCGCTTTTCAACTACTGTTCGTAACATTTTGTCATCTGATGGTATGGCAAAATCAATTATGGTAGCTGTTTGTTACCTCTTATTGAGCACTACTAAATCTAGCCAATTAGTTTCAACTTGTCTATCAGTTATCACAGACAGTCCCACAAGATTTTAGCATTTTCGTGTTAGAGAACTGTTTCCTGTTTGTACTTATAGTAAGGAGTTTCTTTCTCGATAAGTCCATATTTTTTCACCAATGCTTGGTGAACTACTTTCCCGATAGAGTGATGTCTGACTGGGTATTCATTAGGAGCAAGTACCAGGCATGCCGCTGAGAGATGTTGAACTGTCTCCACTGCAGTTTTACAGAGTCGACATCTGTCACTGGTATCCAATTTCACAACATGCTTTTCATATGCCCGAATTCTTACAACTTGATCGTGTATCACGAGAATTGTTCTGTCTATGCGAATAGCCCGGACGGACGTATGGAGCCACTCAGTAGAACCTTGCATATCTATATCATCGGACGTTATTTTGCTGGAAAAACGTCCATGTAGTTTTTTCCTTTCCAATTAAGAACCCTTTCTGCTGATGTCGTAACATTAATTAGCCATTCATTATCCTATAGTTTTTAGTGGAATTATGATTACGTCTTAGTATTATATCAATCACATGTCATATGTTTTAAAATAGCCATTCAAATTATTGAAAATTACATTCCTCATATAAACTCTACTTTATGTAACTTAAATATTTAATTGACAGTTATTATGGGATAGCCCTAATTTAAGAGGTTTTACAATTATCGTCTGTGTTGAGCGAATAATAGGTTATATTATATACTTAGATATATTTATTTATATTTCTAGAACACATTTAATATTTAATCTTGCTTAACTTTTAAATTAATGGTAACATTACAGAACACTGTAAAATTTATGAAGTTGCAAATTGGTAGTTGCCGTATTTTGGCGTCGCACCCTATAGTTGAAGTCATTTTAGTTCATAGTAGTTCAAGTTCATTCGCTTGTTCCAGTATACGTGACAGGTTTTGCTTAATTATTAGAGCTAAGGTTGAATGGTTTTAATCCAATGAAAGAAGCTTTTATCCATTTATACACTATCTGTAAATCATGAAATGCTTTTATAGGAATTTTCCACATATATGCGGCAATTCAAACAATTTCTAGTCAAGGTATAATTAAAATGAAAAAACCACTGCCTAAGGAATCACTAATTTCACATCTAGATTGTACATCCGTCTCTTTAAAGAAAAACATCTTGACTATATTTGCACTCTAGTAAGTATGTGGAAATAATTGGTCATACCATTTTAATAATATTTGAGACAGATGTCATAAAAAAATTTGAGGTGTTGGTTTCTATCATATTCGCCAAAAATTAAGTTTCTGGACTCTTATTAGCTTGCTCTATCTATTTCCCCCAATTTACCCAATCCCTTAACGGAATCAATCAGACGTCATTACAATATACGTGCACCAAATTTAAAGTGAATATTTCAATTTTATTTTGTGAACCCCTATAATAATGGAGTGGAGGTGGAGAGGGTTGAAAAATATTACAAAGAAATCTGAGGCCTTAGCTTCTGGTATACACCAAATCTCAAGTTTCTGTACTCTTACCAGCTTGCTTTTCTCATTCTCCACTATTTACCTCACAACTCTTGAACGGAATCATCTCAAAATATAGTCTAATTTCACATATCGTTATAATACCTATGTGCACAAAATTTCAAGTGAATATAACAATTTAATTTTATCAGCCCCTATAATAATGGTGGTCAATAATTTGAAAAAACATTTTTATTGTGTGCCTGTGATAATTAGGTGATATAAGCTTTTAACTTCCCCACTCATTAAAAGAAATAGTGAGGGTACTGAAATTTATAAAAGAAAAATTGTGATCTATATGTTTTGAGGTACCAGAAATAGGAAAAAGTAGTTTTCAAAAAATGTCTGTGTGTATGTATGGGGACACGATGGTGCTGAAACTAGCGAATAGATTTTGATATAATTTGGTACCAGAGTGATATTAGTATCGTGCATGAGCCGAAAAGGTTCGGGTGCAGATCGGATTACATTCGGTGCCATATTAACACAAAGACTTACTTATTTTCCTCTACGGTATGCGTATTTGTTATATTTTGCAAAAGTAGACGTTATTTTTATTTCAACGATGTATCACACTTTACTCTTATCCGCTCATTTTCCCTTAATAAACGAATTATTCAAGTCCTGTGATGGCGGGTGTTATTTGAATATGATATTTCATTTACGTAGACTAACGTACGGTATACCCTATTTGATGTTAGTGTCGGAGCTTTGAGGTTGAAAATTTCAAATATTTTAACAATAATGTATTACAGATTATATATGTTACAGGTCAGTAGGGTCCACAAGAGGGGGAGGGTCGGGATTATTTTCCGGATTTCACTCGAATTCCTGAAAGCCGGGAAAAATTGGAGATGCATTTGCAGATATTGATTGCGATGGCGGCCCGTATGTTACTACCCCTGGGCCCCGATTTTCTATGCAGGTTAGTCAAGTTTTGAAAGTATCTGCCTTACTATACTGTGTCGATTTATGTGCTCATGATGGTACAAGACACTTTTAAGAAAATTTGAATGAAATAAACTATGTTTGTAATATGGTGCCGTATTCCCGCATGTTCTTTTAATTAAGTTTTAGATAAAAGCCAAAGCATTTATGATATCAATGCAAAAAGTATCAAAATGGTGCCATACATTTCTTAACTTTTTATATTGGACTATAAAGAGCCTAATAATATGTTCGATACCACTTTTTATTTAAAAAATTACACAAGAACTGTTAAATTTAAAGGTCAACCTATAACTCAAATTTTATTTTAGGTATTATGGTACGAGATTGCTCTGATTTGGTTAATATCCGGGCTAGTCGCAAACATTTGGCGGGAAGGTTCCACGTTTCCAGTAACTGCCCATTTATTACATTAAAATGATGGTACTTTATTTTTAGCCGACTTTATTAACAAATATCAATAACAAATCGAATGAATTTTGTCGTCAGGCGTCGATTGCTGCGAATGCCTATTTGTACAATTAAAAAGGTATTTTTAAACCTTCACGTGTTCGTCAGTCAATCTAGTTCAAATTTACAAGTCAATTTTGAATCATTTCCAATTGATGTATTTTTGGATATGTATGTTGTAGTATCGACGAGAATACAATGCTGTAGGATAAAAAATCCTTAGAAAATGGGCTGCATAAGTCAAAAGATAAACAGAAAGAATCATGTTTGTATCACCGGCGCCTCCGGCAAAAATTGAATACTTTGCGTAAATATTACATGGAAGGTTTTTAGGCTGATTGTATTTTAATTTGCCACTTTTTTTCGTTAGCAGCTTTTATTCAATTTCTTATGTTTGTCAGTCAATTTAGGTCAAATCTTACATGCCATTTTCGAATCACTTCTACTTGATATACTTGTAGTACACCGATGAGAATAGAATTGATGATCTGATGATTATGACCTGATGCTGCAGCCAGCTACCCAAGAACCATTTTTACTCGAGGAAATTTAGCACAAAAATAGGCGAAACTATCGAAAACCTATGCAGTAAGAAGGATCAAAATGCGGCTTTTTGTATTCGATTCCTTGATGCATTTATTCAATTAGTTACCAATTTCAATTTTATACAAATGGAAAATTGCACTTGTGCATCGAAAAAATGCATTTCTTCGCGAGAAGTTTTTGAAGTAATAAAAAATCATTATTCAGTAATCCATGGCAAAAACTTCGTTACTCGTGGGTTTTTGGGATCGCTGATCATGAATATAATGTTCAAGAAGTCCCTCGATGTACCTGGAGCCTCAAAAATGTTCCTCGATTGGCATAGGGTCAAAGGCGTTCTTGCTGTTTAGGTCATCTCCGTCACTTTATGCTAATGATTTTTTTTATCTATTTCATATCTACTGATTTCCAATATGATTATCTTATATCATTATTTAATTGTTAGATAAAATTAAGAAAAATTTGACTTGTTCTATTTGAGTCAGGCCCAAAAACTGTACACGTTCCTGAGCATCATACCCATACATCATGCTGACGTAAGTATGCTGCTATGTATCTACATAGTGAGGAGGCTTCGGCAGATCCATTCTAATATCATAATTTTCAAGAAGAAAATCAAGAAGAATTTTTATTAATTTTTTCTAACAAATTGAAATAATGATATGTTATAATCATGTTGAAATCAATGATAAAAATACAAAATAAATGCTAGTTAGCTTTCACACTTATTCACAGAACTTGTGTTGGTTTTGCATGAAACATCTTTATGAGTGGCTTTATGTCTGATGAGCTCCAGAATAAGGGTGAAAAACGTTTCAAAGGCTAAGCATTTCCAAGAAACAGAATGATAGATTTCATGAAAATGTAATCCATTAGAGCGAATTTTTTTTAAGACAATGTAGATAAATAAATTCTATAAATAATATGTTTCAATATATTTGTAGGTAGTTTCAAGAGCGCTCTTTTATATGATATATACATTATTGTTGCATGTAAACTGAATGTTATAATAAAAGTTGGTCTATTGAAATTTTATATTTTTAATACTGAACAGAAGTTTGAGAACCAGAGCCTAATAAAATACATATAATTAAGTAATGCATAAATAAATGATCAACAAGTTCAAGAGATTCTACAAATCTTCCACATCGCTGTCATCGCTGAGATCAGTTATTGATGTCTCTTCTTGATCCTCGTCGCTACTGTCACCGCTGAGGCTAGTTATTGGCGTTTCTTCTTGGTGCGTATTGTTTTTACAGACTTGTTCATCTCCTTCGTAGAGACAAATCTCTGTACATCGTAAGTGATTAATAAAACACTTCCATCTTCTGTAGTCCCAGAAACTTTTTTTGTAGGAGCATGAAATCAACTTTAAAATTTCAAGTGATGCAATATGTTCTGCGATTGTTAAAACTGGGTTATATATATTATTTTCTTGTCGTAATCCAAAATCCAAAATAGAATCTACTTCCTGCAGGTAGTAACTGCTAACCTTGTAGTTGTTGTTTGGCAAAGCACCACCACCACAGATCCGAAAGTTTTCTAATATTTACATTATTAGCACTATAAACAGTGCAAATGAAGTTTTCCAAATCATGCATTATGAGAGTTAGGTTTGGTTCTGCATTTCCAAGTAATGCAAGAGATTGAAGGTGAATTTTTAAATGCTTCCAGAAAGACAACTTTCCTGGAATAAGAATCTCGTTATGAATTTTGGAATGCATAATTTTGCAGAAGCATGATCACATTTCCTCCGGTTGTGTCGAAAATCCTCCGGTTGTGTCGCAACCCGATAATGCATGCATTGCTAGCAGGGCCTCCCTTTATACTTTGCTTAGCACAGACGCTACGGTTGAAACTGTTATATCTCTTCTCTTGGATCCACTTCTTGTTTGAAGTGTGATATGGCAGGAGAAGTCGTCACAATACTTCAATAAGAGAAAAAATACATCAGAATCTGAACAGCATACGGTAATAATAAGTGATTCTCTTGATGTTAAATGTTCCTTGGCCGCTGCTAGAGAATGCAATATAAGTTTTGTGTCTGCTTCCTCTTGCGTACTTGCTAAATGTTCCAGTTGACTTTTTTTATTAGAAAAGCAGCCAAAAAATCGAGAACTAGTCTGAGCACTGACACACATTTTAACGGTGTTTCTATATTTGCGACTAATTGGTCGATGGAGCGTAATGTGAATTTCGCACGTTGGAATTCACACGAAATATATTGTCATATACATCTTTGAAGCAACAGGTGCAATTTTTTTATTTAGGAATATTTTTGAGAAAGTATTCCGCTTGTTTTATACCGATGAAGCGACAGAGAACTTTTTTAAAAAATGTCATTTTTTCCGAATTACTTAAAAATGCCTAGAGATACGTCTAAATCCATGATAGCCTTTTTTCTTCGCCATAAAGAAACCTTTAATTTGGCGCAAAAATTTCCTACGATTAATAGTTCTTGAAATATCTTAATCAAAATATTTGAATCAGAAGGTGCAGAAGGCGATTCCCGCGAATCTGAAGGTAGAAACTTGGATTTTCATGCATAAAAAGATGCCTTTTAACAAAATAACTATGTCTCCAATCATTTATTTGCCACGAAATCCCTAATCTAGCCGTATGCACTAAAAGTGATTTTATAAAACATTATTTTTGAACAGTTTTTTTAATTATATTTTATTCGGTATAGTTGATGTCAGCAATATTACGTATAAATTAAGTGTGTCGTATTCAAGTAAACTGTTAATCAAGCAGTTGATCATACCAGACTGCAACTTTTATTCATTTTGACTGTGTTGAATTGATATTTTGAATAAACATTCTGAATGATTCATAATGAATTAATACGTTTAGAGGTTTTTCAACTTCCTTCAGTTTCCACCAGTGAATTTATTTAAAAACTTTTAGATGTGATGAGAAATGTATAAGCAAGTGTTTAAATACGGATCTGCAATTAGTTATTTATAAGACGAGATGATAACGTTCGCAAGTGGATTCAAAATTAGTAGACACTAATTTACGAGAAAAATATATATCTAAACGTAATAAACCGTTGAATGGTTCTTGTGTTAACGGTGTCGCAAATATATTCTGCGAAGATCAATGTTGAATTGGCTTGGACTAGTCATACGAGAAGCTTGTGGAACTAAAAAAAAAAACATGAAAATGTGCAGTTCTGGCGGTACAATTCAGTGTGTTAGTAAAATAGATTCATTACGCAAGCCAACGAAAGTGTAGAAGGGCCACTAGTATTTTTATTTTAAAAATTTCAAGAAAAAGTCACAATCATATTTTACGTCAGAAAGTCGGAATTTGATGAAATTCCGAGGTAAAAGTCGTAATAAAAAGCAAAAAATACTATCTATGAGAACTAAGAAGAAAAACTATCTGTAAGAATATTAATTTCTGATCTTTACATTCTTTCGATAACCTGCATTCTGGTTATGCTAGCTATTAAAATACTAAACTAAATTTTTCTACTTCTTGTGGGACAATTCTCATTGTAACATTAGTATCTAGTCCTCTACATAGTCCCCTAGGAAATGTAGGGTAAACCAGTCACTACATAACCCCTTGTGGCCATGAAGATTCAGTTAAAAATGAGAACAAAAGCCTATCTATTGTATAAAGAATTAAAATCTACTGAAAACAAACCTTTGTATTTCTCTGGCAATCAACATCTGGTTGTGCTAGAGACCTGTAAAGCCCTATACTGAATTTATTTACATACCTTTTCATTAATAAAAATTTCATTCTGATGGATTACATGTTTATGAAGGATTGGATATCTGTCATTCTGTCTCTTGGAAATGATTAGTCTTTGGAATACTTTTCGCCCTTATTCTGGAATTCATCAGAAAGACATAAACCTACTCATACGTGTTTTGTGCAAGAACCAAGACAATTTCCACAAATGTGAAGTTTTTAAAATTAGACATTATAAACTATTTGTTGTTTTCAAAATCAAGGTAAGGACAAAGAATTACTATTAATGTCTGTTATAAAATTCGTTACCTACCTCAGAACCGAACATCATTATTTTAAATTTGGGTAGGTAATAAATCTTTAAAAATATAACTCCTTATCTGTTGAATGATGATAATATATTTTTTCAACAAGCAGTTTGCTAAGAAAAGGAAAGAATTGCATGCTACTAGTGGCACACCGGGAACATAAATATAATCTAAGCCTCCAGGGGTCCAAATCCTTTTGGACACATTTTTATGCTTTTCGCTTCCTTTACCGTGTATCGCGTAATATATTTTTTCTTTCTTATTGAATTGGTGTGGTTCACGAATTCGAAATGCAATAAAACTGTATTACAATACACTTTAAATGTAAGCAAATTTCAATTTCGTTTCTCCTAAATTTTAAATTATTTGTGTAAATCTTTCGATCTGGAAGTTTAAAAAGAATAAATTATACGCGTGGTTTACTCCGTCTACATCTAAATCTTTTAATTAAATATGTAATGTCTTTTAGTTTCCGTTCAATCAAATATATCACTGCTAAAACTATAAAGTATTCTACCCACATAAATAACCCAATTACTAACTAAATCCAATACTCCAGTCAAATAAGAAGAAATTTCGACGTTTGGTGGAAATAATTGCGAAAGTTTCGAAACATGGTAAAAGATGTGCATTAAACTAAAAGTCTCCATCTCCATCTGCTGCACTCGAGCCGCTATCTTGGAAATATTGTACTCAAATTCAAATTGGCGATGCTGAAACTGTGCATCATGCATATAAAGATGTATAGATATAGATATAGATATAGCGAGATATATATAGATATAAATAGATACACTGATATAAAGATATAGAGATATAATGATATAAAGATATAAATATATAAAGATATACAGATATAAAGACATAAAAGTACAAAGAAATAACGATATAAAGATATAATAGAGCTTATAAAATTCTCTACAAAAATATCACATTTATTTCGTATCATTGTATTAGTCATGCAATTCTGAATAACTTTCAAAATGTCCATCATTTATCTGTTCGTCCGTCGATTTGTCCATCTGCTCGTCCGTCTCTCCATCCGCCATTTTCCTCGTAAGCACTTACGAATGAAAAGTCTAATTTCATCAAAACTTGAATAGTAAGTTAATGGCATAACAGAGGGAGACCTCATTCATTTTTGAAAAAAAAATCGATCGGAAAATAAGAAAGTTAAGAACCATTTTATTTAAAGAAATGCACGTAAAGAGTGTTGTAAGCGTTATTAAGCTAATATTTTATAGTATTTAATAGCATTTTTGTGTTTATAGAATCTCATCAACGATTATCATACTCTTCACGTATATTTTCTTTTATTAATGAGGTTCATGAGCTTCATATTTATCGATTGATTTTTTTCAAAATTGACTGAATGAAAAAACAGATTTTCACCTAACTAGTAATGGAGCCTGTATACTCTATATACATGTTTAAAAGTGAATTATTTTTTGCTTTCTGAAAATTGTAATGAAACATATTCTTTATAGGATTTTGCAAACAGCAGAAAAAACTATCTGTGAGAACAAAAAGAAAAAACTATTTGTAAAATTATTGCTTTACAATCTTTAAATTATTTCGATAACCTGAAATCTGGTTATGCTAGTAATTCAAAACCTAATATGAATTTGTCTTTCTTATTGGATACTGGTTTACTCTGCATAGCCGTAGGGAACTGTGTAGATACTAGTGTTAGAACGAGAATTGTCAATAAGAAAGACAAATTCATTTTAGGACTTGAATTACTAACATAACCAGAAATCAGGTTAACAAAAGGATGCAAAGATTGTACATCAATAATTCTACAAATACTTTTTTCTTTTTGTTCTCATAGATGGTCTTTTCTGCTGTTTGCAAAATCCTATAAAGCGTATGTTTCATTACGGTTCTTCCTCTATAAAACACTGATATACGTTCAAGTTTTATCGGTTTGGCTGTCTGTCTGTCCGTCTTATCATTTGTCATGTTAATGGAAGCACAGCAACTTAAGAACGGAAGTCCGATTTTATTAAAACTAAGCCTAAATAACTAACTAAATTAAGTTAAAATTAAAGTTTAAAGCCAATACTACGAAACATCTTCTTTTGGCTTGTGCTTTAGCGTACCCGCAGAAACAATGCCATGTGTACATACGCAGAATCCTAGGCGAGGATTCTGTTAATTAGGAACTATTTCCAGGACAGAGGAATCAAAGTAAAACCAAATGAAAAGAGTGATGCGGTAGGGATAAATTGCGGAGTTACACAAGGATCCGCTCTGTGCCCTACCCTGTGGAACGTGTTATATGAACGGGTTTCTAGAGTTCACGTTCCCACAAAATGTAACAGCAATCGACTTCACCAATGACTGGGCCATTGTTGCCAGTGCTAAAACAGCAGAAGGGCTGAAAAAATACAACCCACATATTAAGACAGATCCGTGAATCTATGCAGAACAAGTCCCTAAATCTTGCGAGAGAGAAACAGCAAACAGTCCTTTTATCATCCATCAACATCGAATTGCTGGAAGAGCAAATAGCAGCAAAGAACCAACTAAAATATCTGATAGCGATAGTCAGCAAAAACCTCATATTCAAAGAGCATATCTATAGCGCTATTCCAAAAGAAACCAAGCGCCATTGTGCAGTATTTAAGTAGAAAGTACCAACTTGTTGTCAATACAGTAACTTAGATCTTATAAAAAGATGGAGGTAGCTAAATTTTTAGCTTGAAAATATTTCTTTCATCAATAGTAAATTAACATAGAAATAACTAGCTGTAAATTCTTTATTAACTATTTAAATGATGATTGCTAAAAACTTTCAAATAGCACTGGTTCCTTTTGGAATAGCGCTATCCATATGAACTACGCGGCGGAGAAAGTTCTGAAGACAGTCTAGTTCTAGAGATAATGGTACCCATTGAGAACCATTCTATAGCAAGAAGTGGCTAACAGGCTCAGTGGTTCTCTCCATAGTCCTTTGTACAGCACCGATAATGTATAATGTTCTCGAAGTTATAGCTATAAGAAAAGGAGAACTGCCAGCATGCAACCACAACGAGACCTATGTCACAAATGGGAAGAAAAACCAAATTATTCGGACTCAAGGAAATCCAAAGTGGGGGAGGCGATGGACATACCGCACAATGACAGATGAGTGAACCAAGACGCTGAGTCTATCGATAAGAGATAAACTGCAATCTCTTGCATATGCTGACGCACCGCTTCAGGCAATCTGTATAGCTTCTAGAGAGCCATATACGACAGAAACGAGTACTATGAGGAAGCAGTTACGGTAGCCTATACAATATTCGAGTGTGCGCAGAACTAAAGTGATATCAAGCGAGTATACCTCAAGCTTAGTATGAAGTTCAGACCTAGGGAAGTGGTGGAAATCATAATTAGATTGGAAAAGTAGCCGAAGGAAACCGAAGGCTACATTTAAACTACGCTGGCTGTCAAAGAATCCCGTACATGAGAAAGGGAAAAGTGCAGAGAGAAACAGGAAACCCGAGCCTTTAGCCACTAGAAAAGGTTGAGCGGGATATAAAGTAAGAAAGGCGTGATGATTTAACCACTACACCATCACTCTCTGATTAGAACGTCTTGATTTACATAACATAACCGTTGAACTAAAAAGAGTACATCATAGTACGAAATCTATATTAGTAAAATAAATTAATAGATAATGACAGGAAGCAATAATTTCAGAAGACGTCTATTCAATTACAAAACTTAAAAAAGCCAATTTATTTATACTTAAATTTTGAATAAATCTTCTTGTGTGATCGATTTTGCTCAAAACCAAATGGCTCTTCCTTTAGCTAATACTAATTTACTTTCGAAATTTCAAGATAATCCGACTTAAATTTCTTAATTTATCGCGCTTACAAAAAACGTGATGGACAAGCAGACAGACGGGCGGTCTGAAAATTGTTCAGAATTCGATCACCAACACAGGGATATGAACATTTTTTTTTTCTAGGATTAATATTACCGGTTTTAGGTATTTCCTATTTTAGAGATATGTAAATGCAATATACTCTTCGTTTTTTTTTACGAAGAGTATAAAAATACAGTAACCAGTTTAGTAGATAGCATGAAACAATAAATTGAGGTCCAAGATCTGCGAACACGCGTGGGAGAACGGACATAGAATAAACTGGGACTCGGCAAAAATTTTAACAAAAGAGGCAGCAAAAAAAGAAAAATTAAGGAATCCGCGATAATATTATTGAATGAGGATAATTGCGTGTCGAATTGTTCCGTAGATGTCTATACAACTTGGCTGCCAATGTTAAAAGAAGAAGTTCACAAACTTAACATTGTATAGAAACTAAAAAACTGTTAACTATATCAACAGTTCTATGTAAATAGTAAGTATCTATGGATATTGAATATAACAAACATTCTTAGAGCTGTGTATTTGTCATGCACAGCAAAAAAGATTTTTCAAAAAAGCCTTGAAAAAGGAAACAGATTAGATTTCCGAAACGTCGGCGAAATATTTAATTTCAAGTTTTTATACTTATTTGTGTTGTTTATTTATAAAAAAAAAACCAACCTTTAACTGATCCTTTGACGTAAACGTCACAGGCGTAGAGGTTTTTTACCAGTAACATACTGGTTAATTGTGATATATTTTGTAGATTCCCATAGCACCGCTTAGAAAGAAAACATACATGTGGCAGGAAATCCCAAAGAATTGAAGAAGGAAAAAAAAATAAAATAAATTGATCTTTCAACATTACTTGAAAAAACAACTAGAGATGAACTTAATAGGCGTAAATCCCTAGAAGAGTCGGATCTTCAGATTAAATATGCCCATGATATTCCCCAAATTATTTCAAAAAACTGATGCCGCCTCACGAACAAAGGAAAATCAAACCACTATCCATTTATTACCAAAACGTCCGTGGCTTACGGGCGAAATTAAAAACTTGCAAAAAATGCAAACCGTAAATTCTTCTTCTTTGAATGTTATTATCCTTACTGAGACCTGGTTAAGTGATGGTTTCCACGACTCGGAATTGCACATGAACCCTTGTACCGTCTTTAGAAAAGACAGAACTGTAGACACTAGCACTTGCTCTAGAGGTGGTGGTGTACTGATTGCAGTACATACTAGTTTCTCCTGTAATCTTTTAAATAGCTCTAAGAAAATTGAAGAATTATTCGTCTCAACTGGAATCAACAAAAAAAACATATTTTGGGGTGTATCTATATTCCCCCCAGGTCACCAAGTAATGTGTATACCTCCCTTGCTGAAAACTTATACAATATTGCAGACAAACATAATACTCAGATTTGCCTCTTTGGCGACTTCAATCTTCCGAATGCAATATGGATCAGTGGTAACTTGAGCTCTTCCGTGACGCCAGCACCAAATACTCCTCTTAGAGAAGTCGAAGCAACAGAAATCTTATCTTTGTTATTTCCTGAATCTCCTTCAAGTCAACAACATCCGTAACGACAGAAATGTTATCCTTGATTTAGTTCTCTCTCAAGATGCATCTACCTAAGGAAGTCTTAATACATCCAGGCGTTTATCATCCTCCACTATGTGTCGTCCTCAAGTACCAAAACGATTCTGATGAGAATTTCACCTTTGCTGACGGTTTCTATAGCGACTTTAAATCAGCCTATTTCAATTCAATTAATGATTATTTAAGTCAATTTTCCTGGGACGCGCTATTTTATAACAGATCCCTTAATGAAATTGTTGATACATTCTATGAAATAATGTACACTGCATTTGATTTATTTGTTCCACTTAAGAGAATATCATCTAAGAAATTTCCTCGTTGGTATAGTACCGAACTCAATAGTCATATTCTATCTAGGAAAAGCACGCACAAGCGATATAAAATAACTCGCTCCATTGAAGACTACAATGTTTTTGCAAAACTGCGATCAACTTGTAAAAGATTAACTGCAGATTGTTACAATGACTATGTTCGCTTAACGGAACCTTCCTTACACAGTAATGTAAGTTTTTGGAACTTTGTCAAATCACAACACAAAACTAGTATTTTTCCTAACGAACTACCTTATAATGGCATAACGGGTAGTTGTGGGATTGATAAAGCAAATATGCGAATATTTCTCCTCTGTCTATTCTAAAAAGTCAAATGAGACTCTCATGACTAAACCATCAACTAACACCTTGAACATTTCAAATTGTTCCATTAGTATATCTGACATTTATCAGAAATTGAGTAACCCAGATATCAATAAAGGCCCCCGACCGCCAATCATCCTTAAGAACTGTAGTTTTATCCTAGCTACACCTCTATTTATCATGTTTAACTTACCCTTGAAACCGGTGAATTTCCAAAATTCTGGAAAGTTAGCTTTATTGCGCCTATTCACAAATCTGGAAATAAATGAGAAATAACTAACTACAGACCCATCTGCATTTTGAGTGCTATTCCAAAACTATTCGAATGACTTGTTACTGATTTTCTGACGCCACAAATTGACATTACCATAATTGACAATCAATTTGGCTTGCGTTCTAGTGCAGTAAAAAAAGCATTTTAATTTAAGTTTTGGACCTCGAAAACCTTGTGCTATTTTTTTTATAAACAATTGAATTTTTTTTACTGCGTTTTTCGAGCTTAAAATGTGAATAACTCCGGTTCTATAAGTCGGATCGGGGCAAACTAAAAACCAGTCTCTTCGTAATAAAATTTCCAATAAATTGTCGTTGGTGTCAATTCTCTGAAATACGTACATAACCTACAAAACTGAAAAAAACGGAAATAACAGTATTTTTTTCATGTTATTGCCCAAGACCGGCAACTAGACCAATTTGCATCAAACTTTTAGAAAATATACTCTTTAATGTAATAAAAAGACGCTGAAATGTTGGTGTCAAAATATTGAACCCATTGGCCAAAATTGCATTTGTTATCTAAAATTTGAAATGCCCGCCATTTTTTTTTACAAAATGTTGATCTCGATGCCAGCTTTCTAATGCAATTAAAAAGAATTTTTTTATTGTAATTTTGGTTACTTTTCTTTACATTTGTTTATAACTCAAATAACAACAATTGCATTTTTTCGGCCATTTTGAAAAACAAATTAAAGTTTTTTATCAGATCTGGTAGAGAATTTTGGGTCCTTTAATTAAAAAAAAAGAAGGTTTATTTTTGTTAACGTGAACTCGAGATATTTAACTTTTTGCATTTTGGCCAATTGTTAATTATCAAATGCATATTTTGAGCTAAAATTTGGACTGTATCATTCTGAAACGTATTCATTTCATATGATAAATTCAAAAAAAATTAAGTTTTATAGAAATTTATTTACAAACATTATAATGTAAGTATTGTTAATTGAGCTAAAAAGTGATTTTTTTGATTTTTTCATAAAGCTCAATTGCAAAATGCAATAACTTAAACTTCTTAAAATTCGACTGACTTTATTTTTTTAAATACGTTATATTTTCCTTCGCAATGCGATGATCAACTTAGTTTTTTGTTAATAATGCAAATGAGTATTTTTTATTTCCAAATTCATATGTACACATGTACCAACGATTGCTAACGTATAAACCTGTATAATTTTTTAAAAATCTTTCTATATAAATATGAATACTTAGATTAAATTTATATTGTCTTCAAAATATAATGTTTTAAGTTTTATTTAAAAAAGGAAATAGTAAAGATTGTAATATAAATACTTGTTAGAAAAAGTTTTAAAGGCGAGGATTAATAATATGGTAAAAACATTTTATTTAAAAATAAACATTTTTATTCTTATAAATTTACAAAATCGTAATTAATGTATTTTATATCTCTTGCTTGGTAATGTGTAAAATTCAGTTTCAATCTCTGAATCTGTTTCAAATAAAATTTTGTCACCATTTTCTTCTTTATCACGAAATTGAACACGAAGATCGGGTACATTAACTTGCAAGCGTTCGCAGTCGCTTTGGGGTTCCGATTCTGATATATCGGTACAGCTTGAATGTATGTCTGATTCATCTATATTGTCTTCTTCAACTTCACGATTTTCTTCTTCACTGACTACAGTGCATTCTGTACGATTCCTACAATTAATGTCTCCACAATATTCACACAAACTTGTACATTGTAGTCCGAACTTCCTGCATCGACATCTCAGGTCTTTACAGCCGGCTTTACATTCACAAGCGAGAATTTCAAGAATTTCTTGTGGTATTGGCTGTTTTCTCATTGTAATAGGCATTAAACCATTAATTGTATCCTCCCAACCAAACAATCGTGGATCTATTTCTTCATATTCCAGCCATTTGTGTATTTGAAGATACACTCTCAATAAATGTGCATTTGTAGCTTCTTCGATCGGTGGAAGGTTTTCAATGTAAGTTTTTGGAAACAATGAAATCTTAAATCACCTAAATCCATATGTTTTATTAGATTACACCCATACAAAACTTTCATAATATTTTAAACACCTAATAATCTCACTTTCACTTGAAGACATGTTTAATTTATATGTCGGCGGCACCGAAAATAATTTCTCCACGCCTATGATTCTTAGGAACCCTTCACTAGTACTTATGACTGTTTATTATTTTTGTTAATGTAAACATTCAGGTTGACTTATCTCAACCAATAATAGTTTAAGATTCTATGTATTTCCTTATATGGGCATAGGAACACGCTTAGGGCGAACGAAACGAAATCAGCTAGCCCGGGGCAGAAAGGCATTCTATGATTACCTGTGAAAGAGTTAAGATTTTATTATTGCGGGCTAGCGGGTAGCGGATCGTTAGTTCCTTTATTTTTCTAAATTTATTCGGTGATATTAAGACTGTATTATTTACTTGCATCATTCGTGTGGACAATTAGACTTTGTTATTAAATTTTGTATTAAGTGAAATATCAGTGTCGTACTTGTTAACATGTCCAAGCGGTCTAACCCTCAACGTGCCCCCTTAGTATCACACATGTATTAAATTAATTTACAGCTTCTCAAATATAAAAATGTAAACAGACAATACTGCACGGCAACCGATCTAAGCTGTAAGGAATGGAACTGGTGGGGAATAAGCAACTATTCGCTCCGCAGGTAAAATAGGTTTGTACATTAGCAAACGTTGGTTGTATATAAATTTAAAAATTTAAAATATTTATTATTATTATTATTATTAACAAAAAGCTAAGTTGATGATCGCACTGCGAGGGAAAAAATAACGTATTTAAAAAAAAGTCCTCCGAATTTTAAGAAACAAGGAAGTTATTGCATTTTGCAACTAAGCTTTATGAAAAAATAAAAAAAATCACTTTTTAGTTCAATTAACAATACTTACATTATAATGCTTGGAAATAAGTTTCTATAAAACTTTTTTTTTTTTTAATTTATCGTATGAAATGAATAGGTTTCAGAATGATACAGTCCAAATTTTACCACAAAATATGCATTTGTTAATTAACAATTGACCAAAATACAAAAAGTTAAATATCTCGAGTTCACGTTAACAAAAATGAACTTTCTTTTTTTTAAATTAAAGGACCCAAATTTTTCTACCAGATCTGATAAAAAACTTTAATTTTTTTTTCAAAATGGCCGAAAAAATGCAATTGTTGTTATTTGAGTTATAAACAAATGTAAAAAAAGTAACCAAAATTACATTTAAAAAAATTCTTTTTAATTGCATTAGAAAGGCATCGAGATCAACATTTTGTAAAAAAAAAATTTCATATTGAACTTAATGGCATAAAATGGCGAGCATTTCAAATTTTAGATAACAAATGCAATGTTGGCCAATGGGTTCAATATTTTGACAACAACTTTTCAGAGGCTTTTTATTACATCAAAAAGTATATTTTCTGAAAGTTTGATGCAAATTGGTCTAGTTGATGGTCTTGAGCACCAAAATGAAAAAAATACTGTTTTTTTCTCGTTTTTTCAGTTTTGTAGGTTATGTACGTATTTCAGAGAATTGAAACTAACGAAAATTTATTGGCAATTTTATTACAAAGAGACTGGATATACCTCCAAACACAATAAAATCATAATCTTGCTGTATCCAGACTATACCTATCTCCTAATTTTTTTGGCCTTTTCTTACTGCACTATTCAGGAAGATCCACGGAATTGAGTTCATGCTATCTATACAGACTTTGCAAAGGCTTTCGACAGAGGTAACCATCGATTTTTACTAGACAAGCTGAAATTGGTAGGCATAAATGGTTTCTTTTTGAAATGGTTCGAAAGCTACCTACTTGATAGATCACAGATCGTTCGTGTAAATAATTTCAGATCAAAAGAAATGCAAGTCACCTCCGGCATACCCCAAGGTTCTCACTTGGGACCCCTTTAATTTATTTATTATTGACATTCACGAATGTTTTACAAATGGTAGTTTCCTCTTATTTGCCGACGATCTTAAACTGTTTTTAGTAACCACCACTGATGATTGCAATAATTTACAGACAGACCTGAATAGTCTTATCGCACGGTGTTGCCGTAATAGTATAGAACTAAATGCAAGTAAATGTCACACTATGACATTCTGTCGCAACATAGATCCTCTTCAATACACCTAGTACATTAGTAACGCATCCCTGGATAATGTTTCTGAAATTAAAGACCTGTGTGTAATACTTGACTCATCATTATCCTTCACATCTCTCAAACTGTTACCAAATCATTAAAAATGTTAGATTTCAGTAAACGAATTTCATGTGATTTCACTCATGTTACTTCTATTAAACTACTCTACTATACACTTGTAGGGCCGAACTTGGAATATGCTTCATGTGTTGGGACCCATCCAGAATTTAGAACATATGCAACATAGATTCTTACGGTACATCGCTTTTAAATCGAATAAGAATATGGATTATACAAGGCTTGAAAATGATCTTCATATCAATTCGCTTAGTGTTCGGCGGAAACACACTTAAATTACTATTTAACATAATAAATTCCAATGTTTCCTGTCCATATTTATTAAATAGAATTGGCATTCATGTTTATCTAGAACTACCCGTTCAGCTATTATGTTTCATAAATCAGTACATCGAACCAATTATGTGTTCAACTCATTTGTTGCAAGATCCTCCAGACTAGCCAACAGCCACAGTGATTATCTTGATTTCTACACAAATACACCAACTGTCTCGCTGCAATTAGCACACTGTCCTTTTTAACTTCAACGTTAAGAATCCATACTCTCCTGTTCTTTTGTCTATTCGTTTTCTTTATTTTATGTCTGACATACATACGTACAGATGTATATTTAGCTGCATCTGTTATTATTCCTTGTATGGCTTACCTTAAGCTTAGGAATGTACTAGTATTACTGCTGCTATTTTCTTTTCTTTTTATTATATGTTATATACACATTTATAAATTTGTAACTGTATTGTATTGTATTTTACTTCTTAAATTGTAATCTAGAAATGGGCTTAGGCCCGTAAATAATTAAATAAACAGATAAATAAATTTCTCATTTTGTTTTTTTAATTATTTTGTTTTCATTTTCTGAATTTACTTTGTTCCCCTTAATATTTTATTATAGCAAAGATTGGAAGTTATTTAATTATTTTGTTATATATTTTTTTACTAATGTGAGAAAATGTTTTTATAATCATCGACAACATTTTTGTACCTATAAACATTTTTTACACGATTGATATTAAGCAACATATCCTCAAGACTGTGATAAAGTGAATATCCTGTATATACAAACTAACACAATATTTATATATATATGTACATTTATTACAGTTTATATACATATTGAAGAAATTGTAAAAAGAGAATAAACGTTTTATCTCACCGTGAGTTGACACAAATTATACACAGATAAAATTTTTCCACGGTAAAACCAATATTGGCGCGTTTAATGCAACGAAAACCTTCACAAATATTGGACGGAAATTATTGGATTAGTCAAATTAGAGGGATGTGGTTTGTATTTTTGGTTCCACTCAAACTCAATAAATTCCCTTCGATATGTGATCCCTGCCTAAATGTAAATGTGCCGGCCTTTGGGTCTTTTAATTTTAATTACTACATGAGTTCACCCTATCTGAATTAAAATTTCCATTCGTTTTATTAATCACAGAATGGAGATCTCAAACAAATACGTATGCATACAGTGTGCCAAATGAAAATTATCCACCCCAAATATCTGTTCATGAACTCGTTTATGAAAAAACAGAATATGTAACCAACGGTACAATACTCTTGTGTTTATTCGTCAACAATTAGAATAATTCACTCTCTGATCAATATCTAGAAATGCCTAGTATGCCTCGTTATACTCCAAAATATCTTATAACATCACTGTATGGGAGTAATGTTTTGATGTGTGAAAAGGTTTTTGCTTTTTTTTTTCAAAGCGATATGTAATTAAACCAAAGGTTTTCACGTAATACACAGAAAAGTTATAATGGTACAGGAGCCAGCGGGCAATTACCCGACACATTTGTAACCACTGGAGGTATGATTAATGCCGTGCCTTAGAGAATGACCAACAAGAAAGGTGATATGAGAATTTCTCTTAGTGCTGGAAACCTAATTTATAAATGAAATTAATTATAAATGAAAAATCTTAATATTTACTAATTATGGTTTAATAAAGACTCTTTGCAAGTTTAAAATGTCTGCCGCTATACCTCCACTAACCGGGATGTGGCCATCGTATTTTTATAACAACTAAGTAATAATTTGTCCATAACAAAGAAATCAGCTTCATTTTTGTCATAGCCAGTGTTTGCAAATTTAGAAGGTCTGTTGCTCAACCTCCAATAACCGGGATATATGCCAATTTTATTGTATTTTGTATTCGCTAAGTGGCAAGTACTCGGTAAAAAAGTATCCGCTTGGTACGCATACTTGTAATAACTGTAATAGATATTTTAAGTTATTTAATGAAGTTTCCACTACTAAGTGAACTCTTTTTTTCTTCTTTGTCTGCCATATTCTAAGGAACAGTAATAATAATGTCTCTAGCGGTTACAAATATGTCGGTAAATGCACGCTGGCTTCTGTACTGCTTCTTACTGTGTATAATAATTCGTTTATATTAGTGGAGCGTCGTTAGTCATAAAGAATATATAAGGAAACATTTTTAAGAAAAAGCTTTTATTTAAAAAAAAATGTACTCACTATCCTGTTTTGGTAATTCATTGATAGTTATAACACGAGTATTTGCTTACATATTTCAGTGGATTGTGAACTTTAGAAGAAGCTGCACCGAAGAGACATAGATGTCGAAACACGTATCTGTGGATGTTCTAAAGTTTTGTGTTACTGCTATATCGGTAAATGGTTTTGTTTTGATTGTCTTTAGGTTTCATTGAGCAGGATAATTTAAATTAAAGCACTATTGAATAGTTGATCAATTAACCGCTCCCAAAGTTTTTGGTTTTTTTTAATAAAAGCTTTTTCTTAAAAACATTTTTTTACATGATTTTGTTTTTCACTTCTTAGTCTTTACTCGGGGAATTCGCCATATTGGATTGAGAAGGACGTTACATAGTTTATCATATTTTACTCGTCAAACCCTTTCATTTGATAGCCATATCAAGGGGGTTGTGAAGAAAAAGGCGATCCGTCTTCTTGGGATGTCCGCCATATCGGATTCGGACCGATAATTGCTATACTATTCTGCATTGTCACAAGACTTATACATGTGTGCAAAATTTCAAAGCACTAGCTTAATTAGAACTAGTCGATATTCCCTCAATTACAGGTAGATCATGGCAGTGTTACGTAACATATATGTTTCCGTATCTTCTACGGGCATTAATCGTTTTGTAAATGGTTTCAAAGCGGATGAGTGTGTAACGAATTGTCGTGGCGTCGATAACATGCGTTGGGTACCTTTTGCCGCGCACCAATGTCGGATAAATAACAAGTAACGCAGTAGGTCCCAGATCAGCGCGCTGAACGAGTTTAAAGGTTAACTTATATTCCATCCGCCGTAGCATGGCACGTCGTAATAGAGTACTAACTGTAATCAACCCAGCACAGCACGCTGAAGGCCAATGCCAGAAGAGCACTGATTTGTCTTGAATTTGGTCGCGCTTTTATATCCGAAATCCTATACATGTGACCCACTGGGAGCGTGTGTAACTTTGGGTCCGCGTGCAGATTTCGAGTACATCGGCGATTTATCGTTATTGGGTAAGTGTGCATATACTCTGCTAGGTAAACGGAAATATGGTAATGTGACATGAATTTATGAATGCCTCACTACAACTTAAATGACATTTCGTTCTAGAATTATAATAAAAACTTGACAGTTGGTGATTACCCTGTATGACGGATATGGCCCAACGTCAATAGAAAGTATTCTATCATATTATTTGAAACAAAAAAATGTTTAATCTAACAGAAGTTTGAAGAAATGATCTGCAGACACAAACATACTACAAATAGTTTTTATTCGGCATTAGAATTCAGCGTTTGAATTTCTGAACAGCATTTTTCTACTATGATATTTGAAAATGTTTGTTTAGTTCCAATATATCAATTTTACTAAATCAAATATGTAAAATAAGAAAGGCGTTTTAAATTTTCACTCAATAATTTTAGTCATTTACAATTTCAATAATTTTAAATCAAAATTTACTCCAATCTTGGGAATAGGCGGGTTCGGTAATTTTCAATTTTTGCTTAAATCGATAGAACCCATGGAAAAAAACAACCATATAAAATTTAAAAATTAAATGTCCAAAAATAAAGGTTTTATTGATACTTGAAAATCTTCCCGTCGCCGCGAGGCTAGAAACGTACCTATGCGTGAGGCTACTGCGGTGACGTCAGTGACCCGACAGCGCTGAGCGGTCTCCAAAATCTTCTCTTCCTGATCTGTAAAAAGTGGGTAGATACGTAGTGTAAATTTATTTGCAATTATTCAAAGGTCTTTGGAAGCTCACACTATGTAATATATAATATACCTACTGTTAGCAATTAATGCTTTTCATATAAGTTTATCTTCAAAATTTTATTAAGTAGTTTTTAATATACACAAATCGGTACAGTTTACCTCATATTTACTTGTCACATAAAAAATTCCCATTGATGTCCCTGCGACGCCGGCGGTTCTATTAAATCTGCTTTGTACATGCGGCATTTTTTATTTTTATATCTAGTAAATACACGGTAAACTTATATAAATACATATTAATTATAATTCTTAAACGTCGCGTCGGAGCATGAAAGCGTCGACGTATATTTGTCAGTTGCTTATACCTCTGCCTATTTCCATTCTAATAGATATAAATAAATAAACAAATATAAAATAATCATTTATTGCCAGGAAACAAAATAGTTTACAGACAAACGGTGAAAAGTTACTTGTCTAGCAGATTGCCTATTTTATATACGTATTCAAATGTTAGTTTGTTTAAACTTTACCGAAACTTCACTAAATAATAAATACAAATACAATACAAATAAAAAATATGCCACAAGTTTGGTACTTACAGTATTTAGCGCCATTGCTTTGAGCTTGAGTTAGGTTCGCATTGCTTGTCAAAAAATCAAATACCATCTGCACATTTCAATGTGGTGTGTTTCGGAAATCGGCTTTCTGGTACCCCGGTTGCATTGTACGACTAGGACTTTAAAAAACACCACCGATAAATGTCACAAAACTTAAATATTATAGTGATTCGCTGCTTGTACTATGCGGGATACGTGCGCGTAGGGTGGAGCCGGAGCTTATATCTGAGGCCACTGACGTCAATTCCGTTGTGGGGTCCACCATTATCACCGAACTTTAATTTGGCAATTGCAGGCGCTGCAATTTTTTTTTCTCATTTTTTTTTGCACATACGTGTTTTGTTTACTATTTAACTTCACATCTGCCAAGAAAAATGTTTTTTTCTTTTATGACCGAACCCGCCTATTGACAGTTATAAAACGACTGACTTTGTAGGCCACTGAAACTATTGACCAACAATTGACTACTCTTATTATAGTTCTACTCAGGCAATTTTATAGTTTTCTTGCAACATATGTATTAACAAAGAAAGTTATGGCCAAAAGTAGTAAGTATTTCGCATTCTCCCCCTGTTACCTTTATATGATCAGTTAAATATTTTATTTTTACCGCAAAAATCATTGGTAAAAAATTATTATTCTCAGGATTACTTCCATATATAAAACTTGATTATAATCCTGTGGGAGCTGTAGAATATTTACCCACCAATGAGAGTCAGTCGACTCATTTTATCTGAGCTAATCAAATCGATCGGTTATCATATAGCAGCCTCAGCAACTTTTCTCAGTTCGCTGTATGAATATTTAATACTCGTCAAACAATACATGTGTAAATATTCTCTAATTAATGTAGTTGAACACCACTGATTCTACAAGGAATAATGAAAATTATATTTCAGATTCTTTTGTGATAAGCATATTTAGAGAGTTTGTCTAATATTTGTGAAGAAAGCTTTTTAAACTAAAACAAATGAATATTCTTTCGATTTAAATATACAGTGCATTTCAATGAAAACTATCCACCCTAAATAAAAAGCCTTTAAAATGCTGCAAAACAAAATCTAGTTCAAGTGTAATCTGTGTGAACTGTGCTATGGAAATATCTACCATAGGTCTTGCCTCAAAAGAGATCAACCTAACATAGTGACCAAAAAATTAGATGGAAGAATAACATGTTGCAATGTAATCTCAAACGATTCCAAAACAGAGTTGAAAATAAAAAATGTAAAGCTTGAAAATGAAATGCTGAAGAAACTACTTAGTGAAAATGAAGAAAAATATAAACTATTGCTGGAAAATAAAGTCCTGTTAGAAGATAATAATAACGTGTTACCTGTGGTGTTACTAAGGAATAATAATCTGTTGGAAGAAAAAATTTAAAAGTATAAAAAAGAAGCAGATAGAGATAAAATACATATATATAAATCACAAAGAGAACTTATAATTTGTACCACCAACTTCTACCCCCAGCAGGTTAGGAAGTTGAGGTTGCCCGGATTTCGCTTTGTTTTTGTAGACTGGGTCGTGATCCGGAAATTATTCAGAAAAATTTAATTTTAGGTTAGCCGCCAGTAGTCATATAAAAAGCATCTACAGCGTACTTGTTTAACTGTACGACTGTGACTACTCAGAGATAATGAAAAATGTTATAGATACTCATAAAAATTAACAATCACAGATAAACACTACTCTGTTAAAATATATCTGGTTTATTGATCCTAATTTACAATTATTGAAGTAACGTAAGTTATTTGAATTTGGTTTAAAATGTTAAACCATTTGGTTTGGATGTAGCTACTTCCTTATAGAAAGTTTATATGTAAATTTTCAATATGTGCAAAGTTGAAGACCAAAGAAAAGTACAAAATGTGAACAGTTTATCGTAAGCTGTGATTATATAATTAAATGCAAAAAAATAACAACTAGCTGAAGGCAATGTATAACATATAACAATTGTAAACATTTGGAAATATCTAAAATTTATCGAAAATTGAATGATGTAGAAAAATTCAGATGATACTCTCACCATCAGTTGCGTTCTGCAGTAACCAACTCCGGTCCTTGTCTCACCGAATCTCTTCTTTGTTCACCACCACTTACTAAAAATTGTATTCAGGACTTAATTATGTGAAACAAAGAAGTTAAAAAGATAATGGGACAAAAATAAATGTACTAATTTACACGTTTTCTCTATATGTTTAGGAATCTGCTCCCGAAATAACAAAAAGCAATTTTTATTGTGGTTGATAATGACGTAGAATAAAATAACTCATCAATCTCAAAAAAATAAAATTTCGCAACCTTTGGCTAAAAAACTTAAATTTTTCAGTGAGTAGATATTTAAATGTACATACCACCTGCCAGATTTGACCTAGTTGTTAAAGGTTCTATTTAAATTATCTGCTACGAGATCTTTGAAATGCTCCTAGTTTAACAGCCTGTATCTTGAAGAGGAGGCCTCAGTTAAAAAACGTCCATACATACAGCATGTTCTCGGATGGGGTACTGCACCCTTATAAACATTTTCGTTATTGGATTTTCGAGACAAATAGTATTCTTTATGAAAAGTTTTGCTTATCCTGGGAAGCCATGAGCAGGGGTACAATTTGTGACAAAATATACATGGTGTTCTAAAATTTGAAGAATATAAACTTTTTATTAAGTATTTTTATTTAACATACTTAATTGTTTAAAAATAAATACGGGGTAGAGTCAAGATAAAAAATTGTTATACTCTGACTTTTTTTGGTAAATAAATTATTAACACAGGATTTTATCAAGACAAAAAATATGAAAGTAAAAATATAACAAACCATTTTCTAAATTCTTCGTATACAGGAGCGATCACTTCTTCGCTTATGGCGACAACAGCATCCCAAGTCAATGTTATCGATAAAATCATTTACACAGGCTTATTGTTTCAAATATCCCCGTAAGAAATAATCGAATGGGGTCAAGTCAGGTAACTGTGCAGGCCAAGCTGTTAGTCCATACCAGCTGATTCACTTGTCGGGGAAGTGATACTGGCTTAATCATTTTCTCCTTTGAATTATTGAATGTGCAGGACATTCATCTTGTTGATATATTTACTTCTTCTAAACTCTAAATTATCATGTCTAGTTCTGCCAAAGCCAAATTATTTATATCATATACTACCTTCCATTAAGATTCTCTTCCAAAATATAAGGACCAATTATTTTATGATACATTATACCACACAGTTCATTCACTTTTTAAATTGTTAACTGTTAGCTAAAAACGGAACATTTGAGTTCTCTTTAGCACAGTACCTACAATTTTGCGAGGAAATCGCACCACTAGATGATAATGTTGAATCATCAATAAATAGAATAATTCGATGAAGAGATCATTAATTACAAGATTCCACACGACGACCATCGCCTTCGTCAAGCAATTTTGTAACGGTTCATCTTTTATCCACTCGATAATAAGAGTAATTTAATTAAAACACTGCTTTTATTTAATATTTTGTTCTAAAATTACCTTAAGCCTACCCTGCTAGTACGCTAAAAATCCGTAGGAATGAATACATAGATTCATTGTGCGGTAGATTAATTGTCACTTTATAAACAACCAATCAAAAACGATCCATCCAGCCAAAAAAGAATTGAGACAGTAGAATCGCGTAGAGACGAGAATTACCCGACACACCCCTGCCCGGGTCGGATGTGGAGAATTGTACTACATTTTAAAAAGTTTATAATATTGGTCATCCCACCTACCTGCTTTAGTAAATTGATACCTAGAATCAATATTATCAATAGTTAACGAGTTATATAGTGAAGTAGGTTAGTTTCAAATTACAGAAGAAATAACTGTAAGTACGCTATAAACTTCCAACCAATCAAAAACGATCCATCCTGCCCAAAAAGCATTGAGACAGTAGAATCGCGTAGAGACGAGAATTACTCGGCAGATGCCTGCCCGGGTCAGACGTGAAGAATTGTACTACACTTTTAAAAGTTTATAATATTGATCATCCCACCTACCTGCTATAGTAAATTGATACCTAGAAGCAATGCTATCAATAGTTAACGAGTTATATAGTGAAGTAGGTTAGTTCCAAGTAACGCTATAAACTTTTTACTTTGTTTTCTGCATTGTAAATGGCCGACGCCATGAACAATGTTTGCTAACGTATTTAGTTAGTCATGATCTTGTAGTTCCTGGATGTTTGGTAACCAAAATTATAATTTCCGGACATTGCATCCTGTTATAAACATTTGTTTACATCGATGGTTTTCCTGAAAACTAATTAGTGTTTTGTTATTCACTCACCCCTGAAGTCTCATGCTCATTTAATAAATAGTTATTTGTCGTTCGTTTGCTTGTTTCAATTTTTAAATAAATATTCAGGTATAAATAATCAGCAATTTTCTTAAGATATTATTAATTAAAGGCTTAAAATCCATTTTTAAGTTTCAATTTATGATTAAACACTTGGATAGATAAAATTTGTTGGTTACTAAAATTCCCCCAATTTGAGATCTGCTAACACCTATGTTTTGTTATCTTTTCCCAAGTGATAGCCTTGTATTCTTGTAGAGAGTTCATAACTATAAGAGGAGCCCCGTCGTCATCATTAAATTCCTTCTTTGCCTTCTTTATATTATTAACATTACCAGTGCTATCGATTTCTTAAATAATTTAGTGAACTGCTTTGTAAGTTACAGTTACATTTGGATACTCTGGATTCCATAACATTTCACTATGTCAATTCGTTGCTTTTGGGTTAGCATTGTTAATAAAAATTACTCGGTCGATAGCACAGCTACACAAAGAAAGTTCTATACCAGAGACATGAGTACAAGATTTTGTATTTTTTTATGCTGAAGCCGAATTTCACAGTGGTTTACTCAGATTGGATCGAAATTTGGTTCAAAAGGGAGAGTTATTTATCAACTGGTTTCTGATTTACCATTGATTTTTCATGTAATAATCTGGATCGACCAACCCTGGATCAAGCACATGGTAGATTTGCTAGTGGCTAGAAGAGACGTACTACTGGCTGGACATTTTTCCGATTCAGTGTAATCTTGGAACCTCCTCGTTGATCAGGACAGGCCCATTGAAGTCCTCATTTCCGGGTACCCGTGGTCTTCTCCAGAAACTGACAGGTCGGAACTCCATGCTCTCCGCCAAGTTACGTAAGCAACTATCATCGTGTTCATTTTTGTGGTCAGAAGAATAAACTCATGTAAACCAGTATATTTTGATTTTCAAATTTTTTAAGATTTTTATTCAATAAATATTTTTTGTTGTAATCTTAACTAGTCAATTTAGTCATTTTTATTATATAACGCATAATCACTATTAAAATTTAAATTAATATATACTGTAATACTTGTAAAGTTTTTGTAAAATTGACACTTATTATCAATATTATATTGTTATTTAAATTGTTTTTCCATTGTTTCCTCCTAATTATATTGCAAGAATATCAGTTATCTGTTTCCTTCCTTGTATAACATTTTGTTGAATACGCTGGCGCCCTAATCTTGGTTATTGATAATCAGAATTAAGAAAAAATAATTCAATTCAAACCTCGACCCAGCCACAGAGCTGAGCTGGTTGCTACTGTCGCTCACCATTTTTCCTCACCAGCCAACTGAGACAAAAAGTGGTGTTACAAAATAATTGCAAATAAGTTTTTTCAATTTTGAATCGAATATTGAACCAATATGAGTAAACCAGTGTGAATTTCGGATTCAGCATCAAGTACACAAAATCTATGTACTCATGTCTGGTACGTAACTTTTTTTGTGTGGCTGTGTAGTTGATGAAAATAAATATGTTGACTACTTAGATAGCGACAGAGAATATTCATAGTAATATTTAATTAACTTAACTACGCATTCTTGAAAATTATTGTGTAATTTTAGTTTTAGTTTATATTATTTTTTGACTTCTTAATGTGTATATTTTCTTTGAGAAATCACGAGAAAAATTATATTTAACTATTTCATATAAACGTTAAATAAGAATCGTTTTTATTATCTATGTCTTCATAAAATAAATTCGCAGCGTCTATTTTATGTAAAATGTGATTATTACCCTTTTCGACTAAACCCCATATTTATACACTCCTTGACTTATACAATTATGTCAAATAAATTTAAAAAGAATAATAATAAAGGCACTTTGCTTTATAATAATTTTACATTTTCTAAACTTTTGAACACCCTTTATAAACCTTCATAAAGAATAATTTTTTTTCGAAAAACCAATAAGAAAGTTTAAAAGTTTAAGGGTAACTTGGAAAGGAGGCATCAATTACAAAAAGTCCATACATAGCATTTTTAGTTATTTTTGACCTACAAATACACCCTTTAAATCTCCACCACTTTAAAGACCTTGTATATAATGTATTAAAGTAATCAAGTTACATTACAATTGGGAGAGAAAGTGAGATATTTATTAAAACTTGTTAAACTCGATCGATCATTACCTTATTTTGTGTTTTTGACACTTGTCTAATATAAGAAACAAAGGAAGATTAATGTTTGGGGGATTCATTTGAAAAGTGGAGATTTCACACGTAAACATGACGTCATTCGACATCAATTTACCGGATATTTATGATCCTAAAATCAAACATGTTTTGAGGAACACAGAATTTTGGGTGAAGTGGAAGCTACATCCGAAAACAGAATACGCATTGTTGGTTTTTTAACATTTTTTTACGCCTCTTTGTGAAAATGATAAAAAGAAAGCTATTGTGTTCTCTTTTTTGTAATGCCTTCAACAATTTATTGTTTGTATAATACCTAAATCTAAAATTATGTTTTGCTAAAGTACTAAATCGATCATATATAACCTCGACTTATTTAAACTGTTATAATAAAATTGAATCGCAAATTAACAAATTCTTTACAGGGTGTTCGGATGAAGCCTAGGTAATTTCTGAGAGCATGTAGTATACGGAATAGAAAGTTCTTATCTACTTTTACCGATAATTCTGTTTCTTGTTTGACAGGAACTGTTTTTGAATAAAGTTAATTACTCGTGAGAGACAAAATGATCTTATTTAGTGCAAAAGATAGTAGAATAATAGGATATAGAATATAATCTAACATCGTAACAAATATTCGACTATTGTCTAAATGTTATTTGTGGCATTATCTTAATTTTTTTCCTTCTTCAATTCTTTGGGACTTCCTGCCACATGTATGTTGTCTTTTTAAGCGGTGCTCGGGGAATCAACAAGATATCACAATTAACCAGTATGTTACTGGTAAATAACTTCTACGCTTGTGACTTTTACGTCAAATGATCAGTTAAATGTTGCTTTTTTTTAATTAAACAACATAAATAAGTATAAAAACTTGAAATTAAATATATCGGAGACGTTTCGAAAATATATTCTGTTTACTTTTTCAAGGCTTTTCTGAAAAATCTTTTATTGCTGTGTATGATAAATACACAGCTCTAAGAAAGCAAAAAAAGATTTTTCAAAAAAGCCTTGAAAAAGGAAACATAATAGATTTCCGAAACGTTGGCGAAATATTTAATTTCAAGTTTTTATACTTATTTGTGTTGTTTAATTAAAAAAAGCAACCTTTAACTGATCCTTTGACGTAAAAGTCACAGGCGTAGAGGTTATTTACCAGTAACATACTGGATAATTGTGATATTTTGTAGATTCCCCGAGCACCGCTTAAAAAGAAAACATACATGTGGCAGGAAGTCCCAAAGAATTGAAGAAGGAAAAAAAATATTCGACTATGCTCGTTTACATATAGTAGAGTGCTCGCGTTGACAATAGTTGCTTAGTTTTTGATTCCGTTGGCACTTTTAGATATGACTTTGCCCAGGGGCTTATACCCTGTAGATTAGCAATTGACTTCTAAAAAGATCGTCGTGAATATAAGAGTACAAATCAAACATTTCTAACTAACCCCACCACGTGATATATCCAATCATGAAGTATATTTTATAAATCATTACATTATCGGTAGAATTTCTATTTTTAAAATAAATAAAGAAACGAACTTTCACATAGGCTTAAATGGCAGTAAAAATAAGAAATTCTCATTTTCTTCGTTCGACTACGGCTGAAAAGTATTTATTTTTCGTGTACTTTTCCTTTCACACGACAATATCTCCTAAACTATTATATTTATCGAAAAGAAACATTCTTTATAAAATATTTGTCATATTTTCCAGATTACAATGGTTCTTAAATCAGATTTTTTGAGATATAATAACCATGATGTTTAATCATGTGTAGCGTGATGTCAATTATAGAAGCTTATTGGAGCAAAACATTCGTTGCAAAAACCTTCTCTCTCACTACTTTAAGATTGTTTCAACAACCCGCACTACCCAACTAGCAATTTGATATTTTATAAAAGTTGTAGGAATGTTCCTGACACAAATTATATAAAACTCTCAGAAACACTTTCATAACCTTTTCACAGCAGCTATAAATGCAAAATTGGCACTATCTTATAAAATATTTCAGTCGTTGTTGATATTTTGTAACACCTATTGGAACTATTACAAAATAATTATATAAACATTTCCAGAAGCCTTGTGAAAATTTAGTACCATCATTATATAGTAGTTTTATTAAAGCTTCATTTAATTGTACTATAAAACACACTTCACTGTTTGCTAAATTACTGCTATAAAACAGCTAAGCAACTATTTTATAAGAGGTTTTAAATAGTCATTAGTTAAAAAAAAATGCTGCATTATATACACTAATAAAATAAAATGATTTCTAAAATGTATCCTAAAAGTTTAAGAAGTATTTCTGACACTAAAAGCATATGGTATTGTGATTTAATACTAGGTATCTAATACCCTATAATAATTATTTAAGAGACTTCTTCTGGCTTACAACAACTGTAATTTTTGATGCGAAGAAAATTTTACTGTGAACTACGGCCATATTTCTAATATATTTTTAACGGGCCTCAAATTTATTGATGATTTCTAATCATTTTTGAAATTTTATAAATATTGATTTTATGAATTTGAGTTTTTTTACAATGTGACTTACACTAATTTATTTTAGTAGTCATAACTGTATAGTTAGCACGTTTCTGACTCCATAAATTCTAATAAACATTTGATATTTTAAATTTTCATAAATTGTCGTATGTACCATCACGAATGCTGGCCTTTCAAGATGGCCTCCCTCAATAAAATACTTTTTCGTTAGTAGCAAGCATTTCACGATATTTAAATTATTAGACGATTCCTATAAAACATCTATAAAATAATGCGCCTTCGTGAATCTTATAAAATAGATCACTCGCTTTCGCGATACTTTTGTAGCTCTTATGATAAATCTGTTAGGACTGAGTTGTAAATGCAACCATCGAAACGGAAATGGTTCAATTTGCATAAATATAACCTAGAAATTAGTAGCAGTAAATCACCTTATTTACAGAGCTGTTTATTTATGATTTATTTATTGCGAAAAACACGTAGTTACTTTTACTATAGTGGAATCAACAGTACTTTGGCATATGACCTGATACGTTAACAGTGCAGTGAGTTAAATACGTCATTTCATTTTACAGCAGTATAAATTTAACTTATCCTAGTGCGAAAACCACTACGCTGTTGATACATGTACCTAATATTTTTAAAACCACTTTTTAAGTTTCTCCATTGTCCTAAATCTGATGTTTATAGTTTGGCCATTATATGATCTGTTAAGATCTGCACCGCTCTTGTCAATGTTGGTAACCAAAATTTTGGGAGAATAATTTTGTTATAAACTTGTCTACTATAATTATGACAAAATTTCATTAAAAGGCAGACTTTAATTCTAACTAAATATAAATACACAGCTAACGCAGGATATCAATTTTCTCAAATATGTTTTATTGTATTGTTAGCCACCCCACGTCTTTATGCTTAAGTAAACAAATTTGTTTTGTAACGACTTTGTTGCTGTTTCCATATTACAGTAAATACAATGCTACACAATAATTATATAACATGCTCTAGAACAACATTTATTCTTAAAAGCAAAATTGGCACAAATAGATCTTTAATATAACTGTTTTGTAAGATGATAAGAAATAACTATAAAATAATTCGAATGTATATTTATAACGGTGCTAAAAATACTGCTGAACGATACTAAAACACGATTTAGTTTTATAAGCTGAGATATTTTATAACTTAGTCACGAAAACATTTTTAAAATAATTTCTTAACTCCATTAGTTATAAGGTATTTTATAATTTTGCTGTAGAAACGTTTTAACGATAAATTTATAAAATAGTTTAGTTGCAGACAACAAAATAGTATTTTCTGGAACTCTAATATAATCAATCGGCATTTAGAAGTATTAATATAATAACAATAAAACAAAATAATCGTAGAACATTTAAATTATAAAACAAATTTGCTGGTTGGGTACCCACCCGCAATGGCCTATCGTTAAATAGATGGGCGCATTGCAACTTTCGTGGTTTATGAAACATTGAAATTTATGTCTTGAATATGATTCTATGGAACAGATATAGGTATATTTGCTGAATATTCAATGTTATGAGGACCTACATAAAATTATTGTGTAATAGATTAACACGTTATATAAGAAACTCGATAGTTCACTGTTTGCAAGATACTTTCAGCTGGCATGTATTTTTTCAGTAAAATTTTCTACCATATAGGTAACTGATTATATGCTTTCTAGAACAAATTAAAATTGAAAGTACTAGTGATAGCACAAGCTCTGAAAGTGAGACTGAGATACAAATACAATTAGAAGATATTCATAAGAAATTGCGCTTAATTTGTATGAAACCGAGCCCTGTAATCAAAGGTTCTGAGAAGTTATTTGCAACATTTATTGATTGCTTAAAAATTCGTGAAAAATTAAGTAACCAAAGAGAAGACGGTCTATATTCTAGCAGTATGTCACTTCAAAAAACTATTTCGACTCTTTGGTTTGGCACCGAAACTGCTATTCTAATTTTACTAGCAAAAGAAACATAGAACGTTTAAGGAGAAAAATAGAGAAAGAAAAGGAAATTGAAAAGAGTCCAGATGAATCGAATGCCTATCTATCAACTTCTTCATGTGGTTAGTTAGAGAATTTTGATTTGTGCCCTTATATTCATGACAATTTTTTTAAAAGTGGGTTCTATACATTCTATTACGCGATATGGAATAATATTCTGCGGAAATTCTACAGGCGTCTATAGAATATTTGTACTGCAAAAAAGAAGCCTTAGAAGTATGTAAAATATTAAATAAACAAACACCTGCAAACACATCTTTAGTGAACAGAGGATATTTACCTTCACCTGCATCTACATTATACAGGTGTCAGCTAGATTTTTGAAACATGAAAATTCTCACGAGTATGATACTCGAAATGTCCTAAGCACAAATCTAAGTTTAATGCAGAAACGTGTGGTCGGCCAACTCATAAAAACATATAACCATGTACCCACCTGTTAAATTAATTAAATTAAAATTAAAAGCACTGCTGATAAAAAAATCGGCAAAGAACCTCCCTCCTTATTTATACAGGACAGTTTTTCGAAAAATATAGTATCACTATTATTACAAAAAAAATCTGATACCTTCAGGTCAAAAAAATATACAGAGTTGTCATCCCATAGCAAAATATAAATATTAAATGAAAGGTGCCAGGTATGAAAAACTTACGTAAATCCCTTTACTTTTCAACATTGTTGAATTATGTCTTAGGATGATCGCCCTGTATGCTTCAATAAAACTATAATAGGTGTCCTTGCCAATTGCGTTAACTATATGCCAAATCCTATTGCCATCTGTCACATTTTTAGTTCCACAACCATGTTATGGAGTGGAAAGTATAATCGGAAAAGATTAGATCTGCTTCACTAATAATTCTATTAATTAATAAGTTATGCTTAGAATGGTCGCAAGGTGCGTTTTATCATCTTGTTGCCATTGTAACTCGCACGATAATACTATTCATTCCTGAAATGAATTTCCTTACTCAGTTACAACTACATACATCGGTACAGAAAACTAACATTTTCGATGCTGCGTAAAATCCTCTCGTCAAGTTAAAATACACAAGCACACAGTACTAGCTTGCCAATTGCAGCATAGTAAAATCCCTAAATAATAAAGTTTAAAGTTCCCATTTTAATAGTAACTGAAAGGTGTGTCAATCTTAATTTAGAATGAACAATGATGGTAAATTTTATCTTTTATTTAATTAGTTCAGATATAATTAAGGGGCTCAGTACCTGCTACAGTGCCTTCGTAGGGCTGTGGCGAAAAGTTTTCATCGACCTACAAGCGCAAATTATTGTAGTTAATAATTCAATTTCTCCTAATTTCTACGCTGCCTGTGACGGCGCGGAAAGATTCTTATGCAAGAATGATACAATTTATCTTACCTTGTAGTTTTTTTAGGGAATTAGGTTTATTATACACACTCACTCGAAGAGGAGCTAATGGGGGATGTAACATTGAACTAAAACACACACGTGTATTTTTCACTATCTTAAAGTAACCCACACATGTAAGTTTTCACGATCTACAACGAATATAAAAGTATATTATTAATATTTGTTCCAAATACTCTGAAGTTAACCTTCGCCGCCTGTCATTAAAAATCAATTTATATTGAAAAAAAGACCGCTCAACGTCAGCAGATGTCATTTATTCGTCACATTTAAAATATGTGTCATTTCTTAATGTTGCCTGGTGTAGAAAAGTATACTTCTTTACCGTTTAAAAGGTCTGTTACAGATGACATTGTTATAAATCCAGGATTGGTTTTTAAAACTCTTTGGAATTTTGTTTGAACCCTCTCAGTGATTTCTCTAGGTAATTGATAAATATATTGCCCGAGATCGAACACGAAGCTTATTGCATCAACTGCAATACATTTTTATGTTGGCATATGTTGAAGGTCCCGTATGGCTAGAGGAATTGGCGAGAAACTTTCGTGTATGGTCTTCAGATCTTCTAGAACAGTTGGATCCATAAATGCTTGTTGAGCCTGTGCAATAACAACTGCGTCAACTGGATTAAACTGCAGTACTACTAGTTTGAAGTGTTCAAAATAGCAAAAATAGTATGATGCAGCCTCTAGCCAAGTTCCTCACCGTATAATAATGGGCGCTAGAGGTAATGATATATTTGGAAGTATTTCTTTAAATAACCGTATACGATGTGGCGCTTCCAGAAAGACTTTCTTTACACTAAATATTAAATTATGAACATTAGCGTAGCACCCTCTAATAGTTTCAGCAATTCTATGAAGTCCATGTGCTAGATGTTACATGCAGCATATTGCGATATGTTTCCTTCATAATTCGTCCTGCAGCTTTCATATAATTCACTCCATCAGTAAGAAATAATAAGACCTTATCCTTATTTTCTACATATTTGTCACCCCATAACTTTTGTAGAGTTGAATTCACTGCCTTCACTATAATGTGACAATTTGTCGTTTCTACAACTGTAGAGGCGATCAAGTGTCCAGCACTGAACAATTTTCCTCCAATGCACCCATTAAAACATTTGATATCCTCTCACCACAAGCATTGGTGGTATCGTCACACTAACCCAGATGTATTTCCCAGAAGATTTCCAAAAATTGTCTAAAAAGTAGATTATCTAGTTTTGACCACGGTATATTACATCCCACCATCACTTCCACTAAATCTAAATTAAAACTGCGTTGACTGTCACTATCACTAAAGCCACTAGCACTAATATGCTCTTGTGGGGAGATATGTCTATCAACATCTGTTTTAGATGCCCAAGAAATTGTTTTCTTGCAACTACTGCAATAAAGATTTGTTCCATCAAACTGCGTTTGCAGAATCCACAAATCTATTGCAGCCGGAGAAGCACTAGACATTTTTGTATACCGCCGACTCTGTATAATTTCACACCAAGTTTGTAGATACAGACGTACGTACATACGGCTAGATTTATACTACGGTTTGCAAAAGTGCAATCTGGAATGGTCTACCCTTTACCTTTATTAAATGTTAATAATTGCCACAGTGTAGGTAAAAAGCGATTTTGAAATGTTTCACAATTTCGCCGGCGTCATATAATTAAAGGAGATAAAGCCGTAAAAAACATAAAAGTACCTCCGTAAACTGTAATTTATTGCTGAACTGGATTGTCTTTTGAACATATTCGGTGAAGCGTTGGGGGGTAAATAGGGGTAAATAGAGGGAAATAAGTAAAGCAAGCTGGTAAGAGTACAGAAACTTGAAATTTGGTGTATGTACTGAAGCCAAGGCCTCAAATTTTTTTATTATTAAAGGGATTGATAAAATAAAATTGAGATATTCACTTGAAATTTGGTATACGTAATGACATCAGGAACTAGATTATATCTTGGGACTATTCCGTTAAAGGTTTGGGGGTTAAATAGGGGTAAATAGGCAAGTAAAGCAAGCCGGTAAGAGTACAGACACTTGCAATTCTGTGTATGTACTAGAAGCCGAGGCCTCATTTTTTTATAATATTTTTCAATCCCGCACCACCCCTACTCCATTATTAAAGGGGTTGATAAAATAAAATTGAGATTCTCACTTGTTTGATACACGTATGTATTATAATGACATCTGGAACTGGATTAAATTTGGAGATGGTTTAATAGAAGGGTTGGGGATTAAATAGGGGTAAATAGAGCAAAATAAGCAAAGCAAGCTGGTAAGAGTACAGACATTTGAAATTCGGTGTATGTACTAGAAGCCGAGGCCTCAATTTTTTATAATATTGTTCAACCCCCCACTACCCCTACTCTATTATTCAAGGGGTTGATAAAATAAAATTGAGATACGCACTTGAAATTGGGTACACGTATATATTATAACCACATCTGTAACTAGATTATATTTTGAGATGATTTAGTTGAAGGGTTGGGGGTTAAATAGTGGTAAAAATTAATGTACTAAGTCAAAGCCTGAAAATTTTTTATATTTTCCATTTCCCCACCACCACCCCACTCCATTATTAAAGGGGTTGATAAAATAAAATTGAGATATTCACTTGAGATTTGGTATACGTATATATTAAAATGGCATCTGGAACTAGACAATATTTTTGTATTGTTCCGTTGCAGGGTTGTGGGTTAAAATGGGGAAAAATAAAGAAATAATTTTGCTGTTACAAAACTATGCTTATCAATGTCCTTTTTTACTACACGATTGTAATCAATGTGTTTTCTATTACACTCCTTGAAGTGCATTGTTCAATGTATTTTCCTAGAATGTAAAGAACTACTAGTAGTATTTATTTAATGTATCCTTGTTTTTATAATAAAGATGTCTAAACCTGAGGTGCAAACACAGTTTTTATATAGGTATTTAGTATTATTTTACATACAACATATAACAAAAAAGTCAATGTGAACTAGTAATGCTAAATCTGATATTTGCAAACAGCATTTCCGGGTATTGCGTCAGCAGTTCCGGATGCGGCGTAGCCATTACGGTCCCTGAAACGTAATGCGGCGGCCCGGACAAGGTAAGGGTAGTAACCTTACGTGCACCAGTCGGATGTGTGTCCAATGATTACATGTTGTAACCTTCCCATGCCGGTGCATACTCCAACATTTTCCAGCACGAATACGAAATATATTTCAAGTGTGCAAAAACAATATATATGACACCACTTTTACAGCCACATATGCAGAGTGAGATTGGAAGAACGGCAAAGTAAAAAGTTTCTAGGGTTTCCTGTTTTAGTGGACGTAGGAAAAAAGTTAAAAAATATATTATCCACTTAATATGGACCGTGGCGTAAAAACAGTTGACGGGACAAAAAGTTGGTTTGCTACTTTAAATTGATGTGGAAAGTTACGAAATATATTTAGCTAGTTTAATAATTCACGTTTGCATATATATTACTAGCCTTCTTTCGTGGTCATTTCGAGGAAATATGGAAGAACTATTTCTAGTGTAATTATTACTCCACTGAATGTTCACTGGTAGCTAGTGGAAAAACTGCATGGCATAATATTTTAGCTTTTACTTGTTGAAATAAGAGGTTGGAGGTCATGTAAATCTGAAATGCGTGACCTAGTATATATTATAAAAGTATTTCCAAACAAAATTTGTAAACTTTTAGCAGTAATTCGCGGTTCGGGATAAAAGTTGTTTTTTTTAACCATTTTTAGGAAACTTGCTTCATTATCTAAGAGTATATCTCTAGAGACCTCTTGATGTATTAAAGAAGGTAAAATCGTTTGCACTAAAATGTTTATAGAGAGAAATGAGAGTTGATCCAAGATAATGATTTGATCCCTTTTTTCCTCGATACTGACTAAATATATACAGGGTGTAATTAGTTTCATGTCATTAAAAAAAACTGGTAATAGGGACCGACTAGGCAAACAAAAAATCTATATGACTTTTTTCTCTAAGGGCACTTTTAAGAAAACTGACCTAGGTTTAAAATTTGAATATTAAGGTAGGAAACATTTGAGAACCACTGTTTTTCAGGGTCAATGGATGTTATAGTTCCTGTAATGCCCGACTTGTGTTCCCGCCGGAAGAAGTGCGGCATTTTGATGGGGATACTTGTACCGAACTTTTTATACCACTAGTTATGAAAATTTAAATAATTCCTTCTCTTTCGGCACAACGCAAGCATAGCATGGTCGCAGGGGCTTAAATAGGATTTGTTTACATGTGTTTTTTAATTTGGAACAAAGTTATTGGTACTGCTATTGTCGTTAAAAAATTTAAAAGTGGTTTATTAACATTTGTAGCATTGTGTTAAAAGCTTAAAAAATTTGTAATTATTTTATGAAATTGGAAAACGAACAGTTAGACGTCCGAGATACGATAACAGAAAATAGTTGTGGATTTTAATTCAGGAAAAAAATTGATTTTTTTAACGAATTGAGCGAATAATTTTTCTCAATCAGGTATCGAAAACTAAAAATGGAGTCTTTGAGATTTAAAATGCCCCCAAAAATAAAAGTCCATCGGATTTAAGTCGGGCGATCTAGCAGGCTATGGTACTGTTCCGCCGCGTCCAATCCATGGTCGAGGAAACTTTCTGTTCAAAAGATTTCGAACAGCCAGACTAAAATGGACTAGCGCGCCATCGTGCAAATACCACATTCTTCTGCGCGTAGCCGAGGTTACATTTTCCAGCAAATTTGGCAATGTTTGTTGCAAAAAATTTAAGTATACATCACCAGTTAATCTAGCGGGTAGTTGTATAGGTCCAATTATTTCATTACCGCAAATTCCTGCCACAAATTAATGCTGAACCGTCGTTAAAAATGCACCCTTCTTATTTTTAAAATTAAACACTCCATTTCTGGTAAAACACGACTCATCGGAGAAACCCAGAACGTTTAAAAAATCCTCATTTAGAATAGAATAGAATAGAACTTTATTCATGTATACAATAAAATTTTACAATAAAATTTATGTTTACATATTCGTCATACAAGTAGGTAATTCATATACTGGAAAGCGATGTAAAAATATCGTATATGACAAAGATCACATTGGGTTTATAACAAAAGTACAGAGCAATTGGAGCACATGTTTTCACCTATCATAATAAGTGTATGTCAAATAAACATTTAAGAAATAAAAAACATATATAAAAAATGACAATTTAAAAATATCATATGTATCTCCCTAGACAGTTGAAACATTTGATAGAGAGTCAAAATAATCAAAATATTCATCATGTGTGTAAAAGCAGTTTTGTAAGAGAATACTCTTAATCTTATATTTAAATATATGTATGCCCATTTCAGGGTTTTTTATGGCCACGTGTTTTCTTAAAATCCACCTACAAAATTGCTTTCGCTCTGCAAATCTTGAGGTTCTAGTGCTTGGACACGTTGATAGTGATAGGGACGTAAGTTCATATCTCTCAATGTATCTTAATACCCGCGATATCGCGGGTGCTTAAAGTTGGATCTTCTCCTACAAGTTCCAAAATTTGAACCTCTGCGTCAATTACCCTTTCTTCGCATTGTGGATCTCGTTCTCCTCCATGTCCATCTAGACGACCTGTTTGTTGAAGACGGTGCTCAATACTTACAAATGTACGAGCACAAGGATGACGTCGATTAGGGAACCTTAAACAATAAAGCTCTTCCACACCAGCTGCATTTCCACCACTTTCTCCATACACCAAGTGCATATGCGCAAGCTCTGGATAAGTGTAATCTCCCATAATGTCCAAAATCTGCGTTTTAAAACACCACACTAAATTGTGAATTAACGTTATCAATAAAGAAACAAAAATAAAAACTTGGTCGAAAATTCAAATAGTAACACAAAGAGCACGAACGAGAAGTAGTGTCTTACGTAACCGAGTACTAACGACTTGAACGGGTCAATAAAATAAGTCTTAACATAAGTGGCACAAAATTCAAAAAGAACAAAAGCAACAGACAAAACCAAGGAACGGGTAGGTCGCGTCGTGTGTACGTTGTTTACCAAGTAAGGACACAAACTGAAATTATTACTTGAGAATATTACAAGGGAGAGTATAGCACGCGTAATAAGATAATTTGGCCGCGAAGAAGCAAAAAACACGGCGGTATGCTCTGTCGGTCGCTTTTAACTGCATTGTCGGCATGCTTTTCGATGACCCCCGTCGCGAGGCAACAAAGCCTACCCCAATATGCCAGCAGTTCTCAAACTATGTTATTAAGTATTTTGGCAATTTTTGTTTATTTCTTGTCTCCAAAACTATGAGCTTAGACTTCATGCTATAGAAGTCTTTTTTTTGTTTGTCTTGTCGTTCCCTACCACCCGTTTTTTTAACGACATGAAACTAATTACACCCTGTAGGTCTCCAACAGTATCAATAAAACTGAAAAAATGTGAAACCTTATGGCAAAACGAAATTATTTCAAGACGCTCTTATTTTACGGGTCGACAATTTTTGACCCGGGGAAGGAAATACGATATGTTTAAAAATGCAATGTTAACATTATTAAACAGATTGTAGCCGGAGTTGTAAATAAGTTTCTTGTGTTACATTTTCTTAATGGGAGCTAAAGTTTCCGAATGTGTAAATTCAATTACTGCTAAGTACTGCTATCGTACTGATTGGTACTTCTTGCAAATCTTACTCATATTGTTTTATCATATGTATATTAAGCGAATGACATATTGTTATTTTTAATGTTGTAATTAGTGTAGTTCCTTGTGTATCGTCTATAGTAATATTCTAGAATTAGTGAATTTTGTTTTATTGCAAAATCAAGTGTGTATATACACCCTTACGTGTTTATTTCATATATTTATTGTACAATTTTTATAAGTATTAATTATTATAGCTAAATTTTGGAAATAAATATATTTTTGATTGATGTGAAATATAAAATGTCTTGGTTGCAACTGCGCTGGTAAATATATGAACACCGATTCATTCAGATTTTAGCATGGGCTTTGGATTTTGGGGTTGTCTACTATGTGTGGTGTATGGGTGTGTTTCTTACTCTATAAGCAGTGATGGTACGAAAGTTACCCTGCTTAAGTGACTAACTTTGATGTCTCTTTAATCAAACTAATTTGTTGACGATGCTATAACCTCAAATCAAAAAGAAACATTTTTGTACGTAACGACCGAGGGATTTAGAACTATGGCCCACTTTTGACTAACAAGGAAAACATTCAAAGGCCTTCAAAAGAATAAACTAAGCCGACCCTGACAAAATATAGATTTATTTTTATCGCTAAAATGTATTCTTTCCACCATTTTCGTCTGATCCGTTTTTCTTCGGACACACTGTATGCTGGTAGCTGTATATTAAAAAAATATTACTGAAATCCCTTTCAATATCCATCTGTGTACAAATAAAACCAGATCATAGCGCCTCAATTTAATACTGTATGCGACACCTATCAGAGAAGTGACGTAATTACTACCAAACTGCTCTAGTAAACTGTAGAGTTGCTAGTGGGATCAATTCTACTGCCATAGTTTTCTGCATAATGCATTCCTGGAGACAATTAATTAAATATTAATTTTATATTAATTGATTGTTTCTGGGGTTGCTACCTTCTACGTGAACTATGCTAGTTGTAAATTAAAAGTATAATACACCATGATTTTGCTAAAGGTACATGTAGTTTATCTACTTACCTTGATTATTATGAATGCGATAAATACCAATAATTTTATATATAAATATATACTTTGGATTACCTACTTAGATATTATTTCCTGAAGTGGGTTCTCTTCTGCCTATTAGCATATTTTGTATTTTAATATTTATCTAAACAGACGCAAGAAATAAAAAACAATAAGAAAGTACGTCATAAATAGATATATAGTACCTACCAAATGTGACGTCATTTGCAAACAACTTGGTGGTACCTTTTGATTCAAAAGATGGAATTAACGATAAGAGAATTATAATGATAAAAGATTTACTTGATAATTATTATATACTTACGAACACTGATTGTTGTTATCAATAAAAATGTTAAGCAACTAAGTATTTGGAGCAAGTTACTGCACCATTTATTGCACTTATTGCATATTCTGTAGCATACTCTTTGCAGTTTTTTTCAAAATAATATTACTATTGGACATTTTTTGTTTAATTACAAAACAAAACAAAACTTTTTACTTAAAAAATTCATTACTTTTTTATTTATTGATCGATTTTTTTCAAAAAACAATAGAGTTCTTCCTCTAGCTAACACTAACTTATTCTCTAAATTTCAATACAATCGAACTTTTCATTTTTAAGTTATTGTGCTTACAAGAAACGTGACTGGCGGACGGACGGACAGACAGACAGACGGCCGGACATTTTGAAAGTTGTTCAGAATTCGATCACCAACACAGTAATATGAATTTTTTTTCCCTACGAGCGATATTACCGGTTTTGAAAATGTTCCGATCGAATGCAATATATATACTCTTCGTTTTGCATTTGTGAAGAGTATAACAAGAGCTATTATGCTCAAGAATATGTATTAAAATGAAAGCACCTATTACCAATGGAAGTGAATTCGGAAAATTAAAATTACTGTAAATAAGCTATTATTGTTTGATTTTATATAATTCTTTCATCTTTATTAACGGTTTATGAGATTACCCGTCAGCATTATTATACGCTTCGCAAATACAAAACGAAGAGTTTATTGCATTCGATCGGCACATTTTTAAAACCGGTCATATTGCTCGTAGAGAAAGAAAATTTCATATCACTGTGTTGGTGATCGAATTTTGAATAACTTTCAAAATGTCTGGCCGTCAGTCTGTCTGTCCGTCCGTCCGTCCGTACGCCCGTCCGTCTGTCTATCTGTCTGTCTGTCCTTCCGTCATGCTTCTTTTAAGCACGATAACTTCCCATACAGCACAAGGACATCCTCAGAACATAGTGGGACAACTTTTCAGGACATATGGGATATCCTGGGAAGATCCCATTATCACCTTAAGATGTCCGTAGGATATCCAAATGGGACAGTTCGGGCTTTGCTGATGACGTCCTCGGGACATCAGTACGGGTGTGTACACCCACTAAACATGAAACATAACTAAAATATTAAAAAACATTTTTTTAAAGTTACTTTGTCAATGTTTTTTTGTAATATTGTTTTTATGTAATTATAATTTTATCTTAATATATCCAAAAAACATTATTTATTAAAACAGCTATGTTACAAGAAATCAATATTATTTATGTGTTTAAAATATAACATATATGTTATATTGTTCATAAACACTCTGATAATATTACTGGAATGTAACATAATGCAATATTATTCTATAACAGCTCCATAATGTTATTATGTAATATTTATAAAATTATATTAAAAACACTTGTTATTAACATTGTTTTTAAATTAACGTTACATTTATAGGTTATAATTATAAATGTTAATAAACCAACATTCATCTATAGTCACGTGATACGCCTAAATGCTATTTATTGGCCATTCCAGACCGAACGTAACGGAAGCATCCGAGACGGCTAAACAAAAAGAAAAGGAGAATCGTCACCGTCAGTCACACGCCATTTTGCATCGAATTTGTTTGCAAAGATAGCATTATAATACCTAATAGTTAATAGTGTTCAATATGTCCAAAAACAAAAGAGTAAGCATATTTTGTCCTGATTTCGTCATTAACAAATTGATTGTTGAAGTCCTGATCGCGAAGACGACTTTATATAATAGTTTAGTGAAAGATTATCTTTGGCTAGTGTTCAATATGTCCGAAAACAAAGGGTAAGTAAATTAGTGTTTATTGTACACGTACTTTGTAGTTATTTATTTATGCAACGAATGCGATACTTCTTTTCACAAGTGAGAATTTCCGATAATCCCAGTGAAAAAGGTTCATTACACTTATTAATATTAGATTTAAGAAAATATAATTTCATATATTCTGCTACAAAACTGTTGCCTTCATCCTAAAGATGTACTGTGCTGCCCAGGGCTACTTTGTAATTAAGTTTCAGTAATATTTAACATTTTTTCGAAAGTTCTGTTTTCTTAAAAATCAAGCTCACATTGACAAATTACATTGAGAAAAGATGAAAAATAGTTTGGTACTTACCTAGCCAACGGTTCACACTTATTGAAATGTAAAAATGTGTTTTTATGTATATTTGAAATTAATGAACTAATGTTTTAAATTCCTATTTTAGGAAGCAATTAATCTGGATCAAGCAACTCTTATAAAAATTCCAACTCTTACTTGATCTTGGCAATTAAAGCTACGATGCAGCGGATCTTAGAAGCAGTAAATGCAAGTGGTGAAACTACCGAAAAGGACTTGTTAAAAGACGACAAAATTCGATGAATTTCTGCTAGTAAAAGAACTAAAAACAGATAATAACATGGAGAATCGGTAAGTGAAACTAGGACAAATTGACAAAAGTTTTTTTTTGATTGCAAGAATGGTATTCCACATATTTTTAATATACCTACCTACTCCATTAGTTCAGTATTATTATTGTATGGTTTAATTTTAAATATTCAATTTGTTAATAAGTATAAGTATGTCAAACTTATAGGTTGTGTTGTAATAAATTTTACATTTAAGAGACTCTCCAAAAAAAACATGTTTGCAAAAAGCAACCCCCCCCCACCTTTCTCCCTTGTAACATTTATGGAACCCCCTCCCCTAAACGAGCGTTCGTTTCTAAACTTTCTCTTTCCCGTGACATCGAATTTAGAATGTTCCATATGCCATCAATAATTTTAACAATTTGCTCTGTTTTAATTTCAGATGCGGTTTAGAGTTGCTTCCCGAACACCACCAAAGAATGTTTCAAAATTTCGAGTGTACGATTTTCACAGCAAAGAATGTCTACACAAAATATTTTGTTATTTTCACACAATTTATAAATCAATGTTTATTTTTTGTATATTAAATAATGCACATTATCTCAAAATACATAATACAAACCAAATTGATTATGATAAACTCCATCAGAAAAAATATTGTGTGGTAAATATTATATCATCTGTACTAATAATTTAATCGGGTTTGAATAATAAAGAACATTTATAAATTTCTGCTGGTTTTATTCATAAACTGGTTCAGAACGCACAATTACACATAATTATGCATTTTCAAATTCGAAATATAACTAAATATATTAAGTAATTCTGGATGTCAAGTAATTAACTAATTTTTTAAACTCTAAACAACATTGAAAGGCACACAAGTTATATTTGGTGCTTTGTTATTAATAATTAGTGAACAATTTGTAAAATGCAAGCGGTTTTGAAATGGTAAGCGTATTGTGTTATACATGCACATATAACTGTGATTATGTTTTATAAATTCTCAAATTAATTTTTATGATTCCATGATACAATTTTATATTTTATAATTATTTACAGGGTGGTCTTTAAATGATAGGTACAAGGTTCTTTCACATAATACGTTTCTTCTGCTTTTTCACTTTTTGTTTGGAAATGATTGAATGACATTTATACAATTCTAAAATTGAAGGGATGAAAAGTGAAAATATAAGATCACATTTAAAAATCTAACAGCACAAAGTGCAAGGAATGTAATGGCGACTATACTGTACAGTTGCATATTACATTCTTTGCATTTTGAGCTATTAGATTTTTAAATATGAACCTATATTTCCACTTTTTATCCATTCAATTTTAGAGTTGTGTAAGTGTCATTCAGCCATCTCCAAGTCAAAAGTAAGAACATAGAGGGGAAGCATCATTAAAGAATCTTGTAGCTATCATTTCAAGATCACCCTGTAAATATTTATAAAATATAAAATTGTATAAATGTTAACAAACAGTACATCAAAATAACATTATTTAAATATAATTTTCATAATTATTGTAGTAAACAAATTAAAATGTTTATTTTGTTACACTTAAAAAATGTAGTCATAATGTAGTATTTAAAATATAACTTTAAAACATTAATGTAAATATGTTGAGAGGATATTGCTTTAATGTTGTGTTTTTAATAATATAACTTTTGTAACATTGCTGACTGGGACATAATCTATAACATACTTGTTATATAAACGTTAAAATTATCTATTGAATAATGTTACAAAGTAACCATGAATCATTACTGTTTTATTTCGGTAATGTTTTCATGTTTAGTGGGCAGGACATCGTCAGCTCTTATATGAGTTATGCCTGGGCTTTACTATGAACAACCTGATAATAGCTTGTCTCATAAAGGTATTATTGAATATAACTCTTTACCCAACCACCTGAAAACTGTTAATAACATTATTAGCTTATTCAAATCAAAGCTTATTAAGTGTGTAAAGGAAAATATGTAAATATAAATATAGATATATGTATATAAAATAAATGTGTTATTCGTATGCTACTTATATTATTACTTATTATTATGTTATTCATGTTATTTATGTTATTAGTATGTTGTTCATATATTATTATTATTTGTACATTATTGAGAAACATGCACTAAAGTAGTGCATCTACTATTGAATTATGTATTACACCCCCTTGGAACTGGAAATTGATACGCCTATGCCTAATAGTGACTTGAAACTTGTAGAAAGAGATAGAGTTTTCTAGAGTGTGGTGAGAGAAGATTCTGGATGGACCTAGAGGCAATATCAGAGTATATAAGGCGCGATTACCGGCGCAGGAAGGGAAGTTTATTAAAGTGAAGTTTCGCAGCGAAAAAAGTGAGGTTAAATATCAAGTGAATTCGAAGTGTAAATATAAACATTGTGAAAGTTAGTTTGTGTAATCAGTAAATTATTAAATAAAGTGTTAGTGGTTTATCCCTTGTTAAAATTATTTAGAACCCACAGATTCATACAGGGTGTTTCCTAAAGAGGTGGATACACGTACCAGTATTTACTTTATTACTTTATCATTGCCATGCATTATCTTTTAGATAAATAAATGCCATTAAATGCTATTCATAAGTTATTACTTAGTACAGTTTTATAGGAACTATGACAAAATAAAAATCAAGGTAAAACTTTATGTTTTTGACGTTGCTATATTCAAATCTAATGTTATAAATATAAATTGACAGCTGCCAACTGTCAATATCGTCTATTTGACATCAGATTTGAATTCAGCAACCTCAAGCACACGAAGTTAGGTGATTCAATAATCAAAATATGCGTTATAAAAATGTTATAAAACTACTCAAAGGAATGACTTATGATGAAGCTATGGAGTTTTGGTGCTCCATAGGAGCCAAAGTATTCAAAATGAAGTATCGTGGCCATGGAAACTTGTTCAGGATGACAAAAGCTGCAATATACCAAAAATTTAGAGGATTCTGCTGAAACACAATTAGCATAAGGCTATAGTGCGGGTTGGAGTTTTGGTGCTCCATAGGAGCCAAAATATTCAAAATGGAGCATCGTGGCCATGGAAACTTTTGTTCAGGATGACAAAAGCCACAATATACCAAAAATTCAGATGATTCTACAGAAACCCATTTCCCATAAAGTTTGTACGGGGTCCTTTAGATAATTAACAACTCTTTTATTTTTTTCACTCGCCGATTTACTCCACTTTTTATATCATTGTTGCATTTGATGCACAATCTATACTATACTCTCTGCATTTTACGGTACCTAAATAAAATATAATGTATGTTAGTATTAATGGACCGGTCTTGTCTAACTGCGAGATGAGTGAAAGTCGCCAAAGCTTGGTCCATAATCTTATCGCATTTGTGACAGATTTATTGCTGTTAAGACTATTGCCTAATTAGCCGGTTTTGCAAAGTAGCAATATTATATAAATATGTGAATTTAATAAATTCAAATGATTTACAACTTTTTTATTTATTGATCGATGTTGTTTAAAGACAATAGCGTTCTTCCTCTAATTAACACTAACTTACTGTTTAAATTTCAATGCAGTCAGACTTTTCGTTAAAAAATTATCAAGCTTACCAGAAACGTGACGGATGGACAGATAGACAGACCGACGAACGGACGGACATTTTGAAAATTGTTCGGAATTTGATCACCAACACAGTGATATGAAATTTCGTGAAGACGAGCAATATTACCGGTTTAAGAAATGTGCCAATCGAATGTAATGTATAACAAGCTAACCGTTATACTCTTCGCCGATTTACTGCACTTTTTATTTAATTGTTGCACATTCTATTGGATACTCTTCGCAGTTTTTTGAAAATAATATTAGTTTTAGACATTTTTAATTTAATTACAAAACATTTAAAAAAATATTGGTTTTAGACATTTTTAATTTAATTACAAAACATTTAAAAAAATATGTATATTTTTTTTTATTTAAAGAAATTATAACTTTTCATTTATTGATCGATTTTGTTCAAAAACAATTGCTTCCCCTAGCTAACTCTCCAAATTTCAATACAATTTGACTTTTCGTTCTCAAGTTATCGTGCCTACAAGAAACGTGACGAACGGACAGATAGATGGACGGTCATTATGAAAGTTGTTCAGAATGATCACCAACACAGTGATATGAAATTTTTTTCTCCACGAGCAATATTACCGGTTTTAGAATTGTGCCGATCGAATGTAATATACTCTTCGGTTTATGTTTGTGAAGAGTACAATACAATAACAATATATCTATAAGAGCATAATAATTGCCATACATACACGAACACAAGAGTGCCGTAGAGTTGGAAAATCGTTTGTTTTTATTTACCGTTTATAGTAGGTATTTTTTACAGCTAATTACAAATTTGCAAAATGAAGGATTATTTAAGTAGGTAATAATAATAAATAGTACTAATAGGAAAGCTCTCCCAGTATATTATTTATTGTCCAGGATAATGTCAGACATCTATCGGTGAAACTGCATTATTACAGCGAAACACCTACAGAAATCTACACACTAAACACCTGCATTTTGTGAATTAGTTATCTGTGAATAGCTTTCTTTACATATATTACTGTAGTTTAAAAATATTCTGTCAGATGTCACCACGAAATGAAAAAATCTTGATATACTTTTCACATTTTGGTGAATGATTATTAAATACCATTAACATTAACCAGTTGGGTATGTAATGTGACCCAGATAAAAATCGAATGATAATTCGATATCGTAAACAAACTAACAAAACAAGTACATATCGAGGGGCATGGTAGACCAGATAACGTAATTATTATTCATAATTTCGTAAAATAATGATAACAGTAACGTAACGTAATAATAAACTCTTATTCACATTCTTTACGTTATCGCCGGCCGCACACATAATAGAACCCATTGGAAGGTTTCAAAGGTTAAATATAAATACATATAAATATGTATAACCTAAAACTTCAACTGTTTTTAGTTCATTCTCATCGCGCCGCCGAACTGGTTCGCTATGGCCAGCCATCACGGGTTGGATTCAAACTGTATAACTTTAACAAGATTTTTCTTGGAAGAGCAACAAAAATGTCCACAGGCTACTGGAGAACTCACACAACTTCTGAATGCCATTCAAACTGCTGTTAAAGTTGTTAGCAGTGCCGTAAGAAAAGCTGGAATAACGCAACTGTGAGTATCTTTTGGCAGAATTTTTATTTCTTGTATCAGTCTTTCCTATTTTCTTTGTGTTTTACACTACTCCAAAGTTGTATCAATTGGTAGGTAAGGGTGAATATTGTTAATTTCTCGAATATAAATAATGGGCAATATGGCCTAAAATGTCACAGATTGGCCCTTTTATTTGAAATGGTAATATTGTTCGGTCGTTCGTCAGTTGACGTAAACCATCACAATTTTGTTAAATTAAATATTTTAGCAAATACCAAATGTTGTACTTAAATCGTTAAAAACTGTAAAAATTCGTGGAGAAATTGCACAAGAAATACTTATAGTAGGGGAGCCCTCGACCAGGATTTTATAGCCTCATCGCGGCATGAAGATTTCGATTATTTTTCAATAGTTTATCACTCCCTGAAGAAAAAGTTCCGTTACCTGACTATCTGGCGTTGCTAAAGTAGCGAGAATTCGTTTATCGAACTTGTAAAAAGAAATGATCCATTTTTTTATTGCGGCGGCGCACGTCAGTTTCCTTATTCTTCTATTAAAGATAATATTAGATAATGCGTGGAAAAAGTAATAACTGACCTTTCCCGCCTCGCCCTCCTCGCCTCAAGAGGGGGGAAATTTCCAATTTTCCGACACTTGGAAAATCTTATTGTCATTACGGAACGTCAGTTTTCCCTATAGTTACATGCTTTTGGTGCCAGAACACCTAGGAAAAATAGTAATTGACAGTTTTCAGACGAGTCGGACAATAAATGGTAAAATGTATCCGCTTAATCGTGCCGCCATTTTAAATTTCAAATTCATATTCGTAACCTGCTATTTCAATAACCCCCACATACCGATTTTCAACGAAATCGGACCATAAATTTCTCAATTCCGATGTCATATTCGTAATCATCAGCGATGATGTCGAAAACCCCCGCATACCGATTTTCAGCGAAATCGGAGGACAAATAAGGAAATTGTTTTAATGCAATTTTCGGTAATTTTTTCACATCCTGTATATGGTGTAAACGTGAGGGTTTTTCAGGACCCTACCTTACCCGGCCGGTATAATTTGAAAATTGGAAGGTCGGCTTAGGTTTCCATGGAAAGAGGAACGTTGGTAAATCGCAATGGTGGAACCGGAAAGCCGGCTCGGCACGAACGAAAGAAAAATGGCGTTTCTCATAGTAATTGAAAAACATGAGTTCTTCAAAAATTCATAGCTAAATACGAGTGCAAGTGCGCGCGACGTCTCTATGGAAAGAGGAAGATTAGCACTTTATCCTGATGCCAAATTTTACCAGCAAAATTCGGCTCGGCAAGAGTTTTATGTCATTAAAAAAAACTGGTAATAGGGACCGACTATACAAACAAAAAACCTATATGACTTTTTCTCTAGGGGCACTTTGAAAAAAACTGACCTAAGTTTAACATTTTAATGTCATTAAGGTAGGAAACATTTGAGAGCCACTGTTTTTCAGGGTCAATGAATGTTATATTAGAAATAATAAAAAACCCGACTTGTGTTCCCGCCGGAAGAAGTGCGGCACTTTGATGGGATTATTTGTACCGAACTTTTTATACCACTAATTATGAAAATGTAAATAATTCCTTCTCTTTCGGCACAACGTAAGCATAGCATGGCCGGAGGGGATTTGTTTACATGTGTTTTTTTAATTTGGAACAAAGTTATTGTAGCTTTTATTGTCGTTTATAAGAATTTATAAAATTTAAAAGTGGCTTATTAACATTTCTAACATTGTGTTAAAAGCTTAAAAAATTTGTAATTATTTTATGAAATTGGAAAACGAACAGTGAGACGTCCGAGATACGATAACAGAAAATAGTTGTGTATTTTAAGTTTGGAAAAAGTCTGATTTTTTTTAACGAATTGAGCGCATAATTTTTCCCAATCAGGTATCGAAAACTAAAAATCGAGTCTTTGGTCTCTATGAAAATCAATGTAAACAATAATAAACAGATCAAAACAAGACAGCGAATACTAATAATAATAATCATACCTTTAATGCCCAATAGGTAACACCCAATAACTGAACAATTCTTTAGAATTTTTCACAACACTTGTTCGAAATGACCTCCAACTCATCTACCTATTCATATTTCGGCACGTCGAACTAAGGACATACACACTCTGTTCAGCACATTTGGTAAATTAGGATCATTTTTTAGGGTTTCTATGCACATTAAAATACGTTGTTGGAATTGTTCTAAAGCTCTTCCGCACCAGCTGCATTTTCACCACTTTCTCCATATACCAAGTGCATATCCGCGAGCTCTGGATAAGTGTAATCTCCCATAATGTCCAAAATCTGCGTTTTAAAACACCACACTAAGCTGTGAATTAACATTATCAATAAAGAAATCAAAAAGAAAAACATGGTCCAAAATTCCAAAAGTAACACAAAAAGCACGAACGAGAAGTAGTGTCTTACGTAACCAAGTACTAACGACGATAAATCTTAACATAAGTGGCACAAAATTCAAAAAGAACAAAAGCAACAGACAAAACCAAGGAACGGGTAGGTTGCGTCGTGTGTACGTTGTTTACCAAGTAAGGACACACACTGAAATTATTACTTGAGAATATTACAAGAGAGAGTATAGCACGCATAATAAGATAATTTGGCCACGAAGAAGCAAAAAACATGGCGGTGTCCTCTGTTGGTCGCTTTTAACTGCTTTGTCGGCATACTTATTTGCACGAATGTCAGAGTATCATGTGCGACAAGACACGAGGCAATAAAACCTATCCCAATATGCCAGCAGTTCTCAAACTATGTTATTAGGTATTTTGGAAAAATTTTTAATTTTTTTTCTCCAAAACTATGAGCTTTAGACCCCATGTTATATTAGGTTTTTTTGTTTGTCTTCTCGTTCCCTACCACCAGTTTTTTTTAATGACATGAAACTAATTACACCCTGTATTTCGAATGGAAGGTTGTTCTATGTCTCTATCGAAAGAGGAAGATCCGCTATGTATTGACATCATAAATTGCAGGGGCAAAATTGAAAATTCAGCTCGACAGGAAGGAAATTGGACACTTTTTTTACGTCTAGTGAATTTTGCGCGGAGTGAAAGTGACTGAAAATCAATTTTCACCTCTTTCGCGACACTGGGATTTTGATGCAAGGAAAAACGGTTGATATTAATTTTGATTGGAACTAAACGTTCTTCATAAATATAGCCATGCTGTGATTACACGAACTTTTGGTCGAGATCTCCCCTACTATTATGTATAGGCATAGGCGCCGACTTTTGAAATTTTGACTGGGGGCTCAGCAAAAGAGTTGATGCAGATGAAGCTTTTTCACTTCAGGGCGATTGAGCACTTAAAACTTCTCTGGAACGCTAGATAAACATTTCAGACAGTTTTAAAACAAAATATATAAAATATATATAAATAATAATTTAGTATACGAACGTAAACGTATATTAATGGATGTACCGGCCTTATTTTATTTATTTTTTTTATTTTATGAATACAGCTGCCAAGACAGATGTGCATCCAATTACAAGGCAGGAAATATACAAATAAGTATGTATACAATACAGAGTAAAAACTTAAAACTAAATATTTTACAATGAATAATAACTATCAATTTAATAATGGAAAATGCAAAGTAATGTGAGCAGGTACTTTAACTAAACAGTGATGTAGTAGGAACTAAAGGTTAAGATTGATTTAAAATACATTGCTTTATATTATTAGTACTACAATTAAAAATATCAAGGTTCAACTGACAGCTTAAATAGTTAGAGCACATATTGTGAATAAGAGAAGATTTTAATACATTTGTTCTTGGCGTAGGTAAGTAGAATAGGGCGTATGAGCGAGTCTGAAAAGATGGAACATTGAAATGTATGGAACTGAGAATATTCGGGCAGTCTATCCGACCTGCTAATAGTTTGTGTAGGAACAAAACAGAAAAATAGACTCTACGTGTCGCTAGGTCATTTAGATTAAATCTAGCTAGTAAGTTAGATTGTGGTGTCCCTCTGGGGGGATAAATTCCGTCAGATTTAAGGGAGAGATATTTGACGTGCCTTCTCTGAACCCGTTCCAAATTAAGAATATGAATATTGTATTGTGGATTCCAGATAATACCACCGTATTCTAGTTTTGGGCGTACAAAGGCATTAAATAGGAGAGAAAGTGTGGAAATATCTTTAAAGTGCCTTGAATTTCGCATAATAAAGCCTAGATTTCTGTAGGCATTAGCAATTGTCTGATCAATGGGGCAGTAAAAGTTAATTTTGAGTCAAAGATGACTCCAAGATCCTTGAATTGAGTGCATCTAGTTACCATATCATTGCCTATTTTGTAGGAAAAGTTTATAAAGTTATTTCTTCTCGTAAAGGTCATTGAATTACATTTTGATGTATTTAAGGGTAGCCTATTATTTTCGCACCATGTGTTTATTTTTGTGAGGTCGTGTTGCAATCGATGGCAGTCTTCTTCGGAGTTAATAGATGCAAACAGTTTAAGATCATCGGCGTATAGGAGGACATTACTTTGTATATCTTGGCAAATGTCATTGATGAAAATTATAAATAACAGTGGGCCCAAAACAGAGCCCTGTGGAACTCCTGATGTCGCTAATATTTCAATAGATGAAAACCCGTGATACTTCATGTTTAATGTTCTGTTACCAAGATATGACTCGAAAAAACTTAGGAAGTCAAGACTTAAACCAAAATCTGACAGCTTCTGCAGTAAGAGCCCATGATCCAGTCTGTCAAATGCTTTAGAGAGGTCTGTATAAATTATATTTCTCTTACTCTGCTTAGTCCCGCAAAAATCGTTAAACTGATTGGTCGATTTACAAAATGCCATCAACAATGGCTGCTCTTGTTTTAATTATAGGCAGGCAGGAAGGCAGCAGCAAAGATGTCCGCCGTTTAACACCTTAGCCGCTATACATATGCCGGGGGATATGTATCACATATTACTTCTGGGCGACACAGAATTATGCTGATGTTGTAAAAATGTTATTTATCAATGGATTTTCATTTAAAAGACAGCATTCGAATCCCCCTTTCTCGGACTATTCATAAACGATTTCTTTTCATACATATCCCCAGGGATATGTACCGCATATAATTAATATTGCATCACCCATATGCGATACATATCCTTGGGGATATGTACAATAATTGTACATTGGTACACACCGACTTATTGTCCCGCCAAATTATTTCCATGCGCATTGCGCAGTATTCATTCTCCCTTCCAGTTATATCATACGATACACATAAGCTTACATGTGTATTGCTTATCATTAGTTATTTCGGGAACATAACGGAGTA